>OZ030010.1:1370561-2728061 GCA_964023405.1 Apodemus agrarius
TGTCCATGTGCTTTATGTCAAGCACTGTTTTTTTTTTCTAGACTGGGCTGCTCTGTGTAGCCCTGGCTGCCCTGGAACTCACTCTGTAGACCAGGCTGGCCTCAATCTCAGAAATCCACCTGCCTCTGCCTCTGAAGTGCTGGGATTAAAGGCGTGTGCCACAACTGCCTGACTAAGCACTTGTATTAAACATCTTCTGAAACAGACAGACCAAGACAGCAGATCCTCCCCACTTTGGAGCAAATATCAGTTCAATAAGAACCTTCCCTTGTAACCTAGTTCATCCAGCATGTCCCTGAGAGTGCATACATTTAGCTGAGACAGTGACTGCAGTGAGGCTCTTGATTAGGTTACTATGTGGAACAAAATGCATGAGGAAGGATTGGTGATTTAGCTCAGAGGTGCTGGAATTTTCTCAGCATATACAGACTGTTTAAAGTAAAAACTGAAACAAAAAGAGTGGATCAACAAAATCACCTTGCAGAAATCAAGGTCCCCATTTGTGAATATGTTATATTTACTGTGTGGTAGCCTATGGAATCTGGCTTGCTTAACTTCAGTGTCATAGGGTTACTGGACATATTTTATGACCTTTCTTTCTTTCTTTCTTTCTTTCTTTCTTTCTTTCTTTCTTCCTTCCTTCATTCCTTCCTTCGTTCCCCCTCTCTCTGTCTCTGTCTCTCTGTCTCTCTCTCTCTTTCCATCTCTCCTATATTTCTTTCATTTTAGAGCTGAGAAGACAGAAGAGAAGAGCTAGGGAACCCATTCGCCACATTGGTGATGATTATGCATGCTAATCAAATACACAAGACCTGTGCAATTGAAGCTCACATGGTGGATCAAGCCTAGATCTCAGCATTCAGAAAACTAAGTCTAGGGAACTACCTTAAGTCTGAGGCCAGGTGGGAACTGTAGCACGAGGCCCAATCTTAAAAATTCCACACTTCTGCCTCGGTTTCCCCTTTCAACTATATTCTATCACTTACCCAACCTGTAATAAAATATGTGTTCATTTGTTTGTATATGTGTCATGTATGTAGAGTAGAAAAATGATCTAATACTATTCTGTACTAGGCATGGTCTGTTTGCCTCCAGGAAAATTGTTTCTCTATTAAGGCAGGTTGATTCCTGAAATCTAGGAATTCAATACCAGCATGAAAAGTTTATAGATTATTTCTGAGCACATAAACAGACAATCCCTTCCCAGGATGAACATATAAAATAAAATTCAGTGGAGAGTAACAAATGTATCCATTAATATATCTTGATATAATAATCAGTAACATTTTACTTTATTTCATTTGAGTATGTATTGTTATGATACTGATTCTGAATGTGTAGATAAGCCTTATTGTGTAAAACTATGGATGGAGCTGGAAAATATCATAGTAAGTGAGGTAACCCAGTCACAAAAGAATACCCATGGTATACAGTCACTGATAAGGGGATATTAGACTAGAATCTTGGGACACCAAAGACACAATTGACATACAAAATGATGTCTGACAAGAAGACAGGAATGGACACTAGTGCTGGAAAGGATCAAAGCATCAGTGTAGGGGAATACCAGAACAGGGAAGTGGAAAGGGGTGGATGAGGGAGCAGGGGGAGGGAAAAGGGAATGTGGGACCTTAGGGGGGTGGGGAAACAAAAAAGGGGAATGAAATGTAAATATAGAATATATCCAATAAAAAATTAAAAAAAACTATAATTACTTGCACTGTGATTAATGAATAGTATTTTTCAGGAAATATACAGCTTTAAAAAAGAAATATTTCAATCATGGTCACTCATAGAAACTTGCACTAGGTCAACATGGAGCTCAACATTAGCACTCAAAGTGGTTCATACCTCTCTGATGTCTTTAAACAAATCAACCAGGACTGAGGCTGTCTATTCATTCTCCTTTCACCCATCTCATCCTCCCTCCAGTTCTACTCAAGCATCTAAATATATACCATTTACCTGCTGTCAAAGAAAATATACATTCTCCTTTTGCACATTTACAATTTTGTGGTGGTGTCCATATTCTTAACTTTTTGACATCATTCTTCCCTCAGCACTGACCTGAGAGATGGGAGATTTGTTTGCAACCCTCGCTGGTACTTGACTGAAAAGTTTTCTATACACAGCCCCTCCATGTCTACTCACCTTGACTCTCATGGCTGGAAACTTCATCAGAATCACTAAGCACAGATTTTGTGACCTGTTCCTTAGGTTCCATGAAATCTGGGAAATGGGCTCTGAGTCCTAGAAAGCAGCAAAGTGTTTCTTCCTTATCACACAAATGAAAAGAGGAATGCAAGGGGCAGGCTCTGGGAGGACATAAGACAACACTGTCCACCTGAACAAAGTCCTTCTGGGGAGAAAATTCAGGCTACAGGGATGTATCCTATAGTGGCTGTTCCCTGCCTCAGCCCTGCATAGGATAAAAATTAGCAGGATATTCAGCAGTTGACTTGACATATTTCTTGAAAAAGAGAATCACAGTAAGAGGCTGAGAAGGAGCCATAGTATAGAGAGGGGCTGGAGGACACTTGGGCTTGTCTGAACCCAGAGCTCACTCTTACCTAGATTAGTCATGGTGGTGTAGTTTCTTTTCATATACACATATGTGATCTTCTCTGAATAGCTCAGCTTTGCCCATTCTTCCTTAGAGAAGTATTTGGAGATATCCTTGAAGGCCTAGAAAAGCAGGAAAATGTCGATGTGGCAGCCAATCTGCCGTGCATGTATGCCCTTCAGTGCAGAGCATGTCCTCTGTTCCCAGACCTCCATACTACTCTTGGGAATTTGAGGAAGGCCTGCTAGATGGATTTGAGAGCCAGGAGAGAAGCTGTGCATGCTCTGTCCAGACTCTTCCTCACCATCCAACCGGTTTCACTGATGCTTGTTTGCTTCCTTCCCACATTTAGGAATAGGATATTCTGGAATAATTTAGAACCCACCAATTTATTCTAGCACAGGGTCACAGACCAGATATGTTCAGAGATGCTGGAGAAAGTTCCCCTGACATTGTGTGGCCTGGTAAATCCCTGATGCTTCTCCACAGTGCTTCCTCATTCATCTCCTGAGAAATCTAAGTCTCCATAGCATTCCATGGCCACTCCTCTGCCCCATGAAGATCACCTCACCTTACATGTCTCCTCTGGATTGTGTTTAGTTTTTCTGAGGTTCACTGAATGAGACCTTCTGCTCATGGCACTGGGGATGCAATCTTCAATGTACGCTTGAACACTTTAAGCCTGAGGAGGAGGATAAGCACCAGACAGTCACCTGAAATTAAATTCTACTGTTTGCCATTATGCCTTATATGTCCCCTGAGAAGTTACATGGAGGAAAGCCTGCACATAGGCATATATGGGATAGGAATTAAAGGGCTTTTTATGACAAGGTTGAGGTGTGTTTGAGTCTCCAATGCATGTCCACTACTGATGTTACTAGTCCTCTGGGATGTGTCCTGAATTGGAGGACACAGAGAAAGATATTGTTGGATGTGTCAGGAAGAAAATAAGAGTCCCCTACATTCTAACCAGAATGTAAGAATGTTGATTTCATATGTTGAGGAAGAGGGAGTACTGTGGAGGGAGATAGGATAATGATTACCAAAGAACAGTTGGCAGGAGTAATGAGTAGGTAAGATGACCATGGTTTACAACCAACCAGTTACTGTTAAAGAAAAGAATCAGAAGTCTACAAGTAGAGAGACCAGGTAAATGTTTAAGGACAGTCAGTGTTTACCATGACAATTTGATGACAGTCTGCTGTGTACATATTTTTATTTTCCCTCCATATTCAATAAACATGCAAGGTTACATGATCAGGAGGCAAGGGACAAAAATCAGAAAAAGTAGTTCCTATGAAATTAGGCTGGCTGTTGAACAACAGTGACCCAAAAGTGTTTTTCATGAGATAGTGGAATAAATGTGCCGTATAGTTTTAGAGGTTAAAACTTATCTTTCTAGTGCCCCCCCCAAAGAAAAAAGAGTCAGAATGAGTTTTTAATACTAAAAATATAGTTTATTTTAAGGTGGAATTTTTCTTTCCAGGCATTTTAGCATTTTATTTATTTTAAAATAGAAATAAGGTAAGTGTGTGTGTGTGTGTGTGTGTGTGTGTGTGTGTGTGTGTTTGTGTGTGTTTTCATTTTTATGCCATTGTACACAAAGGCCACTGTTCAATCTGAGGTGTGATGCCTTAGGAGACATTCACCTAATTTTTAAAGGCAATACTTTCCCTTGGTACATAGAACTTGCTAGCCAGGGAGCTTTAGGGAACTAGCTGCCTCCATTGCTCCAGAGCTGGGAGGTCAAGAACCTGTCCTCTTTCTTAGCTTTGGACTTCAACCAGAGTGCTGGAGATTGAACTTGGGCCTCATGCGTGCAGGGCTACTGTTTATCAACTGAGCTGTTTTCCCCAGCCAATCAAACATTTAGTGTGTACACATGTGCATGCACACGCAAGCACGCACGAACACACACATTCATGTGTACACACACATACACACACACCACAAATGAACATTGTATTCATATCTGTACACATACATATTATATGTGTACATGTGTAGGTTTTTGTTTTTGCCTTTGAGACTGGTCCCAAGTCCTGGGTTCAAGGTATCTTCTTGTCTCAGTCTGCTGACTGGATTAGATTTATAGGCTTATGCTGTGGTGTGTCCCCATGGTGTGTAGTTTTGAATGTGATGTTCAAGAATACAATGGTGATATGACCTCTCTAAAGGATGGATTTTGGTTGATAAGAAAATGAATGCATATGAATTTAGTGTCTATTACTGGGCTCATCTGGAAATTATATGAATGAAGCCAAGTAGAATCTGTGAGGCAACAGGACCAGACATGGTTCATGATGAGGAAATTAGAGCATGCAAGTCGGCCTTGGGCAGAGGCCATTTCCTCCTCTACCACTCAGGAAATCTCACATTTGGACGATTTAGCGATTTCTTGTGCTGAGTGTAGTATTGTTTCCCTCATAAATATTGACATTGTATTCGGCATTGTACTCTCATAATACTAAAGGGCAATTTTGTCTAGGCTTTCGGGGAGATGCAACATCATGTCAACTCTCTTAACTAAAGATATCCGGGTAATCAGAGGGCACTAGAGTGGCTTAGCCTAGGAAGGCCTTTCTTTTCTTTCTTTTCATGCTTAGGACTAGAATTTAGGACCTAACTTTTACTAGACAAATGCGCTACCACTGAACTACATCACCAACTCATTTTCCTGCTTTTCTATTTTGCCCTGGTTTAACTTGTGTACAGCATCCCTCTGAGAGAACCTACCTTAGTCTCCAAGCATCTGTGAAGCATTCCACAAAGAAGCCTGGTAATTTAAATAGAGACTGGTGATCAACCTATCAGGGCAGTAAGTGAATATGTACTAGCCAATCAGGGTCAGGAACCTGGGAGTGGCCAGGGAGGGAAGAAAGAAGGTAGTATGACATCCTGTCTTATAGGAAGCAAGTTTTTCTAAACCGACTTTGGTCTTTGTGGGCAAGCCCACCTGAAGGAGCAATTTTTGTTCTCTAGTGATACACTATTCCGAGATCAGCTGTGCTGCCTGTTCACATGCAGCTTCAATGTTTACTGTTTGTGTGAGAGAGTTGTTGGGGGGATTGATGTTAGGATTTGTCAACTGCTTTGCCCTCTGGGGAGCTGGGATTAAGCACAGGCATGCGCAGTCACACTGGGCTTCAGTTTTTCCCTTTATATCCTGACTTAATCTTCCTACCCTTTGGTAAGTAGATATAGACCTTTATAAAAGCACATTTATAATGTAGAGGAGCATCTCAAACCCTTTTCACCCCCCAAAATGGAAGAGAACCATCAGCTCTCTAGCAGAACATAAAACCTTCTGGACGTTTGTAGAAAGCAATATGGGTGCTATGAGATAGGTCTCTGAGGTACTTGTCACCGGACCTAACAATTTCAGCTTAATCTCCAGGGCCCATAGAGTAAATGGAGAAAACTTCTCAAATATTTTCTGTCCTGTGATTCCACTGCAAGGCTACAGATTTTCCCTATAAACAAACAAGCAAGCTAAACAACAAAAAAACGGCAGATGTCAAGATTTCAAATTTTTCTGGAAGTGATTTTCCCTCAAAGCCCCAGGAGCTTGAAGCATATTTTCTATGTAATAATATTTATACCAAGTACTACAGAGTGCCAGTGACCAGCCTCGGCTGAGGGCAGGGTCTACAGAAAGCTTGATAGAAGAGCAAAAGGAAAGTTCAGACACTGGATGTCATTTGCACAGAGAGGAAGCCCATCTCAATATGGCTTGTTGTACTCTAAAAACTTTTGTCTCCATCAGGTTTTCTTTATATGTAAAATCATTTCCTCAGAAATTTTATTCATTGATTATACAGGTTTTCAAAATACATTTTCTTTAAAAGTCTTCCTTGATTACATAAGAATATTGAAAGAGGAACAAAAAGAGCAAACAACAATTTAATGAGACACTAACATTATGATAAAATCAATTTTCTTTTTTTAAATTTTCTATATTCTTTGTTTACATTCCAAACGCTTTCCCCTTTCCCAGTTCCCCCTCCTGACCATATGTTCCATTAGTTCTCTTCCCTCTGCCCAATCCTCAATCACTCCCCCCAATTTCTCTGTTCTGATACTTTCCTACAATTCTAGATCAAGTCTTTTCAGGACCAGGGCCCTCTCCTTCCTTCTTCTTGGGAATCATATGATTTGCTAATTGTACCTTCAGTATTCAGAGCTGCTGCTCTAAGGGACCGCGAGCTGGCTGCCACCCGCTGCCTCGGTGCAAGGCCAGAGGGCGTGGAGAAGTCCAGCAGATCCTCGGCAGCATGGGGCTTGCCTGGTGGCCAGAGCCTGGTGGATCCCCCCTCGCGATGGCAGCCACAAACAGTAAAAAGTCATGTTTTACATAATCACAACATATTGGCTTTAAAAAGGATGTTCAATTTGACATGAGAACAGGTTAGACAAATTGTTAAAGACTGTGAACATTGTCCAGATGTCTATCATCCATTAAAAATGAGAGTTAATCCAAGGGGCCATAAGGCTCAAGTTTTGTGACAAATGGATGTAACTCATATCCCAGAATTTAGAAAGTTGGCTTATGTACATGTTACTATAGATGCCTAAGCTCATGAGATAATGGACACTACAAAAACCAGAGAGGCTGTAAAAGATGTCATACAACATCTTATTATATGCTTCTCCTCCTTAGTTGTCTCAAAAAGAATTAAACTAATAATGTTCCAGCTTATACTTCTCAAGGATTTACAAAGTTTTACATTCAATGGGGTATAAAACATACAACAGAAATTCCATATACCTCCCAAGGTCAGGCTATCATAGAACAGACTCATGAAAATCTTTTTTTTCCCCTTGAGACAGAGTTTCTCTGTGTAGCTCTGACTATCCTGGAATCACTCTGTAGACCAGGCTGGCCTCGAACTCATAAATCCACCTGCCTCTGCCTTCGAAGTACTGGGATTATAGGCATGTGCCACCACCGCCTGGCATCATCAAAATTTTAAGGTACACATCTTGGTACAACCTCTCTGGAAATCAGTCTGGCGGTTCCTGAGAAAATTGGGCATGTCACTTACAGAGGACCCTGGCATACCACGCCTGGGCATATACCCAGAGGATTCCCCTGCATGCGATAAAGACCCATGCTCCACTATGTTCATAGCAGCCTTGTTTATAATAGCCAGAAGTTGGAAGGAGCCCAGATATCCCTCATAAGAGGAATGGATACAGAAATTGTGGTATATATATATATATACAATGGAATACTACTCAGCAATTAAAAATAATGAATTCATGCAATTTGTAGGCAAATGGTTAGATCTGGAAAATATCATCCTAAGTGAGTTAACCCAATCACAAAAGAGTATACATGAAATGCAATCACTGATAAGTGGATATTAATGAGCCCAGAAGCCCTAAATACTCAAGGCACAATTAGCAAGTCAAATGATTCTCAAGAAGAAGAAAGGAGAGGACCCTGGGCCTGTAAAGATTGGATCCAGTTTTCTAGAGCCAGAACAGAGAAATCGTGGGGGGGGGAATGATTGGGTAATAGTTGGGGGGTAGAGGAATTATGGGACATATGGTGGGGGGGAACTGCGAAAGGGGAAAGCCTTTGGAATGTAAACATAGAATATAGAAAATAAAAATTAAAAAAAAATTATTTCCCAAAATAGGAACAGAAGGACCACTAAGTTATTTGTTCTCTGAAGCCAAAATTACTCTGATACATAAACCACACAAAGACACAACAAAGAAAGGTAACTTTAGGCCAGTTTCTCTAATGAATATTTATGCAAAAATACTCAATTTTGTATTTCACTAGCCAAATCCAGAACACATCAAAACGGTCATTTACCACCATAAAGAAGGCTTCACCCTAGCGATGTGGGGATAGTTCAATATAGGAAAATTCATCCACATAATACACTATATAAACAAAGTCAAGGAAAAAGAGTCACATGATCACCTCATTAGATGCTTTAAAAAAGCCTTCAAAAAAATACAGCACCCCTTCATGCTAAAAGTCTGGGAGAGATCAGGAATTCATGGCACATAACTAAACATGATAAAAGCAATATATAGCAAAGCACTAAGCAACATAAAATTAAATGGAGAGTAACTGGAAGCAATCCCACTAAAATCAGGGGCAAAACAAGGCTGCATACTCTCTCCCTATCTATTCAATATAGCACTTATAGTTCTAGCTGGAGCAATTAGACAATGAACAGAGATCAAAGGGATGCAAATTGGAAAGAAAGAAGTCAAAGTATCTCTATTTGCAGATTATCTGAGAGTATACATAAGCAACTCCCAAAATTCCACTAGAGCATTCCTATAGCTGTTAAACAACTTTACCTATGTGACTGGATATAAAATGAACTTAAAAAAATCAGTATCCTTTCTTTATACAAATGATGAACAGGATGAGAAAGAAATTAGGGGAAAAACACCCTTCACAATAGCCACAAATAACATAAAATACCCTGGTATAACTCTTGCAATACAAGTAAAGGATCTATATGACAAGAACTTCAAATACCTGAAAAAAAAACCTCAGAAATGGAAAGATGTCCCTTGCTCATGGATTGGTAGGATTAACATAATGAAAATGGCCATCTTACCAAAAGCAATTTACAGATTCAATGCAATCACCATAAAAATTCCAACACAGGCTGGACCAGCGATAGTGGCGGGCCTCCATATTGCAACCAGGACACAGCTGGAAAGGCCCAGGTAGACACCCCTTACAGGGCTACCCTCACGGGGGGGGGGGAATCTGCTAGGGTCTCGGAGCCAAGCAGGCCGAGTTCTGCCTAGGCTCTGTGGGACATCCCCGTGCCCTCTGGCCATGCACCGAGGCTGCATTCTGCAACCAGCTCGCCAGCCCCTGGACCAGCGATAGTGGCGGGCCTCCATATTGCAACCAGGACACAGCTGGAAAGGCCCAGGTAGACACCCCTTCCAGGGCTACCCTCACAGGGGATCTGCTAGGCTCTCGGAGCCAAGCAGGCCGAGTTCCTTGCAACCAGGACACAGCTGGAGAAGCCCAGGTAGACAGACTCCAACAGGGGCTACAATCGCATGGGTGGCAGCCAGCTTATGATCCCTTAAAGCAGCAGTCACAGATATTCACCAGTAGAGAAACAACAGGTGAGCCCAGCCTCGCAGGAGGCTATTCCATTTGTGAGCTACCTGCATAAATCAGCTTCATTTAATCTAAATTTACTTTTCAGCATACTTTGTTAGAATGTGTATACTATTCCATTTGTGAGCTACCTGCATAATCATGTAATATATTTCATGCTCTGAAGTAGAATGGAACAAGCAAATGGAGGTCAAATTTGTACCACTCTGACTCTGCCTGTGGAGCTGCAGTGTTTAGTGTTTTTTTTTATTGTATATACTCTATATTTGCATTTCATTTACCTTTTTCTGGTTCCCCATGCCCCAAAGGTCCCACATGCCCTTTTCCCTTCCCCTGCTCCCTCATCCACCCCTTCCCACTTCCCGGTTCTTGTATTCCCCTACACTGATGCTTTGATCCTTTCCAGCACCAGTGTCCACTCGTTTCTTCTTGTCAGACATCATTTGGTATGTGATTTATGTCTTTGGTTTTCCAACATTCTAGGCTAATATCCACTTATCAGTGACTGCATACCATGGGTATTCTTTTGAGACTGGGCCACCTCACTTAGTATGATGTTCTCCAGCTCCATCCATTTCTCTAAGAATTTCATGAATTCATTGTTTCTAATGGCTGAATAGTACTCCATTGTGTATATATACCACATTTTTTGTATCTATTCCTCTGTTGAGGGACATCTGGGTTCTTTCCAGCTTCTGGCTATTATCTATAAGGCTGCTATGAACATGGTGGAGCATGTATCCTTATTGCATGCTGGGGAATCTTCTGGGTATATTCCCAGGAGTGGTATGGCTGGGTCCTCCAGAAGTATCATGTCCAGTTTTCTGAGGAAACGCCAGACTGATTTCCAAAGTGGTTGTACCAGCTTGCATTCCCACTAGCTGTGGAGGAGTGTTCCTCTTTCTCCACATCCTCGCCAACACCTGATGTCTTCTGAGTTTTTAATCTTAGCCATTCTGACTGGTGTGAGGTGGAATCTCAGGGTTGTTTTGATTTGCATTTCTCTAATGACTAATGATGTTGAACATTTTTTAAGGTGTTTCTCAGCCATCCAAATTTCTTCAGGTAAAAAGTCTTTGTTTAGCTCTGTACCCCATTTTTGGATAGGGTTATTTGGTTTTCTGGGGTCGAACTTTTTGAGTTCTTTATACATGTTGGATATTAGCCCTCGGTTGGATGTGGGGTTGGTGAAGATCTTTTCCCAATTTGTTGGTTGCAGATTTGTCCTTTTGACAGTGTCTATTCCCTTACAGAAACTTTGTAATTTTATCAGGTCCCATTTGTCTATTCTTGCTCTTAGAGCATAAGCAATTGGTGTTCTGTTCAGGAATTTTCCCCCTGAGCCAATGTCCTCAAGGGTCTTCCCCAGTTTCTTTTCTATTAGTTTTAGTGTGTCTGGTTTTATGTGGAGGTCCTTGATCCACTTGGACTTCAGCTTATTGCAAGGAGATAAGAGTGGATCAATTCTCATTCTTCTGCATGTTGACCTCCAGTTGAGCCAGCACCGTTTGTTGAAAAGGCTATCTTTTTTCCCACTGGATGTTTTCGGCTCCTTTGTCGAAGTTCAATGGGCCATAGATGTGTGGGTTCAATTCTGGGTCTTCAATCCTATTCCATTGATCCACCTGCCTGTCACTGTACCAATACCATGCAGTTTTTAACACTACTGCTCTGTAGTATTGATTGAGTTCCAGGATATTGATTCCCCCAGAAGTTCTTTTACTGTTGTTGGTAGTTTTAGCTATCCTGGGTTTTTTGTTATTCTAGATGAATTTGAGAATTGCTCTTTCTAACTCTATGAAGAACTGAGTTGGGATTTTGATGGGGATTGTGTTGAATCTGTACATTGCTTTTGGCAAGATTGCCATTTTAACTATATTAACTCTGCCAACCCACGAGCATGGAAGATTTTTCCATTTTCTTATGTCTTCTTCAATTTCTTTCTTCAGAGACCTGAAGTTTTTGTCATATAAATTTTTCACTTGTTTGGCTAGAGTCACACCAAGATACTTTATATTGTTTGTGCCTAAGGCTGCCCCCTCTCACCATATCTCTTCAATATAGTACTTGAGGTACTAGCTAGAACAATTCGACTACATAAGGAAGTCAAAGGGATACAAATCAGAAAGGAAGAAGTCAAACTATCACTATTCCCAGATGATATGATAGTATACTTAAGTGACCCAAAAAACTCTACCAGAGAACTCCTACAGCTGATAAACAACTTCAGCAAAGTGGCTGGTTATAAAATCAACTCAAGCAAATCAGTAGCCTTCCTATACTCAAAGGATAAGCAGGTCGAGAAAGAAATTAGAGCTGCAGTGTTAACTTTCTGCATCTCATGTAGACTATTTTGCTGAAAAGATATTGATTTTAGGTCAAATAATTGGGTAGGTGACTCATTTCAGGAATGCTTCCCTGATCAGGCTTCTTCATTGTGTCACATGCACAAGATGGGACAGAGGACTGGGAGGGACTGGGAGAGGCAGAGGAAAGTTCAAGTAGGGGTTCAGAGGCTGTGAAAATCTGTGTAAACTGACAAAGCATACTTCAGGGAGCAAAGGGGTTGCTGATCATGTGACTCAAATCAGACAGTAGAGCTAAAAGTTAGATCATGATAAATCAGAAGTCCCAGGTAGACAAGAAGCCAAAAGCAGGGTTGTAGAAGGCCCATTCAGACTAATTCTCATGAGAAAGTCTCCCATATTAACCACTTGAAAAGAATAGAACCTGCTAGAGGAATACAGGAATACAGCCACTCCATCTGTAGGCTGGCCTTTTCACCATGGAAGCTCTAATGACTTCTAAACATCTCAATGTACAGCATGGTTAGGAACCATTTGTTAGGTATCTTCTCTAGATGGTAAAGTTCATCTATTTTTTTTGTTGTGTCATTGTTGTTGTTAAGAGGGTGACTTTCACAGGACGTTATTCATAAACTCTAAAGTCTAGATCTTGGCATCTATGCAGGTTACTTATGTGCCCATTTGCTTGCCAGAGCTCTATTTGTCTATACCCCAAAGAAAGTGTTTTATACAAAACTAAACTTCAAACAAAGTTTAAGAATAAGCAAGTAATATATTTTCTAGAGACAGAAGTAGCATAGGATGATTACAAAAATATCCTGATTTACCCCAGTTTCCAAAAAACTGTCACATAGATGGTAGGTTTCTATACTGTAGCTCCCCAAGAATAAATTCATGTCATCTTCAGACCATCCAGTTCTCCAGGATCATCAGGTTTTTTTGGGGTGGGGGTGAGGGCAGGGATGATGGTGGTACACTGATCCTCATTTCTTTAATAGCTGAGCCAAGCTGTGATATCAAGGCCAATATATAGTGCCATTCTTTCTCTTTTTAAAAAGTGTGTTCAGTAATAACATCCATGGTCAAATTTCACCTGGTTCCATTACCTCCATAGAAAACAAACTGTGTGTGGTTGTGTGGTGCTTGCCTTCCAAAACTCAAGAGCTGAAGAATGAAGCAAGTCTGGCTATAGATCTTTGAAGGGGGAAAGAAGGGAGGGAGGGAGAGGGAGAGAAGGAGTCAGAGTCAGACAGAGACAGAGACACAGACAGAGGAGAGGTGCTAATTTGGTCAATAAAGAAGGCTAGGAGCCAATTGCTGAGTGGAAGGAAATGATGGGACTTCCAAGTCCCAGGAGGAAAAAGGAGGGAAAGAGAATGTACTTTTGCCATGCATTGGAACAAGAAGACAGCAGCAGTCTTGTAAGACTTCAGGGAAGCTAGAACCAGCCACCTCCAACACCAGTGGATAGCCAAGGAGGTCATCGGAGGCTGGCTGATTCAGGCTAGCTGATAAGTTAGGGCAGGAGATTCTGAGCTCAGTAATAGTGCTAGCCAACACGTTCTAAAATAATAAAGCTGAGTGTTTACTCATGGATTCAAAAGTCTCTGGTGGTGCTGGTAGCACACAGCTCCTGGACAAAGGCAGAAGCTGAAGGCTTGGTGAAGCAGAAATGGTCAAGCTAGGAGTGGGTCTGGAGGCAGCTGACCTCGGAGCTAAGCCAGGAGAGTCCAGAGCATGGGCTGCAATCCCAGGTATGTGTTTTACAATTACACATGACAATAGAGAACCAAATTTACAAAGTTTTTATCCTTTACTTGTTTTCTCTAACATCCGTTTTAAGAACCATTACTGGTGGAACGGGTGGCCCACACATGCTTTTAATCCCAGTACCTGGCAGAGGCATGTGGATCTCTGTGAATTTGAGGACAGCCTGTTCTACATAGTTTGTTCTGGGACAACCAGGGCTATGTAGAGAGTGAGACTAGGAAAGATTTGAAGGTCTCCAGCTTTCTTTCTTTTTTTTTTTTTAGTTATTTTTATTTTCTATATTCTATGTTTACATTTCAAAGGATTTCCCCTTTCCCAGTTCCCACCCACCATAGTTCCCATAGTTCTTCTCCCCCCAACTATTCCCCAATCATTCCCCCTCCCCCCTCGGTTTCTTTACTAAACTGGATGCAATCTTTACATGCCCAGGGTCCTCTCCTTTCTTCTTCTTGGGAATCATTTGACTTGCTATTTGTGTCTTGAGTATTTAGTGCTTCTGGGCTCATTAATATCCACTTATCAGTGATTGCATTTCATGTGCATTCTTTTGTGATTGGGTTAGCTCACTCAGGATGATATTTTCCAGGTCTAACCATTTACCTACAAATTGCATGAATTCATTATTTTTAATTGCTGAGTAGTATTCCATTGTATAAATATACCACATTTTCTGTATCCATTCCTCCTTTGAGGGATATTTGGGCTCCTTCCAATTTCTGGCTATTATAAACAAGGCTGCTATAAACATAGTGGAGCATGTGTCTTTATTGCATGCAGGGGAATCCTCTGGGTATATGCCCAGGAGTGGTATGCCAGGGTCCTCTGTAAGTGCCATGCCCAATTTTCTGAGGATCCGCCAAACTGATTTCCAGAGTGGTTTTACCATTTTGCAATCCCACCAACAGTGGAGGAGTGTTCCTCTTTCTCCACATCCTCGCCAGCACTTGTTGTCTCTTGAGTTTTTAATCTTAGCCATTCTGACTGGTGTGAGGTGGAATCTCAGGGTTGTTTTGATTTGCATTTCCCTGATGACTAATGATGTTGAACATCTCTTAAGGTGTTTCTCGTCCATCCGAATTTCTTCTGGTGAAAATTCTTTGTTTAGCTCTGTGCCCCATTTTTTGATAGGGTTATTTGGTTCTTTGCGGTCTAACTTCTTGAGTTCTTTGTATATATTGGATATTAGCCCTCTGTCGGATGTGGGGTTGGTGAAGATCTTTTCCCACTTTGTTGGTTGCCGTTTTGTCCTTCTGACAGTGTCCTTTGCTTTGCAGAAACTTTGTAATTTTATGAGGTCCCATTTGTCGATTCTTGATCTTAGTGCGTACGCTATTGGTGTTCTGTTCAGGAACTTTTCCCCTGTGCCCAAGTCCTCCAGGGTCTTCCCAAGTTTCTTTTCTAATAGTTTCCAGCTTTCTTTAAAAATTTATTTTATACACAAGTACATTTTAACTGTTTTCAAACACACCAGAACAGGGCATCGAATCCCATTACAAATGGTTGGGAGCTACCATGTGCTTGCTGGGAATTGAACTCAGGGCCTCTGGAAGAGCTGTCAGTGCTTTTAACCCTGAGCTATCTCTCCAGCCCATATCCACCTTTCTAAACATCCCTTTTCTACCTGAGAACAGCTGCTCCTATTATTCTCTTATCCATTCCATTAAAAAGGAAAAGAAAGCATCATCAGTAACAAAATAAAATGCATTTCTGGTATTGTGCACGGGTGTCCTTAAACTGAACCAGGATTTATGGGTCACTAGTGGAAGAGGTGGAACCTCTCTCTTTGTGCTGCAGGGGTTTCTTTATTGCTTGCTACATCCTAACAACCATGTACCCACCTTGTCTGCTGGCCTCTGCATGGAGCAGATCCCTGAGCCAGAATGAAACATCTTTTCACAGAAAAAATGGGACAATGTATCTCAAGGTTGGTAACACTGATGTCAGTTTGATATTGAGGGGCTACCACACAAAATGGAGGCTTCCAAAGATGTTAAGGTCATTGTTGAGTGTATTCATTGCTATACCCTTGTCCAAAGTGGATTTGAGAAAGGAGTAGGAGAGCATCATGCTGCTGGCCAGACTGGTAAGGAAAAGAATGAGTGCTGTTGGAAAAGCACTCAGAACAGGAAAAGCACTTGTCCTGGGGGGTGGCAGCAGAGAGGACCCCAAACATATAATATGCCATCTACTACAGTTGTCATCTTGTCACACAATCTTTTCTCCCATTAATTTATTAGGTCATTGCTTTACATCCTGATTCCAACCCTCTCCTCTCCTCCCAGTTCCCCCTTCACACAGACCCTCCTTTTGTCTCTCTTCCCCTCCTGTCTGAGAAGGGGAACCACGCCCTCCCCTGCATAGTTGAGACCTACAACTTTTTTTCAAGACAGTTTTGGCTATCCTATAGCAATCCAACACAAATTTTTAGTTTGTTAATTTCTAAAGGAGGCCAGCTAGATTCTAATAGGAGTAGTGTTAAACACAGTGATCAATTTGAGAGCTATGTACAACATTACAGTATTGTATTTATCCGTGCAATCAGATATTTTGCCATTTATTTAGTTTTCTTTAATTTCTCTCAACAGTGTATAATATGTGTTTTACGTTTTTTGTTAAATTGATCCCTAAACATTTTTCCTTTGTTGGTATTTTATGTGAAATTATTTTCTTGATTTCAAATCAGTGTTCATTTCAAGTGCAGAAAAGTGCAATTGATTTTTGTATACTGATCCTGCATCCTAGGAGCCAGCCGATCTTATTTATTAGTTATGCTTTTCCTATGTGGATTCCCTAGGGTTTGGCATCAGATATGTTATCTATATAAAGATACTTTTTTACAAATATCTTTTACATTTTGTTCTTTGTGGGTAAATGCTATTTTCTTCTTTCTCATGTTCCTTCTCTGGCTACAACCCTGAGTATAGTGTTTCTTGAAAATAGCTAGAGACCACATCCTCATCTTGTTTCTTGTGTTGTATACTTTTTTTTTCCTATCAAATAGAATGTTACAAAATAAACCTTACTTTTGGGATTATTCCTATTTAGTTATAGTGAAGAATTCTTTTCATATATTGTTAGATTGGTTTGGTCTTTTGTTGAGATTTTGACATTGATATTCATCAGAGATGTTATGTCTGCACTGTATTTTTTTCTTATAGTGCTTTTTATGGCCCTGATATTCGGCTAATACGTTAAAAAGTGCTCCTTCACTTTGTCAGAAGTGTTTGAGAACTATTAATATGAATTATTCTAGAAATGTTTGGTAGAATTCAACAGTGGGACAATCTGATCCTGGGCTTTTCCTTATAGGGAGGCTTTTGATTACAAATTCAACCTTCTTACTAGATATGGGTGTGTCCTAGTTATGTTCTGTCAGTATGATAAAAGACTAATGAAAAGCAACTTGAGTTAGAGGGAGAAAATATTTATTCATCTTACATACCATAATCACAGTCTTGATCAGTTCAAGATTGATTTTTCTTTGTCCTGTAACAAAAATAGGTGGAGTCTTCCCCAATAATGTCTTGAAATCTACTTGTGGTCAGCAACAGGATAAAACCTATATTTGTTTGTGGGCTTCTGGAGTCTCTCTTACCAATATCTCATATGGATGTAACCTTTGTCTACTACTGAGATTTTTCTTAATAGGTCATGTCATGTAGAAGCAGCATTGTCCACTAATGTGGGATACTTCAATTAAAATGTCTTTAAAATATTATTTTTAATTAACTTACAAACTATTATGGCTTCATAAGGTATCTTCATATTTAAATCTACTTTGGTAGTTTGCATCTTTCTAGTTTTTTTCCATTTTTAACCTAAGTTATCTAACTTACTAGTATACAGAGTCTTGGTTACTGTTCTGTTGCTGTGACAAGGGTTCAAGAACAATATAGCTTATTAAAGAAGACATTTAGCTGAGTACTTGCTTACAGTTTCAGAGGGTCAGTCCATGATCATCATGGCAGGGAGTATGGCACTGGGCAGGCAGGCATGGTACTGGAGCAGAGAACTCACATCTGATCTGAAAGTTACAGGCAACAAGAGGGGGAGACTGAGCCCCCCACCCCAGTGACATACCTCCTCCAAAAAAGCTATATCTTGTTTAAAGACAGCTATAGAGAAAGGGAAGTTGAAAATAAAGAGAAGCTTGGTCTCAGCTTGGGCATGACAATGTTTATTCATGGTGAGGGGTCATTTTGTCACCCAAGTGTGGACAGCCAAAATGCCTACAGGAAAGGTGGGATGTGGCCCCTTATAGGAATGGAGATGACTTCTGTAGCCTGCAAAGGAAGCTTGGAAGTGTAGTTCTTCAGTAGGAAATTATCATTGCTAAATCTGAGAGGATGTAAAAATACAAGGCAGGGGTGTTAGAGCTATTTTCTGCTGAGGGGGGTCTTTGTAGGAGGGGGCAGTTCTATTAACATTCAGTATTCCTTAAGAAACGTGGAAAATAATTTTTAGAGGGCCTTAGGCAGAGGACTTATTTACAGAGTAGAACTGAGAGGTTCTCTGTGAAGGTTGTGGAGCAGAGAGGTTACTGTAGTTAGATGCTTGTTTATATCAGACATCAGACTCCTGCATAAGGAACAAGACATTGGAAGCTGAGAGAAGTCAGTTAATGACAGCATCCAAGGAATAATTCTGCACAGAATGTGTCTAAGTGGTACTCCTTGCTTTCACATATGATTAACTTGGTATATTTGATTCAAACAATAACAATACCAGCTATTATTTAAAGAAGAAAAGGTCTTTCCAGTCTCTCAAAAAATACAATTTTTGATTAGAAACAACTTGATTAGGTGACATTTTAAAAGTTGGGCCCATAACTTAAATGACCTTACATAGAATGTAAATACATAACTTAGTACATATTTTTGTTAATATCATATTGTTGTACTTATGTTGTAAGATTTCACAGCAAAGATATTTTATAGTGCCAATCTACATAATGAGACAATTTAATTCTAAGTTGTTTTCCCTCAAGAGAAATAATTTCTAATTTAAAAATGTATACTCCCAGAGACAGTGTCTGCCCTGTCAAGAATAAATGATTCACTTTTTAAAATTTCAAAATATAACCCTAGTAACAGAAGCTTTACAAAATCTGCTACAGCATTGTAATTCCATAACCCCAACCAACAGATGAAAGCAGTTAGTCATATCACATATGTAACAAGTAATTTATGCATAACATGAACTGGATTGACAAGGCTAAAGCTCTTCCTTCTGCATAAGGACAGATCTCTAAGTCGCCACAGCAATAAGCATATTTCTTAAATCATTTTACTTGTAGAGACTGGATGTTCAGAGGCATAATTTGTAAAGCAAGATGACCAAATTTGTGGGATCTCGCTACCATACAGGCATAAGAACTAGTAAGATTGAATGAGCTTAAACCTCAGGAATAAAAGAGACTTGATGGCAGGAGAGGAGCCATTGCCTCTGCCTCTGTACCTGCTTTGGAATACATAACCACAACACCACTCTGATATGTGGATACTCAGTCAGGTAGCACAACACCTGGAGTTCTCCATGCTGCTGAGGCATCTAGATAGCCTTGAGCCATCAGTCAATAACCTTCCCTTCCTGGGCATTCCTTCCCCCAAAAGGTATTTAATTTTTGGTTCACCCTGAGTAAAGTGTATGAATTTACATCTACCACCAAGTAAAGCAATATAAACAAGGATCTTCTTAGGGAGTTGCTTCATTAAGGATCTCTGTGGGGAAAGCTTTCACACACACAGACACACAGACACACACACACACACACACACACACACACACACAGAGACACACACACATACACACAGACACAGACACACACACACACACACACACACACACACACACACACACACACACACACACACACACGCGCGCGCTAGCTCATGCACAATCACACAGAGCCCCCACTACTCATGGCATTCACTCCCAATTAGATAGGATTCTGCTTGTCCTGGGTCATACCTACTCTTCCTACTTGTTGTGCAGACCAAGTGGAAAGGTAGACCTCTATGTGGATACTTGACTCCATCTCTAGGCAGCAAGCTGGTGGCACCTTGGTACCCAGCAAGGTGATTGGGAAACACTGAGAGCTCCCTGTTTCAGACTTTGCCCTGCCTCTTCCTAGCAGTGTGCTGGCAGCAAACAGGCACACCCAGCAGAGAGGCATGATACAGTACTACACACAAATTAAATGAGCTTTTGTCTTTTGGAATTTCTTAGGATACATTAGTGCCAAAAGCCCTTCTGCACCTTGTAAGCTTCAAGGTGAGAGGACAGGCTCTGTCCTTGGGTACAGACTGGATTATACTTTCAAAGCACCATGGGTGAGCCCAGGTTGGAGAGAATCTCTTCATCTAAGTCATTTCCTCCCTAGGAATCTAACTGCTTAGGATATCACTTAAAAGAATCATTTGTTGAGGCTACAGATATAAAAAACAACTGTCAAAGACACCACTCAGACATTCTGGATAGCTTTCCAAAGCTGTGAATTTGATTACTTTGTATCTGGCATCCTTCTTTAGTGAGGGAACATGGGTAGTTAGGGTTATTAATGTTGGGATTAGCTTTTACTATGAGAAAGATTTGAGTGGCAGGATAAGAGTCACGGTCAATTGAACTAGCCTACAGGTCCCAATCCAGTGAGATGGTAGGCTTAGGTACAAAGTTGTCCTGGTCACAGCATCCTCATATGTCAGTTCAGGAGACATTGAAGGCAGAGTAATTGCTATTTGCTTCTCTGTCATTGGGGATGTTCAAGTGAGATAAGGGTACAGACTCAGGGACCCTTCGAGAATCTCTTCCCTACCCCCCAACTCTTGTCATGGGAGACATGAGGAGAAATTTCTTTATGATAAAGTGGAGGGTCTATTTTTCTGGTTTGTCCTACGTTGCAGGAGCTGATAAGGCCTAAGCAGCTGGAGTCACAAGCAGGAGACTTCTGGCAGGTCTTATTTATACTACCATGAGGCTAACATGCGACTTACTGTGGTGGGATGGTGCCACATCCAACGAAATGCCTTGAGCTGGTCAGGTTTCCTGACATTTGAGCATATAATAAATTTAACCCATTTTTACTCAAGCATTCAATCATTTTGAGCAGAATTTTATATACCTGATTTTGAATATTATTTTGCAGTAAGCAAATGTTAAATTTACTTTAAACTTGTTTTGTTATATTTGCTGTAGGCTTAATGTTGACAACATACACAGAATGCTGTATGATGAGATATAAAAATTGAACTCTCTCTTCGAGTTTGCCGCTGTAAATGAATTAGTTGTACTAAGCATGGCTGACCAATAAGTTCTATATCTTAATTATCTTTAACAGCTTATAATAAATTAGTTACTCTGCTATAAGATTAGAATTTTATAACTTTATCCTTGTTAAATTTAAGCTTAAAATTATAATTCTTGAATTAAAAGAAACATTAAATCATAATTACACTTCACAATGGGACTGGAGACTCATTTTCATGATCCTTTTATAATAAGCTTTTACAAAATGCCAGGGTTTTTTTTTATATGACTCAGTTTCAAATCAAACCATCTATATGTCCAATTACGATGACGTTGATGTCTTTCACTTTCCCATTTTTGCTTTGAATTGGCAGTGGCTTTCACAACACCTGGGTTCAGACAGCAAACCTGTTGTAGAAAAGCTTCACAGTACTTTTTCATTTCCCTTTTTTGTTTCTTCCTTTTTACATTAATATACTATTTAATTTTCACAGATTTACAACTTCATTACATTGTGGTTAAAGAACATATTTAATACTATTTCAATTCTCTTTTTTTTCTTCTTGACAGTGCATGATCTAACATGGAGAATTTTCTAGATGCAGTTCAGAATAATGTGTATTCTGCTATTATTGGGTGAATTGTGTAGATTTATTTGTAGAATTATTTGCTTCCTAGTGTTGCTAAAGTCCTTTACCTCATTGTTGTCTTCTTTTTAGTGTTCTCTTTTAGAGTCTTATTACTGTGAAGAGACACCAAGACCATGGTAATTCTGAAAAAGAAAACATTTGACTGAAGCTAGCTTACAGATTCAGAGGTTTAGTCCATTATTATCATGGCAGAAAACATGGTGGCATTCAAGCAGACATAGTATACAGAAGGAACTGAGGTGTGGATCTATATCTTGATCCATAGGCAGAAGGAGACTATGTGCCACACTGGCTACAGCTTGACCATAGGAGATCTCCATTCCACCCACACAGTGATATACTTCCTCCAGGAGGCCACATCCACTCCACAAGGTCACACCCCCTAGCAGTACCACTCCCTATAGGCCAAGCCTTCAGACACGAGTCTATGGGGGCCATACCTAGTCAAACCACCACATGTTCTATCCATTACTGAAAGTAGCTATTGAACTATCCAATTAGTACTTTGAATTGTCTATTGTATTTCTGTGACTTTTTGCTTCATATATTTTGTTCTCCATTCTTAGATGATTAAATGTTCATTATTGGGATAACTTCCTAAGAGTCTAACCCTTTCATCATTAGAAAGCCCTCTTCATCCTATAATGTTTTTTTGTTTTGACATCTATTTTTATTCTAATACTGACAAAGCAACTCTAGCATTCTTAGGGTTGCAATTTATATCTTGTATCTTTTTCCATTTTTTAAATTTATGTTTATATTACTTGATTTTTTAGTGATTTATTTGTTTTATATGAGTACACTGTAGCTGTCTCCAGACACCCCAGAAAAGGACATGGGATCCCATTACAAATTGTTGTGAACCACCATGTGGGTGCTGGGAATTGAACTCAGGACCTCTGGAAGAGCAGTCAGTACTCCTAACTGCTGAGCCATCTCTCCAGCCATCTTTCTCCATTTTTTTAAACTTTCAGTTTGTTGGCATACTTTTTGAGATACTCAGTTCAACAGATTTATTTATTATTATTCCATCCTCAGGGTGAAGGGAAATGAACTCATTGCCACAGTCAGCAGTGGCCCAATCCTGGAGGCAAGGGAGAAAGGGAGGATGGAAAGAGACCTATTATTCCTCAGGGATTAGAGGCTGGAAGTGACACCCCTTTGTTTTTCTCCCCCTGGGATGTAGAAAATCTCAAACCCAGATCTGTGCAACCTTTCATCTAGGATTAAAGGGAAGGAACCAAGTGATTCAGGCAGCAAAAGGGTCAGAAGAAGAAAATTGCATTAATCAAGAAAGATGAGCAGCGCATGCATGTCTTTAATACCTGTACTGTGTGAGGAAGGCAGAAACTTAGAGATATATGCAAGTTTGGGAACAGCCTGGTCTTGAAAAAGAAAAGAAAAGAAGAGAAAAGGAACGGAAAGGAAAGGAAAGGAAAAGAAAGGAAAGGAAAGGAAAGGAAAAGAGGGAAAGGGAAAGGAGAAAGGAAAGGGAAGGAGAGATGAGGAAAGGGGAAGACAGAGGAGAGAAAAGGGGAGAGGAGGGAAGGGGAGAGGAAAAGAACAAGAGGGGAGGGAATGGGAGGGGAGACTAAAAGGGAGAGGCAGGTAGGGGAGGGGAAAGGAAAGAGGAGTGGAGTGGATGGGAGGGGAGGGGAGGGAGGGAGGGAAGGGGAGAGAGGGGACTGGAGGGAAGGGGAAGGGAGAGAGTAGAGGAAAGGGGAAGGGAGAGGAAGGGGAGAGGAGAAGAGATAGAAGAGGGTAGAGGGGAGGGGAGAGGAGAGGGGAGGAGAGGAGAGGAGAGGAGAGAAAATCCCTCCCTCCTCATCTGCCATAATAATGACATCAGAGTGGTGGTCCAATCATTTGGCTATGGAACACAATAAATTTACATAAGACTACTGATTGGTTGACAGACATAAGCCCGCCCCCAAGATGACATTTGTTTATGATTGTTACCAGAGAAACCAGCCATTGTCCTGGTGGTTGGACAAGCAGCAGGACATGCTTCACTGCTGCTCCTCCATGCTCTTTCAAAAGATGTGAACTTAGTAGAAAATCTAGGGATTTGATCCTGAATGTAGTTGTTTGGACTCCAAATTCTGGGTTCTGTACCCAGTTCAATTTTTTTCACAGCTAGTCCCAGAAAATATGGGAACTCATTAGTTCTTTGAAGATAAAGGGAGAAGATTCCATAAATGAGTTCCTCCAGAAGGAAAGTTCCTTGTCTTCGTGGTCAGCAGTTTGCTGAAGAAGATGACTTCGTGAAGTTGAAGCCAAGTAACAGGCAGGTCCGAAAGGCCAGAAGTGTCTCCTCAGCTAACAAGTCAACAGAGCCGAGGAGTCTTCAACCAACTAGTAAAAGAAGACAGCGGGGCCGCTCTTTGAAGAAAAGTTGTTCAGGGGATACAGGTTACTCTGAGGAGACAACCTGTAGAGTGGAGAAAATTTACTTCAGTGAGAAAAATCCTTCCACCAAGAAACGTTGTTCTGCTGAGAACACTACAATAAAAAGCTTCTCAGCTGAAAAGCTTCTGTTAGCTGCAAAGCATCCCTATGCTGAAAAACGCCTCAGGAGGGAGAAGAGATCCTCTGCTGAGAATTACTCTCCTACTGAAAAAGGTCGCAAGGCCCAGAAAAGTTCGTCTACTGGGAGGCGCCATTCTGAGATGCACAACTCTGGCAAGAGTCCTCACTTTCTGGACAAAGGTCATTCAACTGTAAAGCGTGGCTCTTCAGACAAAGATCATCCTGAAGATAGAGGCTGTCCTATCAAGAAACGAAGGCCTACAGAAAAACCTCACTCCACTACAGGGAGAAGTCCCTATGCTCCTGCCACTGAGAGAGGGCGCCCTACCAAGAGAGGTCCACCTAGAGAGAAAGGCCTTTCTACTAAGAAGGGTCCCTCCAATGAGGACCAACAAACTTCAAAGAAAGCCAGCTCAGCCAAGAAACTTAGCTCTGCAGAGAGAGATCACCAGATAGAGAGAGGTGGTGCTACAGATAGAAGACTCTCTACAGAGAAAGATTGCCCTTCAGGGAGAGGTCGGCCTGCCAAAAGAAGTCATCTGGCAGAGAAGAGCCACTCAGAGAAAAGCCGCTCAAGAGGAACTTGTAGAGAGAAAGATTGCTCTGCAGGAAGAGTGAAGAGCAGCAGAGGTAGGCCTGCAGCAAAGGGTCTCTCAGTCAAAGGTCATAGCAGTACATCAAGAGCACCGTCTGGAGGGAAAGCTTGCTCCAGAGGAAGAGGCCTCTCCAAAAAACGGGGCCACGCAGAGGGGAGTCGGTCAATCAAGGGTGGTCGCACTACATCCAAAGGACCCTCTACAATAAGAGAGCGCCCTGTAAGACATCTCTCCAAAAGAAGCAGCCCTGCAGAGCAGTGGTGCTCAATCAAGTGTGGTATCTGTGCAACAGGAGTACCATCTGCAGGGGGAGATCACTCTGGAAGAAGAGGTAGCCCCAATAAAAGAGGACCTGCAGCAGATGGTCGCTCACCCAAGAGGGATGTCTGTGCATCAAGACGACCATCTATAGGGAGAGAGCGTCCTGCAAGGAGCTGCTCCAACAAAAGTGGCTCTGCAGAGCAGTTGTGCTCAGTCAAAGGTGGAATCTGTGCACCAAAAGTACCCTCTGCAGGGAAAGAGTGCCCACCAGGAAGAAGGCACCCCATTGAAAGCCGTCGGGCAGAGGAGGGTCGCTCGATCAAGAGTGGTATATGTGCATCAGGACAACCCTCTGCAGGCAAAGATTGCCCTGTAAGAAGTTGTTCCAGCAAACGTGGCTCTGCAGAGCAGTGGTGCTCAATCAAATGTGGGATCTGTGCACCAAAAGTACACTCTATAGGGAAAGATTGCACTGCAGGAGGAGGGTGCCCCAAGGAGAGTGGCCCTGCAGAGAAGGATCACTCATTTGAGAGTGATTCTTATTCATCAAGAGGACCTTCTACAAGGACAAAGTGCCCTGTGAGAAGACACTGCCTCAATAAAGGAGGCCTTGCAGAGCAGTGGTGTTCAACCAAGTCTGGTTTCTGTACAACAAGACAACATTCTTCAGGGAAAGATTGCCCTGCACGAGGAGGCCACCCCAGCAAAAGCGGCCCTGCAGAGGAGGGTCAGTCAGTTGAGGGTGGTACCGATGAATTGAGAGGACTCTCTGAGCAGAAAGATCACTCTGGAGGGAGAGGTCACCCCAACAAATGCGGTCCTAGAGAGAAGAATCACTCTGGCCAGGGTAGCCCCAGTACGTCAAGAGGGCATTCTACACAGAAAGCTCTCTCCAGAGGAAGAGGTCGCCCCAATACAAATGTCCCTGCAGAGAAGGGTGGCTCTGGCAAGGGTAGCCACAGAACATCAAGAAGGCATTCTCCAGCGAAAGAACATTCTGGGGGGAGAGGTCGCCCCAACAAAAGCGGCCCTACAGAGAATCGCTCTGGCAAGGGTAGCCCCAGTACATCAAGAGGGTATTCTACACAGCAAGATTGCTCTGGCGGAAAAGGTGGCTCCAATAAAAATGTCCCTGCAGAGAAGGGTGGCTCTGGCAAGGGAAGCCTCAGAACATCAAGAAGGCACTCTCCAGAGAAAGTTAGCTCTGGAGGAAGAAGTCGCCCCATCAACAATGTTCCTGCAGAGAAGAATGGCTCTGCTGAGGGTAGCGCTAGAACATCAAGAGGGCCTTCTACAGAAAAAGATCTCTCTGCTGGAAGAGGTCGCCCCCCAAAAAATCTTCCTGCAGAGAAGGGTGCCTCTGGCTAGGGTAGCCCCAGTACATCAAGAGGGCGAGGGCATTCTAGAGAGAAACATCGCTCTGAAGGAAGAGGTCACCCCCCAAAAAATGTCGCTGCAGAGAAGTGTTGCTCTGGTGAGGGTAGCCCTTGTACATCAGGGGGACCCTCTGCAGGGAAAGATGGCCCCACAGGCAGAAGGAGGCCTCTGAAGAAAAAACACCCTGCAGAGGAGTGTCACTCAGCACAGAGAGGGCCCTCTACAGAGCAAGAACACCCTGCAGGTAGAGGATGTTGCAAATATAGTCACCCTGCAGAGGAATTTCTCTCCTTTGGAAGGGGTAAATCTGCAAAAAGAAGGCCATCTTCCAGGAAAGATCAGCCCATTGGCCGAGGTCAGCCTCCAAAGAAAAGCCGCCCAGAAAAGCATGGTTGCTCAGCAGAAAGGGGTAACCATGCAGGGAAGGGACTGGCCACAGGAAAAGATCACCCTACAGGCAGAGGTCAGCCTGGGAAGAAAATCCACCCTGCAGGGAGGCATCTTTCTGCAACTAGGAAAGGTTGCCCACCTAAAAAACATCGACCTGCAGAGAAAGTTGTCTGTGCAAAGCGAATTCGTTCGCCAGAAAGAGTTCACTCCATGGAGAGAGGTCATCGGGCAAAGAAAAGTTGTCCTGTAGTGGGACAGCTCTCTGTTGACGAAGGTAGCATGGAAGAGCAGGTTTGCCCCTCTGAGAAAGATCTTTCAGAGAAGAGAGCTCATTCTTCCCACAAAAGCAGCACAGCTGAAGAAGGTAGTGCAGAAGACAATATGAGTTCTGTGGAGAAAGGTCATCCCTCCATGGAGATAGGCTTTCCTGAAGAGAAACCCTCTTCAGGATCCACGGTGAAGGCGACAGAGCCAAACAGCATGCAGAGTCCGCCAGAAAACACTGTTGACAGTGATACCAACCGAGTAGCCCAGGTCCCTCACAGTAATGTGTCTTCAATGGTGAAGATAAAAATGGGAGTTGAGTTGAGGGTGCCTGATGAGCTCAAGTCTCGTCTTGTTGAGGACTGGGACTTGGTCAACAAACAAAAGCTGTTATTCCAACTACCTGCTGAGAAGACTGTAGATACCATTCTTGCGGAATATGTGACTTTTGTGAAGTCACAGGGGCTTGCTGATAATAGAGAATATTCGGTTGATGAACTTGTATTTGGAATAAGAGAGTATTTCAACAAGATGCTGGGCACCCAGCTGCTCTGCCACTTTGAAAGGCCCCAGTATGCCGAAATTCACCGGGCTTATCCTGATATTCCAATGTCTCAGCTTTATGGGGCGCCACACCTCCTGAGATTGTTTGTGAAAATTGGGACTGCATTGGCCCATTCACCCCTTAATAGGCAGAGTCTTCTCTTAGTGTCTAGCTATATGCAGGATTTCCTTGAATATCTTTCTGCGAAGTCCACTTCTCTGTTTAATGTCAGCAATTACAAAGAAGCTTCTGCTCAATATTGTTGCAAAGCCCTGTGAGGATCAACTGACCATTCTGTCAGTCCTGGAGCAGGAAATATTTCTCTTTGCTGTTTGCATTGTGGAATTGATGTTCCTGAAAATTGCATAACAGGGCTTAATGTTTCCTTTTGATTATCTTTGTGAGCAGAACAAAACTATTAAATGCTTCTTTACCACCATGTAACATCTTTCAAAAGCAAATAAATATTCACTAAATTTTTTTTTGCTCTTTGACATTGCTTGAATGGGAGTGCTTCTATTCCTTCTTTATTATGAGTTTCTACGAAGCAGCCATATTTATTTGGTAAAATGCCCTCATTTCTAGTGTCAAAGGTTCCACATAATAGATATACACAAAACACATATATACACATAATTAAAAATAAAAGACATCTTTTCAAAATATAAAAAGGCTATAGGTATAGCCAAGAAGACCATGGGTTCAGTCTCTAGATCAAAGAAAAAGGAGGAGAAAGAAGGAGAGGAGGAAGAAGAGGAATGATTGATAAAGAAAATGATAGAAGGGGAGGTGAGGGAGCAAAAGAGTGGGGAGAGAAGAGGCATGGTGTAAAAATGGGAAGGACAAGGGGGAAGACTTGGAGGAAGGGAGGAAGAAAAGAAAGAAGAGGTGGACAGGGAGGAAGGGAGAAAGGAGGAGAGGAGGGGAGGAAACATAGTGGAGTAGTAGTGAGGAGGAAAAGAGGTGGAAGGGGGTAGGAAGAGGACAGGAGCAAGGAGAAAGGAGGAGACAAGAAGGGGCAAGAAAGGGAGGGGGAGGAAAAGGAAGAGTTGGATGAGGAAGAGAGGGAGGATAAAGAGAGAAGAGGTAAGAAGAGAAGAAAAAGGAGGAAAAGAGACAAAAGGCAAGGAGGGGAAGGAGGAAGAGGATAGGGAAAGGGCAGAGAAGGAAAGGGCAAGAAGAAAATTAGGGGGGGGATAGAGCAAGAACATAAAGGAGGCTCGAATAAATGGTGTAGGAGGGAAAGAAGAAAAGGAAGTCCAGAAGGGGCAATGCTGGGAAAAAAAGGAAAGGAGGAAGATCAGAAGGAAGAGGGGAAGTAAAAAGATTGGAGAAAAAGAAAGAGTAGGAAGGAAGGAAAAAGAAGAGAGGAAGATAAGATGGGTGAAGAAGAGAAAGGGGAACAGGAGGCAAAGAGGCAGGGAAGTACAGAAGGAGGAATAAAAAGGAAAGAGCAGGGAGGGAAAGGGGAGAAGGGGTAAAAGGTAAACAAGTGACTGAAGAATGGAAAGAGTAAGGAGAGAGCAAGGAGAGAAGACTAGAAGGATGAGAAGGGGCAAGGCAGGGAGGAAAAGGAACGCTGGAGGAGGAAGATAAGGAAGGGGAAGAAGAGACAGAAGCAAGCTGGAAGCAGGGCAAGTGGGAGAAGAAGGAGGAGAGGGAATGAAGGGATGGAGGAGGAGAGGTTGGGGAGGAGGGATAGGATGAGAAAAGGAGAAGATGGAGGGGGAATGAGGAGGGATAGAGAGGAGGAAAAGGTGAGAATGGAAGAGGAAAATAGGGAAAACAGCAAAAGGAATGTAAGGTGTGGTGGTTTGAATAATAATGGCTCCCATAGCCCAGAGGGAGTGGCACTATTTGGGTTGTGGCAGGTTTTTCTTTTTTGAATAGGTGTGGCCTTCTTTGAGGTTGTGTCCTATTGTGTTCCTGCTGCCTGCTGCCTTGCAGAACTCTGAGCTGTCCCAGCACCATGCTGCCTGGATACTACCATGTTTCACACCATGCTGTTATGGACCAAAATTCTGAACTATAAGCTAAACCCAATTAAATGTTTTCCTTTATAAGAGTTGCTTTGGTCATGATGCCTCTTCACAGCAATAGAAATCCTAAGACAGAGGGAGAGAAGGAAGAAAAGAAGGAATGAAGGAAGACAGGAATGAGTAGGGATAGAAGGAAGAATAGAGGAGTTGTAGGAGGGAAGAAGAGGGAAAGAAAGGAAGAGGGGGAGGAAGAAGGGAAGAAGATGAGAAGAGGATGATAAGGGGAGGAGAAAGCACTGTGTGTGTGTGTGTGTGTGTGTGTGTGTGTATGTGTGTGTGTATGTGTGTGTGTGTGTGTGTGTGTGTGTGTGTGTGTGTGTGTGAGAGAGAGAGAGAGAGAGAGAGAGAGAGAGAGAGAGACCATAGGTGAATGTTTCCAGCAATTCTTGAACCATAGGTAAATAGTGTTTTGACTTTTTATACTGTCATAATTTATTGAATAACAACAAATATACAATGTTTAGAGGTTTCTGTGACAGTAGTTTGTCACATAATCCGCATACCCCAGTAGCTAGGCTGAGGCAAATACAGGTTCATTATTGCCATCTTAAATACTACCATTAGCCCATCACATAGCACAGTAAATACATCCACATGCATGCATAGTAGTTACAGGATGGACATGAGTTAAGGATGCTGCAGAAAAGTAGGAGAGGTTTCATGGGTGGACTGGGAAGGAGTCTGTAGGGATAATGAACCTGACAGTGCCTTGAGGGGGCCACTGCTGGAGCTGCTGGAGCCAGGTGAAAGGTTGAACTGCTCAGAAGTAGGAAATGGGTGAGGGGCAGGAAAAGTCTGATAAGATCCAGGTCCAGAGAGGCAGATAGGTAAACAGGCAAGGGGACCAGGAGGCAGTGTCAACAGCAGTGGACATAGCCAAGCAGAATCTCCAGAAACAGAAAAGAGATCTTCAGTTCTTCCTGTACATACCGGGTATCAGATGATAGGTTGATGTGGGAGCCATGCCAACACAGTGTTAGGTGTCCATCACTTTATGAGCTCTAGGTGAAGGAGTTACATCTTTTCCTTGGTCTGCCATGTCTGATAAGTTCAAAACTGTAGCCTGGTTTTCCTTATAGTGTTTTAATTAAATGCACACGTGCCACACAGTTTTAATTCACCTAATAAATGAATAGAGTGTGGCCACTTCCATTCCCAGAAATAAGTTGTTTGTCAGTTTAACTGGATGAGAGTTACCTAATAGGTGGTGTAGGTTCTGAACATACCCAGGAACTTCTCCCTCAAAAAAGCCAGCTGCTTTTAAATGGAAAATGCTAGGTAGGACAAAGCCCTAGTATCTTTTTTGTTGTACAATGTAGAGAAACTCAGGGCTGCACAAAGCCTGATTCCGAACAGTAAGGACAAAAGGAAATCAAAGGAAATGAATCCATTTGAATTATTTTGTGTATGGGGATGGGTCACTACAATTTGCACCAAATCTGAACTCCCCTGGATAAAAGCCCTAAAATTTCTAGAGTCTCATAAGAAACAGCAAGTGAGGCTTCACCTCTGGAAGCAGCCAGCATGGCATCTACAGCTGCTTCTTGGCTTGATCAATGGTACATTCTTTGTCCTTCTCTTTATCATCTTCATTCTCCTGATATTGTATGTCCTCTGCTTTTTGTCCTTCTTGGCTGGTCTGTGGCATTTGTGATGTCCTCTGGCTTGTTAAAATCTTTTGTGACCTTTGGTGACAAAGTTGTCAGAGATGGTTCTGTACCCTACTTCTCAGATACCTAGGCTCAGCACAGCCAAATGATAAATATAGATACTGTCATTGAGGCAGATTTTGCACTGTACATGTCTAGGTGTATCCAACATGTCCCTCTAATCAGGGTTGTTCTGTAGCATGTGGTTTTGCCCACCCCCATGGCTAGCTCTATGTAGGGTCTGGCCCTGGTTCCTGAGGCTAGCTTCTTAAACTAACCAAACCAGTTTAACTTGAAATGCACTCACATTTTTCAGGCCATCTGTCCCCTGGTACTGGCCTGCAGAACACCAGCTAAGGCTCACTCAGCTCCCCCTTAAACCCATGAAATCAAAACACTAGAGAATTATACCATACCAACCAGTTTTGTAACTATAAATCTCCAACCCCAAATTACCCATGCAAAGAACACACAACTCAGTTATTATGAATACAAGCTGAAGGCCTAGATTGAGCAAATATGTCACTACACTACTCTATTGCCCAGCTACATAATCCCTAGCTACTTGCTTCCCCTGCAGGCCACATGGATCCCTTCCATCTTTTCTTTTTTTTAATTTATTCAATATATTCTTTATTTACATTTCAAATGATTTCCCCTTTCCTGGCTCCCTGCTCCCAGAAAGTCCCATAAGCTCTCTTCCCTCCCCTTCTTCGCCCATCACCCCTTCCCACTTCCCTGTTCTGGTATTCCCCTAAAATGTGCACTGAGCCCTTCTAGGACTGGGGGCCACTCCTTCCTTCTTCATGGACATTATTTGATATGTGGATTGTGTCTTGGATATTTCAAGTTTCTAGGATAATATCTGCATATCAGTGAGTGCATACCATGAGTGTTCTTTTGAGACTGGGTTTCCTCACTTAGGATGATGTTCTCTAGCTCCATCCATTTGTCTAAGAATTTCATGAATTCATTGATTCTAGTGGATGAATAGTACTCCATTGCGTATATATACCACATTTTTTGTATCCATTCCTCAGTTGAGGGACATCTGTGTTCTTTCCAGCTTCTGGCTATTATAAATAGGGCTGCTATGTACATAGTGGAGCATGTAACCTTATTAAGTGCTGGGGAATCCTCTGGGTATATCCCAGGAGTGGTATAGCAGGCTCCTTGGGAAATGTCTTGCCCAGTTTTCTGAGAAACCTCCAGACTGATTTCCAGAGTGGTTCTACCAGCTTGCAATCCCACCAGCAGGGGAGGAGTTTTCCTCCTTCTCCACATCCTTACCAACACCTACTGTCTCCTGAGTTTTTAATCTAAGCCATTCTGAGTGGTGTGAGATGAAATCTCAGGGTTGTCTTGATTTGCATTCCCCTAATGACTAATGATGTTAAAAACTACCTAAGGTGCTTCTCACCTATCTGAAGTTCCTCAGGTGAAAATTCTTTGTTTAGCTCTGTACCCCAGTTTTTAATAGGGTTACTGTGACAGGCAGGTGGATCAACGGAATAGGATTGAAGACCAAGAATTGAATCCACACACCTATGGCTACTTGATCTTTGACAAAGGAGCTGAAAACATCCAGTGGAAAAAAAGATAGCCTTTTCAACAAATGGTGCTGGTTCAATTGGAGTTCAGAATGCAGAAGAATGTGAATTGATCCATTCTTATCTCCTGGTACTAAGCTCAACCCCAAGTGGATCAAGAACCTCCACAAAAAGCCAGACACACTGAAAGTAATAGAAAAGAAACTGGGGAAGACCCTTGAGGGCATGGGCACAAGGGCAAAATTCCTGAACAGAACACTAATAGCTTATGCTCTGAGATCAAGAATTGACAAATGGGACCTCATAAAATTACAAAGCTTCTGTAAGGCAAAGGCCACCTTCAAAAGGACAAATCAGCAACCTACAAATTGGGAAAAGATCTTCACCAACCCTACATCTGACAGAGGGCTAATATCCAATATATACAAAGAACTCAAGAAGTTAGATCCCAGAAAACCAAATAACTGTTCCATCTTTTCAATCTTCAATCTCTTCTTCCTCCATTTTGCTCTCCCTCTGTTCTCTGTCTTGTTCTCTTCCTCTTCCTCTCCCTTTCTAAAACTTTAAGCTCTGCCTTTTCCTTCCATTGACCAATCACAGGCTCTAGCCTTTATTTGATTAAGATTTCACCTGGCATGACCTAAGTACATGATCTACTCCTTGTCAGGGCACCCCTCTTGAGCCAGCAGAATATACAAACAGCAGTCCTCAACATTGTTTTTTTGTTGTGGCTTCTACTTACCCTTCTTCTCAGAGTTGTGAATCACAGGTAATTTCCAGTCTCATGTGTTTTAGCAACTGTCAGAGATGTGTTCAAGGATTTTCCCAGACCTCAGCCTTGGGGTCTGTTGGATTAACAATATTATCCCAGCCTGTCACACAGTGGCCATCCCACTGTTTGCTATCATATTTTCCATTACAGATTTCTGGCTTGGTAGCTTCTGAAATCCTTATTTTTTTTTGGAAGGTTACACAGGGAGTCCTTTCCAATTGTGATCGTTTGTATATGCTTAGCCCAGAGAGTGGTATTATTACTTGTTGGAGTAGGTATGTCACTGTGGCATGGGCTTAAGACTCTTACCCTAGCTGTCTGGAACTCAGTCTTCCACTAGCAGCCCTCAGATGAAGATGTAGAACTCTCAGCTCCTCCTGCACCATGCCTGCCTGGATGCTGCCATGCTTCTGTCTTGATAATAATGGACTGAAACTCTGAATCTGTAAGCCAGCCCCAATTAAATGTTGTCCTTATAGGAGTTACCTTGGTCATGAAGCCTGATCATAGCAGTAAAATCCTAACAAAGAAGTTGTTACCAGGAGTGGGGTTTTGTTGTATTAAGTCTGACTATGCTTTTGTTTGGAAGAATGTAGATTTGAGGACTTTGGATTTGGAAAGCAGTAGAAGGCTTTAAATGAGGCTTAATGGACCATGCCAGTAGAAATATGGAAGACGGGGACACCGCGCAAACAGTGGGCACAGCGGGCGGCTGGAGTCAGGTTTGTGAACAGAGACCTAGCTTAGCTTAGCTCTGCAGGAGATCTGGGCAAGGTTGCAGACCACTGCGGACCTGCTCTCCAGGCCAGCTGGCAGCGAGGTGCCATCTTGCCTCGGGACACCGCACAGAACTCTAGCAGCTGGAGTCAGGGGCGTGGACTGAGACCTAGCTTAGTCTAGCACAGAGAACACAACCAGGCTCTGGCCGGCACCCAGAGTCAGAAGAGATCGGCAGATCCAGGCACCAACAGCTCAGCAAGGTCACTGACCTCTGGGGACAGGCTCGCTGTGCTTTCAGCGGGGCCGCCATCTACAATAAGACCAACTAACTCCAGAGATAAACAGATGGCAAAAGGCAAACGTAGGAATGTTACTAACAGAAATCAAGGCAATATGGCACCATCTGAACCCAATTCGCCAAGCACAGCAAGTCCTGGATACTGCAGCACACCAGAAAAATTAGTTAGATATAAAAGCACTGGTCATGATGCTGCTAGAGGAACACAAAAAAGACATAAACAAATCTCTTTAAAAAATGCAGGGGAACATCAATAGGGTAGAATCTCTTACAATGCAAACACAAAAATCACTTAAAGAACTCCAGGAGAATATGGGCCAACAGACAGAAATCAATAAAGAGGAAATGAGAAAATCAGTTAAAGAAATGCAGGAGAATTTGAATCAACATGCAGAAGTCATGAAAGAGGGAGCACAAAAATATATTAAAGAATTACATGAAAACAAAAACAAACAAATGAAGGAACTGAGCAAAACCATCCAAGATCTGAACACAGAGTTAGAAACAACTAAGAAATCACAAAAGGAGGCAACTTTGGAGATAGAAAACCTTGGGAAGAAATCAGTGGTCGTAGATGCAAACATCAACAACAGAATACAAGAGATAGAGATAAGAATCTCAGATGCTGAAGATAACATAGTAACCATTGACACCACAGTCAAAGAAAACGCAAAGTCCAAAAGGCTTGTAATCCAAAACATCCAGGAAATCCAGGACACAATGAGAAGACCAAACCTAAGGATTATAGGGATAGATGAGAGTGAAGATCTACAACTTAAAGGGCCAGCAAATATCTTTAACAAAATTATGGAAGAAAACTTCCCTAACTTAAAGAGAGAGATGCCCATGAATATACAAGAATCTTACAGAACTCCAAACAGACGGGACCAGAACAGAAATACCTCCCGTCACATAATAATCAAAACCCCAAATGTACTAAACAAAGAAAGAATATTAAAGGCAGTAAGAGAAAAAGGCCAAGTAACATATAAAGGAAGACCTATCAGAATCACACCAGACTTCTCTCCAGAAACCATGAAATCTAGACCCTCGGCAGACCTCATGCAGACCCTAAGAGAACACAAATGTCAGCCAAGACGACTATACTCAGCAAAACTCTCAATCAACATAGATGGAGAAATCAAAATATTCCAAGACAGGACCAAATTTACACAATATCTTTCCACTAACCCAGCTCTACAAAGGATAATAGGAGGAAAACTCCAATACAAGGAAGGAAACTGCACCCAAGAAAAAGCAAGACAGTAACCTTCTTCCATCAAACTCAAAGGAAGATAACTACTCAAAAACAAAAATAACATCAAAAATGTCAGGAAGTAATAATCTTTATTCCTTAATATCTCTTAACAACAATGGACTCAATTCCCCAATAAAAAGACATAGACTAACAGACTGGATATGGAAACAGGACCCTACATTTTGCTGCTTACAGGAAACACACCTCAGAGTCAAAGACAAACACTACCTTAGAGTAAAAGGATGGAAGACAATTTTGCAAGCAAACGGTCGCAGGAAGCAAGCTGGAATAGCCATTTTAATATCAGATAAAATTGACTTTCAACCCAAAGTCATCAAAAGAGACACAAAAGGTCACTTCTTGCTAGTCAAAGGAAGAATCCATCAAGAAGAACTCACAATTCTAAACATCTACGCTCCAAATGTAAGGGCACCCTCATTCGTAAAAGAAACTTTATTAAAGCTCAAAGCACACATTGCCCCTACCACAATGATTGTGGGGGACCTCAGTACTCCACTACCCTCAGTGGACTGATCAGGAAAACAGAAACTAAACAGGGACACAGAGAAACTCATCGAAACTTTGGACAAATTGGATTTAACAGATATATATAGAACATTTCACCCTAAAGCAAAAGACTATACCTTTTTCTCAGCTCCTCATGGTACCTTCTCCAAAATCGACCATATAATTGGACACAAGACAGACGTCAACAAATATAAAAAGATCAAACTAATCCCATGCCTCTTATCAGATCACCATGGAGTAAGAGTGTTCTTCAATAGCAACAAAAACAACAGAAAATCCACATACATGTGGAAGCTGAACAATATTCTACTCAATGATACCTTAGTCCAGGAAGAAATAAAGAAATCAAAGATTTCTTAGAATTTAATAAAAATGAAGGCACAACATACCCAAATCTATGGGATACAATGAAAGCAGTGCTTAGAGGAAAACTCATAGCCCTGAGTGTCTCCAAAAAGAAACAGGAGAGAGCATATACTAGCAACTTAATGGCGCACCTGAAAGCTCTGGAACAAATAGAAGCAATTTCACCCAGGAGGAGTAGAAGACAGGAAATCATCAAACTCAGGGCTGAAATCAATCAAGTTGAAACAAAGGGAACCATACAAAGAATCAACAAAACCAGGAGCTGGTTCTTTGAGAAAATCAACAAGATAGATAAACCCCTAGCCAGACTTATCAAAGGGCACAGAGACAGTATTCAAATTAACAAAATTAGAAATGAAAAGGGGGATATAATGACAGAAACTGAGGAAATCCAAAAAATCATCAGATCCAACTACAAAAGCCTATACTCAACACAATTGGAGAATCTCGAGGAAATGGACAATTTCCTAGACAGATACCAAATACCAAAATTAAATCAGGATCAAATTGATTGTCTAAACAGACCCATAACCCCCAAAGAAATAGAAGGGGGTCATAGAAAGTCTTCCAACCAAAAAAAGCACAGGACCAGAAGGTTTTAGTGCAGAATTCTATCAGACCTAAAAAGAAGTCCTGATACCAATACTCTTCAAACTATTCCACAAAATAGAAACAGAAGGAACACTACCCAACTCATTCTATGAAGCCACAATTACCCTGATACCAAAACCACACAAAGATCCAACTAAGAAAGAGAACTACAGCCTAATTTGTCTTATGAATATCAATGCAAAAATACTAAACAATATACTTGCTAACTGAATCCAAGAACACATCAAAACGATCATTCACCATGATCAAGTTGGCTTCATCCCAGCGATGCAGGGATGGTTCAGTATAAGGAAATCCATCAACATAATCCACTACATAAACAAACTCAAAGATAAAAACCACATGGTCATCTCATTGGATGCTGAAAAAGCATTTGACAAAATTCAGCATCCTTTCATGCTAAAGGTCTTAGAAAGAGCAGGAATTTAAGGCCCATATCTAAACTTAGTAAAAGCAATATACAGCAGACCAGTAGCCAACATCAAGGTAAACAGAGAAAAACTTGAAGCAATCCCACTAAAATCAGGGACTAGACAAGGCTGTCCACTCTCACCATATCTCTTCAATATAGTACTTGAGGTACTAGCTAGAGCAATTCGACAAAAGAGGGAAGTCAAAGGGATACAAATCGGAAAGGAAGAAGTCAAACTATCACTATTCGCAGATGATATGATAGTATACTTAAGGGACCCAAAAAACTCCACCAGAGAACTCCTGCAACTGATAAACAACTTCAGCAAAGTGGCTGGCTATAAAATCAACTCAAGCAAATCAGTAGCCTTCCAATACGTGAAGGATAAGCAGGCTGAGAAAGAAATTAGGGAAATGACACCCTTCACAATAGCCACAAATGATATAAAGTATCTTGCAGTGACTCTAACCAAACATGTGAAAGATTTATATGACAAAAACTTCAGGTCTCTGAAGAGGGAAATTGGAGAAGACATCAGAAAATGGGAAAATCTTCCATGCTCGTGGGTTGGCAGGATTAATATAGTTAAAATGGCAATCTTGCCAAAAGCAATATACAGATTCAATGCAATCCCCATCAAAATCCCAACTCAGTTCTTCATAGAGTTAGAAAGAGCAATTCTCAAATCCATCTGGAATAACAAAAAATCCAGGATAGCTAAAACTATCATCAACAGCAAAAGAACTTATGGGTGAATCAATATTCCGGACCTCAAGCAATACTACAGAGCAGTAGTATTAAAAACTGCATGGTATTGGTTCACTGACAGGGAGGCAGATCAATGGAATAGGATCAAAGACCCAGAATTGAACCCACACATCTATGGCCAATTGATCTTTGACAAAGGAGCTGAAAACATCCAGTGGATAAAAGATAGCGTTTTTAACAGATGGTGCTGACTCAAATGGAGGTCAACATGCAGAAGAATGAGAATAGATCCACTCTTATCTCCTTGCACTAAGCTCAACTCCAAATGGATCAAGGACCTCCACATAAAACCAGACACACTAAAACTAATAGAAAAGAAACTGGGGAAGACCCTTGAGGACATTGGCTCAGGGGAAAAATTCCTGAACAGAACACCAATTGCTTATGCTCTAAGAGCAAGAATAGACAAATTGGACCTCATAAAATTACAAAGTTTCTGTAAGGCCAAAGACACTGTCAAAAGGATAAATCAGCAACCAACAAATTGGGAAAAGATCTTCACCATCCCGACATCCGACAGAGGGCTAATATCCAATGTATACAAAGAACTCAAGAGGCTAGACCCAGAAAACCAAATAACCTATCCAAAAATGCGGTACAGAGCTAAACAGAGACTTTTCACCTGAAGAAATTCAGATGGCTGAGAAACAACTTAAAAAATGTTCAACATCATTAGTCATTAGGGAAATGCAAATCAAAACAACCCTGAGATTTCACCTCACACCAGTCAGAATGGCTAAGATTAAAAACTCAGAAGACATCAGGTGTTGGCGAGGATGTGGAGAAAGAGGTATACTCCTCCACTGCTGGTGGGAATGCAAGCTGGTACAACCACTCTGGAAATCAGTCTGGCGGTTCCTCAGAAAACTGGACATGATACTTCTGGAGGACCCAGCCATACCACTTCTGGGATTATACCCAGAAGATTCCCCAGCATGCAATGAGGATACATGCTCCACTATGTTCATAGCAGCCTTATATATAATAGCCAGAAGCTGGAAAGAACCCACATGTCCCTCAATGGAGGAATGGATACAAAAAATGTGGTATATATACTAATGGAGTACTATTCAGCCATTAGAAACAATGAATTCATGAAATTCTTAGAGAAATGGATGGAGCTGGAGAACGTCATACTAAGTGAGGTGACCCAGTCTCAAAAGAGTACCCATGGTATACAGTCACTGATAAGTGGATATTAGCCTAGAATCTTGGAACCCAAGACACAAATCACATACCAAGTAATGTCTGACAAGAAGAAAGGAATGGACACTGGTGCTAGAATGGACCAAAACATCATTGTGGGGGAGTACAAGAACAGGGAGGTGGGAGGGGGTGGATGAGGGAGCAGGGGGAGGGAAAAGGGCATGTGGGACCTTTGGGGGTGGGGAACCAGAAAAAGGAAAATGAATTGTAAATATAGAATATATCCAATTATATATATATATATATATATATATATATATATATATATATATGGAAGACTTTGTGGCTAAGAGTGATCTGAACTTTTGTAAACCTGGTGCAAGAGGTTTCAGAGGAGAATAACTTCAGAATGTGGCATAGAGAAGCTGTTTGTGGTGTTTTGGTGAAGAATGTGGCTGCTTTTTGCCCTTTTCTGTAGTCTATCTGAGGCTAATGTAAAGAGATTTATGTTAATTTCTTTGATAAAGGAAGTCTCAAAAAAGCCCAGCAGAGACTTTCTTCTCTGGTTAGGTCTCAAGAAGAGAATTTTGAACAAGTGTCGCAAGCTTAGAAAGGAAATATATAAAAGGTATGGTTCAGGTATTAAAGGAGCACCAGGAAGTGAAATGGAGCTGAATCCTTTGGACTAGGAGATAATGTATTAAAAGAGTGGGACTTTGGGGCAGGATACTACCTAACTAAATTTAGATCCAGGTTTGGTGTTACCCCACTTTAATCCCAGGAGACAGGCAAGCAGATCTCTTGAGTTCAAGGACAATCTACAGAGCAAATTCCAGGACAGCCAAGCTTAGGTAGAGAGGGAACTGGAAAACAGAGAGGTGGTAATAGCATAGTGGAGGGGGGCATGTTCCAGCCCCAGCAAGCAGCAGAACAAGGCAGCTTTGGACATGTGGCTCTGGCTTTAGAGTGAAAAATAGAAGAGACTACTGGGACAATTGATGCTGGTTAGCTGGAGCTCAGAAATTAGTGGTGATTAAGAAGAGACCAGGATCAGTGAGGTGAAGACCTTCTGGGAAGTGTTTTCTGCAAGCACAAAGAAACTGTATTCCAAAGATAGCCAAGATTGTAGTACCTCATGCTGTAGCTGTACTTAGTAATGTGTAAGAATCACCCACGTGGTACTGGTTTTGAAGGCATGAAAGGGTCATGAAGAGCAGGTGAGGCTTGGCATTGAGAAGCCATGGAAGGCTATTGTGGAAACCTAGTTGCGGTGGAAGACCCCAGTGTATTGGAAATGCCAGTACCATGGGATGATCACCGAGCACAGCAGCAGCAGTGGAGTAGATCAACCTGAGCTTAGAGTGCTACAGAGGGTAGAGCTGGAGAAGTGACACCAGCCCGCTGGAGGAGCTCTGAAGATCATGTGTGAATCCCAGACATTGGAACAAGAAGGTGTAACATTGAAGGTGACTTGGAAACCCCAAGATGATTGAGACCCAGAGCTGTCAGCTATCTGCTGAGGAAAGCTCTTAACAGGGAGTAGAACCAGCCCATGAGAGAAAAGTTTGTTGCAGTCAACAAAGATGAAAAAGGAGTTGGACACCTGAAGACCACTTTGTCATCAGGCATGGAGATGCAGTGTTTGGACATTGTCTAGCTCTTTTTCTGTCTTGCTTTGGGGATTACAGTTAAGTGATTGAATGAATCTCAGAAGAGACATTGAACTTTGGACTTTTAACATTGTTGAGACTGCTATAGACTATGGGTAGATTTGAAGTTGGACTAAATGTATAATGATGGATATGGTTATTTGGTATATGGCTACTGAACATGAAGAGACTGTGTGTAGCTAGACAATACCTATGAAGTGAAAACTGTCAATGACAAATTGGTGTCAAGGATGATTGTTGTGTTAGTCATGGTGTGTTTAGGTATGGCCCCCATAGACTCGTGTGTTTGAACAAGCCTATGGGGGCCAGGGAGTGGAATGTGATGGTTTGTATATGCTTGGCCAAGGAAGTGGCACTAATAGGAGGTATGGCCTTGTTAGAGTAGGTATGTCACAGTGGGCATGGGTTCAGACCCTCACCCTAGTTGTCTGGAAGTCAGTTTTCTACTAGCAGCATTCAGATGAAAATGTAGAACTTTTAGTGCTGCCTGTACCATGCCTGCCTGGATTCTGCCATGCGCCTAGCTTGATAATAATGGACTGAATTTCCGAATCTGTAATCCAGCCTCAATTAAATGTTGTCCTTATAAGAGTTGCCTTGGTCATCGTGACTGTTCATAGCAGTCAAACCCTAACTAAGATACCAATTTGACATTGACAGTTTTCACTTCATAGATACTGTCTAGCTACACCCTTACTCTGTACATGTTCATTAGCTATATACCAAATAACCATGTCCATTGCATCTGAAGGTGGTGTGTTTTTTCTTGGTGCTGGGGCCACAGATTCCAGGACAAATATAATGATGTTCTGGGTCTCTGTGCATATCCATCTAGCCCAGATTTGGGAAATAGCTTTACATCATTGTTCCCAAAGTGGTTGTTCTTGATCTAGACCTCCAGAATCAGGCCCTTGGTGCTGAACACTTTGAATCTGGTCAGTAAAGAGCAGAAGGGACAGTGGTCCTGCTTACTTGTAGGCCATTATCTTTTTCCTGATGTTTGTGGAACTTTCAAGAAGCAAGGATGAGTTGGATAAAATATTCGTTCTTGAAAGGCTGTGGGCAAGCAGTTCTATAGCATTGATCTCAATTGGTACCTTCAAATCTCCTGCAGGCAGCAAATACTTGGGTCTTGTCATTTAAAAACCTCTAGTCTGAAGATTTCAGTCTTTGACTTATTTCATCCAGTCATATTCAATGTTGTTATGGATATAATTCAATTTTCCTTCGATTTTTCTTCCCCGTACTTGTTTTTTTTTCTTTTTTTTTTAATCTTTTCTTGCAATCATTGACCTCTTCTATAGTTGTTGTTTACGGTATAATTTTGTTTTCTTATTATTTGCTTTATAGGGTACCATTTATGTTTTTATGACATTTTTAAGTTAAATTACCATTTATAGTATTGCAGGAAGCATACTTGCAACTTGAGTGTGGAAGTCAGAGGACAACTTATCTGTATTGCTTCTCTCCTTCCCTTGGTTGAGTTCTGGGGAATTGACTTCAGGTAGTTTGTTTTAGTCTTAAGTACCTCTGCCTGGTGAACTAACTCACACGCCTTTTTTTATATATTTGAAAACATTCCATTTTTTCTTACACCTGGATCTGGGCCTAGGTGGTAGCTGAGTTGGGCAACTTGCCAGAGTTTTCACATCCACATCATTAGGGTGAGCTATTCAGCACTGCTCCAGTTAGCTCACACAATGCTGTAGCCAGCAAGGGGCAGGACAAGCTCTCTTGTTCTCATGACCTCAGGCTCTCTCTCCAGCTGGAGTGGGCAAGATGCAAGGAAGGCAACATCTCTCCCTTGCCCATATGGGTGACCAGCTCTTCTGTGCATATACCAGCTCTCCTGAGTGTCATAGTGATGGAAGGGGCCAACTCTACACAGCCCTTGGATATCAACATGGTCCCTGGTGGCAGTCCAGAGCAGAAACATCTGCAGGGCCGTTGGTGGTAGCCTGGACCACTGACACTGACACAAACATATACTGCTATATGGCTGTGGACCCAGGCAAGTCCTCAGGTGGCAGGGCAGGCTACTCACATCAGGCTGTTTCTCACCACATTGGCATCTCCAGTTTCACCTCTCTTCACAATGCTCAAACTGATCTGCTTCTCTTTCTTTCTCATCTCTCCACCACATGCTTGCACATCATAGTGCAGTACCATTCATATCAGATTTATATCAACATAATTCCAGAAAGCTACACAAAAAATGTATTCTCTATTTCCATTTTGGTATTACTAACTTCCTTCCTTCTTTTCGTCCTTCCTTCCTTCCTTCCTTCCTTCCTTCCTTCCTTCCTTCCTTCCTTTCTCTCCTCTCGTTCTTTTATATTCTAATTAGTTTCCCCTCCCTCTTTCCTCCCAGTCTACCCCCACATTTTTTCCTCTCCCTCTCCATCCACTCTTCCTCCATTTCTCTTCAAAAAGGCCCTTCCATGAATGTCAACCTGCCATGGCATATCAAGTTGCAGCAAGACTAGGCACCTCCTTTCTTCTAATAGGGAAAAAGATATCTACAGGGTTTATCAAGCTCCACATAATGATTGGCTGTGGGTCTCCTAATCTGTTTTTATGAGTTCCTGTATGAAGCTTCTCTGATGGCAATTGTTAGGCACCAATCTATGCATATATCTGCTGCAGACCACTCTCAGCCGGGAATTGTAGTCGCAGGAAACCAGGGTTCTTTTGGTCCAGGAAGGCATGGAATCGCTGAATGACACTCAGACACCCAATGTAGAGGTGGTTTAGAATCTGAGTGTAATTTTTACCTCTAAAACAGGAGTTTTTAAGCATGAGGGATTGACGTTTCCATATCAAAAGATGTATCCAGTAAAGCAGGTACAATGGGCAATTAAGATAACCATTTGGCACAAGGAAATGTAAAATCAACCTGGTAAAATGCTTCCCTTATAACAAATTTAGAAGCTCAAACACAGATAACACCAGTATTCCTGATACAAACTTTTTTCTTATATGTTTCAGAACTATTTTTTTTTTATTTATTAAAAGTCAATACTTTTTTTCCCTCAACAGAAGAATGAATACAAAAATTGTGGTCTCTATACACAATGAATGGAGTACTACTCAGCCATTAGAAAAAATGAATTCATGAAATTCTTAGAGAAATGGATGGAAGTGGAAAACATCATACTAAGTGAGGTAACAGAGTCTCAAAAGTATATCCATGGTATGCACTCACTGATAAGTGGATATTAGCCTAGAATCCTGGGACACCAAAGACACAATGCACATACCAAATGATGTCCAACAAGACAGAAGGAGTGGATCCTGATTCTGGAAATGCTCAAAGGATCAGTGAAAGGGAATACTAGAACAGGGAAGTGGGAAAGGCTGGATGGGGGAACACAGGGAGGGAAAAGGGCATGTGGGATATTTGGGGGGGCAGGGAACCAGAAAAGGGAAATGAAATGTAAATATAGAATATATCCAATATAAAAAAAATTGATACAAACTTTTAAAGAGACTTCAAAGGATGTTTTTTCAGACCCCCTAAGTGGGGTCTGCAAGACCAAAGCAGTTCTTCACAAGCTTCCATTGAGGAAACTGAGCTATGAACTAACTCAAATGTAAATTTAATCTGCCCAACACCCACCTGTCCAGCAAGGACATAGTAGGAGGTTCCTCAAATGTAAATATCTTGTAATCTGAGCCTTTTGTCTAAGACCTGGTCCAACACCCATGTTTCCTGCAAGGAATTTATGTCAACCACTAAGGCAACTTGTTGCAGTTCTAAGAAAAGAGGTTTTTGGCCAGTGATTTTACTTCAAAGGATTCGTTTACATCTTATTTGCTTGCTTTTTCTTAGCTCTGGGCCATTAGAATAATCTTTCAAGAGAAGAAAAGGGGGGAAGCTTGGAAACAAAGCAAATTTCCAAGTGAGACTTTGGCTTCTACTTAGGGGTGTTCTGAAGGCTCTAAGAGACATTTTCCCTTCTCAGTCTATAGAACTTTGTCTCACAGAATCTATTGGAGCTACTGAGCTATATAGCAGAATATCATTAGGAATCATTTCATTGAATTTTTCCCAGTAATGTTGGGTTCTATCTTAGGTCTCTGGGCTATCCAGCCTCTGTTTCACACTCCTCCAGGCAGTGTCAGGAGGCAAGGGTCTAAAGCTAGAACAATTATTGATTTAACCATCTCATAATTTCTGTAACACCTTTACTCTAGCACAGGTATGTATGTTGAAGGTTTTGTGGCTGGATCGGTGTCCCAATCGCTCCATTGGAAGTCTTCTGGACTATAGGACATGGTCTGTCCAGGCTCCCTATTTCACATTGCTAGAGCCAACCTATTGTACTAGGTTTATAGCTTTTTCCAGAGATGCCCTCTGCCCCCAATTCGGGTTGTCTCTCCCAATATTCTTCTCCCTTCATCTTCCACTAACCTCATCTATCCTGTTCCCATCATTATCCCCCGTGAAAACCCCTCCACCATCCACCTGTGATGTCAACTCCATTTCTCCTTCTCAGATTCATGCATTCCCCTTTGAGCCTTCATTATTTCTTAGCTACTGTGGGTCTGCGAATTGTAGCCCAATTATTCCTTACTTTATGGCTAATATGCACTTAAGTGAGTGCATAGCATGTTTTTCTTTCTAGTTCTGGATTACCTCACTTCATATGATTTCTTTCTAGTAGTTTCTATTTTCTGAAAATTTGATGATGTCATTGTTTTTAACAGTTGAGTAATGTTCCTTGTATAAATGTACCACAGTTTCTTTATCCATTCTTCTGTTGAGGGGCATCTAGGTTGTTTTTAGTTCCTGGCTATTACTAATAAAGCTGCTATGAACATAATTTTGCAACTTTCCTTATGGTATGGTGAGCATCCTTTGGGTATACAGGAGTGGTATAGCTAGGATTGGAGGTAAAAATATTCCCAGTTTTCTGAGAAACTGCCATATTAATGAAGTGGCTGTACAAGCTTACACTCACACCAGCAATGCAGGAGCGTTTCCTTGCTCCATATCCTTGCCAACATGAGCTATAACTTGTGTTTTTGAACTTAGTTATTCTGAAAGGGATAAGATGGGATATCAGAATCATTTTGATTAGCATTTCCCTGATGGCTAAGGATCTTGAATATTTCTTTTTTAGTGCTTTTGAAGTAAAACCTAATGAGTTATTGGACTTCCCCTGTTTCTATTATGTACCTACTTTGTAGTACAGCTCAGCCTCTGGGAAGCAGAAGTCTTCTGCCAATATTTTGGGCCAGAATATGGGGTAGGGGATGCTGTTGGCAATATTTGGCTGGTTTTAAGGAGTGTTAGGGGTCGGTAGGCAATGTTTTACCTGGAGTTACTACTACCAGCATGACATCCAGGAAAGCAGCTAGAGTTATGGGCACATGGAAGGGGACACAGTTTGAGACTTTTGGATGGGCTTTAAGGAGAGTTAGCAGGTGGTGGGCAGTATCTTACCAGAGGTCCCTAGTACCAGCCTTACCTCCCAAAAGTCTCAGGAATTGTGGGCTAGAATATGGAGCTCAGAAGAGAGGGTGCCGTTTGGGGCTGTTGGGTGGCTTTAAGTACTGTGATGGGGGAATTGATGGTGTCTTACCTCGGTATAACTATTTTTATGCATACATATATATGTTATGATCTCCAAGTAGACACAAATATGGTTCTCATACTAAATTCTAGGCTGTTTGCAGCCTGAAAAATCAGTATTCAAGAATGCAGAGTTGGTAGAACAGTCAGGTTTATTCAATACTGGCACTTTGGAAAGTAGAGAAGTCAACTATCTCCACATCTCTGTATAGATTCTGGAGCACATAAGCACAGGGAGAGAGAGAGAGAGAGAGAGAGAGAGAGAGAGAGAGAGAGAGAGAGAGAGACTGGGCTTAACACATGGTTTCCAGGGTACAAATTTGGCTGGCCTAAAATTCAGTATTTTTTAGAAAGAAAGAAATAAGAATCTGTGTGACACAGAGGCACACATTAACAAAGTCAAAGATGCTCAGAAGAAACACAACATAAACTAAGTCAGCAAGTACACAGGGCCAAAGTTCCCATGGCTTTATTCTTTTTTCAATAAATGTTATTCTTTGTTGGGGGGTCCCCCTACCTCTAACCTCCTGGGGTTGTATATTTCCATTCATTCTGCTGACCCTCGGGCTTCATTCCTGGTCTCTCTAACCACTCTCTGCCCAATACCTGATCATGTTCCCCTAATGAAAATGGTAACAGTGTCTTTTACACTTTGCCTGGGATCTGACTTCACAGTCTTTAAAAAAATCTGTGCAAAGCAAATGAAGGAGAGGGAAAAGGGGGTAGAACCCCAAGACACCAAGATCTGGGACTTCAGCAGCAGGGCCTTTGAGTAAACAATAATTTTATCACGACTGGGAGATTAAAAGATTTGTGAAAATTTTTTTCATCATAGAGAAGATTTCTGGAATATGGGCCCTTAGTGGGCTAGATACTTGTGATAGAACCAATATTTTCCTACACGATGGCCTCAAACTCATGATGACACTTCCTTCTCAGCCTCCTGTTTCTAGTATTACAGGGTATGGCACCATAACAGGGAAACTTTTGAAACTTTATAGTGTTCTAGGGTCTGATATTCCAAACTTACACTAGGAATATATATTCTGTGTTTTTATTGTATTGGTAATATATCCTTGAAGTCTTCACTTTTGATTATTACTATTTTCACTTTATTTATTTATTTATTTATTTATTTATTTACTTATTTATTTATTATATATATATATTTATTTATTTATTCTTTCTTTCATTCTTTCATTTATTTAATGTATATGAGTACATTGTAGCTGTACTGATTTTTGTCAGCCATGATGTGATTGCTGAGATTTGAACTCAGGACCTTTGGAAGAACAGTCATTGCTCTTAACTCCTGAGCCCTCTCTCCAGCCCTAATAAATCCAGTACATTTTACTTACTTACTTACTTATTTATTTATTTATTTATTTATTTATTTCTTCATTTAATTTTGGTTTTCTAAGACAGAGTTTCTCTGTGTAGAGCCGACTGTCCCAGAACTCACTCTGTAGACCAGGCTGGCCTCGAACTTAGACTTCCACCTGCCTCTGCCTCCCAAGTGCTGGGATTAAAGGCGTGTGCACGTTTTTCACTTCTAAAAGTATTATTTGAACACTTTTCAACCGTATTTGGTTCTTTCCATTAGCTTTTAATGCATTTTTTTCTGTTTATTTGTCACATTGTAATTGCAGAGCATGTGTATGTATACATGTTTCATCATATTAACTAAGCAATAAATATAATTGCCCATGCAAAGAGGACTAGGTGACTATGGAATATGATTGAAAAGGGCTTTTCATTGCATGTTTCAGATGTGTTTTCAGGCCTATTGAATAAATCAATAAAATAAAATTTAAAACAACTTTGAAATTATACCATTTTATAGCTTAAAATTGATGTATTTAAGCAAATCTGAGAAGGTGAATTTTTGATGGGAGATTTTTCAAATTCTTTCAAAGAAAATCTCCAGTGTATGTGTATATACTGTTTGGACATATCCTATTGCTGCAATAAAACAGCATGACCAAGGCAACTTAGAGAAGAAAGGGCTCATTTGGTCATAAAATTCCAGAGGGATAGGACTGGAATTCATCATCATCACCATCATCATCATCATGGGAAAAAGTAGAAAGCTGAGAGCTTACATCTTGAGCATCACACATGAAACAAAGAAAGAAAATTGGCAATAGCAAAGGTATTTTTAGTCTTGCCCCTTACCCCTACCTACCCAGGCTCCCCAGTGACATACTTCTTCCAACAAAGCCACATCTTTCTTTTTTCTTCTGTTTTTTTTTGTTATGTTTTGTTTTGTTTTGTTTTGTTTTGTTTGGAAACAGGGTTTCTCTGTATAGTCCTGGTTGACCTGGAACTCACTGTGTAGACCAGGCTGGCCTCGAACTTAGAAATCTGTCTGCCTCTTCCCCCCAAGTGCTAGGATTAAAGGCATGTGCCACCACTGTCCAGCTCACATCTCTTAAACTCACCAAAGTAGTGTTGCCAACTTGGTACCAAGTATTCAAACACTCAAGATTATGGGAGACCTCATTTAATCATACTTTTTATCACTGTGACAAATATCTGAAAGAAACTATTTGAAAGACACTTTTTCACGGATTCAGCATGGGGGAAAGTGATTCATCTGACCAGGGGAACATGAATGAGGTCAAAATGTGTCCAAAATCCCCAAAGTATCATTTTGAGACCAGCTTGAGGCCAGCAGGAGTATGAATTGCTTCCTCCTTGTTCTGGGCTTGTATGTCATAGCACATATATACATTTGACACCCCTACCTCCACCTCCCCTTCAAAACAGTCATGTAGCCTCAAGGCCATGATACAGGTTTAATTTCCTTTCTCCATAAAAGGAAATGTCCTCTTCATGTAAGTGAAGCATTGCCAGCACCTCAACCCTAACCAATAATGTACTCCCACCTCCAAAACCCCACCCACTCTACAAATAAATTTGCAACACTGAAAACCATCCCCCCACCCATAGACCCAGCCCCACACATACCTCCATCCTCACTCAAGACAACCAAATTCCTGCAAAACCATCTGCCCAGACAAGCTTCATTCCTTTCATTCCAGGCCAACTTGCTGGCACCTGAATACACCAAGATCAGAAGTAGAGCCTGACTTCCATCAGAGTTTCTAGTTTATCTCTAACTGGATACATTATTTCTGTGCTGATGGTAGGTTGAGGTTTTTATGGTATTACAGTATAGTAAAGGAAGGTTGTTCCCCTCATAATGACCAATAACCAGGAGTCAAACATACACACACACACACACACACACACACACACACACAAACAAACACACACAAACACTCAGACACACAGATATACAGGCAGACAGACAGACAGACAGACAGACAGACAGACACACACACACACACACACACACACACACACACACACACACACAGATGGGTTTACAAATGAGTCACAAGCACAGCAAACTTCTTCCAAGTCACAACACGAGTAAGCTACTTTCACCTATCAGGTCAACCTCCTATTTTATGCTACCTCCCAACAATAATATCATATTACATCTTGTATGTCAAAGCTCTAATTCCCCAATCAGGACCCGCTGGCAACACAGCCTTTAACACATGAGCCTTTTATAGGGATATTTCTAGCACAAATTGTATTCATCTTAGAGTAAATGAACATTCTTTATTTTCTGTTATTACCATTACTGCTTTTTATTTTTGCTAAGCTGATAACTACTTGGCTATTGAACATCTGTGGGAAAGAATAGGGGAAAGATAGAGAAACAAAACTTATTCTATGAAGCAAAGTAGTGATCCTGCTGTCCTGGCTAGTTTTATGTTAACTTGACACAAGCTAGAGTCATCAGAGAGGAGGGAGCCCCAGTTGAGAAAATGCCTCCATAAGAACTAGCTATCAGCAAGGCTATGGGATAGTTTCTTAGTTAGTTAGTGATTGATAAAGGAGGGCCCAACTCTCATCAGTCTGGTGCCACCTCTGTACTGGTAGACCTGAGTTTTGTAAGAAATCAGGCTAAGCAAGTCACAAGGAACAAGATAGTAAGTAGCATCCCTCAATGGCCTCTGTATCAGCTTCTGTCTCCAGGTTCCTGCCCTGTTTGGGTTCCTGTCCTTACTCCCTTCAAGGATAAATACTGATAAGGAAGTATAAGCCAAATAAACCCTTTCCTCCTCAACTTTTATTTTTGGTTATTGTGTTTCACTGCATCAAGTGAAACCCTAATGAAGATACCTGCCTTTCATTTCTGCTCACCTTGCTATCTCCCAGCTTTCCAGAAATGTACTTTACTGTCTGTCTGCCCGTATTCTAGGTAAAGGTTTCTTAAAATCTTTTGCTCAACCCCTATTCACCTGAGAATTTTTCACATAGTACATAGGTAAACAACTAGTGGGTGGTTTCAGTGACATGTCCTATATAATCTTGGGCATTTGAACATTTGGTGCCCAATTGATGGAGCTCATTGTGGAAGAGATTTAGGAGGTGTGGCCTTGCTGTGGAAGTATGTCACTGAAGAAAGGTTTTAAAAGAGCAAAGCCTCATCCTCCTTACAGTTTACTTTTTCCTTTGTGTATACAGTTTGAAATATCAGCTCTCAGGCACCATTCTTCTTAACTTCTGGAACATGAAGCCAAGATAAACTCTGTCTTCCTTAATTTGCCTTGACCCTAGTGTTCTATCACTGCAACAGAAAAAGAACTTGTACAGAAATTGATACCAGGAATTGAATGCTGCTGTGAAGAATGTGACTAGGTTGTTTGTGTGAAGGATTGAGGATGATTTTGAAACTTTGGACTAGAAAAGCAGTTTAACATTATAATCAGAGCATAATGGGATGGACTGGTAAGTTTGCAGAAGATAGTAGTGCTGAGAGCAACTCAGATTGTAGAGTCCTCAAGAGGTTTCAAAGAAGAACAAAATGAGCAACTGGGTTAGACACCATTTGTGTGATATTTTGTGAAAGAATGTAGCTGGGTTTTATCCCTCTCTTAAGAATTTGCCTGGGCTAAATTTAAAATTTAAATGGACTAATTTCTCTGGCAGATTTCAGGGCAGCCTTATACTGAATCTGTCATGTGGTTGCTAGTAATCACTCTTACAGGTCTAGAGTAAAGAGGAGCAAATGGGGCCAGATAAAAAAAAAAAGCACAAAATGTACAGTTTTAAAAGGAAAAATGAAAAAGCTGAAAGAGAGGCTTTAATTGTTGTAAAGATTAACATCATCAAGGAGTAGCCTAATGTGTGTTGGAAGAGAAAGGTACCCCCAGCTTCTAACTTCGAAAAGAAAAAGACCAAAAGAGTCCTCAGGTTCTAGAGAATAATTGAGTAGAAAAAGCTACTTTAAATGTCATTCTGGGTACAGATGTCTATCTCAAGCTGACAAATAAATTACACAATGTCGCTGGCATTGTATTATTTTGGAATCAAGACAAATCAAGTGTAATGGAAATCTTCCTCTGTGGCTTCAAAGAGCCGCTGAAGCCAGGCAGTTTGTGTCAGGAGGCTCCCTGCGTGAAGGTCCTGAGAGGACAGGAGGCCTTGCAAGGCCACTGGACTGCATTAGAAATCCTAGAATGTGAGGAGATGCCAGATTCGTGGTATATCTGCCAAGGAGAGCTACATATAAAAAATGCAATTAGTTCAAATGATAGATGTATATTTCAGGCAGGAAAGCTGAAGAGCCCAATCTATCTATGCCCTTTGATCCTAGACATGTTTGGCTAGCTAGCTACAATATCGGGCCCTGCCCTAGGTGTTGGTCTTGTTTTGGTTAAGTATTTCTTCACTGGATCCCATTCCTGACTTTTGTAATGCTACTATATATTATATGACATTGTATGTTTGAAATGTTATTTGCTCTTTGATTTTCACAGAAGCTTATTATAATTAAGGGATTTCCTAAAGTCTCAAAATACTTTTAAACAGTGTTGAGGCTATAAAGACTATGGAGACATTTGATTAAATGCATTTTGTATTGTGGTTGGACCAGGAACATGGTGATTTGAATGATAAACCCCCATAGTCTCATATATTTGAATACTGACCCCTAGTTGATAGTAGTATATGGAAAAGTTTAGGAGATAAGGCCTTGATGATTAAGTATGTCATTGAGGGATAGATTTGATTGCTTAAAGTCTCACCCTTCTTGCAGCTTTATCTCTCGGCCTTGTATGTGTAGTCTGAAAATATGAACTCTTAGCTTCTCCAGGCACCATACTTTTGCTATGTCACCATGAACTCTTATCCCTTTGGAACAATAAACCAAAAATAAACTCTTTTATCTTTAAGTTGCCTTGGTGATAGTGATTTATTACATCAAAGTAACTAATGTGTAAATTAACCATTCAGAGATAATATTATTTAATGTCTGTGAGAGATTATTGAAGTAAGCACACACATGATACAACACATGTAGAGGTTCATTGAACAATCTTGCAGAATCATCTTCCCCCTTTCCATGTGTTCTAGGGACAGAGCTCATGTCTAATGAGCTTATATAGCAAGCTCTTTACATACTAAGCTATCTCGTGGATCAAAATATTTATTTTAGAGCAATTCCTTGATCTGAATATGGTGACCCATGCCTTTAGCTCAGAGTCCCAAGAGAAAAAGGGAGATGCAAGGTAGAAAATAGTTTTTTTCTGCCATGATTAGGAGGAAGAAGAACCATGTTAGGTGTATGTGTGTGGGGTGGGGGGCGGGACTGGGCGTATGACCTATTGACCTATACTACAAGTGAGTGGCCAAGGATGATTGGCATGGGCATGTGGAATTATCCACTAAAGTTTAGGGCAAGTGGAAAGGTGGAGATAATAAATTTGTAAGAGCATTCTTTTCCAGGAGGAACATAATCAACGCCCAGCAATTGTGCTTAGGAGGCAAGTTGTCAAGTAACAGAGTGTGTGTGTTTTATCCACAGCTTCAAAAAGCTTGGGAAGGGGTTAGTAGCATGGTCACATCCCAGAGCAAAGGTGGGTAGAACAAAAGGGAAGCTGGGTGAGAGCTGGTAGCACAGTCAGATATACATAAAATTTACTACATATTAAAGATGAAATCAAATTCTATTATAAGAAGATATATATCCCCGTTTGATTTTATGTGAAGAAATAAATCTTGGCTAAATATTTGATACTACAAGATGTATAATGGCTTCAATGTGTTTCAGAGTTGATTGATATTTTGATTTTATACTCATCAATGCTAAGATGGTCATATTTTAACATTTAAGAAGGCAAATCCTGTTTTTTTTCCTTTTTTAAAATTGTTTTTTGAATTGTATATTTTATTTACATTTCAAATACTATCTCTCATTCAGATTTTCTAATTTTGATGAGTATAGGCTTTTGTAGTGATATCTGATGATTTTTTGAATTTCCACAGTTTCCATTGTTATGTCTCCCTTTTCACTTCTGATTTTATTAATTTGGATACTGTCTCTGTGCCCTCTAATTTGTCTGGCTAAGGGTTTATCTATCCTGTTGGTTTACTCAAAGATCCAGCTCCTGGTTTTGTTGATTCTTTCTATAGTTTTTTTTGTTTGTTTGTTTGCTTTGTTTTTTTGTTTTTGTATCTATTTGGTTGATTTTGACCCTGAGTTTGATGATTTCCTGCTGTCTACTCCTCTTGGGTGTATTTGCTTGTGTTTGTTCTAGAGCTTTCAGGTGTGCTGAGAAACTGCTAGTGTAAGCTCTCTCCAGTTTCTTTCTGGAGGCACTTGGAACTATGAGTTTTCCTCTTACCACTGCTTTCATTATGTTCCATAAATTTTGGTATGAAGTGTCTTCATTTTCATTAAATTCTAAAATGTCTTTAACTTCTTTCCTTATTTCTTTCTTGACCAAGTTATCATTTAGTAGAGCATTGTTCAGCTTCCATGTGTACTTGGTATGTGTGTGTTCCATTTTTTGTTTCCATTGTTTTCCATTGGAATTTAAGGCCAGTCTTAGTCACTGGTTGTCTTATACAGTGCACGGGATTACTTCAATCTTCTTCTATCTGTTGAGGCCTGATTTTTTAATTTTGGAGAACATGTTATGAGGTGCTGAGAAGAAGGTTTCTTCTTTTGGTTTAGGATGAAATGTTCTATAAATATCTGTTAGATCCATTTGGTTCATAACTTCTGTCATTTTCACTGTGTCTCTGTTTAGTATCTGTTTCCATGATCTGTCCATTGCGGACACTGGGGTAAAGTCTCCCACTATTATTGTGTGGGCTATGATGTTTGCTTTGAGCTTTAGTGAATTTTCTTTTATGAATGTGGGTGCCATTATATTTGGAGCATAGACATTCAGAATTGAGAGATGATCTTGGTACGTTTCCCCTTTGACAAGTATAAAGTGTCCTTCCTTATCTTTTTTGATAACTTTTGGTTGAAATTTGATTATATTTAATATTAGAATTGCTTCTTCAGGTTGTTTCATGGAACCAGTCACTTGAAAAATTGTTTTCCAAACTTTTACTCTGAGGTAGTGTCTATCTTTGTCACTGAGGGGTGTTTTCCTTATGCAGCAAAATGCTGGGTCCTCTTTACATATCCAATCTGTTAATCTATGTAATTTTATTGGGGAATTGAGTCCATTGATGTTAAGAGATATTCAGGAAAAGTGATTGTTACTTCCTGTTATTTTTGTTGTTAGAGGTGGAATTATGAATGTGTGGCTCTCTTCTTTTGGGTTTGTTGAAAGATTGCCTTCTAACATTTTCTAGGCTATACTCTCCCTCCTTGTGTTGGCATTTTCCATCTAATATCCTTTGTAGGGCTGTATTTATGGGAAGATATTGTTGAAATTTGGTTTTGGCATAGTATATCTTGGTTTCCCCACCTCTGGTAATTGAAAGTATTGCTGGGTACAGTAACCTGGGCTGGCATTTATGTCTCTTAGGGTCTGTATGAGATCTGCCCAGGCTCTTCTCAATTTCATAGTTTCTGGTGAGATGTCTGGTGAAATTCTGATAGGTCTGCCTTTATACATTACTTGAACTTTCCCCCTTTAATATTCTTTCTTTGTTTTGTACATTTGGTGTTTTGACTATTACATGATGGGAGGGTTTTCTTTTCTGGTACAGTCTATTTGGACTTCGGTAGGCTTCATATATATTCTTGGGCATCTCTTTCTTTAGGTTAGGGAAGCTTCTGTAATTTTGTTGAAAATATTTACTGGCCCTTTAAGTTAGGAATCTTCATTCTCTTCTATACCTATTATCCTTAACTTTGGTCTTCTCATTGCATCTTGGATTTCCTAGATCTTTTGAGTTTGGAAGATTTTGCTTTTTACATTTTCATTGACTGATATGTCAATGTTTTCTAAGTTTTTCTCTGCACCTGAGATTCTCTTTTCTATCTCTTGTAGTTTGTTGGTGATGCTTGCATCTAGGACACCTGACCTCTTTCCTAGGTTTTCTAATTACATGGTTGTCTCCCCTTTGTGATTTCTTTTTTGTTTCTAGTTCCATTTTTTATATCTTGGATGGTTTGTTCATTTCCTTTGCCACTTTGATTGTGGTCTTTTAGGTAGTTAGTTGTGGCCTTTTTAACATCCTCTATGATCATGCCCAGGCGGAGGTGGCATATGCCTTTAATCCCAGCACTTCGGAGGTAGAGGCAGGTGGATTTCTGAGTTCGAGGCCAGCCTGGTCTACAGAGTGAGTTCCAGGAGAGCCAGGACTATACAGAGAAACTCTGTCTCAAAAACTAAAACAAAACAAAACAAAACAAAACAAAAAATACAAAAACAAACAAAACAAAAACAAAAACAAAAACAATCAAACAACAACAAAAAAAAAACAGAAAAACATCCTCTATCATCATTATAAGAAGTGATTTTAGGTCCTAACCTTGCTCTTTGGGTGTGATGGTATATCCAGGACTTGCTATGGTGGGAGAATTGGGTTCTGATGATGACAAGTTACCTTGGTTTCTCTTGCTTATGTTCTTATGCTTGCCTCCTGACATCTGGTTATCTCTAGTGTTACCTGCTCTGTCTATATCTGACTGCAGCCTGTCTTCCTGTGATCCTGCTTATGTCAGAACTCCTCAGAATCCAGCTGACTCTGTGGATCTGTGATTCTGGGATCCTTTGATCCTGAGATCCTAGGTGTGTCAGAGCTCCTGGGCATCAAGCTGCCTCTGGGGCCCTGAGATGCTGATGTGATGAAGCCCCTAGGATCCCGGGATCCAGGTCATGTTAGAGCACATGGGAATGGAGCTTTCTCTGAGTATTAAGAAACTGGCTGCAGAGTTAGTTCCCAAGGTAAACCATTTTTTAAAAAATCAAACATTCCAATTCAGTAGAATAGAAGCATATGCAAATTTGCTGCATTCTGGGGAATGATCATGAGAAAATATTAAATATCCTATCTTCTCTAATTAACCCATTATTTTAATATAAGAGCAAAAGACATTTTTCATACAGTAAATTTTCTTAAGTATATATAATCAACTCAAATCTGAGCTGAATTATTTCACGCAGCATCTGTTGGTGTCCTGTGACATGCTAGCATGCACACAAGTTTGTGTTTAGAACCAAGCTACAGTGAAGTTATATGACACACCACAGGAAACCATTATCAGAGATATGTAAAGTTCATAGTATATTTGATTTCAAATTAATGCGTAGTCATTGTGCATTCAGAAACCTTTTACTGTTACTAATTTTTTTCAACACCCTTTTATTTTAAGACCTTGTTATCCTGGAACTCACTATGTAGACCAGACTGGCCTGAAACTCACAGAGATCTGCCTGCCTCTCCTTCTCTCCAACTCTGCCTCTCTTCCTCTCTGCCCCAATGACCCTCTGCCCCTCTGCCTTTCTCACTAGTATTGGGATTAAAGACATTTGCCACCAGGCCAAGCTCTAATTGCATATTTTAACCTGCAGTTAAGAAACTATATTCTAGGCTACCATGTTGGTAACAGGACCTCTGAAATCTGTGACATCAAATAGGCCACAGTGCTACCTGCACACCTGTTGCCAAGGCAACAGCCACCATGTTCCCAGAACCCACTTGGCTCAACTCCCACCTTTACTTGTGGCTATGTCACCATCCATATATAAAGGAAAGCCACTCTGATCTCTCCCCCCCCACACTACTCTTCCCTTCCTGCCACCAACTTGCCATTTTTCCTCTCTCAATAAACCTCACGTGGAACTGTTTGGCCTGGTGTGGTCTTTCGAAAGCTGTGCAAAGGTCACAACACACCAGACATAATTCTCCTTCATGCTAGTCATTAATCAATTTCTATTGCTTTCTGCCCCCTAGGACTTATAGAATCCTTCACATATAGATATCTCCTCAAGCACAACAAACTCCTGACTTCTGTGATCCCTTCCTTGTTAAAGACTTGCATAATTTTTTTCATACTCCTCTATAGTCATTTTAATGATGCTACAATCTGGGCCTGGCTTGAATATGTCCCTCAAGATTTCATGTGTTTAAGCTTAATTCTCTTTATGGGATTTTTAAGAGATTAGAAATTTAATCTGACTGTGGTGCTTAGAGTTAGGACCCGTGGGATAGAAATCAAAGTCCATCAGGACAGAGCATTCATCATCAAATCCTGATGGCTTTGTTACAAAAATGAAAGACATTAAAAGAGATATGTACAGAGGCCCTCCCTATCATTTGCTAGGCTATACCACCTGGAGACTGACAGCATGAAGGCTGCCATCAGTTGCAGTACCTAGACATACAACTCTGGAACTATATGCAAAATAAATCTCTTTTCATTTAGCTGCCTTGGGTAATTCATTAAAGTAATAAAAATGGACAGAGACATAGCACTTTGGAGACAGGAGCATGGGGATTTCTGATGGCTTAAGCCCAACCTAGTCTACATAGCAAGTTCCACGACAGCCAGAACTACATAGAGAAATCATGTCTAATTAAAAAAAACCAAATGATATGAGATAAAACCTAGTCTCAGAAAGTATAGGAAATGCATACATATTCTCAATTTACTCTGCTGAATAAGAAGTTTACCCACAGCTAGGCTCTCCCACTTGGAAATGAAATGTACACTTCAAAAGCTTTTGTCAGGTGATTCTGATATGACCCTACCTCACAGGTTCTTTCAAAACTTCCTATGATGTCAATAGAGCTCAAAATATGTTTTAAACCCTAATTAAAATAGAAAAGGGTGTGCTCGCTTCGGCAGCACATATCCTAAGAAAGAGAAAAGGGCATGTTCAAAATCAAATAGCACAGGCAACTTACACAAGATAATTTCAGGAATGGTAGAATGATATAGTTAGTGTCAGGGGATTTACTGACACTGTTGTTGATTACAACAACAGATCAAGCCAGTAAATTCATATCTGTTTCTTCACAGATGCTATAAATAAAATTGCATAATGTCTGGTTTTTCTGTAGTGCTGTATGTAGGTTGTTCAAAATTAGTGTTATGCTTAGACAAACAGCAGTAGCCTCCTTATGTGACAATGACAGTAGTCAAAGATCTTCATTGATTACTACTATTTACCCTAAACTTAAGATAATACCTAACATAATATTTGTTTGTTGGTTTGGGTTCTGGTTTTACAAGACAGAGTTTCTCTATGTAACAGCCCTAGCTACACTGATACTCCCTATGTAAACCAGGCTGGCCTCAAATTCACAGCAATCTGTCTGCCTCTGTCTCTCTAATACAGGGAATAAAGGCATGCACCACCATGCCTTTACCAGCTTAATACTTAACATAATTAACAAAAGAACTAAGTGAAGTGTAAAAACAGTGAAAAGGAGATTATCATTATTTACATTTGATTCAAAGTATAACTTAGAAAAAAAGCAAATGACTCAACTAGAAACTGCTAAACAATAAAAATAAGATAATTTCCTAATGTATATAATAAATAAATAAAGAATATATATTATGGATAACATATGAGCAAATATAAATATCAGCACCATAGAAACAGTGCTAAAAAGAAACGATGTACAAAGTTGAAGCATGCTGTTTTATATATGCAACAGAAAAACTATTAGAAAAAAAATCATTCACAGAAGACATGAAAAAAAATAAGTCACCTAGATTAGAGGCAGGTAAGTTGTTTAGTACCAAGTTTGATTCCTAATAGCCACATGATAGAAGAAGAAATCCAATACTCATATGTTGTCCTCTCACCTCCATGTGCTTCTTATGGCAAAGGTACATCTCTTTCCCATTACATATATATACACAAACATACATACATTCATACATATATATATATATACATACATACATAATTACATACTTACATACATACTTGCATATATACATATGATTTTAAAATTTAAGATAAAAGTCGCAAAAAATGCTTAACATATCTGTGTAGCCTATTGTAAGAAAAGCTCTAAATATTCCCAAGGGACACAAAATAATTAAAATGGCCTATGTTGTGAATAAGAAAAATCAGCCTCATAAAAACAGTTCCATTTCCCGTAATTAATTGATAACTTTAAGGTGAGCTCACTTAAGTGCCAGCAGGATTTCCTCTGGAAAAATAGGAAATGTCTCTGGAGTTTGTGGGTGTCTGTCTTAGTTAGGGTTTTACTGCTGTGAACAGACACCATGACCAATGCAAGTTTTATAAAAGACAATATTTAATTGGGGTTGGCTTACAGGCTCAGAGGTTCAGTCCATTGTCATCAAGGCAGAAACATGGCAGCATCCAGGCAGGCATGGTGCAGGAGGAGCTGAGAGTTCTACATCTTCATCTGAAGGCTGCTAGTAGAAGACTGACTTCCGGGCAGCCAGGGGGAGGGTCTTAAGCCCACACCCACAGCGACACACCTACTCCAAGAAGGCCACACCTCTTAATAGGTTCACTTCCTGGGCCAATCATATACAAACCATCACATTCCACTCCCTGGCCCCCATAGGCTTGTTCAAACATGAGTCTATGGGGGCCATACTGAAACATAGCATAATGCAAAATACATTTAGTCCAACTTCAAAAGGCCCGGTAGACTATAGCAGTCTCAACAGTGTTAAAAGTCCAAAGTTCAAGGTCTCTTTTGAAATTCATTCAATCACTTAACTGTAATCCCCCAAGCAAGACAGGAAACCAGCTGGGCAAAGTCCAAACTCTGCATCTCCAAGACTGATGGCAAAGCAGTCTTCAGATATTCAACTCCTTTTTCATCTTTGTTGACTGCAACAAGGTTCTTTCTCCTGGGCTTGTTCCACTCCCTGTTAGCAGCTTTCCTTGGCAGGCATCCTGTGGCTCTGGCATCTTTAACATCTTGGGTACCCCAAGTCAATTTCAGCTTCACAACTTCTTGTTCCAGTGTCTGAGATCCACACATGATCTTCTGTGTATCTCCAAAGAGCTGATGTCACTTCTCAAGCTCTGCCCTTTGTAGTACTCTAAGTTCAGATTGATCCACTCCACTGCCACTGCTGTTCTTGGTGGTCATCCCATGGTACTGGCATCTCCAATATGCTAGGGTCTTCCACTGCAACTATAATTCACCAAAGCCTCTCATAGGCTCTCTTCATAGTACCAAGCCTCAACTCCTTTGCATGACCCCTTCAGTCCTGGGCTGTCCATTACAACTGAGGGTACACTTTCACAGTACCAAGCCTCAGCTATTCTTCATGATGCCTTCATGCCTTCAAAACTAGTACCACCTGGATGATTCTTACACGTTACCAAGTACAGCTGCAGCATGAGGAACACTTCCACTATTTCTGGAATACAGCTTCTTTGTGCTCTCAGAAAACACTTCCTATATTTCACCTCAGTGATGCTGGTCTTTTCTTAATCATCACTAATTTCTTAGCTCCAGCTAACCAACATCAATTGTCCCAGTAGTCTCCTTCCTTTTAATATAAAGCCAGAGACACGTGGCCGAAGCTGCTGAGTACTGCTGCTTGCAGGAGCTGGAACATTGGCCACCTTGTTCTATTACATTATCACTAGCTTCCTTTTTCCCAGCTCCTTCACTGCCTAAGTTGGCTGTCCTGAATCTTGCTCCTTAGACTGACCTTGAACTCAAGAGATCTGCATGCCTGTCTCCTAAGCACTGGGATTAAAGGTGTGGTCCACCAAGCCTGGATTAAAGTTTTTCTTCACCTAGAATTTGCTCTGTTCTAGACTGGCCTTGAACTCAGAGATCTGCTTATCTTTGCCTCCTGGGATTAAAGGCTTGTACTACCATGCCTGGACCTAAAGTTAACTAGCTGAATCTTGCCCCCAAGGTCACCACTCCTTTAATTCAGTTTAATATCCTTGAATTCAGCTCCATTTCACTTCCTGGAGTCCCTTTAATACTCAAACTATATATTTTGTACTTTTCCTTTCTCAGCTTGCTATGTTTGTTCAAAATTCTCTTCACCAGACTTAATCAGAGAACAAAGTCTTTGTTGGGCTTTTTTGAGACGTCCCTTGCAGATGCAATTAATATAAATCTCTTTACCTTATCTCTAGGGCGTCTCTTCAGACAATGGCAAAAAGCAGCCATGTTCTTCACCAAAACATCACAAAAACAGTCTCTCAGCCACATATTAACGTTCTTCTCCACTGAAACCTCTTGGGCCATTAGGCCTACACAGTTCAAATGACCCTCAGCACCACTGTCTTCCATAGTCCTACTAGTCTGGCCCATTAAGCCCCACTTAAAGGATTCTGTGGCTTTCCAAATCCAAAGTCCAAAAATCCACATTCTTCTGAAGCAAAGCATGGTCAGGCCTATCACAGCAATACCCCAGTCCCTGGTACCAACTTCTGTCTTAGTTAGGGTTTTACTGCTGTGAACAGACACCATGACCAATGCAAGTTTTATAAAAGACAATATTTAATTGGGGTTGGCTTACAGGCTCAGAGGTTCAGTCCATTGTCATCAAGGCAGAAACATGGCAGCATCCAGGCAGGCATGGTACAGGAGGAGCTGAGAGTTCTACATCTTCATCTGAAGGCTGCTAGTAGAAGACTGACTTCCGGGCAGCCAGGGGGAGGGTCTTAAGCCCACAGCGACACACCTACTCCAAGAAGGCCACACCTCTTAATAGGTTCACTTCCTGGGCCAATCATATACAAACCATCACAGTGTCATAATTAGATTCATCTGTCAATAACAAACCTAGGGTCATCTGGACAGAGGAAACCTCAACTGAAGAATCATCTAAATAGGACTGGCTTGGGGTATGTTTTCAAGGCATTTTCCTGATTAATGTTTGATGTGAGAGGAGTTCAACCATTGCAAGCAGTGCCATCTTTGGGCAGTTGGGCCTGGAGAATATAAGAAAGATACCTGATTATGAGCCTGGAAGCAAGATAGTAAGGAATGTTGCTCCAGGGTTGCTGCTTCAAGTTCCTCTTCTGAATTCCTACCTTGGCTTCCCTTGATGATAGTCGATATCATGTAAGATGAAATAATTCCTTTCCTCCTCAAATTGCTTTTACAAATGGTATTTGTCACAGCAGTACAAAAACAAACTACAACAGCATGCAAAAAGAATAATAATTAAAAATAAGCAGGACATTTTATTTTTTCAAAATAAGATCAGGAATTAGGCCTGAAGGATGGCTTCTCTTTATAATCTCAGAATTTAGGATGTCAAAAGTAGAGCGTTGGAGACAAATGCCCAAACTAAGGGGCTGGAGTGCAACCATCTTACAAGTCCTTCTAAGTCCCATATGCAACTTACTCAGCACCCTCCCTCATCTGCTGTTCCAGGAACTAGCTAATCAATAACCTGACCTTTACCCAACTGTCTTCACCCTCGCATTCTGAGGATATTTCACCTGATTGTTTCAGATTTATCACCTTCCCCCATTCCCCCTCCCTACTGCTTAAAACCTGCTGCCATCGCTACAATAAACAGACCATGACAAAGATTTTGCTTGGTCTCCCTCTCCTTCTTGCCCATTCTTCTTTCAGGCCGAATCCGCCTCAACCCCTACAAATAACTGAGTCCTGCAGGATGGGACAGTAGAGGATCAAAGGTCCAAAGCTATCCTTGACCTTCTAGCCATTTAAGGACAGCCAGGGCTACAAGAGACCCTGTTTCAAAAAAGAATTATATCATGATGTTATAATAGATAACATGTTATAATGATTCATGGTCTGATAACGTCTATAGATCAGAAGGCCCAGAATTTGAGAGTTATACAATTAATAAATGTGACATGTTATGGGATAGGGAGTTTGGGATGGGGGTCGCTGGGGACTAGGAAAGTGGTTAACGTTTGAAATGTAAATGAAGAAAATAAAGAAAATATCCATTGATGTGAGGGAGATTGAAGTACAGCCTTATTACAATGAACTGCAATGTCTAAAAGTTGTACTTATTTTGCCTTTGTACCATTATAAGATGCAGGAGTTTGAGCTCTACTAAAAATAAAACAAATGAGCGGTAAGCCTCCATATTGCAACCAGGACACAGCTAAAGAGGCCCAGGTAGATAGACTCCAGCCGGGGCTACCATCGCGCGCATGCACGGGGGGGGGGGCATCTGCCAGGCTCTCGGTACCTGGCAGGCCCAGTACCTGCAGGACTTCACCATGCCCTCCAGCCTTGCACCGAGGCAGTAGGTGGCAGCCAGCTCACAGTCCCTTGGAACAGCGGTAGCGGTGGGCCTCCATATTGCAACCAGAACACAGCTGGAGAGGCCCAGGTAGACAGACTCCAGCCAGGGCTGCATCGTGTGTGTGTGAGGGGGGTGCGGGGGAGATCTGCCAGGCTCTCACCAGCAGGCAAGCCCAGCGCAGCCGAGGCTCTGCGGGACTTCTCCACGCACTCCGGCCTTGCACCAAGGCAGCGGGTGGCAGCTAGCTCGCAGTCCCTTGGAGCAGCAGTAGCGGTAAGCCTCCATATTGCTACCAGGACACAGCTAAAGAGGCCCAGGTAGACAGACTACAGCCCGGGCTACCATCCTGCAGGTGGATCTGCCAGGCTCTCGCTACCAGGCAGGCCCAGCACTGAGGCTCTGCGGGACTTCACCACGCCCTCCAGCCTTACACCGAGGCAGCTGGTGGCAGCCAGCTCAAGGTCCCTTAGAGCAGCTGTCACACATAATCACCAGTAGAGAAACAACAGGTGAGCCCAGCCTCCCAGGAGGTTCAAACACCAGCCAGTGACAACAAGGCCAACTAACACCAGAAATAACCAGATGGCAAAAGGAAAACGAAGGAAGGTTACTAACAGAAATTAAGGCAACATGACAGCATCTGAACCCAGTTCGCCAACAACAGGAAGCCCTGGATACCCCCAAACACCAGAAAAACAAGACTTGGATCTAAAATCACTGGTCCGGATGCTGGTAGATGAACACATAGATAAATCTCTTAAAGAAATAGAGGAGAAAATGGATCAAAAGTTAGAAGCCTTTACAAGGCAAATATAAAAATCACTTCAAGAAATTCAGGAGAAGATGGATCAAAAAGAAGAAGACAATAAGGAGGAAAGACAAAAATCACTTAAAGAAATACAGAAGAACGTGGGTCAACAAGTAGAAGCTATGAAAGATGAAACACAAAAATCTCTTAAAGAAATACATGAAAACACAATCAATCAAGCAAAAGATCTGAGCATATCCATCCAGGTTCTAAAAACAGAAGTAGAAACAACTAAGAAATCGCAGAGGGAGACATTGGAGAGAAAAAAACATGGGAAGAAATCAGGGGCCATACATGCAAGTATCAACAATAGAATACAAGAGATAGAAGACAGAATCTCAGAAGTCGAAGATACCATAGGAACCATGGATTCAAAAGTCAAAGAAAATACTAAATGCAAAAAGGTGGTAACCCAAAACATCCAGGAAATCCAGGACACAATGAGAAGACCAAACCTAAGGATTATAGGTATAGACGAGAGTGAAGAATAGACGAGAGTGAAGATTTACAAGTTAAAGGGCCAGCAAATATCTTCTACAAAATTATGGAAGAAAACTTCCCCAACCTAAAGAGAGAGATGCCCATGAATATACAAGAAGCCTATAGAACCCCAAACAGACTGGACCAGAACAGAAATACATCCCGTCACATAATAATCAAAACTCCAAATGTAATAAACAAAGAAAGAATACTAAAGGCAGCAAGAGAAAAAGGCCAAGTAACATATAAAGGAAGACCTATCAGAATAACACCAGACTTCTCACCTGAGACCATGAAAGCTAGAAGATCCTGGGCAGATATCATACAAACTCTAAGAGAACACAAACTTCAGCCAAAACTACTTTACCCAGCAAAACTCTCAATCGCCATTGATGGAGACATCAAGGTATTCCATGACAAAACCAAATTTGCAAGATATCTTTCCACAAATCCAGCCCTACAAAGGATAATAGGGGGAAAACACCAAGACAAGGACGGAAACTACACCCAGGAAGAAGCAAGATAGAAACCTCCTCTCATCAAACCCAAAAGAAGATAACCTCTCGAATATAAAAAATAAATAAGATAAATAAATATAATTTCAAAAATATCTGGAGGTAATAATTACTATTCCTTAATATCTCTTAACATCAATGGACTCAATTCCCCAATAAAAAGACATAGATTAACAGACTGGATACAGAAACAGAACCCTACATTTTGCTGCATACAGGAAACACATCTCAGTGTTAAAGACAAACACTGCCTTAGAGTAAAAGGCTGGAAGACAATTTTACAAGCAAATGGTCTCAGGAAACAAGCTGGCGTAGCCATTCTAATATCAGATAAAATTGACTTCCAACCTAAAATCATCAAAAGAGACTCAGAAGGTCACTTCTTGCTGGCCAAAGGGAAAATCCACCAAGAAGAGCTCTCAATACTGAACATCTATGCTCCAAATGCAAGGGCACCCTCATTCGTAAAAGAAACCTTACTAAAGCTTAAAGCACACATTACACCTAACACAATAATTGTGGGTGACTTCAACATTCCACTCTCTTCAATGGACCGATCAGGAAAGCAGAAACTAAACAGGGACACAGTGAAACTAATTGAAACTCTGGACCAATTGGATTTAACAGATATATATAGAACATTTCATCCTAAAGCTAAAGAATATACCTTTTTCTCAGCACCGCATGGTACCTTCTCCAAAATAGACCATATAGTTGGTCACAAGACAGATGTCAACAAATACAAGAAGATCGAGCTAATCCCATGCCTCCTATCAGATCACCATGGAGTAAGAGTGGTCTTCAATAGCAACAAAAACAACAGAAAGCCCACATACACATGGAAACTGAACAATACTCTACTCAATGACACCTTGGTCAAGGAAGAAATAAAAAAAGAAATCAAAGACTTTTTAGAATTCAATGAAAATGAAGGTACAACTTACCCAAATCTATGGAACACAATGAAAGCAGTGCTAAGAGGAAAACTCATAGCTCTAAGTGCATTCAAAAAGAAACTGGAGAGAGCATACACTAGCAGCTTAACGGCACACCTTAAAGCCCTGGAAGAAAAACAAGTTAATTCACTCAGGAGGAGTAGAAGACAAGAAATCATCAAACTCAGGGCTGAAATCAATCAAATAGAAACAAAGAGAACCATACAAAGAATCAACAAGACCAGGAGCTGGTTCTTTGAGAAAATCAACAAGATAGATAAACCCTTAGCCAGACTAACCAAAGGACACAGAGACAGTATACAAATTAACAAAATTAGAAATGAAAAGGGAGACATAACAACAGAAACTGCTGAAATTCAAAAGATCATCATCCTACTACAAAGGTCTATACTCAAAACAACTGGAGAATCTTGAGGAAATGGACAATTTCCTAGACAGATATCAAATACCAAAATTAAATCAGCATCAAGTAGATCAGCTAAATAGTCCCATAACCCCTAAAGAAATAGAAGGGGCTATAGAAAGTCTCCCAACCAAAAAAAGTACGGGACCAGATGGTTTTAGTGCAGAATTCTACCAGACCTTCAAAGAAGACTTAACACCAATACTTTTCAAACTATTCCACAAAATAGAGACAGAAGGGACACTGCCCAACTCATTCTTCGAAGCCACAATTACGCTAATACCTAAATCACAAAAAGATCCAACAAAGAAAGAGAACTACAGGCCAATTTCTCTTATGAATATAGATGCAAAAATACTAAGTGAAATTCTTGCTAACCGAATCCAAGAACACATCAAAACGATCATCCACCATGATCAAGTAGGCTTCATCCCAGGGATGCAGGGATGGTTCAATATACAGAAATCCATCAATGTAATCCACTACATAAACAAACTGAAAGAAAAAAACCACATGGTCATCTCATTAGATGCTGAAAAAGCATTCGACAAAATTCAGCATCCTTTCATGCTAAAAGTCTTGGAAAGAGCAGGAATTCAAGGCCCATACCTAAACATAGTAAAAGCAATCTACAGCAAACCAGTAGCCAACATCAAAATAAATGGAAAGAAACTTGAAGAATTCCCACTAAAATCAGGGACTAGACAAGGCTGCCCTCTCTCTCCATATCTTTTCAATATAGTACTTGAAGTTCTAGCAAGAGCAATTAGACAACATAAGGAAGTCAAAGGGATACAAATTGGAAAGGAAGAAGTGAAACTATCATTATTTGCAGAGGATATGATAGTTTACCTAAGTGACCCAAAGAACTCCACCAGAGAACTTCTACAGCTGATAAACAACTTCAGCAAAGTGGCAGGTTATAAAATTAACACAAGCAAGTCAGTGGCCTTCTTGTACTCAAAGGACAAGCAGGCTGAGAAAGAAATTAGGGAAATAACACCCTTCACAATAGCCACAAACAACATAAAGTATCTTGGCGTAACTCTAACCAAACAAGTGAAAGATCTGTACGACAGGAACTTCAAGTCCTTGAAGAAAGAAATCGAAGAAGACCTCAGAAGATGGAAAGATATTTCTTGCTCCTGGATTGGCAGGATCAATATAGTAAAAATGGCCATCTTGCCAAAAGCAATATACAGATTCAATGCGATCCCCATCAAAATCCCCACTCAATTCTTGATAGATCTAGAAAGAGCAATTCTCAAATTCATCTGGAGCAACAAAAAACCCAGGATAGCTAAAACTATTCTCAACAATAAAAGGACTTCTGGGGGAATCAATATCCCTGACCTCAAGCAGTACTACAGAGCAATTGTGTTAAAAAACTGCATGGCATTGGTATAGCAACAGGCAAGCAGATCAATGGAACAGGATTGAAGACCCAGAAATTAACCCACAGACTTATGGTCACTTGATCTTTGATAAAGGAGCCACAACCATCCGGTGGAATAAAGATAGCCTTTTCAACAAATGGTGCTGGTTCAACTGGAGGTCAACATGCAGAAGAATGCGAATTGACCCACTCTTATCTCTTTGCACTAAGATCAACTCCAAGTGGATCAAGGACCTCCACATAAAACCAGACACACTGAAACTATTAGAAAAGAAACTGGGGAAAACCCTGGAGTACTTGGGCACAGGGGAAAAGTTCCTGAACAGAACACCAATAGCTTATGCACTAAGATCGAGAATCGACAAATGGGACCTCATAAAATTACAAAGTTTCTGCAAAGCAAAGGACACTGTCAGAAGGACAAAACGGCAACCAACAAAGTGGGAAAAGATCTTCACCAACCCCACATCCGACAGAGGGCTAATATTCAATATATACAAAGAACTCAAGAAGTTAGACCCCAAAGAACCAAATAACCCTATCAAAAATTGGGGCACAGAGCTAAACAAAGAATTTTCACCAGAAGAAATTTGGATGGCTGAGAAACACCTTAAAAGATGTTCAACATCATTAGTCATCAGGGAAATGCAAATCAAATCACCCCTGAGATTCCACCTCACACCAGTCAGAATGGCTAAGATTAAAAACTCAATAGACAACAAGTGCTGGCGAGGATGTGGAGAAAGAGGAACACTCCTTCACTGTTGGTGGGATTGCAAAATGTTAAAACCGCTCTGGAAATCAGTTTGGCGGTTCCTCAGAAAATTGGGCATGTCACTTCCAGAGGACCCTGACATACCACTCCTGGGCATATACCCAGAGGATTCCCCTGCATGCAATAAAGACACATGCTCCACTATGTTTATAGCAGCCTTGTTTATAATAGCCAGAAATTGGAAGGAGCACAAATATCCCTCAAAGGAGGAATGGGTACAGAAAATGTGGTATATTTATACAATGGAATATTACTCAGCAATTAAAAATAATGAATCCATGCAATTTGTAGGTAAATGGTTAGACCTGGAAAATATCATCCTGAGTGAATTAACCCAATCACAAAAGAATGCACATGAAATGCAATCACTGATAAGTGGATATTAATGAGCCCAGAAGCCCTAAATACTCAAGACAGAAATAGCAAGTCAAATGATTCCCAAGAAGAAAGGAGAGGACCCTGGGCCTGTAAAGATTGCATCCAGTTTAGTAAAGAAACCGAGGGGGGAGGGGGAATGTTTGGGGAATAGTTGGGGGGAGAGGAACTATGGGAACTATGGTGGGTGGGAACTGGGAAAGGGGAAAGCCTTTGGAATGTAAACATAGAATATAGAAAAAAATTAAAAAAAAGAAAACAACAAAAAAATAAATTTAAAAAAAGAAAAAAAAATTCCAACACAGTTCATCACAGACATGGAAAAGCAATTCTCAACTTCATATGGAAGTAAAAAAAAAATCCAGGATAGCCAAACAACTCTCAACAATAAAATATTTTCTGGGGGAATTACCATCACTGATTGTAAACTGTGCTACAAAGCAATAGTGATAAAGACTGCTTGGTATTGGAATGGAGATAGACTGGTCGATCAAAGGAATAGGATTGAAGACCCAGAAATAAACTCACATCTATGAATACTTGATCTATGACAATGAAGCCAAAAAACTTACAGTGAAAAAAAAAAGCATTTTCAATAAATGTTGCTGGTATAACTGGCAGTTGTGTATGTAGAAGAATTGAAATAGATCCATGATTATCATCTTGCACAAAGCTCAAATCCAAGTAGATCAAGCACCTCAACATAAAGCCAAATGCACTAAATCCTATAGGAGAGAAATTGGGAAAGAGCCTGGAACTCATTGTCCCAGGGGATTACTGCTTCCTGAGCAGAACACCAGTGGCTCACACTCTAAGATCATCAATTTTTAAACGGGGCCTCATGAAACTGAAAAGCTTCTGTAAGGCTGAAGACACCATCAATAGGACACATAGGCAGCCTACAGATTGGGAATCATTTTCACTAACCTGCATTAGAGGGCTAATATCCAAAAACTATAAATATCAAAAAAAAAAAAGAACTCAAGAAGTTAGCCTCCATAAAAGAAAATAACCCAAGTTAAAAAATGTGGTACAGAACTAATCAGAGAATTCACAATGAATGAATCTCAAATGGTCGAGAAGCACTTAAAGAAATGTTCAATGCTTTTAGTCATCAGGGAAATGCAAACCAAAGTGACATTGAGATTCTATGTTATATCCATGGGAATGGTTAAGATCAAACACTCAAGTGAGAGTATATGCTGGTGAGGACATGGATAAAGAGGAACACTTCTCCATTGTTCGTGGAATGGCAAACAGGTAAACTCTAGAAATCTGGAATTGGCAGTTCCTCAGAAACTTGGAAGTAATTCTACCTGAAGCCCCAGCTATACCACTACTGGGCATATACACAAAAGATGTCCTACCATACAACAAGGACAGGTGCTCCAGTTTGTTCTTAGCAGACTTATTTGTAATAGACCGAAGGTAGAAACAACCTTAATGTCTTTCAACCAAGAATGGACCCAGAAAATTTGGTTTGTTTACACCATGGAATACTGTTCAGCTATAAAAATGAGAACATCATGGATTTTGCAGGCAAATAGTTGGAACTAGAAAATATCATGCTGAGTGAGTTAACCTAGACCCAAAAGTACATGCATGCATGGTGTGTCCTCACTGATAAGTGGATATTAGCCAAAAAGTTTAGAATACCCATGATACAACCCACAAACCATATGGAGCTTAAGAAGAAGGAAGACCATGCATGTATGTTTCAATCCTACATAGACGGGGAAACAAAATAATCATGATAAGCAGAGGGAATGAGGGACCTTTGTGGGAGAGAGGAGGTAGAGGGGAAAGGGGAAACAGATTGAGGTATGGGGGGAACAGGAGAGATGACTAGAGGGCCAGGAGAATAAATGGAAATAAACAGCCTCTGCGGATGTTTGGGAGATTGGGGTACCCTCTAGAATGTACCTGAGACCTGGAAGGTGAGAGACTCTCGGGACTCAATGGGGTTGAACTTAGTCAAAATGCAAAATAGTCAAAATGTGGGGAGAGGGAACTCAAGAGCACACCTCCAGTAGATAGGCAGGGCCTCATGTCCTGAATAGGGCTTACCAGCAATGCATCAAAGTTTCTGACTCAGAATTGTTCCTGTCTAACAGAAAATCCATGAAAAAAAGTATAAGAGACTGAAGGAAATGTGGTCCAGTGACAGGGCCAACTTGGGATCCATCTCATGGTCAGAGGGTGGCTGGGCACCAAGGCCTGACTCTATTACTGATGCTATGGTGTACTTATAGACAGGAGCCTAGCCTGGCTGTCCTCTGAGAGGCCTTTCACCAGCTGACTGAGACAGATGCAAATACTTACACCCAACCATTGTACTGAAGTCAAGGACCCTGATGTATGAATTAGGGGCAGGATTGAAGAAGCTGAAGCTGACTGTCACTTCATAGGAAGACCAGCAGTCTCAACTAACCCAGACCCAGAGACTGAGCCACCAACCAGGCAGCATACACAGATTGGTCCAAGGCCCCTGGCACATATATAGCAGAAGACTGCCTGGTCTGGCCTCAGTGGTGGAAGATTTGCCTAATCCACAAGAGACTTGAGGCCTCAGGCAGTGAAAGGGAATGCCTGATCTGTGGTGAGGGAGAGAAAGCACCCTCTCAGAGTTAAGAGGGAAGAAGAAAGGAATGAGGCACTATGTGGTGGGGGACTGGGAGGGGGGCAATGCCTGGAATGCAAATAAATAAAATAATTAAAAATTAAGGTACCCAGCCTTTTGAGAATAGTCATGGATAGGAAAGAAAGGGTTTTTGTGGCATGAGTAAAATGATCTCTGGTCTCCGAGATTAGAACAACTAACTAATGTGGCTACTAGTCCTATTGAATGTGATTGGTGGGTAAACACCATGTTCTCATATTGATCTCATAGCAGTGACTCAAACATCAGCCATTAGTGGCTATGGAAGATGTGAGGACAACAGGAGGATGTGCAAGCTCATTTATAAAGGGAGAATATGTTTGGATTCCTTGGCTGAACCGTATGTCAGTGCTTTCCAATAAATGATTTTATTTTATTTTTAAAAGATTTATTCATTTATATATTACTGCACTGTTTCTGTCTTCAGACACACCAGGTGAGGTCATCAGATCTCATTACGGATGGTAATGAGCCACCATGTGGTTGCTGGGATTTGAACTCAGGACCTTTAGGAAGATCAGTCAGTGCTCTTAACCAGTGAGCCATCTCTCCAGCCTCAATAAATGATTTTATGTCTAAGTCAAACAAGAGGCAGGCATGGTTGTGCACACCTGCAATTTCAGGTGCCTTAGAGGCTCAGGTAGGATGACTACATATGCAAGACACACTTGGACTTCAAAGTGAGCTCATGCTTGGTCCTGTCAGGAGCTATAATGGGACAAGCTAATGTACTAGCAGGTGATCTTCCTGAAGTGGCCTGCTTCGGATTATTATATAATATGCCACAGGTGGGACCTCATGAAGCAAAGCTGCGAGGGACTAATTTTAGGAAAGATTCCTCCTATTAATATGTGTTTCCTGTTATTGTTAAACAGTAATAATAATCAATAGTTAACAGCACACCCCTTGGGGCAGATCTCTGCAGATCAACGAAGATGTACTGTCTTAAGAGTGATGCGAGCCGGGCATTGGTGGCGCATGCCTTTAATCCCAGCACTTGGGAGGCAGAGGCAGGCGGATTTCTGAGTTCGAGGCCAGCCTGGTCTTCAGAGTGAGCTCCAGAAGTACACAGAGAAACCCTGTCTTGAAAAACCAAAAAAAAAAAAAAAAAAAAAAAAAACCACCAAAAAAAAAAAGAGTGATGCGATGTAGACAAATAAGTTTTAATGATGATCCTATAAGAATTCCTAAAATTATATCTGTGATTATTAAGCTCTTTAATAGTGGAACTTCTATTAGGCCCTTTTCTGAGGGTCAAATCTGCACTGAGAATGCTGCTAGTCTCACAAGTGTCACCAGTTAATTGCACTTAGATGGCAACCAGATTTTCTCCTACTCAGAGCACATTCCAAGAGGTTGTAAAACAATTAACCAAAGGTCATAAAAAGGGAACTAGGATATATTATAGGTGTTAGAACAGAAGATAAAACATGCACTGGGTTTATCTATACAAAACTTCACTAATAACTTAATTATGGTTTTAAATTTTCAATGAACTTGTGAAAGACAAGTGATAGATGTTTAGCTAGATAATTACTCCTAATGGATATGCACATAAACATTCTCTGCTGTAACTTCTATTCCAATTTATGACTTGATTTTTTTTGTGTGAACTTGATGAACTTCATAACGTTTGATCTTGTGTTTTGAACGACCTTTAAGGGCTGACGACAAAGAGAAGAGTCAGATCAGAAGAATTTATGTGGGAGGAACAGAGGTGAGAAGAACAGAGTTGAGAGAAGAACTGAACTGAGGCGAAGTTTATAGTCAGAAGAGAACAAGATTAGAAGGAGAATGCAGAGTGGAATAACTTAGAAACTACAGGTAACATTAAAAAAAATCCCTAAGAGAGCAATGTGCAGCATGCAGAGGGAAAGAGGAAAAGAGAAGGAGCTGCAGAGAGCAGAAGGTCCCATGGTAAGGAGAAGGCAGTCTTAGTCTTATTAAAAGGAACAAAGCTTTGTTCCCCATATAAACGTGGATTTAATTCATTTAGCACTAAAAGGGTAACAGCCTTTTCTTTCTCAACGCAATAAATATTGGAACTCATTTTTTCATCCAGAATGAGTGAGTTCTTTCTGCCCTGGTGCTTGGTCTTTTGCTCCATATGCATATGTAAGTACAGATGTGTGTGTAAGTATGCAATTGTGAGAATGCATGTAAGGTGGGTCCAGCTGAATTTGTGCGTAAATGTGTAAATGAAAACTCTGTATGTTTGAAGTTGTGTATGAATTTACGTGAGATTATGCATATTCACCTATGTAAAACTTTTTATTTCTGCAAGTATTATTCTCTTCTCTTGGTTCAGTAGAAGTTTACTGCTCCTGACTTCCCCCTAGCCTGACAAGCAAGAGGCATCTGAACAATAGGGAAAGGGCTCTCAGCTACATTAGCATAGTAATTGAGAGTTAGTTAAACTTTATATTACACAGTAACCCTAAAATTTCCATAAGACAAAGACTTACCCTTGAGTTCTTTCTGCACTGGTGCTTGGTCTTTTGCTCCATATGCATATGTAAGTACAGATGTGTGTGTAAGTATGCAATTGTGAGAATGCATGTAAGGTGGGCCCAGATGAATTTGTGTGTAAATGTGTAAATGTGTAAATGAAAACTCTGTATGTTTGAAGTTGTGTATGAATTTATGTGAGATTATGCATATTCACCTATGTAAAACTTTTTATTTCTGCAAGTATTATTCTCTTCTTCTGGTTCAGTAGAAGTTTACTGCTCCTGACTTCCCCCTAGCCTGACAAGCAAGAGGCATCTGAACAATAGGGAAAGGGCTCTAGCAACTAATCCTTTACTTAATCTCCTGCTCCTTTAGGATGAGGTGCTAAGTGCCTGAGACTGCAGTCTCCAGCTTCAGAGGAACACCCCAGGCAGGTCAGCTACATTAGCATAGTAACTGAATTCGGGGTCCACTATCTGTAGAGATTTGTCTGAAAAGCAGATCAAACTCACAAGGCAAACTTACACATGCTCCCAAATGTAAAGATCACAAGCTATTATAACATATTTCTACTTAGAAGGAAAGCATTTTTCATTTCACTAATCACACATAATCCTTATTAACATTTATTTTTAATCTTTTGTTAGTATACATATAAATTCACTGAGTTCATTTGGTCATATTTATACAAATTGATATTTTCTATTGCTACTGTCTTACTACCATTGCCTATTCTTTGATGCCCATTTCAACACTTATTGGCAAGTCTCCTTTACCCCACAGCCCACACTGTTCTTATGTGATCATTTACATGTTTATGGATAGATGGTGGGGATCTGGGATAGGAGGATCATGTGGGGATTGGTAGGAGAGAGGTAGTAGTGGGGGAAATAAGAGTTAAAATTCAGAGATATTTGTGGGATCATATGTAAACCTAATACAGTAGAAACCTTCTAATATATACATAAATGTAGATATGAAGACACTCTAAATGAAATATAGAAAGAGTAGGTTTGGGTTACATATCATTGAGTTCTTGGCCAAAGGGGCCTCAAGGGATCCCCAAATGATCCAGGGTGTTTCTAAGACTACAGGTTGTCCTCTATGAACTGACAGCATGGTCCTGAGCTGAAGAACACCTGTACAACCAATTGAACATGGAGATATCAAGCTGGTCACTACATTAGAACCTTCATTCATATGTTCTAGAATCTTTCTTACAGGAAACTCTAGCCACTATCAACAGAGAAATGTAAACACCAAACCATCCTAAAGGCCTTTATCTATAGTAGTGTGTGCCTGCAAGGTATAGTTAAACAATGGCAGTACAATGCTTGTGGGAGTAACAAACCAATAAGTGGTCTGACTTAAGGTCCACTCCAGGAGATGGAAACCATATCTGACACTGATTGGGTGACTAAGAACCTGAGACTACATAGTCTAGGGACCTATAGTATAACCTAATAACAGTAGTCTCGAACAAAAAAGGAAAAATGTACTAACAAAATTACCCTTAAGGGGAAGAAAATAATCTCAGGCAATAGAGGGAGAGGGGGATCTGGGAGGGAGAGAGAATGGGAGGGAAAGGGGGGACTAGTTCACATACAGGATGAGATGAGGGAGGAGTACAGAGTGTGAGGAAATTGGGAGGAGGTGTGTAGCAATGGGGGAGGGGGAGGTAGGGGTAGCCACTAGAAAGTCCCAGATGCCAGAGATCCAAGAGGTTCCCAGGACCTAAGAGGGAGAACATTAGTCAAAATCCTCCACAAAGGGGAGATAGAACCTGTAGAGACCATATCCAGTGAACAGTCACAGCCCCAGATTGAGGGATGTGGCACCCACCCACCTCAAAAATATTAATCCAGTATGCCTCTTGTCAAAAGGAAATGCAAGGACAAAGAGTGGAGCAGAGACTGAAGGAACAGCTATCCAGAGAATGCCTCACCTGGGGATCCATCCCATCTGCAGACACCAAACTCAGACACTAATGCTGATGCCAAGAAGTGCTTGCTGACAGGAGCCTGATACAGCTCCTGACAGTCCTCTGAGAGGCTCTGCCAGAGCTTGACCAACACAGATGTGGATACACGCAGCCAAACATTGGACTGAGTGCTGACATCCCAATGGAGAAGTTAGGGCAAGGACTGAAGGAGCTGGTTTGCAACCTCATAGGAAGAACAACAATATCAACCAACCAGACCTCCCCCACAAGCACCCAGGGACTAAACCACCAACCAAAAAGTGCACGTGGCAGGATTTATGGCTCCAGCTGCATATGCAGAAGAGGATTTCCTTATCTGGCATCAATAGGACAGGAGCCCCCTTGGTCCTGTGGAGGCTCAATGACCCAGGGTAGGGGAATGATAGGGAACTGAGGGAGAAGGGAGAGGGCGGTAGGAGAGCACCCTCATAGAGGCAGGGTGAGGGGAAGAAGATAGGGGTTTTGTGGAGGGGAAACTGGGAAGAGCGATAACATATGAAATGAAAATAAATAAAATAACCAAAAATACCCCTACTGATATTCCACTATACTTATAGATCTCTGGATTGTTCATTCACTATCAAAGCAGCCTCCATCTGCAGCAAATGGAAACAATACAGAGAACCACAGCTAGCCATTATGCAGAAAGTAAGAGACCTTGAAACATTCATCACTCAATATGATGTCTTCATCACATCCCTCCCCTCAGAGTCAGGAAACCACATGAAAAAGGAGGAAGAAAGCAAAACCCTCTAAATGACCATGAGCAGAGCTCACAAGAACTCACAGAGACTGAAGCTATTTGCATGGGGCCTGCACAGGTCTGCACCAATTCCAGTGTTGTGCTATTATAGGATTCCTTAGCATGTGAGCAATTGGGTCTCTGACTCTTGGGCTATTTTCATTCTCTTGCTCTGACTTGTCTTCAATGTGACTGTTTTTGTTTGTTCTCATATTTTATTTTGTCATATTTAGAAAACAGAAAAATAAGGAATGAAAGACTGTAAGCCTAGTTATTAGGGAAAGGTTAACAAGAGTACAGTCAATGATACATTCAAGAAGGGATATTCAGTTTAATGGAATAGCACAGGGTAGATTAATCACCCCAGGGAAGATCTCATGGACAGGAGAATTTGACCAAGAAATAATTGACTCAATATTCAGTTGAGGATTGTAGCGTGCCTGTGCGTGTGAATGTGTGTGTGTTCATAGGTGCACCCATGAGTTTTCAGGAATGCATGCAAGTGCTTTATTTGTTGAACAGTTAGAGGTTTTTTCTTTTCTTTTTTTGAGAATTACAAAAATGCTGTCTAGGGCACATTAATATTTTCATCTCTTCTGAAACCACTTGATATAAACCACCACATATGTGAGCCTTTGGGGGACATTTTCATTCGAATCACCCACTTTTAAAGTAGCATTGTTTCATATGTTTTGTGTCCTTATGATATATTGGGCTTTTAACTTGCTTTTTGAGAAAGAACTTAAAAGTTGGGTGCACAGGAAAGAGGAGAAGATACAGGACAAACGTGGGGTGGGGAAGAATATGCTCAAAACATGTAGCTTAGAATACAGTCTTGGGCTACAGAGTCCTGCTTCATGTGTGGTTTTATTTTTGTACACATGGGGACAATTTCTGAGAATCAACAGTTGAGGTGAGTGCCTCATCTTTGTAAAGGTCCCCCTCAGCCTGCACCCCCACCTCTACTGAATAGTTTTCATTGGGCATGGGAAAGGCTATACTCTGAAGAAATAAGGTGGATCTGCTGATTTCAGTGATTTATGGGCTATCATTGTCCTAATTTCTGAAATAGTTGAGTGAAGATATGTGGTGGCTTCTGCATGTCTACAGGACTCACTCATGCTGAACGAACATGTTTTTTGGGGCGGTGGTTGAGACAGGGTTTCTCGGTATAGACCTGTCTGTCCTGGAACTCACTCTGTAGACCAGGCTGGACTTGAACTCAGAAATCTGCCTGCCTCTGCCTCCCAAGTGCTGGGATTAAAGGTGTGCGCCACCACAGCCTGGCCGAACATGGGGTAATTTAAGGTGCAGCGACCTGGGCTTCACTGAACCAAAGTTATAGGGAATACTTGAGGGAGAGAGTCTTGAAGGGATCTCTGGGGTTGTGAGGTTTTCAGATTTTTTTAACAGAGCAGGTAGAAAAGTAGTCCCTCAGATGGAGGCTACTTGGCATTACCTCTGATGGAGGAAAATTCTTGTTGGTGGTTTTGAAGTTTGTGTCAGTAAGAAAAGAACGTTTGCCATCAGAAATAGTCTCTCAGAAGTCTGCTAGACATAAGATGTTTGTACTTTCTGATCTCCATGGGGAAATCTCACAGTGTGGGGTCAGTTCAGAGAACATTCCTAACACTTACAGATCTGGGAAGGGACAGAAATGATACAAGCACTAGGCAGGTCTACACAGACTCCTGACTCCCCAAGCCCCTGCCCCCATGCACATTTAACTTGTTCTGGTTGTTCCTTGCAGAGAACCTACCTGAGACATGGAGTGGAGAGGCAATGTTCCTCCAGGAAGACACCATGTGCCTTGACTCAGATGCCCCTCTAGGTACAACAAACCAGAGCAGTCAGTGCCCATCAACTGCTCAAGAAAATGGGTGGGGCAGATGAGGTCAGAATGGAGAGTGCTAGTAGGTGTGTGTTCCTGAATATTCCCATCTAAAGGAGCATCTTCCTCATGTCTAGGCACCATCATTCGATGCCCTCCTAAGCAGTCGTTCATCTAAACAAATGATCTATGTTATGTAGATCCCATTCTCAAACACTTCTCAGTCCCTTACTTCTGAGTGGTCCATTTGAGGATACTCTACGAAGCTAAACATTTTTAGTTTATTAAAAAGAAAGTGTCAAACTTGAAAAGACTTTCATATATCTCCATGTTTCAAAGGCCCAAGAACTGGAGCCAGGAGTCTCTTTGATAACTATTTTTATGACAATAATATTAATGAGTATCCATGTGACCTAGTGTCCCTCACTGGCATTGTATGTCTTTTCCAAATTTAGGAAGTTTCCTTTACTTCTGCAATAGTTGTAACCAACTAGACTCAGTGCTGCTTGGGTTTCCACACCCAGCTGGGACAGGATGAGAGAGAGAGAGAGAGAGAGAGAGAGAGAGAGAGAGAGAGAGAGAGAGAGAGAGAGAGAGGGAGGGAAGGAGCGAGGGAGAGGGAGGGAGGGAGGGAGGGGGGAGAGAGAGAGAGAGAGAGAGAGAGAGAGAGAGAGAGAGAGAGAGAGAGAGAGAGAGAGAGAGAGAGAGAGAGAGAGATTGATTTTGGGGACATGGAGAGCACATGAGATTCTGGGTGACCATCACAAAGCCATTTTCCCTGTACCTTCTCATTGAATTTCTACCACTTTCTCTTTTCTGAAGGCTGTTTCCATTTTCATTGTTGCTACTAACACTGAGACTCTGAGTAACAAAACAATCAGCAGGCTGAGAGAACTGTATTCACCCACCAGTTAAACTGAAACCACAGTGTGCTTTTAATTTGTTTTCTATATTCCCTCAACTAGTTGAAGTTATGAATACATCTTAACACAACAGAGTCTGATATAATTAGTACTGCCTATACAGGCACCCTTTGTTTCCTGGTTGCTGCAAAAAATAACCACAGAAGATGGAGAGAAGGTTCAGCTCTTAAGAGCACTTACTGCAGTTGCAGAGCGCTTTGGTGCATTCCCCAATACCCAGGTGTCAGGTCACAACTTTATGTAATTTCAGTTCCAGGTGGTCAGTTTCCTCTTCAAACCAAACAATACACAATACAATATACAATATACAACAGTATAAACAGACACTCACGCATACTGTCTTGTGAGTGCGTGCATATACACATACGTGGCCCAGGGAGTGACCCTATTTGGAGGTGTGGCCTTGTTGGTGTAGGTGTGTCACTGTGGGTGTGGGCTTAAGACCCTCATCCCAGTTGCCTGGAAGTCAGTCTTCCACTAGCATCCTTCCGATGAAGATGTAGAACTCTCAGCTCCTCCTGCACCATATCTGCCTGGATGCCGCCATGTTTCTGCCTTGATGACAATGGACTGAACCTCTGAGCCGGTAAGCCAACCCCTATTAAATGTTGTCTTTTATAAAACTTGCATTGGTCATGGTGTCTGTTCACAGCAGTAAAACCCTAACTAAGACAACATACCAGTACACACACACACACACAGACACAGACACACACACACACACACACACACACACACACACACACACACACAGACACACACACACACACACACACACACAAATTAAACAAACATGTTTTGGTTTTAATTTATTCTTTAACTTTACATTCGAATGTAAGGCTGTCTCCTCCATTACCACCTCATACAGAACCTATCCCCATTCCCCCTTCCCTTCTCCTCTGAGGAGAGGAAGCCCCTCCCCTCCTGGCAAAACAAGCCACTGCATGACTAGGTGCATCCTCTCCCACTGAGGCTAGACACAGCAGTCCAGTCAGGGGAACAGGTTCCACAGGCAGGCAGCAGATTCACAGACAGCCCCTGCTCCAGTTGTTGAGGGACCCACATGAAGACTAAGCTGCATATCTGCTACATATGTCGGGGATGGTGTGTAAGCCCAGCTCATGCTTGCTCTTTGGTGGTTCAGTGTGTTGGAGTCCCCTAGGGTCCTGGTTAATTGACACTGTTGATCTTCCTGTGGAGACCCTGCCCTCTTAGTGTTCCTCAATCCTTCCTCCAACTCTTCCATAAGACTCCCTGAGCTCCATCTAATGTTTTGCTGTGGATCTCTGCATCTCTTTCCATTGGTTGCTGGGTGGAGCCTCTAAGAGCACAGTTATATTAGGGTCTTTTTTTCCCCCCAAAACGTATGTATTTTTTATTCCTTGGTTTATCTTATTTTTTTAAACTTTTTTTTTAAATAGATATTTTCTTTCTTTACATTTCAAATGTTATCTCCTTTCCTGGATTCCTCTCCAAAAATTCCCTATCCCATGCCCCTTCCTGCAGCTCATCAACACACCCACTCTCACTTCCTGTCCTGGCATTCCTCTATACTGGGGCACTGAGCCTTCTCAGGACCAAGGGCCACTCTTCCCTTTGTTGCCCAACAAGGCCATCCTCTGCTACATATGCAGCTGGAGCCAGTGGGTCTCTCCATGTGTTCTCCTTCGTTGGTGGTTTAGTCCCTGGGAGCTCTGTGAATACTGGTTGGTTCATATTTTTTTCATCCTGTGGTGCTGGAAACCCCTACAGTTCCTTGGGTCCTTCCTCTAGCTCTGCCATCAGGGACCCTGTGCTCAGTTCAATGGTTGGCTGAGAGTGTCCCCCTCTGTATTTGTCAGGCACTGGCACAGCCTCTCAGGCTACAGCTATGTCAGGCTTCTGTCAGCAAATGTTGTGGGCATCCACAATAGTATCTGGGTTTTGTAACTGTATATGGGATTGATCCCCAGGTAGCGTAGTCTATGGACGGTTTTTCCTTCAGTCTCTGCTCCACACTTTGTCTCTGTATCTCCTACCATGAATATTTTGTTCCCCCTTCTAAGAAGGACCAAAGTATCCATAGTTTGGTCTTCCTTCTTCTTGAGCTTTGTTTGCTCTGTGTATTGTATCTTGGGTATTCCAAGCATCTGGGCTAATATCCTCTTGTCAGTGAGTGCATACCATGTGTATTCTTTTGTGATTGGGTTATCTCACTCAGGATGATATTTTCTAGTCCCATCCATTTGTTGAAGAATTTCATGAATTCATTGTTTTTAATAGTGGAATAGTACTCCATTATGTAAATATACCACATTTTCTGTATCCATTCCTCTGTTGAGGGACATCTGGGTTCTGTCCAGCTTCTGGCTATTATAAAAAAGTCTGCTATGAACATAGTGGAGCATGTGTCCTTATTACATGCTGGGGAATCCTCTGGGTATATGCCCAGGAGTGCTATAGCAGGTTCCTCTGGTAGTGCTATGTCCAATTTTCTGAGGAACCATCAAACTGACTTCCAGAGTGGTTATACCAGCTTTCAATTCCACCATCAGTGGAGGAGTGTTCCTATTTCTCCACATCCTTACCAGCACCTGCTGTTACCTGAGTTTTTGATCTTAGCCATTCTAAGTGGTCTGAGATAGAATCAGAGGTTTTCTTTGATTTGCATTTCCATGATGACTAAGGATGTTGAACATTTCTTCTATTTTTTTTTACTTATATGTATGATTTTTTGCCTTTATAGATGAATTTGAGAAATGCTCTTTCCGTGTCTATGAAGCATTGTGTTGGGATTTTGATGGGGATTGTACTGAATCTATAGATTGCCTTTGGTAGGATAGCCATTTTTACTATGTTAATTCTGTCAACCCATTAACATGGGAGATCTCTTCATTAACCATTCGGTATTCTTTGTTTAGCTCTGTACCCCATTTAATTTTTATTTTTTATTGGATATATTCTATATTTACATTTCATTTCCCTTTTTTTGTTTCCCCACCCCCCTAAGGTCCCACATGCCCTTCCCCCCCCCCCCGTTCTCTCATCCACCCCTTCCCACTTCTTTGTTCTGGTATTCCCCTACACTGATGCTTTGATCCTTTCCAGCATTAGTGTCCATTCCTTTCTTCTTGTCAGACATCATTTGGTATGTGAATTATGTCTTTGGTGTCCCAAGCTTCTAGGCTAATATCCACTTATCAGTGACTGCATACCATGGGCATTCATTTGAGACTGGGTTACCTCACTTAGTATGATGTTCTCCAGCTCCATCCATTTCTCTAAGAATTTCATGAATTCATTGTTTCTAATGGCTGAATAGTACTCCATTGTGTACATATACCACATTTTTTGTATCCATTCCTCCATTGAGGGACATCTGGGTTCTTTCCAGCTTCTGGCTATTATAAATAAGGCTGCTATGAACATAGTGGAGCATGTATCCTTATTACATGCTGGGGAGTCTTCTGGGTATATTCCCAGGAGTGGTATGGCTGGATCCTCTGGAAGTATCATGTCCAGTTTTCTGAGGAACCGCCATACTGATTTCCAGAGTGGTTGTACCAGCTTGCATTCCCACCAGCAGTGGAGGAGTGTTCCTCTTTCTCCCCATCCTTGCCAACAACTGATGTCTTCTGAGTTTTTAATCCTAGCCATTCTGACTGGTGTGAGGTGAAATCTCAGGGTTGTTTTGATTTGCATTTCCCTAATGACTAATGATGTTGAACATTTTTAAGGTGTTTCTCAGCCATCCGAATTTCTTCAGGTGTTAAGTCTTTGTTTAGCTCTGTGCCCCATTTTTGGATAGGGTTATTTGGTTTTCTGGGGTCTAACTTCTTGATTTCTTTGTATACATTGATTATTAGCCCTCTGTCAGATGTGGGGTTGGTGAAGATCTTTTCCCAATTTGTTGGTTGCTGATTTGTCCTTTTGACAGTGTCTTTTGCCTTACAGAAACTTTGTAATTTTATGAGGTCCCATTTGTCTATTCTTGCTCTTAGAGCATAAGCAATTGGTGTTCTGTTCAGGAATTTTCCCCCTGAGCCAATGTCCTCAAGGGTCTTCCCCAGTTTCTTTTCTATTAGTTTTAGTGTGTCTGGTTTTATGTGGAGGTCCTTGATCCACTTGGAGTTGAGCTTAGTGCAAGGAGATAAGAGTGGATCAATTCTCATTCTTCTGCATGTTGTCTGTACCCCATTTTTAATAGGGTTATTTGGTTCTCTGGTGTCTAACTTCTTGAGTTCTTTGTATATATTGGATATTAGCCCTCTGTCAGATGTAGTGTTCTTAAAGATCTTTTACCAATTTGTTGGTTGACGTTTTGTCGTATTGACAGTGTCCTTTACCTTACAGAAACTTTGTGATTTTATGAGGTCTATTTTGACAGTTCTTGATCTTAGAGCATAAGCTATGGGTGTTCTGATCGGGAAATTTTCCCTGTGCCCATGTACTCAAGGGTCTTCCCCAGTTTCTTTTCTATTAGTTTAATTGTATCTGGTTTTACGAGAAGGTCTTTGATCCACTTGGACTTGAGCTTTGTATAAGGAGATAAGATTGGATCAGTTTGCATTCTTCTACATGCTGATTTCCAGTTGAACCATCACCACTTATTGAAAATGTTATCTTTTTTCCACTAGATGGTTTTAGCTCCATTGTCAAAGATCAAGAGACCATAGGTGTATGTGCCATTTCTAGTTCTTCAATTCTATTTCACTGATGTACCTGCGTGTCACTGTACCAATACCATACCTCATATAGAAGTTTGCTGGTGGAGTTTTTGGAGTCACTTAAGTATACTACCATATCATCTGCAAATAGTGATAGTTTGACTTCTTCCCTTTCAAATTGTATCCCTTTTACCTCCTTTTGTTGTCTAATTGCTGTAGCTAGAACTTCAAGTACTATATTGAATAGATATGGAGACAGGGGACAGCATTGTCTAGTCCCTGATTTTAGTGAGATTGCTTCAATTTTCGTAGTTTGATGTTGGCTACTGTTTTGCTGTATATTGCTTTTACTAAGCTAGGCTTGAATATGCAAGCATAACAGAGTATCATTAATAGTGCCAGGGATTGTTTCTTGCCATTGGGATGGGTCTACATTTGGGCCACCCAATGGTTAGTCATTCCCTGTCTCTGCTCTCTTTGTCAGTGTACTACATGTATGCAGAACGCATGTTGTGTTGAAAGTTTTATGAGTAGGTTGCAGTCTTTATCTCTCCACTTGGAATCCTGCCTGGATGCAGGAAGTGTCCAATTCAGGAACCATATCTTAATTTGGTAGGAGTCTCAGCTAGAGTTTCCCCCATAGACACCTTGGGCCTCCCCCAAACCAGCTTTCTGGCATGTCCTAAAGGTTTCACCCCCCACAGCCGATTTCCCTTCTCTCTCCCCTCCTCTTAGTCACTTACTTTATATCCTCTTCCAGGGTGGAGCTCAAAGGCTCTGCTTGTCCATCCTCTCCATGGCACACTTAACCGGGGCTTTTTCAATGCCAATAGCATATGTAGTACCCTCATTAGTGTGTTCACCCATATCTGAGCCACAGCCAATCTTTTGGCTTCTGCTAAAAACTACTCTGCTGCTAACACAAAGTCTTCTACCATGCTACATCTAGACTCTGAATCCAACAGGATTGATCCTTACTCCAATTTGGACAAGACAGAAACCCTGGAGAGAACTCAATGAAGCTAAAATGACTATAGAATTTAAACATCCAACAACAAAACTAGAAAACTCATAGGAAAGTCTCATAAGCAGAAGACCAGACATTGATACTAGAAGAAAAATAAAATCATCTGGACTAAATAAGCAAGAAATTTAAAGCAAGCAAACAAATGAGAAAGAAACCTACAGGAAATGTGAAGTATCATGAGAAAACTGAGCCTTCAAAATGTAGGCGTAGATGAAGGAGAAGAAATCCAGGGTAATGGCATAGACTAGATCTTCAATAAGATCATAGATGAAAATTTCCCCAAACTAAAGGAACAGATGTCAGTCAATATACAAGAAACATATAAACCTACTGTAATGGCTATTCCTGGTTGACAACTTGATTATATCTGGAATGAACTACAGCCCAGTATGGGAGGGCTCACCTGTGACCTAGATTTTGAGGCTGGAAGACACAAGTTTCTGACCTGGATATTTGCATGGAGATCTTGAGCCATACTGGCCATGGAAAGCTTAGGCCCAGGCAAGGTAGTATATGTCTTTAATCCCAGGATACTGAGGCAAGGAGATCTCTGAGTTCAAGGTCATCCTGGGACAAAGCAAGTCCCAGATCCAGGTGTGATGATATACATCTTCAATCTGGGCCACACATTCTGCTGGAGGCCTACATAAGGACATTGGAAGAAGGAAGACTCATTCTTCTTCATCTGCTTGCACTTAAGAACCTGCACATCTCGTGGAATCTACTTCTACAGAAGACTAACTGAAACAACTAGCCTCGTGGGACTGAGTGACTACTAGATTTTTGGACTTCCCATCCACAGCTGACCAGTGTTGGGTTAGTTAGAGTACAGACTGTAAGTCATCACAATATATCCCCTCAATATAGAGAGACATTCCATAAGTTTTGTCACTCTAGAAAACTCTGACTAATACAAATATACAAGGTCAGAAAAGAAATCCTCCATGACTCATAATACCCAAAATGATAAAAGTACAAAACCTAGAAAGAATATGAAAGGTCATAGGGAAAAGAACAGAACACATATTAAGGGAGGCTCTTAATAACATCTGACTTAATGCAGTTTCTGAAAAGGTCTGGATGAATATTCTACAGGTTCCAAGAGACCCAGTCCAGACTACTATAGCTAGTAAAACTATCAATCACAGTTGGAGTAAAAAGACAAATATTTCATGATATCAAAGAAAATTGGGATAGTTTATTCCTTTTTTCTTTCATTATATATAGATACTTTTCTTCGTGATATATCCTGATTTTACTTTCTAATCTCTCTACTCCTAATTTTTCCCCACCATCCCTCCCCTCAGGATCCACTCCCTTTCTGTCTCTCATAATAAAAGAACATGTTTCTAAGAATTATCAACCAAACATGACAAAATAAAATATAATAAGTTGAAGCAAAACTTATCATATCGAGGTTAGACATGGAAACCTGACAGGAGGAAACGTGTCTCAAGGTGCAGACACAAGAGTATGAGACCTGCTGGTTCTCACAGTGAGGAATCTCATAAAAACACCAAGTTAATGGCTATAATATTTGTGCAGAGGACCTGAGGCAGGCTCATGTAGGCCCCATGTTTGCTGTTTTTCTCTTTGTAAGATCATATGTGCCTTGCTTTGTTGATTCAGAGGACCTTGGTCCCTGGCTTCTTCCATCCCTTCTGACACTTACAGTCTTTCTTCTTCCTCTTATGTAAGATTCCCTAAGCTCTGAGGGGAGGGATTTAATGAAAACCTCCCATTTAGGTACTTTCTCCCCATGATGTCTGGCTGTGGATCTCTGCATCTCTTCCCATCTACAGCCATGCAAAGCCTCTCTGATGATGACTGGATAAGGCACATTGACGAAAAGACTGTTGGAAGCAGACGGCCATTCTGATCTAGTCTGAGTCATTTAATGAAGCCAGGCTCAGAAATTAAAATAGCTATGGATATCTAAATATGCATATATGATGGTTTAACTGTAAACTTTAGCAGATTCATAAAACACACAGGAGTTACAGATGTCAGCTGTGTGTGTGTCTGTGTGTATAAGTTTGTGTTCATGAAAGACCATCCCAGAGATAATGAGATTTTGAGGACTTGGTCCGAATGCATGAATATGAACTTTAGTCATCATGGGATTTACTTGGGACTTGCTTTTGCCCTGACTCTTTCATGTTCTCTCATTTTTCTCCTTACCATCCATGAAAAATGGAAGAAAAGTCTCTGGAATGTTCTCCTGCCACATTCTGTTCAGCCCAAGTTCATGGGAAATGCAAGTTTAACTTAGCTGTTTTAAACTGTTAGCCTTCCCAAACAAGGCTTTTCCATTGAAATTATTTTCTCATTCATTTGTTCTGAATGATGAAGTTACAATCCGATGGAGGTAGAGTTCAAGTTCAATAGTAGAACATTGGTGTGGCATAAAAGACCATGAAATACATCTCCTGGAGTGCATGCATGTTTGCATGTGCACTAACACACACACACACACACACACACACACACACACACACACACACACAGAATTATTGCCAAATAATCTAAGCCTGGACAACAAAATATATCAGTTCCCTCCTATTACATACTTTCTGTCCACAGTTGGACACTCTTTGAGGGCTGGACGGCTGGGTGTTAGGACATGTGAAGGCAGAATTCCCAGCTCACAGAATTTGCATCTGTCACCTTGAGAGAGGCAGTAAAGGAGTGAGTAGGAGAGAAGGGAAAGAAAGAATCGGATAGAGTTCTTCAATACCTAGAGAAAGAACATTATAAAAATATTTTCTGGTTTACCAGTGGGTAAAGAAACTCTCTACTAAGACAAACTACCTGAGTAAATCTCTGAAAGCCACATGAAGTGAGATGTGAACTGATTACACAGAGATGTACTCTCACCCCCATATATACACCTAAAAATTATTTTAAAATAAGTTTTCTGTCATGAATCTGTAACTTTGAGGCACCCTTCTTATGGATGTCTCATGTGTCAGACAATCTCTGAATTATTTCTTTTCAAAGAAAAGCAAAAGGCAAATCATTATTGTATATTTTCTATACTGTCTGTTTGTATTCTCCTGGAGAATAAAATGACAGCACGTGGTTGCCATGGTTCTTCCTTGCTTCTCTACCATCAGTCTTCTGTACCCCTTACCTAGATCTCTGTCACCACTAACCCACTCCCCCAAACACTCCTTCCTTTGATGCATTCCCTCTCACTGAGGACTCCTTATTTTGGAAAATGATCCCAAACCAGGCATTAGGGCCATAATCTAGACACATTCAATTCTCCCTCCCCTATCATGCATCCTTTTCAAAGTTCCTATCAACAAAGTGAGACCCAAAGTCAGCACCACCTCCTATCCAGCAGATAATGGATGTGTCCAGGAGCTGCATCAAGATGATTTGGATCTGTCTGGGTCTCGAGCCCTCATCTAGGACAGGATGAAAGATGTGCTAGGTACCACCTCCATTTGGGCACTTGAATTTGTCTGTCACACCACATCGCCATGTCTCTTCCAGCTCTAAATCATCACACTACATATCAGGTGGTTTTTGAAGGAATGAGAATTTTAGTATGGCAAACCTGTCTCTAAAGTTTGTCCTTAACATCTCTAATATGTGCACAAAACAGTGAGATGAGGCAATAGTGCAAATGTCTCCTGGTAGTTACTGAACTTGGGTACATAAATATGAGCCTTTGAAGTATGAGGATTGCACCAGACAGGAAACGTGAAAAGAATTTTTTCTCAGACTCCTTCATGGTAACACAAAGCTGTTACAGATGCCCACAATGATAACTTCTATGGATGCAAATGCAGAAAAAAAAAGATTAGGTTAGGGCACATCTCCCTTCCAATAACAGTCCCATCATATGTGAGATTAGAGTAGTGTTGTTCTGTGCAGAGGACCGTCATTGCTTGTTTTATAAACTAAGTGTGGTGACACACAGAACTATGGACCACTAATTCTTATTTCTCAATAGGATGGTAACATCATACAGGGTTCTTATCACTATAAAAACAATGCTAATGTAATTCAGGATATATTATAAGAGTAGTGCTATAAGAACGTTTCAGACAAAATAGGAGCACTACTTATGTTTCACAATTAATAAGGATATTGCTTGTAGAAGGTATGTAGTAAGATGTTTATAGAGTTCTTGTGAAGAAGAATGCTAATGAACTGGTAAAAAGCAAGAACCACAGTAACACGGTGCTTGAAACAATAAGAACAATGTTAAGAGAAGTACATGGACACACTAAGAAGAGTGCTTCTAGAGTAAAAATTTAGAACAATCAATGCTAAGAGAAGAATACACAAGAGGAACAATGCTAATTTGATGCACAGTAGGACCAATGTTCAAGATGGTCCTTAGCACTTAGAAGGTACAATGATGTTTAACTTTCCCTGCTAAGCATTTTTCTTTTTGATGCTTAGGATGTTAGAGTTGTGTCCATCATCTTGAGGCCTATGATGTTCTTCTTCACAGCACGGGGTTCTTTCTCCAATCTGAGACAGAGAGGCAGGGAAAAAAGCAGTTATCAGGGAGAACCTTCATCTCCCCCTCTGTCACTGCAGAGCATGCATGCTCCCATTCTCCAAGAACTTGGAGTCCATGCTCCCCAAACAAAGTCTCTGCTAAGAACTCAGTGACTGTTTCAGTGGTCTCTGAGTTCCTTGGTTGGAGGAGGGTGTGGCCTGCACATTAAGAGCTAACCTGGGATTTGGAAGCCTGCAGCATCCAGGGTGGAAAAGGTTCCTAACATAATTGACAGGGAGTTGAGGGAACATGAGATATTGCATTCCACCATTATGTTGCACTGCAGAGGACTACAAGTGGATGGTTGGCAGGTTCTCATGACCATGTGGGATCCCATATTATATGAGAAATGTATATAACCCAGGTGTACAGAATGAGTCAGAGAGTCACTTACAGTTCCAGTCTTTTCCTCTTCCTTTTCCTCCTCCTCTTCCTCCTCTTCCTCCTCCTCCTGCTTCTTCCTCCTCCTGCTCCTCCTCCTCCTCTTCTTCCTGCTCTTCCTCCTCCTCCTGCGCTTCTTCCTCCTCCTGCTCCTCCTCCTTCTCCTCCTTCTCGTCCTTCTCCTCCTCCTCCTCCTCCTCCTCCTCCTCCTCCTCCTCCTCCTTATGCTCCTCCTCCTTCTGCTCCTGCTCATCCTCTTCCTCTTTGTCTTCATCTTCTTCTTTCGGGTTACTGATTTCTTCATTTATCACTGGCTTTTTCCTTTCCCTTAATGGATGGCTGCAGATGCTCACTGGCCTTTTCCTGAGTCCTGAGATTGGGAAGAGTTGGTAGAGAGCTAGGTGCTGAGAGGATTTAAGGATTTTGTTTTGATAGAAAGTATAATCCTTGGGCCTCACATGTGTCCATGAGCTTTTTGTCAAGCACTGTTTTTTTTTTTCTACACAGGCCTGATCTGTGTAGCCCTGGCTGCCCTGGAACTCACTCTGTAGACCAGGCTGGCCTCAAGCTCAGAAATCCACCTGCCTCTGCCTCTGAAGTGCTGGGATTAAAGGTGTGTGCCACCACTGCCTGACTAAGCACTTGGATTTAACATCTTCTGAAACAGACAGACCAAGACAGCAGATCCTCCCCACTTTGGAGCAAATATCAGTTCAATAAGAACCTTCCCTTGTAACCTAGTTCATCCAGCATGTCCCTGAGAGTGCATACATTTAGCTGAGACAGTGACTGCAGTGAGGCTCTTGATTAGGTTACTATGTGGAACAAAATGCATGAGGAAGGATTGGTGATTTAGCTCAGAGGTGCTGGAATTTTCTCAGCATATACGGACTGTTTAAAGTAAAAACTGAAACAGAAAGAGTTGATCCACAAAATCACCTTGCAGAAATCAAGGTCCCCATTTGTGAATATGTTATATTTACTGTGTGGTAGCCTATGGAATCTGGCTTGCTTAACTTCAGTGTCATAGGGTTACTGGACATATTTTATGACCTTTCTTTCTTTCTTTCTTTCTTTCTTTCTTTCTTTCTTTCTTCCTTCCTTCCTTCCTTCCTTCCTTCCTTCCTTCCTTCCTTCCTTCATTACTTCCTTCGTTCCCCCTCTCTCTGTCTCTGTCTCTGTCTCTGTCTCTGTCTCTCTGTCTCTCTCTCTCTTTCCATCTCTCCTATATTTCTTTCATTTTAGAGCTGAGAAGACAGAAGAGAAGAGCTAGGGAACCCATTGGCCACATTGGTGATGATTATGTATGCTAATCAAATACACAAGACCTGTGCAATTGAAGCTCACATGGTGGATCAAGCCTAGATCTCAGCATTCAGAAAACTAAGTCTAGGGAACTACCTTAAGTCTGAGGCCAGCTGGGAACTGTAGCACGAGGCCCAATCTTAAAAATTCCACACTTCTGCCTCTGTTTCCCCTTTCATCTATATTCTATCACTTACCCAACCTGTAATAAAATATATGTGTTCATTTGTTTGTATATGTGTCATGTATATAGAGGAGGAAAATGATCTAATACTATTCTGTACTAGGCATGGTCTGTTTGCCTCCAGGAAAATTGTTTCTATATTTAGGCAGGTTGATTCCTGGAATCTAGGAATTCAATACCAGCGTGGAAAAATTATAGACTATTTCTGAGCACATAAACAGACAATCCCTTCCCAGGATGAACATATAAAATAAAATTCAGTGGAGAGTAACAAATGTATCCATTAATATATCTTGATATAATAATCAGTAACATTTTTCTTTATTTCATTTGAGTATGTATTGTTATGATACTGATTCTGAATATGTAGATAAGCCTTATTGTGTAAAACTATGGATGGAGCTGGAAAATATCATAGTAAGTGAGGTAACCCAGTCACAAAAGAATACCCATGGTATACAGTCACTGAGAAGGGGATATTAGACTAGAATCTTGGGACACCAAAGACACAATTGACATACAAAATGATGTCTGACAAGAAGACAGGAATGGACACTAGTGCTGGAAAGGATCAAAGCATCAGTGTAGGGGAATACCAGAACATGGAAGTGGGAAGGGGTGGATGAGGGAGCAGGGGGAGGGAAAAGGGCATGTGGGACCTTAGGGGGGTGGGGAAACAAAAAAAGGGGAATGAAATGTAAATATAGAATATATCCAATAAAAAATTAAAAAAAACTATAGTTACTTGCACTGTGATTCATGAATAGTATTTTTCAGGAAATATACAGCTTCAAAAAAGAAGTATTTCAATCATGGACACTCATAGAAACTTGCACTAGGTCAACATGGAGCTTAACATCAGCACTCAAAGTGGTTCATACCTCTCTGATGTCTTTAAACAAATCAATCAGGACTGAGGCTGTCTATTCATTCTCCTTTCACCAATCTCATCCTCCTTCCAGTTCTACTCAAGCATCTAAATATTTATATTTACCTACTGTCAAAGAAAATATACATTCTCCTTTTGCACATTTACAATTTTGTTGTGGTGTCCATATTCTTAACTTTTTGTCATCATTCTTCCCTCAGCACTGACCTGAGAGATGGGAGATTTGTTTGCAACCCTCGCTGGTACTTGACTGAAAAGTTTTCCTATACACAGCCCCTCCATGTCTACTCACCTTGACTCTCATGGCTGGAAACTTCATCAGAATCACTAAGCACAGATTTTGTGACCTGTTCCTTAGGTTCCATGAAATCTGGGAGATGGGCTCTGAGTCCTAGAAAGCAGCAAAGTGTTTCTTCCTTATCACACAACTGAAAAGAGGAATGCAAGGGGCAGGCTCTGGGAGGACATAAGACAACACTGTCCACCTGAACAAAGGCCTTCTGGAGAGAAAATTCAGGCTACAGGGATGTAACCTATAGTGGCTGTTCCCTGCCTCAGCCCTGCATAGGATAAAAATTAGCAGGATATTCAGCAGTTGACTTGACATATTTCTTGAAAAAGAGAATCACAGTAAGAGGCTGAGAAGGAGCCATAGTATAGAGAGGGGCTGGAGGACACTTGGGCTTGTCTGAACCCAGAGCTCACTCTTACCTAGATTAGTCATGGTGGTGTAGTTTCTTTTCATATACACATATGTGATCTTCTCTGAATAGCTCAGCTTTGCCCATTCTTCCTTAGAGAAGTATTTGGAGATATCCTTGAAGGCCTAGAAAAGCAGGAAAATGTCGATCTGGCAGCCAATCTGCCGTGCATGTATGCCCTTCAGTGCAGAGCATGTCCTCTGTTCCCAGACCTCCATACTACTCTTGGGAATTGGAGGAAGCCCTGCTAGATGGATTTGAGAGCCAGGAGAGAAGCTGTGCATGCTCTGTCCAGACTCTTCCTCACCATCCAACCGGTTTCACTGATGCTTGTTTGCTTCCTTCCCACATTTAGGAATAGGATATTCTGGAATAATTTGGAACCCACCAATTTATTCTAGCACAGGGTCACAGACCAGACATGTTCAGAGATGCTGGAGAAAGATCCTCTGAAATTGTGTGGCCCGCTAAATCCCTGATGCTTCTCCACAGTGCATCCTCATTCATCTCCTGAGAAATCTAAGTCTCCATAGCATTCCATGGCCACTCCTCTGCCCCATGAAGATCACCTCACCTTGCATGTCTCCTCTGGATTGTGTTTAGTTTTTCTGAGGTTCACTGAATGAGACCTTCTGCTCATGGCACTGGGGATGCAATCTTCAATGTACGCTTGAACACTTTAAGCCTGAGGAGGAGGATAAGCACCAGCCAGTCACCTGAAATTAAATTCTACTGTTTGCCATTATGCCTTATATGTCCCCTGAGAAGTTACATGGAGGAAAGCCTGCACATAGGCATATCTGGGATAGGAATTAAAGGGCTTCTATGACAAGGTTGAGGTGTGTTTGAGTCTCCAATGCATGTCCACTACTGATGTTACTAGTCCTCTGGGATGTGTCCTGAATTGGAGGACACAGAGAAAGATATTGTTGGATGTGTCAGGAAGAAAATAAGAGTCCCCTACATTCTAACCAGAATGTAAGAATGTTGATTTCATATGTTGAGGAAGAGGGAGTACTGTGGAGGGAGATACGATAATGATTACCAAAGAACAGTTGGCAGGAGTAATGAGTAGGTAAGATGACCATGGTTTACAACCAACCAGTTACTGTTAAAGAAAAGAATCAGAAGTCTATAAGTAGAGAGACCAGGTAAATGTTTAAGGACAGTCAGTGTTTACCATGACAATTTGATGACAGTCTGCTGTGTACATATTTTTATTTTCCCTCCATATTCCATAAACATGCAAGGTTACATGATCAGGAGGCAAGAGACAAAAATCAGAAAAAGTAGTTCCTATGAAGTCAGGCTGGCTGTTGAACAACAGTGACCCAAAAGTGTTTATCATGAGATAGTGGAATAAATGTGCAGTATAGTTTTAGAGGTTAAAACTTATCTTTCTAGTGCCCCCCCAAAGAAAAAAGAGTCAGAATGAGTTTTTAATACTAAAAATATAGTTTCATTTTAAGGTGGAATTTTTCTTTCCAGGCATTTTAGCATTTTATTTATTTTAAAATAGAAATAAGGTAAGTGTGTGTGTGTGTGTGTGTGTGTGTGTGTGTGTGTGTGTGTGTGTGTGTGTTCATTTTTATGCACTTGTACACAGAGACCACTGTTCAATCTCAGGTGTCATGCCTTAGGAGACATTCACCTCATTTTTAAAGGCAATGCTTTCCCTTGGTACATAGAACTTGCTAGCCAGGGAGCTTTAGGGAACTAGCTGCCTCCACTGCTCCAGAGCTGGGAGGTCAAGAACCTGCCTTCTTTCTTAGCTTTGGACTTCAACCAGAGTGCTGGAGATTGAACTTGGGCCTCATGCATGCAGGGCTACTGTTTATCAACTGAGCTCCTTTCCCTGGCCACTCAAACATTTAGTGTGTACACATGTGCATGCACACGCATGCACGCACGAACACACACATTCATGTGTACACACACATACACACACACCACAAATGAACATTGTATTCATCTCTGTACACATACATATTATATGTGTACATGTGTAGGTTTTGTTTTTGCCTTTGAGACTGGCCCCAACTCCTGGGTTCAAGGTATCTTCTTGTCTCAGTCTGCTGACTGGATTAGATTTATAGGCTTATGCTGTGGTGTGTCCCCATGGTTTGTAGTTTTGAATGTGATGTTCAAGAATACAATGGTGATATGACCTCTCTAAAGGATGGATTTTGGTTGATAAGAAAATGAATGCATATGAATTTAGTGTCTATTACTGGGCTCATCTGGAAATTATATGAATGAAGCCAAGTAGAATCTGTGAGGCAACAGGACCAGACATGGTTCACGATGAGGAAATTAGAGCATGCAAGTCGGCCTTGGGCAGAGGCCATTTCCTCCTCTACCACTCAGGAAATCTCACATTTGGACGATTTAGCGATTTCTTGTGCTGAGTGTAGTATTGTTTCCCTCATAAATATTGACATTGTATTCGGCATTGTACTCTCATAATACTAATTGGCAATTTTGTCTAGGCTTTCGGGGAGATGCAACATCATGTCAACTCTCTTAACTAAAGATATCCGGGTAATCAGAAGGCACTAGAATGGCTTAGCCTAGGAAGGCCTTTCTTTTCTTTCTTTTCATGCTTAGGACTAGAATTTAGGACCTAATTTTTACTAGACAAATGCGCTACCACTGAACTACATCACCAACTCATTTTCCTGCTTTTTTATTTTGCCCTGGTTTAACTTGTTTACAGCATCCCTCTGAGAGAACCTACCTTAGTCTCCAAGCATCTGTGAAGCATTCCACAAAGAAGCCTGGTAATTTAAATAGAGACTGGTGATCAACCAATCAGGGCAGTAAGTGAATATGTACTAGCCAATCAGGGTCAGGAACCTGGGAGTGGCCAGGGAGGGAAGAAAGAATGTAGTATGACATCCTGTCTTACAGGAAGCAAGTTTTTCAAAACCGACTTTGGTCTTTGTGGGCGAGCCCACCTGAAGGAGCAATTTTTGTTCTCTAGTGATACACTATTTTGAGATCAGCTGGGCTGCCTGTTCACATGCAGCTTCAATGTTTATTGTTTGTGTGGGAGAGAGTTGTTGGGGGGATTGAAGTCAGGATTTGTCAACTGCTTTGCCCTCTGGGGAGCTGGGATTAAGCACAGGCATGCGCAGTCACACTGGGCTTCAGTTTTTCCCTTTATATCCTGACTTAATCTTCCTACCCTCTGGTAAGTAGATATAGACCTTTATAAAAGCACATTCATAATGTAGAGGAGCATCTCAAACCCTTTTCACCCCCCAAAATGGAAGAGAACCATTGGCTCTCTAGCAGAACATAAAACCTTCTGGACGTTTGTAGAAAGCAATCTGGGTGCTATGAGATAGCTCTCTGAGGTACTTGTCACCGGACCTAACAATTTCAGCTTAATCTCCAGGGCCCATAGAGTAAATGGAGAAAACTTCTCAAATATTTTCTGTCCTGTGATTCCACTGCAAGGCTACAGATTTTCCCTATAAACAAACAAGCAAGCTAACCAACAAAAAAACGGCAGTTGTCAAGATTTCAAATTTTTCTGGAAGTGATTTTCCCTCAAAGCCCCAGGAGCTTGAAGCATATTTTCTATGTAATAATATTTATACCAAGTACTACAGAGTGCCAGTGACCAACCTCGGCCGAGGGCAGGGTCTACAGAAAGCTTGATAGAAGAGCAAAAGGAAAGTTCAGACACTGGATGTCATTTGCACAGAGAGGAAGCCCATCTCAATATGGCTTGTTGTACTCTAAAAACTTTTGTCTCCATCAGGTTTTCTTTATATGTAAAATCATTTCCTCAGAAATTTTATTCATTGATTATACAGGTTTTCAAAATACATTTTCTTTAAAAGTCTTCCTTGATTACATAAGAATATTGAAAGAGGAACAAAAAGAGCAAACAACAATTTAATGAGAACACTAACATTATGATAAAATCAATTTTCTTTTTTTTAAATTTTCTATATTCTTTGTTTACATTCCAAACGCTTTCCCCTTTCCCAGTTCCCCCTCCTGACCATATGTTCCATTAGTCCTCTTCCCTCTGCCCAATCCTCAATCACCCACCCCCCAATTTCTCAGTTCTGATACTTTCCTACAATTCTAGATCAAGTCTTTTCAGGACCAGGGCCCTCTCCTTCCTTCTTCTTGGGAATCATATGATTTGCTAATTGTATCTTCAGTATTCAGAGCTGCTGCTCTAAGGGACCGCGAGCTGGCTGCCACCCGCTGCCTCGGTGCAAGGCCAGAGGGCGTGGAGAAGTCCAGCAGATCCTCGGAGTCACGGGGCTTGCCTGGTGGCCAGAGCCTGGTGGATCCCCCCTCGCGATGGCAGCCCCAAACAGTAAAAAGTCATGTTTTACATAATCACAACATATTGGATTTAAAAAGGATGTTCAATTTGACATGAGAACAGGTTAGACAAATTGTTAAGGATTGTGAACATTGTCCAGATGTCTATCATCCATTAAAAATGAGAGTTAATCCAAGGGGCCATAAGGCTCAAGTTTTGTGACAAATGGATGTAACTCATATCCCAGAATTTAGAAAGTTGGCTTATGTACATGTTACTATAGATGCCTAAGCTCATGAGATAATGGACACTACAAAAACCAGAGAGGCTGTAAAAGATGTCATACAACATCTTATTATATGCTTCTCCTCCTTAGTTGTCTCAAAAAGAATTAAACTAATAATACTCCATCTTATACTTCTCAAGGATTTACAAAGTTTTACATTCAATGGGGTATAAAACATACAACAGAAATTCCATATACCTCCCAAGGTCAGGCTATCATAGAACAGACTCATGAAAATCTTTTTTTTTCCCTTGAGACAGAGTTTCTCTGTGTAGCTCTGACTATCCTGGAATCACTCTGTAGACCAGGCTGGCCTCGAACTCAGAAATCCGCCTGCCTCTGCCTTCCAAGTACTGGGATTATAGGCATGTGCCACCACCGCCTGGCCTCATCAAAATTTTAAGGTACACATCTTGGTACAACCGCTCTGGAAATCAGTCTGGCGGTTCCTGAGAAAATTGGGCATGTCACTTCCAGAGGACCCTGGCATACCACTCCTGGGCATATACCCAGAGGATTCCCCTGCATGCAATAAAGACCCATGCTCCACTATGTTCATAGCAGCCTTGTTTATAATAGCCAGAAGTTGGAAGGAGCCCAGATATCCCTCATAGGAGGAATGGATACAGAAATTGTGGTATATATATACAATGGAATACTACTCAGCAATTAAAAATAATGAATTCATGCAATTTGTAGGCAAATGGTTAGATCTGGAAAATATCATCCTAAGTGAGTTAACCCAATCACAAAAGAGTATACATGAAATGCAATCACTGATAAGTGGATATTAATGAGCCCAGAAGCCCTAAATACTCAAGGCACAATTAGCAAGTCAAATGATTCTCAAGAAGAAGAAAGGAGAGGACCCTGGGCCTGTAAAGATTGGATCCAGTTTTGTAGAGCCAGAACAGAGAAATCGTGGGGGGGGGGAATGATTGGGGAATAGTTGGGGGGTAGAGGAATTATGGGACGTATGGTGGGGGGGAACTGCGAAAGGGGAAAGCCTTTGGAATGTAAACATAGAATATAGAAAATAAAAATTAAAAAAAATTATTTCCCAAAATAGGAACAGAAGGACCACTAAGTTATTTGTTCTCTGAAGCCAAAATTACTCTGATACATAAACCACACAAAGACACAACAAAGAAAGGTAACTTCAGGCCAGTTTTACTAATGAATATTTATGCAAAAATACTCAATTTTATATTTCACTAGCCAAATCCAGAACACATCAAAACGGTCATTTACCACCATAAAGAAGGCTTCACCCTAGCGATGTGGGGATAGTTCAATATAGGAAAATTCATCCACATAATACACTATATAAACAAAGTCAAGGAAAAAGAGTCACATGATCACCTCATTAGATGCTTTAAAAAAGCCTTCAAAAAATACAGCACCCCTTCATGCTAAAAGTCTGGGAGAGATCAGGAATTCATGGCACATAACTAAACATGATAAAAGCAATATATAGCAAAGCACTAAGCAACATAAAATTAAATGGAGAGTAACTGGAAGCAATCCCACTAAAATCAGGGGCAAAACAAGGCTGCATACTCTCTCCCTATCTATTCAATATAGCACTTATAGTTCTAGCTGGAGCAATTAGACAATGAACAGAGATCAAAGGGATGCAAATTGGAAAGAAAGAAGTCAAAGTATCACTATTTGCAGATTATCTGAGAGTATATATAAGCAACCCCCAAAATTCCACTAGAGCATTCCTATAGCTGTTAAACAACTTTACCTATGTGACTGGATATAAAATGAACTTAAAAAAATCAGTAGCCTTTCTTTATACAAATGATGAACAGGATGAGAAAGAAATTAGGGGAAAAACACCCTTCACAATAGCCACAAATAACATAAAATACCCTGGTGTAACTCTTGCAATACAAGTAAAGGATCTGTATGACAAGAACTTCAAATACCTGAAAAAAAACCCTCAGAAATGGAAAGATGTCCCTTGCTCATGGATTGGTAGGATTAACATAATGAAAATGGCCATCTTACCAAAAGCAATTTACAGATTCAATGCAATCACCATAAAAATTCCAACACAGGCTGGACCAGCGATAGCGGCGGGCCTCCATATTGCAACCAGGACACAGCTGGAAAGGCCCAGGTAGACACCCCTTCCAGGGCTACCCTCACGGGGGATCTGCTAGGCTCTCGGAGCCAAGCAGGCCGAGTTCCTTGCAACCAGGACACAGCTGGAGAAGCCCAGGTAGACAGACTCCAACAGGGGCTACAATCGCATGGGTGGCAGCCAGCTTATGATCCCTTAAAGCAGCAGTCACACATATTCACCAGTAGAGAAACAACAGGTGAGCCCAGCCTCGCAGGAGGCTATTCCATTTGTGAGCTACCTGCATAAATCAGCTTCATTTAATCTAAATTTACTTTTCAGCATACTTTGTTAGAATGTGTATACTATTCCATTTGTGAGCTACCTGCATAATCATGTAATATATTTCATGCTCTGAAGTAGAATGGAACAAGCAATTGGAGGTCAAATTTGTACCACTCTGACTCTGCCTGTGGAGCTGCAGTGTTTAGTGTTTTTTTATTGTATATACTCTATATTTGCATTTCATTTACCTTTTTCTGGTTCCCCATGCCCCAAAGGTCCCACATGCCCTTTTCCCTTCCCCTGCTCCCTCATCCACCCCTTCCCACTTCCCGGTTCTTGTATTCTCCTACACTGATGCTTTGATCCTTTCCAGCACCAGTGTCCACTCGTTTCTTCTTGTCAGACATCATTTGGTATGTGATTTATGTCTTTGGTTTTCCAACATTCTAGGCTAATATCCACTTATCAGTGACTGCATACCATGGGTATTCTTTTGAGACTGGGTCACCTCACTTAGTATGATGTTCTCCAGCTCCATCCATTTCTCTAAGAATTTCTTGAATTCATTGTTTCTAATGGCTGAATAGTACTCCATTGTGTATATATACCACATTTTTTGTATCTATTCCTCTGTTGAGGGACATCTGGGTTCTTTCCAGCTTCTGGCTATTATCTATAAGGCTGCTATGAACGTAGTGGAGCATGTATCCTTATTGCATGCTGGGGAATCTTCTGGGTATATTCCCAGGAGTGGTATGGCTGGGTCCTCCGGAAGTATCATGTCCAGTTTTCTGAGGAACCGCCAGACTGATTTCCAAAGTGGTTGTACCAGCTTGCATTCCCACTAGCTGTGGAGGGGTGTTCCTCTTTCTCCACATCCTCGCCAACACCTGATGTCTTCTGAGTTTTTTATCTTAGCCATTCTGACTGGTGTGAGGTGGAATCTCAGGGTTGTTTTGATTTGCATTTCTCTAATGACTAATGATGTTGAACATTTTTTAAGGTGTTTCTCAGCCATCCAAATTTCTTCAGGTAAAAAGTCTTTGTTTAGCTCTGTACCCCATTTTTGGATAGGGTTATTTGGTTTTCTGGGGTCGAACTTTTTGAGTTCTTTATACATATTGGATATTAGCCCTCGGTTGGATGTGGGGTTGGTGAAGATCTTTTCCCAATTTGTTGGTTGCAGATTTGTCCTTTTGACAGTGTCTATTCCCTTACAGAAACTTTGTAATTTTATCAGGTCCCATTTGTCTATTCTTGCTCTTAGAGCATAAGCAATTGGTGTTCTGTTCAGGAATTTTCCCCCTGAGCCAATGTCCTCAAGGGTCTTCCCCAGTTTCTTTTCTATTAGTTTTAGTGTGTCTGGTTTTATGTGGAGGTCCTTGATCCACTTGGACTTGAGCTTAGTGCAAGGAGATAAGAGTGGATCAATTCTCATTCTTCTGCATGTTGACCTCCAGTTGAGCCAGCACCATTTGTTGAAAAGGCTATCTTTTTTCCACTGGATGTTTTCGGCTCCTTTGTCGAAGTTCAATGGGCCATAGATGTGTGGGTTCAATTCTGGGTCTTCAATCCTATTCCATTGATCCACCTGCCTGTCACTGTACCAATACCATGCAGTTTTTAACACTACTGCTCTGTAGTATTGATTGAGTTCCAGGATATTGATTCCCCCAGAAGTTCTTTTACTGTTGTTGGTAGTTTTAGCTATCCTGGGTTTTTTGTTATTCTAGATGAATTTGAGAATTGCTCTTTCTAACTCTATGAAGAACTGAGTTGGGATTTTGATGGGGATTGTGTTGAATCTGTACATTGCTTTTGGCAAGATTGCCATTTTAACTATATTAACTCTGCCAACCCACGAGCATGGAAGATTTTTCCATTTTCTGATGTCTTCTTCAATTTCCTTCTTCAGAGACCTGAAGTTTTTGTCATATAAATCTTTCACTTGTTTGGTTAGAGTCACACCAAGATACTTTATATTGTTTGTGCCTAAGGCTGCCCCCTCTCACCATATCTCTTCAATATAGTACTTGAGGTACTAGCTAGAACAATTCGACTACATAAGGAAGTCAAAGGGATACAAATCAGAAAGGAAGAAGTCAAACTATCACTATTCCCAGATGATATGATAGTATACTTAAGTGACCCAAAAAACTCTACCAGAGAACTCCTACAGCTGATAAACAACTTCAGCAAAGTGGCTGGTTATAAAATCAACTCAAGCAAATCAGTAGCCTTCCTATACTCAAAGGATAAGCAGGTCGAGAAAGAAATTAGAGCTGCAGTGTTAACTTTCTGCATCTCATGTAGACTATTTTGCTGAAAAGATATTGATTTTAGGTCAAATAATTGGGTAGGTGACTCATTTCAGGAATGCTTCCCTGATCAGGCTTCCTCATTGTGTCACATGCACAAGATGGGACAGAGGACTGGGAGGGACTGGGAGAGGCAGAGGAAAGTTCAAGTAGGGGTTCAGAGGCTGTGAAAATCTGTGTAAACTGACAAAGCATACTTCAGGGAGCAAAGGGGTTGCTGATCATGTGACTCAAATCAGACAGTAGAGCTAAAAGTTAGATCATGATAAATCAGAAGTCCCTGGTAGACAAGAAGCCAAAAGCAGGGTTGTAGAAGGCCCATTCAGACTAATTCTCATGAGAAAGTCTCCCAGTGATATTAACCACTTGAAAAGAATAGAACCTGCTAGAGGAATACAGGAATACAGCCACTCCATCTGTAGGCTGGCCTTTTCACCATGGAAGCTCTAATGACTTCTAAACCTCTCAATGTACAGCATGGTTAGGAACCATTTGTTAGGTATCTTCTCTAGATGGTAAAGTTCATGTATTTTTTTTGTTGTGTCATTGTTGTTGTTAAGAGGGTGACTTTCACAGGACGTTATTCATAAACTCTAAAGTCTAGATCTTGGCATCTATGCAGGTTACTTATGTGCCCATTTGCTTGCCAGAGCTCTATTTGTCTATACCCCAAAGAAAGTGTTTTATACAAAACTAAAATTCAAACAAAGTTTGGTGAATAAGCAAGTAATATATTTTCTAGGGACAGAAGTAGCATAGGATGATTACAAAAATATCCTGATTTACCCCAGTTTCCAAAGAACTGTCACATAGATGGTAGGTTTCTATACTGTAGCTCCCCAAGAATAAATTCATGTCATCTTCAGACCATCCAGTTCTCCAGGATCATCAGGTTTTTTGGGGGGTGGGGGTGAGGGCAGGGATGATGGTGGTACACTGATCCTCATTTCTTTAATAGCTGAGCCAAGCTGTGATATCGAGGCCAATATATAGTGCCATTCTTTCTCTTTTTAAAAAGTGTGTTCAGTAATAACATCCATGGTCAAATTTCACCTGGTTCCATTACCTCCAAAGAAAACAAACTGTGTGTGGTTGTGTGGTGCTTGCCTTCCAAAACTCAAGAGCTGAAGAATGAAGCAAGTCTGGCTATAGATCTTTGAAGGGGAAAAGAAGGGAGGGAGGGAGAGGGAGAGAAGGAGTCAGAGTCAGACAGAGACAGAGACACAGACTGAGGAGAGGTGCTAATTTGGTCAATAAAGAAGGCTAGGAGCCAATTGCTGAGTGGAAGGAAATGATGGGACTTCCAAGTCCCAGGAGGAAAAAGGAGGGAAAGAGAATGTACTTTTGCCATGCATTGGAACAAGAAGACAGCAGCAGTCGTGTAAGACCTCAGGGAAGCTAGAACCAGCCACCTCCAACACCAGTGGATAGCCAAGGAGGTCATCGGAGGCTGGCTGATTCAGGCTAGCTGATAAGTTAGGGCAGGAGATTCTGAGCTCAGCAATAGTGCTAGCCAACACGTTCTAAAATAATAAAGCTGAGTGTTTACTCATGGATTCAAAAGTCTCTGGTGGTGCTGGTAGCACACAGCTCCTGGACAAAGGCAGAAGCTGATGGCTTGGTGAAGCAGAAATGGTCAAGCTAGGAGTGGGTCTGGAGGCAGCTGACCTCGGAGCTAAGCCAGGAGAGTCCAGAGCATGGGCTGCAATCCCAGGTATGTGTTTTACAATTACACATGACAATAGAGAACCAAATTTACAAAGTTTTTATCCTTTACTTGTTTTCTCTAACATCTGTTTTAAGAACCATTACTGGTGGAACGGGTGGCCCACACATGCTTTTAATCCCAGTACCTGGCAGAGGCATGTGGATCTCTGTGAATTTGAGGACAGCCTGTTCTACATAGTTTGTTCTGGGACAACCAGGGCTATGTAGAGAGTGAGACTAGGAAAGATTTGCAGGTCTCCAGCTTTCTTTAAAAATTTATTTTATACACAAGTACATTTTAACTGTTTTCAAACACACCAGAACAGGGCATCGAATCCCATTACAAATGGTTGGGAGCTACCATGTGCTTGCTGGGAATTGAACTCAGGGCCTCTGGAAGAGCCGTCAGTGCTTTTAACCCTGAGCTATCTCTCCAGCCCATATCCACCTTTCTAAACATCCCTTTTCTACCTGAGAACAGCTGCTCCTATTATTCTCTTATCCATTCCATTAAAAAGGAAAAGAAAGCATCATCAGTAACAAAATAAAATGCATTTCTGGTATTGTGCAGGGGTGTCCTTAAGCTGAACCAGGATTTATGGGTCACTAGTGGAAGAGGTGGAACCTCTCTCTTTGTGCTGCAGGGGTTTCTTTATTGCTTGCTACATCCTAACAACCATGTACCCACCTTGTCTGCTGGCCTCTGCATGGAGCAGATCCCTGAGCCAGAATGAAACATCTTTTCACAGAAAAAATGGGACAATGTATCTCAAGGTTGGTAACACTGATGTCAGTTTGATATTGAGGGGCTACCACACAAAATGGAGGCTTCCAAAGATGTTAAGGTCATTGTTGAGTGTATTCATTGCTATACCCTTGTCCAAAGTGGATTTGAGAAAGGAGTAGGAGAGCATCATGCTGCTGGCCAGACTGGTAAGGAAAAGAATGAGTGCTGTTGGAAAAGCACTCAGAACAGGAAAAGCACTTGTCCTGGGGGGTGGCAGCAGAGAGGACCCCCAAACATATAATATGCCATCTACTACAGTTGTCATCTTGTCACACAATCTTTTCTCCCATTAATTTATTAAGTCATTGCTTTACATCCTGATTCCAACCCTCTCCTCTCCTCCCAGTTCCCCCTTCACACAGACCCTCCTTTTGTCTCTCTTCCCCTCCTGTCTGAGAAGGGGAACCACGCCCTCCCCTGCATAGTTGAGGCCTACAACTTTTTTTCAAGACAGTTTTGGCTATCCTATAGCAATCCAACACAAATTTTTAGTTTGTTAATTTCTAAAGGAGGCCAGCTAGATTCTAATAGGAGTAGTGTTAAACATAGTGATCAATTTGAGAGCTATGTACAACATTACAGTATTCTATTTATCCGTGCAATCAGATATTTTGCCATTTATTTAGTTTTCTTTAATTTCTCTCAACAGTGTATAATATGTGTTTTACGTTTTTTGTTAAATTGATCCCTAAACATTTTTCCTTTGTTGGTATTTTAAGTGAAATTATTTTCTTGATTTCAAATCAGTGTTCATTTCAAGTGCAGAAAAGTGCAATTGATTTTTGTATACTGATCCTGCATCCTAGGAGCCAGCCGATCTTATTTATTAGTTATGCCTTTCCTATGTGGATTCCCTAGGGTTTGGCATCAGATATGTTATCTATATAAAGATACTTTTTTACAAATATCTTTTACTTTTTGTTCTTTGTGGGTAAATGCTATTTTCTTCTTTCTCATGTTCCTTCTCTGGCTACAACCCTGAGTATAGTGTTTCTTGAAAATAGCTAGAGACCACATCCTCATCTTGTTTCTTGTGTTGTATTCTTTTTTTTCCTATCAAATAGAATGTTACAAAATAAACCTTACTTTTGGGATTATTCCTATTTAGTTATAGTGAAGAATTCTTTTCATATATTGTTAGATTGGTTTGGTCTTTTGTTGAGATTTTGACATTGATATTCATCAGAGATGTTATGTCTGCACTGTATTTTTTTCTTATAGTGCTTTTTATGGCCCTGATATTCGGCTAATACGTTAAAAAGTGCTCCTTCACTTTGTCAGAAGTGTTTGAGAACTATTAATATGAATTATTCTAGAAATGTTTGGTAGAATTCAACAGTGGGACAATCTGATCCTGGGCTTTTCTTTATAGGGAGGCTTTTGATTACAAATTCAACCTTCTTACTAGATATGGGTGTGTCCTAGTTATGTTCTGTCAGTATGATAAAAGACTAATGAAAAGCAACTTGAGTTAGAGGGAGAAAATATTTATTCATCTTACATACCATAATCACAGTCTTGATCAGTTCAAGATTGATTTTTCTTTGTCCTGTAACCAAAATAGGTGGAGTCTTCCCCAATAATGTCTTGAAATCTACTTGTGGTCAGCAACAGAAAAAAACCTATATTTGTTGGTGAGCTTCTGGAGTCTCTCTTACCAATATCTCATATGGATGTAACCTTTGTCTACTACTGAGATTTTTCTTAATAGGTCATGTCATGTAGAAGCAGCATTGTCCACTAATGTGGGATACTTCAATTAAAATGTCTTTAAAATATTATTTTTAATTAACTTACAAACTATTATGGCTTCATAAGGTATCTTCATATTTAAATCTACTTTGGTAGTTTGTATCTTTCTAGTTTTTTCCATTTTTAACCTAAGTTATCTAACTTACTAGTATACAGAGTCTTGGTTACTGTTCTGTTGCTGTGACAAGGGTTCAAGAACAATATAGCTTATTAAAGAAGACATTTAGCTGAGTACTTGCTTACAGTTTCAGAGGGTCAGTCCATGATCATCATGGCAGGGAGTATGGCACTGGGCAGGCAGGCATGGTACTGGAGCAGAGAACTCACATCTGATCTGAAAGTTACAGGCAACAAGAGGGGGAGACTGAGCCCCCCACCCCAGTGACATACCTCCTCCAAAAAAGCTATATCTTGTTTAAAGACAGCTATAGAGAAAGGGAAGTTGAAAATAAAGAGAAGCTTGGTCTCAGCTTGGGCATGACAATGTTTATTCATGGTGAGGGGTCATTTTGTCACCCAAGTGTGGACAGCCAAAATGCCTACAGGAAAGGTGGGATGTGGCCCCTTATAGGAATGGAGATGACTTCTGTAGCCTGCAAAGGAAGCTTGGAAGTGTAGTTCTTCAGTAGGAAATTATCATTGCTAAATCTGAGAGGATGTAAAAATACAAGGCAGGGGTGTTAGAGCTATTTTCTGCTGAGGAGGGTCTTTGTAGGAGGGGGCAGTTCTATTAACATTCAGTATTCCTTAAGAAACGTGGAAAATAATTTTTAGAGGGCCTTAGGCAGAGGACTTATTTACAGAGTAGAACTGAGAGGTTCTCTGTGAAGGTTGTGGAGCAGAGAGGTTACTGTAGTTAGATGCTTGTTTATATCAGACATCAGACTCCTGCATAAGGAACAAGACGATGGAAGCTGAGAGAAGTCAGTTAATGACAGCATCCAAGGAATGATTCTGCACAGAATGTGTCCAAGTGGTACTCCTTGCTTTCACATATGATTAACTTGGTATATTTGATTCAAACAATAACAATACCAGCTATTATTTAAAGAAGAAAAGGTCTTTCCAGTCTCTCAAAAAATACAATTTTTGATTAGAAACAACTTGATTAGGTGACATTTTAAAAGTTGGGCCCATAACTTAAATGACCTTACATAGAATGTAAATACATAACTTAGTACATATTTTTGTTAATATCATATTGTTGTACTTATGTTGTAAGATTTCACAGCAAAGATATTTTATAGTGTCAATCTACATAATGAGACAATTTAATTCTAAGTTGTTTTCCCTCAAGAGAAATAATTTCTAATTTAAAAAAGTATACTCCCAGAGACAGTGTCTGCCCTGTCAAGAATAAATGATTCACTTTTTAAAATTTCAAAATATAACCCTAGTAACAGAAGCTTTAAAAAATCTGCTACAGCATTGTAATTCCATAACCCCAACCAACAGATGAAAGCAGTTAGTCATATCACATATGTAACAAGTAATTTATGCATAACATGAACTGGATTGACAAGGCTAAAGCTCTTCCTTCTGCAGAAGGACAGATCTCTAAGTCGCCACATCGCAACAGCAATAAGCATATTTCTTAAATCATTTTACTTGTAGAGACTGGATGTTCAGAGGCATAATTTGTAAAGCAAGATGACCAAATTTGTGGGATCTCGCTACCATACAGGCATAAGAACTAGTAAGATTGAATGAGCTTAAACCTCAGGAATAAAAGAGACTTGATGGCAGGAGAGGAGCCATTGCCTCTGCCTCTGTACCTGCTTTGGAATACATAACCACAACACCACTCTGATATGTGGATACTCAGTCAGGTAGCACAACACCTGTAGTTCTCCATGCTGCTGAGGCATCTAGATAGCCTTGAGCCATCAGTCAATAACCTTCCCTTCCTGGGCATTCCTTCCCCCAAAAAGTATTTAATTTTTGGTTCACCCTGAGTAAAGTGTATGAATTTACATCTACCACCAAGTAAAGCAATATAAACAAGCAAGGATCTTCTTAGGGAGTTGCTTCATTAAGGATCTCTGTGGGGAAAGCTTTCACACACACAGACACACAGACACACACACACACACACACACACAGACACACACACATACACACAGACACACACACACACAGACACACACACACACACACACACACACACACACACACACGCGCGCGCGCGCGCGCGCGCTAGCTCGTGCACAAACACACAGAGCCCCCACTACTCATGGCATTCACTCCCAATTAGATAGGATTCTGCTTGTCCTGGGTCATACCTACTCTTCCTACTTGTTGTGCAGACCAAGTGGAAAGGTAGACCTCTACGTGGATACTTGACTCCATCTCTAGGCAGCAAGCTGGTGGCACCTTGGTACCCAGCAAGGTGATTGGGAAACACTGAGAGCTCCCTGTTTCAGACTTTGCCCTGCCTCTTCCTAGCAGTGTGCTGGCAGCAAACAGGCACACCCAGCAGAGAGGCATGATACAGTACTACACACAAATTAAATGAGCTTTTGTCTTTTGGAATTTCTTAGGATACATTAGTGCCAAAAGCCCTTCTGCACCTTGTAAGCTTCAAGGTGAGAGGACAGGCTCTGTCCTTGGGTACAGACTGGATTATACTTTCAAAGCACCATGGGTGAGCCCAGGTTGGAGAGAATCTTCATCTAAGTCATTTCCTCCCTAGGAATCTAACTGCTTAGGATATCACTTAAAAGAATCATTTGTTGAGGCTACAGATATAAAAACCAACTGTCAAAGACACCACTCAGACATTCTGGATAGCTTTCCAAAGCTGTGAATTTGATGACTTTGTATCTGGCATCCTTCTTTAGTGAGGGAACATGGGTAGTTAGGGTTATTAATGTTGGGATTAGCTTTTACTATGAGAAAGATTTGAGTGGCAGGATAAGAGTCACGGTGAATTGAACTAGCCTACAGGTCCCAATCCAGTGAGATGGTAGGCTTAGGTACAAAGTTGTCCTGGTCACAGCATCCTCATATGTCAGTTCAGGAGACATTGAAGGCAGAGTAATTGCTATTTGCTTCTCTGTCATTGGAGATGTTCAAGTGAGATAAGGGTGCAGACTCAGGGACCCTTCGAGAATCTCTTCCCTACCCCCCAACTCTTGTCATGGGAGACATGAGGAGAAATTTCTTTATGATAAAGTGGAGGGGCTATTTTTCTGGTTTGTCCTACGTTGCAGGAGCTGATAAGGCCTAAGCAGCTGGAGTCACAAGCAGGAGACTTCTGGCAGGTCTTATTTATACTACCATGAGGCTAACATGCGACTTACTGTGGTGGGATGGTGCCACATCCAAGGAAATGCCTTGAGCTGGTCAGGTTTCCTGACATTTGAGTGTATAATAAATTTAACCCATTTTTACTCAAGCATTCAATCATTTTGAGCAGAATTTTATATACCTGATTTTGAATATTATTTTGCAGTAAGCAAATGTTAAATTTACTTTAAACTTGTTTTGTTATATTTGCTGTAGGCTTAATGTTGACAACATACACAGAATGCTGTATGATGAGATATAAAAATTGAACTCTCTCTTCGAGTTTGCCGCTGTAAATGAATTAGTTGTACTAAGCATGGCTGACCAATAAGTTCTATATCTTAATTATCTTTAACAGCTTATAATAAATTAGTTACTCTGCTATAAGATTAGAATTTTATAACTTTATCCTTGTTAATTTTAAGCTTAAAATTATAATTCTTGAATTAAAAGAAACATTAAATCATAATTACAGTTCACAATGGGACTGGAGACTCATTTTCATGATCCTTTTATAATAAGCTTTTACAAAATGCCAGGGTTTTTTTTTTATATGACTCAGTTTCAAATCAAACCATCTATATGTCCAATTACGATGACGTTGATGTCTTTCACTTTCCCATTTTTGCTTTGAATTGGCAGTGGCTTTCACAACACCTGGGTTCAGACAGCAAACCTGTTGTAGAAAAGCTTCACAGTACTTTTTCATTTCCCTTTTTTGTTTCTTCCTTTTTACATTAATATACTATTTAATTTTCACAGATTTACAACTTCATTACATTGTGGTTAAAGAACATACTTAATACTATTTCAATTCTCTTTTTTTTTCTTCTTGACAGTGCATGATCTAACATGGAGAATTTTCTAGATGCAGTTCAGAATAATGTGTATTCTGCTATTATTGGGTGAATTGTGTAGATTTATTTGTAGAATTATTTGCTTCCTAGTGTTGCTAAAGTCCTTTACCTCATTGTTGTCTTCTTTTTAGTGTTCTCTTTTAGAGTCTTATTGCTGTGAAGAGACACCAAGACCATGGTAATTCTGAAAAAGAAAACATTTGACTGAAGCTAGCTTACAGATTCAGAGGTTTAGTCCATTATTATCATGGCAGAAAACATGGTGGCATTCAAGCAGACATGGTATACAGAAGGAACTGAGGTGTGGATCTATATCTTGATCCATAGGCAGAAGGAGACTATGTGCCACACTGGCTACAGCTTGACCATAGGAGATCTCCATTCCACCCACACAGTGATATACTTCCTCCAGGAGGCCACATCCACTCCCACAAGACCACACCTCCTAGTAGTACCACTCCCTATAGGCCAAGCCTTCAGACACGAGTCTATGGGGGCCATACCTAGTCAAACCACCACATGTTCTATCCATTACTGAAAGTAGCTATTGAACTATCCAATTAGTACTTTGAATTGTCTATTGTATTTCTGTGACTTTTTGCTTCATATATTTTGTTCTCCATTCTTAGATGATTAAATGTTCATTATTGGGATAAGTTCCTAAGAGTCTAACCCTTTCATCATTAGAAAGCCCTCTTTATCCTATAATGTTTTTTTGTTTTGACATCTATTTTTATTCTAATACTGACAAAGCAACTCTAGCATTCTTAGGGTTGCAATTTATATCTTGTATCTTTTTCCATTTTTTAAAGTTATGTTTGTATTACTTGATTTTTTAATGATTTATTTGTTTTATATGAGTACACTGTAGCTGTCTCCAGACACCCCAGAAAAGGACATGGGATCCCATTACAAATTGTTGTGAACCACCATGTGGGTGCTGGGAATTGAACTCAGGACCTCTGGAAGAGCAGTCAGTGCTCCTAACTGCTGAGCCATCTCTCCAGCCATCTTTCTCCATTTTTTTAAACTTTCAGTTTGTTGGCATACTTTTTGAGATACTCAGTTCAACAGATTTATTTATTATTATTCCATCCTCAGGGTGAAGGGAAATGAACTCATTGCCACACTCAGCAGTGGCCCAATCCTGGAGGCAAGGGAGAAAGGGAGGATGGAAAGAGACCTATTATTCCTCAGGGATTAGAGGCTGGAAGTGACACCCCTTTGTTTTTCTCCCCCTGGGATGTAGAAAATCTCAAACCCAGATCTGTGCAACCTTTCATCTAGGATTAAAGGGAAGGAACCAAGTGATTCAGGCAGCAAAAGGGTCAGAAGAAGAAAATTGCATTAATCAAGAAAGATGAGCAGCACATGCATGTCTTTAATACCTGTACTGTGTGAGGAAGGCAGAAACTTAGAGATATATGCAAGTTTGGGAACAGCCTGGTCTTGAAAAAGAAAAGAAAAAGAAAGGAAAGGAAAGGAAAGGAAAGGAAAGGAAAGGAAAGGAAAGGAAAGGAAAGGAAAGGAAAGGAAAGGAAAAGAGGGAAAGGGAAAGGAGAAAGGAAAGGGAAGGAGAGATGAGGAAAGGGGAAGACAGAGGAGAGAAAAGGGGAGAGGAGGGAAGGGGAGAGGAAAAGAACAAGAGGGGAGGGGATGGGAGGGGAGACTAAAAGGGAGAGGCAGGTAGGGGAGGGGAAAGGAAAGAGGAGTGGAGTGGATGGGAGGGGAGGGGAGGGAGGGAGGGAAGGGGAGAGAAGGGGAGGGGAGGGAAGGGGAGGGGAGAGAGTAGAGGAAAGGGGAAGGGAGAGGAAGGGGAGAGGAGAAGAGATAGAAGAGGGTAGAGGGGAGGGGAGAGGAGAGGGGAGGAGAGGAGAGGAGAGGAGAGAAAATCCCTCCCTCCTCATCTGCCATAATAATGACATCAGAGTGGTGGTCCAATCATTTGGCTATGGAACACAATAAATTTACATAAGACTACTGATTGGTTGACGGGCATAAGCCCGCCCCCAAGATGACATTTGTTTATGATTGTTACCAGAGAAACCAGCCATTGTCCTGGTGGTTGGACAAGCAGCAGGACATGCTTCACTGCTGCTCCTCCACGCTCTTTCAAAAGATCTGAATTTAGTAGAAAATCTAGGGATTTGATCCTGAATGTAGTTGTTTGGACTCCAAATTCTGGGTTCTGTACCCAGTTCATTTTTTTTTTCACAGCTAGTCCCAGAAAATATGGGAACTCATTAGTTCTTTGAAGATAAAGGGAGAAGATTCCATAAATGAGTTCCTCCAGAAGGAAAGTTCCTTGTCTTCGTGGTCAGCAGTTTGCTGAAGAAGATGACTTCGTGAAGTTGAAGCCAAGTAACAGGCAGGTCCGAAAGGCAAGAAGTGTCTCCTCAGCTAACAAGTCAACAGAGCCGAGGAGTCTTCAACCAACTAGTAAAAGAAGACAGCGGGGCCGCTCTTTGAAGAAAAGTTGTTCAGGGGATACAGGTTACTCTGAGGAGACAACCTGTAGAGTGGAGAAAATTTACTTCAGTGAGAAAAATCCTTCCACCAAGAAACGTTGTTCTGCTGAGAACACTACAATAAAAAGCTTCTCAGCTGAAAAGCTTCTGTTAGCTGCAAAGCATCCCTATGCTGAAAAACGCCTCAGGAGGGAGAAGAGATCCTCTGCTGAGAATTACTCTCCTACTGAAAAAGGTCGAAAGGCCCAGAAAAGTTCGTCTACTGGGAGGCGCCATTCTGAGATGCACAACTCTGGCAAGAGTCCTCACTTTCTGGACAAAGGTCATTCAACTGTAAAGCGTGGCTCTTCAGACAAAGATCATCCTGAAGATAGAGGCTGTCCTATCAAGAAACGAAGGCCTACAGAAAAACCTCACTCCACTACAGGGAGAAGTCCCTATGCTCCTGCCAATGAGAGAGGGCGCCCTACCAAGAGAGGTCCACCTAGAGAGAAAGGCCTTTCTACTAAGAAGGGTCCCTCCAATGAGGACCAACAAACTTCAAAGAAAGCCAGCTCAGCCAAGAAACTTAGCTCTGCAGAGAGAGATCACCAGATAGAGAGAGGTGGTGCTACAGATAGAAGACTCTCTACAGAGAAAGATTGCCCTTCAGGGAGAGGTCGGCCTGCCAAAAGAAGTCATCTGGCAGAGAAGAGCCACTCAGAGAAAAGCCGCTCAAGAGGAACTTGTAGAGAGAAAGATTGCTCTGCAGGAAGAGTGAAGAGCAGCAGAGGTGGGCCTGCAGCAAAGGGTCTCTCAGTCAAAGGTCATAGCAGTACATCAAGAGCACCGTCTGGAGGGAAAGCTTGCTCCAGAGGAAGAGGCCTCTCCAAAAAACGGGGCCACGCAGAGGGGAGTCGGTCAGTCAAGGGTGGTCGCACTACATCCAAAGGACCCTCTACAATAAGAGAGCGCCCTGTAAGACATCTCTCCAAAAGAAGCAGCCCTGCAGAGCAGTGGTGCTCAATCAAGTGTGGTATCTGTGCAACAGGAGTACCATCTGCAGGGGGAGATCACTCTGGAAGAAGAGGTAGCCCCAATAAAAGAGGACCTGCAGCAGAAGGTCGCTCACCCAAGAGGGATGTCTGTGCATCAAGACGACCATCTATAGGGAGAGAGCGTCCTGCAAGGAGCTGCTCCAACAAAAGTGGCTCTGCAGAGCAGTTGTGCTCAGTCAAAGGTGGAATCTGTGCACCAAAAGTACCCTCTGCAGGGAAAGAGTGCCCACCAGGAAGAAGGCACCCCATTGAAAGCCGTCGGGCAGAGGAGGGTCGCTCGATCAAGAGTGGTATATGTGCATCAGGACAACCCTCTGCAGGCAAAGATTGCCCTGTAAGAAGTTGTTCCAGCAAACGTGGCTCTGCAGAGCAGTGGTGCTCAATCAAATGTGGGATCTGTGCACCAAAAGTACACTCTATAGGGAAAGATTGCACTGCAGGAGGAGGGTGCCCCAAGGAGAGTGGCCCTGCAGAGAAGGATCACTCATTTGAGAGTGATTCTTATTCATCAAGAGGACCTTCTACAAGGACAAAGTGCCCTGTGAGAAGACACTGCCTCAATAAAGGAGGCCTTGCAGAGCAGTGGTGTTCAACCAAGTCTGGTTTCTGTACAACAAGACAACATTCTTCAGGGAAAGATTGCCCTGCACGAGGAGGCCACCCCAGCAAAAGCGGCCCTGCAGAGGAGGGTCAGTCAGTTGAGGGTGGTACCGATGAATTGAGAGGACTCTCTGAGCAGAAAGATCACTCTGGAGGGAGAGGTCACCCCAACAAATGCGGTCCTAGAGAGAAGAATCACTCTGGCCAGGGTAGCCCCAGTACGTCAAGAGGGCATTCTACACAGAAAGCTCTCTCCAGAGGAAGAGGTCGCCCCAATACAAATGTCCCTGCAGAGAAGGGTGGCTCTGGCAAGGGTAGCCACAGAACATCAAGAAGGCATTCTCCAGCGAAAGAACATTCTGGGGGGAGAGGTCGCCCCAACAAAAGCGGCCCTACAGAGAATCGCTCTGGCAAGGGTAGCCCCAGTACATCAAGAGGGTATTCTACACAGCAAGATTGCTCTGGCGGAAAAGGTGGCTCCAATAAAAATGTCCCTGCAGAGAAGGGTGGCTCTGGCAAGGGAAGCCTCAGAACATCAAGAAGGCACTCTCCAGAGAAAGTTAGCTCTGGAGGAAGAAGTCGCCCCATCAACAATGTTCCTGCAGAGAAGAATGGCTCTGCTGAGGGTAGCGCTAGAACATCAAGAGGGCCTTCTACAGAAAAAGATCTCTCTGCTGGAAGAGGTCGCCCCCCAAAAAATGTTCCTGCAGAGAAGGGTGCCTCTGGCCAGGGTAGCCCCAGTACATCAAGAGGGCGAGGGCATTCTAGAGAGAAACATCGCTCTGAAGGAAGAGGTCACCCCCCAAAAAATGTCGCTGCAGAGAAGTGTCGCTCTGGTGAGGGTAGCCCTTGTACATCAGGGGGACCCTCTGCAGGGAAAGATGGCCCCACAGGCAGAAGGAGGCCTCTGAAGAAAAAACACCCTGCAGAGGAGTGTCACTCAGCACAGAGAGGGCCCTCTACAGAGCAAGAACACCCTGCAGGTAGAGGATGTTGCAAATATAGTCACCCTGCAGAGGAATTTCTCTCCTTTGGAAGGGGTAAATCTGCAAAAAGAGGGCCATCTTCCAGGAAAGATCAGCCCATTGGCCGAGGTCAGCCTCCAAAGAAAAGCCGCCCAGAAAAGCATGGTTGCTCAGCAGAAAGGGGTAACCGTGCAGGGAAGGGACTGGCCACAGGAAAAGATCACCCTACAGGCAGAGGTCAGCCTGGGAAGAAAATCCACCCTGCAGGGAGGCATCTTTCTGCAACTAGGAAAGGTTGCCCACCTAAAAAACATCGACCTGCAGAGAAAGTTGTCTGTGCAAAGCGAATTCGTTCGCCAGAAAGAGTTCACTCCATGGAGAGAGGTCATCATGCAAAGAAAAGTTGTCCTGTAGTGGGACAGCTCTCTGTTGACGAAGGTAGCATGGAAGAGCAGGTTTGCCCCTCTGAGAAAGATCTTTCAGAGAAGAGAGCTCATTCTTCCCACAAAAGCAGCACACCTGAAGAAGGTAGTGCAGAAGACAATATGAGTTCTGTGGAGAAAGGTCATCCCTCCATGGAGATAGGCTTCCCTGAAGAGAAACCCTCTTCAGGATCCATGGTGAAGGCGACAGAGCCAAACAGCATGCAGAGTCCGCCAGAAAACACTGTTGACAGTGATACCAACCGAGTAGCCCAGGTCCCTCACAGTAATGTGTCTTCAACTGTGAAGATAAAAATGGGAGTTGAGTTGAGGGTGCCTGATGAGCTCAAGTCTCGTCTTGTTGAGGACTGGGACTTGGTCAACAAACAAAAGCTGTTATTCCAACTACCTGCTGAGAAGACTGTAGATACCATTCTTGCGGAATATGTGACTTTTGTGAAGTCACAGGGGCTTGCTGATAATAGAGAATATTCGGTTGATGAACTTGTATTTGGAATAAGAGAGTATTTCAACAAGATGCTGGGCACCCAGCTGCTCTGCCACTTTGAAAGGCCCCAGTATGCCGAAATTCACCGGGCTTATCCTGATATTCCAATGTCTCAGATTTATGGGGCGCCACACCTCCTGAGATTGTTTGTGAAAATTGGGACTGCATTGGCCCATTCACCCCTTAATAGGCAGAGTCTTCTCTTAGTGTCTAGCTATATGCAGGATTTCCTTGAATATCTTTCTGCGAAGTCCACTTCTCTGTTTAATGTCAGCAATTACAAAGAAGCTTCTGCTCAATATTGTTGCAAAGCCCTGTGAGGATCAACTGAGCATTCTGTCAGTCCTGGAGCAGGAAATATTTCTCTTTGCTGTTTGCATTGTGGAATTGATGTTCCTGAAAATTGCATAACAGGGCTTAATGTTTCCTTTTGATTATCTTTGTGAGCAGAACAAAACTATTAAATGCTTCTTTACCACCATGTAACATCTTTCAAAAGCAAATAAATATTCACTAAATTTTTTTTTGCTCTTTGACATTGCTTGAATGGGAGTGCTTCTATTCCTTCTTTATTATGAGTTTCTACGAAGCAGCCATATTTATTTGGTAAAATGCCCTCATTTCTAGTGTCAAAGGTTCCACATAATAGATATACACAAAACACATATATACACATAATTAAAAATAAAAGACATCTTTTCAAAATATAAAAAGGCTATAGGTATAGCCAAGAAGACCATGGGTTCAGTCTCTAGATCAAAGAAAAAGGAGGAGAAAGAAGGAGAGGAGGAAGAAGAGGAATGATTGATAAAGAAAATGATAGAAGGGGAGGTGAGGGAGCAAAAGAGTGGGGAGAGAAGAGGCATGGTGTAAAAATGGGAAGGAGAAGGGGGGAAGACTTGGAGGAAGGGAGGAAGAAAAGAAAGAAGAGGTGGACAGGGAGGAAGGGAGAAAGGAGGAGAGGAGGGGAGGAAACATAGTGGAGTAGTAGTGAGGAGGAAAAGAGGTGGAAGGGGGTAGGAAGAGGACAGGAGCAAGGAGAAAGGAGGAGACAAGAAGGGGCAAGAAAGGGAGGGGGAGGAAAAGGAAGAGTTGGATGAGGAAGAGAGGGAGGATAAAGAGAGAAGAGGTAAGAAGAGAAGAAAAAGGAGGAAAAGAGACAAAAGTCAAGGAGGGGAAGGAGGAAGAGGATAGGGAAAGGGCAGAGAAGGAAAGGGCAAGAAGAAAATTAGGGGGGGATAGAGCAAGAACATAAAGGAGGCTCGAATAAATGGTGTAGGAGGGAAAGAAGAAAAGGAAGTCCAGAAGGGGCAATGCTGGGAAAAAAAGGAAAGGAGGAAGATGAGAAGGAAGAGGGGAAGTAAAAAGATTGGAGAAAAAGAAAGAGTAGGAAGGAAGGAAAAAAGAAGAGAGGAAGATAAGATGGGTGAAGAAGAGAAAGGGGAACAGGAGGCAAAGAGGCAGGGAAGTACAGAAGGAGGAATAAAAAGGAAAGAGCAGGGAGGGAAAGGGGAGAAGGGGTAAAAGGTAAACAAGTGACTGAAGAATGGAAAGAGTAAGGAGAGAGCAAGGAGAGAAGACTAGAAGGATGAGAAGGGGCAAGGCAGGGAGGAAAAGGAACGCTGGAGGAGGAAGATAAGGAAGGGGAAGAAGAGACAGAAGCAAGCTGGAAGCAGGGCAAGTGGGAGAAGAAGGAGGAGAGGGAATGAAGGGATGGAGGAGGAGAGGTTGGGGAGGAGGGATAGGATGAGAAAAGGAGAAGATGGAGGGGGAATGAGGAGGGATAGAGAGGAGGAAAAGGTGAGAATGGAAGAGGAAAATAGGGAAAACAGCAAAAGGAATGTAAGGTGTGGTGGTTTGAATAATAATGGCTCCCATAGCCCAGAGGGAGTGGCACTATTTGGGTTGTGGCAGGTTTTTCTTTTTTGAATAGGTGTGGCCTTCTTTGAGGTTGTGTCCTATTGTGTTCCTGCTGCCTGCTGCCTTGCAGAACTCTGAGCTGTCCCAGCACCATGCTGCCTGGATACTACCATGTTTCACACCATGCTGTTATGGACCAAAATTCTGAACTATAAGCTAAACCCAATTAAATGTTTTCCTTTATAAGAGTTGCTTTGGTCATGATGCCTCTTCACAGCAATAGAAATCCTAAGACAGAGGGTGAGAAGGAAGAAAAGAAGGAATGAAGGAAGACAGGAATGAGTAGGGATAGAAGGAAGAATAGAGGAGTTGTAGGAGGGAAGAAGAGGGAAAGAAAGGAAGAGGGGGAGGAAGAAGGGAAGAAGATGAGAAGAGGATGATAAGGGGAGGAGAAAGCACTGTGTGTGTGTGTGTGTGTGTGTGTGTGTGTGTGTGTGTGTGTGTGTGTGTGTGTGTGTGAGAGAGAGAGAGAGAGAGAGAGAGAGAGAGAGAGAGAGAGAGAGAGAGAGACCATAGGTGAATGTTTCCAGCAATTCTTGAACCATAGGTAAATAGTGTTTTGACTTTTTATACTGTCATAATTTATTGAATAACAACAAATATACAATGTTTAGAGGTTTCTGTGACAGTAGTTTGTCACATAATCCGCATACCCCAGTAGCTAGGCTGAGGCAAATACAGGTTCATTATTGCCATCTTAAATACTACCATTAGCCCATCACATAGCACAGTAAATACATCCACATGCATGCATAGTAGTTACAGGATGGACATGAGTTAAGGATGCTGCAGAAAAGTAGGAGAGGTTTCATGGGTGGACTGGGAAGGAGTCTGTAGGGATAATGAACCTGACAGTGCCTTGAGGGGGCCACTGCTGGAGCTGCTGGAGCCAGGTGAAAGGTTGAACTGCTCAGAAGTAGGAAATGGGTGAGGGGCAGGAAAAGTCTGATAAGATCCAGGTCCAGAGAGGCAGATAGGTAAACAGGCAAGGGGACCAGGAGGCAGTGTCAACAGCAGTGGACATAGCCAAGCAGAATCTCCAGAAACAGAAAAGAGATCTTCAGTTCTTCCTGTACATACCGGGTATCAGATGATAGGTTGATGTGGGAGCCATGCCAACACAGTGTTAGGTGTCCATCACTTTATGAGCTCTAGGTGAAGGAGTTACATCTTTTCCTTTGTCTGCCATGTCTGATAAGTTCAAAACTGTAGCCTGGTTTTCCTTATAGTGTTTTAATTAAATGCACACGTGCAACACAGTTTTAATTCACCTAATAAATGAAGAGAGTGTGGCCACTTCCATTCCCAGAAATAAGTTGTTTGTCAGTTTAACTGGATGAGAGTTACCTAATAGGTGGTGTAGGTTCTGAACATACCCAGGAACTTCTCCCTCAAAAAAGCCAGCTGCTTTTAAATGGAAAATGCTAGGTAGGACAAAGCCCTAGAATCTTTTTTGTTGTACAATGTAGAGAAACTCAGGGCTGCACAAAGCCTGATTCCGAACAGTAAGGACAAAAGGAAATCAAAGGAAATGAATCCATTTGAATTATTTTGTGTATGGGGATGGGTCACTACAATTTGCACCAAATCTGAACTCCCCTGGATAAAAGCCCTAAAATTTCTAGAGTCTCATAAGAAACAGCAAGTGAGGCTTCACCTCTGGAAGCAGCCAGCATGGCATCTACAGCTGCTTCTTGGCTTGATCAATGGTACATTCTTTGTCCTTCTCTTTATCATCTTCATTCTCCTGATATTGTATGTCCTCTGCTTTTTGTCCTTCTTGGCTGGTCTGTGGCATTTGTGATGTCCTCTGGCTTGTTAAAATCTTTTGTGACCTTTGGTGACAAAGTTGTCAGAGATGGTTCTGTACCCTACTTCTCAGATACCTAGGCTCAGCACAGCCAAATGATAAATATAGATACTGTCATTGAGGCAGATTTTGCACTGTACATGTCTAGGTGTATCCAACATGTCCCTCTAATCAGGGTTGTTCTGTAGCATGTGGTTTTGCCCACCCCCATGGCTAGCTCTATGTAGGGTCTGGCCCTGGTTCCTGAGGCTAGCTTCTTAAACTAACCAAACCAGTTTAACTTGAAATGCACTCACATTTTTCAGGCCATCTGTCCCCTGGTACTGGCCTGCAGAACACCAGCTAAGGCTCACTCAGCATCCCCTTAAACCCATGAAATCAAAACACTAGAGAATTATACCATACCAACCAGTTTTGTAACTATAAATCTCCAACCCCAAATTACCCATGCAAAGAACACACAACTCAGTTATTATGAATACAAGCTGAACGACTAGATTGAGCAAATATGTCACTACACTACTCTATTGCCCAGCTACATAATCCCTAGCTACTTGCTTCCCCTGCAGGCCACATGGATCCCTTCCATCTTTTCTTTTTTTTTAATTTATTCAATATATTCTTTATTTACATTTCAAATGATTTCCCCTTTCCTGGCTCCCTGCTCCCAGAAAGTCCCATAAGCTCTTTTCCCTCCCCTTCTTCGCCCATCACCCCTTCCCACTTCCCTGTTCTGGTATTCCCCTAAAATGTGCACTGAGCCCTTCTAGGACTGGGGGCCACTCCTTCCTTCTTCATGGACATTATTTGATATGTGGATTGTGTCTTGGATATTTCAAGTTTCTAGGATAATATCTGCATATCAATGAGTGCATACTATGAGTGTTCTTTTGAGACTGGGTTTCCTCACTTAGGATGATGTTCTCTAGCTCCATCCCTTTGTCTAAGAATTTCATGAATTCATTGATTCTAGTGGATGAATAGTACTCCATTGTGTATATATATCACATTTTTTGTATCCATTCCTCAGTTGAGGGACATCTGTGTTCTTTCCAGCTTCTGGCTATTATAAATAGGGCTGCTATGTACATAGTGGAGCATGTAACCTTATTAAGTGCTGGGGAATCCTCTGGGTATATCCCAGGAGTGGTATAGCAGGCTCCTTGGGAAATGTCTTGCCCAGTTTTCTGAGAAACCTCCAGACTGATTTCCAGAGTGGTTGTACCAGCTTGCAATCCCACCAGCAGGGGAGGAGTTTTCCTCCTTCTCCACATCCTTACCAACACCTACTGTCTCCTGAGTTTTTAATCTAAGCCATTCTGAGTGGTGTGAGATGAAATCTCAGGGTTGTCTTGATTTGCATTCCCCTAATGACTAATGATGTTAAAAACTACCTAAGGTGCTTCTCACCTATCTGAAGTTCCTCAGGTGAAAATTCTTTGTTTAGCTCTGTACCCCAGTTTTTAATAGGGTTACCGTGACAGGCAGGTGGATCAATGGAATAGGATTGAAGACCCAGAATTGAACCCACACACCTATGGCCACTTGATCTTTGACAAAGGAGCTGAAAACATCCAGTGGAAAAAAAGATAGCCTTTTCAACAAATGGTGCTGGTTCAATTGGAGTTCAGAATGCAGAAGAATGTGAATTGATCCATTCTTATCTCCTGGTACTAAGCTCAACCCCAAGTGGATCAAGAACCTCCACAAAAAGCCAGACACACTGAAAGTAATAGAAAAGAAACTGGGGAAGACCCTTGAGGGCATGGGCACAGGGGCAAAATTCCTGAACAGAACACTAATAGCTTATGCTCTGAGATCAAGAATTGACAAATGGGACCTCATAAAATTACAAAGCTTCTGTAAGGCAAAGGCCACCTTCAAAAGGACAAATCAGCAACCTACAAATTGGGAAAAGATCTTCACCAACCCTACATCTGACAGAGAGCTAATATCCAATATATACAAAGAACTCAAGAAGTTAGATCCCAGAAAACCAAATAACTGTTCCATCTTTTCAATCTTCAATCTCTTCTTCCTCCATTTTGCTCTCCCTCTGTTCTCTGTCTTGTTCTCTTTCTCTTCCTCTCCCTTTCTAAAACTTTAAGCTCTGCCTTTTCCTTCCATTGACCAATCACAGGCTCTAGCCTTTATTTGATTAAGATTTCACCTGGCATGACCTGAGTACATGATCTACTCCTTGTCAGGGCACCCCTCTTGAGCCAGCAGAATATACAAACAGCAGTCCTCAACATTGTTTTTTTGTTGTGGCTTCTACTTACCCTTCTTCTCAGAGTTGTGAATCACAGGTAATTTCCAGTCTCATGTGTTTTAGCAACTGTCAGAGATGTGTTCAAGGATTTTCCCAGACCTCAGCCTTGGGGTCTGTTGGATTAACAATATTATCCCAGCCTGTCACACAGTGGCCATCCCACTGTTTGCTATCATATTTTCCATTACAGATTTCTGGCTTGGTAGCTTCTGAAATCCTTATTTTTTTTTGGAAGGTTACACAGGGAGTCCTTTCCAATTGTGATCGTTTGTATATGCTTAGCCCAGAGAGTGGTATTATTACTTGTTGGAGTAGGTATGTCACTGTGGCATGGGCTTAAGACTCTTACCCTAGCTGTCTGGAACTCAGTCTTCCACTAGCAGCCCTCAGATGAAGATGTAGAACTCTCAGCTCCTCCTGCACCATGCCTGCCTGGATGCTGCCATGCTTCTGTCTTGATAATAATGGACTGAAACTCTGAATCTGTAAGCCAGCCCCAATTAAATGTTGTCCTTATAGGAGTTACCTTGGTCATGAAGCCTGATCATAGCAGTAAAATCCTAACAAAGAAGTTGTTACCAGGAGTGGGGTTTTGTTGTATTAAGTCTGACTATGCTTTTGTTTGGAAGAATGTAGATTTGAGGACTTTGGATTTGGAAAGCAGTAGAAGGCTTTAAATGAGGCTTAATGGACCATGCCAGTAGAAATATGGAAGACGGGGACACCGCGCAAACAGTGGGCACAGCGGGCGGCTGGAGTCAGGTTTGTGAACAGCGACCTAGCTTAGCTTAGCTCTGCAGGAGATCTGGGCAAGGTTGCAGACCACTGTGGACCTGCTCTCCAGGCCAGCTGGCAGCGAGGTGCCATCTTGCCTCGGGACACCGCACAGAACTCTAGCAGCTGGAGTCAGGGGCGTGGACTGAGACCTAGCTTAGTCTAGCACAGACAACACAACCAGGCTCTGGCCAGCACCCAGAGTCAGAAGAGATCGGCAGATCCGGGCACCAACAGCTCAGCAAGGTCACTGACCTCTGGGGACAGGCTCGCTGTGCTTTCAGCGGGGCTGCCATCTACAATAAGACCAACTAACTCCAGAGATAAACAGATGGCAAAAGGCAAACGTAGGAATGTTACTAACAGAAATCAAGGCAATATGGCACCATCTGAACCCAATTCGCCAAGCACAGCAAGTCCTGGATACTGCAGCACACCAGAAAAATGAGTTAGATATAAAAGCACTGGTCATGATGCTGCTAGAGGAACACAAAAAAGACATAAACAAATCTCTTTAAAAAATGCAGGGGAACATCAATAGGGTAGAATCTCTTACAATGCAAACACAAAAATCACTTAAAGAACTCCAGGAGAATATGGGCCAACAGACAGAAATCAATAAAGAGGAAATGAGAAAATCAGTTAAAGAAATGCAGGAGAATTTGAAACAACATGCAGAAGTCATGAAAGAGGGAGCACAAAAATATATTAAAGAATTACATGAAAACAAAAACAAACAAATGAAGGAACTGAGCAAAACCATCCAAGATCTGAACACAGAGGTAGAAACAACTAAGAAATCACAAAAGGAGGCAACTTTGGAGATAGAAAACCTTGGGAAGAAATCAGTGGTCGTAGATGCAAACATCAACAACAGAATACAAGAGATAGAGATAAGAATCTCAGATGCTGAAGATAGCATAGTAACCATTGACACCACAGTCAAAGAAAACGCAAAGTCCAAAAGGCTTGTAATCCAAAACATCCAGGAAATCCAGGACACAATGAGAAGACCAAACCTAAGGATTATAGGGATAGATGAGAGTGAAGATCTACAACTTAAAGGGCCAGCAAATATCTTTAACAAAATTATGGAAGAAAACTTCCCTAACTTAAAGAGAGAGATGCCCATGAATATACAAGAATCTTACAGAACTCCAAACAGACGGGACCAGAACAGAAATACCTCCCGTCACATAATAATCAAAACCCCAAATGTACTAAACAAAGAAAGAATATTAAAGGCAGTAAGAGAAAAAGGCCAAGTAACATATAAAGGAAGACCTATCAGAATCACACCAGACTTCTCTCCAGAAACCATGAAAGCTAGACCCTCGGCAGACCTCATGCAGACCCTAAGAGAACACAAATGTCAGCCAAGACTACTATACTCAGCAAAACTCTCAATCAACATAGATGGAGAAATCAAAATATTCCAAGACAGGACCAAATTTACACAATATCTTTCCACTAACCCAGCTCTACAAAGGATAATAGGAGGAAAACTCCAATACAAGGAAGGAAACTGCACCCAAGAAAAAGCAAGACAGTAACCTTCTTCCATCAAACTCAAAGGAAGATAACTACTCAAAAACAAAAATAACATCAAAAATGTCAGGAAGTAATAATCTTTATTCCTTAATATCTCTTAACAACAATGGACTCAATTCCCCAATAAAAAGACATAGACTAACAGACTGGATATGGAAACAGGACCCTACATTTTGCTGCTTACAGGAAACACACCTCAGAGTCAAAGACAAACACTACCTTAGAGTAAAAGGATGGAAGACAATTTTGCAAGCAAACGGTCGCAGGAAGCAAGCTGGAATAGCCATTTTAATATCAGATAAAATTGACTTTCAACCCAAAGTCATCAAAAGAGACACAAAAGGTCACTTCTTGCTAGTCAAAGGAAGAATCCATCAAGAAGAACTCACAATTCTAAACATCTACGCTCCAAATGTAAGGGCACCCTCATTCGTAAAAGAAACTTTATTAAAGCTCAAAGCACACATTGCCCCTACCACAATGATTGTGGGGGACCTCAGTACTCCACTACCCTCAGTGGACTGATCAGGAAAACAGAAACTAAACAGGGACACAGAGAAACTCATCGAAACTTTGGACCAATTGGATTTAACAGATATATATAGAACATTTCACCCTAAAGCAAAAGACTATACCTTTTTCTCAGCTCCTCATGGTACCTTCTCCAAAATCGACCATATAATTGGACACAAGACAGACCTCAACAAATATAAAAAGATCAAACTAATCCCATGCCTCTTATCAGATCACCATGGAGTAAGAGTGTTCTTCAATAGCAACAAAAACAACAGAAAATCCACATACATGTGGAAGCTGAACAATATTCTACTCAATGATACCTTAGTCCAGGAAGAAATAAAGAAATCAAAGATTTCTTAGAATTTAATAAAAATGAAGGCACAACATACCCAAATCTATGGGATACAATGAAAGCAGTGCTTAGAGGAAAACTCATAGCCCTGAGTGTCTCCAAAAAGAAACAGGAGAGAGCATATACTAGCAACTTAATGGCGCACTTGAAAGCTCTGGAACAAAAAGAAGCTAACTCACCCAGGAGGAGTAGAAGACAGGAAATCATCAAACTCAGGGCTGAAATCAATCAAGTTGAAACAAAGGGAACCATACAAAGAATCAACAAAACCAGGAGCTGGTTCTTTGAGAAAATCAACAAGATAGATAAACCCCTAGCCAGACTTACCAAAGGGCACAGAGACAGTATTCAAATTAACAAAATTAGAAATGAAAAGGGGGATATAACGACAGAAACTGAGGAAATCCAAAAAATCATCAGATCCAACTACAAAAGCCTATACTCAACACAATTGGAGAATCTCGAGGAAATGGACAATTTCCTAGACAGATACCAAATACCAAAATTAAATCAGGATCAAATTGATTGTCTAAACAGACCCATAACCCCCAAAGAAATAGAAGGGGGTCATAGAAAGTCTTCCAACCAAAAAAAGCACAGGACCAGAAGGTTTTAGTGCAGAATTCTATCAGACCTAAAAAGAAGTCCTGATACCAATACTCTTCAAACTATTCCACAAAATAGAAACAGAAGGAACACTACCCAACTCATTCTATGAAGCCACAATTACCCTGATACCAAATCCACACAAAGATCCAACTAAGAAAGAGAACTACAGCCTAATTTGTCTTATGAATATCGATGCAAAAATACTAAACAATATACTTGCTAACCGAATCCAAGAACACATCAAAACGATCATTCACCATGATCAAGTTGGCTTCATCCCAGGGATGCAGGGATGGTTCAATATAAGGAAATCCATCAACATAATCCACTACATAAACAAACTCAAAGATAAAAACCACATGGTCATCTCATTGGATGCTGAAAAAGCATTTGACAAAATTCAGCATCCTTTCATGCTAAAGGTCTTAGAAAGAGCAGGAATTTAAGGCCCATATCTAAACTTAGTAAAAGCAATATACAGCAGACCAGTAGCCAACATCAAGGTAAACAGAGAAAAACTTGAAGCAATCCCACTAAAATCAGGGACTAGACAAGGCTGTCCACTCTCACCATATCTCTTCAATATAGTACTTGAGGTACTAGCTAGAGCAATTCGACAAAAGAGGGAAGTCAAAGGGATACAAATCGGAAAGGAAGAAGTCAAACTATCACTATTCGCAGATGATATGATAGTATACTTAAGGGACCCAAAAAACTCCACCAGAGAACTCCTGCAACTGATAAAGAACTTAAGCAAAGTGGCTGGCTATAAAATCAACTCAAGCAAATCAGTAGCCTTCCAATACGTGAAGGATAAGCAGGCTGAGAAAGAAATTAGGGAAATGACACCCTTCACAATAGCCACAAATGATATAAAGTATCTTGCAGTGACTCTAACCAAACATGTGAAAGATTTATATGACAAAAACTTCAGGTCTCTGAAGAGGGAAATTGGAGAAGACATCAGAAAATGGGAAAATCTTCCATGCTCGTGGGTTGGCAGGATTAATATAGTTAAAATGGCAATCTTGCCAAAAGCAATATACAGATTCAACGCAATCCCCATCAAAATCCCAACTCAGTTCTTCATAGAGTTAGAAAGAGCAATTCTCAAATCCATCTGGAATAACAAAAAATCCAGGATAGCTAAAACTATCATCAACAGCAAAAGAACTTCTGGGTGAATCAATATCCCGGACCTCAAGCAATACTACAGAGCAGTAGTATTAAAAACTGCATGGTATTGGTTCACTGACAGGGAGGCAGATCAATGGAATAGGATCAAAGACCCAGAATTGAACCCACACATCTATGGCCAATTGATCTTCGACAAAGGAGCTGAAAACATCCAGTGGATAAAAGATAGCCTTTTCAACAGATGGTGCTGGCTCAACTGGAGGTCAACATGCAGAAGAATGAGAATAGATCCACTCTTATCTCCTTGCACTAAGCTCAACTCCAAATGGATCAAGGACCTCCACATAAAACCAGACACACTAAAACTAATAGAAAAGAAACTGGGGAAGACCCTTGAGGACATTGGCTCAGGGGGAAAATTCCTGAACAGAACACCAATTGCTTATGCTCTAAGAGCAAGAATAGACAAATTGGACCTCATAAAATTACAAAGTTTCTGTAAGGCCAAAGACACTGTCAAAAGGATAAATCGGCAACCAACAAATTGGGAAAAGATCTTCACCATCCCGACATCCGACAGAGGGCTAATATCCAATGTATACAAAGAACTCAAGAGGCTAGACCCAGAAAACCAAATAACCCTATCCAAAAATGGGGTACAGAGCTAAACAGAGACTTTTCACCTGAAGAAATTCAGATGGCTGAGAAACAACTTAAAAAATGTTCAACATCATTAGTCATTAGGGAAATGCAAATCAAAACAACCCTGAGATTTCACCTCACACCAGTCAGAATGGCTAAGATTAAAAACTCAGAAGACATCAGGTGTTGGCAAGGATGTGGAGAAGGAGGTATACTCCTCCACTGCTGGTGGGAATGCAAGCTGGTACAACCACTCTGGAAATCAGTCTGGCGGTTCCTCAGAAAACTCGACATGATACTTCCGGAGGACCCAGCCATACCACTCCTGGGATTATACCCAGAAGATTCCCCAGCATGCAATGAGGATACATGCTCCACTATGTTCATAGCAGCCTTATATATAATAGCCAGAAGCTGGAAAGAACCCAGATGTCCCTCAACGGAGGAATGGATACAAAAAATGTGGTATATATACTAATGGAGTACTATTCAGCCATTAGAAACAATGAATTCATGAAATTCTTAGAGAAATGGATGGAGCTGGAGAATGTCATACTAAGTGAGGTGACCCAGTCTCAAAAGAGTACCCATGGTATACAGTCACTGATAAGTGGATATTAGCCTAGAATCTTGGAACCCAAGACACAAATCACATACCAAGTAATGTCTGACAAGAAGAAAGGAATGGACACTGGTGCTAGAATGGACCAAAACATCATTGTGGGGGAGTACAAGAACAGGGAGGTGGGAGGGGGTGGATGAGGGAGCAGGGGGAGGGAAAAGGGCATGTGGGACCTTTGGGGGTGGGGAACCAGAAAAAGGAAAATGAATTGTAAATATAGAATATATCCAATTTATATATATATATATATATATATATATATATATATAGATAGATAGATAGATAAATATGGAAGACTTTGTGGCTAAGAGTGATCTGAACTTTTGTAAACCTGGTGCAAGAGGTTTCAGAGGAGAATAACTTCAGAATGTGGCATAGAGAAGCTGTTTGTGGTGTTTTGGTGAAGAATGTGGCTGCTTTTTGCCCTTTTCTGAAGAGTCTATCTGAGGCTAATGTAAAGAGATTTATGTTAATTGCATTGATAAAGGAAGTCTCAAAAAAGCCCAGCAGAGACTTTCTTCTCTGGTTAGGTCTCAAGAAGAGAATTTTGAACAAGTGTCGCAAGCTTAGAAAGGAAATATATAAAATGTATGGTTCAGGTATTAAAGGAGCACCAGGAAGTGAAATGGAGCTGCATCCTTTGGACTAGGAGATAATGTATTAAAAGAGTGGGACTTTGGGGCAGGATACTACCTAACTAAATTTAGATCCAGGTTTGGTGTTACCCCACTTTAATCCCAGGAGACAGGCAAGCAGATCTCTTGAGTTCAAGGACAATCTACAGAGCAAATTCCAGGACAGCCAAGCTTAGGTAGAGAGGGAACTGGAAAACAGAGAGGTGGTAATAGCATAGTGGAGGGGGGCATGTTCCAGCCCCAGCAAGCAGCAGAACAAGGCAGCTTTGGACATGTGGCTCTGGCTTTAGAGTGAAAAATAGAAGAGACTACTGGGACAATTGATGCTGGTTAGCTGGAGCTCAGAAATTAGTGGTGATTAAGAAGAGACCAGGATCAGTGAGGTGAAGACCTTCTGGGAAGTGTTTTCTGCAAGCACAAAGAAACTGTATTCCAAAGATAGCCAAGATTGTAGTACCTCATGCTGTAGCTGTACTTAGTAATGTGTAAGAATCACCCACGTGGTACTGGTTTTGAAGGCATGAAAGGGTCATGAAGAGCAGGTGAGGCTTGGCATTGAGAAGCCATGGAAGGCTATTGTGGAAACCTAGTTGCGGTGGAAGACCCCAGTGTATTGGAAATGCCAGTACCATGGGATGATCACCGAGAACAGCAGCAGCAGTGGAGTAGATCAACCTGAGCTTAGAGTGCTACAGAGGGCAGAGCTGGAGAAGTGACACCAGCCCGCTGGAGGAGCTCTGAAGATCATGTGTGAATCCCAGACATTGGAACAAGAAGGTGTAACATTGAAGGTGACTTGGAAACCCCAAGATGATTGAGACCCAGAGCTGTCAGCTATCTGCTGAGGAAAGCTCTTAACAGGGAGTAGAACCAGCCCATGAGAGAAAAGTTTGTTGCAGTCAACAAAGATGAAAAAGGAGTTGGACACCTGAAGACCACTTTGTCATCAGGCATGGAGATGCAGTGTTTGGACATTGTCTAGCTCTTTTTCTGTCTTGCTTTGGGGATTACAGTTAAGTGATTGAATGAATCTCAGAAGAGACATTGAACTTTGGACTTTTAACATTGTTGAGACTGCTATAGACTATGGGTAGATTTGAAGTTGGACTAAATGTATAATGATGGATATGGTTATTTGGTATATGGCTACTGAACATGAAGAGACTGTGTGTAGCTAGACAATACCTATGAAGTGAAAACTGTCAATGACAAATTGGTGTCAAGGATGATTGTTGTGTTAGTCATGGTGTGTTTAGGTATGGCCCCCATAGACTCGTGTGTTTGAACAAGCCTATGGGGGCCAGGGAGTGGAATGTGATGGTTTGTATATGCTTGGCCAAGGAAGTGGCACTAATAGGAGGTATGGCCTTGTTAGAGTAGGTATGTCACAGTGGGCATGGGTTCAGACCCTCACCCTAGTTGTCTGGAAGTCAGTTTTCTACTAGCAGCATTCAGATGAAAATGTAGAACTTTTAGTGCTGCCTGTACCATGCCTGCCTGGATTCTGCCATGCTCCTAGCTTGATAATAATGGACTGAATTTCTGAATCTGTAATCCAGCCTCAATTAAATGTTGTCCTTATAAGAGTTGCCTTGGTCATCGTGACTGTTCATAGCAGTCAAACCCTAACTAAGATACCAATTTGACATTGACAGTTTTCACTTCATAGATACTGTCTAGCTACACCCTTACTCTGTACATGTTCATTAGCTATATACCAAATAACCATGTCCATTGCATCTGAAGGTGGTGTGTTTTTTCTTGGTGCTGGGGCCACAGATTCCAGGACAAATATAATGATGTTCTGGGTCTCTGTGCATATCCATCTAGCCCAGATTTGGGAAATAGCTTTATATCATTGTTCCCAAAGTGGTTGTTCTTGATCTAGACCTCCAGAATCAGGTCCTTGGTGCTGAACAGTTTGAATCTGGTCAGTAAAGAGCAGAAGTGACAGTGGTCCTGCTTATTTGTAGGCCATTATCTTTTTCCTGATGTTTGTGGAACTTTCAAGAGGCAAGGATGAGTTGGATAAAATATTCGTTCTTGAAAGGCTGTGGGCAAGCAGTTCTATAGCATTGATCTCAATTGGTACCTTCAAATCTCCTGCAGGCAGCAAATACTTGGGTCTTGTCATTTAAAAACCTCTAGTCTGAAGATTTCAGTCTTTGACTTATTTCATCCAGTCATATTCAATGTTGTTATGGATATAATTCAATTTTCCTTCGATTTTTCTTCCCCGTACTTGTTTTTTTTTTCTTTCTTTTTTTTTAATCTTTTCTTGCAATCATTGACCTCTTCTATAGTTGTTGTTTACGGTATAATTTTGTTTTCTTATTATTTGCTTTATAGGGTACCATTTATGTTTTTATGACATTTTTAAGTTAAATTACCATTTATAGTATTGCAGGAAGCATACTTGCAACTTGAGTGTGGAAGTCAGAGGACAACTTATCTGTATTGCTTCTCTCCTTCCCTTGGTTGAGTTCTGGGGAATTGACTTCAGGTAGTTTGTTTTAGTCTTAAGTACCTCTGCCTGGTGAACTAACTCATACACCTTTTTTTATATATTTGACAACATTCCATTTTTTCCTTACACCTGTATCTGGGCCTAGGTGGTAGCTGAGTTGGGCAGCTTGCCAGAGTTTTCACATCCACATCATTAGGGTGAGCTATTCAGCACTGCCCCAGTTAGCCCACACAATGCTATAGCCAGCAAGGGGCAGGACAAGCTCTCTTGTTCTCATGACCTCAGGCTGTCTCTCCAGCTGGAGTGAGCAAGATGCAAGGAAGGCAACATCTCTCCCTTGCCTATATGGGTGACCAGCTCTTCTGTGCATATACCAGCTCTCCTGAGTGTCATAGTGATGGAAGGGGCCAACTCTACACAGCCCTTGGATATCAACATGGTCCCTGGTGGCAGTCCAGAGCAGAAACATCTGCAGGGCCGTTGGTGGTAGCCTGGACCACTGACACTGACACAAACATATACTGCTATATGGCTGTGGACCCAGGCAAGTCCTCAGGTGGCAGGGCAGGCTACTCACATCAGGCTGTTTCTCACCACATTGGCATCTCCAGTTTCACCTCTCTTCACAATGCTCAAACTGTTCTGCTTCTCTTTCTTTCTCATCTCTCCACCACATGCTTGCACATCATAGTGCAGTACCATTCATATCAGATTTATATTAACATAATTCCAGAAAGCTACACAAAAAATGTATTCTCTATTTCCATTTTGGTATTACTAACTTCCTTCCTTCTTTTCGTCCTTCCTTCCTTCCTTCCTTCCTTCCTTCCTTCCTTCCTTCCTTCCTTCCTTCCTTCCTTCCTTTCTCTCCTCTAGTTCTTTTATATTCTAATTAGTTTCCCCTCCCTCTTTCCTCCCAGTTCTACCCCCACATTTTTCCTCTCCCTCTCCATCCACTCTTCCTCCATTTCTCTTCAAAAAGGCCCTTCCATGAACGTCAACCTGCCATGGCATATCAAGTTGCAGCAAGACTAGGCACCTCCTTTCCTCTAATAGGGAAAAAGATATCTACAGGGTTTATCAAGCTCCACATAATGATTGGCTGTGGGTCTCCTAATCTGTTTTTATGAGTTCCTGTATGAAGCTTCTCTGATGGCCATTGTTAGGCACCAATCTATGCATATATCTGCTGCAGACCAATCTCAGCCGGGAATTGTAGTCGCAGGAAACCAGGGTTCTTTTGGTCCAGGAAGGCATGGAATCGCTGAATGACACTCAGACACCCAATGTAGAGGTGGTTTAGAATCTGAGTGTAATTTTTACCTCTAAAACAGGAGTTTTTAAGCATGAGGGATTGACGTTTCCATATCAAAAGATGTATCCAGTAAAGCAGGTACAATGGGCAATTAAGATAACCATTTGGCACAAGGAAATGTAAAATCAACCTGGTAAAATGCTTCCCTTATAACAAATTTAGAAGCTCAAACACAGATAACACCAGTATTCCTGATACAAACTTTTTTCTTATATGTTTCAGAACTATTTTTTTATTTATTAAAAGTCAATACTTTTTTTTCCCTCAACAGAAGAATGAATACAAAAATTGTGGTCTCTATACACAATGAATGGAGTACTACTCAGCCATTAGAAAAAATGAATTCATGAAATTCTTAGAGAAATGGATGGAAGTGGAAAACATCATACTAAGTGAGGTAACAGAGTCTCAAAAGTATATCCATGGTATGCACTCACTGATAAGTGGATATTAGCCTAGAATCCTGGGACACCAAAGACACAATGCACATACCAAATGATGTCCAACAAGACAGAAGGAGTGGATCCTGATTCTGGAAATGCTCAAAGGATCAGTGAAAGGGAATACTAGAACAGGGAAGTGGGAAAGGCTGGATGGGGGAACACAGGGAGGGAAAAGGGCATGTGGGATATTTGGGGGGCAGGGAACCAGAAAAGGGAAATGAAATGTAAATATAGAATATATCCAATATAAAAAAAACTGATACAAACTTTTAAAGAGACTTCAAAGGATGTTTTTTCAGACCCCCTAAGTGGGGTCTGCAAGACAAAAGCAGTTCCTCACAAGCTTCCATTGAGGAAACTGAGCTATGAACTAACTCAAATGTAAATTTAATCTGCCCAACACCCACCTGTCCAGCAAGGACATAGTAGGAGGTTCCTCAAATGTAAATATCTTGTAATCTGAGCCTTTTGTCTAAGACCTGGTCCAACACCCATGTTTCCTGCAAGGAATTTATGTCAACCACTAAGGCAACATGTTGCAGTTCTAAGAAAAGAGGTTTTTGGCCAGTGATTTTACTTCAAAGGATTCGTTTACATCTTATTTGCTTGCTTTTTCTTAGCTCTGGGCCATTAGAATAATCTTTCAAGAGAAGAAAAGGGGGGAAGCTTGGAAACAAAGCAAATTTCCAAGTGAGACTTTGGCTTCTACTTAGGGGTGTTCTGAAGGCTCTAAGAGACATTTTCCCTTCTCAGTCTATAGAACTTTGTCTCACAGAATCTATTGGAGCTACTGAGCTATATAGCAGAATATCATTAGGAATCATTTCATTGAATTTTTCCCAGTAATGTTTGGTTCTATCTTAGGTCTCTGGGCTATCCAGTCTCTGTTTCCCACTCCTCCAGGCAGTGTCAGGAGGCAAGGGTCTAAAGCTAGAACAATTATTGATTTAACCATCTCATAATTTCTGTAACACCTTTACTCTAGCACAGGTATGTATGTTGAAGGTTTTGTGGCTGGATCGGTGTCCCAATGGCTCCATTGGAAGTCTTCTGGACTATAGGACATGGTCTGTCCAGGCTCCCTATTTCACATTGCTAGAGCCAACCTATTGTACTAGGTTTATAGCTTTTTCCAGAGATGCCCTCTGCCCCCAATTCGGGTTGTCTCTCCCAATATTCTTCTCCCTTCATCTTCCACTAACCTCATCTATCCTGTTCCCATCATTATCCCCCGTGAAAACCCCTCCACCATCCACCTGTGATGTCAACTCCATTTCTCCTTCTCAGATTCATGCATTCCCCTTTGAGCCTTCATTATTTCTTAGCTACTCTGGGTCTGTGAATTGTAGCCCAATTATTCCTTACTTTATGGCTAATATGCACTTAAGTGAGTGCATAGCATGTTTTTCTTTCTAGTTCTGGATTACCTCACTTCATATGATTTCTTTCTAGTACTTTCTATTTTCTGAAAATTTGATGATTTCATTGTTTTTAACAGTTGAGTAATGTTCCATTGTATAAATGTACCACAGTTTCTTTATCCATTCTTCTGTTGAGGGGCATCTAGGTTGTTTTTAGTTCCTGGCTATTACTAATAAAGCTGCTATGAACATAATTTTGCAACTCTCCTTATGGTATGGTGAGCATCCTTTGGGTATACAGGAGTGGTATAGCTAGGTTTGGAGGTAAAAATATTCCCAATTTTCTGAGAAACTGCCATATTAATGAAGTGGCTGTACAAGCTTACACTCACACCAGCAATGCAGGAGCGTTTCCTTGCTCCATATCCTTGCCAACATGAGCTATAACTTGTGTTTTTGAACTTAGTTATTCTGAAAAGGATAAGATGGGATATCAGAATCATTTTGATTAGCATTTCCCTGATGGCTAAGGATCTTGAATATTTCTTTTTTAGTGCTTTTGAAGTAAAACCTAATGAGTTATTGGACTTCCCCTGTTTCTATTATGTACCTACTTTGTAGTACAGCTCAGCCTCTGGGAAGCAGAAGTCTTCTGCCAATATTTTGGGCCAGAATATGGGGTAGGGGGTGCTGTTGGCAATATTTGGCTAGTTTTAAGGAGTGTTAGGGGTCAGTAGGCAATGTTTTACCTGGAGTTACTACTACCAGCATGACATCCGGGAAAGCAGCTAGAGTTATGGGCACATGGAAGGGGACACATTTTGAGACTTTTGGATGGGCTTTAAGGAGAGTTAGCGGGTGGTGGGCAGTATCTTACCAGAGGTCCCTAGTACCAGCCTTACCTCCCAAAAGTCTCAGGAATTGTGGGCTAGAATATGGAGCTCAGAAGAGAGGGTGCCGTTTGGGGCTGTTGGGTGGCTTTAAGTACTGTGATGGGGGAATTGATGGTGTCTTACCTCGGTATAACTATTTTTATGCATACATATATATGTTATGATCTCCAAGTAGACACAAATATGGTTCTCATACTAAATTCTAGGCTGTTTGCAGCCTGAAAAATCAGTATTCAAGAATGCAGAGTTGGTAGAACAGTCAGGTTTATTCAATACTGGCACTTTGGAAAGTAGAGAAGTCAACTATCTCCACATCTCTGTATAGATTCTGGAGCACATAAGCACAGGGAGAGAGTGAGTGAGAGAGAGAGAGAGAGAGAGAGAGAGAGAGAGAGAGAGAGAGAGAGAGAGACTGGGCTTAACACATGGTTTCCAGGGTACAAATTTGGCTGGCCTAAAATTCAGTATTTTTTAGAAACAAAGAAATAAGAATCTGTGTGACACAGAGGCACACATTAACAAAGTCAAAGATGCTCAGAAGAAAGGATAGAACACAACATAAACTAAGTCAGCAAGTACACAGGGCCAAAGTTCCCATGGCTTTATTCTTTTTTCAATAAATGTTATTCTTTGTTGGGGGGGTCCCCCTACCTCTAACCTCCTGGGGTTGTATATTTCCATTCATTCTGCTGACCCTCGGGCTTCATTCCTGGTCTCTCTAACCACTCTCTGCCCAATACCTGATCATGTTCCCCTAATGAAAATGGTAACAGTGTCTTTTACACTTTGCCTGGGATCTGACTTCACAGTCTTTAAAAAAAATCTGTGCAAAGCAAATGAAGGAGAGGGAAAAGGGGGTAGAACCCCAAGACACCAAGATCTGGGACTTCAGCAGCAGGGCCTTTGAGTAAACAATAATTTTATCACGACTGGGAGATTAAAAGATTTGTGAAAATTTTTTTCATCATAGAGAAGATTTGTGGAATATGGGCCCTTAGTGGGCTAGATACTTGTGATAGAACCAATATTTTCCTACACGATGGCCTCAAACTCATGATGACACTTCCTTCTCAGCCTCCTGTTTCTAGTATTACAGGGTATGGCACCATAACAGGGAAACTTTTGAAACTTTATAGTGTTCTAGGGTCTGATATTCCAAACTTACACTAGGAATATATATTCTGTGTTTTTATTGTATTGGTAATATATCCTTGAAGTCTTCACTTTTGATTATTACTATTTTCACTTTATTTATTTATTCATTTATTTATTTATTTATTTATTTATTTATTCTTTCTTTCATTCTTTCATTTATTTAATGTATATGAGTACATTGTAGCTGTACTGATTTTTGTCAGCCATGATGTGATTGCTGAGATTTGAACTCAGGACCTTTGGAAGAACAGTCATTGCTCTTAACTCCTGAGCCCTCTCTCCAGCCCTAATAAATCCAGTACATTTTACTTATTTATTTATTTATTTATTTATTTATTTATTTATTCATTTAATTTTGGTTTTCTAAGACAGAGTTTCTCTGTGTAGAGCCGACTGTCCTAGAACTCACTCTGTAGACCAGGCTGGCCTCGAACTTAGACTTCCACCTGCCTCTGCCTCCCAAGTGCTGGGATTAAAGGCGTGTGCACGTTTTTCACTTCTAAAAGTATTATTTGAACACTTTTCAACCGTATTTGGTTCTTTCCATTAGCTTTTAATGCATTTTTTTCTGTTTATTTGTCACATTGTAATTGCAGAGCATGTGTATGTATACATGTTTCATCATATTAACTAAGCAATAAATATAATTGCCCATGCAAAGAGGACTAGGTGACTATGGAATATGATTGAAAAGGGCTTTTCATTGCATGTTTCAGATGTGTTTTCAGGCCTATTGAATAAATCAATAAAATAAAATTTAAAACAACTTTGAAATTATACCATTTTATAGCTTAAAATTGATGTATTTAAGCAAATCTGAGAAGGTTAATTTTTGATGGGAGATTTTTCAAATTCTTTCCAAGAAAATCTCCAGTGTATGTGTATATACTGTTTGGACATATCCTATTGCTGCAATAAAACAGCATGACCAAGGCAACTTAGAGAAGAAAGGGCTCATTTGGTCATAAAATTCCAGAGGGATAGGACTGGAATTCATCATCATCACCATCATCATCATCATGGGAAAAAGTAGAAAGCTGAGAGCTTACATCTTGAGCATCACACATGAAACAAAGAAAGAAAATTGGCAATAGCAAAGGTATTTTTAGTCTTGCCCCTTACCCCCTACCTACCCAGGCTCCCCAGTGACATACTTCTTCCAACAAAGCCACATCTTTCTTTTTTCTTTTGTTTTTTTTTGTTATGTTTTGTTTTGTTTTGTTTTGTTTTGTTTTGTTTTGTTTTGTTTGGAAACAGGGTTTCTCTGTATAGTCCTGGTTGACCTGGAACTCACTGTGTAGACCAGGCTGGTCTCGAACTTAGAAATCTGTCTGCCTCTTCCTCCCAAGTGCTAGGATTAAAGGCATGTGCCACCACTGTCCAGCTCACATCTCTTAAACTCACCAAAGTAGTGTTGCCAACTTGGTACCAAGTATTCAAACACTCAAGATTATGGGAGACCTCATTTAATCATACTTTTTATCACTGTGACAAATATCTGAAAGAAACTATTTGAAAGACACTTTTTCACGGATTCAGCATGGGGGAAAGTGATTCATCTGACCAGGGGAACATGAATGAGGTCAAAATGTGTCCAAAATCCCCAAAGTATCATTTTGAGACCAGCTTGAGGCCAGCAGGAGTATGAATTGCTTCCTCCTTGTTCTGGGCTTGTATGTCATAGCACATATATACATTTGACACCCCTACCTCCACCTCCCCTTCAAAACAGTCATGTAGCCTCAAGGCCATGATACAGGTTTAATTTCCTTTCTCCATAAAAGGAAATGTCCTCTTCATGTAAGTGAAGCATTGCCAGCACCTCAACCCTAACCAATAATGTACTCCCACCTCCAAAACCCCACCCACTCTACAAATAAATTTGCAACACTGAAAACCATCCTCCCCACCCATAGACCCAGCCCCACACATACCTCCATCCTCACTCAAGACAACCAAATTCCTGCAAAACCATCTGCCCAGACAAGCTTCATTCCTTTCATTCCAGGCCAACTTGCTGGCACCTGAATACACCAAGATCAGAAGTAGAGCCTGACTTCCATCAGAGTTTCTAGTTTATCTCTAACTGGATACATTATTTCTGTGCTGATGGTAGGTTGAGGTTTTTATGGTATTACAGTATAGTAAAGGAAGGTTGTTCCCCTCATAATGACCAATAACCAGGAGTCAAACATACACACACACACACACACACACACACACACACACACACAAACAAACACACACAAACACTCAGACACACAGATATACAGGCAGACAGATAGACAGACAGACAGACAGACACACACACACACACACACACACACACACACACACACACAGATGGGTTTACAAATGAGTCACAAGCACAGCAAACTTCTTCCAAGTCACAACACGAGTAAGCTACTTTCACCTATCAGGTCAACCTGCTATTTTATGCTACCTCCCAACAATAATATCATATTACATCTTGTATGTCAAAGCTCTAATTCCCCAATCAGGACCCGCTGGCAACACAGCCTTTAACACATGAGCCTTTTATAGGGATATTTCTAGCACAAATTGTATTCATCTTAGAGTAAATGAACATTCTTTATTTTCTGTTATTACCATTACTGCTTTTTATTTTTGCTAAGCTGATAACTACTTGGCTATTGAACATCTGTGGGAAAGAATAGGGGAAAGATAGAGAAACAACACTTATTCTATGAAGCAAAGTAGTGATCCTGCTGTCCTGGCTAGTTTTATGTTAACTTGACACAAGCTAGAGTCATCAGAGAGGAGGGAGCCCCAGTTGAGAAAATGCCTCCATAAGAACTAGCTATCAGCAAGGCTATGGGATAGTTTCTTAGTTAGTTAGTGATTGATAAAGGAGGGCCCAACTCTCATCAGTCTGGTGCCACCTCTGTACTGGTAGACCTGAGTTTTGTAAGAAATCAGGCTAAGCAAGTCACAAGGAACAAGATAGTAAGTAGCATCCCTCAATGGCCTCTGTATCAGCTTCTGTCTCCAGGTTCCTGCCCTGTTTGGGTTCCTGTCCTTACTCCCTTCAAGGATAAATACTGATAAGGAAGTATAAGCCAAATAAACCCTTTCCTCCTCAACTTTTATTTTTGGTTATTGTGTTTCACTGCATCAAGTGAAACCCTAAAGAAGATACCTGCCTTTCATTTCTGCTCACCTTGCTGTCTCCCAGCTTTCCAGAAATGTACTTTACTGTCTGTCTGCCCGTATTCTAGGTAAAGGTTTCTTAAAATCTTTTGCTCAACCCCTATTCACCTGAGAATTTTTCACATAGTACATAGGTAAACAACTAGTGGGTTGTTTCAGTGACATGTCCTATATAATCTTGGGCATTTGAACATTTGGTGCCCAATTGATGGAGCTCATTGTGGAAGAGATTTAGGAGGTGTGGCCTTGCTGTGGAAGTATGTCACTGAAGAAAGGTTTTAAAAGAGCAAAGCCTCATCCTCCTTACAGTTTACTTTTTCCTTTGTGTATACAGTTTGAAATATCAGCTCTCAGGCACCATTCTTCTTAACTTCTGGAACATGAAGCCAAGATAAACTCTGTCTTCCTTAATTTGCCTTGACCCTAGTGTTCTATCACTGCAACAGAAAAAGAACTTGTACAGAAATTGATACCAGGAATTGAATGCTGCTGTGAAGAATGTGACTAGGTTGTTTGTGTGAAGGATTGAGGATGATTTTGAAACTTTGGACTAGAAAAGCAGTTTAACATTATAATCAGAGCATAATGGGATGGACTGGTAAGTTTGCAGAAGATAGTAGTGCTGAGAGCAACTCAGATTGTAGAGTCCTCAAGAGGTTTCAAAGAAGAACAAAATGAGCAACTGGGTTAGACACCATTTGTGTGATATTTTGGGAAAGAATGTAGCTGGGTTTTATCCCTCTCTTAAGAATTTGCCTGGGCTAAATTTAAAATTTAAATGGACTAATTTCTCTGGCAGATTTCAGGGCAGCCTTATACTGAATCTGTCATGTGGTTGCTAGTAATCACTCTTACAGGTCTAGAGTAAAGAGGAGCAAATGGGGCCAGAAAAAAAAGCACAAAATGTACAGTTTTAAAAGGAAAAATGAAAAAGCTGAAAGAGAGGCTTTAATTGTTGTAAAGATTAGCATCATCAAGGAGTAGCCTAATGTGTGTTGGAAGAGAAAGGTACCCCCAGCTTCCAACTTCGAAAAGAAAAAGACCAAAAGAGTCCTCAGGTTCTAGAGAATAATTGAGTAGAAAAACCTACTTTAAATGTCATTCTGGGTACAGATGTCTATCTCAAGCTGACAAATAAATTACACAATGTCGCTGGCATTGTATTATTTTGGAATCAAGACAAATCAAGTGTAATGGATATCTTCCTCTGTGGCTTCAAAGAGCCACTGAAGCCAGGCAGTTTGTGTCAGGAGGCTCCCTGCGTGAAGGTCCTGAGAGGACAGGAGGCCTTGCAAGGCCACTGGACTGCATTAGAAATCCTAGAATGTGAGGAGATGCCAGATTCGTGGTATATCTGCCAAGGAGAGCTACATATAAAAAATGCAATTAGTTCAAATGATAGATGTATATTTCAGGCAGGAAAGCTGAAGAGCCCAATCTATCTATGCCCTTTGATCCTAGACATGTTTGGCTAGCTAGCTACAATATCGGGCCCTGCCCTAGGTGTTGGTCTTGTTTTGGTTAAGTATTTCTTCACTGGATCCCATTCCTGACTTTTGGAATGCTACTATATATTATATGACATTGTATGTTTGAAATGTTATTTGCTCTTTGATTTTCACAGAAGCTTATTATAATTAAGGGATTTCCTAAAGTCTCAAAATACTTTTAAACAGTGTTGAGGCTATAAAGACTATGGAGACATTTGATTAAATGCATTTTGTATTGTGGTTGGACCAGGAACATGGTGATTTGAATGATAAACCCCCATAGTCTCATATATTTGAATACTGACCCCTAGTTGATAGTAGTATATGGAAAAGTTTAGGAGATAAGGCCTTGATGATTAAGTATGTCATTGAGGGATAGATTTGATTGCTTAAAGTCTCACCCTTCTTGCAGCTTTATCTCTCGGCCTTGTATGGGTAGTCTGAAAATATGAACTCTTAGCTTCTCCAGGCACCATACTTTTGCTATGTCACCATGAACTCTTATCCCTTTGGAACAATAAACCAAAAATAAACTCTTTTTTCTTTAAGTTGCCTTGGTGATAGTGATTTATTACATCAAAGTAACTAATGTGTAAATTAACCATTTAGAGATAATATTATTTAATGTCTGTGAGAGATTATTGAAGTAAGCACACACATGATACAACACATGTAGAGGTTCATTGAACAATCTTGCAGAATCATCTTCCCCCTTTCCATGTGTTCTAGGGACAGAGCTCATGTCTAATGAGCTTATATAGCAAGCTCTTTACATACTAAGCTATCTCGTGGATCAAAATATTTATTTTAGAGCAATTCCTTGATCTGAATATGGTGACCCATGCCTTTAGCTCAGAGTCCCAAGAGAAAAAGGGAGATGCAAGGTAGAAAATAGTTTTTTTTCTGCCATGATTAGGAGGAAGAAGAACCATGTTAGGTGTATGTGTGTGGGGTGGGGGGCGGGACTGGGCGTATGACCTATTGACCTATACTACAAGTGAGTGGCCAAGGATGATTGGCATGGGCATGTGGAATTATCCACTAAAGTTTAGGGCAAGTGGAAAGGTGGAGATAATAAATTTGTAAGAGCATTCTTTTCCAGGAGGAACATAATCAACGCCCAGCAATTGTGCTTAGGAGGCAAGTTGTCAAGTAACAGAGTGTGTGTGTGTTTTATCCACAGCTTCAAAAAGCTTGGGAAGGGGTTAGTAGCATGGTCACATCCCAGAGCAAAGGTGGGTAGAACAAAAGGGAAGCTGGGTGAGAGCTGGTAGCACAGTCAGATATACATAAAATTTACTACATATTAAAGATGAAATCAAATTCTATTATAAGAAGATATATATCCCCGTTTGATTTTATGTGAAGAAATAAATCTTGGCTAAATATTTGATACTACAAGATGTATAATGGCTTCAATGTGTTTCAGAGTTGATTGATATTTTGATTTTATACTCATCAATGCTAAGATGGTCATATTTTAACATTTAAGAAGGCAAATCCTGTTTTTTTCCTTTTTTAAAATTGTTTTTTGAATTGTATATTTTATTTACATTTCAAATACTATCTCTCATTCAGATTTTCTAATTTTGATGAGTATAGGCTTTTGTAGTGATATCTGATGATTTTTTGAATTTCCACAGTTTCCATTGTTATGTCTCCCTTTTCACTTCTGATTTTATTAATTTGGATACTGTCTCTGTGCCCTCTAATTTGTCTGGCTAAGGGTTTATCTATCCTGTTGGTTTACTCAAAGATCCAGCTCCTGGTTTTGTTGATTCTTTCTATAGTTTTTTGTTTGTTTGTTTGTTTGCTTTGTTTTTTTGTTTTTGTATCTATTTGGTTGATTTTGACCCTGAGTTTGATGATTTCCTGCTGTCTACTCCTCTTGGGTGTATTTGCTTGTGTTTGTTCTAGAGCTTTCAGGTGTGCTGAGAAACTGCTAGTGTAAGCTCTCTCCAGTTTCTTTTTGGAGGCACTTGGAACTATGAGTTTTCCTCTTACCACTGCTTTCATTATGTCCCATAAATTTTGGTATGAAGTGTCTTCATTTTCATTAAATTCTAAAAAGTCTTTAACTTCTTTCCTTATTTCTTTCTTGACCAAGTTATCATTGAGTAGAGCATTGTTCAGCTTCCATGTGTACTTGGTATGTGTGTGTTCCATTTTTTGTTTCCATTGTTTTCCATTGGAATTTAAGGCCAGTCTTAGTCACTGGTTGTCTTATACAGTGCACGGGATTACTTCAATCTTCTTCTATCTGTTGAGGCCTGATTTTTTAATTTTGGAGAACATGCTATGAGGTGCTGAGAAGAAGGTTTCTTCTTTTGGTTTAGGATGAAATGTTCTATAAATATCTGTTAGATCCATTTGGTTCATAACTTCTGTCATTTTCACTGTGTCTCTGTTTAGTATCTGTTTCCATGATCTGTCCATTGCGGACACTGGGGTAAAGTCTCCCACTATTATTGTGTGGGCTATGATGTTTGCTTTGAGCTTTAGTGAATTTTCTTTTATGAATGTGGGTGCCATTATATTTGGAGCATAGACATTCAGAATTGAGAGATGATCTTGGTACGTTTCCCCTTTGACAAGTATAAAGTGTCCTTCCTTATCTTTTTTGATAACTTTTGGTTGAAATTTGATTATATTTAATATTAGAATTGCTTCTTCAGGTTGTTTCATGGAACCAGTCACTTGAAAAATTGTTTTCCAAACTTTTACTCTGAGGTAGTGTCTATCTTTGTCACTGAGGGGTGTTTTCCTTATGCAGCAAAATGCTGGGTCCTCTTTACATATCCAATCTGTTAATCTATGTAATTTTATTGGGGAATTGAGTCCATTGATGTTAAGAGATATTCAGGAAAAGTGATTGTTACTTCCTGTTATTTTTGTTGTTAGAGGTGGAATTATGAATGTGTGGCTCTTCTTTTGGGTTTGTTGAAAGATTGCCTTCTAACATTTTCTAGGCTATACTCTCCCTCCTTGTGTTGGCATTTTCCATCTAATATCCTTTGCAGGGCTGTATTTATGGGAAGATATTGTTGAAATTTGGTTTTGGCATAGTATATCTTGGTTTCCCCACCTCTGGTAATTGAGAGTATTGCTGGGTACAGTAACCTGGGCTGGCATTTATGTCTCTTAGGGTCTGTATGAGATCTGCCCAGGCTCTTCTCAATTTCATAGTTTCTGGTGAGATGTCTGGTGAAATTCTGATAGGTCTGCCTTTATACATTACTTGACCTTTTCCCCTTTAATATTCTTTCTTTGTTTTGTACATTTGGTGTTTTGACTATTACATGATGGGAGGGTTTTCTTTTCTGGTACAGTCTATTTGGACTTCGGTAGGCTTCATATATATTCTTGGGCATCTCTTTCTTTAGGTTAGGGAAGCTTCTGTAATTTTGTTGAAAATATTTACTGGCCCTTTAAGTTAGGAATCTTCATTCTCTTCTATACCTATTATTCTTAACTTTGGTCTTCTCATTGCATCTTGGATTTCCTAGATCTTTTGAGTTTGGAACATTTTGCTTTTTACATTTTCTTTGACTGATATGTCAATGTTTTCTAAGTTTTTCTCTGCACCTGAGATTCTCTTTTCTATCTCTTGTAGTTTGTTGGTGATGCTTGCATCTAGGACACCTGACCTCTTTCCTAGGTTTTCTAATTACATGGTTGTCTCCCCTTTGTGATTTCTTTTTTGTTTCTAGTTCCATTTTTTATATCTTGGATGGTTTGTTCATTTCCTTTGCCACTTTGATTGTGGTCTTTTAGGTAGTTAGTTGTGGCCTTTTTAACATCCTCTATGATCATGCCCGGGCGGAGGTGGCATATGCCTTTAATCCCAGCACTTCGGAGGTAGAGGCAGGTGGATTTCTGAGTTCGAGGCCAGCCTGGTCTACAGAGTGAGTTCCAGGAGAGCCAGGACTATACAGAGAAACCCTGTCTCAAAAACTAAAACAAAACAAAACAAAACAAAACAAAACAAAAACAAACAAAAACAAACAAAAAACAAAAACAAAAACAATCAAACAACAACAACAAAAAACAGAAAAACATCCTCTATCATCATTATAAGAAGTGATTTTAGGTCCTAACCTTGCTCTTTGGGTGTGATGGTATATCCAGGACTTGCTATGGTGGGAGAATTGGGTTCTGATGATGACAAGTTACCTTGGTTTCTCTTGCTTATGTTCTTATGCTTGCCTCCTGACATCTGGTTATCTCTAGTGTTACCTGCTCTGTCTATATCTCACTGCAGCCTGTCTTCCTGTGATCCTGCTTATGTCAGAACTCCTCAGAATCCAGCTGACTCTGTGGATCTGTGATTCTGGGATCCTTTGATCCTGAGATCCTAGGTGTGTCAGAGCTCCTGGGCATCAAGCTGCCTCTGGGGCCCTGAGAGGCTGATGTGATGAAGCCCCTAGGATCCCGGGATCCAGGTCATGTTAGAGCACATGGGAATGGAGCTTTCTCTGAGTATTAAGAAACTGGCTGCAGAGTTAGTTCCCAAGGTAAACCATTTTTTAAAAAATCAAACATTCCAATTCAGTAGAATAGAAGCATATGCAAATTTGCTGCATTCTGGGGAATGATCATGAGAAAATATTAAATATCCTATCTTCTCTAATTAACCCATTATTTTAATGTAAGAGCAAAAGAATTTTTTGATACAGTAAATTTTCTTAAGTATATATAATCAACTCAAATCTGAGCTGAATTATTTCACGCAGCATCTGTTGGTGTCCTGTGACATGCTAGCATGCACACAAGTTTTGTGTTTAGAACCAAGCTACAGTGAAGTTATATGACACACCACAGGAAACCATTATCAGAGATATGTAAAGTTCATAGTATATTTGATTTCAAATTAATGCGTAATCATTGTGCATTCAGAAACCTTTTACTGTTACTAATTTTTTTCAACACCCTTTTATTTTAAGACCTTGTTATCCTGGAACTCACTATGTAGACCAGACTGGCCTGAAACTCACAGAGATCTGCCTGCCTCTCCTTCTCTCCAACTCTGCCTCTCTTCCTCTCTGCCCCCATGACCCTCTGCCCCTCTGCTTTTCTCACTAGTATTGGGATTAAAGACATTTGCCACCAGGCCAAGCTCTAATTGCATATTTTAACCTGCAGTTAAGAAACTATATTCTAGGCTACCATGTTGGTAACAGGACCTCTGAGATCTGTGACATCAAATAGGCGACAGTGCTACCTGCACACCTGTTGCCAAGGCAACAGCCACCATGTTCCCAGAACCCACTTGGCTCAACTCCCACCTTTACTTGTGGCTATGTCACCATCCATATATAAAGGAAAGCCACTCTGATCTCTCCCCCCCACACTACTCTTCCCTTCCTGCCACCAACTTGCCATTTTTTCTCTCTCAATAAACCTCACGTGGAACTGTTTGGCCTGGTGTGGTCTTTCGAAAGCTGTGCAAAGGTCACAACACACCAGACATAATTCTCCTTCATGCTAGTCATTAATCAATTTCTATTGCTTTCTGCCCCCTAGGACTTATAGAATCCTTCACATATAGATATCTCCTCAAGCACAACAAACTCCTGACTTCTGTGATCCCTTCCTTGTTAAAGACTTGCATAATTTTTTTCATACTCCTCTATAGTCATTTTAATGATGCTACAATCTGGGCCTGGCTTGAATATGTCCCTCAAGATTTCATGTGTTTAAGCTTAATTCTCTTTATGGGATTTTTAAGAGATTAGAAATTTAATCTGACTGTGGTGCTTAGAGTTAGGACCCTTGGGATAGAAATCAAAGTCCATCAGGACAGAGCATTCATCATCAAATCCTGATGGCTTTGTTACAAAAATGAAAGACATTAAAAGAGATATGTACAGAGGCCCTCCCTATCATTTGCTAGGCTATACCACCTGGAGACTGACAGCATGAAGGCTGCCATCAGTTGCAGTACCTAGACATACAACTCTGGAACTATATGCAAAATAAATCTCTTTTCATTTAGCTGCCTTGGGTAATTCATTAAAGTAATAAAAATGGACAGAGACATAGCACTTTGGAGACAGGAGCATGGGGATTTCTGATGGCTTAAGCCCAACCTAGTCTACATAGCAAGTTCCACGACAGCCAGAACTACATAGAGAAATCATGTCTAATTAAAAAAAAAAAACAAATGATATGAGATAAAACCTAGTCTCAGAAAGTATAGGAAATGCATACATATTCTCAGTTTACTCTGCTGAATAAGAAGTTTACCCACAGCTAGGCTCTCCCACTTGGAAATGAAATGTACACTTCAAAAGCTTTTGTCAGGTGATTCTGATATGACCCTACCTCACAGGTTCTTTCAAAACTTCCTATGATGTCAATAGAGCTCAAAATATGTTTTAAACCCTAATTAAAATAGAAAAGGGTGTGCTCGCTTCGGCGGCACATATCCTAAGAAAGAGAAAAGGGCATGTTCAAAATCAAATAGCACAGGCAACTTACACAAGATAATTTCAGGAATGGTAGAATGATATAGTTAGTGTCAGGGGATTTACTGACACTGTTGTTGATTACAGCAGCAGATCAAGCCAGTAAATTCATATCTGTTTCTTCACAGATGCTATAAATAAAATTGCATAATGTCTGGTTTTTCTGTAGTGCTGTATGTAGGTTGTTCAAAATTAGTGTTATGCTTAGACAAACAGCAGTAGCCTCCTTATGTGACAATGACAGTAGTCAAAGATCTTCATTGATTACTACTATTTACCCTAAACTTAAGATAATACCTAACATAATATTTGTTTGTTGGTTTGGGTTCTGGTTTTACAAGACAGAGTTTCTCTATGTAACAGCCCTAGCTACACTGATACTCCCTATGTAAACCAGGCTGGCCTCAAATTCACAGCAATCTGTCTGCCTCTGTCTCTCTAATACAGGGAATAAAGGCATGCACCACCATGCCTTTACCAGCTTAATACTTAACATAATTAACAAAAGAACTAAGTGAAGTGTAAAAACAGTGAAAAGGAGATTATCATTATTTACATTTGATTCAAAGTATAACTTAGAAAAAAAGCAAATGACTCAACTAGAAACTGCTAAACAATAAAAATAAGATAATTTCCTAATGTATATAATAAATAAATAAAGACTATATATTATGGATAACATATGAGCAAATATAAATATCAGCACCATAGAAACAGTGCTAATAAAAAGAAACGATGTACAAAGTTGAAGCATGCTGTTTTATATATGCAACAGAAAAACTATTAGAAAAAAATCATTCACAGAAGACATGAAAAAAAATAAGTCACCTAGATTAGAGGCAGGTAAGGTGTTTAGCACCAAGTCTGACACTCTGTGTTTGACTCCTAATAGCCACATGATAGAAGAAGAAATCCAATACTCATATGTTGTCCTCTCACCTCCATGTGCTTCTTATGGCAAAGGTACATCTCTTTCCCATTACATATATATACACATACATACATACATTCATACATACATATATACATACATACATAATTACATACTTACATACATACTTGCATATATACATATGATTTTAAAATTTAAGATAAAAGTCTCAAAAAATGCTTAACATATCTGTGTATCCTATTGTAAGAAAAGCTCTAAATATTCCCAAGGGACACAAAATAATTAAAATGGCCTATGTTGTGAATAAGAAAAATCAGCCTCATAAAAACAGTTCCATTTCCCGTAATTAATTGATAACTTTAAGGTGAGCTCACTTAAGTGCCAGCAGGATTTCCTCTGGAAAAATAGGAAATGTCTCTGGAGTTTGTGGGTGTCATAATTAGATTCATCTGTCAATAACAAACCTAGGGTCATCTGGACAGAGGAAACTTCAACTGAAGAATCATCTACATAGGACTGGCTTGGGGTATGTTTTCAAGGCATTTTCCTGATTAATGTTTGATGTGAGAGGAGTTCAACCATTGCAAGCAGTGCCATCTTTGGGCAGTTGGGCCTGGAGAATATAAGAAAGATACCTGATTATGAGCCTGGAAGCAAGATAGTAAGGAATGTTGCTCCAGGGTGGCTGGTTCAAGTTCCTCTTCTGAATTCCTACCTTGGCTTCCCTTGATGATAGACGATATCATGTAAGATGAAATAATTCCTTTCCTCCTCAAATTGCTTTTACAAATGGTATTTGTCACAGCAGTACAAAAACAAACTACAACAGCATGCAAAAAGAATAATAATTAAAAATAAGCAGGACATTTTATTTTTTCAAAATAAGATCAGGAATTAGGCCTGAAGGATGGCTTCTCTTAATAATCTCAGAACTTAGGAGGTCGAAAGTAGAGTGTTGGAGACCAATGCCCAAACTAAGGGGCTGGAGTGCAACCATCTTACAAGTCACATATGCAACTGACTCAGCACCCTCCCTCATCTGCTGTTCCAGGAACTAGCTAATCAATAACCTGACCTTTACCCAACTGCCTTCACCCTCGCATTCTGAGGATATTTCACCTGATTGTTTCAGATTTATCACCTTCCCCCATTCCCCCTCCCTACTGCTTAAAACCTGCTGCCATCGCTACAGTAAACAGACCATGACAAAGATTTTGCTTGGTCTCGCTCTCCTTCTCGCCCATTCTTCTTTCAGGCCGAATCCGCCTCAACCCCTACAAATAACTGAGTCCCGCAGGATGGGACAGTAGAGGATCAAAGGTCCAAAGCTATCCTTGACCTTCTAGCCATTTAAGGACAGCCAGGGCTACAAGAGACCCTGTTTCAAAAAAGAATTATATCATGATGTTATAATAGATAACATGTTATAATGATTCATGGTCTGATAACGTCTATAGATCAGAAGGCCCAGAATTTGAGAGTTATACAAATTTAGCAATTAATAAATGTGACATGTTATGGGATAGGGAGTTTGGGATGGGGGTCGCTGGGGACTAGGAAAGTGGTTAACGTTTGAAATGTAAATGAAGAAAATAAAGAAAATATCCATTGATGTGAGGGAGATTGAAGTACAGCCTTATTACAATGAACTGCAATGTCTAAAAGTTGTACTTATTTTGCCTTTGTACCATTATAAGATGCAGGAGTTTGAGCTCTACTAAAAATAAAACAAATGAGCGGTAAGCCTCCATATTGCAACCAGGACACAGCTAAAGAGGCCCAGGTAGATAGACTCCAGCCAGGGCTAACAATCGCGCGGGGGTGGGGTGGGGGGGTGGGGGTGGGGGTGGGGGAAGGTGAGGGATCCGCCAGGCTCTCGGTACCTGGCAGGCCCAGTACCTGCAGGACTTCACCATGCCCTCCAGCCTTGCACCGAGGCAGTAGGTGGCAGCCAGCTCACAGTCCCTTGGAACAGCGGTAGTGGTGGGCCTCCATATTGCAACCAGAACACAGCTGGAGAGGCCCAGGTAGACAGACTCCAGCCAGGGCTGCATCGTGTGTGGGGGGGGGGCAGGGGGGGATCTGCCAGGCTCTCACCAGCAGGCAAGCCCAGCGCAGCCGAGGCTCTGCGGGACTTCTCCACACACTCCGGCCTTGCACCAAGGCAGCGGGTGGCAGCTAGCTCGCAGTCCCTTGGAGCAGCAGTAGCGGTAAGCCTCCATATTGCTACCAGGACACAGCTAAAGAGGCCCAGGTAGACAGACTACAGCCCGGGCTACCATCCTGCAGGTGGATCTGCCAGGCTCTCTCTACCAGGCAGGCCCAGCACTGAGGCTCTGCGGGACTTCACCACGCCCTCCAGCCTTACACCGAGGCAGCAGGTGGCAGCCAGCTCAAGGTCCCTTAGAGCAATGGTCAAGCATAATCACCAGTAGAGAAACAACAGGTGAGCCCAGCCTCACAGGAGGTTCAAACACCAGCCAGTGACAAAAAGGCCAACTAACACCAGAAATAACCAGATGGCAAAAGGAAAACGAAGGAAGGTTACTAACAGAAATTAAGGCAACATGACAGCATCTGAACCCAGTTCGCCAACAACAGGAAGCCCTGGATACCCCAAAACACCAGAAAAACAAGACTTGGATCTAAAATCACTGGTCAGGATGCTGAACACATAGATAAATCTCTTAAAGAAATAGAGGAGAAAATGGATCAAAAGTTAGAAGCCTTTACAAGGCAAATATAAAAATCACTTCAAGAAATTCAGGAGAAGATGGATCAAAAAGAAGAAGACAATAAGGAGGAAAGACAAAAATCACTTAAAGAAATACAGAAGAACGTGGGTCAACAAGTAGAAGCTATGAAAGATGAAACACAAAAATCTCTTAAAGAAATACATGAAAACACAATCAAGCAAGCAAAAGATCTGAGCATATCCATCCAGGTTCTAAAAACAGAAGTAGAAACAACTAAGAAATCACAGAGGGAGACAACATTGGAGAGAAAAAACCTTGGGAAGAAATCAGGGGCCATACATGCAAGTATCAACAATAGAATACAAGAGATAGAAGACAGAATCTCAGAAGTCGAAGATACCATAGGAACCATGGATTCAAAAGTCAAAGAAAATACTAAATGCAAAAAGGTGGTAACCCAAAACATCCAGAAAATCCAAGACACTATGAGAAGACCAAACCTAAGGATTATAGGTATAGACGAGAGTGAAGATTTACAAGTTAAAGGGCCAGCTAATATCTTCTATAAAATTATGGAAGAAAACTTCCCCAACCTAAGGAGAGAGATGCCCATGAATATACAAGAAGCCTATAGAACCCCAAACAGACTGGACCAGAACAGAAATACATCCCGTCACATAATAATCAAAACTCCAAATGTAATAAACAAAGAAAGAATACTAAAGGCAGCAAGAGAAAAAGGCCAAGTAACATATAAAGGAAGACCTATCAGAATAACACCAGACTTCTCACCTGAGACCATGAAAGCTAGAAGATCCTGGGCAGATATCATGCAAACTCTAAGAGAACACAAACTTCAGCCAAAACTACTTTACCCAGCAAAACTCTCAATCGCCATTGATGGAGACATCAAGGTATTCCATGACAAAACCAAATTTGCAAGATATCTTTCCACAAATCCAGCCCTACAAAGGATAATAGGGGGAAAACACCAAGACAAGGACGGAAACTACACCCAGGAAGAAGCAAGATAGAAACCTCCTCTCATCAAACCCAAAAGAAGATAACCTCTCGAATATAAAAAATAAATAAGATAAATAAATATAATTTCAAAAATGTCTGGAGGTAATAATTACTATTCCTTAATATCTCCTTAATAAAAGCAATGGACTCAATTCCCCAATAAAAAGACATAGATTAACAGACTGGATACAGAAACAGAACCCTACATTTTGCTGCATACAGGAAACACATCTCAGTGTTAAAGACAAACACTGCCTTAGAGTAAAAGGCTGGAAGACAATTTTACAAGCAAATGGTCTCAGGAAACAAGCTGATGTAGCCATTCTAATATCAGATAAAATTGACTTCCAACCTAAAATCATCAAAAGAGACTCAGAAGGTCACTTCTTGCTGGCCAAAGGGAAAATCCACCAAGAAGAGCTCTCAATACTGAACATCTATGCTCCAAATGCAAGGGCACCCTCATTCGTAAAAGAAACCTTACTAAAGCTTAAAGCACACATTACACCTAACACAATAATTGTGGGTGACTTCAACACTCCACTCTCCTCAATGGACTGATCAGGAAAGCAGAAACTAAACAGGGACACAGTGAAACTAATTGAAACTCTGGACCAATTGGATTTAACAGATATATATAGAACATTTCATCCTAAAGCTAAAGAATATACCTTGTTCTCAGCACCGCATGGTACCTTCTCCAAAATAGACCATATAATTGGTCACAAGACAGATGTCAACAAATACAAGAAGATCGAGCTAATCCCATGCCTCCTATCAGATCACCACGGAGTAAGAGTGGTCTTCAATAGCAACAAAAACAACAGAAAGCCCACATACACATGGAAACTGAACAATACTCTACTCAATGACACCTTGGTCAAGGAAGAAATAAAAAAAGAAATCAAAGACTTTTTAGAATTCAATGAAAATGAAGGTACAACTTACCCAAATCTATGGGACACAATGAAAGCAGTGCTAAGAGGAAAACTCATAGCTCTAAGTGCATCCAAAAAGAAACTGGAGAGAGCATACACTAGCAGCTTAAGGGCACACCTTAAAGCCCTGGAAGAAAAACAAGTTAATTCACCCAGGAGGAGTAGAAGACAAGAAATCATCAAAGTCAGGGCTGAAATCAATCAAGTAGAAACAAAGAGAACCATACAAAGAATCAACAAGACCAGGAGCTGGTTCTTTGAGAAAATCAACAAGATAGATAAACCCTTAGCCAGACTAACCAAAGGACACAGAGACAGAATACAAATTAACAAAAGTAGAAATGAAAAGGGAGACATAACAACAGAAACTGAGGAAATTCAAAAGATCATCAGATCCTACTACAAAGGTCTATACTCAAAACAACTGGAGAATCTGGAGGAAATGAACAATTTCCTAGACAGATATCAAATACCAAAATGAAATCAGCATCAAGTAGATCAGCTAAATAGTCCCATAACCCCTACAGAAATAGAAGGGGTTATAGAAAGTCTCCCAACCAAAAAAAGTACGGGACCAGATGGTTTTAGTGCAGAATTCTACCAGACCTTCAAAGAAGACTTAACACCAATACTTTTCAAACTATTCCACAAAATAGAGACAGAAGGGACACTGCCCAACTCATTCTTCGAAGCCACAATTACGCTAATACCTAAACCACAAAAAGATCCAACAAAGAAAGAGAACTACAGGCCAATTTCTCTTATGAATATAGATGCAAAAACACTAAATAAAATTCTTGCTAACCGAATCCAAGAGCACATCAAAACGATCATCCACCATGATCAAGTAGGCTTCATCCCAGGGATGCAGGAATGGTTCAATATACGGAAATCCATCAATGTAATCCACTACATAAACAAACTGAAAGAAAAAAACCACATGGTCATCTCATTAGATGCTGAAAAACTATTCGACAAAATTCAGCATCCTTTCATGCTAAAAGTCTTGGAAAGAGCAGGAATTCAAGGCCCATACCTAAACATAGTAAAAGCAATCTACAGCAAACCAGTAGCCAACATCAAAATAAATGGAAAGAAACTTGAAGCATTCCCACTAAAATCAGGGACTAGACAAGGCTGCCCTCTCTCTCCATATATTTTCAATATAGTACTTGAAGTTCTAGCAAGAGCAATTAGACAACATAAGGAAGTCAAAGGGATACAAATTGGAAAGGAAGAAGTGAAACTATCTTTATTTGCAGAGGATATGATAGTTTACCTAAGCGACCCAAAAAACTCCACCAGAGAACTTCTACAGCTGATAAACAACTTCAGCAAAGTGGCAGGTTATAAAATTAACTCAAGCAAGTCAGTGGCCTTCTTGTACTCAAAGGACAAGCAGGCTGAGAAAGAAATTAGGGAAATAACACCCTTCACAATAGCCACAAACAACATAAAGTATCTTGGCGTAACTCTAACCAAACAAGCAAAAGATCTGTATGACAGGAACTTCAAGTCCTTGAAGAAAGAAATCGAAGAAGACCTCAGAAGATGGAAAAATATTTCTTGCTCCTGGATTGGCAGGATCAATATAGTAAAAATGGCCATCTTGCCAAAAGCAATATACAGATTCAATGCGATCCCCATCAAAATCCCAACTCAATTCTTCATAGATCTAGAAAGAGCAATTCTCAAATTCATCTGGAGCAACAAAAAAACCCAGGATAGCTAAAACTATTCTCAACAATAAAAGGACTTCTGGGGGAATCAATATCCCTGACCTCAAGCAGTACTACAGAGCAATTGTGTTAAAAACTGCATGGCATTGGTATAGCAACAGGCAAGCAGATCAATGGAACAGGATTGAAGACCCAGAAATTAACCCACAGACTTATGGTCACTTGATCTTTGATAAAGGAGCCACAACCATCCGGTGGAATAAAGATAGCCTTTTCAACAAATGGTGCTGGTTCAACTGGAGGTCAACATGCAGAAGAATGCGAATTGACCCACTCTTATCTCTTTGCACTAAGATCAACTCCAAGTGGATCAAGGACCTCCACATAAAACCAGACACACTGAAACTATTAGAAAAGAAACTGGGGAAAACCCTGGAGGACTTGGGCACAGGGGAAAAGTTCCTGAACAGAACACCAATAGCTTACACACTAAGATCAAGAATTGACAAATGGGACCTCATAAAATTACAAAGTTTCTGCAAAGCAAAGGACACTGTCAGAAGGACAAAACGGCAACCAACAAAGTGGGAAAAGATCTTCACCAACCCCACATCCGACAGAGGGCTAATATCCAATATATACAAAGAACTCAAGAAGTTAGATCCCAAAGAACCAAATAACCCTATCAAAAAATGGGGCACAGAGCTAAACAAAGAATTTTCACCAGAAGAAATTCGGATGGCTGAGAAACACCTTAAAAGATGTTCAACATCATTAGTCATCAGGGAAATGCAAATCAAAACAACCCTGAGATTCCACCTCACACCAGTCAGAATGGCTAAGATTAAAAACTCAAGAGACAACAAGTGCTGGCGAGGATGTGGAGAAAGAGGAACACTCCTTCACTGTTGGTGGGATTGCAAAATGGTAAAACCACTCTGGAAATCAGTTTGGCGGTTCCTCAGAAAATTGGGCATGTCACTTCCAGAGGACCCTGACATACCACTCCTGGGCATATACCCAGAGGATTCCCCTGCATGCAATAAAGACACATGCTCCACTATGTTTATAGCAGCCTTGTTTATAATAGCCAGAAATTGGAAGGAGCCCAAATATTCCTCAAAGGAGGAATGGATACAGAAAATGTGGTATATTTATACAATGGAATACAACTCAGTAATTAAAAATAATGAATTCATGCAATTTGTAGGTAAATGGTTAGACCTGGAAAATATCATCCTGAGTGAATTAACCCAATCACAAAAGAATGCACATGAAATGCAATCACTGATAAGTGGATATTAATGAGCCCAGAAGCCCTAAATACTCAAGACAGAAATAGCAAGTCAAATGATTCCCAAGAAGAAGAAAGGAGAGGACCCTGGGCCTGTAAAGACTGCTTGGTATTGGTATAGAGAGAGACTGGTCGATCAAAGGAAAAGAATTGAAGACCCAGAAATAAACTCACATCTATGAATACTTGATCTATGACAATGAAGCCAAAAAACTTACAGTAAAAAAAAAGCATTTTCAATAAATGGTGCTGGTATAACTGGCAGTTGTGTATGTAGAAGAATTGAAATAGATCCATGATTATCACCTTGCACAAAGCTCAAATCCAAGTAGATCAAGCACCTCAACATAATGCCAAATGCACTAAATCTTATAGGAGAGAAATTGGGAAAGAGCCTGGAACTCATTGTCCCAGGGGATTACTGTTTCCTGAGCAGAACACCAATGGCTCACACTCTAAGATCATCAATTTTTAAACGGGGCCTCATGAAACTGAAAAGCTTCTGTAAGGCTGAAGACACCATCAATTGGACACATAGGCAAACTACAGATTGGGAAACATTTTCACTAACATGCATTAGAGGGCTAATATCCAAAAACTATAAATATCAAAAAAAAAAAAAAAGAACTCAAGAAGTTAGCCTCCATAAAAGAAAATAACCCAAGTTAAAAAATGTGGTACAGAACTAATCAGAGAATTCACAATGAATGAATCTCAAATGGTCGAGAAACACTTAAAGAAATGTTCAATGCTTTTAGTCATCAGGGAAATGCAAACCAAAGTGACATTGAGATTCTATGTTATATCCATGAGAATGGTTAAGATCAAACACTCAAGTGAGAGTATATGCTGGTGAGGACATGGATAAAGAGGAACACTTCTCCATTGTTCGTGGAATGGCAAACAGGTAAACTCTAGAAATCTGGAATCTGGCAGTTCCTCAGAAACTTGGAACTAATTCTACCTGAAGCCCCAGCTATATCACTACTAGGCATATACACAAAAGATGTCCTACCATACAACAAGGACAGGTGCTCCAGTATGCTCTTAGCAGACTTATTTGTAATAGACCGAAGGTAGAAACAACCTTAATGTCTTTCAACCAAGAATGGACCCAGAAAATTTGGTTTGTTTACACCATGGAATACTGTTCAGCTATAAAAATGAGAACATCATGGATTTTGCAGGCAAATAGTTGGAACTAGAAAATATCATGCTGAGTGAGTTAACCTAGACCCAAAAGTACATGCATGCATGGTGTGTCCTCACTGATAAGTGGATATTAGCCAAAAAGTTTAGAATACCCATGATACAACCCACAAACCATATGGAGCTTAAGAAGAAGGAAGACCATGCATGTATGTTTCAATCCTACATAGACGGGGAAACAAAATAATCATGATAAGCAGAGGGAAGGAGGGACCTTTGTGGGAGAGAGGAGGTAGAGGGGAAAGGGGAAACAGGTTGAGGTATGGGGGGAACAGGAGAGATGACTAGAGGGCCAGGAGAATAAATGGAAATAAGCAGCCTCTGGGGATGTTTGGGAGATTGGGGTACCCTCTAGAATGTACCTGAGACCTGGAAGGTGAGAGACTCTCGGGACTCAATGGGGTTGAACTTAGTCAAAATGCAAAATAGTCAAAATGTGGGGAGAGGGATCTCAAGAGCCCACCTCCAGTAGATAGGCAGGGCCTCAAGTCCTGAATAGGGCTTACCAGCAAAGCGTCAAAGTTTCTGACTCAGAATTGTTCCTGTCTAACAGAAAATCCAGGAAAAAAAATAAGAGACTGAAGGAAATGTGGTCCAGTGACAGGGCCAACTTGGGATCCATCTCATGGTTGGAGGGTGGCTGGGCACCAAGGCCTGACTATTACTGATGCTATGATGTGCTTATAGACAGGAGCCTAGCCTGGCTGTCCTCTGAGAGGCCTTTCACCAGCTGACTGAGACAGATGCAAATACTTACACCCAACCATTGTACTGAAGTCAAGGACCCTGATGTATGAATTAGGGGCAGGATTGAAGAAGCTGAAGCTGACTGTCACTTCATAGGAAGACCAGCAGTCTCAACTAACCCAGACCCAGAGACTGAGCCACCAACCAGGCAGCATACACAGATTGGTCCAAGGCCCCTGGCACATATATAGCAGAAGACTGCCTGGTCTGGCCTCAGTGGTGGAAGATTTGCCTAATCCACAAGAGACTTGAGGCCTCAGGCAGTGAAAGGGAATGCCTGATCTGTGGTGAGGGAGAGAAAGCACCCTCTCAGAGTTAAGAGGGAAGAAGGAAGGAATGAGGCACTATGTGGTGGGGGACTGGGAGGGGGGCAATGCCTGGAATGCAAATAAATAAAATAATTAAAAATTAAGGTACCCAGCCTTTTGAGAATAGTCATGGATAGGAAAGAAAGGGTTTTTGTGGCATGAGTAAAATGATCTCTGGTCTCTGAGATTAGAACAACTAACTAATGTGGCTACTAGTCCTATTGAATGTGATTGGTGGGTAAACACCATGTTCTCATATTGATCTCATAGCAGTGACTCAAACATCAGCCATTAGTGGCTATGGAAGATGTTAGGACAACAGAAGGATTTGCAAGCTCATTTATAAAGGGAGAATATGTTTGGATTCCTTGGCTGAACCGTATGTCAGTGCTTTCCAATAAATGATTTTATTTTATTTTTAAAAGATTTATTCATTTATATATTAGTGCACTGTTTCTGTCTTCAGACACACCAGGTGAGGTCATCAGATCTCATTATGGATGGTAATGAGCCACCATGTGGTTGCTGGGATTTGAACTCAGGACCTTTAGGAAGATCAGTCAGTGCTCTTAACCACTGAGCCATCTCTCCAGCCTCAATAAATGATTTTATGTCTAAGTCAAACAAGAGGCAGGCATGGTTGTGCACACCTGCAATTTCAGGTGCCTTAGAAGCTCAGGTAGGATGACTACATATGCAAGACACACTTGGACTTCAAAGTGAGTTCATGTTTGGTCCTGTCAGGAGCTATAATGGGACAAGCTAATGTACTAGCAGGTGATCTTCCTGAAGTGGCCTGCTTTGGATTATTATATAATATGCCACAGGTGGGACCTCATGAAGCAAAGCTGTGAGGGACTAATTTTAGGAAAGATTCCTCCTATTAATATGTGTTTCCTGTTATTGTTAAACAGTAATAATAATCAATAGTTAACAGCACACCCCTTGGGGCAGATCTCTGCAGATCAACGAAGATGTACTGTCTTAAGAGTGATGCGAGCCGGGCATTGGTGGCGCACGCCTTTAATCCCAGCACTTGGGAGGCAGAGGCAGGCGGATTTCTGAGTTCGAGGCCAGCCTGGTCTTCAGAGTGAGCTCCAGGAGTACACAGAGAAACCCTGTCTTGAAAAACCAAAAAAAAAAAAAAAAAAAAAAAAAAAAAGAGTGATGCGATGTAGACAAATAAGTTTTAATGATGATCCTATAAGAATTCCTAAAATTATATCTGTGATTATTAAGCTCTTTAATAGTGGAACTTCTATTAGGCCCTTTTCTGAGGGTCAAATCTGCAATGAGAACGCTGCTAGTCTCCCATGTGTCACCAGTTAATTGCTCTTAGATGGCAACCAGATTTTCTCCTACTCAGAGCACATTCCAAGAGGTTGTAAAACAATTAACCAAAGGTCATAAAAAGGGAACTAGGATATATTATAGGTGTTAGAACAGAAGATAAAACATGCACTGGGTTTATCTATACAAAACTTCACTAATAACTTAATTATGGTTTTAAATTTTCAATGAACTTGTGAAAGACAAGTGATAGATGTTTAGCTAGATAATTACTCCTAATGGATATGCACATAAACATTCTCTGTTGTAACTTCTATTTCAATTTATGACTTGATTTTTTTGTGTGAACTTGTGATGAACTTCATAACGTTTGATCTTGTGTTTTGAACAACCTTTAAGGGATGACGACAAAGAGAAGAGTCAGACCAGAAGAATTTATGTGAGAGGAACAGAGGTGAGAAGAACAGAGTTGAGAGAAGAACTGAACTGAGGAGAAGTTTATAGTCAGAAGAGAACAAGATTAGAAGGAGAATGCAGAGTGGAATAACTTAGAAACTACAGGCAACATTAAAAAAACAAAAACAAAAACAAAAACCCTAAGAGAGCAATGTGCGGAATGCTGAGGGAAAGAGGAAAAGAGAAGGAGCTGCAGAGAGCAGAAGGTCCCATGGTAAGGAGAAGGCAGTCTTAGTCTTTATTAAAAGGAACAAAGCTTTTTTCCCCATATAAACATGGATTTAATTCATTTAGCACTAAAAGGGTGACAGCCTTTTCTTTCTCAATGCAATAAATATTGGAACTCATTTTTTCATCCAGAATGAGTGAGTTCTTTCTGCCCTGGTGCTTGGTCTTTTGCTCCATATGCATATGTAAGTATAGATGTGTGTGTAAGTATGCAATTGTGAGAATGCATGTAAGGTGGGTCCAGCTGAATTTGTGCGTAAATGTGTAAATGAAAACTCTGTATGTTTGAAGTTGTGTATGAATTTATGTGAGATTATGCATATTCACCTATGTAAAACTTTTTATTTCTGCAAGTATTATTCTCTTCTCTTGGTTCAGTAGAAGTTTACTGCTCCTGACTTCCCCCTAGCCTGACAAGCAAGAGGCATCTGGACAATAGGGAAAGGGCTCTAGCAACTAATCCTTTACTTAATCTCCTGCTCCTTTAGGATGAGGTGCTAAGTGCCTGAGACTGCAGTCTCCAGCTTCACAGGAACACACCAGGCAGGTCAGCTACATTAGCATAGTAATTGAGAGTTAGTTAAACTTTATATTACACAGTAACCCTAAAATTTCCATAAGACAAAGACTTACCCTCACTGAAGCTATCCCCCCCAATGCCTCAAGAAGACCCTACAAGAAAGAAACACCTCCCAGCCAGGGCTGGCTCCAGGCATGGCCCCACTGAGACCCTGAAGAAAATGACAAGTCAAAAGAGTTTGTGGGCAAATCTCACTGGTAAATGTTTGTGTGGTGTGTAGGAGGCCCTGGGTCTTTTCCTCATACTGGAAAGTGATTAATAAGTATAAATATAGGATTAACAGGCCCAATATGTACATATATGATGAGTGTTTATTCACAGAGAAATTTTCATTCTCTTGATTTGATGAGACAATATCTCTTTAAATTATATATACATGCAGACAAATAGTCTCTTTTTAAAAATTAAAATGATATAAATCAGAAAAAAACTGTTGGGAAACTAGGCATGTTGGTTCATATCTGTAGTTCTATAACTCAGGAAGCTGACAGTAGGTAAAGTAATCTGAGGATGGTAAATGCAGGCTAGACTGGACTCCATAAAGAGAATATTGTCTCAATAAAGGAAGAAAACAAAGAAGCAAAGGTACAAAGCAATCCTTGTTGGGGGAAGAAGGGAAGTCTGGGTCCACTATCTGTAGAGATTTGTCTGAAACCCAAGATCAAACTCACAAGGCAAACTTACACATGCTCCCAAATCTAAAGATCACAAGGTATTATAACACATTTCTACTTAGAAGGAAAGCATTTTTCATTTCACTAATTCACATATAATCCCCGTTAACATTTCTTTTTAACCTTTTGTTAGTATACACATAAATTCACAGGGTTCATTTGCTCATATTTATACACATTGATATTCTCTGTTGCTACTGTCTCACTACCATTGCCTATTCTTTGATGCCCACTTCTCCTCTTATTGGCGAGTCTCCTTTACCCCACAACCCACACTGTTCTTATGTGATCATTTACATGTTTAGGGATAGATGGTGGGGATCTGGGATAGGAGGATCATATGGGGATTGGTAGGAGAGAGGTAGTAGTGGGGGGAAATAAGAGTTAAAATTCAGAGATATTTGAGAGATCATATGTAAACCTAATACAGTAGACATCTCCTAATATATACATAGCTGTAGATATGAAGACAATCTAAATGAAATATCTAATGAGTGGTTTTGGGTTACATATCATTGAGTTCTTGGCCAAAGGGGCCTCAAGGGATCCCAAATGACCCCGGGGTGTTTCTAAGACTACAGGTTGTCCTCTATGAACTGACAACAAGGTCCTGAGCTAAAGAACACCTGTACAACCAATTGAACATGGAGATATCAAGCTGGTCACTACATTAGAGCCTTCATCCATATGTTCTAGAATCTTTCTTACAAGAAACTCTAGCCACTATCAACAGAGAAATGTAAACACCAAACCATCCTAAAGCCCTTTATCTACAGTAGTGTATGCCTGCAAGGTATGGTAAAACAATGGCAGCACAACACTTGTGGGTGTAATCAACCAATAAGTGGTCTGACTTAAGGTCCACTCCAGGAGATCGAAACCATACCTGACACTAATTGGGTGACTAAGAACCTGAGACTACATAGTCTAGGGACCTATAGTATAACCTAATAATAGTAGTCTTAAACCACAAAGGAAAAATGTACTGACAAAATTAGACTTAAGGGGAAAGAAAAATACTCTCGGGAAGCAGAGGGTGAGGCGGATATGGGAGGGAGGTAGGAGGGGGAGGGAAAAGGGGGACCAGTTCTGATACAGGAGAAGATGGGGGAGGAGTACAGAGGGTGAGGAATTTGAGAGGAGGTGTGTAGCAATGGGGGAGGAGGAGGTAGGGGTAACCACTAGAAAGTCCCAGATGCCAGGGATCCAAGAGGTTCCCAGGATCCAACAGGGAGAACATTAGCCAAAATCCTCCACAAAGGGGAGATAGAACCTGTAGAGACCATATCCAGTGAACAGTCACAGCCCCAGATTGAGGGATGTGGCACCCACCCACCTCAAAAATATTAATCCATTATGCCTCTTGTCAAAAGGAAATGCCGGGCGGTGGTGGTGCATGCCTGTAATCCCAGGACTCTGGGAGGCAGAGGCAGGTGGATTTCTGAGTTCGAGGCCAGCCTGGTCTACAGAGTGAGTTCCAGGACAGACAGGGCTATACAGAGAAGCCCTGTCTCAAAAAAACAAAAGCAAAAACAAAAGGAAATGCAAGGACAAAAAGTGGAGCAGAGACTGAAGGAATGGCTATCCAGAGACTGCATCACCTGGGGATCCATCCCATCTGCAGACACCAAACTCAGACACTATTGCTGATGTCGAGAAGTGCTTGCTGACAGGAGCCTGATACAGCTCCTGACAGTCCTCTGAGAGGCTCTGCCAGAGCTTGACCAACACAGATGTGGATACACACAGCCACACATTGGACTGAGTGCTGGGACCCCAATGGAGAAATTAGAGCCAGGACTGAAGGAGCTGGCTTGCAACCCCATATGAAGAAGAACAACAATATCAACCAACCAGACCCCCCAAAGCACCCAGGGACTAAACCACCAACCAAAGAGTGCACATGGCAGGATTTTTGGCTCCAGCTGGATATGCAGAAGAGGATTGCCTTATTTGGCATCAATAGGACAGGAGCCCCCTTGGTCCTGTGGAGGCTCCATGACCCAGGGTAGGGGAATGATATGGAACTGAGGGAGAAGGGAGAGGGCGGTAGGAGAGCACCCTCATAGAGGCAGGGTGAGGGGAAGAAGATAGGGGTTTTGTGGAGGGGAAACTGGGAAGAGCGATAACATATGAAATGAAAATAAATAAAATAACCAAAAAATACCCCTACTGATATTCCACTATACTTATAGATCTCTGGATTGTTCATTCACTATCAAAGCAGCCTCCATCTGCAGCAAATGGAAACAATACAGAGAACCACAGCTAGCCATTATGCAGAAAGTAAGAGACCTTGAAACATTCATCACTCAATAGGATGTCTTCATCACATCCCTCCCCTTAGAGTTCAGGAAACCACATGAAAAAGGAGGCAGAAAGCAAAACCCTCTAAATGACCATGAGCAGAGCTGACAAGAACTCACAGAGACTGAAGCTGTTTGCATGGGGCCTGCACAGGTCTGCACCAGTTCCAGTGTTGTGCTTTTATAGGATTTCTTAGCATGTGAGCAATTGGGTCTCTGACTCTTGGGCTATTTTCATTCTCTTGCTCTGACTTGTCTTCAATGTGACTGTTTTTGTTTTTTCTCATATTTTATTTTGTCATATTTAGAAAACAGAAAAATAAGGGATGTAGGAATGTAATCCTAGTTATTAGCGTAAAGGTTAACAAGAGAACTGTCAATGATACATTCAAGAAGGGATATTCAGTTTAATGGAATAGCACAGGGTAGATTAATCACCCCAGGGAAGATCTCATGGACAGGAGAATTTGACCAAGAAATAATTGACTCAATATTCAGTTGAGGATTGTGGGCATGTGTGTGTGTGTGTGAATGTGTGTGTGTGTGTGTGCATAGGTGCACCCATGAGTGTGCAGGAATGCATGCAAGTGCTTTATTTGTTGAACAGTTAGAGGTTTTTTCTTTTATTTTTTTGAGAATTACAAAAATGCTGTCTAGGGCACATTAATATTTTCATCTCTTCTGAAACCACTTGATATAAACCACCACATATGTGAGCCTTTGGGGGACATTTTCATTCGAATCACCAACTTTTAAAGTAGCATTGTTTCATATGTTTTGTGTCCTTATGATATATTGGGCTTTTAACTTGCTTTTTGAGAAAGAACTTAAATATTGGGTGCACATGGGAAGAGGAGAAGATACAGGACAAACATGGGGTGGGGAAGAATATTCTCAAAACATGTAGCTTAGAATACAGTCTTGGGCTAAAGTCCTGCTTCATGTGTGGTTTTATTTTTGTACACATGGGGACAATTTCTGAGAATCAACAGTTGAGGTGAGTGCCTCATGTTTGTAAAGGTCCCACTTTCCCTGCACCCCCACCTCTACTGAATAGTTTTCATTGGGCATGGGAAAGGCTATACTCTGAAGAAATAAGGCGGATCTGCTGATTTCAGTGATTTATGGGCTATCATTGTCCTAATTTCTGAAATAGTTGAGTGAAGACATGTGGCTTCTGCATGTCTACAGGACTCACTCATGCTGAACGAACATGTTTTTTTTTTGGGGGGGGGGTGGTTGAGACAGGGTTTCTCGGTATAGACCTGTCTGTCCTGGAACTCACTCTGTAGACCAGGCTGGACTTGAACTCAGAAATCTGCCTGCCTCTGCCTCCCAAGTGCTGGGATTAAAGGTGTGCGCCACCACAGCTTGGCCGAACATGAGGTATTTTAAGGTGCAGCGACCTGGGCTTCACTGAACCAAAGTTATAGGGAATACTTGAGGGAGAGAGTCTTGAAGGGATCTCTGGGGTTGTGAGGTTTTCAGATTTTTTTAACAGAGCAGGTAGAAAAGTAGTCCCTCAGATGGAGGCTACTTGGCATTACCTCTGATGAAGGAAAATTCTTGTTGGTGGTTTTGAAGTTTGTGTCAGTAAGAAAAGAACGTTTGCCATCAGAAATAGTCTCTCGGGTGTCTGCTAGACATAAGATGTTTGTACTTTCTGATCTCCATGGGGAAATCACTCAGTGTGGGTTCAGTTCAGAGAACATTCCTAACACGTACAGATCTGGGAAGGGACAGAAATGATACAAGCACTAGGCAGGTCTACACAGACTCCTGAATCCCCAAGCCCCTGCCCCCATGCACATTTAACTTGTTCTGGTTGTTCCTCACAGAGAACCTACCTGAGACATGGAGTGGAGAGGCAATGTTCCTCCAGGAAGAGACCTTGTGCCTTGACTCAGATGCCCCTCTAGATACAACAAATCAGAGCAGTCAGTGCCCATCAACTGCTCAAGAAAATGGGTGGGGCAGATGAGGTCAGAATGGAGAGTGCTAGTAGGTGTGTGTTCCTGAATATTCCCATCTAAAGGAGCATCTTCCTCATGTCTAGGCACCATCATTCGATGCCCTCCTAAGCAGTCGTTCATCTAAACAAATGATCTATGTTATGTAGATCCCATTCTCAAACACTTCTCAGTCCCTTACTTCTGAGTGGTCCATTTGAGGATACTCTACGAAGCTAAACATTTTTAGTTTATTAAAAAGAAAGTGTCAGCCGGGCGGTGGTGGCGCACGCCTATAATCCCAGCACTTGGGAGGCAGAGGCAGGCGGATTTCTGAGTTCGAGGCCAGCCTGGTCTACCGAGTGAGTTCCAGGACAGCCGGAACTACACAGAGAAACCCTGTCTCGAAAAAAACAAAACAAAACAAAACAAAACAAAAAAAAAAAAAAAAAAAAAAAAGAAAGTGTCAAACTTGAAAAGACTTTCATATATCTCCATGTTTCAAAGGCCCAAGAACTGGAGCCAGGAGTCTCTTTGATAACTATTTTTATGACAATAATATTAATGAGTATCCATGTGACCTAGTGTCCCTCACTGGCATTGTATGTCTTTTCCTAATTTAGGAAGTTTCCTTTACTTCTGCAATAGTTGTAACCAACTAGACTCAGTGCTGCTTGGGTTTCCACACCCAGCTGGAACAGGATGAGAGAGAGAGAGAGAGAGAGAGAGAGAGAGAGAGAGAGAGATGGAGGGAGGGAGAGAGAGAGAGAGAGAGAGAGAGAGAGAGAGAGAGAGAGAGAGAGAGAGAGAGAGAGAGAGAGATTGATTTTGGGGACGGAGAGAACACATGAGATTCTGGGTGACCATCACAAAGCCATTTTCCCTGTACCTTCTCATTGAATTTCTACCTCTTTCTCTTTTCTGAAGGCTGTTTCCATTTTCATTGTTGCTACTAACACTGAGACTCTGAGTAACAAAACAATCAGCAGGCTGAGAGAACTGTATTCACCCACCAGTTAAATTGAAACCACAGTGTGCTTTTAATTTGTTTTCTATATTCCCTCAACTAGTTGAAGTTATGAATACATCTTAACACAACAGAGTCTGATATAATTAGCACAGCCTATACAGGCACCCTTTGTTTCCTGGTTGCTGCAAAAAATAACCACAGAAGATGGAGAGAAGGTTCAGCTGTTAAGAGCACTTACTGCAGTTGCAGAGCACTTTGGTGCATTCCCCAATACCCAGGTGTCAGGTCACAACTTTATGTAATTTCAGTTCCAGGTGGTCAGTTTCCTCTTCAAACCATACCATACACAATACAATATACAATATACAACAGTATAAACAGACACTCACACATACTGTCTTGTGAGTGTGTGCATATACACATACGTGGCCCAGGGAGTGACCCTATTTGGAGGTGTGGCCTTGTTGGTGTAGGTGTGTCACTGTGGGTGTGGGCTTAAGGCCCTCACCCCAGTTGCCTGGAAGTCAGTCATCCACTAGCATCCTTCCGATGAAGATATAGAACTCTCATCTCCTCCTGCACCATATCTGCATGGATGCCGCCATGTTTCTGCCTTGATGACAATGGACTGAACCTCTGAGCCGGTAAGCCAACCCCTATTAAATGTTGTCTTTTTTAAAATTTGCATTGGTCATGGTGTCTGTTCACAGCAGTAAAACCCTAACTAAGACAATACACCAGTACACACACACACACACACACACACACACACACACAAACACACAAATTAAACAAACTTTTTTGTTTTAATTTATTCTTTATCTTTACATCCCAACATGAGGCTGTCTCCTCCATTACCACCTCATGCAAATCCTATCCCCATTCCCCAATTCCCTTCTCCTCTGAGGAGAGGAAGCCCCTCCCCTCCTAGCAAAACAAGCCACTGCATGACTAGGTGCATCCTCTCCCACTGAGGCTAGACACAGCAGTCTAGTCAGGGGAACAGGTTCCACAGGCAGGCTGCAGATTCAGTAAGCCCCTGCTCCAGTTGTTGAGGGACCCACATGAAGACTAAGCTGCATATCTGCTACATATGTCGGGGATGGTGTGTAAGCCCAGCTCATGCTTGCTCTTTGGTGGTTCAGTGTGTTGGAGTCCCCTAGGGTCCTGGTTAATTGACTCTGTTGATCTTCCTGTGGAGACCCTGCCCTCTTAGTGTTCCTCAATCCTTCCTCCAACTCTTCCATAAGACTCCCTGAGCTCCATCTAATGTTTTGCTGTGGATCTCTGCATCTCTTTCCATTGGTTGCTGGGTGGAGCCTCTAAGAGCACAGTTATATTAGGGTCTTTTTTCCCCCCACAACGTATGTATTTTTTAGTCCTTGGTTTATCTTATTTTTTTAAACTTTTTTAAAAAAATAGATATTTTCTTTCTTTACATTTCAAATGTTATCTCCTTTCCTGGATTCCTCTCCAAAAATTCCCTATCCCATGCCCCTTCCTGCAGCTCATCAACACACCCACTCTCACTTCCTGTCCTGGCATTCCTCTATACTGGGGCACTGAGCCTTCTCAGGACCAAGGGCCACTCCTCCCTTTGTTGCCCAAGAAGGCCGTCCTCTGCTACATATGCAGCTGGAGCCAGTGGGTCTCTCCATGTGTACTCCTTCGTTGGTGGTTTAGTCCCTGGGAGCTCTGTGAATACTGGTTGGTTCATATTTTTTTTCATCCTGTGGTGCTGGAAACCCCTACAGTTCCTTGGGTCCTTCCTCTAGCTCTGCCATCAGGGACCCTGTGCTCAGTTCAATGGTTGGCTGAGAGTGTCCCCCTCTGTATTTGTCAGGCACTGGCACAGCCTCTCAGGCTACAGCTATGTCAGGCTTCTGTCAGCAAATGTTGTGGGCATCCACAATAGTATCTGGGTTTTGTAACTGTATATGGGATTGATCCCCAGGTAGCGTAGTCTATGGACGGTTTTTCCTTCAGTCTCTGCTCCACACTTTGTCTCTGTATCTCCTACCATGAATATTTTGTTCCCCCTTCTAAGAAGGACCAAAGTATCCATAGTTTGGTCTTCCTTCTTCTTGAGCTTTGTTTGCTCTGTGTATTGTATCTTGGGTATTCCAAGCATCTGGGCTAATATCCTCTTGTCAGTCAGTGCATACCATGTGTATTCTTTTGTGATTGGGTTATCTCACTCAGGATGATATTTTCTAGTCCCATCCATTTGTTGAAGAATTTCATGAATTCATTGTTTTTAATAGTGGAATAGTACTCCATTATGTAAATATACCACATTTTCTGTATCCATTCCTCTGTTGAGGGACATCTGGGTTCTGTCCAGCTTCTGGCTATTATAAAAAAGTCTGCTATGAACATAGTGGAGCATGTGTCCTTATTACATGCTGGGGAATCCTCTGGGTATATGCCCAGGAGTGCTATAGCAGGTTCCTCTGGTAGTGCTATGTCCAATTTTCTGAGGAATCATCAAACTGACTTCCAGAGTGGTTATACCAGCTTTCAATTCCACCATCAGTGGAGGAGTGTTCCTATTTCTCCACATCCTTACCAGCACCTGCTGTTACCTGAGTTTTTGATCTTAGCCATTCTAAGTGGTCTGAGATAGAATCAGAGGTTTTCTTTGATTTCCATTTCCATGATGACTAAGGATGTTGAACACTTCTTCTATTTTTTTACTTATATGTATGATTTTTTGCCTTTATAGATGAATTTGAGAAATGCTCTTTCCGTGTCTATGAAGCATTGTGTTGGGATTTTGATGGGGATTGTACTGAATCTATAGATTGCCTTTGGTAGGATAGCCATTTTTACTATGTTAAATCTGTCAACCCATTAACATGGGAGATCTCTTCATTAACCATTCGGTATTCTTTGTTTAGCTCTGTACCCCATTTAATTTTTATTTTTTTATTGGATATATTCTATATTTACATTTTATTTCCCTTTTTTGTTTCCCCACCCCCCTAAGGTCCCACATGCCCTTTTCCCTCCCCCTGTTCTCTCATCCACCCCTTCCCACTTCTTTGTTCTGGTATTCCCCTACACTGATGCTTTGATCCTTTCCAGCATTAGTGTCCATTCCTTTCTTCTTGTCAGACATCATTTGGTATGTGAATTATGTCTTTGGTGTCCCAAGCTTCTAGGCTAATATCCACTTATCAGTGACTGCATACCATGGGCATTCATTTGAGACTGGGTTACCTCACTTAGTATGATGTTCTCCAGCTCCATCCATTTCTCTAAGAATTTCATGAATTCATTGTTTCTAATGGCTGAATAGTACTCCATTGTGTATATATACCACATTTTTTGTATCCATTCCTCCATTGAGGGACATCTGGGTTCTTTCCAGCTTCTGGCTATTATAAATAAGGCTGCTATGAACATAGTGGAGCATGTATCCTTATTACATGCTGGGGAATCTTCTGGGTATATTCCCAGGAGTGGTATGGCTGGATCCTCTGGAAGTATCATGTCCAGTTTTCTGAGGAACCGCCATACTGATTTCCAGAGTGGTTGTACCAGTTTGCATTCCCACCAGCAGTGGAGGGCTGTTCCTCTTTCTCCCCATCCTTGCCAACACCTGATGTCTTCTGAGTTTTTAATCCTAGCCATTCTGACTGGTGTGAGGTGAAATCTCAGGGTTGTTTTGATTTGCATTTCTCTAATGACTAATGATGTTGAACATTTTTTAAGGTGTTTCTCAGCCATCCGAATTTCTTCAGGTGTTAAGTCTTTGTTTAGCTCTGTGCCCCATTTTTGGATAGGGTTATTTGGTTTTCTGGGGTCTAACTTCTTGATTTCTTTGTATACATTGATTATTAGCCCTCTGTCAGATGTGGGGTTGGTGAAGATCTTTCCCCAATTTGTTGGTTGCTGATTTGTCATTTTGACAGTGTCTTTTGCCTTACAGAAACTTTGTAATTTTATGAGGTCCCATTTGTCTATTCTTGCTCTTAGAGCATAAGCAATTGGTGTTCTGTTCAGGAATTTTCCCCCTGAGCCAATGTCCTTAAGAGTCTTCCCCAGTTTCTTTTCTATTAGTTTTAGTGTGTCTGGTTTTATGTGGAGGTCCTTGATCCACTTGGAGTTGAGATTAGTGCAAGGAGATAAGAGTGGATCAATTCTCATTCTTCTGCATGTTGTCTGTACCCCATTTTTAATAGGGTTATTTGGTTCTCTGGTGTCTAACTTCTTGAGTTCTTTGTATATATTGGATATTACCCCTCTGTCAGATGTAGTGTTCTTAAAGATCTTTTACCAATCTGTTGGTTGACGTTTTGTCCTATTGACATTGTCCCTTACCTTACAGAAACTTTGTAATTTTATGAGGTCTATTTTGACAGTTCTTGATCTTAGAGCATAAGCTATGGGTGTTCTAATCGGGAAATTTTCCCTGTGCCCATGTACTCAAGGGTCTTCCCCAGTTTCTTTTCTATTAGTTTAATTGTATCTGGTTTTATGAGAAGGTCTTTGATCCACTTGGACTTGAGCTTTGTACAAGGAGATAAGATTGGATCAGTTTGCATTCTTCTACATGCTGATTTCCAGTTGAACCATCACCACTTATTGAAAATGTTATCTTTTTTCCACTGGATGGTTTTAGCTCCATTGTCAAAGATCAAGAGACCATAGGTGTATGTGCCATTTCTAGTTCTTCAATTCTATTTCACTGATGTACCTGCGTGTCACTGTACCAATACCATACCTCATATAGAAGTTTGCTGGTGGAGTTTTTGGAGTCACTTAAGTATACTACCATATCATCTGCAAATAGTGATAGTTTGACTTCTTCCCTTTCAAATTGTATCCCTTTTACCTCCTTTTGTTGTTTAATTGCTGTAGCTAGAACTTCAAGTACTATATTGAATAGATATGGAGACAGGGGACAGCATTGTCTAGTCCCTGATTTTAGTGAGATTGCTTCAATTTTCGTAGTTTGATGTTGGCTACTGTTTTGCTGTATATTGCTTTTACTAAGCTAGGCTTGAATATGCAAGCATAACAGAGTATCATTAATAGTGTCAGGGATTGTTTCTTGCCATTGGGATGGGTCTACATTTGGGCCACCCAATGGTTAGTCATTCCCTGTCTCTGCTCTCTTTGTCAGTGTACTACATGTATGCAGAATGCATGTTGTGTTGAAAGTTTTATGAGTAGGTTGCAGTCTTTATCTCTCCACTTGGAATCCTGCCTGGATGCAGGAAGTGTCCAATTCAGGAACCATATCTTAATTTGGTAGGAGTCTCAGCTAGAGTTTCCCCCATAGACACCTTGGGCCTACCCCAAACCAGCTTTCTGGCATGTCCTAAAGGTTTCACCCCCCCACAGCCGATTTCCCTTCTCTCTCCCCTCCTCTTAGTCACTTACTTTATATCCTCTTCCAGGGTGGAGCTCAATGGCTCTGCTTGTCCATCCTCTCCATGGCACACTTAACCAGGGCTTTTTCAATGCCGATAGCATATGTAGTACCCTCATTAGTGTGTTCACCCATATCTGAGCCATAGCCAATCTTTTGGCTTCTGCTAAAAACTACTGTGCTGCTAACACAAAGTCTTCTACCATGCTACATCTAGACTCTGAATCCAACAGGATTGATCCTTACTCCAATTTGGACAAGACAGAAACCCTGGAGAGAACTCAATGAAGCTAAAATGACTATAGAATTTAAACATCCAACAACAAAACTAGAAAACTCATAGGAAAGTCTCATAAGCAGAAGACCAGACATTGATACTAGAAGAAAAATAAAATCATCTGGACAAAATAAGCAAGAAATTTAAAGCAAGCAAACAAATGTGAAAGAAACCTACAGGAAATGTGAAGTATCATGAGAAAACTGAGCCTTCAAAATGTAGGCGTACATGAAGGAGAAGAAATCCAGGGTAATGGCATAGACTAGATCTTCAATAAGATCATAGATGAAAATTTCCCCAAACTAAAGGAACAGATGTCAGTCAATATACAAGAAACATATAAACCTACTGTAATGGCTATTCCTGGTTGACAACTTGATTATATCTGGAATGAACTACAGCCGAGTATGGGAGGGCTCACTTGTGACCTAGATTTTGAGGCTGGAAGACACAAGTTTCTGACCTGGATATTCGCATGGAGATCTTGAGCCATACTGGCCATGGAAAGCTTAGGCCCAGGCAAGGTAGTATATGTCTTTAATCCCAGGATACTGAGGCAAGGAGATCTCTGAGTTCAAGGTCATCCTGCGACAAAGCAAGTCCCAGATCCAGGTGTGATGATATACATCTTTAACCTGGGCCACACATTCTGCTGGAGGCCTACATAAGGACATTGGAAGAAGGAAGACTCATTCTTCTTCATCTGCTTGCACTTAAGAACCTGCACATCTCGTGGAATCTACTTCTACAGAAGACTAACTGAAACAACTAGCCTCGTGGGACTGAGTGACTACTAGATTTTTGGACTTCCCATCCACAGCTGACCAGTGTTGGGTTAGTTAGAGTACAGACTGTAAGTCATCACAATATATCCCCTCAATATAGAGAGACATTCCATAAGTTTTGTCACTCTAGAAAACTCTGACTAATACAAATATACAAGGTCAGAAAAGAAATCCTCCATGACTCATAATACCCAAAATGATAAAAGTACAAAACCTAGAAAGAATATGAAAGGTCATAGGGAAAAGAACAGAACACATATTAAGGGAGGCTCTTAATAACATCTGACTTAATGCAGTTTCTGAAAAGGTCTGGATGAATATTCTACAGGTGCCAAGAGACCCAGTCCAGACTACTATAGCTAGTAAAACTAACAATCACAGTTGTAGGAAAAAGACAAATATTTCATGATATCAAAGAAAATTGGGATAGTTTATTCCTTTTTTCTTTCATTATATATAGATACTTTTCTTCGTGATATATCCTGATTTTACTTTCTAATCTCTCTACTCCTAATTTTTTCCCACCATCCCTCCCCTCAGGATCCACTCCCTTTCTGTCCCTTACAATAAAAGAACATGTTTCTAAGAATTATCAACCAAACATGACAAAATAAAATATAATAAGTTGAGGCAAAACTTATCATATCGAGGTTAGACATGGAAACCTGACAGGAGAAAACATGTCCCAAGGTGCAGACACAAGAGTATGAGACCTGCTGGTTCTCACAGTGAGGAATCTCATAAAAACACCAAGTTAATGGCTATAATATTTGTGCAGAGGACCTGAGGCAGGCTCATGTAGGCCCCATGTTTGCTGTTTTTCTCTTTGTAAGATCATATGTGCCTTGCTTTGTTGATTCAGAGGACCTTGGTCCCTGGCTACTTCCATCCCTTCTGACACTTACAGTCTTTCTTCTTCCTCTTATGTAGGATTCCCTAAGCTCTGAGGGGAGGGATTTAATGAAAACCTCCCATTTAGGTACTCTCTCCCCATAATGTCTGGCTGTGGATATCTGCATCTCTTCCCATCTACAGCCATGCAAAGCCTCTCTGATGATGACTGGATAAGGCACATTGACGAAAAGACTGTTGGAAGCAGATGGTCATTCTGATCTAGTCTGAGTCATTTAATGAAACTAGGTTCAGAAATTAAAATAGCTATGGATATCCAAATATGCATATTTGATGGTTTAACTGTAAACTTTAGCAGATTCATAAAACACACAGGAGTTACAGATGTCAGCTGTGTGTGTGTCTGTGTGTATAAGTTTGTGTTCATGAAAGACCATCCCAGAGATAATGAGATTTTGAGGACTTGGTCCGAATGCATGAATATGAACTTTAGTCATCATGGGATTTACTTGGGACTTGCTTTTGTCCTGACTCTTTCATGTTCTCTCCTTTTTTCTCCTTACCATCCATGAAAAATGGAAGAAAAGTCTCTGGAATGTTCTCCTGCCACATTCTGTTCAGCCCAATTTGAACGTTCTCCTGCCACATTCTGTTCAGCCCAAGTTCATGGGAAATGCAAGTTTAACTTAGCTGTTTTAAACTGTGAGCCTTCCCAAACAAGGCTTTTCCATTGAAATTATTTTCTCATTCATTTGTTCTGAATGATGAAGTTACAGTCTGATGGAGTTGAGTTCAAGTTCAATAGTAGAACATTGGTGTGGCATAAAAGACCATGAACTACATCTTCTGGAGTGCATGCACGTTTGCATGTGCACTAACACACACACACACACAAACACACACACACACACACACACACACACACACACACACACGCGCACACACAGAATTATTGCCAAATAATCTAAGCCTGGAAGACAAAAAAATGTCAGTTCCCTCCTATTACATACTTTCTGCCCACAGTTGGACACTCTTTGAGGGCTGGAGGGCTGGGTGTTAGGACATGTGAAGGCAGAATTCCCAGCTCACAGAATTTGCATCTGTCACCTTGAGAGAGGCAGTAAAGGAGTGAGTAGGAGAGAAGGGAAAGAAAGAATCGGATAGAGTTCTTCAATACCTAGAGAAAGAACATTATAAAAATATTTTCTGGTTTACCAGTGGGTAAAGAAACTCTCTACTGAGACAAACTACTTGAGTAAATCTCTGAAAGCCACATGAAGTGAGATGTGACCTGATCATACCGAGATGTACTTTCACCCCCATATATACACCTAAAAATTATTTTAAAATAAGTTTTCTCTCATGAATCTGTAACTTTGACGCACCCTTCTAATGGATGTCTCATGTGTCAGACAATCTCTGAATTATTTCTTTTCAAAGAAAAGCAAAAGGCAAATCATTATTGTATATTTTCTATACTGTCTGTTTGTATTCTCCTGGAGAATAAAATGACAGCACGTGGTTGCCATGGTTCTTCCTTGCTTCTCTACCATCAGTCTTCTGTACCCCTTACCTAGATCTCTGTCACCACTAACCCACTCCCCCAAACACTCCTTCCTTTGATGCATTCCCTCTCACTGAGGACTCCTTATTTTAGAAAATGATCCCAAACCCCTATCATGCATCCTTTTCAGAGTTTCTATCAACAAAGTGAGACCCAAAGTCAGCACCACCTCCTATCCAGCAGATAATGGATGTGTCCAGGAGCTGCATCAAGATGACTCGGATCTCTCTGGGTCTCGAGCCCTCATCTAGGGCAGGACGAAAGATGAGCTAGGTACCACCTCCATTTGGGCACTTGTATTTGTCTGTCATACCATATCGCCATGTCTCTTCCAGCTCTAAATCATCACACTACATATCAGGTGGTTTTTGAAGGAATGAGAATTTTAGTACAGCAAACCTGTCTGTAAGGTTTGTCCTTAACATCTCTAATATGTGCACACAATTGTGAGATGAGGCAATAGTGAAAATGTCTCCTGGTAGTTACTGAACGTGGGTACATAAATATGAGCCTTTGAAGTATGAGGATTGCACCAGACAGGAAATGTGAAAAGAATTTTTTCTCAGAATCCTTCATGGTAATGCAAAGCTGTTACACATGTGCACAATGATAACTTCCATGGATGCAAATGCAGAGAAAAAAAAGATCAGGTTTAGGCACATTTCCCTTCCAATAACAGCCCCATCATATGTGAGATTAAAGTAGTGTTGTTCTGAGCAGAGGACGGTCATTGCTTGCTTCATAATAAACTAGGTGTGGGGACACACAGAACTATGCATCACTAACTTGTATTTCTCAATAGGATGGTAACATCATACAGGGTGCTTATCACAATAAAAACAATGCTAATGTAATTCAGAATATACTATAAGAGTAGTGCTATGAGAAGGGTTCAGACAAAATAGGAGCACCACTTATGTTTAGTATATTGCTAGTAGAATGTATGTAGTAAGTTGTTTATAGAGTTCTTGTGAAGAAGAATGCCAATGAACTGGTAAAAAGCAAGAACCACAGTAACACTGTGCTTGAAACAATAAGAACAATGTTAAGAGAAGTACATGGACACACTAAGAAGAGTGCTTCTAGAGTAAAAATTTAGAACAATCAATGCTAAGAGAAGAATACACAAGAGGAACAATGCTAATTTGATGCACAGTAGGACCAATGTTCAAGATGGTCCTTAGCACTTAGAAGGTACAATGATGTTTAACTTTCCCTGCTAAGCATTTTTCTTTTTGATGCTTAGGATTTTAGAGTTGTGTCCATCATCTTGAGGCCTATGATGTTCTTCTTCACAGGACGGGGTTCTTTCTCCAATCTGAGACAGGAGGCAGGGAAAAAAGTAGTTATCAGGGAGAACCTGCATCTCCCCCTCTGTCACTGCAGAGCATGCATGCTCCCATTCTCCAAGAACTTGGAGACCATGCTCCCCAAACAAAGTCTCTGCTAAGATCTCAGTGACTGTTTCAGTGGTCTCTGAGTTCCTTGATTAGAGGAGGGTGTGGTCTGCACATTAAGAGCTAACCTGGGATTTGGAAGCCTGCAGCATCCAGGGTGGAAAAGGTTCCTAACATAATTGACAGGGAGTTGAGGGAACATGAGATATTGCATTCCACCATTATGTTGCACTGCAGAGGACTACAAGTGGATGGTTGGCAGTTCTCATGTCCATGTGGGATCCCATATTATATGAGAAATTTATATAACCCAGGTGTACAGAATGAGTCAGAGAGTCACTTACAGTTCCAGTATTTTCCTCTTCCTTTTCTTCCTCCTCTTCCTCCTCTTCCTCCTCCTCCTGTGCTTCTTCCTCCTCTTGCTCCTGCTCCTGCTCCTCCTCCTCTTCTTCCTGCTCTTCCTCCTCCTCCTGCGCTTCTTCCTCCTCCTGCTCCTCCTCCTTCTCCTCCTTCTCCTCCTCCTCCTCCTCCTCCTCCTCCTCCTCCTCCTCCTTATGCTCCTCCTCCTCCTGCTCCTTCTCTTCCTCTTCCTCTTTGTCTTCATCTTCTTCTTTCGGGTTACTGATTTCTTCATATATCATTGGCTTTTTCCTTTCCCTTAACGGATGGCTGCAGATGCTCACTGGCCTTTTCCTGAGTCCTGAGATTGGGAAGAGTTAGTAGAGAGCTAGGTGCTGAGAGGATTTAAGGATTTTGTTTTGATAGAAAGTATAAGCCTTGGACCTCACATGTGTCCATGAGCTTTTTGTCAAGCACTGTTTTTTTCTAGACAGGGCTGCTCTGTGTAGCCCTGGCTGCCCTGGAACTCACTCTGTAGACCAGGCTGGCCTCAAGCTCAGAAATCCACCTGCCTCTGCCTCTGAAGTGCTGGGATTAAAGGCGTGTGCCACCACTGCCTGAATAAACACTTGGATTGAACATCTTCTGAAACAGACAGACCAGACAGCAGATCCTCCCCACTTTGGAACAAATATCAGTTCAATAAGAACCTTCCTTTGTAACCTAGTTCATCCAGCATGTTCCTGAGAGTGCATACATTTAGCTGAGACAGTGACTGCAGTGAGGCTCTTGATTAGGTTACTATGTGGAACAAAATGCATGAGGAAGGATTGGTGATTTAGTTCAGAGGTGCTGGAATTTCCTCAGCATATAAGGACTGTTTAAAGTAAAAACTGAAACAGAAAGAGTGGATCAACAAAATCACCTTGCAGAGATCAAGCTCTCCATTTGTGAATATGTTATATTTACTGTTTGATAGCCTATTGAATCTGGCTTGCTTAACTTCAGAGTTATCGGGTTACTGGAGATATTTTATGACTCTTTCTTTCTTTCTTTCTTTCTTTCTTTCTTTCTTTCTTTCTCTTTCTTTTCCCTCTCTCTCTCTCCCTCTATCCTATATTTCTTTCATTTTAGAGCTGAGAAGACAGAAGAGAAGACCTAGGGAACACACTCACCACATTGTTGATGGTTATGTATGCTAATCAGATACACAAGACCTGTGCAATTGAAGCTCACATGGTGGATCAAGCCTAGATCTCAGCATTCAGGAAAGTAAGTCTAGGGAACTATCTAAAGTCTAAGGCCAGCTGGGAACTGTAGCATGAGGCCCAATCTTAAAAAATTCCATGCTACTGTCTCTGTTTCCCCTTTCATCTATATTCTATCACTCACCCAACCTATAATAAAATATATGTGTTCATTTGTTTGTATATGTGTCATGTATATAGAGTAGGAAAATGATCTAATACTATTCTGTACTAGGCATGGTCTGTTTGCCTCCAGGAAATATTGATTGTCTATTTAGGCAGGTTGATTCCTGGAATCTAGGAATTCAATATCAGCATGGAAAAATTATAGACTATTTCTGACCACATCAACAGACAATTTCTTTCCAGGATGAACATATAGAACAAAATTCAGTGGAGAGTAACAAATGTATCCAGTAATATATCTTGATATAATAATCAGTAGCATTTTTCTATTTTATTTCAGTATGTATTGTTATGTTATTGATTTTGAATGTTTAGATAGCTTTATTGTGTAAAATTATAGTTCCTTACACTGTGATTCATGAATAGTATTTTTCAGGAAATATACAGCTTTAAAAAAGAAGTATTTCAATCATGGTCACTCATAGAAACTTGCACTGGGTCCACATGGAGCTCAACATTAGCACTCAAAGTGGTTCATACCTCTCTGATGTCTTTAAACAAATCAATCTGGACTGAGGCTGTCTATTCATTCTCCTTTCACCCATGTCATCCTCCCTCCAGTTCTACTCAAGCATCTAAATATTTACCATTTACCTACTGTCAAAGAAAATATACATTTTCCTTTTGCACATTTACAATTTTGTTGTGGTGTCCATATTCTTAACTTTTTGACATCATTCTTCCCTCAGCACTGACCTGAGAGATGGGAGATTTGTTTGCAACCCTCGCTGGTACTTGACTGAAAAGTTTTCCTATACACAGCTCCTCCATGTCTACTCACCTTGACTCTCATGGCTGGAAACTCCTTCAGAATCACTAAGCACAGATTTTGTGACCTGTTCCTTAGGTTCCATGAAATCCGGGAGATGGGCTCTGAGTCCTAGAAAGCAGCAAAATGTTTCTTCCTTATCACACAACTGAAAAGAGGAATGCAAAGGGTAGGCTCTGGGAGGACGTAAGACAACACTGTCCACCTGAACAAAGGCCTTCTGGAGAGAAAATTCAGGCTACAGGGATGTGTGCTATAGTGGCTGTTCCCTGCCTCAGCCCTGCATAGGATAAAAATTAGCAGGATATTCAGCAGTTGACTTGACATATTTCTTGAAAAAGAGAATAACAGTAAGAGGCTGAGAAGGAGCCATAGTATAGAGAGGGGCTGGAGGACACTTGGGCTTGTCTGAACCCAGAGCTCACTCTTACCTAGATTAGTCATGGTGGTGTAGTTTCTTTTCATATACACATATGTGATCTTCTCTGAATAGCTCAGCTTTGCCCATTCTTCCTTAGAGAAGTATTTGGAGATATCCTTGAAGGCCTAGAAAAGCAGGAAAATGTCGATGTGGCAGCCAATCTGCCGTGCATGTATGCCCTTCAGTGCAGAGCATGTCCTCTGTTCCTAGACCTCCATACTACTCTTGGGAATTGGAGGAAGGCCTTCTAGATGGATTTGAGAGCCAAGAGAGAAGCTGTGTATGCTCTGTCCAGACTCTTCCTCAGCATCCAAAGGGTTTCACTGACACTTGCTTGCTTCCTTCCCACATTTAGGAAAAGGATATTCTGGAATAATTTGGAACCCTCTAATTTATTCTAGCACAGGGTCGCAGGCCAGATATGTTCAGAGATGATGGAGAAAGTTCCCCTGACATTGTGTGGCCTGGTAAATCCCTGATGCTTCTCCACAGTGTTCCCTCATTCATCTCCTGAGAAATCTAAGTCTCCATAGCATTCCATGGCCACTCCTCTGCCCCATGAAGATCACCTCACCTTGCATGTCTCCTCTGGATTGTGTTTAGATTTTCTGAGGTTCACTGAATGAGACCTTCTGCTCATGGCACTGGGGATGCAATCTTCAAGGTATGCTTGAACACTTAAACCTGAGGAGGAGGATAAGCACCAGCCAGTCACCTGAAATTAAATTCTACTGTTTGCCATTATGGCTTATATGTCCCCTGAGAAGTTACATGGAGGAAATCCTGCACATAGGCTTATCTGGGATAGGAATTACAGGGCTTCTATGACAAGGTTGAGGTGTGTTTGAGTCTACAATGCATGTCCACTACTGATGTTACTAGTCTTCTGGGATGTGTCCTGAATTGGAGGACACAGAGAAAGATATTGTTGGATGTGTCAGGAAGAAAATAAGAGTCCCCTACATTCTAACCAGAATGTAAGAATGTTGATTTCATATGTTGAGGAAGAGGGAGTACTGTAGAGGGAGATACGATAATGATTACCAAAGAACAGTTGGCAGGAGTAATGAGTCGGTAAGATGACCATGGTTTACAAACAACCAGTTACTGTTAAAGAAAAGAATCAGAAGTCTACAAGTACAGAGACCAGGTAAATGTTTAAGGACAGTCAGTGTTTACCATGACAATTTGATGACAGTCTGCTGTGTAGATATTTTTATTTTCCCTCCATATTCCATAAACATGCAAGGTTACATGATCAGGAGGCAAGAGTCAAAATCAGAAAAAGTAGTTCCTAGGAAGTCAGGCTTGCTGTTGAACAACAGTGACCCAAAAGTGTTTTTCATGAGATAGTGGAATAAATGTGCAGTATAGTTTTAGAGGTTAAAACTTATTTTTCTAGTGCCCCCCCCAAAGAATAAAGAGTCTGAATGAGTTTTTAATACTAAAAATATAGTTTCATTTTATGAAGGTGGAATTTTTCTTTCCAGGCATTTTAGCATTTTATTTATTTTAAAATAGAGATAAGGTAAATGTGTGTGTGTGTGTTTATGTGTGTGTGTGTTTGTTTGTGTGTGTGTGTGTGTGTGTGTGTGTGTGTTCATTTTTATGCACTTGTACACAGAGGCCACTGTTCAATCTTAGGTGTCATGCCTTAGGAGACATTCACCTCATTTTTAAAGGCAATACTTTCCCTTGGTACCTAGAACTTGCTAGCCAGGGAGCTTTAGGGAACTAGCTGCCTCCACTGCTCCAGAGATGGGAGGTCAAGAACCTGCCTTCTTTCTTAGCTTTGGATTTCAACCAGAGTGCTGGAGATTGAACTTGCGCCTCATGTTTGTAGGGCTACTGTTTATCAACTGAGCTCCTTTCCCTGGCCACTCAAACATTTAGTGTGTACACATGTGCATGCACATGCATGCACGCATGAACACACACATTCATGTGTACACACACATACACAAACACCACAAATGAACATTGTATTCATGTCTGTACACATACATATTATATGTGTACATGTGTAGGTTTTTGTTTTTGCCTTTTAGACTGGCCCCAACTCCTGGGTTCAAGGTATCTTCTTGTCTCATTCTGCTGACTGGATTAGATTTATAGGTTTGTGCTGTGGTGTGTCCCCATGGTGTGTAGTTTTGAATGTGGTGTTCAAGAATACAATGGTGATATGACCTCTCTAAAAGATGGATTTTGCTTTGACAAAATTCAGCATCCTTTCATGCTAAAGGTCTTAGAAAGAGCAGGAATTCAAGGCCCATATCTAAACTTAGTAAAAGCAATATACAGCAGACCAGTAGCCAACATCAGGGTAAACGGAGAAAAACTTGAAACAATCCCACTAAAATCAGGGACTAGAAAAGGCTTCCCTCTCTCACCATATCTCTTCAATATAGTAGTTGACGTACTAGCTAGAGCAATTTGACAACAGAGGGAAGTCAAAGCGATACAAATCAGAAAGGAAGAAGTCAAACTATCACTATTCGCAGATGATATGATAGTATACTTAAGTGACCCAAAATATTCCACCAGAGAACTCCTGCAACTGATAAACAACTTCAGCAAAGTAGCTGGCTATAAAGTCAACTCAAGCAAATCAGTAGCCTTCCTATACACGAAGGATAAGCAGGCAGAAAAAGAAATTAGGGAAATGACACCCTTCACAATAGCCATAAAGGATATAAAGTATCTTGGAGTGACGCTAACCAAACATGTGAAAGATTTATATGATAAAACTTCAGGTCTCTGAAGAGGGAAACTGAAGAAGACATCAGAAAATAGGAAAATCTTCCATGCTCGTGGGTTGGCAGAACTAATATAGTCAAAATGGCAATCTTGCCCAAAGCAATATACAGATTCAATGCAATCCCCATCAAAATCCCAACTCAATTCTTCATAGAGTTAGAAAGAGCAATTTTCAAATTCTTCTGGAATAACAAAAAACCCAGGATAGCTAAAACTATCATCAACAGCAAAAGAACTTCTGGGGGAATCAATATCCCGGACCTCAAGCAATATTACAGAGCAGTAGTATTCAAAACTGCATGGTATTGGTTCAGTGACAGGGAGGCAGATCAATGGAATAGGATCAAAGACCCAGAATTGAACCCACACATCTATGGCCAATTGATCTTTGACAAAGGAGCTGAAAACATCCAGTGGAAAAAAGATAGCCTTTTCAACAGATGGTGCTGGCTCAAGTGGAGGTCAACATGCAGAAGAATGAGAATTGATACACTCTTATCTCCTTGCACTAAGCTCAACTCCAAGTGGATCAAGGACCTCCACATAAAACCAGACACACTAAAACTAATAGAAAAGAAACTGGGGAAGACCCTTGAGGACATTGGCTCAGGGGGAAAATTCCTGAACAGAACACCAATTGCTTATGCTCTAAGAGCAAGCATAGACAAATGGGACCTCATAAAATTACAAAGTTTCTGTAAGGCAAAAGACACTGTCAAAAGGACAAATCAGCAACCAACAAATTGGGAAAAAATCTTCACCAACCCCATATCCGACAGAGGGCTAATTTTCAATGTATACAAAGAACTCAAGAGGTTAGACCCCAGAAAACCAAATAACCCTATCCAAAAATGGGGTACAGAGCTAAACAGAGACTTTTCATCTGAAGAAATTTGGATGGCTGAGAAACACCTTAAAAAATGTTCAACATCATTAGTCATTAGAGAAATGTAAATCAAAACAACCCTGAGATTTTGCCTCACACCAGTCAGAATCGCTAAGATTAAAAACTCAGAAGACATCAGGTGTTGGCAAGGATGTGGAGAAAGAGGAACACTCCTCCACTGCTGGTGGGAATGCAAGCTGGTACAACCACTCTGGAAATCAGTCTGGCGGTTCCTCAGAAAACTGGACGTGATACTTCCGGAGGACCCAGCCATATCACTCCTGGGAATATACCCAGAAGATTCCCCAGCATGCAATAAGGATACATGCTCCACTATGTTCATAGCAGCCTTATATATAATAGCCAGAAGCTGGAAAAAACCCAGATGTCCCTCAACAGAGGAATGGATACAAAAAAATGTGGTATATATACACAATGGAGTACTATTCAGCCATTAGAAACAATGAATTCATGAAATTCTTAGAGAAATGGATGGAGCTGGAGAAAATCATACTAAGTGAGGTGACCCAGTCTCAAAAGAATACCCATGGTATGCAGTCACTGATAAGTGGATATTAGCCTAGAATCTTGGAACACCAAAGACATAAATCATATATCAAGTGATGTCTCACAAGAAGAAAGGAGTGGACACTGGTGCTAGAATGGACCAAAGCATCATTGTGGGGGAGTACAAGAACAGTGAGGAGGGAGAAGGTGGATGAGGGAGCAGGGGGAGGGAAAAGGGCATGTGCGACCTTTTGGGGTGGGGAACCAGAAAAAGGGAAATGAATTGTAAATACAGAATATATCCAATAAAAAAAAAAGAGAATACAATGGTGATATGACCTCTCTAAAGGATGGATTTTGGTTGATAAGAAAATGAATGCATTTTAGTGTGTATTACTGGGCTCATCTGGAAATTATATGAATGAAGCCAAGTAGAATCTGTGAGGCAACAGGACCAGACATGGTTCACGATGAGGAAATTGGAACATGCAAGTTGGCCTTGGGCAGAGGCCATTTCCTCCTCTACCACCGAGGAAATCTCGCAACATTTGGAGGATTTAGGGATTTCTTGTGCTGGGTGTAGTATTGTTTCCCTCATAAATATTGACATTGTATTCGGCATTGTACTCTCATAATACTAAAGGGCAATTTTGCCTAGGCTTTCGGGGAGACTCAACATCATGTCAACTCTCTTAACTAAAGATATCTGGGTAATCAGAGGGCACTTGAGTGGCTTAGCCCAGGAAGACCTCCTGCCTTTCTTTTCTTTCTTTTCATGCTTAAGGCTAGAATTTAGGGCCTAATTTTTAATAGACAAATGCGCTACCACTGAACTACATCACCAACTCATTTTCCTGCTTTTCTATTTTACCCTGGTTTAACTTGTTTACAGCATCCCTCTGAGAGAACCTACCTTAGTCTCCAAGCATCTGTGAAGCCTTCCACAAAGAAGCCTGGTAATTTAAATAGAGACTGGCGATCAACCAATCAGAGCTGTGAGTGAAAATGAAATAGCCAATCAGGGTCAGGAACCTGGGAGGGTCCGGGGAGGGAAGAAAGAATGTAGTATGACATCCTGTCTTACAGGAAGCAACTTTTTCAAAACCGACTTTGGTCTTTGTGGGCAAGCCCACCTGAAGGAGCAATTTTTTTTTCTCTAGTGATACACTATTCTGAGATCAGCTGTGCTGCCTGTTCACATGCAGGTTCAATGTTTATTGTTTGTGTGGGAGAGAGTTGTTGGGGGGATTGAAGTCAGGATTTTCAACTGCTTTGCCCTCTGGGGAGCTGGGATTAAGCACAGGCATGCACAGTCACACTGGGCTTCAGTTTTCCCCTTTCATCATGACTTAATCTTCCTACCCTCTGGTAAGTGGATATAAACCTTTATAAAAGCACATATATTATGTAGATCAGCATCTCAAACCCTTTTCACCCCCAAAAGATGGAAGAGAACCATCAGCTCTCTAGCACAACATAAAACCTTCTGGACATTTGTAGAAAGCGATCTGGGTGCTATGAGATGGGTCTCTGAGGTACTTGTCACCGGACCTAACAATTTCAGCTTAATCTCCAGGGCCCATAGAGTAAATGGAGAGAAATTCTCAAATATTTTCTGTCCTGTGATTCAACTGCAAGGCTATAGATTTTCCCTATAAAGAAGCAAACAAGCAAGCAAACGAACAAACAAACGGCAGTGGTCAACATTTCAAATTTTTCTGGAAGTGGTTTTCCCTCAAAGCCCCAGGAGCTTGAAGCATATTTTCTATGTAATAATATTTATACCAAGTACTACAGAGTGCCATTGACGAGCCTCAGCCAAGGGCAGGGTCTACAGAAAGCTTGATAGAATAGCAAAAGGAAAGTTCAGACACTGGATGTCATTTGCACAGAGAGGAAGCCCATTTCAGTACGGTTTGTTGTACTCTAACAACCTTTGTCTCCATCAGGTTTTCTTTATATGTAAAATCATTTCCTCAGAAATTTTATTAATTGATTACACAGGTTTTCAAAATACATTTTCTTTAAAAGTCTTCCTTGATTACATAAGAATATTGAAAGAGGAACAAAAAGAGCAAACAACAATTTAATGAGAACACTAACATTATGATAAAACCAATTTTCTTTTTTTAAATTTTCTATATTCTTTGTTTACATTCCAAACGTCTTCCCCTTTCCCAGTTCCCCCCCCCGACCATATGTGCCATTAGTCCTCTTCCCTCTGCCCAATCCTCAATCACTCCCCCCATTTCTCTGTTCTGATACTTTCCTACAATGCTAGATCACATCTTTTCAGGACCAGGGCCCTCTCCTTCCTTCTTCATGGGAATCATGTGATTTGCTAATTGTGCCTTGAGTATTAAGGGCTTCTGGGCTCATTAATATCCACTTATCAGTGATTGCATTTCATATGTATTCTTTTGTGATTGGTTAACTCACTTAGGATATTTTCCAGTTCCAACTATTTGCCTACAAATTGCATGAACTCATTATTTTAATTGCTGAGTAGTATTCCATTGTATAAATATACCACATTTTCTGTACCCATTCCTCTTTTGAGGGATATTTGGGCTCCTTCCAATGTCTGGCTATTATAAACAAGACTGCTATAACAATAGTGGAGCATGTATCTTTATTGTATGCAGGGGAATCCTCTGGGTATATGCCCAGGAGTGGTATGTCAGGGTCCTATGGAAGTGGCATGCCCAATTTTCTGAGGAACTGCCAAACTGATTTCCAGAGCAGTTTTACCATCTTGCAATCCCACCAACAGTGGAAGAGTGTTCCTCTTTCTCCACATCCTTGCCAGCACTTGTTGTCTCTTGAGTTTTTAATCTTAGCCATTCTGACTGGTGTGAGGTGGAATCTCAGGGTTGTTTTGATTTGCATTTCCCTGATGACTTATGAGGTTGAACATCTGTTAAGGTGTTTCTCAGCCATCCGAATTTCTTCTGGTGAAAATTCTTTGTTTATCTCTGTACCCCATTTTTTGATAGGGTTATTTGGTTCTTTGGGGTCTAACTTCTTGAGTTCTTTGTATATATTGGATATTAGCCCTCTGTCGGATGTGGGGTTGGTGAAGATCTTTTCCCACTTTGTTGGTTGACGTTTTGTCCTTCTGACCGTGTACTTTTCCTTGCAGAAACTTTGTAATTTTATGAGGTCCCATTTGTCAATTCTTGATCTTAGTGCATAAGCTATTGGTGTTGTGTTCAGGAACTTTCCCCCTGTGCCCATTTCCTCCAGGGTCTTCCCATGTTTCTTTTCTAATAGCTTCAGTGTGTCTGGTTTTATGTGGAGGGCCTTGATCCACTTGGAGTTGAACTTAGTGCAAAGAGATAAGATTGGGTCAATTCGCATTCTTCTGCATGTTGACCTCCAGTTGAACCAGCACCATCTTTTTTCCACTGGATGGTTGTGGATCCTTTATCAAAGATCAAGTGACCATAAGTCTGTGGGTTCCTTTCTGGGTCTTCAATCCTATTCCATTGATCTACTTGCCTGTTGTTGTACCAATACCATGCAGTTTTTAACACAATTGCTCTGTAGTACTGCTTGAGGTCAGGGATATTGATTCCCCCAGAAGTCCTTTTATTGTTGAGAATATTTTTAGCTTTCCTGGGTTTTTTGTTGCTCCAGATGAATTTGAGAATTGCTCTTTCTAGATCTATGAAGAATTGAGTTGGGATTTTGATGAGAATTGCATTGAATCTGCAGATTGCTTTTGGCAAGATGGCCATTTTTACTATATTGATTCTGCCAATCCAGGACCAAGAAATATTTTTCCATCTTCTGAGGTCTTCTTTGATTTCTTTCTTCAAGGACTTGATGTTCCTGTCACACAGATCTTTTGCTTGTTTGGTTAGAGTTATGGCAAGGTACTTTATGTTGTTTGTGGCTATTGTGAAGGGTGTTGTTTCCCTAACTTCTTTCTCAGCCTGCTTGTCCTTTGAGTACAAGAAGGCTACTGATTTGCTTGAGTTAATTTTGTAACCAGCCACTTTGCTGAAGTTGTTTATCAGCTGTAGAAGTTCTCTGGTGGAGTATTTTGGGTCACTTAAGTAAACTATCATATCGTCTGCAAATAATGATAGTTTGACTTTCTTTCCAATTTGTATCCCTTTGATTTCCTTATGTTGTCTAATTGCTCTTGCTAGAACTTCAAGTACTATATTGAAAAGATATGGAGAGAGAGGGCAGCCTTGTCTAGTCCCTGATTTTAGTGGGATTGCTTCAATTTCTCTCTATTTATTTTGATGTTGGCTACTGGTTTGCTGTAGATTGCTTTTACTATGTTTAGGTATGAGCCTCGAATTCCTTGACCAGGGTGTCATTGAGTAGAGTATTGTTCAGTTTCCATGTGTATGTGGGTTTTCTGTTGTTTTTGTTGCTATTGAAGACCACACTTACTTCATGGTGATCTGGTAGGAGGAATGGGATTAGCTCGATCTTCTTGTATTTGTTGACATCTGTCTTGTGACCAATAATATGATCAATTTTGGAGAAGGTACCATGCGGTGCTGAGAAAAAGGTATATTCTTTAGCTTTAGGATGAAATGTTCTCTCTCTATATATATATATATATCTGTTAAATCCAATTGGTCCAAAGTTTCAATTAGTTTCACTGTGTCCCTGTTTAGTTTCTGCTTTCCTGATTGGTCCATTGAGGAGAGTGGAGTGTTGAAGTCACCCACAATTATTGTGTTAGGTGTAATGTGTGCTTTAAGCTTTAGTAAGGTTTCTTTTACGAATGAGGGTGCCCTTGCATTTGGAGCATAGATGTTCAGTATTGAGAGCTCTTCTTGGTGGATTTTCCCTTTGACCAGCAAGAAGTGACCTTCTGAGTCTCTTTTGATGACTTTAGGTTGGAAGCCAATTTTATCTGATATTATAATGGCTACTCCAGCTTGTTTCCTGAGACCATTTGCTTGTAAAATTGTCTTCCAGCCTTTTACTCTAAGGCAGTGTTTGTCTTTAACACTGAGATGTGTTTCCTGTATGCAGCAAAATGTAGGGTCCTGTTTCCATATCCAGTCTGCTAATCTATGTCTTTTTATTGGGGAATTGAGTCCATTGATGTTAAGAGATATTAAGGAATAGTAATTATTACCTCCTGACATTTTTGAAATCATATTTATTTATTTATTTATTTATTCATTCATTTTTATATTTGAGAGGTTATCTTCTTTTGGGTTTGATGAGAGGAGGTTTCTATCTTGCTTCTTCCCGGGTGTAGTTTCCATCCTTGTCTTGGTGCTTTCCCCCTATTATCCTTTGTAGGGCTGGATTTGTGGAAAGATATCGTGCAAATTTGGTTTTGTCATGAAATACCTTGATTTCTCCATCTATGGCAATTGAGAGTTTTGCTGGGTAAAGTAGTTTTGGCTGAAGTTTGTGTTCTCTTAGATTTTGCATGATATCTGCCCAGGATCTTCTAGCTGTCATGTTCTCAGGTGAGGAGTCTGGTGTTATTCTGATAGGTCTTCCTTTATATGTTACTTGGCCTTTTTCTCTTGCTGCCTTTAATATTTTTTCTTTGTTTAGTACATTTGGAGTTTTGATTATTATGTGATGGGGTATATTTCTGTTCTGGTCCAATCTGTTTGGGGTTCAATAGGCTTCTTGTATATTCATGGGTATCTCTCTCTTTAGGTTGGGGAAGTTTAATTCCATAATTTTGTAGAAGATATTTGCTGGCCCTTTAACTTGCAAATCTTCACTCTCGTCTATACCTATAATCTTTAGGTTTGGTCTTCTCATTGTGTCCTGGATTTCCTGGATGTTTTGGGTTACCACCTTTTTGCATTTAGTATTTTCTTTGATCAAAGAGATGCAAATTGGAAAGAAAGAAGTCAAAGTATCACTATCTGCAGATTATCTGAGAGTATATATAAGCAACCCCCAAAATTCCACTAGAGCATTCCTATAGCTATTAAACAACTTTACCAATGTGACTGGATATAAAATGAGCTTAAAAAAATGAGTAGCCTTCCTTTATACAAATGATGAACAGGATGAGAAAGAAATTAGGGAAACAACACCCTTCACAATAGCCACAAATAATACAAAATACCCTGGTGTAACACTTGCATCACAAGTAAAGGATCTGTATGACAAGAGTTCAAATTCCTGGAAAAAAACTCAGAAATGGAAAGATGTCCCTTGGTAGGATTAACATAGTAAAAATGGCCATCTTACCAAAAGCCATTTACAGGTTCAGTGCAGTCACCATAAAAATTCCACCACAGTTCATCACAGACATGGAAAAGCAATTCTCAACTTCATATGGAAAAATAAAAAAAAATCCAGGATAGCCAAACAACTCTCAACAATAAAATATTTTCTGGGGGAATTATCATCACTGATTGTAAACTGAGCTACAAAGCAATAGTGATAAAGACTGCTTGGTATTGGTATAGAGAGGCTGTTCGATCGAAGAAAAAGAATTGAAGACCCAGAAATAACCTCACATCTATGAATACTTGATCTATGACAAAGAAGCCAAAAAACTTACAGTGAAAAAAAGAAAACATTTTCAATAAATGGTGCTGGTATAACTGGCAGTTGTGTATGTAGAAGAATTGAAATAGATCCATGATTATCACCTTGCACAAAGCTTAAATCCAAGTAGATCAAGCACCTCAACATAAAGCCAAATGCACTAAATCTTATAGGAGAAATTGGTAAAGAGCCTGGAACTCATTGTCTCAGGGGATTTCTGTTTCCTGAACAGAACACCAATGGCTCACACTCTAAGATCATCAATTGTTAAATGGGGCCTCATGAAACTGAAAAGCTTTTGTAAGGCAGAAGACACCATCAATAGGACACATAGGATTGGAAAGCATTTTCACTAACATCCATTAGAGCGCTAATTTCCCAAAACTATAAATATCAAAAAAATATAAAGAACTGAAGAAGTTAGCCTCCATAAAAAAATAACCCAGGTTAAAAAATGGGGTACAGAACTAATCAGAGAATTCACAATGAATGAGTCTCAAATGGTCGAGAAGCACTTAAAGAAATGTTCAATGCTTTTAGTCATCAGGGAAATTCAAACCAAAGTGACATTGAGATTCCACGTTATATCCATGAGAATGGTTAAGATCAAACACTCAAGTGAGAGTATATGCTGGTGAGGACATGGATAAAGAGGAACACTTCTCCATTGCTCGTGGAATGGCAAACAGGTAAACTCTAGAAATCTGGAATCTGGCAGTTCCTCAGAAACTTGGAAGTTATTCTACCTGAAGCCCCAGCTATACCACTACTGGGCATATACACAAAAGATGTCCCACCATACAACAAGGACAGGTGCTCCAGTATGTTCTTAGCAGACTTATTTGTAATAGACCGAAGGTAGAAACAGCCTTAATGTCTTTCAACCAAGAATGGACCCAGAAAATTTGGTTTGTTTACACCATGGAATACTGTTCAGCTATAAAAATGAGAACATCATGGATTTTGCAGGCAAATAGTTGGAACTAGAAAATATCATGCTGAGTTAGTTAACCTAGACCCAAAAGTACATGCATGCATGGTGTGTCCTCACTGATAAGTGGATATTAGCCAAAAAGTTTAGAATACCCATGATACAACCCACAAACCATATGGAGCTTAAGAAGAAGGAAGACCATGCATGTATGTTTCAATCCTACATAGACGAGGAAACAAAATAATCATGATAAGCAGAGGGAAGGAGGGACCTTTGTGGGAGAGAGGAGGTAGAGGGGAAAGGGGAAACAGGTTGAGGTATGGGGGGAACAGGAGAGATGACTAGAGGGCCAGGAGAATAAATGGAATTAAGCAGCCTCTGGGGATGTTTGGCAGATTGGGGTACCCTCTAGAATGTACCTGAGACCTGGAAGGAGAGAGACTCTAGGGACTCAATGGGGTTGAACTTAGTCAAAATGCAAAATAGTCAAAATGTGGGGAGAGGGATCTCAAGAGCCCACCTCCAGTAGATAGGCAGGGCCTCAAGTTGTGAAAAGGGCTTACCAGGAAAGAGTCAAATTTTCTGACTCAGAATTGTTCCTAACAGAAAATCCAGGAAAAAAGAATAAGAGACTGAAGGAAATGTGGTCTAGTGACTGGGCCAACTTGGGATCCATCTCATGGTCAGAGGGTGACTGGGCACCAAGGCCTGACTCTATTACTGATGCTATGATGTGCTTATAGACAGGAGCCTAGCCTGGCTGTCTTCTGAGAGGCCTTTCACCAGCTGACTGAGACAGATGCAGATACTTACACCCAACCATTGTACTGAAGTCAAGGACCCTGATGTATGAATTAGGGGCAGGATTGAAGAAGCTGAAGCTGACTGTCACTTCATAGGAAGACCAGCAGTGTCAACTAACCCAGACCCAGAGACTGAGCCACCAACCAGGCAACATACACAGATTGGTCCAAGGCCCCTGGCACATATATAGCAGAAGACTGCCTGGTCTGCACTCAGTGGTGGAAGATTTGCCTAATCCACAAGCGACTTGAGGCCTCAGGCAGTGAAAGGGAATGCCTGATGTGGGGTGAGGGAGAGAAAGCACACTCTCAGAGTTAAGAGGGAGGAAGATAGGAATGAGACACTATGTGGTGGGGGACTGGGAGGAGGCAATGGCTGGAATGCAAATAAATAAAATAATTAAAAAATAAGGGACCCAGCCTTTTGAGAATAGTCATGGATAGGAAAGAAGGGGTTTTTGTGGCATGAGTAAAATGATCTCTGGTCTCTGAGATTAGAACAACTAACTAATGTGGCTGCTAGTCCTATTGAATGTGATTGGTGGGTAAACACCATGTTCTCATATTGATCTCATAGCAGTGACTCAAACATCAGCCATTAGTGGCTATGGAAGATGTGAGGACAACAGAAGGATGTGCAAGCTCATTTATAAAGGAAGAAGATGTTTGGATTCCTTGACTGAACAGTATGACAGTGATTTCTAATAAATGATTTTATTTTATTTTTTAAAAGATTTATTCATTTGTATATTAGTACACTGTATCTGTCTTCAGACACACCAGAAGTGGGCATCAGATCTCATTATGGATGGTAATGAGCCACCATGTGGTTGCTGGGATTTGAACTCAGGACCTTTAGGAAGATCAGTCAGTGCTCTTAACCACTGAGCCATCTCTCCAGCCCCAATAAATTATTTTATGCCTAAGTCAAACAAGAGGCAGGCATGGTTGTGCACACCTGCAATTTCAGGTGCCTTAGAGGCTCAGGTAGGATGACTACATATGCAGGACACACTTGGGCTTCAATGTGAGTGCATGTTTGGTAATGTCAGGAGCTATAATGGGACAAACTAATGTACTAGCAGGTGATCATCCTGACGTGATTGGATGGAATCCTCTTTGGATTATTATATAATATGCAACAAGTGGGACCTCATGAAGCAAATCTGTTAGGGACTACTTTTAGGGAAGATTCCTGCTATTAATATGCTTTTCCTGTTATTATTAAACATATAGAGTATAATAATCAATAGGTTACAGCGCACCCCTTTGGGGCAGATCTCTGCCTATCAATGAAGATGTACTGTCTTAAGAGTGATGCTTTGTAGACAAATAGCTTTTAATGATGATCCTATGAGAATTCCTAAAATTATATCTGTGATTATTAATCTCTTTAATAGTGGAATTTCTATTAGGTCCTTTTCTGAGAGTCAAAATTGCAATAAGAACTCTGCTAGTCTCCCAAGTGTCACAAGTTAATTGCTCTTAGATGGCAACCAGACTTTCTCCTACTCAGAGCACATTCCAAGAGGTTGTAAAACAATTAAGCAAAGGTCATAAGAAGGGAACTAGGATTTATTATAGGTGCTAGGACAGAAGATAAAACATTCACTGGGAATAACTTAGAAACTACAGGTAACATTAAAAAAACCCTAATAGAGCAATGTGCAGCATGCAGAGTGAAAGAGGAAAAGAGAAGAAGCTGCAGAGAGCAGAAGGTCCCATGGTAAGGAGAAGGCAGTCTTAGTCTTATTAAAAGGAACAAAGCTTTTTTTTTCCGTATAAACATGGATTTAATTCATTTAGCACTAAAAGGGTGACAGCCTTTTCTTTCTCAATGCAATAAATATTGGAACTCATATTTGGTCATATTTATACACAGTGATATTCTCTGTTGTTACTGTCTCACTACCATTGCCTATTCTTTGATTCCCATTTCTCCTCTTATTGGCGAGGCTCCTTTACCCCACAGCCCACACTGTTCTTATGTTATCATTTACATGTTTAGGGATAGATGGTGGGGATCTGGGATAGGAGGATCATGTGGGAATTGGTAGGAGAGAGGTAGTAGTGGGGGGAAATAAGCGTTAAAATTCAGAGATCTTAGAGGGATTGTATGTAAACCTAATAGAGTAGAAACTTCCTAATATATACATAGATGTAGATATGAAGGCAATCTAAATCAAATATCTAAAGAGTGGGTTTGGGTTGCATATCATTGAGTTCTTTATGTTGCTTGTGGTTATTGTGAAGGGTGTTATTTCCCTAACTTCTTTCTCAGCCTGCTTGTCCTTTGAGTACAAGAAGGCTACTGATTTGCTTGAGTTAATTTTATAACCTGCCACTTTGCTGAAGTTGTTTATCAGCTGTAGAATTTCTCTGGTGGAGTTTTTTGGGTCGCTTAAGTAAACTATCATATCGTCTGCAAATAATGATAGTTTGACTTCTTCCTTTCCAATTTGTATCCCTTTGACTTCCTTATGTTTTCTAATTGCTCTCACTAGAACTTCAAGTACTATATTGAAAAGATATGGAGAGAGAGGGCAGCCTTGTCTAGTCCCTGATTTTAGTGGGATTGCTTCAAGTTTCTCTCCATTTATTTTGATGTTGGCTACTGGTTTGCTGTAGATTGCTTTTACTATGTTTAGGTATGGGCCTTGAATTCCTGCTCTTTCCAAGACAAGCAAAAGTTCTGTATGATTAGCAAGTCAAATGATTCCCAAGAAGAAGAAAGGAGAGGACCCTGGGCCTGTAAAGATTGGATCCAGTTTTGTAGAGAAACCGTGGGGGGAGGGGGAATGATTGGGGAATAGTTGGGGGTAGAGGAATTATGGGACATATGGTGGGGGGGAACTGGGAAAGGGGAAAGCCTTTGGAATGTAAACATAGAATATAGAAAATAGAAATTTAAAAAAAAGCACATATATAATGTAGACCAGCATCTCAAATCCTTTTAACCCCAAAAGATGGAAGAGAACCATAGGCGCTCTAGCAGAACATAAAACCTTCTGGAAGTTTGTAGAAAGAAATCTGGGTGCTATTGAGATGGGTCTCTGAGGTACTTGTCACCGGACCTAACAATTTCAGCTTAATCTCCAGGGCCCATAGAGTAAATGGAGAGAACTCAAATATTTTCTGTCCCGTGATTCCACTGCAAGGCTACAGATTTTCCTTCTAAACAAACAAACAAATAAACAAATAATCAAACAAATGGCAGTTGTCAAGATTTTAAATTTTTCTTGAAGTGATTTTCCCTCAAAATCCCAGGAGCTTGAAGCATATTTTCTATGTAATAATATTTATACCAAGTACTACAGAGTGCCAGTGACCAGCCTCGTCCAAGGGCAGGATCTACAGAAAGTTTGATAGAAGAGCAAAACAAAAGTTCAGACACTGGATGTCATTTGCACAGAGAGGAAGCACATCTCAGTATGGCTTGTTGTACTCTAACAACTTTTGTCTCCATCAGGTTTTCTTTATATGTAAAATCATTTCCTCAGAAATTTTATTCATTGATTACACAGGTTTTCAAAATACATTTTCTTTAAAAGTCTTCCTTGATTACATAAGAATATTGAAAGAGGAACAAAAAGAGCAAACAACAATTTAATGAGAACACCAACATTATGATAAAATCAATTTCTTTTTTTAAAAATTTTCTATATTCTTTGCTTACATTCCAAATGCTTTCCCCTTTCCCAATTCCCCCCAGCACGACCATATATGCCATTAGTCCTCTTCCCTCTGCCCAATCCTCAATCACCCCCCCCCATTTCTCTGTTCTGATACTTTCCTACAAATCTGGAGCCAGTCTTTTCAGGACCAGGGCCCTCTCCTTCTTTCTTCTTGGGAATCATATGATTAGCTAGTTGTGTCTTGATTATTCAGAGCTTCTGGCCTAATTATCATCCACATAATAGTGATTGCATTTCCTATGTATTATTTTGTGATTGGGTTACCTCACTTAGGATGATATTTTCCAGTTCCAACCATATGCCTGCAAATTTCATGAATTCTTTGTTGTTAATTACTGAGTAGTATTCCATTGTATAATTATATCACATTTTCTGTATCCATTCCTCCATTGAGGGACATCTAGGCTCTTTCCAGCTTCTGGCTATTATAAATAGGGCTGCTATGAACATAGTGGAGCTTGTGCCTTTATTGCATGAGGGGAATCCTCTGGGTATATGCCAAGGAGGGGTATGACAAGGTCCTCTGGAAGTGTCATGCCCAATTTTCTGAGGAACCGCCATACTGATTTCCAGAGCAGTTTTACCATCTTGCAATCCCACCAACAATGGAGGAGTGTTCCTCTTTCTCCACATCCTCGCCAGCACCTGTTGTCTCTTGAGTTTTTAATCTTAGCCATTCTGACTGGTGTGAGGTGGAATCTCAGGGTTGTTTTGGTTTGCATTTCCCTGATGACTAATGATGTTGAACATCTCTTAAGGTGCTTCTCAGCGATCCGAATTTCTTCAGGTGAAAATTCTTTGTTTAACTCTGTACCCCATTTTTTAATAGGGTTATTTGGTTCTCTGTGGTCTAACTTCCTGTGTTCTTCGTATATATTGGATATTATCCTTCTGTCGGATGTGGGGTTGGTGAAGATCTTTTCCTAATTAATTGGTTGCTGTTTTGTCCTTCTGACAGTGTGGTTTGCTTTACAGAAACTTTGTAATTTTATGAGGTTCCATTTGTCAATTCTTGATCTTAGAGCATAAGCTATTGGTGTTCCGTTCAGGAACTTTCCCCCTGAGCCAATGTCCTCCAGAGTCTTCCCCAGTTTCTTTTCTAATAGTTTCAGTATGTCTGGTTTTAGGTGGAGGTCAAACTATGTAGTTTTTTCCAGTTGTTGAGACAGCTTTTATATCTGGAAATGCCAAAATTATATCACTCTTGCTTCAGTTACAAAATATAATTCAAAAAAAAGAATAATATTTATAGGAAATATCAGAAGACATATTGGCCTTCCAGGTCCATTGGCTTTAGAAAATGCTATGACAGATTTATTAACAAAAAATACTTGATTGTTAATATAGTTAACCAAACATTATAAGTCATGTTTTACATAATCACAACATATTGGATTTAAAAAGGATGTTCAATTTGACATGAGAACAGGTTAGACAAATTGTTAAAGACTGTGAACATTGTCCAGATGTCTATCATCCATTAAAAATGAGAGTTTATCCAAGGGGCCATAAGGCTCAAGTTTTGTGACAAATGGATGTAACTCATATCCCAGAATTTAGAAAGTAGGCTTATGTACATATTACTATAGATGCCTACACTCATGTGATAATGGACACTACAAAAACCAGAGAGGCTGTAAAAGATGTCATACAAAATCATATTATATGCTTCTCCTCCTTAGTTGTCTCAAAAAGAATTAAACTAATAATGTTCCAGCTTATACTTCGAAAGGATTTACAAAGTTTTAAATTCAATGGGGTATAAAACATACAACAGAAATTCCATATACCTCCCAAGGTCAGGCTATCATAGAACAGACTCATCAAATTCTTTTTTTTCCTTGAGACAGAGTTTCTCTGTGTAGCTCTGACTATCCTGGAATCACTCTGAGACCAGGCTGGCCTGGAACTCAGAAATCCGCCTGTCTCTGCCTCCCAAGTGCTGGGATTAAAGGAGTGCACCACCAATGCCCGGGTAAAGTAATGAATTTCCTTTTTTGTTTTTGTTTTTGTTTTTGTTTTGTTTTGTTTTGTTTTGTTTTGTTTTTTGAGGCAGGGTTTTTCTGTGTAGCCCTGGCTGTCCTGGAACTCACTCTGTAGACCAGGCTGGCCTCGAACTCAGAAATCCGCCTGCCTCTGCCGTCCAAGTACTGGGATTATAGGCGTGTGCCACCACTGCCTGGCCTCATCAAAATTTTAAGGTACAAAGCTTGGTACAACCCCTCTGGAAATCAGTCTGGCGGTTCCTCAGAAAATTGGGCATGTCACTTCCAGAGGACCCTGGCATATCACTCCTGGGCATATACCCAGAGGATTCCCATGGATGCAATAAAGACACATGCTCCACTATGTTCATAGCAGCCTTGTGTATAATAGCCAGAAGTTGGAAGAAGCCCAGATATCCCTCAAAGGAGGAATGGATAGAGAAATTGTGGTATATATATACCATGGAATACTACTCAGCAATTAAAAATAATGAATTCATGCAATTTGTAGGCAAATGGTTAGATCTGGAAAATATCATCCAAAGTGAGTTAACCCAATCGCAAAAGAATACACATGAAATGCAATCACTGATAAGTGGATATTAATGAGCCCAGAAGCCCTAAATACTCAAGGTACAATTAGCAAGTCAAATGATTCCCAAGAAGAAGAAAGGAGAGGACCTTGGGCCTGAAAAGATTGGATCCAGTTTTGTAGGAAAGTACCAGAAAAGAGAAATGGTAGGGGCGTGATTGGGGAATAGTTGGGGGGAGAGGACTTATGGGAAGTATGGTGGGTGGGAACTGGGAAAGGGGAAAGCATTTGGAATGTAAACAAAGAATATAGAATAAAAAAAGTAAAAGGAAAAACAGAAAAAAATTTAAGGTACAACTTCAAAGATTAACGTCTAGTGGTCGTTACTATTTTCCTCATCCATTATTAAGCCATGCTTTATCTACCATTAATCATCTTAATGCAGATGATAAAGGTTTTACTCATATGAAAAAACATTGGGCTCCCCTACAACAGACCTTTACTCCTTTAATGATGTGGAAAGATCTTTTAACAGACACCTAGAAAGGACAGATGTATTAATCACCTCAGAAAGCAGATATACATATACTTTCCCACAGAATACAGAAACTCCAATCTAGATCCCAGACAGACTTAGTCTAACCTTCCACCACAAACCATCTATCAAAACCCTCCCAAAAATATAAAAGACAAAAAATAATACAGAATATAAAAAAGGTTATTCTCTCTCCTTGACATAATATTTCTAATGTTTTCCAAGATTATTTAGACATTTTGCTATAACTAATACGGTTCTTCTAAAAAGCCTAAGATAAACCAGCTCACCGGCCCCTGGACCAACGATAGCGGCGGGCCTCCATATTGCAACCAGGACACAGCTGGAAAGGCCCAGGTAGACACCCCTTCCAGGGCTAACCTCACGGGGGGATCTGCTAGGCTCTCGGAGCCAAGCAGGCCGAGTTCCCGCCTAGGCTCTGTGGGACTTCCCCACGCCCTCTGGCCATGCACCAAGGCAGTGGGCAGCGACCAGCTTGCCGGCTCCTGGACCAGCAATAGCGGCAGGTCTCCATATTGCAACCAGGACACAGCTGGAGAAGCCCAGGTAGACAGACTCCATCAGGGGCTACAATCACATGGGTGGCAGCCAGCTTATAATCCCTTAAAGCAGCAGTCACACATATTCACGAGTAGAGAAACAACAGGTGAGCCCAGCCTCATAGGAGATTCAAACACCAGCCACTGACAACAAGGCCAACTAACACCAGAAATAACCAGATGGCAAAAGGAAAACGAAGGAACGTTACTAACAAAAATCAAGGCAACATGACAGCATCTGAACCCAGTTCTCCAACAACAGGAAGCCCTGGATACCCCCAAACACCAGAAAAACAAGACTTGGATATAAAATCACTGGTCAGGATGCTGGTAGCTGAACACATAGAAAAATCTCGTAAAGAAATAGAGGAGAAAATGGATCAAAAGTTAGAAGCCTTTACGAGGCAAATACAAAAATCACTTCAAGAAATTCAGGAGAAGATGGATCAAAAAGAAAAAGACAATAAGGAAGAAAGACAAAAGTCACCTAAAGAAATACAGAAGAACGTGGGCCAACAAGTAGAAGCTATGAAAGAGGAAGCACAAAAATCTATTACAGAAATATATGAAAACACAATCAAGCAAGCGAAAGATCTGAGCACATCCATCCAGATACTAAAAACAGAATTAGACACAACTAAGAAATCACAGAGGGAGACAACATTGGAGATAGAAAACCTTGGGAAGAAATCAGGGGCCATAGATGCAAGTATCAACAATAGAATACAAGAGATAGAAGACAGAATCTCAGAAGTCGAAGATACCATAGGAACCATTGATTCAAAAGTCAAAGAAAATACTAAATGCAAAAAGGTGGTAACCCAAAACATCCAGGAAATCCAAGACACTATGAGAAGACCAAACCTAAGGATTATAGGTATAGACGAGAGTGAAGATTTACAAGTTAAAGGGCCAGCTAATATCTTCTATAAAATTATGGAAGAAAACTTCCCCAACATAAGGAGAGAGATGCCCATGAATATACAAGAAGCCGATAGAACCCCAAACAGACTGGACCAGAACAGAAATATATCCTGTCACATAATAATCAAAACTCCAAATGTAATAAACAAAGAAAGAATACTAAAGGCAGCAAGAGAAAAAGGCCAAGTAACATATAAAGGAAGACCTATCAGAATAACACCAGACTTCTCACCTGAGACCATGAAAGCTAGAAGATCCTGGGCAGATATCATGCAAACTCTAAGAGAACACAAACTTCAGCCAAAACTACTTTACCCAGCAAAACTCTCAATCGCCATTGATGGAGACATCAAGGTATTCCATGACAAAACCAAATTTGCAAGATATCTTTCCACAAATCCAGCCCTACAAAAGATAATAGGGGGAAAACACCAAGACAAGGATGGAAACTACACCCGGGAAGAAGCAAGATAGAAACCTCCTCTCATCAAACCCAAAAGAAGATAACCTCTCAAATATAAAAAAATAAATAAATAAAAATAAATAAATAAAAATAATTTCAAAAATGTTTGGAGGAAATAATTACCATTCCTTAATATCTCTTAACATCAATGGACTCAACTCCCCTATAAAAAGACATAGATTAACAGACTGGATATGGAAACAGGACCCTACATTTTGCTGCATACAGGAAACACATCTCAGTGTTAAAGACAAACACTGCCTTAGAGTAAAAGGATGGAAGACAATTTTACAAGCAAATGGTCTCAGAAAACAAGCGGGGGTAGCCATTCTAATATCAGATAAAATAGACTTCCAACCTAAAGTCATCAAAAGAGACTCAGAAGGTCACTTCTTGCTGGCCAAAGGGAAAATCAACCAAGAAGGGCTCTCAATAATGAACATTTATGCTCCAAATACAAGGGCACCCTCCTTCGTAAAAGAAACCTTACTAAAGCTAAAAGCACACATTACACCTAAAACAATAATTGTGGGGGACCTCAACACTCCACTCTCCTCAATGGACCGATCAGGAAAGAAGAAACTAAACAGGGACACAGTGAAACTAATTGAAACTTTGGACCAATTGGATTTAACAGATATATATAGAACATTTCATCCTAAAGCTAAAGAATATACCTTTTTCTCAGCTCCGCATGGTACCTTCTCCAAAATTGATCATATAATTGGTCACAAGACAGATGTCAACAAATACAAGAAGATCGAGCTACTCCCATGCTTCCTATCAGACCACCATGGAGTAAGAGTGGTCTTCAATAACAACAAAAACAACAGAAAGCCCACATACACATGGAAACTGAACAATACTCTACTCAATGACTCCTTGGTCAAGGAAGAAATAAAAAAAGAAATCAAAGACTTTTTAGAATTCAATGAAAATGAAGGTACAACCTACCCAAATCTATGGGACACAATGAAAGCAGTGCTAAGAGGAAAACTCATAGCCCCATGTGCATCCAAAAAGAAACTGGAGAGAGCATACACTAGTAACTTAACAGCACACCTAAAAGCCCTGGAAGAAAAAGAAGTTAATTCACCCAGGAGGAGTAGAAGTCAAGAAATCACCAAACTCAGGGCTGAAATCAATCAAGTAGAAACAAAGAGAACCATACAAAGAATCAACAAGACTAGGAGCTGTTTCTTTGAGAAAATCAACAAGATAGATAAATCCTTAGCCAGACTAACCAAAGGACACAGAGACAGTATACAAATTAACAAAATTAGAAATGAAAGGGGAGACATAACAACAGAAACTGAGGAAATTCAAAAGATCATCAGATCCTACTACAAAGGTCTATACTCAAAACAACTGGAGAATCTGGAGGAAATGAACAATTTCCTAGACAGATATCAAATACCAAAATTAAATCAGCATCAAGTAGATCAGCTAAATAGTCCCATAACCCCTAAAGAAATAGAAGGGTTTATAGAAAGCCTCCCAACCAAAAAAAGTACGGGACCAGATAGTTTTAGTGCAGAATTCTATCAGACCTTCAAAGAAGACTTAACACCAATACTTTTCAAACTATTCCACAAAATAGAGACAGAAGGGACACTGCCCAATTCATTCTTCGAAGCCACAATTACGCTAATACCTAAACCACAAAAAGATCCAACAAAGAAAGAGAACTACAGGCCAATTTCTCTTATGAATATAGATGCAAAAACACTAAATAAAATTCTTGCTAACCGGATCCAAGAGCACATCAAAATGATCATTCACCATGATCAAGTAGGCTTCATCCCAGGGATGCAGGGATGGTTCAATATATGGAAATCCATCAATGTAATCCACTACATAAACAAACTGAAAGAAAAAAACCACATGGTCATCTCATTAGATGCTGAAGAAGCATTCGACAAAATTCAGCATCCTTTCATGCTAAAAGTCTTGGAAAGAGCAGGTTTTCAAGGCCCATACCTAAACATGGTAAAAGCAATCTATAGCAAACCAGTAGCCAACATCAAAATAAATGGAAAGAAACTTGAAGCCTTCCCACTAAAATCAGGGACTAGACAAGGCTGCCCTCTCTCTCCATATCTTTTCAATATAGTACTTGAAGTTCTAGCGAGAGCAATTAGACAACATAAGGAAGTCAAAGGGATACAAATTGGAAAGGAAGAAGTCAAACTATCATTATTTGCAGACGATGTGATAGTTTATCTAAGCGACCCAAAAAACTCCACCAGAGAAATTCTACAGCTGATAAACAACTTCAGCAAAGTCGCAGGTTATAAAATTAACTCAAGCAAGTCAGTGGCCTTCTTGTACTCAAAGGACAAGCAGGCTGAGAAAGAAATTAGGGAAATAACACCCTTCACAGTAGACACAAACAACATAAAGTACCTTGCCATAACTCTAACCAAACAAGCAAAAGATCTGTACAACACAAACTTCAAGTCCTTGAAGAAAGAAATCGAAGAAGACCTCAGAAGATGGAAAAATATTTCTTGCTCCTGGATTGGCAGGATCAATATAGTAAAAATGGCCATCTTGCCAAAAGCAATCTACAGATTCAATGCGATCCCCATCAAAATCCCAACTCAATTCTTCATAGATCTAGAAAGAGCAATTCTCAAATTCATCTGGAGCAACAAAAAACCCAGGATAGCTAAAACTATTCTCAACAATAAAAGGACTTCTGGGGGAATCAATATCCCTGACCTCAAGCAGTACTACAGAGCAATTGTGTTAAAAACTGCATGGTATTGGTATAGCAACAGGCAAGCAGATCAATGGAACAGGATTGAAAACCCAGAAATTAACCCACAGACTTATGGTCACTTGATCTTTGATAAAGGAGCCACAACCATCCAGTGGAATAAAGATAGCCTTTTCAACAAATGGTGCTGGTTCAACTGGAGGTCAACATGCAGAAGAATGCGAATTGACCCACTCTTATCTCTTTGCACTAATATCAACTCCAAGTGGATCAAGGACCTCCACATAAAACCAGACAAACTGAAACTATTAGAAAAGAAACGAGGGAAGACCCTGGAGGACTTGTGCACAGGGGAAAAGTTCCTGAACAGAACACCAATAGCTTATGCACTAAGATCAAGAATTGACAAATGGGACCTCATAAAATTACAAAGTTTCTGCAAAGCAAAGGACACTGTCAGAAGGACAAAACGACAACCAACAAAGTGGGAAAAGATCTTCACCAACCCCACATCTGACAGAGGGCTAATATCCAATATATACAAAGAACTCAAGAAGTTAGACAGCAAAGAACTAAATAACCCTATCAAAAAATGGGGCACAGAGCTAAACAAAGAATTTTCACCAGAAGAAATTCGGATGGCCGAGAAACACCTTAAAAGATGTTCAACATCATTAGTCATCAGGGAAATGCAAATCAAAACAACCCTGAGATTCCACCTCACACCAGTCAGAATGGCTAAGATTAAAAACTCAAGAGACAACAAGTGCTGGCAAGGATGTGGAGAAAGAGGATCACTCCTTCACTGTTGGTGGGATTTCAAAATGGTAAAACCGCTCAGGAAATAAGTTTGGCGGTTCCTCAGAAAATTGGGCATGTCACTTCCAGAGGACCCTGACATACCACTCCTGGGCATATACCCAGAGGATTCCCCTGCATACAATAAAGATACATGCTCCACTATGTTTATAGCAGCCTTGTTTATAATAGCCAAAAATTGGAAGGAGCCCAAATATCCCTCAAAGGAGGAATGGATACAGAAAATGTGGTATATTTATACAATGGAATACTACTCAGCAATTAAAAATAATGAACTCATGCAATTTGTAGGTAAATGGTTAGACCTGGAAAATATCACCCTGAGTGAATTAACCCAATCACAAAAGAATGCACATGAAATGCAATCACTGATAAGTGGATATTAATGAGCCCAGAAGCCCTAAATACTCAAGACACAAATAGCAAGTCAAATGATTCCCAAGAAGAAGAAAGGAGAGGACCCTGGGCCTGTAAAGATTGCATCCAGTTTAGTAAAGAAACCGAGGGGGCAGGGGAAATGATTGGGGAATAGTTGGGGGGGGAGAGGAACTATGGGAAGTATGGTGGGTGGGAATTGGGAAAGGGGAAAGCCTTTGGAATGTAAACATAGAATATAGAAAATAAAAATTAAAAAAAAAGAAATTAAAAAAAAAGCCTAAGATATCTAAGAACACTCCTTTGACCATTAGATCTTGCCTAAACTATCCTTATGGTATAGTCCGTGGACTGTCCTCAGATTCAAAAATTACTAAGATAGGATTATTTTTATCAGGTCACCTGTTTCAAAAGTATTTTAACTGTGTTGATCCTACTTAAATTAAAAATTATCTAGTTATTTTGCTATTACAAAGACCTCCTTATGTTATGCATCCTCTAGATGGAAAAGATGATGTTTAATTTGAGGTCAGACATGACCTCAGAACAAAAGGCTAGGAAAAATTCCAAGCAAACAGTCCTAAGAAACAAGCTGGAGTAGCCATTCTAATATTAAAAAAAAATAGACTTTCAGCCACAAGTTATCAAAAGAGATAGAGCAGGACACTTCATAGTCATCTAAGTAAAAATCCAACAAGATGAACTCTCCATTCTAAACATCTATGCTCCAAATGCAAGCGGACTCACATTTGTTTTTTTTCTTTTTTTTTTATTGTATATATTCTATATTTACAATTCACCTCACTAGATGCTTTAAAAAAGCCTTCAACAAAATACAGCACCCCTTCATGCTAAAAGTCTTGGAGAGATCAGGAATTCATGGCACATAATTAAATATGATAAAAGCAATATATAGCAAAGCACCAAGCAACATAAAATTAAATGGAGAATAACTGGAAGCAATCCCACTAAAATCAGGGGCAAAACAAGGCTGCATACTCTCTCCCTATCTATTCAATATACGACTTATAGTTCTAGGTAGAGCAATTAGACAATGAACAGAGATCAAAGGGATGCAAATTGGAAAGAAAGAAGTCAAAGTATCACTATCTGCAGATTACCTGAGAGTATATATAAGCAACTCCCAAAATTCCACTAGAGCATTCCTATAGCTGTTAAACAACTTTACCAATGTGACTGGATATAAAATGAGCTTAAAAAAATGAGTAGCCTTCCTTTATACAAATGATGAACAGGATGAGAAAGAAATTAGGGAAACAACACCCTTCACAATAGCCACAAATAATACAAAATACCCTGGTGTAACACTTGCATCACAAGTAAAGGATCTGAATGACAAGAACTTCAAATTCCTGGAAAAAACTCAGAAATGGAAAGATGTCCCTTGGTAGGATTAACATAGTAAAAATGGCCATCTTACCAAAAGCCATTTACAGGTTCAGTGCAGTCACCATAAAAATTCCACCACAGTTCATCACAGACATGGAAAAGCAATTCTCAACTTCATATGGAAAAATAAAAAAAAAATCCAGGATAGCCAAACATCTCTCAACAATAAAATATTTTCTGGGGGAATTATCATCACTAATTGTAAACTGTACTACAAAGCAATAGTGATAAAGAATGCTTGGTATTGGTATAGAGAGACTGTTCGATCAAAGGAAAAGAATTGAAGACCCAGAAATAACCTCACGTCTATGAATACTTGATCTATGACAAAGAAGCCAAAAAACTTACAATGAAAATAAGAAAGCATTTTCAATAAATGGTGCTTGTATAACTGGCAGTTGTGTATGTAGAAGAATTGAAATAGATCCATGATTATCACCTTGCACAAAGCTTAAATCCAAGTAGATCAAGCACCTCAACATAAAGCCAAATGCACTAAATCTTATAAGAAAGAAATTGGTAAAGAGCCTGGAACTCATTGTCCCAGGGGATTTCTGTTTCCTGAACAGAACACCAATGGCTCACACTCTAAGATCATCAACTGTTCAATGGGGCCTCATGAAACTGAAAAGCTTCTGTAAGGCAGAAGACACCATCAATAGGACACATAGTTAACCTACAGATTGGAAAACATTTTCACTAACATCCATTAGAGGGCTAATATCCAAAAATTTAAATATCAAAAAAAAATAAAGAACTCCAGAAGTTAGCCTCCATAAAAAAAAATAACCCAAGTTAAAAAATGGGGTACAGAACTAATCAGAGAATTCACAATGAATGAGTCTCAAATGGTCGAGAAGCACTTAAAGAAATGTTCAATGCTTTTAGTCATCAGGGAAATTCAAACCAAAGTGACATTGAGATTCTACGTTATATCCATGAGAATGATTAAGATCAAACACTCAAGTGAGAGTACATGCTTGTGAGGACATGGATAAAGAGGAAAACTTCTCCATTGCTTGTGGAATGGCAAACTGGTAAACTCTAGAAATTTACTCAGAAAATTGGAAGTAATTCTAACTGAAGCCCCAGCTATACCACTACTGGACATATACACAAAAGATGTCCCACCATACAACAAGGACAGTTGCTCTAGTATGTTCTTAGCAGACTTATTTGTAATAGACCGAAGGTAGAAACAACCTAGATGTCCTTCAACCAAGAATGGACACAGAAAATTTGGTTTGTTTATACCATGGAATACTGTTCAGCTATGAAAATGAGAACATCATGAATTTTGCAGGCAAATAGTTGGAACTAGAAAATATCATACTGAGTGAGGTAACCTAGACCCAAAAGTACATGCATGCATGGTGTGTCCTCACTGATAAGTGGATATTAGCCAAAAAGTTTAGAATACCCATGATATAACCCAAAAACAATATGGAGCTCAAGAAGAAGGAAGACCATGCATGTATGTTTCAATCCTACATAGATGGGGAAACAAAATAGTCATGGTAAGCTGAGGGAAGAAGGGACCTTTGTGGGAGAGAGGAGGTAGAGGGGAAAGGGGAAACAGGTTGAGGTATGGGGGGATCAGGAGAAATGACTAGAGGGCCAGGAGAATAAATGGAAATAAGCAGCTTCTGTGGGTATGTGGGAGGTTGGGGGACCCTCTAGAATGTACCTGAGACCTGGAAGGTGAGAGACTCTCGGGACTCAATGGGGTTGAACTTAGTCAAATGCAAAATAGAAAAAACGTGGGGAGAGGGATCTCAAGAGCACACCTCCAGTAGATAGACAGGGCCTCAAAGTGTGAAAAGGGCTTACCAGTAAACCGCAAAATTTCTGACTCAGAATTGTTCCTGTCTAAAAGAAATTACAGGAAAAAAAGAATAAGAGACTGAAGGAAATGTGGTCCAGTGACAGGGCCAACTTGGGATCCATCTCATGGTCAGAGGGTGGCTGGGCACCAAGGCCTGACTCTATTACTGATGCTATGATGTGCTTATAGACAGGAGCCTAGCCTGGCTGTCCTCTGAGAGGCCTTTCACCAGCTGACTGAGACAGATGCAGATACTTACACCCAACCATTGTACTGAGGTCAAGGACCCTGATGTATGAATTAGGGGCAGGATTGAAGAAGCTGAAGCTGACTGTCACTTCATAGGAAGACCAACAGTGTCAACTAACCCAGACCCAGAGACTGAGCCACCAACCAGGCAGCATACACAGATTGGTCCAAGGCCCCTGGCACATATATAGCAGAAGACTGCCTGGTCTGCACTCAGTGGTAGAAGATTTGCCTAATCCACAAGAGTCTTGAGGCCTCAGGCAGTGAAAGGGAATGCCTGATGTGGGGTGAGGGAGAGAAAGCACCCTCTCAGAGTTAAGAGGGAGGAAGATAGGAATGAGAAACTATGTGGTGGGGGACTGGGAGGAGGCAATGGCTGGAATGCAAATAAATAAAATAATAAAAAATAAGGGACCCAGCCTTTTGAGAATAGTCATGGATAAGAAAGAAAGGGTTTTTGTGGCATGAGTAAAATGATCTCTGGTCTCTGAGATTAGAACAACTAACTAATGTGGCTACTAGTCCTAGTGAATGTGATTGGTGGGTAAACACCATGTTCTCATATTGATCTCATAGCAGTGACTCAAACATCCGCCATTAGTGGCTATGGAAGATGTGAGGACAACAGAAGGATGTGCAAGCTCATTTATAAAGGGAGAATATGTTTGGATTCCTTGACTGAACAGTATGACAGTGCTTTCCAATAAATGATTTCAATTTATTTTTTAAAAGATTTATTCATTTATATGTTAGTACATTGTATCTGTCTTCAGACACCCCAGAAGAGGTCATCAGATCTCATTATGGATGGTAATGAGCCACCATGTGGTTGCTGGGATTTGAACTCAGGACCCTTAGGAAGATCAGTCAGTGCTCTTAACCACTGAGCCATCTCTTAAGCTCCAATAAATGATTTTTATGCTTAAGTCAAACAAGAGGCTGGAATGGCTGTGCACACTTGGAATTTCAGGTGCCTTAGAGGCTCAGGTAGGATGACTACATATGCAGGACACACTTGGGCTGTTAATATGCTTTTCCTGTTATTATTAAACATATATAATATAATAATCAATAGGTAACATCACACTCCTTTGGGCCAAATCTGTGCAGATCAACAAAGATGTACCATGTTAAGAGTGATGCTATGTAGACAAATAAGTTTTAATGATGATCCTATAAGAATTCCTAAAATTATATCTGTGATTATTAAGCTCTTTAATAGCGGAACTTCTATTAGGTCCTTTTCTGAGAGTCAAAACTAAAATGAGAACTCTGCTAGTCTCCCAAGTGTCACCAGTTAATTGCTCTTAGATGGCAACCAGACTTTCTCCTACTCAGAGCACATTCCAAGAGGTTGTAAAACAATTAACCAAAGGTCATAAAAAGAGAACTAGGATTTATTATAGGTGCTAGAACAGAAGATAAAACATGCAGTGGGTTTATCTATACAAAACTTCACTAATAACTTAATTATGGTTTTAAATTTTCAATGAACTTTGAAAGACAAGTGATAGATGTTTATCTAGATAATTACTCCTAATGGATATGCACATAAACATTCTCTGTTGTAACTTCTATTCCAATTTATGACTTGATTTTTGTGTGAACTTGTGATGAACTTCATAACATGTGAGCTTGTGTTTTGAAATACCTTTAAGGGATGACGACAAAGAGAAGAGTCAGACCAGAAGAATTTATTTGCGAGGAACAGAGGTGAGAAGAACAGAGTTGAGAGAAGAACTGAACTGAGGAGAAGTTTATAGTCAGAAGAGAACAAGATTAGAAGGAGAATGCAGAGTGGAATAACTTAGAAACTACAGGCAACATTAAAAAAAAAAAAACAAAAAACAAAAACCCTAAGAGAGCAATGTGCAGAATGCAGAGGGAAAGAGGAAAAGAGAAGGAGCTGCAGAGAGCAGAAGGTCCCATGGTAAGGAGAAGGCAGTCTTAGTCTTATTAAAAGGAACAAAGCTTTTGTTCCCCATATAAACATGGATTTAATTCATTTAGCACTAAAAGGGTGACAGCCTTTTCTTTCTCAATGCAATAAATATTGGAGCTCATTTTTCATCCAGAATGAGTGAGTTCTTTCTGCACTGGTGCTTGGTCTTTTGCTCCATATGCATATGTAAGTACAGATGTGTGTGTAAGTATGCAATTGTGAGAATGCAAGTAAGGTGGGCCCAGCTGAATTTGTGTGTAAATGTGTAAATGAAAACTCTGTATGTTTGAAGTTGTGTATGAATTTATGTGAGATTATGCATATTCACCTATGTAAAACTTTTTCTTTCTGCAAGTATTATTCTCTTCTCCTGGTTCAGTAGAAGTTTACTGCTCCTGACTTCCCCCTAGCCTGAGAAGCAAGAGGCATCTGAACAATAGGGAAAGGGCTCTAGCAACTAATCCTTTACTTAATCTCCTGCTCCTTTAGGATGAGGTGCTAAGTGCCTGAGACTGCAGTCTCCAGCTTCACAGGAACACCCCAGGCAGGTCAGCTACATTAGCATAGTAACTGAGACTTAGATAAACTTTGTATTATACAGTAACCCTAAACTTTCCATAAGACAAAATCTTACCCCCACTGAAGCTATCCCCCCCTCAAGAAGACCCTACAAGAAAGAAACACCTCCCAACCAGGGCTGGCTCCAGGCATGGTCCCACTGAGACCCTGAAGAAAATGACAAGTCAAAAGAGTTTGTGGGCAAATCTCACTGGTAAATGTTTGTGTGGTATGTAGGAGGCCCTGGGTCTTTTCCTCATACTGGAAAGTGATTAATAAGTATAAATATAGAATTAACAGGCTCCAAGTATGTATATATATGATCAGTGTTTAATCACAGAGAAATTTTCATTCTCTTGATTTGATGAGACAATATCTCTTTAAATTATATATACATGCAGACAAATAGTCTCTTTTTAAAAATTAAAATGATATAAATCATAAAAAACTGTTGGGAAACTAGGCATGGTGGTTCATATCTGTAATTTTATCACTCAGGAAGCTGACAGTAGGTAAAGTAATCTGAGGATGGTAAATGCAGGCTAGACTGGACTCCATAAAGAGAATATTGTCTCAATAAATCAAGAAAACAAAGAAGCAAAGGTACAAAGCAATCCTTGTTGGGGGAAGAAGGGAAGTCTGGGTTCACTATCTGTAGAGATTTGTGTGAAAAGCAAGTCAAACTCACAAGGCAAACTTACACATGCTCCCAAATCTAAAGACCACAAGGTATTATAACACATTTCTACTTAGAAGGAAAGCATTTTTTCATTTCACTAATTCACATATAATTCTCGTTAACATTTCTTTTTAACCTTTTGTTAGTATACACATAAATTCACGGAGTTCATTTGGTCATATTTATACACATTGATATTCTCTGTTGCTACTGTCTCACTACCATTGCCTATTCTTTGATGCCCACTTCTCCTCTTATTGGCGAGTCTCCTTTACCCCACAGCCCACACTGTTCTTATGTTATCATTTACATGTTTAGGGATAGATGGTGGGGATCTGGGATAGGAGGATCATGTGGGGATTGGTAGGAGAGAGGTAGTAGTGGGGGAAATAAGAGTTAAAATTCAGAGATATTTGTGGGATCATATGTAAACCTAATACAGTAGAAACCTACTAATATATACATAGATGTAGATATGAAGACAATCTAAATGAAATATCTAAAGAGTGGGTTTGGGTTACATATCATTGAGTTCTTGGTCAAAGGGGCCTCAAGGGATCCCCAAATGACCCAGGGTGTTTCTAAGACTACAGGTTGTCCTCTATGAACTGACAGCAAGGTCCTGAGCTGAAGAACACCTGTACAACTAATTGAACATGGAGATATCAAGCTGGTCACTACATTAGAGCCTTCATCCATATGTTCTAGAATCTTTCTTACAAGAAACTCTAGCCACTATCAACCCAGAAATGTAAACACCAAACCATCCTAAAGCCCTTTATCTACAGTAGTGCATGCCTGCAAGGTATGGTAAAACAATGGCAGCACAATGCTTGTGGGAGTAATCAACCAACAAGTGGTCTGACTTAAGGTCTACTGCAGGAGATGAAAACCATATCTGACACTAATTGGGTGACGAAGAACCTGAGACTACATAGTCTAGGGACCTTTATAACCTAATAATAGTAGTCTCAAACAAAAAGGGAAAAATGTACTGACAAAATTACCCTTAAGGGGAAGAAAATAATCATGTGAAGTAGAGGGAGAAGGGGATATGGGAGGGAGAGAGGAAGGGGAGAGGAAAAGGGGGCAGTTCAGATACAGGAGGAGACAGGGGGAGGAGTACAGAGGAGGAGGAATTTGAGAGGAGGTGTGTAGCAATGGGGGAGGGGGAAGTAGGGGTAGCCACTAGAAGAGTATCCCAGGATCCTACAGGGAGACCATCAGCCAAAATCCTCCACAAAGAGGAGATAGAACCTGTAGAGACCATATCCAGTGAACAGTCACAGCCCCAGATTGAGGGATGTGGCACCCACCCACCTCAAAAATATTAATCCAGTATGCCTCTTGTCAAAAGGAAATGCAAGGACAAAGAGTGGAACAGAGACTGAAGGAACAGCTATCCAGAGACTGTCTCACCTGGGGATCCATCCCATCTGCAGACATCAAACTCAGACACTAATGATGATGCCAAGAAGTGCTTGCTGACAGGAGCCTGATACAGCTCCTGACAGTCCTCTGAGAGACTCTGCCAGAGCCTGACCAATACAGATGTGGATACATGCAGCCACACATTGGACTGAGTGCTGGGACCCCAATGGAAAAGTTAGGGCAAGGACTGAAGGAGCTGGTTTGCAACCCCATAGGAAGAACAACAATATCAACCTACCAGACACCCCAAAGCACCCAGGGACTAAACCACCAACCAAAGAGGGCACATGGCAGGATTTATGGCTCCAGCTGGATATGCAGAAGAGGATGGCCTTATCTGGCATCAAGAGGAGGGGAGCCCCCTTGGTCCTGTGGAGGCTCAATGACCCAGGGTAGGGGAATGATAGGGAACTGAGGGAGAAGGGAGTGGGCGGTAGGAGAGCACCCTCATAGAGGCAGGGTGAGGGGAAGAAGATAGGGGTTTTGTGGAGGGGAAACTGGGAAGAGGGATAACATATGAAATGAAAATAAATAAAATAACCAAAAAATACCCCTACTGATATTCCACTATACTTATAGATCTCTGGCTTGTTCATTCACTATCAAAGCAGCCTCCATCTGCAGCAAATATAAACAATACAGAGAACCACAGCTAGCCATTATGCAGAAAGTAAGAGACCTTGAAACATTCATCACTCAGTAGGATGTCTTCATCAAATCCCTCCCCTCAGAGTTCAGGAAACCACATGAAAAAGGAGGCAGAAAGCAAAACCCTTTAAATGAACATGAGCAGAGCTCACAAGAACTCACCGAGACTGAAGCATGGGGCCTGCACAGGTCTGCACCAGTTCCAGTGTTGTGATTTTATAGGATTCCTTAGCATGTGAGCAATTGGGTCTCTGACTCTTGGGCTATTTTCATTCTCTTGCTCTGACTTGTCTTCAATGTGACTGTTTTTGTTTTTTCTCATATTTTATTTTGTCATATTTAGAAAACAGAAAAATAAGGAATGTAGGAATGTAATCCTAGTTATTAGCGTAAAGGTTAACAAGAGAACTGTCAATAATACATCCAAGAAGGGATATTCAGTTTAATGGAATATCACAGGGTAGATTAATCACCCCAGGGAAGATCTCCTGGACATGAGAATTTGACCAACAAATAATTGACTCAATATTCAGTTGAAGATTGTGGGCATGTGTGTGTGTGAATGTGTGTCTGTGTACATAGGTGCACCCATGAGAGTGCAGGAATGCATGCCAGTGCTTTATTTGTCAAACAGAACTCACTCTGTAGACCAGGCTGGCCTCGAACTCAGAAACCCCCCGCCTCTGCCTCCCAAGTGCTGGGATTAAAGGTGTGAGCCATTACTGCCCTGCCGAACATGTGGTATTTTAAGGTGCACCAACCTGGGTCTCCCTAAACCAAAGTTATAGGGAATACTAGAGGGAGAGAGTCTTGAAGGGATCTCTGGGGTTGTGAGGTTTTCAGATTTTTTTTTAACAGAGCAGGTAGAAAAGTAGTCCCTCAGATGGAGGCTACTTGGCATTACCTCTGATGGAGGAAAATTCTTGTTGGTGGTTTTGAAGTTTGTGTCAGTAAGAAGAGAACGTTTGCAATCAGAAATAGTCTCTCAGGAGTCTGCTAGACATAAGATGTTTGTACTTTCTGATCTCCATGGGGAAATCACTCAGTGTGGGTTCAGTTCAGAGAACATTCCTAACACTTACAGATCTGGGAAGGGACAGAAATGATACAAGCACTAGGCTTGTCTACACAGACTCCTGACTCCCTAAGCCCCTGCCCCCATGCACATTTAACTTGTTCTGGTTGTTCCTCACAGAGAACCTACCTCAGACATGGACTGGAGAGGCAATGTTCCTCCTGGAAGAGACCATGCACCTTGATTCAGATGCCCCTCTTGGTACAACAAACCAGAGCAGTCAGTGCCCATCAACTGCTCAAGAAAATGGGTGGGGCAGATGAGGTCATAATAGATTTTGCTAGGACAGGAAGTACTTCATAAAGTAGGTGTGGTTCCTGAATATTCCCATCTAAAGGAGCATCTTCCTCATGCCTAGGCACCATCAATCGATGTCCTCCTAAGCAGTCGTTCATGTAAACAAATGATCTATGTCATGTAGATCCCATTCTCAAACACTTCTCAGTCTCTTACTTCTATGAGTGGTCCATTTGGGGATCACTCTACGAAGCTAAACAGTTTTAGTTTATTAAAAATAAAGCGTCAGACTTGAAAAGACTTTCATATATCTCCTTGTTTCATAGGCCCAAGAACTGGAGCCAGGAGTCTCTTTGATAACTACTTTTATGACAATAATATTAATGAGTATCCATGTGACCTAGAGTCCCTCGCTGTCTTTGTATGTCTTTTCCTAATTTAGGAAGTTTTCTTTACAGCTGCAATAGTTGTCATCAACTAGACTCACTGCTGCTTGGGTTTTCCACAGCCAGCTGGGACAGGATGAGAGAGAGAGAGAGAGAGAGAGAGAGAGAGAGAGAGAGAGAGAGAGAGAGAGAGAGAGAGAGAGAGAGAGACAGAGAGAGAGAGAGACAGAGAGAGAGAGAGAGGGGGGAGGGAGGGAGGAGGGGAGAGAGAGAGAGAGAGAGAGAGAGAGAGAGAGAGAGAGAGAGAGAGAGAGAGAGAGAGAGAGATTTTAGGGACATGGAGAGCACATGAGATTCTGGGTGACCATCACAAAGCCATTTTCCCTGTACCTTCTCATTGAATTTCTACCTCTTTCTCTTTTCTGAAGGCTGTTTCCATTTTCATTGTGGCTACTAAGACTGAGACTCTGAGCAAATCAATCAGCAGGCTGATAGAACTGTGATTCACCCACCAGTTAAATTGAAACCACAGTGTGCTTTTAATTTGTTTTCTATATTCCCTCAACTAGTTGAAGTTATGAATACATCTTAACACAACAGATTCTGATATAATTAGCAGTCTATACAGGCACCCTTTTTTCCCTTGTTGCTGCAATAAAAAACATAGAAGATGGAGAGAAGTTTCAGCTCTTAAGAGCACTTACTGCAGTTGCACAACACTTTGGTGCATTCCCCAATACCCAGGTGTCAGGTCACAACTTTATGTAATTTCAGTTCCAGGTGGTCAGTTTCCTCTTCAAAGCACACCATACACAATACAATATACAACAGTATAAACAGACAGACACTCACACATACTGTCCTGTGAGTGTCTGCACATACACACACCTGTATACACCCACACACACATACACACACACACACACACACACACACACACACACACACAGACACACACACACACACACAAATTAAACAAACATTTTTGTTTTAATTTATTCTTTAATTTTATATCCCAATATAAGGCTGTCTCCTCCATTACCACCTCATGCAGATCCTATCCCCATTCCCCCATTCCCTTCTCCTCTGAGGAGCAGAAGCCCCTCCCCTCCTGGCAAAACAAGCCACTGCATGACTAGGTGCATCCTCTCCCACTGAGGCTAGACACAGCAGTCTAGTCAGGGGAACAGGTTCCACAGGCAGGCAGCAGATTCACAGACAGCCCCTGCTCCAGTTGTTGAGGGACCCACATGAAGACTAAGCTGCATATCTGCTACATATGTCGGGGATGGTGTGTAAGCCCAGCTCATGCTTGCTCTTTGGTGGTTCAGTGTGTTGGAGTCCCCTAGGGTTCGGGTTAATTGACTCTGTTGATCTTCCTGTGGAGACCCTGCCCTCTTAGTGTTCCTCAATCCTTCCTCCAACTCTTCCATAAGACTCCCTGATCTCCATCTAATGTTTTGGTGTGGATCTCTGCATCTCTTTCCATTGGTTGCTGGGTGGAGCCTCTAAGAGCACACTTATGCTAGGTTCTCCCCCCCCGAAAACGTATGTATTTTTTAGTCCTTGGTTTATCTTAATTTTTTAAACTTTTTAAAAAATTAGATATTTTCTTTGTTTACATTTCAAATGCTATCTCCTTTCCCGGATTCCCCACCAAAAATTCCCTATCCCATGCCCCTTCCCCTTGCTCATCAACACACCCGCCAGTGGGTCTCTCCATGTGTGCTCTTTGCTGCACACTTTGTCTCTGTATCTCCTCCCACGAATATTTTGTTCCCCTTTCTAAGAAGGACCAAAGTATCCATAGTTTGGTCTTCCTTCTTCTTGAGCTTTGTTTGCTCTGTGTATTGTATCTTGGGTATTCCAAGCATCTGGGCTAATATCCTCTTGTCAGTGAGTACATACCATGTGTACATTCTTTTGTGATTGGGTTATCTCACTCAGGATGATATTTTCTAGTCCCATCCATTTGTCTAAGAATTTCATGTATTCATTGTTTTTAATTGCTGAGTAGTACTCCATTGTGTAAATATACCACATTTTCTGTATCCATTCCTCCATTGAGGGACATCTGGGCTCTTTGCAGCTTCTGGCTATTATAAATAGGGCTGCTATGAACATAGTGGAGCATGTGTCCTTATTACATGCTGAGGAATTCTCTGGGTATATGCCCAGAAGTACAATAGTGAGGTCCTGTGGTAGTGCTATGTCCCATTTTCTGAGGAACCACCAAACTGATTTCCAGAGTGGTTGTACCAGCTTGCAAAACCACCAGCAGTGGAGGAGTGTTCCTCTTTCTCCACATCCTTACCAGTACCTGCTGTTACCACAGTTTTTGATCTTAACCATTCTGAGTAGTCTGAGGTGGAATCTCAGAGGTTTTCTTTGATTTGCATTTCCATGATGACTAACTAAGTTGAACATTTCTTCTTTTTTTTTTACTTATATGTATGATTTTATTTTATAAATAAATTTTAAAATTATTTTTATATACTCCATATTTTATGCCACTCCACCCTCCAACTCTTCTGCATCTCATACCTCCTCCTCTCCCCCTGCCTCCACGTGGATGTCCCTAGGCCCAATCCCACCAGACCTCTAAACACCCTGGGGCCTACAATCTCTTGAGGGTTAGGTATATCATCTCTGAATGAATGCAGACCTGGCAGTCCTCTATTGTATGTGTGTTGGGGGCCTCATATCAGCTGGTGTATGCGCCCTGTTTGGTGGTCCAGTGTTTGAGGAATCACAGGGGTCCAGCTTAATTGAGACTGCTGGTCCTCCTACAGGGTTGCCCTTCTCCTCAGCTTCTTTTACCCTTCCCTAATTCAACAGCAGGAGTCAGTTGCTTCTGTCCATTGGTTGGGAGCAAGTATCTGCATCTGTCTCTTTCAGCTGCTTGTTGGGTCTTTAGGATTGCAGTCATGATAGGTTCCTTTTTGTGAGTGCTCCATAGCCTCAGTAATAGTGTCAGGCCTTGGGATCTCCCCTTGAGGCGGATCCCACTTTGGGCCTGTCTCTGGAACTTCTATTCTGCAGGCTCCTCTCCATTTCCATCCCTGTAATTCTTTCAGACAGGAACAATTAGGGGTCAGAGTTGTGACTGTGGGATGGCCCCCCCTCTCCCTCACTTGATGCCCTCTCTTCCTGCTGGAGGTAGGCTCTATAAGTTCCCCCTCCCTACTGTCAGGCATTTCATATGAGGTCCTTTTCTTTTAATTCTGTGAGTCTCTTACCTCTCAGGTCTCTGGTGCATTCTGGAGGGTCCTCCCATCCCCCTATCTCCTGAGGTTGTCTGTTTCCATCCTTTCTGCTGGCCCTCAGGGCTTCAGGCCTGTTCCCTCCCCCAATGTCAGATCAGGTTCCCCTCCCCCCTTCTCCCTCCTTCCCCAGCCCTGTCCACCATCCCTCCCAGGGTGCTCCCTCCCTCCCCACTTGTGATTGCTTTCTTCTCCCTCCCAAGTGGGACTGAGGCATCCTCACTTGGGCACTGCAGTTTGTTGACCTTTTTGAGTTCTGTGGATTGTATCTTAGTTATTCTGTACATTTTTGTCTAATATACACTTATTAGTGAGTACATACCATGCATGTCCTTTTGGGTCTTAGTTACCTCACTGAGGATGGTATTTTCTACTTCTATCCATCTGCCAAACTCAGGAAGTCCTCATTTTTAATCACTGAATAGTATTCCATTGTGTAAATGAACATTTGGCTCTAGTGCTTTGGTGTTGTAAAAAATGATTTTGGTAGTGCTCATCTAAGAAGTCTAACCACCTCATAGTGATTAGAAAACAATAAGAAAAAAGTACATGTCATTTCCAAATTTATATTTGTCATGCCTCCAAACCTTAAGTATTACTGAAAATGTTTTCTTTTTTTCCATTGTATATTTTTGGCATCTTTGTCAAAGATCAAGTGTCGGTAAGTTTGTGGTTTTATTTCTCAGTCTTCAATTCTATTCCATTGATCAGCGTTTCTGTTTCTGTACTGATACCATGCAATTTTTATCACTATTGCTCTGTAGTAAAGCTTGAGGTCAGGGATGATGATTCCCACAGCCATTCTTTTATTGTTAGGAATTGTTTTCACTATTCTGGGTTTTTTGCCTTTCCAGATGAATTTGAGAAAGGCTCTTTCCATGTGTATGAAGCATCGTGTTGGGGTTTTGATGGGGATTGTATTGAATCTATAGATTGCCTTTGGTAGGATAGCCATTTTTACTATGTTAATTCTGTCAACCTATGAACAAGGGTGATCTCTCAATTAACCATTCGGTATTCTTTGTTTAGCTCTGTACCCCATTTTTAAATAGGTTTATTTGGTTCTCTGGAGACAAATTTCTTGAGTTTTTAGTATATATTGAATATTAGTCCTCTGTCAGATGTAGGGTTGCTAAAGAACTTTTGCCAATTTGTTGGTTTCCGTTTTTTCCTATTGACAGTGCGCTATACCTTACAGAAACTTTGTAATTTTATGAGGTCCCATTTGACAGTTCTTGATCTTAGAGCATCAAGCTATGGGTGCTCTGATCAGGAAAATTTTCCAGGTGCCCATGTACTCAAGGGTCTTCTCCAGTTTCTTTTCTATTAGTTTCATTGTATCTGGTTTTACGAGGAGGTCCTTGATCCCCTTGGACTTGAGTTTTGTACAAGGAGATAAGATTGGATCAGTTTGCATTCTTCTACATGCAGATTTCCAGTTGAACCAGCTCCACTTATTGAAAAGGCTATCTTTTTTCCACTGGATAGTTTTAGCTCCATTGACAAAGATCAAGTGACCATAGGTGTATGTGCCATTTCTGTGTCTTCAATTCTATTCCATTGATGTACCTGCGTGTCACTGTACCAATACCATACCATTGCTCTGTATTATTGCTTGAGGTCTGGGGTGCTGATTCTTCCAGAAGTTCTTTTATTATTGAGAATAGTTTTTCTGTCCTGGGTTTTTTGTTATGTCAAATAAGTTTGAGAATTACTCTTTCTAACTCTAAGAAGATTTTAATTGGTATTTTGATGCGGATTGCATTGAATCTGTATATTGCTTTCAGCATGATGGCCATTTTTACTATATTAATCCTGCCAATCCACAGACATGGGAGATATTTCTAGGTTCTGAGGTCTTTTTTGCTTTCTTTCTTTAGAGACTTGAAGTTCTTGTCACACAGATCTTTCACATTTTTGACTAGAGTCACACCAAGATACTTTATATTGTTTGTGGTTATTGTGAAAGTGATTGTGAAGGTAATTTCTTTCTCAGCCTGTTTATGCTTTGGATATAGGAAGGCTACTGATTTGTTCGAGTTAATTTTATATCTGTCCACTCTGGTGAATTTGTTTATCTCATATAGGAGTTTTCTGGTGGAGTTTTTGGAGTCACTTAAGTATACTACCATATCATCTGCAAATAGTGATAGTTTTACTTCTTACTTTTTAAACTGTATCCCTTTGACCTCCTTTTGTTGTCTAATTGCTGTAGCTAGAACTTCAAGTACTATATTGAATAGATATGGAGAGAGAGGGGCAGCGTTGTCTAGTCCCTGATTTTAGTGAGATTGCTTCAAGTTTCATAGTTTGATGTTGGCTACTGCTCTGCTCTACATTGCTTTTACTAAGATAGGCTCGTATATGCAAGCATAACAGAGTATCATTAATAGTGTCAGGGATTCTTTCTTGCCTTTGGGATGGGTCTAAATTTGGGCCACCCAATGGTTAGTCATTCCCTGTCTCTGCTCTCTCTGTCAGTGTACTATATGTATACAGGATGCAAGTTGGGTTGAAAGTTTTATGAGTAGGTTGCAGTCTTTATCTCTCCACTTGGAATCCTGCCTGGATGCAGGAAGTGGCCAATTCAGAAACCATATCTTCATTTGGTAGGAATCTCAGCTAGAGTTTCCCCCATACACATCTTGAGCATCCCCCCAAACCAGATTTCTGGCATGTCCTAAAGATTTCATCCCCCACAGTCGATTTCCCTTCTCTCTCCCCTCCTCTTCCTATACCTGACCTCCTATCTGCCCTGCTCCCATCCCCATCTCCTATCCCACTTGTTGCCCTCCTTCCATCAGCCTCCAATATCTATTTTATTTCCCCTCTGAGAAAGATTCAAAGTACTCTTTTGGGCCTTCTTGTTATTTGGCTCTTTTGGGTCTGTGGATTATTGCAATCATGTCCTCTGTCTTATGGCTAATATCTACTTACAAATGAGTACATACCGTGCATGACATTTTGAATGTAGTTTACCTCACTCAGAATATTTCCTAATTCACTGACATAGAAACAAACTCTGGGATCACCTTTAAGAAACACAAAGCTGAGCCTCCACCAGCTTCCCAGCTGTTCCGATCCAGCCTGCAGAACCAGGTATCCGAGATATCCCGATTTTAAGAACTTTGGGGACTCAGGCCTTGAGCAGGAGCTGCGCACAGAGCAACAGTTTGGGGGATGCCAGCCAAGCCTGGGCTCTGTGCCTGAAGGTGGACCCCACACGCCCTACTGCATCTGCCATCTTCCCAGCTGCTTTGAACCAGCAGGTGGAACCAGGTACCTGAGATATCCCGAGTGTAAGACCTTTGGGGACTCAGGCCTTGAGTAGAAGCTGGGCAGAGAGCAGCAGTTTGGGAGGACCCCAGCCAAGCGTGGCTCTGTGCCCTGAAGGCAGGCCCCACACTCCCTGCATCCCCCCGCCATCTTCCCAGCTATTCTGATCCAGCCTGTTCTGATCTCTAGGTTCTGCAATACCTAGAAAAAGAACATTATAAAAAATTTTGGGGGGTTACCAGTGGGTAAAGAAACTCTCTACTAAGACAAACTACCTGAGTAAATCTCTGAAAGCCACATGAAGTGAAATGTGAACTGATTACACAGAGATGTACTCTCACTCCAATATATACACCTAAAAATTATTTTAAAATAAGTTTTCTCTCATGAATCTGTAACTTTGACGCACCCTTCTTATGGATGTCTCATGTGTCAGACAATCTCTGAATTATTTCTTTTCAAAGAATAGCAAAAGGCAAATCATTATTGTATATTTTCTATACTGTCTGTTTGTATTCTCCTGGAGAATAAAATGACAGCACGTGGTTGCCATGGTTCTTCCTTGCTTCTCTACCATCAGTCTTCTGTACCCCTTACCTAGATCTCTGTCACCACTAACCCACTCCCCCAAACACTCCTTCCTTTGATGTATTCCCTCTCACTGAGGACTCCATATTTTGGAAAATGATCCCAAACCAGGCATTAGGGCCATAATCTAGACATTCAATCCCCTCTCCCCTATCATGCATCCTTTTCAAAGTTCCTATCAACAAAGTGAGACCCAAAGTCAGCACCACCTCCTATCTAGCAGATAATGGATGTGTCCAGGAGCTGCAGCAAGATGACTCGGATCTGCCTGGGTCTCGAGCCCTCATCTAGGGCAGGATGAAAGATGTGCTAGGTACCACCTCCATTTGGGCACTTGTATTTGTCTGTCACACCACATCGCCATGTCTCTTCCAGCTCTAAATCATCACACTACATATCAGGTGGTTTTTGAAGGAATGAGAATTTTAGTATGGCAAACCTGTCTCTAAAGTTTGTCCTTAACATCTCTAATATGTGCACACAAGAGTGAGATGAGGCAATAGTGCAAATGTCTCCTGGTAGTTACTGAACTTGGGTACATAAATATGAGCCTTTGAAGTATGAGGATTGCACCAGACAGAAAACGTGAAAAGAATTTTTTCTCAGACTCCTTCATGGTAACACAAAGCTGTTACAGATGTCCACAATGATAACTTCTATGGATGCAAATGTAGAAAAAAAAAGATTAGGTTAGGGCACATCTCCCTTCCATTAACAGTCCCATCATATGTGAGATTAGAGTAGTGTTGTTCTGTGCAGATGACCATCATTGCTTGTTTTATAAACTAAGTGTGGTGACACACAGAACTATGGACCACTAATTCTTATTTCTCAATAGGATGGTAACATCATACAGGGTCCTTATCACAATAAAAACAATGCTAATGTAATTCAGGTTATATTATAAAAGTAGTGCTATGAGAAGGGTCCAGACACAATACGAGCACTACTTATGTTTCACAATTAATAAGGATATTGCTAGTAGAAGGTATGTAGTAAGATGTTTATAGAGTTCTTGTGAAGAAGAATGCCAATGAACTGGTAAAAACAAGAACCACAGTAACACGGTGCTTGAAACAATAAGAGCAATGTTAAGAGAAGTACATGGACACACTAAGAAGAGTGCTAATAGAGTAAAAATTCAGAACAATCAATGCTAAGAGAAGAATACACAAAAGGAACAATGCTAATTGGATGCACAGTAGGACCAATGTTCAAGATGGTCCTCAGCACTTAGAAGGTACAATGATGTTTAACTTTCCCTGCTAAGCATTTTTCTTTTTGATGCTTAGGATTTTAGAGTTGTGTCCATCACCTTGAGGCCTATGATGTTCATCTTCACAGGACGGGGTTCTTCCTCCAATCTGAGACAGAGAGGCAGGGAAAAAAGTACTTATCAGGGAGAACCTGCATCTCCCCCTCTGTCACTGCAGAGCATGCATGCTCCCATTGTCCAAGAACTTCGAGTCCATGCTCCCCAAACAAAGTCTCTGCTAAGAACTCAGTGACTGTTTCAGTGGTCTCTGAGTTCCTTGGTTGGAGGAGGGTGTGGCCTACACATTAAGAGCTAACCTGGGATTTGGAAGCCTGCAGTATCCAGTGTAGAAAAGGTTCCTAACATAATTGACAGGGATTTGAGGGAACATGAGATATTGCATTCCACCATTATGTTGCACTGCAGAGGACTACAAGTGGATGGTTGGCAGGTTCTCATGACCATGTGGGATCCCATATTATATGAGAAATGTATATAACCCAGGTGTACAGAAAGAGTCAGAGAGTCACTTACAGTTCCAGTCTTTTCCTCTTCCTTTTCCTCCTCCTCCTCCTCCTCCTCCTCCTCCTCTTCCTCCTCCTCCTCCTGTGCTTTTTCCTCCTCCTGCTCCTCCTCCTCCTCCTCTTCTTCCTGCTCTTCCTCTTCCTCCTCCACTTCTTTCTCCTCCTGCTCCTCCTCCTTCTCCTCCTGCTCCTCCTCCTCCTCCTTATGCTGCTCCTCCTCCTGCTCCTGCTCTTCCTCTTCCTCTTTGTCTTCATCTTCTTCTTTCGGGTTACTGATTTCTTCATATATCATTGGCTTTTTCCTTTCCCTTAATGGATGGCTGCAGATGCTCACTGGCCTTTTCCTGAGTCCTGAGATTGGGAAGAGTTAGTAGAGAGCTAGGTGCTGAGGGGATTTAAAGATTTTTTTTGATAGAAAGTATAAGCCTTGGACCTCACATGTGTCCATGAGCTTTTTGTCAAGCACTGGTTTTTTTTGTAGACAGGGCTGCTCTGTGTAGCCCTGGCTGCCCTGGAACTCACTCTGTAGACCAGGCTGGCCTCAAGCTCAGAAATCAGCCTGCCTCTGCCTCTGAAGTGCTGGGATTAAAGGCGTGTGCCACCACTGCCTGAATAAACACTTGGATTGAACGTCCTCTGAAACAGACAGACCAAGACAGCAGATCCTCCCCACTTTGGAGCAAATATCAGTTCAATAAGAACCTTCACTTGTAACCTAGTTCATCCAGCATGTCCCTGAGAGTGCATACATTTAGCTGAGACAGTGACTGCAGTGAGGCTCTTGATTAGCTTACTATGTGGAACAAAATGCATGAGGAAGGATTGGTGATTTAGCTCAGAGGTGCTGGAATTTTCTCAACATATATGGACTGTTTAAAGTAAAAACTGAAACAAAAAGAGTGGCATGAACAAAATCACCTTGCAGAGATCAAGTTCTCCATTTGTGAATATGTTATATTTACTGTTTGATAGCCTATTGAATCTGGCTTGCTTAACTTCAGAGTTATAGGGTTACTGGAGATATTTTATGACTCTTTCTTTCTTTCTTTCTTTCTTTCTTTCTTTCTTTCTTTCTTCCTTCCTTCCTTCCTTCCTTTCTTTCTTTCTTTCTCTCTCTCTCTTTCTTCTCTTCCCTCTTCTCTCTCTCTTTCTCTCTCTCACTCTCTCTCTGTCTGTCTCTGTCTCTGTCTCTCTCTCTCTGTCTCTCTCTCTCTCTCTCTCTCTCTCTCTCTCTCCCTCTCTCCTATATTTCTTTCATTTTAGAGCTGAGAAGACAGAAGAGAAGACGTAGGGAACACACTCACCACATTGTTGATGATTATGTATGCTAATCAAATACACAAGACCTGTGCAATTGAAGCTCACATGGTAGATCAAGCCTAGATCTCAGCATTCAGGAAAGTAAGACTAGAGAACTACCTAAAGTCTGAGGCCAGCTGGGAACTGTAGCATGAGGCCCATTCTTAAAAAATTCCATGCTACTGTCTCTGTTTCCCCTTTCATTTATATTCTATCACTTATCCAACCTATAATAAAATATATGTGTTCATTTGTTTGTATATGTGTCATGTATATAGAGTAGTAAAATGATTCTGTACTAGGCATGGTTTGTTTGCCTCCAGGAAAAATTGATTCTCTATTCAGGCAGGTTGATTACTGGAATCTAGGAATGCAATACCAGCATGGAAAAATTATAGACTATTTCTGACCACAATTCATTTCCAGGATGAACATATAGAACAAAATTCAGTGGAGAGTAACAAATGTATCCAGAAATATATCTTGATATAATAATCAGTAGCATTTTTCTATTTTATTTGAGTATGTATTGTTATGTTATTGATTCTGAATGTTTAGATAGCTTTGTTGTGTAAAATTATAGTTACTTAAACTGTGATTCATGAATAGTATTTTTCAGGAAATATACAGCTTTAAAAAAGATGTATTTCAATCATGGACACGCATAAAAACTTGCACTGGGTCGACATGGAGCTCAACATTAGCACTCAAAGTGATTCATACATTTCTGATGTCTTTAAACAAATCAACCAGGACTGAAGCTGTCTAGTCATTCTCCTTTCACCAATCTCATCCTCCCTCCAGTTCTACTCAAGCATCTAAATATTTACCATTTACCTGCTGTCAAAGAAAATATACATTCTCCTTTTGCACATTTACAATTTTGTTGTGGTGTCCATATTCTTAACTTTTTGACATCATTCTTCCCTCAGCACTGACCTGAGAGATGGGAGATTTGTTTGCAACCCTCGCTGGTCCTTGACTGAAATGTTTTTCTATACACAGCCCCTCCATGTCTACTCACCTTGACTCTTATGGCTGGAAACTTCATCAGAATCACTAAGCACAGATTTTGTGACCTGTTCCTTAGGTTCCATGCAATCTGGGAGATGGTTTCTGAGTCCTAGAAAGCAGCAAAATGTTTCTTCCTTATCACACAAGTGAAAAGAGGAATGCAAGGGGCAGGCTCTGGGAGGACATAAGACAACACTGTCCACCTGAACAAAGGCCTTCTGGAGAGAAAATTCAGGCTACAGGAATCTGTGCTATAGTGGCTGTTCCCTGCCTCAGCCCTGCATAGGATAACAATTAGCAGGATATTCAGCAGTTGACTTGACATATTTCTTGAAAAAGAGAATCATAGTAAGATCCTGAGAAGGAGCCATAGTATAGAGAAAGGCTGGAGGACACTTGGGCTTGTCTGAACCCAGAGCTCACTCTTACCTAGATTAGTCATGGTGGTGTAGTTTCTTTTCATATACACATATGTGATCTTCTCTGAATAGCTCAGCTTTGCCCATTCTTCCTTAGAGAAGTATTTGGAGATATCCTTGAAGGCCTAGAAAAGCAGGAAAATGTCGATCTGACAGCCAATCTGCCGTGCATATATGCCCTTCAGTGCAGAGCATGTCCTCTGTTCCCAGACCTCCATACTACTCTTGAGAATTGGAGGAAGACCTGCTAGATGGATTTGAGAGCCAAGAGAGAAGCTGTGCATGCTCTGTCCAGACTCTTCCTCAGCATCCAACCGGTTTCACTGATGCTTGTTTGCTTCCTTCCCACATTTAGGAATAGGATATTCTGGAATAATTTGGAACCCTCCAATTTATTCTAGCACAGGGTCGCAGGCCAGATATGTTCAGAGATGCTGGAGAAAGTTCCCCTGACATTTTGTGACCTGGTATATCCCTGATGCTACTCCACAGTGCTTCCTCATTCATCTCCTGAGAATTCTAAGTCTCCATAGCATTCCATGGCCACTCCTCTGCCCCATGAAGATCACCTCACCTTGCATGTCTCCTCTGGATTGTGTTTAGATTTTCTGAGGTTCATTGAATGAGACCTTCTGCTCATGGCACTGGGGATGCAATCTTCAAGGTATGGTTGAACACTTAAACCTGAGGAGGAGGATAAGCACCAGCCAGTCACCTGAAATTAAATTCTACTGTTTGCCATTATGGCTTATATGTCCCCTGAGATGTTACATGGAGGAAATCCTGCACATAGGCATATCTGGGATAGGAATTACAGGGCTTCTATGACAAGGTTGAGGTGTGTTTGAGTCTCCAACACATGTCCATTACTGATGTTACTAGTCCTCTGCGATGTGTCCTGAATTGGAGGACACAGAGAAAGATATTGTTGGATGTGTCAGGAAGAAAATAAGAGTCCCCTACATTCTAACCAGAATGTAAGAATGTTGATTTCATATGTTGAGGAAGAGGGAGTACTGTGGAAGGAGATAGGATAATGATTACCAAAGAAGAGTTGGAGAGGAGTAATGAGTAGGTAAGATGACCATGGTTTACAACCAACCAATTACTGTTAAAGAAAAGAATCAAAAGTCTACAAGTAGAGAGACCAGGTAAATGTTTAAGGACAGTCAGTATTTACCATGACAATTTGATGACAGTCTGCTGTGTACATATTTTATTTTCCCTCCATATTCCATAAACATGCAAGGTTACATGATCAGGAGGCAAGAGTCAAAATCAGAAAAAGTAGTTCCTAGTAAGTCAGGCTTGCTGTTGAACAACAGTGACCCAAAAGTGTTTTTCATGAGATAGTGGAATAAATGTGCAGTATAGTTTTAGAGGTTAAAACTTATTTTTCTAGTGCCCCCCCAAAAGAAAAAAAAGATTCAGAATGAGTTTTTTTCTTTTTTTATTGTATATATTCTATATTTACAATTCATTTCCCTTTTTCTGGTTCCCCACCCCCAAAGGTCCCACATGTCCTTTTCCCTCCCCCTGCTCCCGCATCCACCCCCTCCCACTTTACTGTTCTTGTACTCTCCCACAATGATGTTTTGGTCCATTCTAGCACCAGTGTCCACTCCTTTCTTCTTGTGAGACATCACTTGATATGTGATTTGTGTCTTTGGTGTTCCAAGCTTCTAGGCTAATATCCATTTATCAGTGACTGTATACCAAGGGTATTCTTTTGAGACTGGGTCACCTCACTTAGTATGACGTTCTCCAGCTCCATCCATTTCTCTAAGAATTTCATGAATTCATTGTTTCTAATGGCTGAATAGTACTCCATTGTGTATATATACCACATTTTTTGTATCCATTCCTCTGTTGAGGGACATCTGGGTTCTTTCCAGCTTCTGGCTATTATACATAAGGCTGCTATGAACATAGTGGAGCATGTATCCTTATTGCATGCTGGTGAATCTTCTGGGTATATTCCCAGGAGTGGTATGGCTGGGTCCTCTGGAAGTATCACGCCCAGTTTTCTGAGGAACCGCCATACTGATTTCCAGAGTGGTTGTACCAGCTTGCATTCCCACCAGCAGTGGAGGAGTATTCCTCTTTCTCCACATCCTCGCCAACACCTGATGTCTTCTGAGTTTTTAATCTTAGTCATTCTGACTGGTGTGAGGTGAAATCTCAGGGTTGTTTTAATTTGCATTTCCCTAATAACTAGTGATGTTGAACATTTTTTAAGGTGTTTCTCCGCCATCCGAATTTCTTCAGGTGAAAAGTCTCTGTTTAGCTCTGTACCCCATTTTTGGATAGGGTTATTTGGTTTTCTGGGGTCTAACCTCTTGATTTCTTTGTATACATTGGAGATTAGCCTCTGTCGGATGTGGGGTTGGTGAAGATTTTTTCCCAATTTATTGGTTGCTGATTTATCCTTTTGACAGTGTCTTTTGCTTTACAGAAACTTTGTAGTTTTATGAGGTCCCATTTGTCTATTCTTGTTCTTAGAGTATAAGCAATTGGTGTTCTGTTCAGGAATTTTTCCCCTGAGCTGATGTCTTCAAGGGTCTTCCCTAGTTTCTTTTCTATTAGTTTTAGTGTGTCTGGTTTTATGTGGAGATCCTTGATCCACTTGGAGTTGAGCTTAGTGCAAGGAGATAAGAGTGGATCAATTCTCATTCTTCTGCATGTTGACCTCCAGTTGAGCCAGCACCATCTGTTGAAAAGGCTATCTTTTTTCCACTGGATGTTTTCAGCTCCTTTGTCAAAGATCAATTGGCCATAGATGTGTGGGTTCAATTCTGGGTCTTCGATCCTATTCCATTGATCCGCTTTCCTGTCACTGAACCAATACCATGCAGTTTTTAATACCACTGCTCTGTAATATTGCTTGAGGTCCGGGATATTGATTCCCCCAGAAGTTCTTTTGCTGTTGATGATAATTTTAGCTATCCTGGTTTTTTTGTTATTCCAGATGAATTTGAGAATTGCTCTTTCTAGCTCTATGAAGAACTGAGTTGGGATTTTGATGGGGATTGCATTGAATCTGTACATTGCTTTGGGCAAGATTGCCATTTTGACTATATTAGTCCTGCCAACCCACGAGCATGGAAGATTTTCCCATTTTCTGATGTCTTCTTCAATTTCCTTCTTCAGAGACCTGAAGTTTTGTCATATAATTCTTTCACATTTTTGGTTAGCATCACTCCAAGACACTTTATATCATTTGTGGCTATTGTGAGGGGTGTCATTTCCCTAATTTCTTGCTCGGCCTGCTTATCCTTCATGTATAGGAAGGCTACTGATTTACTTGAGTTGATTTTATAGCCAGCCACTTTGCTGAAGTTGTTTATCAGTTGCAGGAGTTCTCTGGTGGAGGTTTTTGGGTCACTTAAGTAAACTATCATATCATCTGCAAATAGTGATAGTTTGACTTCTTCCTTTCCGATATGTATCCCTTTGACTTCCCTCTGTTGTCGAATTGCTCTAGCTAGTACCTCAAGTACTATATTGAAGAGATATGGCGAGAGGGGACAGCCTTGTCTAGTCCCTGATTTTAGTGGGATTGCTTCAAGTTTTTCTCTGTTTACCTTGATGTTGGCTACTGGTCTGCTGTATATTGCTTTTACTATGTTTAGATATGGGCCTTGAATTACTGTTCTTTCTAGGACCTTTAGCATGAAAGGATGCTGAATTTTGTCAAATGCTTTTTCAGCATCCAATGAGATGACCATGTGGTTTTTTTCTTTGAGTTTGTTTATGTAGTGAATTACATTGATGGATTTCCGTATATTGAACCATCCCTGCATCCCTGGGATGAAGCCAACTTGATCATGGTGAATGATCGTTTTGATGTGTTCTTGGATTCGGTTAGCAAGTATACTGTTTAGTATTTTTGCATCGATATTCATAAGACAAATTAGGCTGTAGTTCTCTTTCTTAGTTGGATCTTTGTGTGGTTTTGGTATCATGGTAATTGTGGCTTCATAGAATGAGTTGGGTAGTGTTCCTTCTGTTTCTATTTTGTGGAATAATTTGAAGAGTATCGGTATCAGGGCTCCTTTGAAGGTCTGATAGAATTCTGCACTAAAACCGTCTGGTCCTGTGCTCTTTTTGGTTGGAAGACTGTCTATGACCCCCTTCTATTTCTTTGGGGGTTATGGGTCTGTTTAGACGATCTGTTTGATCCTGGTTTAATTTTGGTATTTGGTAACTGTCGAGGAAATTGTCCATTTCCTCCAGATTCTCCAGTTGTGTTGAGTATAGGTTTTTGTAGTAGGATCTGATGATTTTTTGAATTTCCTCAGTTTCTGTTGTTATATCTCCCTTTTCATTTCTAATTTTGTTAATTTGAATACTGTCTCTGTGCCCTTTAGTAAGTCTGGCTAGGGCTTTATCTATCTTGTTGATCTTCTCAAAGAACCAGCTCCTGGTTTTTTTTATTCTTTGTATGGTTCTCTTTGTTTCAACTTGATTGATTTCAGCCCTGGGTTTGATGATTTCCTATCTTCTACTCCTCCTGGGTGAAAATGCCTTTTTTTGTTCTAGAGATTTCAAGTGCGCCATTAAGTTGCTAGTATATGCTCTCTCCTGTTTCTTTTTGGAGACACTCAGGGCTATGAGTTTTCCTCTAAGCACTGCTTTCATTGTGTCCCATTGATTTGGGTATGTTGTGCCTTCATTTTCATTAAGTTCTAAGAATTCTTTGATTTCTTTCTTTATTTCTTCCTGGACTAAGGTATCATTGAGTAGAATATTGTTCAGCCTCCAAGCGTATGGGGATTTTCTGTTGTTTTTGTTGCTATTGAAGAACACTCTTACTCCATGGTGATCTGATAAGAGGCATGGGATTAGTTCGATCTTTTTATATTTGTTGAGATCTGTCTTGTGTCCAATTATATGGTCGATTTTGGAGAAGGTACCATGAGGGGCTGAGAAAAAGGTATAGTCTTTTGCTTTAGGGTGAAATGTTCTATATATATATATCTGTTAAATCCAATTGGTCCAAAGTTTCGATGAGTTTCTCCATGTCTCTGTTTAGTTTCTGTTTTCCTGTTCGGTCCACTGTAGATAGTGGAGTATTGAGGTCCCCCACAATCATTGTGTTAGGTGCAATGTGTGCTTTGAGCTTTAGTAAGGTTTCTTTTACAAATGAGAGTGCCCTTACATTTGGAGCGTAGATGTTTAGAATTGTGAGTTCTTCTTGGTGGATTGTTCCTTTGACTAGCAGGAAGTGACCTTCTGTGTCTCTTTTGATGACTTTGGGTTGAAAGTCAATTTTATCTGATATTTAAATGGCTACTCCAGCTTGCTTCCTGTGACCATTTGCTTGCAAAATTGTCTTTCATCCTTTTACTCTAAGGTAGTGTTTGTCTTTGACTCTGAGGTGTGTTTCCTGTAAGCAGCAAAATGTAGGGTCCTGTTTCCATATCCAGTCTGTTAGTCTATGTCTTTTTATTGGGGAGTTGAGTCCATTGATGTTAAGAGATATTAAGGAATAGAGATTATTACTTCCTGACATTTTTGATGTTATTTTTGTTTTTGAGTAGTTATCTTCCTTTGAGTTTGATTGAAGAAGTTTACTGTCTTGCTTTTTCTTGGGTGCCATTCCCTTCCTTGTGTTGGAGTTTTCCTCCTATTATCCTTTGTAGAGCTGAGTTAGTGGAAAGATATTGTGTAAATTTGGTCCTGTCATGGAATATTTTGATTTCTCCGTCTATGTTGATTGAGAGTTTTGCTGGATATAGTAGTCTTGGCTGACATTTGTTTTCTCTTAGGGTCTGCATGAGGTCTGCCCAGGATCTTCTAGCTTTCATGGTTTCTGGAGAGAAGTCTCGTGTGATTCTGATAGGTCTTCCTTTATATGTTACTTGGCCCTTTTCTCTTACTGCCTTTAATATTCTTTCTTTGTTTAGTACATTTGGGGTTTTGATTATTATGTGACAGGAGGTGTTTCTGTTCTGGTCCAGTCTGTTTGGAGTTCTGTAGGCTTCTTGTATATTCATGGGCATCTCTCTCTTTAAGTTAGGAAAGTTTTCTTCCATAATTTTGTTAAAGATATTTGCTGGCCCTTTAAGTTGTAGATCTTCACTCTCATCTATCCCTATAATCCTTAGGTTTGGTCTTCTCATTGTGTCCTGGATTTCCTGGATGTTTTGGGTTACAAGCCTTTTGGATTTTGCGTTTTCTTTGACTGTGGAGTCAATGGTTACTATGTTATCTTCAGCATCAGAGATTCTTATTTCTATCTCTTGTATTCTGTTGTTTATGTTTGCATCTATGACCCCTGATTTCTTCCCAAGGTTTTCTATCTCCAAGGTTGCCTCCTTTTGTGATTTCTTAGTTGTTTCTACCTCTGTGTTCAGATCTTGGATGGCTTTGCTCAGTTCCATCATTTGTTTGTTTGTGTTTTCATGTAATTCTTTAATATATTTTTGTGCTCCCTCTTTCATGACTTCTGCCTGTTGTTTCAAGTTCTCCTGCATTTCTTTAACTGACTTTCTCATTTCCTCTTTATTGGTTTCTGTCTGATGGCCCATATTCTCCTGGAGTTCTTTAAGTGTTTTTTGTGTTTGGATTGTAAGAGCTTCTACCCTATTGATGTTCCCCTGCATTTCTTTAAGAGATTTGTTTATGTCTTTTTTGTGTTCCTCTAGGAGCATCATAACCTGTGCTTTTATATCTACCTCTTGTTTTTCTGGTGTGCTGGGGTATCCTGGACTTGCTCTGGTTGGCGAATTGGTTTCAGATGGTGCCATATTGCCTTGATTTCTGTTAATAACGTTCCTACGTTTGCCTTTTGCCATCTCTTTATCTCTGGCGTTAGTTGGTCTTATTGTAGATGGCACCCTGCTGAAAGCACAGCACACCTGTCCCCAGGAGACAGATCCCTTCTGGCATCTTGTCTGTGCTGGACTATGCTCGCTCTGAGTCCAGGCCCCTGACTCCAGCTGCTAGAGTTCTGAGCTGTGCCCCGAGGTGGCAAGGTGGCCCCTCGCTGCTAGTCAGCTCAGAGAGCCGGTCCCGGCCGTGGTAGTCTGCACCCGCAGCTGAGCTTTCTGTGCCCGGATCTTCTGCAGAGCTAAGCTAAGCTATATCTCTGGCCACGCACCTGATTCCAGCTGCTCACTGCATCCAGTGTGCCCGCTGTTTGTGCACGGGGATCTGAGGCAAGATGGCTGCCCCTGCTGATAGCACCGCGTGGCCTTGGCTGAGCTGCTGGTACCCAGCTCTGCTGATCCCTTCTGGCTTTGTTGTCTGTGCTGTTCTATGCTCGCTCTGAGTCCAGGCCCCTGACTCCAGCTGCTAGAGTTCTGTGCTGTGCCCCGAGGCGGCCAGGTGGCCCCTCGCTGCTAGTCCGCTCAGAGAGCTGGTCCGGACTGGTAGTCTGCACCCGTAGCTGAGCTTTCTGTGCCCGGATCTCCTGCAGAGCTAAGCTAAGCTATAACTCTGGCCACGCACCTGATTCCAGCCGCTCACTGTGTCCAGTGTGCCCGCTGTTTGCGCGCGGGGGTCTGGGGCAAGATGGCTGCCCCAGCTGAAGGCACCGTGACCTTGGCTGAGCTGCTGGTACCAGGCTCTGCTGATCCCTTCTGGCTGCGTTGTCTGTGCTGGACTATGCTCGCTCTGAGTCCAGGCCCCTGATTCCAGCTGCTAGAGTTCCGAGCTGTGCCCCGAGGCGGCCAAGTGGCCCCTCGCTGCTAGTCCGCTCAGAGAGCTGGTCCCGGCCTGTAGTCTGCACCCATAGCTGAGCTTTCTGTGTCCGGATCTCCTGGAGAGCTAAGCTAAGCTATATCGAATTTTTTCTTTGATATCATGAAATATTTGTCTTTTTCCTCCAACTGTGATTGATAGTTTTACTAGCTATAGTATTCTGGACTGGGTGTCTCAGAACCTGTAGAATATCCATCCAGACCTTTTCAGAAACTGCATTAAGTCAAATGTTATTAAGAACCTCCCTTAATATGTGTTCTTGTCTTTTCCCTATGACCTTAAATATTCTTTCTTGGTTTTGTACTTTTATCAATTTGGGTATTATGAGTCATGGGGGATTTCTTTTCTGACCTTGTATATTTGTATTAGTCAGAGTTTTCTAGAGTGACAAAACTTATGGAATGTCTCTCTATATTGAGGGGATTTATTGTGATGACTTACAGTCTGTACTCTAACTAACCCAACACTGGTCAGCTGTGGATGGGAAGTCCAAAAATCTAGTAGTCACTCAGTCCCACGAGGCTAATTGTTTCAGTTAGTCTTCTGTAGTAGTAGATTCCACGAGATGTGCAGGTTCTTAAGTGCAAGCAGATGAAGAAGAGTGAGTCTTCCTTCTTCCAATGTCCTTATGTAGAAGCCGAAGATACCATAGGAACCATTGATTCAACAGTCAAAGAAAATACTAAATGCAAAAAGGTTGTAACCCAAAACATCCAGGAAATCCAGGACACAATGAGAAGACCAAACATAAAGATTTAGGTATAGACGAGAGTGGAGATTTACAAGTTAAAGGGCCAGCAAATATCTTCTACAAAATTATGGAAGAAAACTTCCCCAACCTAAAGAGAGAGATGCCCATAAATATACAAGAAGCCTATAGAACCCCAAACAGGCTGGACCAGAACAGAAATACATCCCATCACATAATAATCAAAACTCCAAATGTACTAAACAAAGAAAGAATATTAAAGGCAGCAAGAGAAAAAGGCCAAGTAACATATAAAGGAAGACCTATCAGAATAACACCAGACTTCTCACCTGAGAACATGACAGCTAGAAGATCCTGGGCAGATATCATGCAAACTCTAAGAGAACACAAACTTCAGCCAAAACTAAGTTACCCAGCAAAACTCTCAATTGCCATAGATGGAGAAATCAAGGTATTCCATGACAAAACCAAATTTGCACGATATCTTTCCACAAATCCAGCCCTACAAAGGATAATAGGGGGAAAACACCAAGACAAGGATGGAAACTACACCCGGGAAGAAGCAAGATAGAAACCTCCTCTCATCAAACCCAAAAGAAGGTAACCTCTCGAATATAAAAATAGATAAATAAATAAATAAATAAATAAATAATAAATAAAAATTTCAAAAATATCAGGAGGTAATAATTACTATTCCTTAATATCTCTTAACATCAATGGACTCAATTTCCCAATAAAAAGACATAGATTAACAGACTGGATACAAAAACAGGACTCTACATTTTGCTGCATACAGGAAACACATCTCAGTGTTAAAGACAAACACTGCCTTAGAGTAAAAGGCTGGAAGACAATTTTACAAGCAAATGGTCTCAGGAAACAAGCTGGAGTAGCCATTCTAATATCAGATAAAATAGACTTCCAACCTAAAGTCATCAAAAGAGACTCAGAAGGTCACTTCTTGCTGGCTAAAGGGAAAATCCACCAAGAAGAGCTCTCATTACTGAACATCTATGCTCCAAATGCAAGGGCACCCTCATTTGTAAAAGAAACCTTACTAAAGCTTAAAGCACACATTACACCTAACACAATAATTGTGAGTGACTTCAACACTCCACTCTCCTCAATGGAACGATCAGGAAAGCAGAAACTAAACAGGGACACAGTGAAACTAATTGAAACTTTGGAAGAATTGGATTTAACATATATATATATATATATATATATATATATATATATATATATATAGAGAGAGAGAGAGAGAGAGAGAGAACATTTCATCCTAAAGCTAATGAATATACCTTTTTCTCAGCACCTCATGGTACATTCTCCAAAATTGATCATATAATTGGTCACAAGACAGATGTCAACAAATACAAGAAGATCGAGCTAATCCCATGCCTCCTGCCAGATCACCATGGAGTAAGAGTGGTCTTCAATAGCAACAAAAACAGCAGAAAGCCCACATACACATGGAAACTGAACAATACTCTACTCAATGACAACTTGGTCAAGGAAGAAATAAAAAAAGAAATCAAAGACTTTTTAGAATTCAATGAAAATGAAGGTACAACCTACCCAAATCTATGGGACACAATGAAAGCAGTGCTAAGAGGAAAACTCATAGCTCTAAGTGCATCAAAATGAAACTGGAGAGAGCATACACTAGCAGCTTAACGGCACACCTTAAAGCCCTGGAAGAAAAACAAGTTAATTCACCCAGGAGGAGTATAAGACAAGAAATCATCAAACTCAGGGCTGAAATCAATCAAATAGAAACAAAGAGAACCATACAAAGAATCAAGAAGACCAGGAGTTGGTTTTTTGAGAAAATCAACAAGATAGATAAACCCAGACTAACCAAAGGACACAGAGACAGCATCCAAATTAACAAAATTAGAAATGAAAAGGGAGACATAACAACAGAAACTGAGGAAATTCAAAAGATCATCAGATCCTACTACAAAGGTCTATACTCAAAACAACTGGAGAATCTGGAGGAAATGGACAGTTTCCTAGACAGATATCAAATACCAAAATTAAATCAGCATCAAGTAGATCAGCTAAATAGTCCCATAACCCCTAAAGAAATAGAAGGGGTTATAGAAAGTCTCCCAACCAAAAAAAAGTACGGGACCAGATGGTTTTAGTGCAGAATTCTACCAGACCTTCAAAGAAGACTTAACACCAATACTTTTCAAACTATTCCACAAAATAGAGACAGAAGGGACACTGCCCAACTCATTCTTCGAAGCCACAATCATGCTAATACCTAAACCACAAAAAGATCCAACAAAGAAAGAGAACTACAGGCCAATTTCTCTTATGAATATAGATGCAAATATACTAAATAAAATTCTTGCTAACCGAATCCAAGAGCACATCAAAACGATCATCCACCATGATCAAGTAGGCTTCATCCCAGGGATGCAGGGATGGTTCAATATACGGAAATCCATCAATGTAATCCACTACATAAACAAACTGAAAGAAAAAAACCACATGGTCATCTCATTAAATGCTGAAAAAGCATTCGACAAATTCAGCATCCTTTCATGCTAAAAGTCATGGAAAGAGCAGGAATTCAAGGCCCATACCTAAACATAGTAAAAGCAATCTACAGCAAACCAGTAGCCAACATCAAACTAAATGGAGAGAAACTTGAAGCAATCCCACTAAAATCAGGGACTAGACAAGGCTGCCTTCTCTCTCCATATCTTTTCAATATAGTACTTGAAGTTCTAGCGAGAGCAATTAGACAACATAAGGAAGTCAAAGGGATACAAATTGGAAAGGAAGAAATCAAACTATCATTATTTGCAGACCATATGATAGTTTACTTAAGTGACCCAAAAAACTCCACCAGAGAACTTCTACAGCTGATAAACAACTTCAGCAAAGTGGCTGGTTATAAAATTAACTCAAGCAAATCAGTAGCCTTCTTGTACTCAAAGGACAAGCAGGCAGAGAAAGAAGTTTGGGAAATAACACCCTTCACAATAGCCACAAACAACATAAAGTACCTTGGCGTAACTCTAACCGAACAAGCGAAAAATCTGTCTGACAGGAACTTCAAGTCCTTGAAGAAAGAAATCGAAGAAGACCTCAGAAGATGGAAAAATATTTCTTGCTCCTGGATTGGCAGGATCAATATAGTAAAAATGGCCATCTTACCAAAAGCAATATACAGATTCAATGTGATCCCCATCAAAATCCCAAATCAATACTTTATAGATCTAGGAAGAGCAATTCTCAAATTCATCTGGAGCAACAAAAAACCCAGGATAGCTAAAACTATTCTCAACAATAAAAGGACTTCTGGGGGAATCAATATCCCTGACCTCAAGCAGTACTACAGAGCAATTGTGTTAAAAACTGCATGGTATTGGTACAGCAACAGGCAAGTGGATCAATGGAATAGGATTGAAGACCCAGAAATTAACCCACAGACTTATGGTCACTTGATCTTTGATAAAGGATCCACAACCATCCGGTGGAATAAAGACAGCCTTTTCAACAAATGGTGCTGGTTCAACTGGAGGTCAACATGTAGAAGAATGCGAATTGACCCACTCTTATCTCCTTGCACTAAGATCAACTCCAAGTGGATCAAGGACCTCCACATAAAACCAGACACACTGAAACTATTAGGAAAGAAACTTGGGAAGACCCTGGAGGACATAGGCACAGGGGGAAAGTTCCTGAACAGAACACCAATAGCTTATGCACTAAGATCAAGAATTGACAAATGGGATCTCATAAAATTACAAAGCTTCTGCAAGGCAAAGGACACTGTCAGAAGAACAAAACGGCAACCAACAAAGTGGGAAAAGATCTTCACCTACCCCACATCCGACAGAGGGCTAATATCCAATATATACAAAGAACTCAAGAAGTTAGACCCCAAAGAACCAAATAACCCTATCAAAAATGGGGCACAGAACTAAACAAAGAATTTTCACCAGAAGAAATTCGGATGGCTGAGAAACACCTTAAGAGATGTTCAACATCGTTAGTCATCAGAGAAATGCAAATCAAAACAACCCTGAGATTCCACCTCACACCAGTCAGAATGGCTAAGATTAAAACTCAAGAGAGGACAAATGCTGGCGAGGATGTGGAGAAAGAGGAACACTCCTCCACTGTTGGTGGGATTGCAAAATGTTTAAACCGCTCTGGAAATCAGTGTGGCGGTTCCTCAGAAAATTGGGCATGTTCCTTCCAGAGGAACCTGGCATACCACTCCTGGGCATATACCCAGAGGATTCCCCTGCATACAATAAAGACACATGCTCCACTATGTTTATAGCAGCCTTGTTTATAATAGCCAGAAATTGCAAGGAGCCCAAATATCCCTCAAAGGAGGAATGGATACAGAAAATGTGGTATATTTATACAATGGAATACTACTCAGCAATTAAAAATAATGAATTCATGCAATTTGTAGGTAAATGGTTAGACCTGGAAAATATCCTGAGTGAGCTAACCCAATCTCAAAAGAATACACATGAAATGCAATCACTGATAAGTGGATATTAATGAGCCCAGAAGCCCTAAATACTCAAGGCACAATTAGCAAGTCAAATGATTCCCAAGAAGAAAGGAGAGGACCCTGGGCCTGGAAAGATTGGATCCTGTTTTGTAGAGAAACTGTGGGGGGCGGGGGAATGATTGGGGAATAGTTGGGGGGAGCGGAACTTTGGGACATAGGGAGGGGGGAACTGGGAAAGGGGAAAGCCTTTGGAAAGTAAACATAGAATATAGAAAAAAAGTAAAAATAAAATAAAGTCTTTTTGTTTGTTTGTTTTGTTTTTAGTAAAGCTTAAAATCTTGGCTCTTACTGTGGTACAAACCTAAAATAAGAACAAGTTTTAGACATTAAAGCTCATTGTAAAATAAAAATAAAAATAAAAATAAAAATCACCCACTGTTAAAAAAAAATAGGTAACAGACCACCCCTTTGGGGCAGATCTCTGCAGATCAATGAAGATGTACTGTCTTAACAGTGAATAAGAGAGAGCAGGGAGGTGGTGGCACACTCCTGTAATCCCAGCACTTGGGAGGCAGAGGCAGGTGAATTTCTGAGTTTGAGGCCAGCCTGGTCTACACAGTGAGTTCCAGGACAGCCAGGACTACCCAGAGAAACCCTGTCTCCAAACCCCCCCCCAAAAAAAAAGAAAGAAAGAAAGAAAAAAAGAAAGAAAGAAAGAAAAAGAAAGATTGAATAAGAGTAAATAAGTTTTAATGATGATCCTATAAGAATTCCTAAAATTATATCTGTGATTATTAAGCTCTTTAATAGTGGAACTTCTATTATGTCCTTTTCTGAGAGTCAAATCTGCAATGAGAACTCTGCTAGTCTCCCAAGTGTCACCAGTTAATTGCTCTTAGGTGGCAACCAGATTTTCTCCTACTCAGAGCATATTCCAAGAGGTTATAAAACAATTAACCAAAGGTCATAAAAGGGAACTAGGATTTATTATAGGTGCTAGGACAGAAGATAAAACATTCTCTGGGTTTATCTATACAGAACTTCACTAATAACTTAGTTATGGTTTTAAATTTTCAATGAACTAGATAATTACTCCTAATGGATATGCATGTAAACATTCTCTGTTGTAACTTCTATTTCAATTCATGACTTTATTTTTTTTTGTGTGTGAACTTGTGATGAACTTTGTAACATTTGATCTTGAGTTTTGAAAGACCTTTAAGGGATGACGACAAAGAGAAGAGTCAGACCAGAAGAATTTAAGTGAGCAGAAGAAATGTGAGAAGAACAGAGTTGAGAGAAGAACTGAACTGAGGAGAAGTTTATAGTCAGAAGAGAACAAGATTAGAAGGAGAATGCAAAGTGGAATAACTTAGAAACTACAGGTAACATTAAAAAAAATCCCTAAGAGAGCAATGTGCAGAATGCAGAGGGAAAGAGGAAAAGAGAAGGAGCTGCAGAGAGCAGAAGGTTCCATGGTAAGGAGAAGGCAAGCTTAGTCTTTTTAAAAGGAACAAAGCTTTTTTTCTGTATAAACATGGATTTAATTCATTTAGCACTAAAAGGGTGGCAGCCTTTTCTTTCTCAATGCAATAAATATTGGAGCTCATTTTTCATCCAGAATGAGTGAGTTCTTTCTGCACTGGTGCTTGGTCTTTTGCTCCCTATGCATATGTAAGTACAGATGTGTGTGTAAGTATGCAATTGTGAGAATGCATGTAAGATGTGCCCAGCTGAATTTGTGTGTAAATGTGTAAATGAAAATTCTGTATGTTTGAAGTTGTGTATGAATTTATGTGAGATTATGCATATTCACTTATGTAAAACTTTTTCTTTCTGCAAGTATTATTCTCTTCTCCTGGTTCAGTAGTTTACTGCTCCTGACTTCCCCCTAGCCTGACAAGCAAGAGGCATCTGGACAATAGGGAAAGGGCTCTAGCAACTAATCCTTTACTTATTCTCCTGCTGCTTTAGGATGAGGTGCTAAGTGCCTGAGACTGCAGTCTCCAGCTTCAGAGGAACACCCCAGGCAGGTCAGCTACATTAGCATAGTAACTGAGACTTAGATAAACTTTGTATTATACAGTAACCCTAAACTTTCCATAAGACAAAGTCTTAGCCCCCACTGAATATATTCCCACACCCTCAATGCCTCAAGAAGAACCAACAAGAAAGCAACACCTCCCAGCCAGGGCTGGCTCCTGGCATTGTCCCACTGAGACCCTGAAGAAAATGACAAGTAAAAAGAGTTTGTGGGCAAATCTCACTGGTAAATGTTTCTGTGGCATGTAGGAGGCAATGGGTCTTTTCCTCATATTGGAAAGTGATCAATAAGTATAAATATAGAATTAACAGGCCCAAGTATGTACATATATGTTCAGTGTTAAATCACAGAGAAATTTTCATTCTCTCGATTTGATGCATGTAAGATGTGCCCAGCTGAATATCTCTTTAAATTATATATACATGCAGACAAATAGTCTCTTTTTAAAAATTAAAATGATATAAATCAGAAAAAAACTGTTGGGAAACTAGGCATGGTGGTTCATATCTGTAGTCCTATCATTCAGGAAGCTGACAGTAGGTAAAGTAATCTGAGGATGGTAAATGCAGGCTAGACTGGACTCCATAAAGAGAATATTGTCCCAATAAAGCAAGAAAACAATCAAGCAAAGGTACAAAGCAATCCTTGTTGGGGGAAGAAGGGAAGCCTGGGTTCACTATCTGTAGAGATTTGTCTGAAAAGCAGATCAAACTCACAAGGCAAACTTACACATGCTCCCAAATCTAAAGGTCACAAGGTATTATAACACATTTCTACTTAGAAGGAAAGCATTTTTCATTTCACTAATTCACATATAATCCCCGTTAACATTTCTTTTTAACCTTTTGTTAGTATACACATAAATTCATGAGTTCATTTGCTCATATTTATACACATTGATATTCTCTGTTGATACTGTCTCACTACCATTGCCTATTCTTTGATGCCCATTTCTCCTCTTATTGCTGAGTCTCCTTTACCCCACAGCCCACACTGTTCTTATGTGATCATTTACATGTTTAGGGATAGATGATGGGGATCTGGGATAGGAGGATCATGTGGGGATTGGTAGGAGATAGGTAGTAGTGGAGGGGGGAAATAAGAGTTAAAATTCAGAGATATTTGAGGGATCGTATGTAAACCTAATAGAGTAGAAACATCCTAATATATACATACATGTAGATATGAAGACAATCTAAATGAAATATCTAAAGTGTGGGTTTGGGTTACATATCATTGAGTTCTTGACCAGAGGGGCCTCAAGGGATCCCCAAATGACCCTGGGGTGTTTCTAAGACTACAGGTTGTCCTCTATGACCTGACAGCAAGGTCCTGAGCTGAAGAACACCTGTACAACTAATTGAACATGGAAATCTCAAGCTGGTCGCTACATTAGAGCCTTCATCCATATGTTCTAGAATCTTTCTTACAAGAAACTCTAGCCAATATCAACAGAGAAATGTAAACATCAAACCATCCTAAAGCCCTTCATCTACAGTAGTGTATGCCTGCAAGGTATGGTAAAACAATGGCAGCATAATACTTGTGGGAGTAATCAACCAACAAGTGGTCTGACTTAAGGTCCACTCCAGGAGATGGAAACCATATCTGACACTAATTGGGTGACTAAGAACCTGAGACTACATAGTCTAGGGACGTAGAGTATAACCTAATAATAGTAGTCTCAAACAAAAAAGGAAAAATGTACTGACAAAATTACCCTTAAGGGGAAGAAAATTATTCTTGGGATGTAGAGGGAGAGGGGGATTTGGGAGGAGAGAGAAAGGGGAGGGACAAAGGGGTGCCAGTTCAGATACAGGAGGAGATTGGGGAGGAGTACAGAGGGTGAGGAATTTGAGAGGAGGTGTGTAGCAATGGGGAGGGGGGAGGAAATGGTAGCCACTAGAAAGTCCCAGATGCCAGAGATCCAAGAGGTTCCCAGGACCCAAAAGGGAGAACATCAGCCAAAATCCTCCACAAAGGGGAAATAGAACCTGTAGAGACCATATCCAGTGAACTGTCACAGCCCCAGATTGAGGGATGTGGCACCCACCTCAAAAATATTAATCCAGTATGCCTCTTGTCAAAAGGAAATGCAAGGACAAAGAGTGGAGCAGAGACTGAAGGAACAGCTATCCAGAGACTTCCTCACCTGGGGAACCATCCCATCTGCAGACATCAAGCCCAGACACTATTGCTGATGCCATGAAGTGCTGGCTTACAGGAGCCTGATACAGCTCCTGACAGTCCTCTGAGAGGCCCTGCCAGAGCCTGACCAATACAGATGTGGATACACACAGCCAAACATTGGACTGAGTGTAGGCACCCCACTGGAGAAATTAGAGCAAGGACTGAAGGAGCTGGCTTGCAACCCCATAGGAAGAACAACATCAACCTACCAGACCCCCCAAAGCACCCAGGGACTAAACCACCAACCAAAGAGGGCACATGGCAGGATTTTTGGCTCCAGCTGGATATGCAGAAGAGGATTGCCTTGTCTGGCATCAATAGGAGGGGAGCCCCCTTGGTCCTGTGGAGGCTCAATGTCCCAGGGTAGGGGAATGATAGGGAACTGAGGGAGAAGGGAGCAGGTGGTAGGAGAGCACCCTCATAGAGGCAGGGTGAGGGGAAGAACATAGGGGTTTTGTGGAGGGGAAACTGGGAAGAGGAATAACATCTGAAATGAAAATAAATAAAATAACCAAAAAATACCGCTACTGATATTCCACTATACTTATAGATCTCTGGCTTGTTCATTCACTATCAAAGCAGCCTCCATCTGCAGCAAATGGAAACAATACAGAGAACCACAGCTAGCCATTATGCAGAAAGTAAGAGACCTTGAAACATTCAAGACTCATTAGGATGTCTTCATCACATCCCTCCCCTCAGAGTTCAGGAAACCACATGAAAAAGGAGGCAGAAAGCAAAACCCTCTAAATGATCATGAGCAGAGCTCACAAGAACTCACAGAGACTGAAGCTGTTTGCATGGGGCCTGCACAGGTCTGCACCAGGTCCACTGTTGTGATTTTATAGGATTCCTTAGCATGTTGAGCAATTGGGTCTCTGACTCTTGGGCTATTTTCATTCTCTTAGTCTGACTTGTCTTCAATGTGACTGTTTTTGTTTGTTCTCATATTTTATTTTGTCATATTTAGAAAACAGAAAAATAAGGAATGAAAGACTGTAAGCCTAGTTATTAGGGTAAAGGTTAACAAGAGAACTGTCAATGATCCATTCAAGAAGGGATATTCAGTTTAATGGAATAGTACAGGGTAGATTAATCACCCCCGTGCTATTTCATGGAGGATTTCATGGACAGGAGAATTTGACCAACAAATAATTGACTCAATATTCAGTTAAGGATTGTGGGCATGCGTGTGGATGTGAATGTGTGTGCATGTACATAGGTGCACCCATGAGAGTACAGGATTCATGCAAGTGCTTTATTTGTTAAACTGTTAGAGGCTTTTTCTTTTTTTGTTGAGAATTACAAAAATGGTGTCTAGGCCACATTATTAATATTTTCATCTCTTCAGAAACCACTTGATATAAACCACCACATTTATGAGCCTTTGGGGGACATTTTTATTTGAATCACCAACATTTAAAGCAGCTTTGTTTCATAGGTTTTGGGTACTTATGATATACTGGGCTTTTGACTTGCTTTTTGAGAAAGAACTTAAACGTTGGGTATTTTTTGTATTTTGCTTTTTTGAGACAGGGTTTCTCTTTATAGCCCTGGCTGTCCTGGAACTTACACTATAGACCAGACTGGCCTCAAACTCAGAAATCTGCCTGCCTCTGCCTCCCAAGTGCTGGGATTAAAGTTGTGCGCCACCACTGCCTGGCCGAACATGTGGTATTTTAAGGTGCAGCAATCTGGGCCTCCCTAAACCAAAGGTACAGGGAATACTTGAGGGAGAGAGTCTTGAAGGGATCTCTGGGGTTGTGAGGTTTTCAGATTTTTTTTAACAGAGCAGGTAGAAAAGTAGTCCCTCAGATGGAGGCTACTTGGCATTACCTCTGATGAAGGAAAATTCTTGTTGGTGATTTTGAAGTTTGTGTCAGTAAGAAGAGAACATTTGCCATCAGAAATAGTCTCTCAGGTGTCTCCTAGACATAAGATGTTTGTACTTTCTGATCTCCATGGGGAAATCACTCAGTGCGGTTTCAGTTCAGAGAACATTCCTAACACTTACAGATCTGGGAAGGGACAGAAATGATACAAGCACTAGGCAGGTCTACACAGACTCCTGACTCCCCAAGCCCCTGCCTCCATGCACATTTAACTTGTTCTGGTTGTTCCTCACAGAGAACCTACCTGAGACATGGAGTGGAGAGGCAATGTTCCTCCAGGAAGAGACCATGCGCCTTGACTCAGATGCCCCTCTAGGTACAACAAACCAGAGCAGTCAGTGCCCATCAACTGCTCAGGAAAATGGGTGGGGCAGATGAGGTCAGAATGGAGTGTGCTAGGACAGGAAGTACTTCATAAAGTAGGTGTGGTTCCTGAATATTCCCATCTAAAGGAGCATCTCTGTCATGTCTAGTTCCCATCAATCGATGCCCTCCTAAGCAGTCGTTCATGTAAACAAATGATCTATGCCATGTAGATCCCATTCTCAAACACTTCTCAGTCTCTTACTTCTATGAGTGGTCCATTTGGGGATCACTCTAAGAAGCTAAACAGTTTTAGTTTATTAAAAAGAAAGGGTCAAACTTAAAAGACTTTCATATATGGAGCCAGGAGCCTCTTTGATAACTACTTTTATGACAATAATATTAATGAGTATCCACAAGACATAGAGACCCTTGCTGTCTTTGTATGTCTTTTCCTAATTGAGGAAGTTTCCTTTACTTCTGCAATTTGTCACCAACTAGACTCATTGCTGCCTGGGTTTTCCACACCCAGCTGGACAGGATGAGAGAGAGAGAGAGAGAGAGAGAGAGAGAGAGAGAGAGAGAGAGAGAGAGAGAGAGAGAGATTTTGGGGACGGGGAGAGCACATGAGATTCTGGTTGACCATCACATAGCCATTTTCCATGTACCTTCTCATTGAATTTCTACCTCTTTCTCTTTTCTGAAGGGATGTTTCCATTTTCATTGGGGCTACTAAGACTGAGACTCTGAGCAACCAGCCAGCAGGCTGAGAGAACTGTGATTCTCCAACCAGTTAAATTGAAACCACAGTGTGCTTTTAATTTGTTTTCTATATTTCCTCAACTAGTTGAAGTTATGAATACATCTCAAGACATCAGAGTCTGATATAATTAGCACAGCCAATACAGGCACCCTTTTTATTCATAGTTGCTGCCATAAATAACAACAGAAGATGGAGAGAAGGTTCAGCACTTAAGAGCACTTACTGCAGTTGCAGGGGACTTTGGTGCATTCCCCAATACCCAGGTGTCAGGTCACAACTTGATGTAATTTCAGTTCCAGGTGGTCAGTTTCCTCTTCAAACCACACCATACACAATACAATATACATTATAAACAGACACTCACACATACTGACCTGTGAGTGTGTGCATATACACACATGTGATGATTTGTATATGATTGGCCCAGGGAGTGACCCTATTTGGAGGTGTGGCCTTGTTGGTGTAGGTGTGTCACTGTGGGTGTGGGCTTAAGACTCTCACTCTAGTTGCCTGAATGTCAGTCTTCCACTAGCAGCCTTCAGATGAAGATGTAGAACTCTCAGCACCTCCTGCACCATGCCTGCCTGGATGCTGCCATGTTTCTGCCTTGATGACAATGGACTGAACCCCTGAGCCGGTAAGCCAACCCCAATTAAATGTTGTCTTTTATAAAACTTGCATTGGTCATGGTGTCTGTTCACAGCAGTAAAAACCCTAGCTAAGACAACACACCAGTACACACACACAAACACACACACACACACACACACACACACACACACACAAATTAAACAACGTGTTTTTGTTTTAATTTATTCTTTAACTATACATTCCAATATAAGGCTGTCTCCTCCATTAACACCTCAGGCAGATCCTATCCCCATTCCCCCATTCCCCCATTCCCTTCTCCTCTGAGGAGCAGAAGCCCCTCCCCTCCTGGCAAAACAAGCCACTGTATGACTAGGTGCATCCTCTCCCACTGAGGCTAGACACAGCAGTTCCATTAGGGGAACAGGTTCCACAGGCAGGCAGCAGATTCACAGACAGCCCCTGCTCCAGTTGTTGAGGGACCCACATGGAGACTAAGCTGAATATCTGCTACATATGTCGGGGATGGTGTGCAAGCCCAGCTCATGCTTGCTCTTTGGTGGTTCAGTGTGTTGGAGTCCCCTAGGGTCCAGGTTAATTGACTCTGTTGATCTTCCTGTGGAGACCCTGCCCTCTTAGTGTTCCTCAATCCTTCCTCCAACTCTTCCATAAGACTCCCTAAGCTCCATCTAATGTTTTGCTGTGGATCTCTGCATCTCTTTCCATTGGTTGCTAGGTGGAGCCTCTAAGAGCACAGTTATACTAGGCTCTTTTTTCCCCCAAAACGTATGTATTTTTTATTCCTTGGTTTATCTTATTTTTTAAACTTTTGTTAAAAAAAATTAGATATTTTCTTTCTTTACATTTCAAATGTTATCTCCTTTCCTGGATTCTGATCCAAAGATTCCCTATCCCATGCCCCTCCCCCTGCTCATCAACACACCCACTCTCACTTCCCTGTCATGGCTTTCCTCTAAACTGGGGCATTGAGCCTTCTCAGGACCAAGGGCCTCTCTTCCCTTTGTTGCCCAACAAGGCCATCCTCTGCTGCATATGCATCTGGAGCCATGGGTCTCTCCATGTTTACTCTTTGGTTGGTGGTTTAGTCCCTGGCAGCTCCTGGAGTACTGGTTGGTTCATATTGTTGTTCCTCCTATGGTGCTGGAAACCCCTACAGTTCCTTGGGTCCTTTCTCTAGCTCTGCCATCAGGGACCCTGTGCTCAGTTCAATGGTTGGCTGAGAGTGTCCCCCTCTGTATTTGTCAATCACCGACAGATCCTCTCTGGCGACAGCTATAACAGGCTCCTTTCAGCAAATGCTTGTGGGCATCCACAATAGTATCTGGGTTTTGTAACTGTATGTGGGATGGATCCCCATGTGGGGTAATCTCTGGACGATTTTTTCCTTCAGTCTCTGCTCCACACTTTGTCTCTGTATCTCCTCCCATTACTATTTTGTTCCCCTTTCTAGGAAGGACCAAAGTATCCATAGTTTGGTCTTCCTTCTTCTTGAGCTTTGTTTGCTCTGTGTATTGTATCTTGGGTATTCCAAGCATCTGGGCTAATATTCTCTTGTCAGTGAGTGCATACCATGTATATTCTTTTGTGATTGGGTTGTGTCACTCAGGATATTTTCTAGTCCCATCCATTTGTCTAAGAATTTCCTGAATTGATTGTTTTTAATTGCTGAGTATTACTCCATTGTATAAATATACCACATTTTCTGTATCCATTCCTCCACTGAGGGACATCTGGTTTCTTTTCAGCTTCTGGCTATTATAAATAGGGATGCTATGAACATAGTGGAGCATGTATCCTTATTACATGCTGAGGAATCCTCTGGGTATATGCCCAGAAGTGCTATAGTGAGATCCTGTGGTAGTGTTATGTCCAATTTTCTGAGGAACCTCTAAACTGATTTCCAGAGTGGCTGTACCAGCTTGCAACCCCACCAGCAGTGGAGGAGTGTTCCTCTTTCTCCACATCCTTCCCCTCACCTGCTGTTACCTGAGTTTTTGATCTTAGCCATTCTGAGTGGTCTGAGTTAGAATCTCAGAGGTTTTCTTTAATTGCATTTCCATGATGACTAAGGATGTTGAACACTTCTTCTTTTTTTTTACTTATATGTATGATTTTATTTTATAAATAATTTTTAAAATTATTTTTATACAGTCCATATTTTATGCCAGCCCACCCTCCAACTCTTCTGCATCTCATACCTCCTCCTGTCCCCCTGCCTTCACGTGGATGTCCCTAGGCCCAATCCCACCTGACCTCTAAACTCCCTGAGGCCTACAATCTCTTGAGGGTTAGTTATATCATCTCTGAATGAACGCAGATCTTGCAGTCCTCTATTGTATGTGTGTTGGGGGCCTCATATCAGCTGGTGTATACTCCCTGTTTAGTGGTCCAGTGTTTGAGGGATCACAGGGGTCCAGATTAATAGAGACTGCAGGTCCTCCTACAGGGTTGCCCTTCTCCTCAGCTTCTCCCAGCCTTTCCCTAATTCAACAGCAGGGTCAGCAGCTTATGTCCATTGGTTGGGAGCAAATATCTGCATCTGTCTCTTTCAGCTGCTTGTTGGGTCTTTAGGAGTGCAGTCATGATAGGTTCCTTTTTGTGAGCGCTCCATAGCCTCAGTAATAGTGTCAGGCCTTGGGACCTCCTCTTGAACTGGATCCCACTTTGGGCCTGTCACTGGACCTTCTATTCTGCAGGCTTCTCTCCATTTCCATCCCTGTAATTCTTTCAGACAGGAACAATTAGGGGTCAGAATTGTGACTGTGGTCCCCCTCTCCCTCACTTGATGCCCTCTCTTCCTGCTGGAGGTAGGCTCTATAAGTTCCCCTTCCCTACTGTCAGGCATTTTATATAAGGTCCCTTTCTTTTAATTCTGTGAGTCTCTCACCTCTCAGGTCTCTGGTGCATTGTGGAGGGTCCTCCCATCCCCCTATCTCCTGAGGTTGTCTGTTTCTATCCTTTCTGCTGTCCCTCAGAGCTTCAAGCCTGTTCCCTCCCCCAATGTCAGATCAGGTTCCCCTCCCCCTTCTCCCTCCTTCCCCAGTCCTGTCTACCATCCCTCCCAGGGTCCTCCCTCCCTCCCCACTTGTGATTACTTTCTTCTCCCTCCCAAGTGGGACTGAGGCATCCTCACTTGGGCACTGCAGTTTGTTGACCTTTTTGAGTTCTGTGGATTGTATCTTAGTTATTCTGTACATTTTTGTCTAATATACACTTATTAGTGAGTACATACCATGCATGTCCTTTTGGGTCTTAGTTACCTCACTGAGGATGGCATTTTCTACTTCTATCCATCTGCCAAACTCAGGAAGTCCTCATTTTTAATCACTGAATAATATTCAATTTTGTAAATGAACATTTGGCTCTAGTGCTTTGGTGTTGTCAAAATGATTTTGGTAGTGCTCATCTAAGAAGTCTAACCACCTCATAGTGATTAGAAAACAATAAGAAAAAAGTACATGTCATTTCCAAATTTATATTTGTCATACCTCCAAACCTTAAGTATTACTGAAAATGTTTTCTTTTTTCCATTGAATATTTTTGGCATCTTTGTCAAAGATCAAATGTCGGTAAGTTTGTGGTTTTATTTCTCGGTCTTCAATTCTATTCCATTGATCAGCGTTTCTGATTCTGTACTGATACCATGCAATTTTTATCATTATTGCTCTGTAGTAAAGCTTGAGGTCAGGGATGATGATTCCCACAGCCATTCTTTTATTGTTAGGAATTGTTTTCACTATTCTGGGTTTTTTCCCTTTCCAGATGAATTTGAGAAATGCTCTTTCCATGTGTATGAAGCATCGTGTTGGGGTTTTGATGGGGATTGTATTGAATCTATAGATTGCCTTTGGTAGGATAGCCATTTTTACTATGTTAATTCTGTCAACCTATGAACAAGGGTGATCTCTCAATTAACCATTCGGTATTCTTTGTTTAGCTCTGTACCCCATTTTTAAATAGGTTTATTTGGTTCTCTGGAGACAAATTTCTTGAGTTTTTAGAATATATTGAATATTATTCCTCTGTCAGATGTAGGGTTGCTAAAGATCTTTTCCCAATTTGTTGGTTTCTGTTTTTTCCTATTGACAGTGCCCTATACCTTACAGAAACTTTGTAATTTTATGAGGTCCCATTTGACAGTTCTTGATCTTAGAGCATCAGCTATGGGTGTTCTGATCAGGAAAATTTTCCCTGTGCCCATGTACTCAAGGGTCTTCCACAGTTTCTTTTTTATTAGTTTCATTGTATCTGGTTTTACGAAGAGGTCCTTGATCCCCTTGGACTAGAGTTTTGTACAAGGAGATAAGATTGGATCAGTTTGTATTCTTCTACATGCCGATTTCCAGTTGAACCAGCTCCACTTATTGAAAAGGCTATCTTTTTTCCACTGGATAGTTTTAGCTCCATTGACAAAGATCAAGTGACCATAGGTGTATGTGCTATTTCTGTGTCTTCAATTCTATTCCATTGATGTACCTGCATGTCACTGTACAAATACCTTACCATTGCTCTGTATTAGTGCTTGAGGTCTGGGATGCTGCTTCTTCCAGAAGTTCTTTTATTATTGAGAATAGTTTTTCTGTCCTGGGTTTTTTGTTATGTCAAATGAATTTGAGAATTACTCTTTCTAACTCTAAGAAGATTTGAATTGGTATTTTGATGCGGATTGCATTGAATCTGTATATTGCTTTCAGCATGATGGCCATTTTTATTATATTAATCCTGCCAATCCACAGGCATGGGAGATATTTCTAGGTTCTGAGGTCTTTTTTGCTTTCTTTCTTTAGAGACTTGAAGTTCTTGTCACACAGATCTTTCACATTTTTGACTAGAGTCACACCAAGATACTTTATATTGTATGTGGTTATTGTGAAAGTGATTGTGAAGGTAATTTCTTTCTCAGCCTGCTTATCCTTTGAATATAGGAAGGCTACTGATTTGTTTGAGTTAATTTTATATCTGTCTACTCTGCTGAATTTGTTTATCTCATATAGGAGTTTTCTGGTGGAGTTTTTGGAGTCACTTAAGTATACTACCATATCATCTGCAAATAGTGATAGTTTGACTTCTTCCTTTTTAAATTGTATCCCTTTGACCTCCTTTTGTTGTCTAATTGCTGTAGCTAGAACTTCAAGTACTATATTGAATAGATATGGAGAGAGGGGGCAGCATTGTCTACTCCCTGATTTTAGTGAGATTGCTTCAAGTTTCGTGGTTTGATGTTGGCTACTGCTCTGCTGTATATTGCTTTTACTAAGCTAGGCTCGTATATGCAAGCATAACAGAGTATCATTAATAGTGTCAGGGATTCTTTCTTGACTTTGGGATGGGTCTAAATTTGGGCCACCCAATGGTTAGTCATTCCCTGTCTCTGCTCTCTCTGTCAGTGTACTATATGTATGCAGGATGCATGTTGGGTTTAAAGTTTTATGAGTAGGTTGCAGTCTTTAACTCTCCACTTGGAATCCTGCCTTGATGCAGGAAGTGGCCAATTCAGGAACCATATCTTCATTTGGTAGGAGTCTCAGCTAGAGTTTCCCCCATACACATCTTGAGCCTCCCCCCAAACCAAATTTCTGGCTTGTCCTAAAGATTTCACCCCCCACAGTCGATTTCCCTTCTCTCTCCCCTCCTCTTCCTATACCTGACCTCCTATCTGTCCTGCTCCCATCCCCATCTCCTATCCTATTTGTTGCCCTCCTTCCATCAGCCTCCAATATCTATTTTATTTCCCCTCAGAGAAAGATTCAAAGTACTCTTTTGGGCCTCCTTGTTATTTGGCTTCTTTGAGTTTGTGAATTATTGCAATCATTTCCTCTGTCTTATGGCTAATATCTACTTATAAATCAGTATATACCATGCATGACATTTTGAATGTAGGTTACCTCACTCAGAATATTTCCTAATTCATTGACATAGAAACAAACTCTGGGATCATCTTTAAGAAACACAAAGCTGAGCCTCTGCCAGCTTCCCAGCTGTTTCAATCCAGCCTGCGGAACCAGGTACCCGAGATATCCCGAGTTTAAGACCTTTGGGGACTCAGGCCTTGAGCAGGAGCTCCATACAGAGCAGCAATTTGGGGGACCCCAGCTAAGCCTGGGCTCTGTGCCTGAAGGCAGACCCCACACTCCCTACTGCCTCTGCCATCTTCCCAGCTGCTTTGAACCAGCAGGCGGAACCAGGTACCTGAGATATCCCGAGATTAACACCTTTGGGGACTCAGGCCTTGAGCAGGAGCTCCGCACAGAGCAGCAGTTTGGGGGGCCCCAGCCAAGCCTGGGCTCTGTGTCCTGAAGGCAGACCCCGCACTCCCTGCAGCCCCTGCCATCTTCCCAGCTGTTCTGATCCAGCCTGTTCTGATCTCTAGGTTCTGCAACACCTAGAGAAAGAACATTATAAAAAAATTTTGGGGGGTTACCAGTGGGTAAAGAAACTCTCTACTAAGACAAACTACCTGAGTAAATCTCTGAAAGCCACATGAAATGAGATGTGAACTGATTACACAGAGATATACTCTCACCCCCATATATACACCTAAAAATTATTTTAAAATAAGTTTTCTCTCATGAATCTGTAACTTTGTGGCACCCTTCTTATGGATGTCTCATCTGTCAGACAATCTCTGAATTATTTCTTTTCAACGAATAGCAAAAGGCAAATCGTTATTGTATATTTTCTATACTGTCTGTATTCTCCTGGAGAATAAAATGACAGCACGTGGTTGCCATGGTTCTTCCTTGCTTCTCTACCATCAGTCTTCTGTACCCCTTACCTAGATCTCTGTCACCACTAACCCACTCCCCCAAACACTCCTTCCTTTGATGCATTCCCTCTCACTGAGGACTCCTTATTTTGGAAAATGATCCCAAACCAGGCATTAGGGCCATAATCTAGACACATTCAATTCTCCCTCCCCTATCATGCATCCTTTTCAGAGTTTCTATCAACAAAGTGAGACCCAAAGTCAGCACCACCTCCTATCCAGCAGATAATGGATGTGTCCAGGAGCTGCATCAAGATGACTTGGATCTCTCTGGGTCTCGAGCCCTCATCTAGGGTAGGATGAAAGATGTGCTAGGTACCACTTCCATTTGGGCACTTGTATTTGTCTGTCATACCATATCGCCATATCTCTTCCAGCTCTAAATCATCACACTACATATCAGGTGGTTTTTGAAGTAATGAGAATTTTAGTACGGCAAACCTGTCTCTAAGGTTTGTCCTTAACATCTCTAATATATGCACACAATTGTGAGATGAGGCAATAGTGCAAATGTATCCTGGTAGTTACTGAACTTGGGTACATAAATATGAGCCTTTGAAGTATGAGGATTGCACCAGACAGGAAATGTGAAAAGAATTTTTTCTCAGAATCCTTCATGGTAATGCAAAGCTGTTACACATGTGCACAATGATAACTTCCATGGATGCAAATGCAGAGAAAAAAAGATCAGGTTTAGGCACATTTCCCTTCCAATAACAGCCCCATCATATGTGAGATTAAAGTAGTGAGATTAAAGGACGGTCATTGCTTGCTTCATAATAAACTAGGTGTGGGGACACACAGAACTATGCACCACTAATTCTTATTTCTCAATAGGATGGTAACATCATACAGGGTGCTTATCACAATAAAAACAATGCTAATGTAATTCAGAATATACTATAAGAGTAGTGCTATGAGAAGGGTTCAGACAAAATAGCAACACCACTTATGTTTAGTATATTGCTAGTAGAAGGTATGTAGTAAGATGTTTATAGAGTTCTTGTGAAGAAGAATGCTAATGAACTGGTAAAAAGCAAGAACCACAGTAACACGGTGCTTGAAACAATAAGAACAATGTTAAGAGAAGTACATGAACACACTAAGAAGAGTGCTTCTAGAGTAAAAATTTAGAACAATCAATGCTAAGAGAAGAATACACAAGAGGAACAATTCTAATTTGATGCACAGTAGGACCAATGTTCAAGATGGTCCTTAGCACTTAGAAGGTACAATGATGTTTAACTTTCCCGGCTAAGCATTTTTCTTTTTGATGCTTAGGATTTTAGAGTTGTGTCCATCATCTTGAGGTCTATGATGTTCTTCTTCACAGGACAGGGTTCTTTCTCCAATCTGAGACAGAGAGGCAGGGAAAAAAGTAGTTATCAGGCAGAAACTTCATCTCCCCCTCTGTCACTGCAGAGCATGCATGCTCCCATTCTCCAAGAACTTGGAGTCCATGCCCCCCAAACAAAGTCTCTGCTAAGATCTCAGTGACTGTTTCAGTGGTCTCTGAGTTCCTTGGTTAGAGGAGGGTGTGGCCTGCACATTAAGAGCTAACCTGTGATTTGGAGGCCTGCAGCATCCAGGGTGGAAGAGGTTCCTAACATAATTGACAGGGAGTTGAGGGAACATGAGATATTGCATTCCACCACTATGTTCCACTGTAGAGGACTACAAGTGGATGGTTGGCAGGTTCTCATGACCATGTGGGATCCCATATTATATGAGAAATATATATAACCCAGGTGTACAGAATGAGTCAGAGAGTCACTTATAGTTCCAGTCTTTTCATCTTCCTTTTCCTCCTCCTCTTCCTCCTCCTCCTCCTGCACTTCTTCCTCCTCCTGCTCCTCCTCCTCCTCCTCTTCTTCCTGCTTTTCCTCCTCCTCCTGCCCTTCTTCCTCCTCCTGCTCCTCCTTCTCCTCCTCCTCTTCTTCCTGCTCTTCCTCCTCCTCCTCCCCTTCTTTCTCCTCCTGCTCCTCCTTCTCCTCCTCCTCCTTATGCTCCTCCTCCTCCTCCTGCTCCTGCTCTCCCTCTTCATATTTGTCTTCATCTTCTTCTTTCGGGTTACTGATTTCTTCATATATCATTGGCTTTTTCCTTTCCCTTAATGGATGGCTGCAGATGCTCACTGGCCTTTTCCTGAGTCCTGAGATTGGGAAGAGTTGGTAGAGAGCTAGGTGCTGAGAGGATTTAAGGATTTTGTTTTGATAGAAAGTATAAGCCTTGGACCTCACATGTGTCCATGAGTTTTTTGTCAAGCACTGTTTTTTTTTTTCTAGACAGGGCTGCTCTGTGTAGCCCTGGCTGCCCTGGAACTCACTCTGTAGACCAGGCTGGCCTCAAGCTCAGAAATCAGCCTGCCTCTGCCTCTGAATTGCTGGGATTAAAGGCGTGGGCCACCACTGCCTGAATAAACACTTGGATTGAACATCTTCTGAAACAGACAAAGACAGCAGATCCTCCCCAAATTGGAGCAAATATCAGTTCAATAAGAACCTTCCCTTGTAACCTAGTTCATCCAGCATGTCCCTGAGAGTGCATACATTTAGCTGAGACAGTGACTGCAGTGAGGCTCTTGATTAGCTTACTATGTGGAACAAAATGCATGAGGAAGGATTGGTGATTTAGCTCAGAGGTGCTGGAATTTTCTCAGCATATAAGGACTGTTTAAAGTAAAAACTGAAACAGAAAGAGGGGCATCAACAAAATCACCTTGCAGAGATCAAGCTCTCCATTTGTGAATATGTTATATTTACTGTGTGATAGCCTATTGAATCTGGCTTGCTTAACTTCAGAGTTAACGGGTTTCTGGAGATATTTTATGACTCTTTCTTTTTTTCTTTCTTTCTTTCTTTCTTTCTTTCTTTCTTTCTCTCTCTCTCTCTCTCTCTCTCTCTCTCTCTTCCCCCCCCCCTCTCTCTCTCTCTCTCTCTCTCTCTCTCTCTCTCTCTCTCTCTCCCTCTCTCCTATATTTCTTTCATTTTAGATCTGAGAAGACGGAAGGGAAGACCTAGGGAACACACTCACCACATTGTTGATGATTATGTATGCTAATCAAATACACAAGACCTGTGCAATTGAAGTTCACATGGCGGATCAAGCCTAGATCTCAGCATTCAGGAAAGTAAGTCTAGGGAACTACCTAAAGTCTGAGGCCAGCTGGAAACTGTAGCATGAGGACCAATCTTAAAAAATTCCATGCTACTGTCTCTGTTTCCCCTTTCATCTATATTCTATCACTTACCCAACCTATAGTAAAATATATGTGTTCATTTGTTTGTATATGTGTCATGTATATAGAGTAGGAAATTAATCTAATACTATTCTGTACTATGCATGGTTTATTTGCCTCCAGGAAAAATTGATTCTCTATTCAGGCAGGTTGATTCCTGGAATCTTGGAATTCAATACCAGCATGGAAAAATTATAGACTATTTCTGACCACATAAACAGACAATTCATTTCTAGGACGAACGTATAGTATAAAATTCAGTGGAGAGTAACAAATGTATCCAGTAATATATCTTGATATAATAATCAGTAGCATTTTTCTATTTTATTTGAGTATGTATTGTTATGTTATTGATTCTGAATGTTTAGATAGCTTTATTGTGTAAAATTATAGTTACTTACACTGTGATTCATGAATAGTATTTTTCAGGAAATATACAGCTTTAAAAAAGAAGTATTTCAATCATGGACACTCATAGAAACTTGCACTGGGTCCACATGGAGCTCAACATTAGCACTCAAAGTGGTTCATACCTCTCTGATGTCTTTAAACAAATCAATCAGGACTGAGGCTGTCTATTCATTCTCCTTTCACCCATCTCATCCTCCCTCCAGTTCTACTCAAGCATCTAAATATTTACAATTTACCTATTGTCAAAGAAAATATACATTCTCCTTTTGCACATTTACAATTTTGTTGTGGTGTCCATATTCTTAACTTTTTGACATCATTCTTCCCTCAGCACTGACCTGAGAGATGGGAGATTTGTTTGCAACCCTCGCTGGTACTTGACTGAAAAGTTTTCCTATACACAGCCCCTCCATGTCTACTCACCTTGACTCTCATGGCTGGAAACTTCATCAGAATCACTAAGCACAGATTTTGTGACCTGTTCCTTAGGTTCCATGAAATCTGGGAGATGGGCTCTGAGTCCTAGAAAGCAGCAAAGTGTTTCTTCCTTATCACACAAGTGAAAAGAGGAATGCAAGGGGCAGACTCTGGGAGGACATAAGACAACACTGTCCACCTGAACAAAGTCCTTCTGGAGAGAAAATTCAGGCTACAGGAATCTGTGCTATAGTGGCTGTTCCCTGCCTCAGCCCTGCATAGGATAACAATTAGCAGGATATTCAGCAGTTGACTTGACATATTTCTTGAAAAAGAGAATAACAGTAAGAGGCTGAGAAAGAGCCATAGTATAGAGAGGGGCTGGAGGACACTTGGGCTTGTCTGAACCCAGAGCTCACTCTTACCTAGATTAGTCATGGTGGTGTAGTTTCTTTTCATATACACATATGTGATCTTCTCTGAATAGCTCAGCTTTGCCCATTCTTCCTTAGAGAAGTATTTGGAGATATCCTTGAAGGCCTAGAAAAGCAGGAAAATGTCGATCTGACAGCCAATCTGCCCTGCATGTATGCCCTTCAGTGCAGAGCATGTCCTCTGTTCCCAGACCTCCATACTACTCTTGGGAATTGGAGGAAGCCCTGCTAGATGGATTTGAGAGCCAGGGGAGAAGCTGTGTATGCTCTGTCCAGACTCTTCCTCAGCATCCAACCGGTTTCACTGATGCTTGTTTGCTTCCTTCCCACATTTAGGAATAGGATATTCTGGAATAATTTGGAACTCTCCAATTTATTCTAGCACAGGGTCGCAGGTCAGATATGTTCAGAGATGCTGGAGAAAGATCCTCTGAAATTGTGTGGCCCGCTAAATCCCTGATGCTACTCCACAGTGCTTCCTCATTCATCTCCTGAGAAATATAAGTCTCCATAGCATTCCATGGCCACTCCTCTGCCCCATGAAGATCACCTCACCTTGCATGTCTCCTCTGGATTGTGTTTAGTTTTTCTGAGATTCACTGAATGAGACCTTCTGCTCATGGCACTGGGGATGCAATCTTCAAGGTATGCTTGAACACTTAAACCTGAGGAGGAGGATAAGCACCAGCCAGTCACCTGAAATTAAATTCTACTGTTTGCCATTATGGCTTATATGTCACCTGAGAAGTTACATGGAGGAAATACTGCACATAAGCATATCTGGGATAGGAATTACAGGGCTTCTATGACAAGGTTGAGGTGTGTTTGAGTCTCCAACACATGTCCACTACTGATGTTACTAGTCCTCTGCGATGTGTCCTGAATTGGAGGACACAGAGAAAGATATTGTTGGATGTGTCAGGAAGAAAATAAGAGTCCCCTACATTCTAACCAGAAGGTAAGAATGTTGATTTCATATGTTGAGGAAGAGGGAGTACTGTGGAGGGAGATAGGATAATGATTACCAAAGAACAGTTGGAGAGGAGTAATGAGTAGGTAAGATGACCATGGTTTACAACCAACCAATTACTGTTAAAGAAAAGAATCAGAAGTCTACAAGTAGAGAGACCAGGTAAATGTTTAAGGACAGTCAGTGTTTACCATGACAATTTGATGACAGTCTTCTGTGTACATATTTTTATTTTCCCTACATATTCCATAAACATGCAAGGTTACATGATCAGGAGGCAAGAGTCAAAATCAGAAAAAGTAGTTCCTAGGAAGTCAGGCTTGCTGTTGAACAACAGTGACCCAAAAGTGTTTTTCATGAGATAGTGGAATAAATGTGCAGTATAGTTTTAGAGGTTAAAACTTATTTTTCTAGTGCCCCACACCAAGGAAAAAAGAGTCAGAATGAGTTTTTAATACTAAAAATATAGTTTCATTTTATGAAGGTGGAATTTTTCTTTCCAGGCATTTTAGCATTTTATTTATTTTAAAATAGAAATAAGGTAAATGTGTGTGTGTGTGTGTGTGTGTGTGTGTGTGTGTGTGTGTATGTGTGTTCATTTTTATGCCATTGTACACAGAGACCACTGTTCAATCTCAGGTGTCATGCCTTAGGAGACATTCACCTCATTTTTAAAGGCAATACTATCCCTTGGTACATAGAACTTGCTAGCCAGGGAGCTTTAGGGAAATAGCTGCCTCCACTGCTCCAGAGCTGGGAGGTCAAGAACCTGCCTTCTTTCTTAGCTTTGGACTTCAACCAGAGTGCTGGAGATTGAACTTGAGCCTCATGTTTGCAGGGCTACTGTTTATCAATTGAGCTCCTTTCCCTGGCCACTCAAACATTTAGTGTGTACACATGTGCATGCACATGCATGCACGCACAAACACACACATTCATGTGTACACACACATACACAACCACCACAAATGAACATTGTATTCATGTCTGTACTCATACATATTATATGTGTATATGTGTAGGTTTTTGTTTTTGCCTTTGAGACTGGCCCCAACTCCTGGGTTCAAGGTATCTTCTTGTCTCAGTCTGCTGACTGGATTAGATTAATAGGCTTATGCTGTGGTGTGTCCCCATGGTGTGTAGTTTTGAATGTGATGTTCAAGAATACAATGGTGATATGACCTCTCTAAAAGATGGATTTTGCTTTGACAAAATTCAGCATCCTTTCATGCTAAAGGTCTTAGAAAGAGCAGGAATTCAAGGCCCATATCTAAACATAGTAAAAGCAATATACAGCAGACCAGTAGCCAACATCAGGGTAAACGGAGAAAAACTTGAAGCAATCCCACTAAAATCAGGGACTAGACAAGGCTTCCCACTCTCACCATATCTCTTCAATATAGTACTTGACATACTAGCTAGAGCAATTTGACAACAGAGGGAAGTCAAAGGGATACAAATCGGAAAGGAAGAAGTCAAACTATCCCTATTTGCAGATGACATGATAGTATACTTAAGTGACCCAAAAACCTCCACCAGAGAACTCCTGCAACTGATAAACAACTTAAGCAAAGTAGCTGGCTATAAAATCAACTCAAGCAAATCAGTAGCCTTCCTATACACAAAGGATAAGCAGGCCGAGAAAGAAATTAGGGAAATGACACCCTTCACAATAGCCACAAATGATATAAAGTATCTTGTAGTGACGCTAACCAAACATGTGAAAGATTTATATGACAAAACTTCAGGTCTCTGAAGAGGGAAATTGAAGAAGACATCAGAAACTGGGAAAATCTTCCATGCTCGTGGGTTGGCAGAACTAATATAGTCAAAATGGCAATCTTGCCCAAAGCAATATACAGATTCAATGCAATCCCCATCAAAATCCCAACTCAGTTCTTCATAGAGTTAGAAAGAGCAATTTTCAAATTCATCTGGAATAACAAAAAACCCAGGAAAGCTAAAACTATCATCAACAGCAAAAGAACTTCTGGGGGAATCAATATCCCGGACCTCAAGCAATATTACAGAGCAGTGGTATTAAAAACTGCATGGTATTGGTTCAGTGACAGGGAGGCAGATCAATGGAATAGGATCAAAGACCCAGAATTGAACCCACACATCTATGGCTAATTGATCTTCGACAAAGGAGCTGAAAACATCCAGCGGAAAAAAGATAGCCTTTTCAACAGATGGTGCTGGCTCAAGTGGAGGTCAACATGCAGAAGAATGGGAATTGATACACTCTTACCTCCTTGCACTAAGCTCAACTCCAAGTGGATCAAGGACCTCCACATAAAACCAGACACACTAAAACTAATAGAAAAGGAACTGGGGAAGACCCTGGAGGACATGGGCACAGGGGGAAAGTTCATGAACAGAATACCAATAGCTTATGCTCTAAGAGCAAGAATAGACAAATGGGACCTCATAAAAATACAGTTTCTGTACGGCAAAAGATATTGTCAAAAGGATAAATCAGCAACCAACAAATTGGTAAAAAGATCTTCACCAACCCCACATCCTACAGAGGGCTAATATCCAATGTATACAAAGAAATCAAGAGGTTAGACCCCAGAAAACCAAATAACCCTATCCAAAAATGGGGTACAGAGCTAAACAGAGACTTTTCACCTGAAGAAATTTGGATGGCTGAGAAACACCTTAAAAAATATTCAACGTCATTAGTCATTAGGAAAATGCAAATCAAAACAACCCTGAGATTTCACCTCACACCAGTCAGAATCGCTAAGATTAAAAACTCAGAAGACATCAGGTGTTGGCGAGGATGTGGAGAAAGAGGAACACTCCTCCACTGCTGGTGGGAATGCAAGCTGGTACAACCACTCTGGAAATCAGTCTGGCGGTCCCTCAGAAAACTGGACGTGGTACTTCCAGAGGACCCAGCCATACCACTCCTGGGAATATACCCAGAAGATTCCCCAGCATGCAATAAGGATACATGCTCCACTATGTTCATAGCAGCCTTATATATAATAGCCAGAAGATGGAAAGAACCCAGATGTCCCTCAACAGAGGAATGGATACAAAAAATGTGGTATATATACACAATAGAGTACTATTCAGCCATTAGAAACAATGAATTCATGAAATTCTTAGAGAAATGGATGGAGCTGGAGAATGTCATACTAAGTGAGGTGACCCAGTCTCAAAAGAATAACCATGGTATGCAGTCACTGATAAGTGGATATTAGCCTAGAATCTTGGAACACCAAAGGCATAAAACATATATCAAGTGATGTCTCTCAAGAAGAAAGGAGTGGAAACTGGTGCTAGAATGGAGCAAAGCATCATTGTGGGGGAGTACAAGAACAGTGAGTTGTTAGGGGGTGGATGAGGGAGCAGGGGGAGGGAAAAGGGCATGTGGGACCTTTTGGGGTGGGGAACCAGAAAAAAGGAAATGAATTGTAAATATAGAATATATCCAATGAAAAAAAGAATACAATTGTGATATGACCTCTCTAAAGGATGGATTTTGGTTGATAAGAAAATGAATGCATATGAATTTAGTGTGTATTACTGGGCTCATCTGGAAATTATATTAATGAAGCCAAGTAGAATCTGTGAGGCAACAGGACCAGACATGGTTCACAATGAGGAAATTAGAGCATGGAAGTCGGCCTTGGGCAGAGGCCATTTCCTCCTCTACCACTCAGGAAATCTCGCAACATTTGGAGGATTTAGGGATTTCTTGTGCTGGGTGTAGTATTGTTTCCCTCATAAATATTGACATTGTATTCGGCATTGTACTCTCATAATACTAAAGGGCAATTTTGCCTAGGCTTTCGGGAAGACGGAACATCATGTCAACTCTCTTAACTAAAGATATCCGGGTAATCAGAGGGCACTAGAGTGGCTTAGCCCAGGAAGTCCTCCTGCCTTTCTTTTCTTTCTTTTCATGCTTTAGACTAGAATTTAGGGCCTAATTTTTAATAGACAAATGTGCTACCACTGAACTACATCACCAACTCATTTTCCTGCTTTTCTATTTTCCCCTGGTTTACCTTGTTTACATCATCCCTCTGAGAGAACCTACCTTAGTCTCCAAGCATCTGTGAAGCATTCAACAAAGAAGCCTGGTAATTTAAATAAAGACTGGCGATCAACCAATCAGAGCTGTGAGTGAAAATGAACTAGCCAATCAGAGTCAGGATCCTGGGAGTGGCCAGGGAGGGAAGAAAGAAGGTAGTATGACATCCTGTCTTACAGGAAGCAACTTTTTCAAAACCAACTTTGGTCTTTGTGGGCAAGCCCACCTGTAGGAGCAATTTTTTTCTCTAGTGATACACTATTCTGAGATCAGCTGGGCTGCCTGTTCACATGCACCTTCAATGTTTATTGTTTGTGTGGGAGAGAGTTGTTGGGGGGATTGAAGTCAGGATTTGTCAACTGCTTTGCCCTCTGGGGAGCTGGGATTAAGCACAGGCATGTGCAGTCACACTGGGCTTCAGTTTTCCCCTTTCATCATGACTTAATCTTCCTACCCTCTGGTAAGTGGATATAAACCTTTATAAAAGCACATATATTATGTAGACCAGCATCTCAAACCCTTTTCACCCCCAAAAGATGGAAGAGAACCATCAGCTCTCTAGCACAACATAAAATGCCATGGACCGACTCAGTCGGAGCATCACACCCGTGGCGAATCAGGGTCATTGGTATGCAGGAAGGTACAGGTCCGGCGAATGACAGACAGATACACACAAGATCTGAATGTGTCTGAATGCACTTTACTGTTCTGAGGCAGGAACATTTATACACACTCAAGTTGATATTTCAGTGAAATGTTTACAAAGAGTGGTTACCATGAGTAACTGGCACAAGGAAATACAAATGAATCAGGCATGAACGTCAGAGATTACACCCAAGGTTATCGCGTCCCTCTGTAGTCAATAATAAATTAGTAATTCAAGAGTCAGAGACTACACACAAGGTTATCGCGTCCCTCTGAAGTCAATAATAAATTAGTAATTCAAGAGTCAGAGATTACACTATGTTTGGGTATTTTCTTGTGAGACTTCTCAGGCTTATTTTGAAACTTTACTTAACTGAAGGTTTCCATGTCAGAGTGCCAAAGACCAGCTAACCATACAGAATAATATAAATTGTTGGGAGGTTAATTCTTTAATGTATCTAGGTAATAACTGTACAGCTGATTAAAAGCAAAGCAATGGATCTCTAGAAAATAAATCATGGCCAGTACTGTAGTTCAAAGAATAAACTCTGAGTGAACTGTCACGCCTCTGTCATGCTCGCACCTCTGGCTGGCAGAGACATCTCGTAAGTAAAAGAACAGGTCAGATAAAGGGTTACACAGCTTGCCATGAGAAATTTCAGCTCAGCTCTATCTGCAGCCAAGGAGGCCCACAGCGGCATTCACCTTGAACAGCCCCAGTAAATATCACACAGCCTTCGTCTGGATTGCAGCTTGGCTGCGTGAAATCACGGGATTCAAGAGAAGCGTGTGATAATAAAACCTTCTGGACGTTTGTAGAAAGCGATCTGGGTGCTATGAGATGGGTCTCTGAGGTACTTGTCACCGGACCTAACAATTTCAGCTTAATCTCCAGGGCCCCTAAAGTAAATGGAGAGAACTTCTCAAATATTTTCTGTCCTGTGATTCCACTGCAAGGCTACAGATTTTCCCTATAAAGAAGCAAACAAGCAAGCAAACGAACACAAAACGGCAGTGGTCAACATTTCAAATTTTTCTGGAAGTGGTTTTCCCTCAAAGCCCCAGGAGCTTGAAGCATATTTTCTATGTAATAATATTTATACCCAGTACTACAGAGTGCCATTGACCAGCCTCGCCCAAGGGCAGGGTCTACAGAAAGATTGATAGAAGAGCAAAAGGAAAGTTCAGACACTGGATGTCATTTGCACAGAGAGGAAGCCCATCTCAGTATGGCTTGTTGTACTCTAACAACCATTGTCTCCATCAGGTTTTCTTTATATGTAAAATCATTTCCTCAGAAATTTTATTAAATGATTACACAGGTTTTCAAAATACATTTTCTTTAAAAGTCTTCCTTGATTACATAAGAATATTGAAAGAGGAACAAAAAGAGCAAACAACAATTTAATGAGACACTAACATTAGAATAAAACCAATTTTCTTTTTTTTAAATTTTCTATATTCTTTGTTTACATTCCAAATGCTTTCCCCTTTCCCAGTTCCCCCTCCTGACCATATGTGCCATTAGTACTCTTCCCTCTGCCCAATCCTCAATCACTCCTCCCCATTTCTCTGTTCTGATATTTTCCTACAATGCTAGATCAAGTCCTTTCAGGACCAGGGCCCTCTCCTTCCTTCTTCTTGAGAATCATATGATTTGCTAATTGTGCCTTGAGGATTAAGGTCTTCTGGGCTCATTAATATCCACTTATCAGTGATTGCATTTCATGTGTATTCTTTTGTGATTGGTTAACTCACTTAGGATATTTTCCAGTTCCAACTATTTGCCTACAAATTGCATGAACTCATTATTTTAATTGCTGAGTAGTATTCCATTGTATAAATATACCACATTTTCTGTATCCATTCCTCTTTTGAGGGTTATTTTTGCTCCTTCCAATTTCTGGCTATTATAAACAACACTGCTATAAACATAGTGGAGCATGTATCTTTATTGTATGCAGGGGAATCCTCTGGGTATATGCCCAGGAGTGGTATGACAGGGTCCTATGGAAGTGGCATGCCCAATTTTCTGAGGAACTGCCAAACTGATTTCCAGAGCAGTTTTACCATCTTGCAATCCCACCAACAGTGGAGGCGTGTTCCTCTTTGTCCACATCCTTGCCAGCACTTGTTGTCTCTTGAGTTTTTAATCTTAGCCATTCTGACTGGTGTGAGGTGGAATCTCAGGGTTGTTTTGATTTGCATTTCCCTGATGACTAATGAGGTTGAACATCTCTTAAGGTGTTTCTTGGCCATCCAAATTTCTTCTGGTGAAAATTCTTTGTTTAGCTCTGTACCCCATTTTTGATAGGGTTATTTGGTTCTTTGGGGTCTAACTTCTTGAGTTCTTTGTATATATTGGATATTATCCCTCTGTCGGATGTGGGGTTGGTGAAGATCTTTTCCCACTTTGTTGGTTGCCGTTTTGTCCTTCTGACAGTGTCCTTTTCCTTGCAGAAACTTTGTAATTTTATGAGGTCCCATTTGTCAATTCTTGATCTTAGTGCATAAGCTATTGGTGTTCTGTTCAGGAACTTTCCCGCTGTGCCCATTTCCTCCAGGGTCTTCCCATGTTTCTTTTCTAATAGTTTCAGTGTGTCTGGTTTTATGTGGAGGGCCTTGATCCACTTGGAGTTGATCTTAGTGCAAAGAGATAAGAGTGGGTCAATTCGCATTCATCTGCATGTTGACCTCCAGTTGAACCAGCACCTTCTTTTTTCCACTGGATGGTTGTGGCTCCTTTATCAAAGATCAAGTGACCATAAGTCTGTGGGTTAATTTCTGGGTCTTCAATCCTATTCCATTGATCTACTTGCCTGTTGTTGTACCAATACCATGCAGTTTTTAACACAATTGCTCTGTAGTACTGCTTGAGGTCAGGGATATTGATTCCCCCAGAAGTCCTTTTATTGTTGAGAATAGTTTTAGCTATCCTGGGTTTTTTGTTGCTCCAGATGAATTTGAGAATTGCTCTTTCTAGATCTATGAAGAATTGAGTTGGGATTTTGATGGGGATTGCATTAAATCTGCAGATTGCTTTTGGCAAGATGGCCATTTTTACTATATTGATTCTGCCAATCCAGGACCAAGAAATATTTTTCCATCTTCTGAGGCCTTCTTTGATTTCTTTCTACAAAGACTTGATGTTCCTGTCATACAGATCTTTCTCTTGTTTGGTTAGAGTTACGCCAAGGTACTTTATTTAGTTTGTGGCTATTGTGAAGTGTGTTATTTCCCTAACTTCTTTCTCAGCCTGCTTGTCCTTTGAGTACAAGAAGGATACTGATTTGCTTGAGTTAATTTTGTAACCAGCCACTTTGCTGAAGTTGTTTATCAGCTGTAGAAGTTCTCTGGTGGAGTTTTTTGGGTCACTTAAGTAAACTATCATATGGTCTGCAAATAATGATAGTTTGATTTCTTCCTTTCCAATTTGTATCCCTTTGACTTCCTTATGTTGTCTAATTGCTCTCGCTAGAACTTCAAGTACTATATTGAAAAGATATGGAGAAAGAGGGCAGCCTTGTCTACTCCCTGATTTTAGTGGGATTGCTTCAATTTCTCTCTATTTATTTTGATGTTGGCTATTGGTTTGCTGTAGATTGCTTTTACTATGTTTAGGTATTAGCCTTGAATTCCTTGACCAGGGTGTCATTGAGTAGAGTATTGTTCAGTTTCCATGTGTATGTGGGTTTTCTGTTGTTTTTGTTGCTATTGAAGACCACTCTTACTTCATGGTGATCTGGAAGGAGGCATGGGATTCGCTCGATCTTCTTGTATTTGTTGACATCTGTCTTGTGACCAATAATATGATCCAATTAGTTTCACTGTGTCCTTGTTTAGTTTCTGCTTTCCTGATTGGTCCATTGAGGAGAGTGGAGTGTTGAAGTCACCCACAATTATTGTGTTAGGTGTAATGTGTCCTTTAAGCTTTAGTAAGGTTTCTTTTACAAATGAAGGTGCGCTTGCATTTGGAGCATAGATGTTCAGTATTGAGAGCTCTTCTTGGTGGATTTTCCCTTTGACCAGCAAGAAATGACCTTCTGAGTCTCTTTTGATGACTTTAGGTTGGAAGCCAATTTTATCTGATATTATAATGGCTACTCCAGCTTGTTTCCTGAGACCATTTGCTTGTAAAATTTTCTTCCAGCCTTTTACTCTAAGGCAGTGTTTGTCTTTAACACTGAGATGTGTTTCCTGTATGCAGCAAAATGTAGGGTCCTGTTTCCATATCCAGTCTGTTAATCTATGTCTTTTTATTGGGGAATTGAGTCCATTGATGTTAAGAGATATTAAGGAATAGTAATTATTACCTCCCGACATTTTTGAAAACATTTTTATGTATTTATTTATTTATTTTTATATTCGAGAGGTTATCTTCTTTTGGGTTTGATGAGAGGAGGTTTCTATCTTGCTTCTTCCCGGGTGTAGTTTCCATCCTTGTCTTGGTGCTTTCCCCCTATTATCCTTTGTAGGGCTGGGTTTGTGAATAGATATCCTGCAAATTTGGTTTTGTCATGGAATACCTTGATGTCTCCATCTATGGCGATTGAGAGTTTTGCTGGGTAAAGTAGTTTTGGCTGAAGTTTGTGTTCTCTTAGAGTTTGCATGATATCTGCCCAGGATCTTCTAGCTTTCATGGTCTCAGGTAAGAAGTCTGGTGTTATTCTGATAGGTCTTCCTTTATATGTTACTTGGCCTTTTTTTCTTGCTGCCTTTAATATTCTTTCTTTGTTTAGTACATTTGGAGTTTTGATTATTATGTGATGGGGTATATTTCTGTTCTGGTCCAATCTGTTTGGGGTTCTATAGGCTTCTTTTATATTCATGGGCATCTCTCTCTTTAGTTTGGGGAAGTTTTCTTCCATAATTTTGTAGAAGATATTTGCTGGCCCTTTAACTTGTAAATCTTCACTCTTGTCTATACCTATAATCCATAGGTTTGGTCTTCTCATTGTGTCCTGGATTTCCTGGATGTTTTGGGTTACAACCTTTTTGCATTTAGTATTTTCTTTGTTGAATCAAAGGTTCCTATGGTATCTTTGGCTTCTGAGATTCTGTCTTCTTTCTCTTGTATTCTATTGTTGATATTTGCATGTATGGCCCCTGATTTCTTCCCAAGGTTTTTTTCTCTCCAATGTTGTCTCCCTTTGTGATTTCTTAGTTGTTTCTACTTCTGTTTTTAGAACCTTGATGGATATGCTCAGATCTTTCACTTGCTTGATTGTGTTTTCATGTATTTCTTTAAGAGATTTTTGTGTTTCCTCTTTCATAGCTTCTACTTGTTTACCCACGTTCTTCTGTATTTCTTTAAGGGATTTTTGTCTTTCCTCCTTATTGTCTTCTTCTTTTTGATCCATCTTTTCCTGAATTTCTTGAAGTGATTTTTGTATTTGCCTTGTAAAGGCTTCTAACTTTTGATCCATTTTCTCCTCTATTTCTTTAAGAGATTTATCTATGTGTTCATCTACCAGCATCCTGACCAGTGATTTTAGATCCAAGTCTTGTTTTTCTGGTGTTTTGGGGTATCCAGGACTTCCTATTGTTGGCGAACTAGGTTCAGATGCTGTCATGTTGCCTTGATTTCTGTTAGTAATGTTCCTTCGTTTTCCTTTTGCCATCTTGTTATTTCTGGTGTTAGTTGGCCTTATTGTCACTGGCTGGTGTTTGAATCTCCCGCAAGGCTGGGCTCACCTGTTGTTTCTCTACTGGTGATTATGTGTGACTGCTGCTCTAAGGGACCGTGAGCTGGCTGCCACCCACTGCCTTGGTGCAAGGCCACAGTGTGTGGAGAAGTCCTGCAGAGCCTGGGCAGCACTGGGCTTGCCTGGTGGAGACAGCCTGGTAGATCACCCTGCACAATGGCAGCCCCAGCTGGAATCTGTCTACCTGGGCCTCCTTAGCTGTGTCCTGGTAGCAGTATGGAGGCCTACTGCCACCGCTGCTCCAAGGGACCACGAGCTGGCCACCACTCACTGCCTCAGTCAAAAGGATAATTTTTATAAAAAAATATCAGAAGACATATTGGCCCTCCAGGTCCATTGGCTTTAGAAAATGCTATGACAGATTTATTAACAAAAAATAGTTGATTGTTAATATAGATAACCAAACATTAAAAAGTCATGTTTTACATAATCACAACATATTGGATTTAAAAAGGATGTTCAATTTGACATGAGAACAGGTTAGACAAATTTTTAAAGACTGTGAACATTGTCCAGATGTCTATCATCCATTAAAAATGAGAGTTAATCCAACGGGCCATAAGGCTCAAGTTTTGTGACAAATGCATTTAACTCATCCCAAAATTTAGAAAGTTGGCTTATGTACATGTTACTATAGATGCCTATACTCATGTGATAATGGACACTACCAAAACCAGAGAGGCTGTAAAAGATGCCATACAACATCTTATTATATGCTTCTCCTCCTTAGTTGTCTCAAAAAGAATTAAACTAATAATGCTCCATCTTATACTTCTCAAGGATTTACAAAGTTTTACATTCAATGGGGTATAAAACATCCAACAGAAATTCCATATACCTCCCAAGGTCGGGCTATCATAGAACAGACTCATCAAAATCTTTTTTTTCTCCTTGAGACAGAGATTCTCTGTGTAGCTCTGACTATCCTGGAATTACTCTGTAGACCAGGCTGGCCTCGAACTCAGAAATTTGCCTGCCTCTGCCTTCCAAGTACTGGGATTATAAGCGTGTGCCACCACCGCCTGACCTCATCAAAATTTTAAGGTACAAATCTTGGTACAACTGCTCTGGAAATCAGTCTGGCAGTTCCTCAGAAAATTGGGCATGTCACTTCCAGAGGACCCTGGCATACCACTCCTGGGCATATACCCAGAGGATTCCCCTGCATGCAATAAAGACACATGCTCCAATATGTTCATAGCAGCCTTGTTTATAATAGCCAGAAGTTGGAAGGAGTCCAGATATCCCTCATAGGAGGAATGTTTACAGAAATTGTGGTATATATATATATATACACACACACACAATGGAATACTACTCAGCAATTAAAAATAATGGATTCATGCAATTTGTAGGCAAATGGTTAGATTTGGCAAATATCATCCTAAGCGAGTTAACCCAATTACAAAAGAATACACATGAAATGCAGTCACTGATAGGTGGATATTAATGAGCCCAGAAGCCCTAAATACTCAAGGTATAATTTGCAAGTCAAATGATTCCCAAGAAGAAGAAAGGAGAGGACTTTGGCCTATAAAGATTGGATCCAGTTTTGTAGGAAAGTACCAGAGCAGAGAAATGGTAGGGGCATGATTGGGGAATAGTTGGGGGGGAGAGGACTTAAGGGACGTATAGTGGGGGGGGAACTGGGAAAGGGGAAAGCCTTTGGAATGTAAACAAAGAATATAGAATAAAAAAAGTAAAAGGAAAAAAGAAAAAATCTTAAGGTACAACTTCAAAGATTAAAGTCTAGTGGTCGTTACTATTTGCCTCATCCAATATTAAGCCATGCTTTATTTACCATTAATCACCTTAATGCAGATGATAAAGGTTTTACTCCTATGCAAAAATATTGGGCTCCCCTACAACAGACCTTTACTCCTTTAATGATGTGGAAAGATCTTTTAACAGACACCTAGAAAGGACAGATGTATTAATCACCTCAGAAAGCGGATATACATATCTTTCGCACAGAATACAGAAACTCCAATCTAGATACTAGACAGACTTAGTCTAACCTTCCACCACAAACCATCTATCAAAACCTACCCAAAAATATAAAAGACAAAAAATAATACAAAATATAAAAAAGCTTATTCTCTCTCTTTCACATAATATTTCTAATGTTTTTCCAAGATTATTTAGACTTTTTGCTCTAACTAACATGGTTCTTGTAAAAAAGCCTAAGATATCTAAGCACACTCCTGTGACAATTAGATCTTGCCTAAAGTATCCTTATGGTATAGTCCATCAACTGTCCTCAGATTTAAAAATTACAAAGATAGGATGATTTTTATCAGGTCACTTGTTCCAAAAGTATTTTAACTGTGTTGATCCTACTTAAATTAAAAATTATCTAGTTATTTTGCTATTACAAAGACCTCCTTATGTTATGCTTCCTGTAGATTGAAAAGATGATGTTTAATTTGAAGTCAGACATGACCTCAGAACAAACGGCTAGGAAAAATTCCAAGCAAACAGTCCTAAGAAACAAGCTGGAGTAGCCTTTCTAATATTCCAAAAAATAGACTTTCAGCCAAAAGTTATCAAATGAGATAGAGCAGGACACTTCATAGTCATCTAAGTAAAAATCTAACAAGATGAACTCTCAATTCTAAACATCTATGCTCCAAATGCAAGGGGACTCACATTTGTAAAAGAAATGTTACTAAAGCTCAAAACATTCATTGAACCTCACACGATAATAGGGTGAGACTTCAATATCCAACTCCTACCAATGAACAGATCATGGAAACAGAAACTAAGCAGAGACACAGTGAAACTAACAGAAAGTTTGAAACAAATGGTTTTTAACAGATATTTACAGAACATTTCAACCTAAAACCAAAGAATATACCTTCTTCTCAGTACCTCTTGGTACTTTCTCCAAGACTGACAATGTAAATGGACAGAAAACAATCCTAAAGAATTTTGTAACAATCCCATGCATTCTATCAAAACACCAGAGACTTAGGCTGTTCTTTCATAACAACCAAACAACAGTAAACCCACATACTCAAGGAAACTGAACAATGCTCTGCTCAAAGATAATTTGTTCAGGTAAGAAACAATGAAAGACTTTATTAAATTAAAAACCCCGTTGCAGATAGTTTTAGTGCAGAATTCTATGAGACATAATACCAATACTTTTTAAATTATTCCCCAAAATAGGAACAGAAGAAACACTAAGTTATTTGTTCTCTGAAGCCGCAATTACTCTGATATATAAACCACACAAAGACACAACAAAGAAAGATAACTTCAGGTCAGTTTCACTAATGAATATTTATGCAAAAATACTCAATTCTATATTTCACTTGCCAAATCCAAGAACACATCAAAATGGTCATTTACCTACATCAAGTAGACTTCATCCTAGGGATGTGGGGATAGTTCAATGTAGGAAAATTCATCTACATAAAACACTATATAATCAAAGTCAAGGAAAAAGAGTCACATGATCACCTCATTAGATGCTTTTAAAAAGCCTTCAACAAAATACAGCACCCCTTCATGCTAAAAGTCTTGGAGAGATCAGGAATTCATGGCACATAATTAAAATGATAAAAGCAATATATAGCAAAGCACCAAGCAACATGAAATTAAATGGAGAGTAACTGGAAGCAATTCCACCAAAATCAGGGGCAAAACAAGGCTGCATACTCTCTCCCTATCTATTCAATATAGCACTTATAGTTCTAGGTAGAACAATTAGACAATGAACAGAGATCAAAGGGATGCAAATTGGAAAGAAGTCAAAGCATCACTATATACAGATTATCTGAGAGTATATATAAGCAACCCCCAAAATTCCACTAGAGCATTCCTATAGCTGTTAAACAACTTTGCCTATGTGAGTGGATATAAAATGAACTTAAAATAAATCATTAGCCTTCCTTTATACAAATGATGAACAGGATGAGAAAGAAATTAGGGAAACAACACCCTTCACAATAGCCACAAATAACATAAAATACCCTGGTGAAACTGTTGCAACACAAGTAAAGGATCGGTATGACAAGAACTTCAAATTCCTGGAAAAAAAAAACTCAGAAATCAAAAGATGTCCCTTGGTAGGATTAACATAGTAAAAATGGCCATTTTACCAGAAGCAATTTACAGATTCAGTGCAATCACCATACAAATTCTAACACAGTTCATCACAGACATGGAAAAGCAATTCTCAACTTCATATGGAAAAATGAAAAAAAAATCCTGGATAGCCAAACAACTCTCAACAATAAAATATTTTCTGGGGGAATTACCATCACTGATTGTAAACTGTGCTACAAAGTAATAGTGATAAAGACTGCTTGGTATTGGTATGGAGAGAGACTGGTCGATCAAAGGAAAAGAATTGAAGACCCAGAAATAACCTCACATCTATGAATACTTGATCTATGACAAAGAAGCCAAAAAACTTACAGTGAAAAAAAGAAAGCATTTTCAATAAATGGTGCTGGTATAACTGGCAGTTTTGTATGTAGAATAATTGAAATAGACCCATGATTATCACCTTGCACAAAGCTTAAATCCAAGTAGATCAAGCACCTCAACATAAAGCCAAATGCACTAAATCTTATAGGAGAGAAATTGGTAAAGAGCCTGGAACTCATTGTCTCAGGGGATTTCTGTTTCCTGAACAGAACACCAATGGCTCACACTCTAAGATCATCAATTGTTAAATGGGGCCTCATGAAACTGAAAACTTTTGTAAGGCAGAAGACACCATCAATAGGACACATAGGATTGGAAAGCAGTTTCACTAACATCCATTAGAGCACTAATTTTCCAAAACTATAAATATCAAAAAAAAAAAATATAAAGAACTGAAGAAGTTAGCCTCCATAAAAAATAACCCAGGTTAAAAAATGGGGTACAGAACTAAGCAGAGAATTCACGATGAATGAATCTCAAATGGTTGAGAAGCACTTAAAGAAATGTTCAATGCTTTTAGTCATCAGGGAAATTCAAACCAAAGTGACATTGAGATTCTACGTTATATCCATGAGAATGGTGAAGATCAAACACTCAAGTGAGAGTATATGCTGGTGAGGACATGGATAAAGAAGAACACTTCTCCATTGCTCGTGGAATGTCAAACAGGTAAACTGTAGAAATCTGGAATCTGGCAGTTCCTTAGAAACTTGGAAGTAATTCTACCTGAAGACCCACCTATACCACTATTGGGCATATACACAAAAGATGTCCCACCATACAACAAGGACAGTTGCTCCAGTATGTTCTTAGCAGACTTATTTGTAATAGACCGAAGGTAGAAACAACCTTAATGTCTTTCAACCAAGAATGGACCCAGAAAATTTGGTTTGTTTACACCATGGAATACTGTTCAGCTATAAAAATGAGAACATCATGGATTTTGCAGGCAAATAGTTGGAACTAGAAAATATCATGCTGAGTGAGGTAACCTAGACCCAAAAGTACATGCATGCATGGTGTGTCCTCACTGATAAGTGGATATTAGGCAAAAAGTTTAGAATACCCATGATACAACCCACAAACCATATGGAGCTTAAGAAGAAGGAAGACCATGCATGTATGTTTCAATCCTACATAGACGGGGAAACAAAATAATCATGATAAGCAGAGGGAAGGAGGGACCTTTGTGGGAGAGAGGAGGTAGAGGGGAAAGGGGAAACAGGTTGAGGTATGGGGGGAACAGGAGAGATGACTAGAGGGCCAGGAGAATAAATGGAAATAAGCAGCCTCTGGGGATGTTTGGGAGATTGGGGTACCCTCTAGAATGTATCTGAGACCTGGAAGGAGAGAGAGTCTAGGGACTCAATGGGGTTGAACTTAATCAAAATGCAAAATAGTCAAAATGTGGGGAGAGGGATCTCACGAGCCCACCTCCAGTAGATAGGCAGGGCCTCAAGTTGTGAAAAGGGCTTACCAGGAAAGAGTCAAAGTTTCTGACTCAGAATTGTTCCTGTCTTACAGAAAATCCAGGAAAAAAGAATAAGAGACTGAAGGAAATGTGGTCCAGTGACAGGGCCAACTTGGGATCCATCTCATGGTCAGAGGGTGGCAGGCCACCAAGGCCTGACTCTATTACTGATGCTATGATGTGCTTATAGACAGGAGCCTAGCCTGACAGTCCTCTGAGAGGCCTTTCACCAGCTGACTGAGACAGATACAGATACTTACACACAACCATTGTACTGAAGTCAAGGACCCTGATGTATGAATTAGGGGAAGGATTGAAGAAGCTGAAGCTGACTGTCACTTCATGGGAAGACCAGCAGTGTCAACTAACCCAGACCCAGAGACTGAGCAACCAACCAGGCAGCATACACAGATTGGTCCAAGGCCCCTGGCACATATATAGCAGAAGACTGCCTGGTCTGGCCTCAGTGGTAGAAGATTTGCCTAATCCACAAGAGACTTGAGGCCTCAGGCATTGAAAGGGAATTCCTGATGTGTGTTGAGGGAGAGAAAGCACCCTCTCAGAGTTAAGAGGGAGGAAGATAGGAATGAGACACTATGTGGTGGGGGACTGGGAGGGGGCAATGGCTGGAATGCAAATAAATAAAATAATTAAAAAAATAAGGGACCCAGCCTTTTGAAAATAGTCATGGATAGGAAAGATAGGGTTTTTGTGGCATGAGTAAAATGATCTTTGGTCTCTGAGATTAGAACAACTAACTAATGTGGCTGCTAGTCCTATTGAATGTGATTGGCGGGTAAACACCATGTTCTCATATTGATCTCATCACAGTGACTCAAACATCAGCCATTAGTGGCTATGGAAGATGTGAGGACAACAGGAGGATGTGCAAGCTCATTTATAAAGGGAGAATATGTTTGGATTCCTTGGCTGAACAGTATGACAGTGATTTCCAATAAATGATTTTATTTTATTTTTTTAAAAGATTTATTCATTTGTATATTAGTACACTGTATCTGTCTTCAGACATCCCAGAAGAGGGCATCAGATCTCATTATGGATGGTAATGAGCCACCATATGGTTGCTGGAATTTGAACTCAAGACCTTTGGGAAGATCAGTTAATGCTCTTAAAACACTGAGCCATCTCTCCAGCCCCAATAAATTATTTTATGCCTAAGTCAAACAAGAGGCAGGCATGGTTATTCACACCTGCAATTTCAGGTGCCTTAGAGGCTCAGGTAGGATGACTAAATATGCAAGACACGCTTGGGCTTCAAAGTGAGCTCATGCTTGGTCCTGTCAGGAGTTATAATGGGATAAGCTAATATACTAGCAGGTGATCATCCTGACGTGATTGGATGGAATCCTCTTTGGATTATTATATAATATGCAACAAGTGGGACCTCATGAAGCAAATCTGTGAGGGACTACTTTTAGGAAAGATTCCTGCTATTAATATGCTTTTCCTGTTATTATTAAACATATAGAGTATAATAATCAATAGGTTACAGCACACCACTTTGGGGCAGATCTCTGCCTATCAATGAAGATGTACTGTCTTAAGAGTGATGCTTTGTGGACAAATATCTTTTAATGATGATCCTATGAGAATTCCTAAAATTATATCTGTGATTATTAAGCTCTTTAATAGTGGAATTTCTATTAGGTCCTTTTCTGAGAGTCAAAATTGCAATAAGAACTCTGCTAGTCTCCCAAGTGTCACCAGTTAATTGCTCTTAGATGGCAACCAGACTTTCTCCTACTCAGAGCACATTCCAAGAGGTTGTAAAACAATTAACCAAAGGTCATAAAAAGGGAACTAGGATTTATTATAGGTGCTAGGACAGAAGATAAAACATTCACTGGGAATAACTTAGAAACTACAGGTAACATTAAAAAAAACCCTAAGGGAGCAATGTGCAGCATGCAGAGTGAAAGAGGAAAAGAGAAGGAGCTGCAGAGAGCAGAAGGTCCCATGGTAAGGAGAAGGCAGTCTTAGTCTTTTTAAAGGGTACAAAGCTTTTTTTTTCCGTATAAACATGGATTTAATTCATTTAGCACTAAAAGGGTGACAGCCTTTTCTTTCTCAATGCAATAAATATTGGAGCTCATATTTGGTCATATTTATACACAGTGATATTCTCTGTTGCTACTGTCTCACTACCATTGCCTATTCTTTGATGACCATTTCTCCTCTTATTGGCGAGGCTCCTTTACCCTACAGCCCACACTGTTCTTATGTGATCATTTACATGTTTAGGGATAGATGGTGGAGATCTGGGATAGGAGGGCCATGTGGGGATTGGTAGGAGAGAGGTAGTAGTGGGGGGAGATAAGCGTTAAAATTCAGAGATCTTTGAGGGATTGTATGTAAACCTAATAGAGTAGAAACCTCCTAATATATACATAGATGTAGATATGAAGGCAATCTAAATCAAATATCTAAAGAGTGGGTTTGGGTTGCATATCATTGAGTTCTTGATCAGAGGGGCCTCAAGGGATCCCCAAATGTCCCCGGGTGTTTCTAAGACTACAGGTTGTCCTCTATGAACTGACAGCAAGGTCCTGAGCTGAAGAACACCTGTAAAACTAATTGAACAGGGAGATATCAAGCTGCTCACTACATCAGAACCTTTATCCATATGTTCTAGAATCTTTCTTACAAGAAACTCTAGCCACTATCAACAGAGAAATGTAAACACCAAACCATCCTAAAGCCCTTTATCTACAGTAGTGTATGCCTGCAAGGTATGGTAAAACAATGGCAGCACAATGCTTGTGGGAGTCATCAACCAACAAGTGGTCTGACTTAAGGTCCACTCCAGGAGATGGAAACCATATCTGGCACTAATTGGGTGACTAAGAACCTGAGACTACATAGTCTAGAGACCTGAAGTATAACCTAATAATAGTAGTCTCAAAATAAAAAAGGAAAAATGTACTGACAAAATTACACTTAAGGGAAAGAAAAATATTCTTGGGAAGTAGAGGGAGAGATGAAGGGGAGAGAAAAAGGGGGGCCAGTTCAGATACAGGAGGAGATGGGGGAGGAGTACAGAAGGTGAGGAATTTGAGAGGAGTTGTGTAGCAATGGGGGAGGGGGAGGAAGTGGTAGCCACTAGAAAGTCCAAGATGCCAGAGATCCAAGAGGTTCCCAGGACCTAAGAGGGAGAACATTAGTCAAAATCCTCCACAAAGGGGAGATAGAACCTGTAGAGACAATATCCAGTGAACAGTCACAGCCCCAAATTGAGGGATGTGTCACCCACCCACCTCAAAAATATTATTCCAGTATGCCTCTTGACAAAAGGAAATGCAAGGACAAAGAGTGGAGCAGAGACTGAAGGAACAGATATCCAGAGACTGCCTCACCTGGGGATCCATCCCATCTGCAGACATCAAACTCGGACACTAATCCTGATGCCAAGATGTGTTTGCTGACAGGAGCCTGGTACAGCTCCTGAGAGGCTCTGCCAGAGCCTGACCAATACAGATGTGGATACACGCAGCCAAACATTGGACTGAGGGCTGACACCCCAATGGAGAAGTTAGGGCAAGGACTGAAGGAGCTGGTTTGCAACCCCATAGGAAGAACAACAATATCAACCAACCAGACCCCCCAAAGAAACCAGGGAGTAAAGTACCAACCAAAGAGGGCACATGGCAGGATTTATGGCTCCAGCTGCATATGCAGAAGAGGATTGCCTTATCTGGCATCAATAGGAGGGGAGCACCCTTGGTCCTGTGGAGGCTCCATGACCCAGGGTAGGGGAATGATAGGGAACTGAAGCAGAAGGGAGAGGTCAGGTAGGAGAGCACCCTCGTAGATGCAGGGTGAGGGGAAGAACATAGGGGTTTTGTGGAGGGGAAACTGGGAAGAGCGATAACATATGAAATGAAAATAAATAAAATAACCAAAAAATACCCCCACTGATATTCCTCTACACTTGTAGATCTCTGGCTTGTTCATTCACCATCAAAGCAGCTTCCATGTGCAGCAAATGGAAACAATACAGAGAACCACAGCTAGCCATTATGCAGAAAGTAAGAGACCTTGAAACATTCATCACTCATTAGGATGTCTTCATCAAATCCCTCCCCTCAGAGTTCAGGAAACCACATGAAAAAGGAGGCAGAAAGCAAAACCCTCTAAATGAACATAAGCAGAGCTCACAAGAACTCACAGAGACTGAAGCTGTATGCATGGGGCCTGCACAGGTCTGCACCAGTTCCAGTGTTGTGCTTTTATAGGATTCCTTAGCATGTGAGCAATTGCGTCTCTGACTCATGGGCTATTTTCATTCTCTTGGTCTGACTTGTCTTCAATGTGACTGTTTTTGTTTGTTTTCAAATTTTATTTTGTCATATTTAGAAAACAGAAAAATAAGGAATGAAAGACTGTAAGCCTAGTTATTAGGGTAAAGGTTAACAAGAGAACAGTCAATGATACATTCAAGAAGGAATGTTCAGTTTAATGGAATAGCACAGGGTAGATTAATCACCCCAGGGAAGATCTCATGGACAGGAGAATTTAACCAACAAATATTTGACTCAATATTCAGTTGAAGATTGTGGGCGTGCGTGTGCATGTGAATTTGTGTGTGTCTACATAGGTGCACCCATGACTGTGCAGGAATGCATTTAAGTGCTTCATTTGTTAAACAGTTAGAGGTTTTTTCTTTTTTTGTTGTAAATTACAAAAATGGTGTCTAGGCCATATTAATATTTTCATCTCTTCTGAAACCTCTTGATATAAACCACCACATATATGAACATTGGGGTCCATTTTTATTTGAATCACCAACTTTTAAAGCAGCATAGTTTCATAGGTTTTGGGTCCTCATGATGTATTGGGCTTTTGACTTGCTTTTTGAGAAAGAACTTAAACGTTGAGTGTTTTTTGTATTTTGCTTTTTCGAGACAGGGTTTCTCTCTAAAGCCCTGGCTGTCCTGGAACTCACTCTGTAGACCAGGTTGGCCTCAACATCAGAAATCTGGCTGCCTCTTCATCCCAAATGCTGGGATTAAAGGTGTGCTGCCACCACCACATGGCCGAACATCGGGTATTTTAAGGTGCACCAATCTGGGCCTCCCTAAACCAAAGTTATAGGGAATACTTGAGGGAGAGAGTCTTGAAGGGATCTCTGGGGTTGTGAGGTTTTCAGATTTTTTTTAACAGAGCAGGTAGAAAAGTAGTCCCTCAGATGGAGGCTACTTGGCATTACCTCTGATGGAGGAAAATTCTTGTTGGTGGTTTTGAAGTTTGTGTCAGTAAGAAGAGAACGTTTGCCATCAGCAATAGTCTCTAGGAGTCTGCTAGACATAAGATGTTTGTACTTTCTGATCTCCATGGGGAAATCACTCAGTGTGTGTTCAGTTCAGAGAACATTCCTAACACTTACAGATCTGGGAAGGGACAGAAATGATACAAGCACTAGGCTTGTCTACACAGACTCCTGACTACCCAAGCCCCTGCCCCCATGCACATTTAACTCGTTCTGGTTGTTCCTCACAGAGAACCTACCTCAGACATGGACTGGAGAGGCAATGTTCCTCCAGGAAGACACCATGTGCCTTGACTCAGATGCCCCTCTAGGTACAACAAACCAGAGCAGTCAGTGCCCATCAACTGCTCAAGAAAATGGGTGGGGCAGATGAGGTCAGAATGGAGTGTGCTAGGACAGGAAGTACTTCATAAAGTAGGTGTGGTTCCTGAACATTCCCATCTAAAGGAGCATCTTCCTCATGTCTAGGTCCCATCAATCAATGCCCTCCTAAGCAGTCGTTCATCTAAACAAATGACCTATGTCATGTAGCTCCCATTCTCAAACACTTCTCAGTCTCTTACTTCTATGAGTGGTCCATCTGGGGATCACTCTAAGAAGCTAAACAGTTTTTAATTTAATAAAAAGAAAGGGTCAAACTTGAAAAGACTTTCATATATCTCCTCGTTTCAAAGGCCCAAGAACTGGAGCCAGGAGTCTCTTTGATAACTACTTTTATGACAATAATATTAATGAATATCCATGTGACCTAGAGTCCCTCACTGGCTTTGTATGTCTTTTCCCAATAAAAACAAAGAACTCAAGAAGTTAGACCCCAAAGAACTAAATAACCCTATCAAAAATGGGGTACAGAGCTAAACAAAGAATTTTCACCAGAAGAAATGCAGATGGCAAAGAAACACCTTAAGAGATGTTCAACATCATTAGTCATCAGGAAAATGCAAATCAAAACAACCCTGAGATTCCACCTCATACCAGTCAGAATGGCTAAGATTAAAAACTCAAGAGACAACAGGTGCTGGCGAGGATGTGGAGAAAGAGGAACACTCCTCCACTGTTGGTGGGACTGCAAAATGGTAAAACCGCTCTGGAAATCAGTGTGGCGGTTCTTCAGAAAATTGGGCATGTCACTTCCAGAGGACCCTGGCATACCACTCTTGGGCATATACCCAGAGGATTCCCCTGCATACAATAAAGACACATGCTCCCCCATGTTTATAGCAGCCTTGTTTATAATAGCCAGAAATTGGAAGGAGCCCAGATATCCCTCAAAAGAGGAATGGATGCAGAAAATGTGGTATACTTATTTATACAATGGAGTACTACTCAGCAATTAAAAATAATGAACTCATGCAATTTGTAGGTAAATGGTTAGATCTGGAAACTATCATCCTAAGTGAGCTAACCCAATCACAAAACAATACACATGAAATGCAATCACTGATAAGTGGATATTAATGAGCACAGAAGCCCTAAATACTCAAGGCACAATTAGCAAGTCAAATGACTCCCAAGAAGAAGAAAGGAGAGGACCCTGGGCCTGTAAAGATTGCATCCAGTTTAGTAAAGAAACGGAGGGGGGAGGGGGAATGATTGGGGAATAGCTGGGGGGGGAGAGGAATTATGGGACATATGGTGGGGGGGAACTGGGAAAGGGGAAAGCCTTTGGAATGTAAACATAGAATATAGAAAATAAAAATCAAATAAAAAAAGCTAAACAGTTTTAGTTTATTAAAAAGATAGTGTCAAACTTGAAAACACTTTCATATATCTCCATGTTTCAAAGGCCCAAAGAACTGGAGCCAGGAGTCTCTTTGATATCTACTTTTATGACAATAATATTAATGAGTATCCATATGACCTAGAGTCCCTCACTGGCTTTTTATGTCTTTCCTAATTGAGAAAGTTTCCTTTACTTCTGCAATAGTTGTAACCAAGTAGACACAGTGTTGCTTGGGTTTCCACAGCCAGCTGGGACAGGATGAGAGAGAGAGAGAGAGAGAGAGAGAGAGAGAGAGAGAGAGAGAGAGAGAGAGAGAGAGAGAGAGAGGGAGGGAGGGAGGGAAGGAGAGAGAGAGAGAGAGAGAGAGAGAGAGAGAGGGAGGGAGGGAGGGAGGGAGAGAGAGAGAGAGAGAGAGAGAGAGAGAGAGAGAGAGAGAGAGAGAGAGAGAAAGAGAAAGACAGAGAGAGATTTTGGGGACAGAGAGAGCACATGAGATTCTGGGTGACCATCACAAAGCCATTTTCCCTGTACCTTCTCATTGAATTTCTACCACTTTTTTTCTGAAGGGGTGTTTCCATTTTCATTGGCCTGTAAGCCAACCCCAATTAAATGTTGTCGTTTATAAAACTTGCATTGGTCATAGTGCCTGTTAAGAGCAGTAAAACCCTAACTCTAACTAAGACATCACACCTGTACACACACACACACACACACACACACACACACACACACTCACAAAAATTAAACAAACGTTTTTTGTTTAATTAATTCTTTAACTTTACATCCCAATATATGACTGTCTCCTCCATTACCACCTCATGCAGATCCTATCCCCATTCCCCCCTTCCCTTCTCCTCTGAGGAGAGGAAGCCCCTCCCCTCCTGGCAAAACAAGCCACTGCATGACTAGGTGCATCCTCTCCCACTGAGGCTAGACACAGCAGTTCCATTAGGGGAACAGGTTCCACAGGCAGGCAGCAGATTCACAGACAGCCCCTGCTCCAGTTGTTGAGGGACCCACATGAAGACTAAGCTGCATATCTGCTACATATGTCGGGCATGGTGTGTAAGCCCAGCTCATGCTTGCTCTTTGGTGGTTCAGTGTGTTGGAGTTCCCTAGGGTCCGGGTTAATTGACTCTGTTGATCTTCCTGTGGAGACCCTGCCCTCTTAGTGTTCCTCAATCCTTCCTCCAACTCTTCCATAAAACTCCCTGAGCTCCATCTAATGTTTTGCTGTGGATCTCTGCATCTCTTTCCATTGGTTGCTGGATGGAGCCTCTAAGAGCACACCTATGCTAGGCTCTTTTTTTCCCAAAAAACATATGTATTTTGTATTCCTTGGTTTATCTTATTTTTTAAACATTTTTTAAAATTAGATATTTTCTTTCTTTACATTTCAAGTGTTATCTCTTTTCCAGGATTCCCCTCCAAAAATTCCCTATCCCATGCCCCTTCCCCTGCTCATCAACACACCCACTCTCACTTCCCTGTCCTGGCATTCCTCTATACTGGGGCATTGAGCCTTCTCAGGACCAAGGGTCTCTCCTCCCTTTGATGTCCAACAAGGCTATCCTGTGCTGCATATGCAGCTGGGGCCAGTGGGTCTCTCCATGTGTGTTCTTTGGTTGGTGCTATTGTCCCTGGGAGCTCTGAGAGTACTGGTTGGTTCATATTGTTGTTCCTCCTATGGTGCTGGAAACCCCTACAGTTCCTTGGGTCCTTTCTCTAGCTCTGCCATCAGGGACCATGTGCTCAGTTCAATGGTTGGCTGAGAGTGTCCCCCTCTGTATTTGTCATGTACTAGCAGAGCCTCTTGGGCAACAGCTATATCAGACTCCCAGAAGCAAAGACTTGTGGGTATCCACACTAGTATCTGGGTTTTGTAACTGTATATGGGATGGATCCCCATGTGGGGTAGTCTCTGGATGGTTTTTCCTTCAGTCTCTGCTCCACACTTTGTCTCTTTATCTCCTTCCATGAATATTTTGTTCCCCTTTCTAAGAAGGACCAAAGTATCCATAGTTTGGTCTTTCTTCTTGAGCTTTGTTTGCTCTGTGTATTGTTTCTTGGGTATTCCAAGCATCTGGGCTAATATGCTCTTGTCAGTGAGTGCATACCATGTGTATTCTTTTGTGATTGGGTTATCTCACTCAGGATGATATTTTCTAGTCCCATCCATTTGTCTAAGAATTTCATGAATTCATTGTTTTTAATTGCTGAGTAGTACTCCATTGTGTAAATATAACACATTTTTTGTATCCATTCCTCCGTTGAGAGACATCTGGGTTCTTTCCAGCTTCTGGCTATTATAAATAAGTCTGCTATGAACATAGTGGAGCATGTGTCCTTATAACATGCTGAGAATCCTCTGGGTATATGCCCAGGTGTGCTATAGCGGGGTCCTGTGGTAATGCTATGTCCAATTTTCTGAGGAACCACCAAACTGATTTCCAGAGTAGTTGTACCAGATTGCAATCCCACTAGCTGTGGCTGAGTGTTCCTCTTTCTCCACATCCTTATCAGCACCTGCTGTTATCTGAGATTTTGATCTTAGCCATTCTGAGTGGTCAGAGATAGAATTTCAGAGGTTTTCTTTGAGTTGCATTTCCATGATGACTAAGGATGTTGAACATTTCTTCTTTCTTTTTTTACTTATATGTATGATTTTATAAATAATTTTTAAAATTATTTTTATACACTCCATATTTTATGCCACTCCACCCTCTGACTCTTCCGCATCTCATATCTCCTCCTCTCCCCCTGTCTCCACATGGGTGACCCTAGCCCCAATCCCACCTGACCTCTAAACTCCCTGGGGCCTACAATCTCTTGAGGGTTAGGTATATCATCTCTCAATGAACACAGACCTGGCAGTCCTCTATTGTATGTGTGTGGGGGGCCTCATATCAGCTGGTGTAGGCTCCCTGTTTGATGGGCCAGTGTTTGAGAGATCACAGGGGTCCAGATTAATTGAGACTGCTGGTCCTCCTACAGGGTTGCCCTTCTCCTCAGCTTCTTCCAGCCTTTCCCTAATTCAACCACAAGAGTCACCTGCTTCTGTCCATTGGGTTGGTGCAAATATCTGCATCTGTCTCTTTCAGCTGCTTGGGTCTTTAGGAGTGCAGTCATTATAGGTTCCTTTTTGTGAGCGCTCCATAGCCTCAGTAATAGTGTCAGGCCATGGGATCTCCCCTTGAGCTGGATCCCACTTTGGGCCTGTCACTGGAACTTCTATTCTGCAGGCTCTTCTCCATTTCAATCTTTTAATTCTTTCAGACAGGAACAATTAGGGGTCAGAGTTGTGACTGTGGTCCCCCTCTCCCTCACTTGATGCCCTCCCTTCCTGCTAGAGGTGGGTGCTATAAGTTCCCCCTCCCTACTGTCAGACATTTCTATTTATATATATTATTGGATATATTCTATATTTACAATTCATTTCCCTTTTTCTGGTTCCCCACCCCCAAAGGTCCCACATGCCCTTTTCCCTCCCCCTGCTCCCTCATCCACCCCCTCCCACAACCCTGTTCTTGTACTCCCCCACAATGATGTTTTGGTCCATTCTAGCACCAGTGTCCACTCCTTTCTTCTTGTCAGACATCACTTGGTATGTGATTTGTGTCTTTGGTGTTCTAAGATTCTAGGCTAATATCCACTTATCAGTGACTGCATACCATGGTTATTCTTTTGAGACTGGGTCACCTCACTTAGTATGACATTCTCCAGCTCCACCCATTTCTCTAAGAATTTCATGAATTAATTGTTTCTAATGGCTGAATAGTACTCCATTGTGTATATATACCACATTTTTGTATCCATTCCGCTGTTGAGGGACATTTGGGTTCTTTCCAGCTTCTGGCTATTATATATAAGGCTGCTATGAACATAGTGGAGCATGTATCCTTATTGCATGCTGGGGAATCTTCTGGGTATATTCCCAGGAGTGGTATGGCTGGGTCCTCTGGAAGTATCACGTCCAGTTTTCTGAGGAACCGCCATACTGATTTCCAGAGTGGAAAATCCAGCTTGCATTCCCACCAGCAGTGGAGGAGTGTTCCTCTTTCTCCACATCCTCGCCAACACCTGATGTCTTCTGAGTTTTTAATCTTAGCGATTCTGACTGGTGTGAGGTGAAATCTCAGGGTTGTTTTGATTTGCATTTTCCTAATGACTAATGACGTTGAATATTTTTTAAGGTGTTTCTCAGCCATCCAAATTTCTTCAGGTGAGAAGTCTCTGTTTAGCTCTGTACCCCATTTTTGGATAGGGTTATTTGGTTTTCTGGGGTCTAACCTCTTGATTTCTTTGTATACATTGGATATTAGCCCTCTGTCGGATGTGGGGTTGGTGAAGATCTTTTACCAATTTGTTGGTTGCCGATTTATCCTTTTGACAATATCTTTTTCCGTACAGAAACTGTATTTTTATGAGGTCCCATTTGTCTATTCTTGCTCTTAGAGCATAAGCTATTGGTATTCTGTTCAGGAACTTTCCCCCTGTGCCCATGTCCTCCAGGGTCTTCCCCAGTTTCTTTTCTATTAGTTTTAGTGTGTCTGGTTTTACGTGGAGGTCCTTGATCCACTTGGAGTTGAGCTTAGTGCAAGGAGATAAGAGTGGATCAATTCTCATTCTTCTGCATGTTGACCTCCAGTTCAGCCAGGTGTCCCGAGGCAAGATGGCCTCAGGCATTTCATATAAGGTCCCTTTCTTTTAATTCTGTGAGTCTCTCACCTCTCAGGTCTCTGGTGCATTCTGGAGGGTCCTCCCATCCCTCTTTCTCCTGAGGTTGTCTGTTTCCATCCTTTCTGCTCACCCTCAGGGCTTCAGGCCTATTCCCTCCCCCAATGATAGATCAGGTTCCTCTCCCCCCTTCTCCCGCCTTCCACAGACCTGTCCACCATCCCTCCCAGGTTCCTCCCTCCCTCCCCACTTGTGATTGCTTTCTTCTCCCTCCCAAGTGGGACTGAGGCATCCTCACTTGGTCACTTCAATTTGTTGATCTTTTTGAGTTCTGTGGATTGTATCTTAGTTATTCTGTACATTTTTGTCTAATATACACTTATTAGTGAGTACATACCATGCATGTCCTTTTGGGTCTTAGTTACCTCACTGAGGATGGTATTTTCTACTTCTATCCATTTGCTAAACTCAGGAAGTCCTCATTCTTAATCACTGAATAATATTCAATTTTGTAAATGAACATTTGGCTCTAGTGCTTTGGTGTTGTCAAAATGATTTTCGTAGTGCTCATCTAAGAAGTCTAACCACCTCATAGTGATTAGAAAACAATAAGAAAAAAAGTACATATCATTTCCAAATTTATATTTGTCATGCCTCCAAACCTTAAGTATTACTGAAAATGCTTTCTTCTTTCCATTGCATATTTTTGGCTTCTTTGTCAAAAATCAAGTGTTGGTATGTTTGTTGTTTTATTTCTAGGTGTTGCGGACCACACTCTCTCGAAGTCGGGGCTAGGATTCTTTTTCTAAGCAGGAAAGTACGGGTTCCAGGCGGTGTGGCAAACAGAACACCAGGACACAGAAAAGGGTGTAGAATCTCCGTGTATTTGGTGTCTGAGTGCCACCAGTTGCACTCAGCCAGCAGTTTTTAAACATGAGATCTTTACATATCAAAGGATGTATCCAGTACAGCAGGCACAAAAGACAATTAGCAATAACCATTTGCCATGAGGAAATGTAAAATCAGCCAGGTAGAAACATTTCTGTGTGACATCTGTAAACAGGGACTGCAAACCATGAACAGGGACTGCAGGCCTGACTCCTTAGGTCTTAATGAGATTCAGTGAGTAACCTAATTATCACCTGGCTCTCTCTGAGGGAACCTGGGATCTCAGAGTTAAGTCAAACTCTCCCAATGTCAGTGCCACTCTCATTAGCATAGCCACAAAATATCAATGGAAGTATGTAGACTATTAAGCAAAGCGATGGCACCTAGAACCGAGGTGTTTTGGCCAGTACTGTAGTTTAAGGAATGAATCTTTAATAAACATTCTTGCCTGGTTGCATATAGCTCCGGATATCAGAAATACCTGAGAAATAGATCAAAGAAAAAGCAAAGATAGGGTTGCCCTGAGATTAGCATCCTTTCCAGCCAGGGAAATTCACAGCTTTGTTCCCTCAGGGACTGCGATTACTCAGAAGGTATACACTGAAACTTGAGCTTTAGACAGCACTTATTCAAAGTGTCCCCTTGAGACTTTCGCTTTACCTGTGGAATTCACAGTGTCCGCGGGGGTCCGTGATATTTCCCTCTCTTTTATTTAATAATTTGAGCTCGTAAATATCTCTTAAGACAATAACCTAATGTATCCAACTTATAGGGTTCAGAGACCACAGACTAGAACCAAAAGACTGATCCAAAATCCTCCAAATTAACTGATGCATCATGTGCTTTGCTCATAGTCGAAATTTGAGCTCTTAATTGAGCCATATCATGAGCAATATCATTATTATTTTTAAATTTTGACAAATGATTTTTGGTAAGAGTCCAATTGTTTGTTAATGGCATTACGTATAAGTATCGAAAGCTGGCATGACATCTGGTAGAAAGCTGAATCTATCTCTTGTCTTAATTTTAAGACTATAACATTTAAAGCATTAATCTTTGTTTGTAATTTCTATCTATCTATCTTGTTGCTTCATTAGCAACAAGGAAACATAACAATATATAATATATAGGACATTTTACCAGAAACATAATTTTATACAATTAGTAAGTCTATACGTATAGCAATTAATTATATAATGTAAGAAAAACACATTTAAGAGTCTGTAGTTGTTATAAGCTGCCATCAGAAGACTTCATAGAGTCTTCTGTTAGAAGTCGTGGTCCCCTTGAGCTTTTTGCAGTTCTGTCTTCATCTTCTGTCTCTGTTGTTCTCTTGACAACACTGGCCGCAGAAGTTAGTCTGGGACCTGGACTGTGAAGTCAGCCTTCTGTGGGAAAAGCAGAACATATACCCTCCCTTTGGAGGAATTAGCGCCTGTCTCTTTAAGAAAACTGTTTTGTTTAGCCAAGCCTGCAGCCTCTTGGCTCTTGGCTTTATTGCCTCCGCACGAATTGTGGCCTGTGAAAGGCTGAATGTTTGTATGAACTCGCCAAGATATCTTCTTGGTCAGGAACCTATGTCCTGTTTTAATCAAATACTCGGATCTTTTTGATCCGCATTAGCCAGTTTTAAATCGACTCTCAGCCATTGTGCGCTTGCGCGCGCCTTTGTTAACACTGTTGTTACTGTCTCTTTAAGAGGTCAAAACCCCTGTGCTCGCCGCTTGACTTTTTGTGTATAGCCAGCAGGGCAGAGTCTGGGTCATTGGTAAACTATTAAGTTGGAACATTAAGCGCATATATATATATATAATATAAATTAAAAATATGAGTATCATTTATTTGTAATAGTTGATTAAGTCCTCTAGACTTAATACCATTATGTGGTAGGGATAAGAATCTCAAATATCTAGAAGATAGTTATTTAAACAACATATTTTTTAACTTGAATTATATTTGTATAAACAATTGCAAAAATTAGGAACTAGAATAATTTTTAGCAATTGCAAACTATGAGCCATATATATTTATATTTGTTATTAATATATAAATAAAAGTTTGATTTAACATTTTAAAAGTAGCCACTAGAGCACTTAAGTTATTTGTGCTGAAGTAGGGGGAACTTTAAGGAATAAACATGTGATCTAATTATATAAACTTTATTCCCATAGTTCTTAACAATTTATGAGACATATGCATAGAAATATATCAAAGTAACTTGTAACAAATTATTTTTTGGATAGCAAATATTAATTTTGCCTAAAAAGGCCTGCCATATAATAGATTAACAATTAATAATAATCTGATTGTAGTTTGAAGCAAGGAAAAAATGTCCTAATTAGGCTCTTAAAACATTTTTCTAAAACACCTTTATAACATTTTATTAACATATTAACATCTTAATTGAAAGATGTAATACTTTATTTAGAGAGGAAAAAAGGTGATTTTATATTAACATTCTTTGCCAAAGGATGGCAATGAACTATTATTATTAAATTAACTTCTAGAAGCAAACGCTTTTATATTTATTAGAATGCAAGGCAAAAATAACCCTTTTTAATAATATTATATTTATTAAATCATGTCTAATGACTTATAAGCCAATATCCTATATAGTCAAGACATGTAAAATATACTTATACCTGTAATATCAATTATAAAGAATAAAACGATTACATGAATCTTATAAACTTAAACCAAACAAGTATATTCTTTTTTTTGTTCTAATTTTGAGACTAAAAGGCACATTGAACTAAAACCACAATTGTAGAGATCTTTCTATAAAAGAAACAACCATTAATCCACTTGATTTGAGGCTGCTGGCCTCCTTTTAAAACAACCTTTTTTTTAACTATGTTTAACTCTAGCTGAGTATGGGACAACTCAAATCAGCCCTTGCCATGTAAATTATAGCTAGATTAAGAGATAGATGGCCTATACTTTTTCTTTAACATGGAACAATTAGACAGTCACTTGCACATAAGTCATTCGCACAACGTCATGGACAAGACATACATATATGTAGACATTTGGTGCACCAACAATAGACATTGACATAGAGAAGCATGCTCTATTTTCCTTTTCTCTTTTTATGTTTCTAGAACTCTTTTTTTGTTTGTTTTTGTTTTTTACTATTTTTATTTTAAGTTTGGGGCTGAAAGACTGTCCCTGCCTTAATTTTTTAGTTTTTCCTTTTTTATTTATTTATTTTTATATGAAAGGTGTTCCATCTTTGTGGAACCTGAATCTATATTCATTATCTTAATGCTTGCCTTATTGACATAGAGGGCAAGCTCCTGGGGGAGCACCTCTTATATTGGGGTCCCCCTTACTCCTTTCTGAACATTGTCTTTGCATATGCCCTTTATTTCCACACTTATAAGTGAGGCTGGAGGAGTCTCTTTCTCCTCCCTGTATTTGCTTAATGCTGGCGCTGAATTTCCATCCTTTTCTAGCTACAGCGTAGGCCCTATTTTGTCCTACGACTGGTGAGACATCCCTGCAGGAATCATAGCCCTGCATGGTCTCTGTCTTTCTGACTGAAAGAAACATTTGTTCCTGTTTTGACTTAGTTTGCCCCATGATACTATAAGATTACTTGCACTTAACCAGTTTCATCTCTACTGGCGGAATCCTGAAATCCTTGCAAGAGCCGACCCGTACCTTGGAGAAAGAGAGAAAAAAAGAGAAAGAAAGAGAGAAAGAAAAAGATTACCTGCTTTTGGTCCCTGTTCAATCAAGTCTCTGTTCAATCAAGTCCCTGTTCAGGCGCCAGCTGTTGCGGACCGCGGCTGCTTGTGGCAGCTTTGGTTGCAGCCTTCTGCAAGCCGTACCTCCTCATGGGAGTTCGTTTGCAGGGGAGATCAAGATCCCGGGGTCAGGAAGGCACAAATCGGCGAGAATGACGACACAGACGCAGGATACTTTATATTATAGAAAAATCCATATTTCCTCTAATGAGGAGCCCTGTTTTATGGCCCCCTACTCAGAGCATCAAGTTCTGACAATTACATAGAAAAAATGAGGCACGCTAGCTTACATAGGTAGCGCCCTTAGGTTATAAGCTAAAACATTCTAAGCCATTTCTGTCTAAGCTAGAGATCTAGCCTAAGTTAGCAAGATTCTTCTCTGAACTAGCAAACTTTCCTCAGAGCCAGGCATCTTGCCTGGCCCTGGGAATCTTGTTCTCTAGACTAACCCATTCTCTCACTAACAAGCTTTCCTCAAAGCCAGGCATCTTGCCTGGCCCTGGGAATCTTGCTCTCTAGACTAAATCATTCTCTCACTAACTCATGTTCCCACCAACTAAGAAGCTCTCTTCAGAGCCAGGCATATTGACTGGCCCTGGAAACTCTGCTTTCAGTCTAAAATCATCTTCCCACTAACTAACTCTTTTCTAAGTCTTATGTCTTGTCTGCTCAGAGGAAATCTCTGCTCTGATAGACAATTGCTTGACATTAACATAGTAAAGGATGTAGCTAGCTAAGCAGGGATAATTTACATGACCATACCTTACAGTCTCCTATGTTGGGAAGGCCTGGACTTGTTTTCCACTTAGCCTCATTAATAATTCATGAGTCTCACCTGGGACCGAGGGCTATAGGTGTCTGAATAGCCGGTGAATACATTGGCTTAGCAAGACAAAGGATGGCAGCTCAGAAGCTGTTTTTTGAGGAAGTCTGGGCTTAGGGACAATACTTCTTATGTAGATATACAACAAGCTCCAGGACTAGGCAGGATCTTAATTATAGCATATGATGAGAGCTATGACATATTTTCCTTAAATTTTACATGGTCGTGGCTACCAGAAATAAACAGGTTAGAAAAGGTGCCAAAGGAACATTTATGGCTTCCATTGATCAGCGTTTCTGTTTCTGTACTGATACCATGCAATTTTATCACTATTGCTCTGTAGTAAAGCTTGAGGTCAGGGATGATGATTCCCACAGCCATTCTTTTATTCTTAGGAATTGTTTTCACTATTCTGGGTTTTTTGCCTTTCCAGATGAATTTGAGAAATGCTCTTTCCATGTGTATGAAGCATCGTGTTGGGGTTTTGATGGGGATTGTATTGAATCTATAGATTGCCTTTGGTAGGATAGCCATTTTTACTATGTTAATTCTGTCAACCTATGAACAAGGGGGATCTCTCAATTAACCATTCGGTATTCTTTGTTTAGCTCTGTACCCCATTTTTAAATAGGTTTATTTGTTTCTCTGGAGTCAAATTTCTAGAGTTCGTTGTATATATTGAATATTAGTCCTCTGTCAGATGTAGGGTTGCTAAAGATCTTTTCCCAATTTGTTGGTTTCTGTTTTTTCCTATTGACAGTGCCCTATACCTTACAGAAACTTTGTAATTTTATGAGGTCCCATTTGACAGTTCTTGATCTTAGAGCATCAGCTATGGGTGTTCTGATCAGGAAAATTTTCCCTGTGCCCATGTACTCAAGGGTCTTCTCCAGTATCTTTTCTATTAGTTTCATTTTATCTGGTTTTACGAGGAGGTCCTTGATCCACTTGGACTTGAGCTTTGTACAAGGAGATAAGATTGGAACAGTTTGCATTCTTCTACGTGCTGATTTCCAGTTGAACCAGCACCACTTATTGAAAAGGCTATCTTTTTTCCACTGGATGGTTTTAGCTCCATTGACAAATATCAAGTGACCATAGGTGTATATGCCATTTCTGTGTCTTCAATTCTATTCCATTGATGTACCTGCATGTCACTGTACCAATACCATTCCATTTCTCTGTATTATTGCTTGAGGTCTGGGATGCTGATTCTTCTAGAAGTTCTTTTATTATTGAGAATAGTTTTTCTCTCCTGGGTTTTTTGTTATGTCAAATGAATTTGAGAATTACTCTTTCTAACTCTATGAAGAATTGAATTGGTATTTTGATGCGGATTGCATTGAATCTGTATATTGCTTTCAGCACGATGGCCATTTTTACTATATTAATCCTGCCAATCTACAGGCATGGGAGATATTTCTAGGTTCTGAGGTCTTTCTTTCTTTAGAGACTTGAAGTTCTTGTCACACAGATCTTTCACGTTTTTGACTAGAGTCACACCAAGATACTTTATATTGTTTGTGGTTATTGTGAAGGTTATTGTGAAGGTAATTTCTTTCTCAGCCTGTTTATCCTTTGAATATAGGAAGGCTACTGGTTTGTTTGAGTTAATTTTATATCCTTCCACTCTGCTAAATTTGTTTATCTCATATAGGAGTTTTCTGGTGGAGTTTTTGGAGTCACTTAAGTATACTACCATATCATCTGCAAATAGTGATAGTTTGACTTCTTCCTTTTTAAATTGTATCCCTTTGACCTACTTTTGTTGTCTAATTCCTGTAGCTAGAACTTCAAGTACTATATTGAATAGATATGGAGAGGGGGGGCAGCGTTGTCTACTCCATGATTTTAGTGAGATTGCTTCAAGTTTCATAGTTTGATGTTGGCTACTGCTCTGCTGTATATTGCTTTTACTAAGATAGGCTCGTATATGCAAGCATAACCGAGTATCATTAATAGTGTCAGGGACTCTTTCTTGCCTTTGGGATGGGTCTAAATTTGGGCCACCCAATGGTTAGTCATTCCCTGTCTCTGCTCTCTTTGTCAGTGTACTATATATATGCAGGATGCATGTTGTGTTGAATGTTTTATGAGTAGGTTGCAGTCTTTATCCCTCCACTTGGAATCCTGCCTTGATGCAGGAAGTGGCCAATTCAGGAATCATATCTTCATTTGGTAAGAGCCTCAGCTAGAGTTTCCCCCATACACATCTTGAGCCTCCCCCCAAACCAGATTTCTGGCATGTCCTAAAGATTTCACCCCCCAAGTCGATTTCCCTCCTCTCTCCCCTCCACTTCCTATACATGACCTCCTATCTGCCCTGCTCCCATCTCCATCTCCTATCCCATTTGTTGCCCTCCTTCCATCAGCCTCCAATATCTATTTTATTTCCCCTCTGAGAAAGATTCAAAGTACTCTTTTGGGCCTCCTTGTTATTTGGCTTCTTTGGGTCTGTGGATTATTGCAATCATGTCTTCTGTCTTACAGCTAATATCTACTTATAAATGAGTACATACCGTGCATGACATTTTGAATGTAGGTTACCTCACTCAGAATATTTCCTAATTCATTGACATAGAAACAAACTCTGGGATCATCTTTAAGAAACACAAAGCTGAGCCTCTGCCAGCTTCCCAGCTCTTTTGATGCAGCCTGCGATACCAGGTACCAGAGATATCCCGAGTTTAAGACCTTTGGGGACTCAGGCCTTGAGCAGGAGCTGTGCACAGAGCAGCAGTTTGGGGTACCCCAGCCAAGCCTGGGCTCTGTACCTGAAGGCGGACCCCACACTCCCTACTGCCTCTGCCATCTTCCCAGCTGCTTTGAACCAGCAGGTGGAACCAGGTACCTGAGATATCCCGAGTTTAAGACCTTTGGAGACCCAGGCCTTGAGCAGAAGCTGTGCAGTGAGCAGCAGTTTGTGGGGCCCCAGCCAAGCCTGAGCTCTGTGCCCTGAAGGCAGATCCCACACTCCCTGCAGCCCCCGCCATCTTCCCAGCTGTTCTGATCCAGCCTGTTCTGATCGCTAGGTTCTGCAACACCTAGAGAAAGAACATTATAAAAATATTTTTTGGGGTTACCAGTGGGTAAAGAAACTCTCTACTAAGACAAACTACCTGAGTAAATCTCTGAAAGCCACATGAAGTGAGATGTGAACTGATTACACAGAGATGTACTCTCACTCCCATATATACACCTAAAAATTATTTTAAAATATGTTTTCTGTCAGGAACCCGTAACTTTGAAGCACCTTTCTTATGGATGTTTAATGTGTCAGACAATCTCTGAATTATTTCTTTTCAAAGAAAAGCAAAAGGCAAATCATTATTGTATATTTTCTATACTGTCTGTTTGTATTCTCCTGGAGAATAAAATGACAGCACGTGGTTGCCATGGTTCTTCCTTGCTTCTCTACCATCAGTCTTCTGTACCCCTTACCTAGATCTCTGTCACCACTAACCCACTCCCCCAAACACTCCTTCCTTTGATGCATTCCCTCTCACTGAGGACTCCTTATTTTGGAAAATGATCCCAAACCAGGCATTAGGGCCATAATCTAGACACATTCAATTCTCCCTCCCCTATCATGCATCCTTTTCAAAGTTCCTATCAACAAAGTGAGACCCAAAGTCAGCACCACCTCCTATCCAGCAGATAATGGATGTGTCCAGGAGCTGCATCAAGATGACTTGGATCTGTCTGGGTCTCCAGCCCTGATTTAGGGCAGGATGAAAGATGTGCTAGGTACCACCTCCATTAGTGTTCTGGGATGTGTCCTGAATTAAGGGCACACAGAAACATATTTTTGGATGTGTCAGGAAGAAAATAAGAGTCCCCTACATTCTAACCATAATGTAAGAATGTTGATTTCATATGTTGAGGAAGAGGGAGTACTGTGGAGGGAGATACGATAATGATTACCAAAGAACAGTTGGAGAGTAGTAATATCACACGCATCTCTTGGACACCGTAATTTCACACAGCCAAGCTGTAATCCCGGCAGAAGCTGTGTGATATTTACTGGGAAAAGCCTTGTTTGGCAGGGCTGTCCAAGATGAATGTTGCTGTGAGCCTCCTTGGCCGGAGATAGGGCTGAGCTGAATTTCTCATGGCAAACTGTGTGACCCTTGTTTCTGACTTGTTCCTTTACTTACGAGATGTCCCTGCTAGCCGGAGGTGCGAGCATCCAGGCGTGATGGTTCACTGAGAGTTTATTCTTTGAGCTACAGCACTGGCCATGATTTATCTTCTAGAGATCCATTGCTTTGTTTTTGATCAGCTGTACAGTTATTACCTAGATACATTAAAGAACTAACCTCCCAACAATTTATATTATTTGTATAGTTAGCTGGCTTTGGCACTCTGACATGGAAACCATCAGTTAAGTAAAGTTTCTAAGTAGGCCTGAGGGAGTCTCACAAGAAGATAGCAAACAGAGTGTTTCCAAGGACTCTTGAACTACTAGTTTATCATTAACTACAGAGGGACGCGATGACTTTGTGTGTATTCTCTAACGTTCATACCTGATTGATTTTGTATTTCCTTGTGCCAGATACTCATGGTAACCATTCTTTGTAAACATTTCACTGGATACATTTCTTCTTCAGTAATGTAATACCAACTTGTGTGTATAAAAGTTCCTGCCTCAGAACAGTAAAGTGCATTCAGACGCATTCAGATCTTGTGTGTGTCTGTCTGTCATTTGCCGGACCTGTACCTTCCTGCATACCAAAGACCCTGATTCCCCACGGGTGTGTGTGTTCCGACTGAGTTGGTCCGTGGCAGCTGGCGCCTCAGAACAGGGACATTTGGGCAGGTAATTTTCCTTCTTTTTCTTTGTTTCAAGGTAACATGCCAGCTCTTGTGTGGGAGCTGCCGGTAAAGGTTCACCGGTTAAGTGCAAGTAATCTGATATCATGGGGCAGACCGAGTCAAAACAGGAACGAATGTTCTTTTCAGTGTTTAAGCATATGATGGCTAGCAGAGGGTTAAAAGTTTCAGAAAGTACAACCAGGGAATTCTTTGAGATACTCCTTAAGCAGTTGGCTTGGGAGAATGCTAATGCTTTATGCCAAGATTTGATAAGGCCTATTAGAAAGACAGGAACAGTGCAGGACTATGTGAAAGCCTGGGTGGATGCCTCACCAGCCGTAGTCCAAAGCATGGACTACGCTGCAGTTATGAAGGGAGAGAAATTCAGCGCCTATGTTAAAAATACTTATAATGGAGGAAGGAAAGGAACCTCCAAGTCCACTTGTTTTAAATGTGGGAAATCAGGACATGTGCAAAAGAAATGTCCAGGAAACAATAAGAGGGACTCCAATAGAAGGGGTCTTCCCCCAGGAGTATGCCCTCTTTGCCAGAAAGGCAAGCATTGGAAAAATGAGTGCAAGTCTAAGTTCCACAAGGATGGAACACCCCTTACAGGGGAAAAGAAAGAGGAAAAGACTTAACTAAATCAGGGGCAGCCTCTCAGCCCCGAACTCAAAAGAGAGGGAAATACTGTAGTTACATCAGGGAGTCCTCTGAATCCTGAGGCTCCTGAATTTACTATACCTGATTTGCCTAGAGCTACTCCTGGTAGTGCTGGTTTAGGTTTAGCTTCTTGTGATGATGTAATATTCTCTAGATGGGATGGTGTCTCTTTAGTTTCTACGACTACCTTGGGAACTCAGCCACAGGGAACTGTAGGGTTAATAATTGGCCGTAGTTCAAATTGTAAAAAGAATTTTGAGGTGCTGCCTTGTGTGATTGATAGTGATAGCACAGGAGAAATAAAAGTCATGATTAGACCATTAAAAGAAACTATACAAATTCATAAGGGGCAGAGAATAGCTCAGCTTCTGCTCCTGCCTTATCTTAACTTACCTAATCCAATCTTAAAGCGTGAATGTGGACAAGGGAAGTTTGGTTCTACAGATGTTGTGGCATGGGTCCAAAATATTGGTATGGAAAGACCTTTTAAAGCAGTTAGAGTAAATGGAAAGTTGTTTCAAGGACTTTTGGATACAGGGGCAGATAAGACTTGCATAGCAGGAAAGGATTGGCCTTCATCTTGGCCATGTAAGAGGACTTCTTCCTCTTTGTTAGGTTTAGGGACAGCCTTTAATGTGGCTCAAAGTTCACAGTTTCTAAAATGGGAATTGGAAGGAAAGACAGGAATGATTCAGCCTTACGTTGTTCCTTCTCTCCCCTTTTCCTTGTGGGGAAGAGACATGATGAGTGACATGGATGTAAAATTAGTCACCTCAGATAATCTGAGTGAACAGCATTTTTCATAGGGGCCGCTGAGGGCTTGTTGTATGCAGACAAATTAAGTTGGAAATTAGAGCAGCCTGTAAGGCTTAATCAGTGGCCCCTGACAGAAGAAAAAATACAGGCTATAGAACAACTTGTGCAAGAACAATTAGAAAAAGGACATCTTGAAGAAAGTAATAGTCCTTGGAACACTCCCATATTTGTAATAAAGAAAAAATCTGGGAAGTGGAGATTGCTACAGGACCTTAGGGCAGTAAATGCTACCATGGAAGACATGGGAGCATTGCAGCCAGGACTGCCCTCTCCAGTGGCAGTTCCTGCAGGATGGTATGTGATAGTAATTGATTTGCAAGATTGCCTTTTTACTATAAAATTACATCCTGAGGATTGTAAAAGATTTGCTTTTAGTGTGCCAGCTGTAAATTTGAGAAGGCCGTATAAAAGGTATCAATGGAAAGTGTTGCCTCAAGGAATGAAAAATAGTCCGACATTATGTCAAAAATTTGTGGATCAAGCTTTAGTATTTATTAGAAAAAAATATCCTGAGGCTTACTTTGCCCACTTTATGGATGACATCTTGATAGCTCATCAATCACCATCAATTAACAAGGAAATATTACTTTATACAATTGAACATTTAACCAAATTTGGATTAGTAATAGCCCCAGATAAGATACAAAAGAATAGACCTTTAAGTTATTTGGGACAGTTAATTCATGATGACTATATTGCCTCACAAAAGGTATCTATAAGAGTAGACTAATTAAAAAAATTAAATGATTTTCAAAAATTACTAGGAAATATTAATTAGATTAGACCTTTTTTGAAAATTACTACAGGAGAATTAAGTCCTTTGTTCCAATTATTACAAGGGGATACTGATCCTAAGTCTCCAAGAGTTATGACTCATGAAGCCATAAAAGCTTTAGCATTGTTGGAGAAAAACTTAAATGATACAAAGGTAAAGCAGTTATCTTATGATAAAGAGTGGGACTTGATAATTTTTAAAACACCATACACTCCCACTGGATGCTTATGGCAGGATGGTGTGTTGGAATGGATACATTTACCTCATGTACAACAGAAAATGTTGGCTTCTTATCCATATATGTGCTCATTATTGATTAATAAAGGGAGAATGAGATCCAGGGAACTATTCAAAAATACATAATATTATATTACCATATAATAAAAGGCAATTTAAAATACTATTGATAGAAGATGATGATTGGGGAATTGCATTGCAAGGTTATACAGGACAAATTAAATATCATTATCCTAAACATCCTTTAATTGAATTTTTTAAGGAAACAGAAATAATTTTCTCAAATAAATGTTCCTCACAACCTTTGGAGTCTGCCCTATGCGTATTTACAGATGGCTCCTCTAATGGGAGGTCTGTGGTTTATGTATCAGGACAAAGGCCTCTGATAGAGGAAGGTGTGCAGACTTCTGCTCAGCAAGCAGAGATAAGAGCAGTTCTACTTGCTTTTCAAAATTTTACAGAAAAACTTAATCTTTATACGGATTCAAAGTATGTGGTTAATTTGTTTCCAGCCATAGAAACAGCCTTGCTTTCAGGGCAGTCTCAAATTTTAAATTTATTACAGCAATTGCAAAATACGATTAGAAAAAGAGCAGAAAAATTTTATGTAGGACATATACGGGGTCACTCTAATTTACCAGGCCCCCTTAGTAAAGGAAATTATATGGCTGAGGCATTTACTAGAGGAACAGTTATGAATATATTAGAGGCAAAGAATAGTCATGAGCTACATCATCAAAATGCTCTTGCTTTAAGAAGGATGTTTCATATTACTAGAGAACAAGCCAGACAGATAGTTAAGGATTGTGGTAATTGTTCTCAAGTTTACCACCCACAAAAAATGGGAGTAAATCCCCGAGGCCTCAAGGCATTAGCTTTATGGCAAATGGACGTTACACATATCCCTGAATTTGGAAAATTGGCTTATGTTCATGTGACAGTGGATACTTATTCTCATGTGCTGTTTGCCTCTGCTAGAAGTGGAGAGGCTGTGAAGGATGTAATTCAACATCTTGTACAAAGCTTCATGATGATGGGAAAGCCATTGAGAATTAAGACAGATAATGCTCCAGCTTATACATCTAAGGCTTTTGCCTCTTTTCTGCGAGAATGGGATATACATCATACCACAGGAATACCATATAATCCCCAAGGACAGGCAATAATTGAGAGATCTCACCAAACTTTGAAAAATCAGATCGAACGCCTCAGGGCTGCTAATAAATATTTTTCTCCCCATCATCTTTTAAATCATGCTCTTTTTGTGATAAATTATTTGAATACTGATGAACAAGGAAACTCCCCTGCTATGAAACATTGGGGAGGAATAAAAGGAGAACAACTTCCACAAGTAATGTGGAAAGACTTATTAACCAGATCCTACAAAGGACCGGATGCTTTAATTTCCTCTGAGAGAGGGTATGCTTGTGTTTTTCCGCAGGATGCAGATAGTCCAGTCTGGATCCCAGACAGGCTCATTCGGCCGTTTAACCAGAGGGCCTCTATCGAGAAATCAGAAGAGAAAGCAGAGAGTGAAAAAGAAGAAGATGCTGAGGACGATGATGGGGCTTGATCTTGCTGTTCTACGGGAGACCTCAACTGTTCCTGAACCGTCACAGGAGTCAAGGGAGGATCTGCCCACCTGGGGACAGCTGAAGAGACTCGCCCGAGAAGCGCAGCAGATGATCACTAGCACCAGAAAGCAGTTATCGACAGAAAATATGTTTCTTGCTATGTTTGTTATCCTTTCTATGCAAATGTGTCCTGTGTCTGCAGTTTCATATTGGGCTTATGTTCCTCATCCCCCACGTCTTCATCCCGTGGGTTGGGGGGAGAATGTAAATATTAGAGTAATGACCAATGATACTAGACTTATGGGGGGACATGCTACTCTTTCCTCCCATCTAACCTCTACTCCATTTAGATATAAGGGGATGTCAGACTCTGCTCTGATTTGCATTGATTTAGCTAGATCGGGGTCTATGGGTTGTCTTTCTCTTGCCTATAAAACTATTCTTGCTGATGCACCAGATAAATCGCCTCCAGTGAAAGAACCTCCATATTATAGAAGATTTATGTGGGAAATTAAACTTAAGATTTTGGGGACTAATTTTCATAATGAAACCTTTGAGAAGTTATCTAAGGACATCCCTTTAGATTCGTGTTCCCGGAACTATAAAGATAAAGATAAGATGTGGGAGCCTCCTCGGAGTTATGAAAGACCAAGTTGGCTTAAATGTGGTTTTGAACATTGGGCTATTGCACATACTCCCTGGAAGAATCAAGAGAGGATTTATGATTATTCCGTAGCCACACCACATAATAACTATAGAGCTTTTCTTCTTGGTGAAAAATTACAGTATCATGGATATAAACCTGAAAGGTTTACTTCAGAACCTATTAATAGGTGGTATACACCAGGGTGGGTAGAACCTATTTATGTTAGTCATTCTCCTTCAGGTGATGTTTTGAATACATTTCCAGGGCTATTTAGACTTCTTGCTGCATCTGGTATAATTTACTGTAAGAAGCCTCTGGAGTCTAGATATCTTTCTGTAGCAATTAGATCTTGTTTGAGCTATCCTTATAGTATACTTGCTGGAAAGAATACAGATTAAATCATTACTAAATTAGGGCACGCTTATGAGGTTCACTGTTCCGAATGTATTTTGACTAATTGTATTGATCATAAGTTGATTGAATCCTATTCACGCATTGTGATATTACAAAGGCCTTCCTACGTAATGCTTCCTGTAGATTTAAAGGATGAAGCTTGGTTTGACAATGAGGCTTTACAGGTAGTTACAAGAATTAGTGAGCTTATTAGGCCAAAGCGTTTTGTAGCAACTTTAATGTTAGGTATCAGTGCCTTGATAGCTATTGTGACTTCACTTACAGTTTCATCAGTTGCTTTAGTCTCAGAAATGAAGACTGCACACTTTGTTAATGATTTGAATAAGAATGTTTCTTTGGCACTGGTAAAACAAGAGGTTATAGATAAGAAATTAGAAGCAAAGATTGATGCTTTAGAGGATGTAGTTCTGGAGTTAGGACAAGAGATAGAAAATATTAAGGTTCAGCTTTCCAACAGATGTCATGCCAGCTTTCGATACATATGCGTAACGCCATTAATCTATGACGAGCAACATAATTGGACTCTTACTAAAAATCATTTGTTGGGAATTTGGAAAGATAATGATATTTCACACGATATGGCTCAATTAAAAACTCAAATTGCGGTCATGAGTAAAGCACAAGATGGATCAGTTAACTTAGAGGATTTGGCTCAGGCTTTTAGTTCTGGTTTGAAGTCTCTGAACCCTGTAACTTGGTTACATTGGATTGTTGTCGTTGCCGTGGCTGCAGGGGTAATCTTTCTTTTTCTTCTTATCCTTCCAATAATTTTCAAACTAGTCTTCTCCTCCATTTCTGCTGCCAAAAGAGATATTCATGAGCTCAAATTAAAAAATAAAAAAGCGGGAGATATCACACGCATCTCTTGGACACCGTAATTTCACACAGCCAAGCTGTAATCCCGGCAGAAGCTGTGTGATATTTACTGGGAAAAGCCTTGTTTGGCAGGGCTGTCCAAGATGAATGTTGCTGTGAGCCTCCTTGGCCGGAGATTCTGCTGAGCTGAATTTCTCATGGCAAACTGTGTGACCCTTGTTTCTGACTTGTTCCTTTACTTACGAGATGTCCCTGCTAGCCGGAGGTGCGAGCATCCAGGCGTGATGGTTCACTGAGAGTTTATTCTTTGAGCTACAGCACTGGCCATGATTTATCTTCTAGAGATCCATTGCTTTGTTTTTGATCAGCTGTACAGTTATTACCTAGATACATTAAAGAACTAACCTCCCAACAATTTATATTATTTGTATAGTTAGCTGGCTTTGGCACTCTGACATGGAAACCATCAGTTAAGTAAAGTTTCTAAGTAGGCCTGAGGGAGTCTCACAAGAAGATAGCAAACAGAGTGTTTCCAAGGACTCTTGAACTACTAGTTTATCATTAACTACAGAGGGACGCGATGACTTTGTGTGTATTCTCTAACGTTCATACCTGATTGATTTTGTATTTCCTTGTGCCAGATACTCATGGTAACCATTCTTTGTAAACATTTCACTGGATACATTTCTTCTTCAGTAATGTAATACCAACTTGTGTGTATAAAAGTTCCTGCCTCAGAACAGTAAAGTGCATTCAGACACATCCAGATCTTGTGTGTGTCTGTCTGTCATTCGCCGGACCTGTACCTTCCTGCATACCAAAGACCCTGATTCCCCACGGGTGTGTGTGTTCCGACTGAGTTGGTCCGTGGCAGAGTAATGAGTAGGTAATATGACCATGGTTTACAACCAACCAGTTACTGTTAAAGAAAAGAATCAGAAGTCTACAAGTAGAGAAACCAGGTAAATGTTTAAGGACAGTCAGTGTTAATCATGACAATTGATGACAGTCTGCTGTGTACATATTTTTATTTTCCCTCCATATTGCATAAACTTGCAGGGCTGTTATAAGTTCAGGAGGCAAGAGACAAAATCAGAAAAAGTAGGTCCTAGGAAGTCAGGCTTGCTGTTGAACAACAGTGACCCAAAAGTGTTTTTCATGAGATAGTGGAATAAATGTGCAGTATAGTTTTAGAGGTTAAAACTAATTTTTCTAGTGCCCCCTCAAAGAAAAAAGAGTCAGAATGAGTTTTTAATACTAAAAATATAGTTTCATTTTATGAAGGTGGAATTTTTCTTTCCAGGCATTTTAGCATTTTATTTATTTTAAAATAGAAATAAGGTAAATGTGTGTGTGTGTGTGTGTGTGTGTGTGTGGGTGTGGGTGTGTGTGTGTGTGTTCATTTTTATGCACTTGTACGCAGAGACCACTGTTGAATCTCAGGTGTCATGCCTTAGGAGACATTCACCTCATTTTTAAAGGCAATACTTTCCCTTGGTACATAGAACTTGCTAGCCAGGGAGTTTTAGGGAACTTGCTGCCTCCACTGCTCCAGAGCTGGGAGTTCAAGTACCTGTCTTCTTTCTTAGCTTTGGACTTCAACCAGAGTGCTGGAGATTGAACTTGGGCCTCATTCGTGCAGGGCTACTGTTTATCAACTGAGCTTCTTTCCCTGGCCACTCAAGCTTTTAGTTTTCACACATGTGCATGCACACGCATGCACACATGCATGCATGCACATGTGCACACACACACACACACACACACACACACACAGACACACACCACAAATGAACATTGTATTCATATCTGTACACATACATATTATATGTGTACATGTGTAGGTTTTTGTTTTTGCCTTTGAGACTGGTCCCAACTCCTGGGTTCAAGGTATCTTCTTGTCTCAGTCTGCTGACTGGATTCGGTTTATAGGTTTATGCTGTGGTGTGTCCCCATGGTGTGTAGTTTTGAATGTGGTATTCAAGAATACAATGGTGATATGACCTCTCTAAAGGATGGAGTTTGGTTGATAAGAAAATGGATGCATATGAATTTAGTGTCTATTACTGGGCTCATCTGGAAATTATATGAATGAAGCCAAGTAGAATCTGTGAGGCAACAGGACCAGACATGGTTCACGATGAGGAAATTAGAGCATGCAAGTCGGCCTTCTGGAGAGGCCATTTCCTCCTCTACCACTCAGGAAATCTCGCAACATTTGGACGATTTAGGGATTTCTTGTGCTGGGTGTAGTATTGCTTCCTTCATAAATACTGACATTGTATTCCGCATTGTACTCTCATAATACTAAATGGCAATTTTGTCTAGGCTTTCGGGGAGACGCAACATCATGTCAACTCTCTTAACTAAAGATATCCGGGTAATCAGAAGGCACTAGAATGGCTTAGCCTGCGAAGGCCTCCTGCCTTTCTTTTCTTTCTTTTGATGCTTAGGACTAGAATTTAGTGCCTAACTTATACTTGACAAATGCGCTACCACTGAACTACATCACCAACTCATTTTCCTGCTTTTCTGTTTTGTCCTGGTTTAACTTGTTTACAACATCCCTCTGTGAGAACCTACCTTAGTCTCCAAGCATCTGTGAAGCATTTTACAAAGAAGCCTGGTAATTTAAATAGAGACTGGTGATCAACCAATCGGGGCAGTAAGTGAATATGAACTAGCCAATCAGGGTCAGGAACCTGGGAGTGGCCAGGGAGGGAAGAAAGAATATAGTATGTCATCCTGTCTTACAGAAAGCAAGTTTTTCTAAACCGACTTTGGTCTTTGTAGGCGAGCTCACCTGATGGAGCAATTTTTGTTCTCTAGTGATACACTATCCTGAGATCAGCTGTGCTGCCGGTTCACATGCAGCTTCAATGTTTACTGTTTGTGTGGGAGAGAGTTGTTGGTGGGATTGAAGTCAGGATTTGTCAACTGCTTTGCCCTCTGGGGAGCTGGGATTAAGCCCAGGCATGCACCATCACACTGGGCTTCAGTTTTTCCCCTGTCATCATGACTTAATCTTCCTACCCTCTGCTAAGTGGATATAGACCTTTATAAAAGCACATATATAATGTAGACCAGCATCTCAAACCCTTTTCACCCCCCAAAATGGAAGAGAACCATAGGGGGCTCTAGCAGAACATAAAACCTTCTGGACGTTTGTAGAAAGCAATCTGGGTGCTATGAGATGGGTCTCTGAGGTACTTGTCACCGGACCTAACAATTTCAGCTTAATCTCCAGGGCCCATAGAGTAAATGGAGAGAACTTCTCAAATATTTTCTGTCCTGTGATTCCACTGCAAGGCTATAGATTTTCCCTATGAACAAACAAGCAAGCAAACCAACAACAAAGCAAACCAACAACAAAAAAAAAAAAACGGCAGTTGTCAAGCTTTCAAATTTTTCTGGAAGTGATTTTCCCTCAAAGCCCCAGGAGCTTGAAGCATATTTTCTATGTAATAATATTTATACCAAGTACTACAGAGTGCCAGTGACCAGCCTCGGCTAAGTGCAGGGTCTACAGAAAGACTGATAGAGGAGCAAAAGAGGAAGCCCATCTCAGTATGACTTGTTGTACTCTAACAACTTATGTCTCCATCTGGTTTTCTTTATATGTAAAATCATTTCCTCAGAAATTTTATTCATTGATTATACAGGTTTTAAAAATACATTTTCTTTAAATGTCTTCCTTGATTACATAAGAATATTGAAAGGGGAACAAAAAGAGCAAACAACAATTTAATGAGAACACTAACATTATGATAAAATCAATTTCTTTTTTTAAAATTTTCTATATTCTTTGTTTACATTCCAAAGGCTTTCCCCTTTCCTAATTCCCCCCCCCACGACCATATGTGCCATTAGTCCTCTTCCCTCTGCCCAATCCTCAATCACCCCCCCCATTTCTCTGTTCTGATACTTTCCTACAAATCTGGATCCAGTCTTTTCAGGACCAGGGCCCTCTCCTTCTTTCTTCTTGGGAATCATATGATTAGCTAGTTGTGTCTTGAGTATTCAGAGCTTCTGGCCTGATTATCATCCACATATTAGTGATTGCATTTCCTGTGTATTATTTTGTGAGTGGGTTACCTCACTTAGGATGATATTTTCCAGTTCCAACCATATGCCTACAAATTTCATGAATTCATTGTTTTTAATTGCTGACTACTATTCCATGGTATAAATATACCACATTTTCTGTATCCATTCCTCCATTGAGGGACATCTAGGCTCTTTCCAGCTACTGGCTATTATAAATAGGGCTGCTATGAACATAGTGGAGCTTGTGCCTTTATTGCATGCAGGGGAATCCTCTGGGTATATGCCCAGGAGGGGTATGACAGGGTCCTCTGGAAGTGTCATGCCCAATTTTCTGAGGAACCACCACACTGATTTCCAGAGCCGTTGTACCATCTTGCAATCCCATCAACAATGGAGGAGTGTTCCTCTTTCTCCACATCCTTGCCAGCACCTGTTGTCTCTAATGATGTTGAACATCTCTTAAGGTGCTTCTTAGCCATCCGAATTTCTTCAGGTGAAAATTCTTTGTTTAGCTCTGTACCCCATTTTTAATAGGATTATTTCGTTCTCAGGGGTCTAACTTCTTGTGTTCTTCGTATATATTGGATATTATCCTTCTGTCGGATGTGGGGTTGGTGAAGATCTTTTCCTAATTAGTTGGTTGCTGTTTTGTCCTTCTGACATTGTCCTTTGCTTTACAGAAACTTTGTAATTTTATGAGGTTCCATTTGTCAATTCTTGATCTTAGAGCATAAGCTATTGGTGTTCTGTTCAGGAACTTTCCCCCTGAGCCAATGTCCTCCAGGGTCTTCCCCAGTTTCTTTTCTATTAGTGTGTCTGGTTTTATGTGGAGGTCAAACTATGCAGATTTTTCCAGTTTTAGAGACATCTCTTATATCTGGAAATTCCAAAATTATATCACTCTTGCTTCAGTTACAAAATATAATTCAATAAAAAAGAATAATTTTTATAGGAAATATCAGAAGACATATTAGCTTTCCAGGTCCACTGGCTTTAGAAAATGCTATGACAGATTTATTAACAAAAAATACTTGATTGTTAATATAGTTAACCAAACATTAAAAAGTTATGTTTTACATAATCATAACATATTGGCTTTAAAAAGGATGTTCAATTTGACATGAGAACAGGTTAGACAAATTGTTAAGGATTGTGAATATTGTCCTGATGTCTATCATCCATTAAAAGTGTGAGTTAATCCAAGGGGCCATAAAGCTCAAGTTTTGTGACAAATGCATGTAACTCATATCCCAGAATTTAGAAAGTTGGCTTATATACATGTTACTATAGATGCCTACGCTCATGTGATAATGGACACTACAAAAACCAGAGAGGCTGTAAAAGATGTCATACAACATCTTATTATATGCTTCTCCTCCTTAGTTGTCTCAAAAAGAATGCTCCATCTTATACTTCTCAAGGATTTACAAAGTTTTACATTCAATGGGGTATAAAACATACAACAGAAATTCCATATACCTCCCAAGGTGAGGCTATCATAGAACAGACTCATCAAAATCTTTTTTTTTCCTTGAGACAGAGTTTCTTTGTCTATCCTGGAATCACTCTGTAGACCAGGCTGGACTCGAACTCAGAAATCTGCCTGTCTCTGCCTCCCAAGTGCTGGGATTAAAGGAGTGCACCACCACTGCCCGGCTAAAGTAATGTATTTCCGTTTTTGTTTTTGTTTTATTTTGTTTTGTTTTGTTTTGTTTTTTTGAGGCAGGGTTTCTCTGTGTAGCCCTGGCTGTCATGGAATTCACTCTGTAGACCAGGCTGGCCTCGAACTCAGAAATCTGCCTGCCTCTGCCTCCCAAGTACTGGGATTACAGGCATGTAACACCACCGCCTGGCCTCATCAAAATCTTAAGGTACAACTTTAAAGATTAAAGTCTTGTGGTCATTACTATTTGCCTCACCCATTATTAAGCCATGCTTTATCTACCATTAATCACCTTAATGCAGATGATAAAGGTTTTACTCCTATGTAAAAACATTGGTTTCCCCTACAACAGATCTTTACTCCTTTAATGATGTGCAAAGATCTTTTAACAGACACCTAGAAAGGACAGATGTATTAATCACCTCAGAAAGCAGATATACATATACTTTCCCACAGAATACAGAAACTCCAATCTAGATCCCAGACAGATTTAGTCTCACCTTCCACCACAAACCATCTATCAAAACCCTCCCAAAAATATAAAAGACAAAAAATAATACAGAATATAAAAAAGCTTATTCTCTCTCCTTCACATAATATTTCTAATGTTTTTCCAAGATTATTTAGACTTTTTGCTATAACTAACATGGTTCTTCTAAAAAAGCCTAAGATATCTAAGAACACTCCTTTGACAATTAGATCTTGCCTAAACTATCCTTATGGTATAGTCCATGGACTGTCCTCAGATTTAAATATTACTAAGATAGGATGATTTTTATCAGGTCACCTGTTCCAAAAGTATTTTAACTGTGTTGATCCTACTTAAATTAAAAACCATCTAGTTATTTTGCTATTACAAAGACCTCCTTATGCTATGCTTCCTGTAGATTGAAAAGATGATGTTTAATTTGAGGTCAGACATGACCTCAGAACAAAAGGCTAGGAAAAATTCCAAGCAAACAGTCCTAAGAAACAAGCTGGAATATCCATTCTAATATTCAAAAAAATAGACTTTCAGCCAAAAGTTATCAAAAGAGATAGAGCAGGACACTTCATAGTCATCTAAGTAAAAATCCAACAAGATGAACTCTCAATTCTAAACATCTATGCTCCAAATGCAAGGGGACTCACATTTGTAAAAGAAATGTTACTAAAGCTCAAAACATTCATTGAACCTCACATGATAATAGGGTGAGACTTCAATATCCAACTCTTACCAATGAACAGATCATGGAAACAGAAACTAAGCAGAGACACAGTGAAACTAACAGAAAGTTTGAAACAAATGTTTTTTAACAGATATTTACAGAACATTTCAACCTAAAACCAAAGAATATACCTTCTTCTCAGCACCTCTTGGTACTTTCTCCAAGACTGACCATGTAATTGGACACCAAACAATCCTAAAGAATTTTGTAGCAATCCCATGCATTCTATCAGATCACCAGAGACTTAGGCTGTTCTTTCATAACAACCAAACAACAGTAAACCCACATACTCAAGGAAACTGAACAATGCTCTGCTCAAAGACAACTTGTTCAGGTAAGAAACAATGAAAGACTTTATTAAATTAAAAGCCCCAGAGCAGATAGTCTTAGTGCAGAATTCTATAAGACATATTGCCAAAAACTTCTTAAATTATTCCCCAAAATAGTAACAGAAGGAAGACTAAGTTATTTGTTCTCTGAAGCCACAATTACTCTGATATATAAACCACACAAAGACCCAACATAGAAAGATAACTTGAGGCCAGTTTCACTAGTGAATATTTATGCAAAAACACTCAATAAAAATTTCACTAGCCAAATCCAAGAACACATCAAAATGATCATTTACCACCATCAAGTACGCTTCATCCTAGAGATGTGGGGATAGTTCAATGTAGGAAAATTCATCCACACAATACACTATATAAACAAAGTGTAGGAAAAAGAGTCACATGATTACCTCATTAGATGCTTTAAAAAAGCCTTCAACAAAATACAGCACCCCTTCATGCTAAAAGTCTTGGAGAGATCAGGAATTCATGGCACATAAATAAACATGATAAAAGCAATATATAGCAAAGCACCAAGCAACATAAATTTAAATGGAGAGTAACTGGAAGCAATCCCACTAAAATCAGGGGCAAAACAAGGCTGCATACTCTCTTCCTATCTATTCAATATAGCACTTATAGTTCTAGCTAGAGCAATTAGACAATGAACAGAGATCAAAGGGATGCTAAATGGAAAGAAAGAAGTCAAAGTATCTCTATTTGCAGATTATCTGAGAGTATACATAAGCAACCCCAAAAATTCCACTAGAGCATTCCTATAGCTGTTAAACAACTTTACCAATGTGACTGGATATAAAATGAGCTTAAAAAAATGAGTAGCCTTCCTTTATACAAATGATGAACAGGATGAGAATGAAATTAGGGAAACAACACCCTTCACAATAGCCACAAATAACATAAAATACCCTGGTGAAACTGTTGCAACACAAGTAAAGGATCGGTATGACAAGAACTTCAAATTCCTGGAAAGAAACTCGGAAATGGAAAGATGTCCCTTGGTAGAATTAACATAGTGAAAATGGCCATCTTACCAAGAGCAATTTACAGATTCAATCCAATTACCATAAAAATTCCAACACAGTTCATCACAGGCATGGAAAAGCAATTCTCAACTTCATATGGAATAAAAATCCAGGATAGCCAAACAACTCTCAACAATAAAATATTTTCTGGGGGAATTATCATCACTGATTGTAAACTGTGCTACAAAGCAATAGTGATAGACTGCTTGGTATTGGTTTGGAGAGATCAAAGGAAAAGAATTGAAGACCCAGAAATAACCTCACATGTATGAATACTTGATCTATGACAAAGAAGCCAAAAAACTTACAGTGACAAAAAGAAAGCATTTTCAATAAGTGGTGCTGGTATAACTGGCAGTTTTGTATGTAGAATAATTGAAATAGACCCATAATTATCACCTTGCACAAAGCTCAAATCCAAGTAGATCAAACACCTCAACATAAAGCCAAATGCACTAAATCTTATAGGAGAGAAATTGGGAAAGAGCCTGGAACTCATTGTCCCAGGGGATTTCTGTTTCCTGAACAGAACACCAATGGCTCACACTCTAAGATCATCATTTGTTAAATGGGGCCTCATGAAACTGAAAAGCTTCTGTAAGGCAGAAGACACCATCAATAGGACACATAGGCAACCTACAGATTGGGAAACATTTTCACTAACATCCATTAGAGGGCTAATATACAAAAATTTAAATATCAAAAAAATATAAAGAACTCAAGACATGAGCCTCCATAAAAGAAAATAACCGAAGTTAAAAAATGAAGTACAGAACTAATCAGAGAATTCACAACGAATGAATCTCAAATGGTTGAGAAGCACTTAAATGTTCAATACTTTTAGTCATCAGGGAAATGCAAACCAAAGTGACATTGAGATTCTACGTTATATCCATGAGAATGGTTAAGATCAAACACTCAAGTGAGAGTATATGCTGGTGAGGACGTGGATAAAGAGGAACACTTCTCCATTGCTGGTGGAATTACAAACTGTCAAACTCTAGAAATCTGGAATTGGCAGTTCCTCAGAAACTTGGAAGTAATTCTACCTGAAGAACCAGCTATACCACTACTAGGCATATACACAAAAGATGTCCCACCATACAACAAGGACAGGTGCTCCAGTATGTTCTTAGCAGAGTTATTTGTAATAGCAAGAAGGTGGAAACAACCTAGATGTCCTTCAACCAAGAATGGTCCCAGAAAAAGTGGTTTGTTTATACCATGGAATCCTGCTCAGTTATTAAAATGAGAACATCATGAATTTTGCAGGCAAATAGTTGGAACTAGAAAATATCATACTGAGTGAGGTAACCTAGACCCAAAAGTACATGCATGCATGGTGTGTCCTCACTGATAAGTGGATATTAGCCAAAAAGTTTCGAATACCCATGATACAACCCACAAACCATATGGAGCTTAAGAAGAAGGAAGACCATGCATGTATGTTTCAATCCTACATAGATGGGGAAACAAAATGATCATGGTAAGCAGAGGGAAGGAGGGACCTTTGTGGGAGAGAGGAGGTAGAGGGGAAAGGGGAAACAGGTTGAGGTATGGGGGGAACAGAAGAGATGACTAGGGGGCCAGGAGAATAAATGGAAATAAGCAACCTCTGGGGATATGTGGGAGTTTGGCGGACCCTCTAGAATGTACCTGAGACCTGGAAGGAGAGAGACTCTTGGAACTCTATGGGGTTGAACTTAGCCAAAGTGCAAAATAGTCAAAATGTGTGGAGAGGGGACTCAAGAGCCTGCCTCCAGTAGATAGGCAGGTCCTCAAGTGGTGAAAAGGGCTTACCAGCAAAGAGTCAAAGTTTCTGACTCAGAATGGTTCCTGTCTAAACGAAATTCCAGGAAAAAAAGAATAAGAGACTGAAGGAAATGCGGTCCAGTGACAGGGCCAACTTGGGATCCATCTCATGGTCAGAGGGTGGCTGGGCACCAAGGCCTGACTCTATTACTGATGCTATGATGTGCTTATAAACAGGAGCCTAGCCTGGCTGTCCTCTGAGAGGCCTTTCACCAGCTGACTGAGACAGATGCAGATACTTACACCCAACCATTGTACTGAGGTCAAGGACCCTGATGTATGAATTACGGGCAGGATTGAAGAAGCTGAAGCTGACTGTCACTTCATAGGAAGACCAGCAGTCTCAACTATCCCAGACCCAGAGACTGAGCCACCAACCAGGCAGCATACACAGATTGGTCCAAGGCCCCTGGCACATATATAGCAGAAGACTGCCTGGTCTGGCCTCAGTGGTAGAAGATTTGCCTAATCCACAAGAGAGTTGAGGCCTCAGGCAGTGAAAGGGAATGCCTGATGTGGGGTGAGGGAGAGAAACCACCCTCTCAGAATTAAGAGGGAAGAAGAAAGGAACGAGACACTATGTGGTGGGGGACTGGGAGGGGGGCAATGGCAGGAATGCAAAAAAAAAAATAATTAAAAAAATAAGGGACCCAGCCTTTTGAGAATAGTCATGGATAGGAAAGAAAGGGTTTTTGTGGCAGGAGTAAAATGATCTCTGCTCTCTGAGATTAGAACAACTAACTAATGTGGCTGCGAGTCCTATTGAATGTGATTGGTGGGTAAACACCATGTTCTCATATTGATTTCATCGCAGTGACTCAAACATCAGCCATTAGTGGCTATGGAAGATGTGAGGACAACAGAAGGATGTGCAAGCTCATTTATAAAGGGAGAATATGTTTGGATTCCTTGGCTGAACAGTATGACAGTGCTTTCCAATAAATGATTTTATTTTATTTTTTAAAAGATTTATTCATTTATATGTTAGTACATTGTATCTGTCTTCAGACACCCCAGAAGAGGTCATCAGATCTCATTATGGATGGTAATGAGCAACCATGTGGTTGCTGGGATTTGAACTCAGGACCTTTAGGAAGATCACTTAGTGCTCTTAACCACTGAGCTGAAGAGATTTTCAGCTCCAATAAATGATTTTTATGCTTAAGTCAAACAAGAGGCAGGCATGGCTGTGCACACCTGCAATTTCAGGTGCCTTAGAGGATCAGGTAGGATGACTACATATGCAGGACACACTTGGGCTTCAAAGTGAGCTCATCTTTGGTCCTGTCAGGAGTTATAATGGGACAAGCTGATATGCTAGCAGGTGATCATCCTGAAGTGGCCTGCTTTGAATTATTATATATTATGCAACATGTGGGACCTCATGAAGCAAAGCAGTGAGGGACTAATTTTAGGAAAGATTCCTGCTATTAATATGCTTTTCTTGTTATTGTTAAACAGATATAATATAATAATCAATAGGTAACAGCACACACCTTTGGGGCAGATCTCTGCAGATCAACGAAGGTGTACTGTCTTAAGAGTGAATAAGAGAGAGCCGGGAGGTGGTGGCACATTCCTGTAATTCCAGCACTTGGGAGGCAGAGGCAGGCGAGTTTGAGGCCAGCCTGGTCTACAGAGTGCGATCCAGGACAGTCAGGACTATGCAGAGAATCCCTGTCTCCAAAAAACCAAAACCAAAACCAAAAAAAAAAAAAAGAGTGAATAAGAGTAAATAAGTTTTAATGATGATCCTATAAGAATTCCTAAAATTATATCTGTGATTATTAAGCTCTTTAATAGTGGAACTTCTATTAGGTCCTTTTCTGAGGGTCAAATCTGCAATGAGAACTCTGCTAGTCTCCCAAGTGTCAACAGTTAATTGCTCTTAGATGGCAACCAGATTCTCTCCTACTCAGAGCATATTCCAAGAGGTTGGAAAACAATTAACCAAAGGTCATAAAAAGGGAACTAGGATTTATTATAGGTGCTAGGACAGAAGATAAAACATTCACTGGGTTTATCTATACAAAACTTCACTAACAACTTAGTTATGGTTTTAAATTTTCAATGAACTTGTGAAAGACAGGTGATAGATGTTTAGCTAGATAATTACTCCTAATGGATATGCACGTAAACATTCTCTGTTGTAACTTCTATTTCAATTTATGACTTGATTTTTTTCGTGTGAACTTGTGATGAACTTTGTAACATTTGATCTTGAATTTTGAAAGACCTTTAAGGGCTGACAACAAAGAGAAGAGTCAGAGCAGAAGAATTTAAGTGAGAGGAACAGAGGTGAGAAGAACAGAGATGAGAGAAGAACTGAACTGAGAAGTTTTTAGTCATAAGAGAACAAGATTAGAAGGAGAATGCAGAGTGGAATAACTTAGAAACTACAGGTAACATTAAAAAAAACCCTAAGAGAGCAATGTGCAGAATGCAGAGGGAAAGAGGAAAAGAGAAGGAGCTGCAGAGAGCAGAAGGTCCCATGGTAAGGAGAAGGCAGTCTTAGTCTTATTAAAAGGAACAAAGCTTTTTCCCCCATATAAACATGGATTTAATTCATTTAGCACTAAAAGGGTGACAGCCTTTTCTTTCTCAATGCAATAAATATTGGAACTCATTTTTCATCCAGAATGAGTGAGTTCTTTCTGCACTGGTACTTGGTCTTTTGCTCCCTATGCATATGTAAGTACAGATGTGTGTGTAAGTATGCAATTGTGAGAATGCATGTAAGATGTGCCCAGCTGAATTTGTGTGTAAATGTGTAAATGAAAACTCTGTATGTTTGAAGTTGTGTATGAATTTATGTGAGATTATGCATATTCACTTATGTAAAACTTTTTTTTCTGCAAGTATTATTCTCTTCTCCTGGTTCAGTAGAAGTTTACTGCACCTGACTTACCCCTAGCCTGACAAGCAAGAGGCATCTGAACAATAGGGAAAGGGTTCTAGCAACTAATCCTTTACTTAATCTCCTGCTCCTTTAGGATGAGGTGCTAAGTGCCTGAGACTGCAGTCTCCAGCTTCACAGGAACACCCCAGGCAGGTCAGCTACATTAGCATAGTAACTGAGACTTAGATAAAATTTGTATTATACAGTAACCCTAAACTTTCCATAAGACAAAGTCTTACCCCCACTGAAGCTATCCCCTCCCACAATGCCTCAAGAAGACCCTACAAGAAAGAAACACCTCCCAGCCAGGGCTGGCTCCAGGCATGGTCCCACTGAGACCCTGAAGAAAATGACAAGTAAAAAGAGTTTGTGGGCAAATCTCACTGGTAAATGTTTGTGTGGTATGTAGGAGGCCCTGGGTCTTTTCCTCATACTGGAAAGTGATTAATAAGTATTAATATAGAATTAACAGGCTCTAAGTATGTAAATATATGATCAGTGTTTAATCCCAGAGAAATTTTCATTCTCTCCAGTTGATGAGACAATATCTCTTTACATTGTATATACATGCAGACATATAGTCTCTTTTTAAAAATTAATATGATATAAATGGTAGGTGAGAGGTAGTAGTGGGGGGGAAATAAGAGTTAAAATTCAGAGATATTTTTGGGATCGTATGTAAACCTAATACAGTAGAAACCTCCTAATATATACATAGATGTAGATATGAAGGCAATGTAAATGAAATATCTAGAGTGGGTTTGGGTTACATATCATTGAGTTCTTGGTCAAAGGGGCCTCAAGGGATCCCCAAATGACCCAGGGTGTTTCTAAGACTACAGGTTGCCCTCTATGAACTGACAGCAAGGTCCTGAGCTGAAGAACACCTGTACAACCAATTGAACATGGAGATATCAAGCTGGTCACTACATTAGATCCTTCATCCATATGTTCTAGACTCTTTCTTACAAGAAACTCTAGCCACTATCAACAGAGAAATGTAAACACCAAACCATCCTAAAGCCCTTTATCTACAGTAGTGTGTGCCTGCAAGGTATGGTAAAACAATGGCAGCACAATGCTTGTGGGAGTAATCAACCAATAAGTGCTCTGACTTAAGGTCCACTCCAGGAGATGGAAACTATATCTGAAACTAATTGGGTGACTAAGTACCTGAGACTACATAGTCTAGTGACCCATCGTATATCCTAATAATAGTAGTCTCAAACAAAAAAGGAAAAAAAATGTACTGACAAAATTACCCTTAAGGGGAAGAAAAATATTCTCATGAAGTAGAAGGAGAGGGGGAGGGAAAAGGGGGACTAGTTCAGATATAGGTGGAAATGGGGGAAGAGTACAGAGGGTGAGGAATTTGAGACGAGGTGTATAGTAATGGGGGAGGGGGAGGTAGGGGTAGCCACTAGAAAGTCCCAGATGCCAGGGATCCAAGAGGTTCCCAGGACCTAACAGGGAGAACATTAGTCAAAATCCTCCACAAAGGGGAGATAGAACCTGTAGAGGCCATATCCAGTGTACAGTCACAGCCCCAGATTGAGAAATGTGGCACCCACTCACCCCAAAAATATTAATCCAGTATGCCTCTTGTCAAAAGGAAATGCAAGGACAAAGACTGGAGTAGAGACTGAAGGAACAGCTATCCAGAGACTGCCTCACCTGGGGATCCATCCCATCTGCAGATACCCAAGCCCAGACACTATTGCTGATGCCAAGAAGTGCTTGCTGACAGGAGCCTGATACAGCTCCTGACAGTCCTCTGAGAGGCTCTGCCAGAGCCTGACCAATACAGATGTGGATACATGCAGCCAAACATTGGACTGAGTGCTGGGACCCCAATGGAGAAGTTAGGGCAAGGACTGAAGGAGCTGGTTTGCAACCCCATAGGAAGAACAACAATATCAACCTACCAGACCCCCCAAAGCTCCCTGGGACTAAACCAACAACCAAAGAGTACACATGGCAGGATTTTTGACTCCAGCTGGATATGCAGAAGAGGATGGCCTTATTTGGCATCAAGAGGAGGGGAGCACCCTTGGTCCTGTGGAGGCTCAATGACCCAGGGTAGGGGAATGATAGGGAACTGAGGGAGAAGGGAGAGGGTGGTAGGAGAGCACCCACATAGAGGCAGGGTGAGGGGAAGAAGATAGGGGTTTTGTGGAGGGGAAACTGGGAAGAGCAATAACATATGAAATGAAAATAAATAAAATAACCAAAAATACCCCTACTGATATATCACTATACTTATAGATCTCTGGCTTGTTCATTCACTATCAAAGCAGCCTCCATCTGCAGCAAATGGAAACAATACAGTGAACCACAGCTAGCCATTATGCAGAAAGTAAGAGACCTTGAAACATTCATCACTCAATAGGATGTCTTCCTCACATCCCTCCCCTCAGAGTTCAGGAAACCACATGAAAAAAGAGGCAGAAAGCAAAACCCTCTAAATGAACATAAGCAGAGCTCACAAGAACTCACAGAGACTGAAGCTGTATGCATGGGGCCTGCACAGGTCTGCACCAGTTCCAGTGTTGTGCTTTTATAGGATTCCTTAGCATGTGAGCAATTGGGTCTCTGACTCTTGGGCTATTTTCATTCTCTTGGTCTGACTTGTCTTCAATGTGACTGTTTTTGTTTGTTCTAATTTTTTATTTTGTCATATTTAGAAAACAGAAAAATAAGGAATGAAAGACTGTAAGCCTAGTTATTAGGGTAAAGGTTAACAAGAGAACAGTCAATTATACATTCAAGAAGGGATATTCAGTATAATGGAATAGCACAGGGTAGATTAATCACCCAAGAGAAGATCTCATGGACAGGAGAATTTGACCAACAAATAATTGACTCAATATTCAGTTGAGGGCTGTGGGCATGTGTGCGTGTGAATGTGTGTGTGTGTTCATAGGTGCACCCATGAGACTGCAGGATGCATGCAAGTGCTTTATTTGTCAAACAGTTAGAGGTTTTTTTCTTTTATGTTGAAAATTACAAAAATGATGTCTAGGGCATATTAATATTTTTATCTCTTCTGAAACGTCTTGATCTAAACCACCAAATATATGAGCCTTTGGGGGAAATTTTTATTTGAATCACCAACTTTTAAAGTAGTTCTGTTTCATAGCTTTTGTGTCCTTATCATATATTGGGCTTTTAACTTGCTTTTTGAGAAAGAACTTAAAAGTTGGGTGCACAGGAAAGAGAAGATACAGGACAAACATGGGGTAGGGGAAAAATATGCTCAAAACATGTAGCTTAGAATACAGTCTTGTGCTACAATATCCTGCCTCATGTGTTGTTTTATTTTTGTACACATGGGGGCAATTTCTGAGAATCAACAGTTGAGGTGAGTGTCTCATCTTTTTAAAGGTCCCCCCACTGCCCCACAACTGAATAGTTTTCATTGGGCATGGGAGGGGCTATGCTCTGAAGAAATGAGGTGGATCTGCTGATTTCAGTGATTTATGGGCTATCATTGTCCTAGATTCTGAAAGAGTTGAGTGAAGATACCTGGCATCTGCATGTCTACACGACTCACTCATGCTGAAGGAACATGTGGTATGTTAAGGTGCAGCGATCTGGGCCTCCCTAAACCAAAGTTATAGGGAATACTTGAGAGAGAGAGTCTTGAAGGGATCTCTGGTGTTGTGAGGTTTTCACATTTTTTTTTAACAGAGCAGATAGAAAAGTAGTCCCTCAGATGGAGGCTACTTGGTATTACTTCTGATGGAGGAAAATTCTTGTTGGTGGTTTTGAAGTTTGTGTCAGTAAGAAGAGAACGTTTGCCATCAGAAATAGTCTCTCAGGAGTCTGCTAGACATAAAATGTTTGTACTTTCTGATCTCCATGGGGAAATCACTCAGTGCGGGTTCAGTTCAGAGAACATTCCTAACACTTACAAATCTGGGAAGGGACAGAAATGACACAAGCACTAGGCTGGTCTACACAGACTCCTGACTCCCCAAACCCATGCCCCCATGCACATTTAACTTGTTCTGGTTGTTCCTCACAAAGAACCTACCTCAGACATGCAGTGGAGAGGCAATGTTCCTCCAGGAAGACACCATGCGCCTTGACTCAGCTACCCCTCTAGGTACAACAAACCAGAGCAGTCAGTGCCCATCAACTGCTCAAGAAAATGGGTGGGGCAGATGAGGTCAGAATGGAGTGTGCTAGGACAGGAAGTACTTCATAAAGTAGGTGTGGTTCCTGAATATTCCCATCTAAAGGAGCATCTTCCTCATGCACCATCAATGGATGCCCTCCTAAGCAGTCGTTCATCTAAACAAATGATCTATGTCATATAGATCCAATTCTCAAACACTTCTCAGTCTCTTACTTCTATGAGTGGTCCATCTGGGGTTCACTCTAAGATGCTAAACAGTTTTAGTTTATTAAAAAGAAAGCGTCAAGCTTGAATAGACTTTCATATATCTCCTTGTTTCAAAGGCCCAAGAACTGGAGCCAGGAGTCTCTTTGATAACTATTTTTATGACAATAATATTAATGAGTATCCATATGACCTAGAGTCCCTCGCTGGCTTTGTATGTCTTTTCCTAATTTAGGAAGTTTCCTTTATATCTGCAATAGTTGTCACCAACTAGACTGGCATTCCTCTATACTGGAATTGAGCCTCCTCAGGACCAAGGGCCTTTCCTCCCTTTGATGTCCAACAAGGCTATCCTCTGCTCCATATGTATCTGGAGCCAGTGGGTCTCTCCATGTGTACTCGTTGGTTGGATGTTTTAGTCCCTGGGAGCTCTGGGAGTACGGGTTGGTTCATATTGTTGTTCCTCCTATGGTGCTTGAAACCCCTACAGTTTCTTGGGTCCTTTCTCTAGCTCTGCCATCAGGGACCCTGTGCTCCGTTCAATGGTTGGCTGAGAGTGTCCCCCTCTGTATTTGTCAGGCACTGGCACAGCCTCTCATGCGACAAATATATCAGGATCTTGGCAGAGAATTCTTGTGGGCATCCACAATAGTATCTGGGTTTTGTAACTGTATATGGGATCGATCCCCAGGTAGGGTAGTCTATGGACATTTTTTCCTTCCGTCTTGGCTCCACACTTTGAGTCTGTATCTCCTCCCATGAATATTTTGTTCCCTCTTCTAAGGAGGACCAAAGTATCCATACTTTGGTCTTCCTTCTTCTTGAGCTTTGTTTGCTCTGTGTATTGTATCTTGGGTATTCCAAGCATCTGGGCTAATATCCTCTTGTCAGTGAGTGCATATCATGTGTATTCTTTTGTGATTGGGTTATCTCACTCAGGATGATATTTTCTAGTCCCATCCATTTGTCTAAGAATTTCATTAATTCATTCTTTTAATAGCTGAATAGTACTCCATTGTGTAAATATACCATATTTTCTGTATCCATTCCTCTGTTGAGGTACATCTGGGTTCTGTTCAGCTTCTGGCTATTATGAATAAGTCTGCTATGAACATAGTGGAGGATGTGTCCTTATTACCTGCTGGGGAATCCTCTGGGTATATGCCCAGGAGTGCTATAGCAGGTTCCTCTGGTAGTGCTATGTCCAATTTTCTGAGGAACCATCAAACTGACTTCCAGAGTGGTTATACCAGCTTTCAATCCCACCGTCAGTGGAGGAGTGTTCTTCTTTCTCCACATCCTTCCCCTCACCTGCTGTTACCTGAGTTTTTGATCTTAGCCATTCTGAGTGGTCTGAGATGGAATCTCAGAGGTTTTCTTTGATTTGCATTTCCATGATGACTAAGGATGTTGAACATTTCTTCTATTTTTTTTACTTATATGTATGATTTTTTGCCTTTCCAGATGAATTTGAGAAATGCTCTTTCCATGTCTATGAAGCATTGTGTTGGGATTTTGATGGATTTGATTGTACTGAATCTATAGATTGCCTTTCATAGGATAGTCATTTTTACTATGTTAATTCTGTCAACCCATTAAGAAGGGAGATCTCTCCATTACCCATTTGGTATTCTTTGTTTAGCTCTGTACCCCATTTTTTAATAGGGTTATTTGGTTCTCTGTAGTCTAACTTCTTGAGTTGTTTGTATATATTGGACATTAGTCCTCTGTAAGATGTAGGGCTGTTAAAGATCTTTTCCCAATTTGTTGGTTGCTGTTTTGTCCTATTGACAGTGTCCTTTACCTTACAGAATCTTTGTAATTTTTTTTTAATTTTTATTTTCTATATTCTATGTTTACATTCTAAAGGTTTTACCCTTTCCCAGTTCCCCCCCACCATAAGTCCCATAGTTCCTCTTCCCCCCAACTATTCCCCAATCATTCCCCCTCCCCCCAAGGATTCTTTACAAAACTGGATCCAATCTTTACAGGCCCAAGGTCCTCTCCTTTCTTCTTCTTGGGAATCATTTGACTTGCTAATTTTGCCTTGAGTATTTAGGGCTTCTGGGCTCATTAATATCCACTTATCAGTGATTGCATTTCATGTGTATTCTTTTGTGATTGGGTTAACTCACTCAGGATGATATTTTCCAGGTCTAACCATTTACCTACAAATTGCATGAATTCATTATTTTTAATTGCTGAGTAGTATTCCATTGTATAAATATACTACATTTTCTGTATCCATTCCTCCTTTGAGGGATATTTGGGCTCCTTCCAATTTCTGGCTATTATAAACAAGGCTGCTGACACCACGCACAAATGGCGGGCACAGCAAGCGGCTGGAATCAGGTGCGTGGACAGAGATATAGCTTAGCTTAGCTCTGCAGGAGATCTGTGCACAGACAGCACAGCAGCTGCGGCCAGCTCTCTGGGCGGGCTGGCAGCAAGGGGCCATCATGCCTCGGGACACAGCATGGAATTCTAGCAGCTGAGTCAGGGGCTTGGACTGAGAGCTAGTGTAGTCCAGCACAGACAATGCCGCCAGGCTCTGCCCCGCACTCAGAGCCAGAAGAGATCTGCAGGTCCGGGTACCAACAGCTCAGCAAAGGTCACTGTCTCCTGGGGACAGGCGTGCTGTGCTTTCAGCGGGGCTGCCATCTACAATAAGACCAACTAACTCCAGAGATAAAGAGATGGCAAAAGGAAAACATAGGAACGTTATTAACAGAAATCAAGCCAATATGGCACCATCTGAACCCAATTCGCCAACCACAGCAAGTCCTGGATACCCCAGCACACCAGAAAATCAAGAGTTAGATATAAAAGCACAGGTCATGATGCTCCTAGAGGAACACAAAAAAGACATAAACAAATCTCTTAAAGAAATGCAGGGGAACATCAATAGGGTAGAAGCTCTTACAATCCAAACACAAAATACACTTAAACAACTCCAGGAGAATATGGGCCAACAGATAGAAACCAATAAAGAGGAAATGAGAAAATCAGTTAAAGAAATGCAGGAGAACTTGAAACAACATGCAGAAGTCATGAAAGAGGGAGCACAAAAATATATTAAAGAATTACATGAAAACACAAACAAACAAATAAAGTAACTGAGCAAAACCATCCAAGATCTGAACACAGAGGTAGAAACAACTAAGAAATCACAAAAGGAGGCAACTTTGGAGATAGAAAACCTTGGGAAGAAATCAGGGGTCATAGATGCAAACATAAACAACAGAATACAAGAGATAGAGATAAGAATCTCAGATGCTGAAGATAACATAGTAACCATTGACTCCACAGTCAAAGAAAACACAAAATCCAAAAGGCTTGTAACCCAAAACATCCAGGAAATCCAGGACACAATGAGAAGACCAAACCTAAGGATTATAGGGATAGATGAGAGTGAAGATCTAAAACTTAAAGGGTCAGCAAATATCTTTAACAAAATTATGGAAGAAAACTTCCCTAACTTAAAGAGACAGATGCCCATGAATATACAAGAAGCCTACAGAACTCCAAAAAGACTGGACCAGAACAGAAACACCTCCCATCACATAATAATAAAAACCCCAAATGTACTAAACAAAGAAAGAATATTAAAGGCAGTAAGAGAAAAAGGCCAAGTAACATATAAAGGAAGACCTATCAGAATCACACCAGACTTCTCTCCAGAAACCATGAAAGCTAGAAGATCCTGGGCAGACCTCATGCAGACCCTGAGAGAACACAAATATCAGCCAAGACTTCTATACCCAGCAAAACTCTCAATCAACATAGATGGAGAAATCAAAATATTCCATGACAGGACCAAATTTACACAATATCTTTTCACTATCCAAGCTCTACAAAGGATAATAGGAGGAAAACTCCAATACAAGGAAGGAAACTGCACCCAAGAAAAAGCAAGACAGTAACCTTCTTCCATCAAACTCAAAGGAAGATAACTACTCAAAAACAAAAATAACATCAAAAATGTGAGGAAGTAATAATCTCTATTCCTTAATATCTCTTAACATCAATGGACTCAATTCCCCAATAAAAAGACATAGACTAACAGACTGGATACAGAAACAGGACCCTACATTTTGGGGCTTACAGGAAACAGACCTCAGAGTCAAATACAAACACTACCTTAGAGTAAAAGGATGGAAGACAATTTTGCAAGCAAATGGTCGCAGGAAGCAAGCTGGAATAGCCATTTTAATATCAGATAAAATTGACTTTCAACCCAAAGTCATCAAAAGACACACAGAAGGTCACTTCTTGCTAGTCAAAGGAAGAATCCACCAAGAAGAACTCACAATTCTAAACATCTACGCACCAAATGTAAGGGCACCCTCATTCGTAAAAGAAACTTTACTAAAGCTCAAAGCACACATTGCACCTAACACAATGATTGTGGGGGACCTCAATACTCCACTATCCACAGTGGACTGACCAGGAAAACAGAAACTAAACAGGGACATGGAGAAACTCATCGAAACTTTGGACCAATTGGATTTAACAGATATATATAGAACATTTCACCCTAAAGCAAAAGACTATACCTTTTTCTCAGGCCCTCATGGTACCTTCTCCAAAATCGACCATATAATTGGACACAAGACAGATCTCAACAAATATAAAAAGATCGAACTAATACCATGCCTCTTATCAGACCACCATGGAGTAAGAATGTTCTTCAATAGCAACAAAAACAACAGAAAATCCTCATACACGTGGAGGCTGAACAATATTCTACTCAATGATACCTCAGTCCAGGAAGAAATAAAGAAAGAAATCAAAGATTTCTTAGAATTTAATGAAAATGAAGGCACAACATACCCAAATCTATGGGACACAATGAAAGCAGTGCTTAGAGGAAAACTCATAGCCCTGAGTGTCTCCAAAAAGAAACAGGAGAGAGCATATACTAGCAACTTAATGCTGCACTTGAAAGCTCTGGAACAAAAAGAAGCAATTTCACCCAGGAGGAGTGGAAGACAGGAAATCATCAAACTCAGGGCTGAAATCAATCAAGTTGAAACAAAGGGAACCATACAAAGAATCAACAAAACCAGGAGCTGGTTCTTTGAGAAAATCAACAAGATAGATTAACCCCTAGCCAGACTTACTAAAGGGCACAGAGACAGTATTCAAATTAACAAAATTAGAAATGAAAAGGGAGATATAACAACAGAAACTGAGGAAATCCAAAAAATCATCAGATCCTACTACAAAAGCCTATACTCAACACAACTGGAGAATGTGGAGGAAATGGACACTTTCCTAGATAGTTACCAAATACCAAAATTAAACCAGGATCAAATAGATCGTCTAAACAGACCCATAACCCCCAAAGAAATAGAAGGGGTCATAGACAGTCTTCCAACCAACAAAAGCACAGGACCAGATGGTTTTAGTGCAGAATTCTATCAGACCTTCAAAGAAGTCCTGATACCGATACTCTTCAAACTATTCCACAAAATAGAAACAGAAGGAACACTACCCAACTCATTCCATGAAGCCACAATTACCTTGATACCAAAACCACACAAAGATCCAACAAAGAAAGAGAACTACAGGCCAATTTCTCTTATGAATATCGATGCAAAAATACTAAACAAAATACTTGCCAAGCGAATCCAAGAACACATCAAAACGATCATTCACCATGATCAAGTTGGCTTCATCCAAGGGATGCAGGGATGGTTCAATACATGGAAATCCATCAACGTAATCCACTACATAAACAAAATCAAAGAAAAAAAAACCACATGGTCATCTGATTGGAGGCTGAAAAATCATTTGACAAAATTTAGCATCCTTTCATGCTAAAGGTCTTGGAAAGAGCAGGAATTCAAGGCCCATATCTAAACATAGTAAAAGCAATATACAGCAGACCAGTAGCCAACATCAAGGTAAATGGAGAAAAACTTGAAGCAATCCCACTAAAATCAGGGACTAGACAAGGCTGCCCTCTCTCACCATATCTCTTCAATATAGTACTTGAGGTACTAGCTAGAGCAATTCGACAACAGAGGGAAGTCAAAGGGATAAAAATCAGAACGGAAGAAGTCAAATTATCACTATTCGCAGATGATATGATAGTATATTTAAGTGACCCAAAAACCTCCACCAGAGAACTCCTGCAACTGATAAACAACTTCAGCAAAGTGGCTGGCTATAAAATCAACTCAAGCAAATCAGTAGCCTTCCTATAAGTGAAGGATAAGGAGGCCGAGAAAGAAATTAGGGAAATGACACCCTTCACAATAGCCACAAATGATATAAAGTATCTTGGAGTGACACTAACCAAACATGTGAAAGATTTATATGACAAAAACTTCAGGTCTCTGAAGAGTGAAATTTAAGAAGACATCAGAAAATGGGAAAATCTTCCATGCTCGTGGGTTGGAGGGCTAATACAATATAGTCAAAATGGCAATCTTGCCGAAAGCAATATACAGATTCAATGCAATCCCCATCAAAATCCCAACTCAGTTCTTCATAGAGTTAGAAAGCACAATTCTCAAATTCATCTGGAATAACAAAAAACCCAGGATAGCTAAAACTATCATCAACAGCAAAAGAACTTCTGGGGGAATCAATATCTCGGACCTCAAGCAATATTACAGAGAAGTAGTATTAAAAACTGCATGGTATTGGTTCAGTGACAGGGAGGCACATCAATGGAATAGGATCGAAGACCCAGAATTGAACCCACACATGTATGGCCAATTGATCTTCGACAAAGGAGCTGAAAACATACAGTGGAAAAAAAGATAGCCTTTTCAACAGATGGTGCAGGCTCAAGTGGAGGTCAACATGCAGAAGAATGAGAATTGATCCACTCTTATCTCCTTGCACTAAGCTCAACTCCAAGTGGATCAAGGATCTCCACATAAAACCAGACACACTAAAACTAATAGAAAAGAAACTGGGGAAGACCCTTGAGGACATTGGCTCAGGGGAAAAAATTCCTGAACAGAACACCAATTGCTTATGCTCTAAGAGCAAGAATAGACAAATGGGACCTCATAAAATTACAAAGTTTCTGTAAGGCAAAAGACACTGTCAAAAGGATAAATTGGCAACCAACAAATTGGGAAAAGATCTTCACTAACCCCACATCCGACAGAGGGATAATATCCAATGCATACAAAGAACTCAAGAGGTTAGACCCCAGAAAACCAAATAACCCTATCCAAAAATGGGGTACAGAGCTAAACAGAGACTTTTCACCTGAAGAAATTCGGATGGCTGAGAAACACCTTAAAAAATGTTCAACATCATTAGTCATCAGGGAAATGCAAACGAAAACAACCCTGAGATTTCACCTCACACCAGTCAGAATGGCTAAGATTAAAAACTCAGAAGACATCAGATGTTGGCGAGGATGTGGAGAAAGAGGAACACTCCTCCACTGCTGGTGGGAATGCAAGCTGGTACAGCCACTCTGGAAATCAGTCTGGTGGTTCCTCAGAAAATTGGACATGATACTTCCGGAGGACCCAGCCATACCACTCCTGGGCATATACCCAGAAGATTCCCCAGCATGCAATAAGGATACATGTTCCACGATGTTCATAGCAGCATTATAGATAATAGCCAGACGCTGGAAAGAACCCAGATGTCCCTCAACGGAGGAATGGATACAAAAAATGTGGTATATATTCACAATGGAGTACTATTCAGCCATTAGAAACAATTAATTCATGAAATTCTTAGAGAAATGGATGGAGCTGGAGAACGTCATACTAAGTGATGTGACCCAGTCTCAAAAGAATACCCATGGTATGCAGTCACTGATAAGTGGATATTAGCCTAGAAGCTTGGAATGCCAGACATAAACCACATACCAAGTGATGTCTCACAAGAAGAAAGGAGTAGACACTGGTGCTAGAATGGACCAAAACATCATTGTGGGGGAGTACAAGAACAGGGAGGTGGGAGGGGGTGGATGAGGAAGAAGGGGGAGGGAAAATGGCATGTGGGACCTTTGCGGGTGGGAAACCAGAAAAAGGGAAATGAATTGTAAATATAGAATATATCCAATAAAAAAAATAAACAAGGCTGCTATAAACATAGTGGAGCATGCGTCTTTATTGTATGCAGGGGAATCTTCTGGGTATATGCCCAGGAGTGGTATGCCAGGGGCCTCTGGAAGTGATATGCCCAATTTTCTGAGGAACCGCCAAACTGATTTCCAGAGTGGTTTTACCATTTTGCAATCCCACCAACAGTGGAGGAGTGTTCCTCTTTCTTCACATCCTCGCCAGCACTTGTTTTCTCTTGAGTTTTTAATCTTAGCCATTCTGACTGGTGTGAGGTAGAATCTCAGGGTTGTTTTGATTTGCATTTCCCTGATGACTAATGATGTTGAACATCTCTTAAGGTGTTTCTCGGCCATCTGAATTTCTTCTGGTGAAAATTCTTTGTTTAGCTCTGTACCCCATTTTTTGATAGGGTTATTTGGTTCTTTGTGGTCTAACTTCTTGATTTCTTTGTATATATTGGATATTAGCCCTCTGTCGGATGTGGTGTTGGTGAAGATCTTTTCCCACTTTGCTGGTTGCCGTTTTGTCCTTCAGACAGTGTCCTTTGCCTTGCAGAAACTTTGTAATTTTATGAGGTCCCATTTGTCAATTCTTGTTCTTAGTGTGTAAGCTATTGGTGATCTGTTCAGGAACTTTTCCCATGTGCCCATGTCCTCCAGGGTCTTCCCAAGTTTCTTTTTGTTTAATTTTTATTTTCTATATTCTACGTTTACATTCCAAAGGCTTTCCCCATACCCAGTTACCCCGCACCATATGTCCCACAATTCTTCTTCCCTGCTATTCCCCAATCATTCCCCCCCACTACTTCTCTGTTCTGGGTCTACAAACCTGGATCCAATCTTTACAGGCCCAGGGTCCTCTCCTTTCTTCTTCTTGGGAGTCATTTGACTTGCTAATTGTGCCTTGAGTATTTAGGGCTTCTGGATTCATTAATATCCACTTATCAGTGATTGCATTTCACGTGTATTCTTTTGTGAATGGGTTAACTCACTCAGGATGGTATTTTCCAGGTCTAACCATTTACCTACAAATTGTATGAGTTCATTATTTTTAATTGTAGAGTAGTACTCCATTGTATAAGTATACCACATTTTCTGTATCCATTCCTCTTTTGAGGGATATTTGGGCTCCTTCCAATTTCTGGCTATTATAAACAAGGCTGCTCTAAACATAGTGGAGCATGTGTCTTTATTGCATGCAGGGGAATCCTCTGGGTATATGCCCAGGAGTGGTAAGCCATGGTCCTCTGGAAGTGACATGCACAATTTTCGGGGGAACCTCCAAACTGATTTCCAGAGTGGTTTTACCATTTTGCAATCCCACCAACAGTGGAGGAGTGTTCCTCTTTCTCCACATCCTAGCCAGCACCTGTTGTCTCTTGAGTTTTTAATCTTAGCCATTCTGACTGGTGTGAGGTGGAATCACAGGGTTGTTTTGATTTGCATTTCCCTGATGACTAATGATGCTGAACATCTCTTAAGGTGTTTCTCAGCCATCCGAATTTCTTCTGGTGAAAATTCTTTGTTTAGCTCTGTACCCCATTTTTTGATAGGGTTATTTGGTTCTTTGTGGTCTAACTTCTTGAGTTCTTTGTATATATTGGATATTAGCCCTCTGTTGGATGTGGGGTTGGTGAAGATATTTTCCCACTTTGTTGGTTGTCGTTTTGTCCTTCTGACAGTGTCCTTTGCCTTGCAGAAACTTTGCAATTTGATGAGGTCCCATTTGTCAATTCTTGATCTTAGTGCATAAGCTATTGGTGTTCTGTTCAGGAACTTTCCCCCTGTGCCTATGTCCTCCAGGGTCTTCCCAAGGTTCCACTTGGGGTTGATCTTAGTGCAAAGAGATAAGAGTGGGTCAATTTGCATTCTTCTGCATGGTGACCTCCAGTTGAACCAGCACCATTTGTTGAAAAGGCTATCTTTTTTCCATTGGATGGTTGTGGCTCCTTTATGAAAGATCAAGTGACCAAAAGTCTGTGGGTTAATTTCTGGGTCTTCAATCCTATTCCATTGATCCAGTTGCCTGTTGCTGTACCAATACCATGCAGTTTTTAACACAATTGCTCTGTAGTACTGTTTAAGTTCAGGGATATTGATTCCCCCAGTAGTCCTTTTATTGTTGAGAATAGTTTTAGCTATCCTGGGTTTTTTGTTGCTCCAGATGAATTTGAGAATTGCTCTTTCTAGATCTATGAAGAATAGAGTTGGGATTTTGATGGGGATCACATTGAATCTGTAGATTGCTTTTGGCAAGATGGCCATTTTTACTATATTGATCCTGCCAATCCAGGACAAGAAATATTCTTCCATCTTCTGAGGTCTTCTTCGATTTCTTTCTTCAAGGACTTGAAGTTCCTGTCATACAGATCTTTCGCTTGTTTGGTTAGAGTTATGCCAAGGTACTTTATGTTGCTTGTGGCTATTGTTATGTGTGTTATTTCCCTAACTTCTTTCTCAGCCTGCTTGTCCTTTGAGTACAAGAAGGCTACTGATTTGCTTGAGTTAATTTTATAACCTGCCACTTTGCTGAAGTTGTTTATCAGCTGTAGAAGTTCTCTGGTGGAGTTTTTTGGGTCGCTTAAGTAAACTATCATATCGTCTGCAAATAATGTTAGTTTGACTTCTTCCTTTCCAATTTGTATCCCTTTGACTTCCTTATGTTTTCTAATTGCTCTCGCTAGAACTTCAAGTACTATATTGAAAAGATATGGAGAGAGAGGGCAGCCTTGTCTAGTCCCTGATTTTAGTGGGATTGCTTCAAGTTTCTCTCCATTTATTTTGATGTTGGCTACTGGTTTGCTGTAGATTGCTTTTACTATGTTTAGGTATGGGCCTTGAATTCCTGCTTTTTCCAAGACGAGCAAAAGTTCTGTATGATTAGCAAGTCAAATGATTCCCAAGAAGAAGAAAGGAGAGGACCCTGGGCCTGTAAAGATTGGATCCAGTTTTGTAGAGAAACAGTGGGGGGAGGGGGAATGATTGGGGCATAGTTGGGGGGAGAGGAATTATGGGACATATGGTGGGGGGGAACTGGGAAAGGGGAAAGCCTTTGGAATGTAAACATAGAATATAGAAAATAGATATTTAAAAAAAAGCACATATATAATGTAGACCAGCATCTCAAATCCTTTTAACCCCAAAAGATGGAAGAGAACCATAGGCGCTCTAGCAGAACATAAAACCTTCTGGAAGTTTGTAGAAAGAAATCTGGGTGCTATTGAGATGGGTCTCTGAGGTACTTGTCACCGGACCTAACAATTTCAGCTTAATCTCCAGGGCCCATAGAGTAAATGGAGAGAACTCAAATATTTTCTGTCCTGTGATTCCACTGCAAGGCTACAGATTTTCCTTCTAAACAAACAAACAAATAAACAAATAATCAAACAAACGGCAGTTGTCAAGATTTTAAATTTTTCTTGAAGTGATTTTCCCTCAAAGTCCCAGGAGCTTGAAGCATATTTTCTATGTAATAATATTTATACCAAGTACTACAGAGTGCCAGTGACCAGCCTCGTCCAAGGGCAGGGTCTACAGAAAGTTTGATAGAAGAGCAAAACAAAAGTTCAGACACTGGATGTCATTTGCACAGAGAGGAAGCACATCTCAGTATGGCTTGTTGTACTCTAACAACTTTTGTCTCCATCAGGTTTTCTTTATATGTAAAATCATTTCCTCAGAAATTTTATTCATTGATTACACAGGTTTTCAAAATACATTTTCTTTAAAAGTCTTCCTTGATTACATAAGAATATTGAAAGAGGAACAAAAAGAGCAAACAACAATTTAATGAGAACACCAACATTATGATAAAATCAATTTCTTTTTTAAAAATTTTCTATATTCTTTGTTTACATTCCAAACGTTTTCCCATTTCCCAGTTCCCCCCAGCCCGACCATATGTGCCATTAGTCCTCTTCCCTCTGCCCAATCCTCAATCACCCCCCCCTATTTCTCTGTTCTGATACTCTCCTACAAATCTGGAGCCAGTCTTTTCAGGACCAGGGCCCTCTCCTTCTTTCTTCTTGGGAATCATATGATTAGCTAGTTGTGTCTTGATTATTCAGAGCTTCTGGCCTAATTATCATCCACATAATAGTGATTGCATTTCCTATGTATTATTTTGTGATTGGGTTACCTCACTTAGGATGATATTTTCCAGTTCCAACCATATGCCTACAAATTTCATGAATTCTTTGTTGTTAATTACTGAGTAGTGTTCCATTGTATAATTATATCACATTTTCTGTATCCATTCCTCTTGTGAGGGACATCTAGGCTCTTTCCAGCTTCTGGCTATTATAAATAGGGCTGCTATGAACATAGTGGAGCTTGTGCCTTTATTGCATGAGGGGAATCCTCTGGGTATATGCCAAGGAGGGGTATGCCAAGGTCCTCTGGAAGTGTCATGCCCAATTTTCTGAGGAACCGCCATACTGATTTCCAGAGCAGTTTTACCATCTTGTAATCCCACCAACAATGGAGGAGTGTTCCTCTTTCTCCACATCCTCGCCAGCACCTGTTGTCTCTAGAGTTTTTAATCTTAGCCATTCTGACTGGTGTGAGGTGGAATCTCAGGGTTGTTTTGGTTTGCATTTCCCTGATGACTAATGATGTTGAACATCTCTTAAGGTGCTTCTGAGCCATCCGTGTTTCTTCAGGTGAAAATTCTTTGTTTAACTCTGTACCCCATTTTTAATAGGGTTATTTGGTTCTCTGTGGTCTAACTTCCTGTGTTCTTCGTATATATTGGATATTATCCTTCTGTCGGATGTGGGGTTGGTGAAGATCTTTTCCTAATTAATTGGTTGCTGTTTTGTCCTTCTGACAGTGTCCTTTGCCTTACAAAAACTTTGTAATTTTATGAGGTTCCATTTGTCAATTCTTGATCTTAGAGCATAAGCTATTGGTGTTCCGTTCAGGAACTTTCCCCCTGAGCCAATGTCCTCCAGAGTCTTCCCCAGTTTCTTTTCTAATAGTTTCAGTATGTCTGGTTTTAGGTGGAGGTCAAACTATGTAGTTTTTTCCAGTTGTTGAGACAGCTTTTATATCTGGAAATGCCAAAATTACATCACTCTTGCTTCAGTTACAAAATATAATTCAAAAAAAAGAATAATATTTATAGGAAATATCAGAAGACATATTGGCCTTCCAGGTCCATTACCTTTAGAAAATGCTATGACAGATTTATTAACAAAAAATACTTGATTGTTAATATAGTTAACCAAACATTATAAGTCATGTTTTACATAATCACAACATATTGGATTTAAAAAGGATGTTCAATTTGACATGAGAACAGGTTAGACAAATTGTTAAAGACTGTGAACATTGTCCAGATGTCTATCATCCATTAAAAATGAGAGTTTATCCAAGGGGCCATAAGGCTCAAGTTTTGTGACAAATGGATGTAACTCATATCCCAGAATTTAGAAAGTTGGCTTATGTACATATTACTATAGATACCTACACTCATGTGATAATGGACACTACAAAAACCAGAGAGGCTGTAAAAGATGTCATACAAAATCATATTATATGCTTCTCCTCCTTAGTTGTCTCAAAAAGTATTAAACTAATAATGTTCCAGCTTATACTTCGAAAGGATTTACAAAGTTTTAAATTCAATGGGGTATAAAACATACAACAGAAATTCCATATACCTCCCAAGGTCAGGCTATCATAGAACAGACTCATCAAATTCTTTTTTTTTCCTTGAGACAGAGTTTCTCTGTGTAGCTCTGACTATCCTGGAATCACTCTGAGATCAGGCTGGCCTGGAACTCAGAAATCCACCTGTCTCTGCCTCCCAAGTGCTGGGATTAAAGGAGTGCACCACCAATGGCCGGGTAAAGTAATGAATTTCCTTTTTTTGTTTTTGTTTTTGTTTTGTTTTGTTTTGTTTTGTTTTTTGAGGCAGGGTTTCTCTGTGTATCCCTGGCTGTCCTGGAACTCACTCTGTAGACCAGGCTGGCCTCGAACTCAGAAATCCGCCTGCCTCTGCCTTCCAAGTACTGGGATTATAGGCGTGTGCCACCACTGCCTGGCCTCATCAAAATTTTAAGGTACAAAGCTTGGTACAACCCCTCTGGAAATCAGTCTGGCGGTTCCTCAGACAATTGGGCATGTCACTTCCAAAGGACCCTGGCATACCACTCCTGGGCATATACCCAGAGGATTCCCTGGATGCAATAAAGACACATGCTCCACTATGTTCATAGCAGCCTTGTTTATAAAAGCCAGAAGTTGGAAGAAGCCCAGATATCCCTCAAAGGAGGAATGGATACAGAAATTGTGGTATATATATACCATGGAATACTACCCAGCAATTAAAAATAATGAATTCATGCAATTTGTAGGCAAATGGTTAGATCTGGAAAATATCATCCTAAGTGAGTTAACCCAATCAAAAAAGAATACACATGAAATGCAATCACTGATAAGTGGATATTAATGAGCCCAGAAGCCCTAAATACTCAAGGTACAATTAGCAAGTCAAATGATTCCCAAGAAGAAGAAAGAAGAGGACCTTGGACCTGAAAAGTTTGGATCCAGTTTTGTAGGAAAGTACCAGAAAAGAGAAATGGTAGGGGCGTGATTGGGGAATAGTTGGGAGGAGAGGACTTATGGGAAGTATGGTGGGTGGGAACTGGGAAAGGGGAAAGCATTTGGAATGTAAACAAAGAATATAGAATAAAAAAGTAAAAGGAAAAACAGAAAAAAATTTAAGGTACAACTTCAAAGATTAACGTCTAGTGGTCGTTACTATTTTCCTCATCCATTATTAAGCCATGCTTTATCTACCATTAATCATCTTAATGCAGATGATAAAGGTTTTACTCCTATGAAAAAACATTGGGCTCCCCTACAACAGACCTTTACTCCTTTAATGATGTGGAAAGATCTTTTAACAGACACCTAGAAAGGACAGATGTATTAATCACCTCAGAAAGCAGATATACATATACTTTCGCACAGAATACAGAAACTCCAATCTAGATCCCAGACATACTTAGTCTAACCTTCCACCACAAACCGTCTATCAAAACCCTCCCAAAAATATAAAAGACAAAAAATAATACAGAATATAAAAAAGCTTATTCTCTCTCCTTGACATAATATTTCTAATGTTTTTCCAAGATTATTTAGACGTTTTGCTATAACTAATATGGTTCTTCTAAAAAGCCTAAGATAAATCAGCTCACCGGCCCCTGGAGCAGCGATAGCGGCGGGCCTCCATATTGCAACCAGGACACAGCTGGAAAGGCCCAGGTAGACACCCCTTCCAGGGCTAACCTCACAGGGGGATCTGCTAGGCTCTCGCAGCCAAGCAGGTGGAGTTCCACCTAGGCTCTGTGGGACTTCCCCATGCCCTCTGGCCGTGCACCGAGGCAGTGGGCAGCAACCAGCTCGCTGGATCCTGGACCAGCAATAGCGGCAGGCCTCCATATTGCAACCAGGACACATCTGGAGAAGCCCAGGTAGACAGACTCCATCAGGGGCTACAATCACATGGGTGGCAGCCAGCTTATAATCCCTTAAAGCAGCAGTCACACATATTCACCAGTACAGAAACAACAGGTGAGCCCAGCCTCATAGGAGATTCAAACACCAGCCACTGACAACAAGGCCAACTAACACCAGAAATAACCAGATGGCAAAAGGAAAACGAAGGAACATTACTAACAAAAATCAAGGCAACATGACAGCATCTGAACCCAGTTCTCCAACAACAGGAAGCCCTGGATACCCCAAAACACCAGAAAACAAGACTTGGATATAAAATCACTGGTCAGGATGCTGGTAGCTGAAAACATAGAAAAATCTCGTAAAGAAATAGAGGAGAAAATGGATCAAAAGTTAGAAGCCTTTACGAGGCAAATACAAAAATCACTTTAAGAAATTCAGGAGAAGATGGATCAAAAAGAAGAAGACAATAAGGAAGAAAGACAAAAGTCATTTAAAGAAATACAGAAGAACGTGGGCCAACAAGTAGAAGCTATGAAAGAGGAAGCACAAAAATCTATTACAGAAATACATGAAAACACAATCAAGCAAGCAAAAGATCTGAGCACATCCATCCAGATACTAAAAAAAGAAGTAGAAACAACTGAGAAATCACAGAGGGAGACAACATTGGAGATAGAAAACCTTGGGAAGAAATCAGGGGCCATAGATGCAAGTATCAACAATAGAATACAAGAGATAGAAGACAGAATCTCAGAAGCCGAAGATACCATAGGAACCATTGATTCAAAAGTCAAAGAAAATACTAAATGCAAAAAGGTGGTAACCCAAAACATCCAGGAAATCCAAGACATTATGAGAAGACCAAACCTAAGGATTATAGGTATAGACGAGAGTGAAGATTTACAAGTTAAAGGGCCAGCTAATATGTTCTATAAAATTATGGAAGAAAACTTCCCCAACCTAAGGAGAGAGATGCCCATGAATATACAAGAAGCCTATAGAACCCCAAACAGACTGGACCAGAATAGAAATACATCCAGTCACATAATAATCAAAACTCCAAATGTAATAAACAAAGAAAGAAGACTAAAGGCAGCAAGAGAAAAAGGCCAAGTAACATATAAAGGAAGACCTATCAGAATAACACCAGACTTCTCACCTGAGACCATGAAAGCTAGAAGATCCTGGGCAGATATCATGCAAACTCTAAGAGAACACAAACTTTAGCCAAAACTACTTTACCCAGCAAAACTCTCAATCGCCATTGATGGAGACATCAAGGTATTCCATGACAAAACCAAATTTGCAAGATATCTTTCCACAAATCCAGCCCTACAAAAGATAATAGGGGAAAACACCAAGACAAGGACGGAAACTACACCCGGGAAGAAGCAAGATAGAAACCTCCTCTCATCAAACCCAAAAAAAGATAACCTCTCAAATATAAAAAAATAAATAAATAAAAATAAATAAATAAAAATAATTTCAACAATGTCTGGAGGAAATAATTACCATTCCTTAATATCTCTTACCATCAATGGACTCAACTCCCCTATAAAAAGACATAGATTAACAGACTGGATACGGAAACAGGACCCTACATTTTGCTGCATACAGGAAACACATCTCAGTGTTAAAGACAAACACTTCCTTAGAGTAAAAGGATGGAAGAAAATTTTACAAGCAAATGGTCTCAGGAAACAAGCAGGGGTAGCCATTCTAATATCAGATAAAATAGACTTCCAACCTAAAGTCATCAAAAGAGACTCAGAAGGTCACTTCTTGCTGGCCAAAGGGAAAATCAACCAAGAAGAGCTCTCAATACTGAACATTTATGCTCCAAATACAAGGGCACCCTCCTTCGTAAAAGAAACCTTACTAAAGCTAAAAGCACACATTACACCTAAAACAATAATTGTGGGGGACCTCAACACTCCACTCTCCTCAATGGACCGATCAGGAAAGCAGAAACTAATCAGGGACACAGTGAAACTAATTGAAACTTTGGACCAATTGGATTTAACAGATATATATAGAACATTTCATCCTAAAGCTAAAGAATATACCTTTTTCTCAGCTCCGCATGGTACCGTCTCCAAAATTGATCATATAATTGGTCACAAGACAGATGTCAACAAATACAAGAAGATCGAGCTACTCCCATGCTTCCTATCAGACCACCATGGAGTAAGAGTGGTCTTCAATAACAACAAAAACAACAGAAAGCCCACATACACATGGAAACTGAACAATACTCTACTCAATGACACCTTGGTCAAGGAAGAAATAAAAAAAAGAAATCAAAGACTTTTTAGAATTCAATGAAAATGAAGGTACAACCTACCCAAATCTATGGGACACAATGAAAGCAGTGCTAAGAGGAAAACTCATAGCCCTAAGTGCATCCAAAAAGAAACTGGAGAGAGCATACACTAGCAACTTAACGGCACACCTAAAAGCCCTGGAAGAAAAAGAAGTTAATTCACCCAGGAGGAGTAGAAGACAAGAAATCACCAAACTCAGGGCTGAAATCAATCAAGTAGAAACAAAGAGAACCATACAAAGAATCAACAAGACTAGGAGCTGGTTCTTTGAGAAAATCAACAAGATAGATAAACCCTTAGCCAGACTAACCAAAGAACACAGAGACAGTATACAAATTAACAAAATTAGAAATGAAACGGGAGACATAACAACAGAAACTGAGGAAATTCAAAAGATCATCAGATCCTACTACAAAGGTCTATACTCAAAACAGTTGGAGAATCTGGAGGAAATGGACAATTTCCTAGACAGATATCAAATACCAAAATTTAATCAGCATCAAGTAGATCAGCTAAATAGTCCCATAACCCCTAAAGAAATAGAAGGGGTTATAGAAAGCCTCCCAACCAAAAAAAGTACGGGACTAGATAGTTTTAGTGCAGAATTCTACCAGACCTTCAAAGACTTAACACCAATACTTTTCAAACTATTCCACAAAATAGAGACAGAAGGGACACTGCACAATTCATTCCTCGAAGCCACAATTACGCTAATACCTAAACCACAAAAAGATCCAACAAAGAAAGAGAACTACAGGCCAATTTCTCTTATGAATATAGATGCAAAAATACTAAATAAAATTCTTGCTAACCGTATCCAAGAGCACATCAAAACGATCATTCACCATGATCAAGTAGGATTCATCCCAGGGATGCAGGGATGGTTCAATATATGGAAATCCATCAATGTAATCCACTACATAAACAAACTGAAAGAAAAAAACCACATGGTTATCTCATTAGATGCTGAAAAAGCATTCGACAAAATTCAGCATCCTTTCATGCTAAAAGTCTTGGAAAGAGCAGGTTTTCAAGGTCCATATATAAACATGGTAAAAGCAATCTAGAGCAAACCATTAGCCAACATCAAAATAAATGGAGAGAAACTTGAAGCATTCCCACTAAAATCAGGGACTAGACAAGGCTGCCCTCTCTCTCCATATCTTTTCAATATAGTACTTGAAGTTCTAGCAAGAGCAATTAGACAACATAAGGAAGTCAAAGGGATACAAATTGGAAAGGAAGAAGTCAAACTATCATTATTTGCAGACGATATGATAGTTTATCTAAGCGACCCAAAAAACTCCACCAGAGAACTTCTACAGCTGATAAACAACTTCAGCAAAGTGGCAGGTTATAAAATTAACTCAAGCAAGTCAGTGGCCTTCTTGTACTCAAAGGACAAGCAGGCTGAGAAAGAAATTAGGGAAATAACACCCTTCACAATAGCCACAAACAACATAAAGTATCTTGGCGTAACTCTAACCAAACAAGCGAAAGATCTGTACAACAGGAACTTCAAGTCCTTGAAGAAAGAAATCGAAGAAGACCTCAGAAGATGGAAAAATATTTCTTGCTCCTGGATTGGCAGGATCAATATAGTAAAAATGGCCATCTTGCCAAAAGCAATCTACAGATTCAATGTGATCCCCATCAAAATCCCAACTCAATTATTCATAGATCTAGAAAGAGCAATTCTCAAATTCATCTGGAGTAACAAAAAACCCAGAATAGCTAAAACTATTCTCAAGAATAAAAGGACTTCTGGGGGAATCAATATCCCTGACCTCAAGCAGTACTACAGAGCAATTGTGTTAAAAACTGCATGGTATTTGTATAGCAACAGGCAAGCAGATCAATGGAACAGGATTGAAGACCCAGAAATTAACCCACAGACTTATGGTCACTTGATCTTTGATAAAGGAGCCACAACCATCCAGTGGAATAAAGATAGCCTTTTCAACAAATGGTGCTGGTTCAACTGGAGGTCAACATGCAGAAGAATGCGAATTGACCCACTCTTATCTCTTTGCACTAATATCAACTCCAAGTGGATCAAGGACCTCCACATAAAACCAGACAAACTGAAACTATTAGAAAAGAAACTCGGGAAGACCCTGGAGGACTTGTGCACAGGGGAAAAGTTCCTGAACAGAACACCAATAGCTTATGCACTAAGATCAAGAATTGACAAATGGGACCTCATAAAATTACAAAGTTTCTGCAAAGCAAAGGACACTGTCAGAAGGACAAAACGGCAACCAACAAAGTGGGAAAAGATCTTCACCAACTCCACATCCGACAGAGGGCTAATATCCAATATATACAAAGAACTCAAGAAGTTAGACCCCAAAGAACCAAATAACCCTATCAAAAAATGGGGCACAGAGCTAAACAAAGAATTTTCACCAGAAGAAATTCGGATGGCCCAGAAAAACCTTAAAAGATGTTCAACATCATTAGTCATCAGGGAAATGCAAATCAAAACAACCCTGAGATTCCACCTCACACCAGTCAGTATGGCTAAGATTAAAAACTCAAGAGACAACAAGTGCTGGCGAGGATGTGGAGAAAGAGGAACACTCCTCCACTGTTGGTGGGATTTCAAAATGGTAAAACCGATCTGGAAATCAGTTTGGCGGTTCCTCAGAAAATTGGGCATGTCTCTTCCAGAGGACCCTGACATACCACTCCTGGGCATATACCCAGAGGATTCCCCTGCATACAATAAAGACACATGCTCCACTATGTTTATAGCAGCCTTGTTTATAATAGCCAAAAATTGGAAGGAGCCCAAATATCCCTCAAAGGAGGAATGGATACAGAAAATGTAGTATATTTATACAATGGAATACTACTCAGCAATTAAAAGTAATGAACTCATGCAATTTGTAGGTAAATGGTTAGACCTGGAAAATATCACCCTGAGTGAATTAACCCAATCACAAAAGAATGCACATGAAATGCAATCACTGATAAGTGGATATTAATGAGCCCAGAAGTCCTAAATACTCAAGATACATATAGCAAGTCAAATTATTCCCAAGAAGAAGAAAGGAGAGGACCCTGGGCCTGTAAGATTGCATCCAGTTTAGTAAAGAAACCGAGGGGGCAGGGGGAATGATTGGGGAATAGTTGGGGGGAGAGGAACTATGGAAAGTATGGTGGGTGGGAATTGGGAAAGGGGAAAGCCTTTGGAATGAAAACATAGAATATAGAAAATAAAAATTAAAAAAAAGAAATAAAAAAAAGCCTAAGATATTTAAGAACACTCCTTTAACCATTAGATCTTGCCTAAACTATCCTTATGGTATAGTCCGTGGACTGTCCTCAGATTTAAAAATTACTAAGATAGGATTATTTTTATCAGGTCACCTGTTTCAAAAGTATTTTAACTGTGTTGATCCTACTTAAATTAAAAATTATCTAGTTATTTTGCTATTACAAAGACTTCCTTATGTTATGCGTCCTCTAGATGGAAAAAATGATGTTTAATTTGAGGTCAGACATGACCTGAGAACAAAAGGCTAGGAAAAATTCCAAGCAAACAGTCCTAAGAAACAAGCTGGAGTAGCCATTTTAATATTAAAAAAAATAGACTTTCAGACACAAGTTATCAAAAGAGATAGAACAGGACACTTCATAGTCATCTAAGTAAAAATCCAACAAGATGAACTCTCAATTCTAAACATCTATGCTCCAAATGCAAGCGGACTCACATTTGTTTTTTTGTTCTTTTTTTATTGTATATATTCTATATTTACAATTCACCTCATTAGATCCTTTAAAAAAGCCTTCAACAAAATACAGCACCCCTTCATGCTAAAAGTCTTGGAGAGATCAGGAATTCATGGCACATAACTAAACATGATAAAAGCAATATATAGCAAAGCACCAAGCAACATAAAATTAAATGGAGAATAACTGGAAGCAATCCCACTAAAATCAGGGGCAAAACAAGGCTGCATACTCTCTCCCTATCTATTCAATATAGCACTTATAGTTCTAGGTAGAGCAATTAGACAATGAACAGAGATCAAAGGGATGCAAATTGGAAAGAAAGAAGTCAAAGTATCACTATCTGCAGATTATCTGAGAGTATATATAAGCAACCCCCAAAATTCCACTAGAGCATTCCTATAGCTGTTAAACAACTTTACCAATGTGACTGGATATAAAATGAGCTTAAAAAAATGAGTAGCCTTCTTTATAAAAATGATGAACAGGATGAGAAAGAAATTAGGGAAACAACACCCTTCACAATAGCCACAAATAATACAAAATACCCTGGTGTAACACTTGCATCACAAGTAAAGGATCTGTATGATAAGAACTTTAAATTCCTGGAAAAAAACTCAGAAATGGAAAGATGTCCCTTGGTAGGATTAACATAGTAAAAATGGCCATCTTACCAAAAGCCATTTACAGGTTCAGTGCAGTCACCATAAAAATTCCAACACAGTTCATCACAGGCATGGAAAAGCAATTCTCAACTTCATATGGAAAAATAAAAAAAATCCAGGATAGCCAAACAACTCTCAACAATAAAATATTTTCTGGGGGAATTACCATCACTGATTGTAAACTGTGCTACAAAGCAATAGTGATAAAGACTGCTTGGTATTGGTATGGAGAGAGACTGGTTGATCAAAGGAAAAGAATTGAAGACCCAGAAATAACCTCACATCTATGAATACTTGATCTATGACAAAGAAGCCAAAAAACTTAAAATGAAAATAAGAAAGCATTTTCAATAAATGGTGCTTGTATAACTGGCAGTTGTGTATGTAGAAGAATTGAAATAGATCCATGATTATCACCTTGCACAAAGCTTAAATCCAAGTAGATCAAGCACCTCAACATAAAGCCAAATGCACTAAATCTTATAAGAAATAAATTGGTAAAGAGCCTGGAACTCATTGTCCCAGGGGATTTCTGTTTCCTGAACAGAACACCAATGGCTCACACTCTAAGATCATCAACTGTTAAATGGGGCCTCATGAAACTGAAAAGCTTCTGTAAGGCAGAAGACACCATCAATAGGACACATAGTTAACCTACAGATTGGAAAACATTTTCACTAACATCCATTAGAGGGCTAATATACAAAAATTTAAATATCAAAAAATATATAAAGAACTCCAGAAGTTAGCCTCCATAAAAAAAAATAACCCAAGTTAATAAATGGGGTACAGAACTAATCAGAGAATTCACAATGAATGAGTCTCAAATGGTCGAGAAGCACTTAAAGAAATGTTCAATGCTTTTAGTCATCAGGGAAATTCAAACCAAAGTGACATTGAGATTCTACGTTATATCCATGAGAATGATTAAGATCAAACACTCAAGTGAGAGTACATGCTTGTGAGGACATGGATAAAGAGGAAAACTTCTCCATTGCTCGTGGAATGGCAAACTGGTAAACTCTAGAAATTTCCTCAGAAAATTGGAAGTAATTCTAACTGAAGCCCCAGCTATACCACTACTGGACATATACACAAAAGATGTCCCACCATACAACAAGGACAGGTGCTCTAGTATGTTCTTAGCAGACTTATTTGTAATAGACCGAAGGTAGAAACAACCTAGATGTCCTTCAACCAAGAATGGACACAGAAAATTTGGTTTGTTTATACCATGGAATACTGTTCAGCTATGAAAATGAGAACATCATGAATTTTGCAGGCAAATAGTTGGAACTAGAGAATATCATACTGAGTGAGGTAACCTAGACCCAAAAGTACATGCATGCATGGTGTGTCCTCACTGATAAGTGGATATTAGCCAAAAAGTTTAGAATACCCATGATATAACCCAAAAACAATATGGAGCTCAAGAAGAAGGAAGACCATGCATGTATGTTTCAATCCTACATAGATGGGGAAACAAAATAGTCATGGTAAGCTGAGGGAAGAAGCGACCTTTGTGGGAGAGAGGAGGTAGAGGGGAAAGGGGAAACAGGTTGAGGTATGGGGGATCAGGAGAAATGACTAGAGGGCCAGGAGAATAAATGGAAATAAGTAGCTTCTGTGGGTATGTGGGAGGTTGGGGGACCCTCTAGTATGTACCTGAGACCTGGAAGGTGAGAGACTCTCTGGACTCAATGGGGTTGAACTTAGTCAAATGCAAAATAGAAAAAACGTGGGGAGAGGGATCTCAAGAGCACACCTCCAGTAGATAGACAGGGCCTCAAAGTGTGAAAAGGGCTTACCAGTAAATCGTCAAAATTTCTGACTCAGAATTGTTCCTGTCTAAAAGAAATTCCAGGAAAAAAAGAGTAAGAGACTGAAGGAAATGTGGTCCAGTGACAGGGCCAACTTGGGATCCATCTCATGGTCAGAGGCTGGCTGGGCACCAAGGCCTGACTCTATTACTGATGCTATGATGTTCTTATAGACAGGAGCCTAGCCTGGCTGTCCTCTGAGAGGCCTTTCACCAGCTGACTGAGACAGATGCAGATGCTTACACCCAACCATTGTACTGAGGTCAAGGACCCTGATGTATGAATTAGGGGAAGGAGTGAAGAAGCTGAAGCTGACTGTCACTTCATAGGAAGACCAGCAGTGTCAACTAACCCAGACCCAGAGACTGAGCCACCAACCAGGCAGTATACACAGATTGGTCCAAGGCCCCTGGCACATATATAGCAGAAGACTGCCTGGTCTGGCCTTATTGGTGGAAGATTTGCCTAATCCACAAGAGACTTGAGGACATAGGCAGTGAAAGGAAATGCCTGATGTGGGGTGAGGGAGAGAAACCACCCTCTCAGAGTTAAGAGTGAAGAAGATAGGAGTGAGGCACTATGTGGTGGGGTACTCGGAGGAGGCAATGGCTGGAATGCAAATAAATAAAATAATAAAAAATAAGGGACCCAGCCTTTTGAGAATAGTCATGGATAAGAAAGAAAGGGTTTTTGTGGCATGAGTAAAATGATCTCTGGTCTCTGAGATTAGAACAACTAACTAATGTGGCTACTAGTCCTATTGAATGTGATTGGTGGGTAAACACCATGTTCTCATATTGATCTCATAGCAGTGACTCAAACATCAGCTATTAGTGGCTATGGAAGATGTGAGGACAACAGAAGGATGTGCAAGCTCATTTATAAAGGGAGAATATGTTTGGATTCCTTGGCTGAACAGTATGACAGTGCTTTCCAATAAATGATTTCAATTTATTTTTTAAAAGATTTATTCATTTGTATGTTAGTACATTGTATCTGTCTTCAGACACCCCAGAAGAGGTCATCAGATCTCATTATGGATGGTAATGAGCCACCATGTGGTTGCTGGGATTTGAACTCAGGACCTTTAGGAAGATCAGTTAGTGCTCTTAACCACTGAGCCATCTCTTCAGCTCCAATAAATGATTTTTATGCTTAAGTCAAACAAGAGGCTGGAATGGCTGTGCACACTTGCAATTTCAGGTGCCTTAGAGGCTCAGGTTGGATGACTACATATGCAGACACACTTGGGCTGTTAATATGCTTTTCCTGTTATTATTAAACATATATAATATAATAATCAATAGGTAACAGCACACTCCTTTGGGCCAAATCTGTGCAGATCAACAAAGATGTACCATGTTAAGAGTGATGCTATGTAGACAAATAAGTTTTAATGATGATCCTATAAGAATTCCTAAAATTATATCTGTGATTATTAAGCTCTTTAATAGCGGAACTTCTATTAGGTCCTTTTCTGAGAGTCAAAACTACAATGAGAACTCTGCTAGTCTCCCAAGTGTCACCAGTTAATTGCTCTTAGATGGCAACCAGACTTTCTCCTACTCAGAGCACATTCCAAGAGGTTGTAAAACAATTAACCAAAGGTCATAAAAAGAGAACTAGGATTTATTATAGGTGTTAGAACAGAAGATAAAACATGCAGTGGGTTTATCTATACAAAACTTCACTAATAACTTAATTATGGTTTTAAATTTTCAATGAACTTTGAAAGACAAGTGAAAGATGTTTATCTAGATAATTACTCCTAATGGATATGCACATAAACATTCTCTGTTGTATCTTCTATTCCAATTTATGACTTGATTTTTTGTGTGAACTTGTGATGAACTTCATAACATGTGAGCTTGTGTTTTGAAATACCTTTAAGGGATTATGACAAAGAGAAGAGTCAGACCAGAAGAATTTATGTGCGAGGAACAGAGGTGAGAAGAACAGAGTTGAGAGAAGAACTGAACTGAGGAGAAATTTATAGTCAGAAGAGAACAAGATTAGAAGGAGAATGCAGAGTGGAATAACTTAGAAACTACAGGCAACATTAAAAAAAACAAAAAACAAAAACCCTAAGAGAGCAATGTGCAGAATGCAGAGGGAAAGAGGAAAAGAGAAGGAGCTGCAGAGAGCAGAAGGTCCCATGGTAAGGAGAAGGCAGTCTTAGTCTTATTAAAAGGAACAAAGCTTTTTTCCCCATATAAACATGGATTTAATTCATTTAGCACTAAAAGGGTGACAGCCTTTTCTTTCTCAATGCAATAAATATTGGAGTTCATTTTTTCTCCAGAATGAGTGAGTTCTTTCTGCACTGGTGCTTGGTCTTTTGCTCCATATGCATATGTAAGTACAGATGTGTGTGTAAGTATGCAATTGTGAGAATGCATGTAAGGTGGGCCCAGCTGAATTTGTGTGTAAATGTGTAAATGAAAACTCTGTATGTTTGAAGTTGTGTATGAATTTATGTGAGATTATGCATATTCACCTATGTAAAACTTTTTATTTCTGCAAGTATTATTCTCTTCTCTTGGTTCAGTAGAAGTTTACTGCTCCTGACTTCCCCCTAGCCTGACAAGCAAGAGGCATCTGGACAATAGGGAAAGGGCTCTAGCAACTAATCCTTTACTTAATCTCCTGCTCCTTTAGGATGAGGTGCTAAGTGCCTGAGACTGCAGTCTCCAGCTTCAGAGGAACACCCCAGGCAGGTCAGCTACATTAGCATAGTAACTGAGACTTAGATAAACTTTGTATTATACAGTAACCCTAAACTTTCCATAAGACAAAGTCTTACCCCCACTGAAGCTATCCCCCCCTCAAGAAGACCCTACAAGAAAGAAACACCTCCCAACCAGGGCTGGCTCCAGGTATGGTCCCACTGAGACCCTGAAGAAAATTACAAGTAAAAAGAGTTTGTGGGCAAATCTCACTGGTAAATGTTTGTGTAGTATGTAGGAGGCCCTGGGTCTTTTCCTCATACTGGAAAGTGATTAATAAGTATAAATATAGAATTAACACGCTCCAAGTATGTATATATATGATCAGTGTTTAATCACAGAGAAATTTTCATTCTCTTGATTTGATGAGACAATATCTCTTTAAATTATATATACATGCAGACAAATAGTCTCTTTTTAAAAATTAAAATGATATAAATCATAAAAAACTGTTGGGAAACTAGGCATGGTTGTTCATATCTGTAATTTTATCACTCAGGAAGCTGACAGTAGGTAAAGTAATCTGAGGATGGTAAATGCAGGCTAGACTGGACTCCATAAAGAGAATATTGTCTCAATAAATCAAGAAAACAAAGAAGCAAAGTTACAAAGCAATCCTTGTTGGGGGAAGAAGGGAAGTGTGGGTTCACTATCTGTAGAGATTTGTCTGAAAAGCAAGTCAAACTCACAAGGCAAACTTACACATGCTCCCAAATCTAAAGACCACAAGGTATTATAACACATTTCTACTTAGAAGGAAAGCATTTTTCATTTCACTAATTCACATATAATTCTCGTTAACATTTCTTTTTAACCTTTTGTTAGTATACACATAAATTCACGGAGTTAATTTGGTCATATTTATACACATTGATATTCTCTGTTGCTACTGTCTCACTACCATTGCCTATTCTTTGATGCCCACTTCTCCTCTTATTGGCGAGTCTCCTTTACCCCACAGCCCACACTGTTCTTATGTTATCATTTACATGTTTAGGGATAGATGGTGGGGATCTGGGATAGGAGGATCATGTGGGGATTGGTAGAAGAGAGGTAGTAGTAGGGGAAATAAGAGTTAAAATTCAGAGATATTTGTGGGATCGTATGTAAACCTAATACAGTAGAAACCTACTAATATATACATACATGTAGATATGAAGACAATCTAAATGAAATATCTAAAGAGTGGGTTTGGGTTACATATCATTGAGTTCTTGGTCAAAGGGGCCTCAAGGGATCCCCAAATGACCCAGGGTGTTTCTAAGACTACAGGTTGTCCTCTATGAACTGACAGCAAGGTCCTGAGCTGAAGAACACCTGTACAACTAATTGAACATGGAGATATCAAGCTGGTCACTACATTAGAGCCTTCATCCATATGTTCTAGAATCTTTCTTACAAGAAACTCTAGCCACTATCAACCCAGAAATGTAAACACCAAACCATCCTAAAGCCCTTTATCTACAATAGTGCATGCCTACAAGGTATGGTAAAACAATGGCAGCACAATGCTTGTGGGAGTAATCAACCAACAAGTGGTCTGACTTAAGGTCCACTCCAGGAGATGGAAACCATATCTGACACTAATTGGGTGACGAAGAACCTGAGACTACATAGTCTAGGGACCTTTATAACCTAATAATAGTACTCTAACAAACAAAAAAGGAAAAAATGTACTGACAAAATTACCCTTAAGGGGAAGAAAATAATCATGTGAAGTAGAGGGAGAAGGGGATATGGGAGGGAGAGAGGAAGGGGAGAGGAAAAGGGGGCAGTTCAGATACAGGAGGAGACAGGGGGAGGAGTACAGAGGAGGAGGAATTTGAGAGGAGGTGTGTAGCAACGGGGGAGGGGGAAGTAGGGGTAGCCACTAGAAGAGTATCCCAGGATCCTACAGGGAGAACATCAGCCAAAATCCTCCACAAAGGGGAGATAGAACCTGTAGAGACCATATCCAGTGAACAGTCACAGCCCCAGATTGAGGGATATGGCACCCACCCACCTCAAAAATATTAATCCATTATGCCTCTTGTCAAAAGGAAATGCAAGGACAAAGAGTGGAACAGAGACTGAAGGAACGGCTATCCAGAGACTGTCTCACCTGGGGATCCTTCCCATCTGCAGACATCAAACTCAGACACTAATGTTGATGCCAAGAAGTGCTTGCTGACAGGAGCCTGATACAGCTTCTGACAGTCCTCTGAGAGGCTCTGCCAGAGCCTGACCAATACAGATGTGGATACATGCAGCCACACATTGGACTGAGTGCTGGGACTCCAATGGAAAAGTTAGGGCAAGGACTGAAGGAGCTGGTTTGCAACCCCATAGGAAGAACAACAATATCAACCTACCAGACACCCCAAAGCACCCAGGGACTAAACCACCAACCAAAGAGTGCACATGGCAGGATTTATGGCTCCAGCTGGATATGCAGAAGAGGATGGCCTTATATGGCATCAAGAGGAGGGGAGCACCCTTGGTCCTGTGGAGGCTCAATGACCCAGGGTAGGGGAATGATAGGGAACTGAGGGAGAAGGGAGAGGGCGGTAGGAGAGCACCCTCATAGAGGCAGGGTTAGGGGAAGAAGATAGGGGTTTTGTGGTGGGGAAACTGGGAAGAGGGATAACATATGAAATGAAAATAAATAAAATAACCAAAAAATACCCCTACTGATATTCCACTATACTTATAGATCTCTGGCTTGTTCATTCACTATCAAAGAAGCCTCCATCTTCAGCAAATGTAAACAATACAGTGAACCACAGCTAGCCATTATGCAGAAAGTAAGAGACCTTGAAACATTCATCACTCAGTAGGATGTCTTCATCAAATCCCTCCCCTCAGAGTTCAGGAAACCACATGAAAAAGGAGGCAGAAAGCAAAACCCTCTAAATGAACATGAGCAGAGCTCACAAGAACTCACCGAGACTGAAGCATGGGGCCTGCACAGGTCTGCACCAGTTCCAGTGTTGTGCTTTTATAGGATTCCTTAGCATGTGAGCAATTGGGTCTCTGACTCTTGGGCTATTTTCATTCTCTTGGTCTGACTTGTCTTCAATGTGACTGTTTTTGTTTTTTCTCATATTTTATTTTGTCATATTTAGAAAACAGAAAAATAAGGAATGTAGGAATGTAAGCCTAGTTATTAGCGTAAAGGTTAACAAGAGAACTGTCAATAATACATCCAAGAAGGGATATTCAGTTTAGTGGAATAGCACAGGGTAGATTAATCACCCCAGGGAAGATCTCCTGGACATGAGAATTTGACCAACAAATAATTGACTCAATATTCAGTTGAAGATTGTGGGCATGTGTGTGTGTGAATGTGTGTGTGTACATAGGTGCACCCATGAGAGTGCAGGAATGCATGCCAGTGCTTTATTTGTCAAACAGAACTCACTCTGTAGACCAGGCTGGCCTCAAACTCAGAAACCCCCCTGCCTCTGCCTCCCAAGTGCTGGGATTAAAGGTGTGAGCCATTACCGCCCTGCCGAACATGTGGTATTTTAAGGTGCACCAATCTGGGTCTCCCTAAACCAAAGTTATAGGGAATACTTGAGGGAGAGAGTCTTGAAGGGATCTCTGGGGTTGTGAGGTTTTCAGATTTTTTTTTAACAGAGCAGGTAGAAAAGTAGTCCCTCAGATGGAGGCTACTTGGCATTACCTCTGATGGAGGAAAATTCTTGTTGGTGGTTTTGAAGTTTGTGTCAGTAAGAAGCGAACGTTTGACATCAGAAATAGTCTCTCAGGAGTCTGCTAGACATAAGATGTTTGTACTTTCTGATCTCCATGGGGAAATCACTCAGTGTGGGTTCAGTTCAGAGAACATTCCTAACACTTACAGATCTGGGAAGGGACAGAAATGATACAAGCACTAGGCTTGTCTACACAGACTCCTGACTCCCTAAGCCCCTGCCCCCATGCACATTTAACTTGTTCTGGTTGTTCCTCACAGAGAACCTACCTCAGACATGGACTGGAGAGGCAATGTTCCTCCTGGAAGAGACCATGCACCTTGATTCAGATGCCCCTCTTGGTACAACAAACCAGAGCAGTCAGTGCCCATCAACTGCTCAAGAAAATGGGTGGGGCAGATGAGGTCATAATAGATTTTGCTAGGACAGGAAGTACTTCATAAAGTAGGTGTTGTTCCTGAATATTCTCATCTAAAGGAGCATCTTCCTCATGTCTAGGCACCATCAATCGATGTCCTCCTAAGCAGTCGTTCATGTAAACAAATGATCTATGTCATGTAGATCCCATTCTCAAACACTTCTCAGTCTCTTATTTCTATGAGTGGTCCATTTGGGGATCACTCTAAGAAGCTAAACAGTTTTAGTTTATTAAAAATAAAGCGTCAGACTTGAAAAGACTTTCATATATCTCCTTGTTTCATAGGCCCAAGAACTGGAGCCAGGAGTCTCTTTGATAACTACTTTTATGACAATAATATTAATGAGTATCCATGTGACCTAGAGTCCCTCCCTGGCTTTGTATGTCTTTTCCTAATTTAGGAACTTTCCTCTACTTCTGCAATAGTTGTCACCAACTAGACTCAGTGCTGCTTGGGTTTTCCACACCCACCTGGGACAGGTTGAGAGAGAGAGAGAGAGAGAGAGAGAGAGAGAGAGAGAGAGAGAGAGAGAGAGAGAGAGGGAGGGAGGGAGAGAGAGAGAGAGAGAGAGAGAGAGAGAGAGAGAGAGAGAGAGAGAGAGAGAGAGAGAGAGATTTTAGGGACATGGAGAGCACATGAGATTCTGGGTGACCATCACAAAGCCATTTTCCCTGTACCTTCTCATTGAATTTCTACCACTTTCTCTTTTCTGAAGGGTTGTTTCCATTTTCATTGTGGCTACTAAGACTGAGACTCTGAGCAAATCAATCAGTAGGCTGATAGAACTGTGATTCACCCACCAGTTAAATTGAAACCACAGTGTGCTTTTAATTTGTTTTCTATATTCCCTCAACTAGTTGAAGTTATGAATACATCTTAACATAACAGACTCTGATATAATTAGCAGTCTATACAGGCACCCTTTTTTCCCTTGTTGCTGCAATAAAAAACATAGAAGATGGAGAGAAGTTTCAGCTCTTAAGAGCACTTACTGCAGTTGCACAACACTTTGGTGCATTCCCCAATACCCAGGTGTCAGGTCACAACTTTATGTAATTTCAGTTCCAGGTGGTCAGTTTCCTCTTCAAAGCACACCATACACAATACAATATACAACAGTATAAACAGACAGACACTCACACATACTGTCCTGTGAGTGTCTGCACATACACACACCTGTATACACACACACACACACACACACACACACAAATTAAACAAACATTTTTGTTTTAATTTATTCTTTAATTTTATATCCCAATATAAGGCTGTCTCCTCCATTATCACCTCATGCAGATCCTATCCCCATTCCCCCATTCCCTTCTCCTCTGAGGAGCAGAAGCCCCTCCCCTCCTGGCAAAACAAGCCACTGCATGACTAGGTGCATCCTTTCCCACTGAGGCTAGACACAGCAGTCTAGTCAGGGGAACCGGTTCCACAGGCAGGCAGCAGATTCACAGACAGCCCCTGCTCCAGTTGTTGAGGGACCCATATGAAGACTAAGCTGCATATCTGCTACATATGTCGGGGATGGTGTGTAAGCCCAGCTCATGCTTGCTTTTTGGTGGTTCAGTGTGTTGGAGTCCCCTAGGGTCCGGGTTAATTGACTCTGTTGATCTTCCTGTGGAGACCCTGCCCTCTTAGTGTTCCTCAACCCTTCCTCCAACTCTTCCATAAGACTCCCTGATCTCCATCTAATGTTTTGGTGTGGATCTCTGCATCTCTTTCCATTGGTTGCTGGGTGGAGCCTCTAAGAGCACACTTATGCTAGGTTCTTCCCCCCCCCAACCCCCTGCCGAAAACGTATGTATTTTTTAGTCCTTGGTTTATCTTAATTTTTTAAACTTTTTTAAAAATTAGATATTTTCTTTGTTTACATTTCAAATGCTATCTCCTTTCCCGGATTCCCCACCAAAAATTCCCTATCCCATGCCCCTTCCCCTTGCTCACCAACACACCCGCCAGTGGGTCTCTCCATGTGTGCTCTTTGCTGCACACTTTGTCTCTGTATCTCCTCCCACGAATATTTTGTTCCCCTTTCTAAGAAGGACCAAAGTATCCATAGTTTGGTCTTCCTTCTTCTTGAGCTTTGTTTGCTCTGTGTATTGTATCTTGGGTATTCCAAGCATCTGGGCTAATATCCTCTTGTCAGTGAGTACATACCATGTACATTCTTTTGTGATTGGGTTATCTCACTCAGGATGATATTTTCTAGTCCCATCAATTTGTCTAAGAATTTCATGTATTCATTGTTTTTAATTGCTGAGTAGTACTCCATTGTGTAAATATACCACATTTTCTGTATCCATTCCTCCATTGAGGGACATCTGGGCTCTTTGCAGCTTCTGGCTATTATAAATAGGGCTGCTATGAACATAGTGGAGCATGTGTCCTTATTACATGCTGAGGAATTCTCTGGGTATATGCCCAGAAGTACAATAGCGAGGTCCTGTGGTAGTGCTATGTCCCATTTTCTGAGGAAACACCAAACTGATTTCCAGAGTGGTTGTACCAGCTTGCAAAACCACCAGCAGTGGAGGAGTGTTCCTCTTTCTCCACATCCTTACCAGTTCCTGCTGTTACCTCAGTTTTTGATCTTAACCATTCTGAGTAGTCTGAGGTGGAATCTCAGAGGTTTTCTTTGATTTGCATTTCCATGATGACTAACGATGTTGAACATTTCTTCTTTTTTTTTACTTATATGTATGATTTTATTTTATAAATAAGTTTTAAAATTATTTTATATACTCCATATTTTATGCCACTCCACCCTCCAACTCTTCTGCATCTCATACCTCCTCCTCTCCCCATGCCTCCATGTGGATGTCCCTAGGCCCAATCCCACCAGACCTCTAAACACCCTGGGGCCTACAATCTCTTGAGGGTTAGGTATATCATCTCTGAATGAATGCAGACCTGGCAGTCCTCTATTGTATGTGTGTTGGGGGTCTCATATCAGCTGGTGTAGGCTCCCTGTTTGATGGTCCAGTGTTTGAGGGATCACAGGGGTCCAGCTTAATTGAGACTGCTGGTCCTCCTACAGGGTTGCCCTTCTCCTCAGCTTCTTTTACCCTTCCCTAATTCAACAGCAGGTGTCAGCAGCTTCTGTCCATTGGTTGGGAGCAAATATCTGCATCTGTCTCTTTCAGCTGCTTGTTGGGTCTTTAGGATTGCAGTCATGATAGGTTCCTTTTTGTGAGTGCTCCATAGCCTCAGTAATAATGTCAGGCCTTGGGATCTCCCCTTGAGGTGGATCCCACTTTGGGCCTGTCTCTGGAACTTCTATTCTGCAGGCTCCTCTCCATTTCCATCCCTGTAATTCTTTCAGACAGGAACAATTAGGGGTCAGAGTTGTGACTGTGGGATGGCCCCCCTCTCCCTCACTTGATGCCCTCTCTTCCTGCTGGAGGTAGGCTCTATAAGTTCCCCCTCCCTACTGTCAGGCATTTCATATAAGGTCCTTTTCTTTTAATTCAGTGAGTCTCTTACCTCTCAGGTCTCTGGTGCATTGTGGAGGGTCCTCCCATCCCCCTATCTCCTGAGGTTGTCTGTTTCCGTCCTTTCTGCTGGCCCTCAGGGCTTCAGGCCTGTTCCCTCACCAATGTCAGATCAGGTTCCCCTTCCCCCTTCTCCCTCCTTCCCCAACCCTGTCCACCATCCCTCCCAGGGTGCTCCCTCCCTCCCCACTTGTGATTGCTTTCTTCTCCCTCCCAAGTGGGACTGAGACATCCTCACTTGGGCACTGCAGTTTGTTGACCTTTTTGAGTTCTGTGGATTGTATCTTGGTTATTCTGTACTTTTTTTGTCTAATATACACTTATTAGTGAGTAGATACCATGCATGTCCTTTTGGGTCTTAGTTACCTCACTGAGGATGGTATTTTCTATTTCTATCCATCTGCCAAACTCAGGAAGTCCTCATTCTTAATCACTGAATAATATTCAATTTTGTAAATGAACATTTGGCTCTAGTGCTTTGGTGTTGTCAAAAATGATTTTGGTAGTGCTCATCTAAGAAGTCTAACCACTTCATAGTGATTAGAAAACAATAAGAAAAAAAGTACATGTCATTTCCAAATTTATATTTGTCATGCTTCCAAACCTTAAGTATTACTGAAAATGTTTTCTTTTTTCCATTGTATATTTTTGGCATCTTTGTCAAAGATCAATTGTCGGTAAGTTTGTGGTTTTATTTCTCAGTCTTCAATTCTATTCCATTGATCAGCGTTTCTGTTTCTGTACTGATACCATACAATTTTTATCACTATTGCTCTGTAGTAAAGCTTGAGGTCAGCGATGATGATTCCCACAGCCATTCTTTTATTTTTAGGAATTGTTTTCACTATTCGGGTTTTTTGCCTTTCCAGATGAATTTGAGAAAGGCTCTTTCCATGTGTATGAAGCATCGTGTTGGGGTTTTGATGGGGATTGTATTGAATCTATAGATTGCCTTTGGTAGGATAGCCATTTTTACTATGTTAATTCTGTCAACCTATGAACAAGGGTGATCTCTCAATTAACCATTCGGTATTCTTTGTTTAGCTCTGTACCCCATTTTTAAATAGGTTTATTTGGTTCTCTGGAGACAAATTTCTTGAGTTCTTTGTATATATTGAATATTAGTCCTCTGTCAGATGTAGGGTTGCTAAAGAACTTTTGCCAATTTGTTGGTTTCCGTTTTTTCCTATTGACAGTGCCCTATACCTTACAGAAACTTTGTAATCTTATGAGGTCCCATTTGACAGTTCTTGATCTTAGAGCATCAGCTATGGGTGCTCTGATCAGGAAAATTTTCCAGGTGCTCATGTACTCAAGGGTCTTCTCCAGTTTCTTTTCTATTAGTTTCATTGTATCTGGTTTTACGAGGAGGTCCTTGATCCCCTTGGACTTGAGTTTTGTACAAGGAGATAAGATTGGATCAGTTTGCATTCTTCTACATGCCGATTTCCAGTTGAACCAGCACCACTTATTGAAAAGGCTATCTTTTTTCCACTGGATAGTTTTAGCTCCATTGACAAAGATCAAGTGACCATAGGTGTATGTGCCATTTCTGTGTCTTCAATTCTATTCCATTGATGTACCTGTGTGTCACTGTACCAAGACCATACCATTGCTCTGTATTAGTGCTTGAGGTCTGGGATGCTGATTCTTCCAGAAGTTCTTTTATTATTGAGAATAGTTTTTCTGTCCTGGGTTTTTTGTTATGTCAAATAAGTTTGAGAATTACTCTTTCTAACTCTAAGAAGATTTTAATTGGTATTTTGATGCGGATTGCATTGAATCTGTATATTGCTTTCAGCATGATGGCCATTTTTACTATATTAATCCTGCCAATCCACAGACATGGGAGATATTTCTAGGTTCTGAGGTCTTTTTTGCTTTCTTTCTTTAGAGACTTGAAGTTCTTGTCACACAGATCTTTCACATTTTTGACTAGAGTCACACCAAGATACTTTATATTGTTTGTGGTTATTGTGAAAGTGATTGTGAAGGTAATTTCTTTCTCAGCCTGTTTATCCTTTGAATATAGGAAGGCTACTGATTTGTTTGAGTTAATTTTATATCTGTCCACTCTGCTGAATTTGTTTATCTCATATAGGAGTTTTCTGGTGGAGTTTTTGGAGTCACTTAAGTATACTACCATATCATCTGCAAATAGTGATAGTTTGACTTCTTCCTTTTTAAACTGTATCCCTTTGACCTCCTTTTGTTGTCTAATTGCTGTAGCTAGAACTTCAAGTACTATATTGAATAGATATGGAGAGAGAGGGGCAGCGTTGTCTAGTCCCTGATTTTAGTGAGATTGCTTCAAGTTTCATAGTTTGATGTTGGCTACTGCTCTGCTCTACATTGCTTTTACTAAGATAGGCTCGTATATGCAAGCATAACAGAGTATCATTAATAGTGTCAGGGATTCTTTCTTGCCTTTGGGATGGGTCTAAATTTGGGCCACCCAATGGTTAGTCATTCCCTGTCTCTGCTCTCTTTGTCAGTGTACTATATGTATGCAGGACACATGTTGGGTTGAAAGTTTTCTGAGTAGGTTGCAGTCTTTATCTCTCCACTTGGAATCCTGCCTGGATGCAGGAAGTGGCCAATTCAGGAACCATATCTTCATTTGGTAGGAATCTCAGCTGGAGTTTCCCCCATACACATCTTGAGCATCCCCCCAAACCAGATTTCTGGCATGTCCTAAAGATTTCACCCCCCCACAGTCGATTTCCCTTCTCTCTCCCCTCCTCTTCCTATACCTGACCTCCTATCTGCCCTGCTCCCATCCCCATCTCCTATCCCACTTGTTGCCCTCCTTCCATCAGCCTCCAATATCTATTTTATTTCCCCTCTGAGAAAGATTCAAAGTACTCTTTTGGGCCTCCTTGTTATTTGGCTCCTTTGGGTCTGTGGATTATTGCAATCTTTTCCTCTGTCTTATGGCTAATATCTACTTACAAATGAGTACATACCGTGCATGACATTTTGAATGTAGGTTACCTCACTCAGAATATTTCCTAATTCACTGACATAGAAACAAACTCTGGGATCACCTTTAAGAAACACAAAGCTGAGCCTCCACCAGCTTCCCAGCTGTTCCGATCCAGCCTGCAGAACCAGGTATCCGAGATATCCCGATTTTAAGAACTTTGGGGACTCAGGCCTTGAGCAGGAGCTGCGCACAGAGCAGCAGTTTGGGAGGACCCCAGCCAAGCGTGGCTCTGTGCCCTGAAGGCGGACCCCACACTCCCTGCATCCCCCCGCCATCTTCCCAGCTATTCTGATCCAGCCTGTTCTGATCTCTAGGTTCTGCAATACCTAGAAAAAGAACATTATAAAAAATTTTGGGGGGTTACCAGTGGGTAAAGAAACTCTCTACTAAGACAAACTACCTGAGTAAATCTCTGAAAGCCACATGAAGTGAAATGTGAACTGATTACACAGAGATGTACTCTCACTTCAATATATACACCTAAAAATTATTTTAAAATAAGTTTTCTCTCATGAATCTGTAACTTTGAGGCACCCTTCTTATGGATGTCTCATGTGTCAGACAATCTCTGAATTATTTCTTTTCAAAGAATAACAAAAGGCAAATCATTATTGTATATTTTCTATACTGTCTGTTTGTACTCTCCTGGAGAATAAAATGACAGCACGTGATTGCCATGGTTCTTCCTTGCTTCTCTACCATCAGTCTTCTGTACCCCTTACCTAGATCTCTGTCACCACTAACCCACTCCCCCAAACACTCCTTCCTTTGATGTATTCCCTCTCACTGAGGACTCCATATTTTGGAAAATGATCCCAAACCAGGCATTAGGGCCATAATCTAGACATTCAATCCCCTCTCCCCTATCATGCATCCTTTTCAAAGTTCCTATCAACAAAGTGAGACCCAAAGTCAGCACCACCTCCTATCCAGCAGATAATGGATGTGTCCAGGAGCTGCAGCAAGATGACTCAGATCTGCCTGGGTCTCGAGCCCTCATCTAGGGCAGGATGAAAGATGTGCTAGGTACCACCTCCATTTGGGCACTTGTATTTGTCTGTCACACCACATCGCCATGACTCTTCCAGCTCTAAATCATCACACTACATATCAGGTGGTTTTTGAAGGAATGAGAATTTTAGTGTGGCAAACCTGTCTCTAAAGTTTGTCCTTAACATCTCTAATATGTGCACACAAGAGTGAGATGAGGCAATAGTGCAAATGTCTCCTGGTAGTTACTGAACTTGGGTACATAAATATGAGCCTTTGAAGTATGAGGATTGCACCAGACAGAAAACGTGAAAAGAATTTTTTCACAAACTCCTTCATGGTAACACAAAACTGTTACAGATGCCCACAATGATAACTTCTATGGATGCAAATGCAGAGAAAAAAAGAACAGGTTTAGCACATCTGCCTTCCAATAGCAGTCCCATCATATGTGAGATAAGAGTAGTGTTGTTCTGTGCAGATGACCATCATTGCTTGTTTTATAAACTAGGTGTGGTGACACACAGAACTATGCACCACTAATTCTTATTTCTCAATACGATGGTAACACCATACAGGGTGCTTATCATAATAAAAACAATGCTAATGTAATTCAGGATATATTATACGAGTAGTGCTATGAGAAGGGTTCAGACAAAATAGGAGCACTACTTATGTTTCACAATTAATAAGGATATTGCTTGTAGAAGGTATGTAGTAAGATGTTTATGGAGTTCTTGTGAAGAAGAATGCTAATGAACTGGTAAAAAGCAGGAACCACAGTAACACAGTGCTTGAAACAATAAGAACAATGTTAAGAGAAGTACATGGACACACTAAGAAGAGTGCTAATAGAGTAAAAATTCAGAACAATCAATGCTAAGAGAAGAATACACAAAAGGAAAAATGCTAATTTGATGCACAGTAGGACCAATGTTCAAGATGGTCCTTAGCACTTAGAAGGTACAATGATGTTTAACTTTCCCTGTTAAGCATTTTTCTTTTTGATGCTTAGGATTTTAGAGTTGTGTCCATCACCTTGAGGCCTATGATGTTCTTCTTCACAGCACGGGGGTCTTTCTCCAATCTGAGACAGAGAGGCAGGGAAAAAAGCAGTTATCAGGGAGAACCTTCATCTCCCCCTCTGTCACTGCAGAGCATGCATGCTCCCATTCTCCAAGAACTTGGAGTCCATGCTCCCCAAACAAAGTCTCTGCTAAGAACTCAGTAACTGTTCCAGTGGTCTCTGAGTTCCTTGGTTAGAGGAGGGTGTGCCCTGCACATTAAGAGCTAACCTGGGATTTGGAAGCCTGCAGCATCCAGGGTGGAAAAGGTTCCTAACATAATTGACAGGGATTTGAGGGAACATGAGATATTGCATTCCACCATTATGTTGCACTGTAGAGGACTACAAGTGGATGGTTGGCAGGTTCTCATGACCATGTGGGATCCCATATTATATGAGAAATGTATATAACCCAGGTGTACAGAATGAGTCAGAGAGTCAATTACAGTTCCAGTCTTTTCCTCCTCCTTTTCCTCCTCCTCCTCCTCCTCTTCATCTTTCTGCTCTTCCTCCTCCTCCTCCTCCTCCTCCTCCTCCTCCTGCTCCTCCTGTTCCTCCTCCTCCTCTTCCTGATGCTCCTCCTTCTCCTGCCCTTGCTCTTCCTCTTCCTCTTTGTCTTCATTGTCTTCTTTCGGGTTACTGATTTCTTCATTTATCACTGGGTTTTTCCTTTCCCTCAGTGGATGGCTCCCGATGCTCACTGGCCTTTTGCTGATTCCTGAGATTGGGAAGAGTTAGTAGAGAGCTAGGTACTGAGAGGATTTAAGGATTTTGTTTTGATAGAAAGTATAAGCCTTGGACATCACCTGTGTCCATGTGCTTTATGTCAAGCACTGTTTTTTTTTTTCTAGACTGGGCTGCTCTGTGTAGTCCTGGCTGCCCTGGAACTCACTCTGTAGACCAGGCTGGCCTCAATCTCAGAAATCCACCTGCCTCTGCCTCTGAAGTGCTGGGATTAAAGGCGTGTGCCACAACTGCCTGACTAAGCACTTGTATTAAACATCTTCTGAAACAGACAGACCAAGACAGCAGATCCTCCCCACTTTGGAGCAAATATCAGTTCAATAAGAACCTTCCCTTGTAACCTAGTTCATCCAGCATGTCCCTGAGAGTGCATACATTTAGCTGAGACAGTGACTGCAGTGAGGCACTTGATTAGGTTACTATGTGGAACAAAATGCATGAGGAAGGATTGGTGATTTAGCTCAGAGGTGCTGGAATTTTCTCAGCATATACGGACTGTTTAAAGTAAAAACTGAAACAAAAAGAGTGGATCAACAAAATCACCTTGCAGAAATCAAGGTCCCCATTTGTGAATATGTTATATTTACTGTGTGGTAGCCTATGGAATCTGGCTTGCTTAACTTCAGTGTCATAGGGTTACTGGACATATTTTATGACCTTTCTTTCTCTCTCTCTCTCTTTCTTTCTTTCTTTCTTTCTTTCTTTCTTTCTTTCTTTCTTTCTTCCTTCCTTCCTTCCTTCCTTCCTTCCTTCATTCCTTCCTTCGTTCTCTCCCTCTCTCTGTCTCTGTCTCTCTCTCTCTTTCCATCTCTCCTATATTTCTTTCATTTTAGAGCTGAGAAGACAGAAGAGAAGAGCTAGGGAACCCATTGGCCACATTGGTGATGATTATGTATGCTAATCAAATACACAAGACCTGTGCAATTGAAGCTCACATGGTGGATCAAGCCTAGATCTCAGCATTCAGAAAACTAAGTCTAGGGAACTACCTTAAGTCTGAGGCCAGGTGGGAACTGTAGCACGAGGCCCAATCTTAAAAATTCCACACTTCTGCCTCTGTTTCCCCTTTCATCTATATTCTATCACTTACCCAACCTGTAATAAAATATATGTGTTCATTTGTTTGTATATGTGTCATGTATATAGAGGAGGAAAATGATCTAATACTATTCTGTACTAGGCATGGTCTGTTTGCCTCCAGGAAAATTGTTTCTCTATTTAGGCAGGTTGATTCCTGAAATCTAGGAATTCAATACCAGCATGAAAAGTTTATAGATTATTTCTGAGCACATAAACAGACAATCCCTTCCCAGGATGAACATATAAAATAAAATTCAGTGGAGAGTAACAAATGTATCCATTAATATATCTTGATATAATAATCAGTAACATTTTTCTTTATTTCATTTGAGTATGTATTGTTATGATACTGATTCTGAATGTGTAGATAAGCCTTATTGTGTAAAACTATGGATGGAGCTGGAAAATATCATAGTAAGTGAGGTAACCCAGTCACAAAAGAATACCCATGGTATACAGTCACTGAGAAGGGGATATTAGACTAGAATCTTGGGACACCAAAGACACAATTCACATACAAAATGATGTCTGACAAGAAGACAGGAATGGACACTAGTGCTGGAAAGGATCAAAGCATCAGTGTAGGGGAATACCAGAACATGGAAGTGGGAAGGGGTGGATGAGGGAGCAGGGGGAGGGAAAAGGGCATGTGGGACCTTAGGGGGGTGGGGAAACAAAAAAAGGGGAATGAAATGTAAATATAGAATATATCCAATAAAAAAATTAAAAAAAACTATAGTTACTTGCACTGTGATTCATGAATAGTATTTTTCAGGAAATATACAGCTTCAAAAAAGAAGTATTTCAATCATGGACACTCATAGAAACTTGCACTAGGTCCACATGGAGCTCAACATCAGCACTCAAAGTGGTTCATACCTCTCTGATGTCTTTAAACAAATCAACCAGGACTGAAGCGGTCTATTCATTCTCCTTTCACCAATCTCATCCTCCTTCCAGTTCTACTCAAGCATCTAAATATTTACATTTACCTACTGTCAAAGAAAATATACATTCTCCTTTTGCACATTTACATTTTTGTTGTGGTGTCCATATTCTTAACTTTTTGTCATCATTCTTCCCTCAGCACTGACCTGAGAGATGGGAGATTTGTTTGCAACCCTCGCTGGTACTTGACTGAAAAGTTTTCCTATACACAGCCCCTCCATGTCTACTCACCTTGACTCTCATGGCTGGAAACTTCATCAGAATCACCAAGCACAGATTTTGTGACCTGTTCCTTAGGTTCCATGAAATCTGGGAGATGGGCTCTGAGTCCTAGAAAGCAGCAAAGTGTTTCTTCCTTATCACACAACTGAAAAGAGGAATGCAAGGGGCAGGCTCTGGGAGGACATAAGACAACACTGTCCACCTGAACAAAGTCCTTCTGGAGAGAAAATTCAGGCTACAGGGATGTGTGCTATAGTGGCTGTTCCCTGCCTCAGCCCTGCATAGGATAAAAATTAGCAGGATATTCAGCAGTTGACTTGGCATATTTCTTGAAAAAGAGAATCATAGTAAGAGGCTGAGGTGGAGCCATAGTATAGAGAGGGGCTGGAGGACACTTGGGCTTGTCTGAACCCAGAGCTCACTCTTACCTAGATTAGTCATGGTGGTGTAGTTTCTCTTCATATACACATATGTGATCTTCTCTGAATAGCTTAGCTTTGCCCATTCTTCCTTAGAGAAGTATTTGGAGATATCCTTGAAGGCCTAGAAAAGCAGGAAAATGTCGATCTGGCAGCCAATCTGCCGTGCATGTATGCCCTTCAGTGCAGAACATGTCCTCTGTTCCCAGACCTCCATACTACTCTTGGGAATTGGAGGAAGCCCTGCTAGATGGATTTGAGAGCCAGGAGAGAAGCTGTGCATGCTCTGTCCAGACTCTTCCTCACCATCCAACCGGTTTCACTGATGCTTGTTTGCTTCCTTCCCACATTTAGGAATAGGATATTCTGGAATAATTTGGAACCCACCAATTTATTCTAGCACAGGGTCACAGACCAGACATGTTCAGAGATGCTGGAGAAAGATCCTCTGACATTGTGTGGTCTGCTAAATCCCTGATGCTTCTCCACAGTGCTTCCTCATTCATCTCCTGAGAAATCTAAGTCTCCATAGCATTCCATGGCCACTCCTCTGCCCCATGAAGATCACCTCACCTTACATGTCTCCTCTGGATTGTGTTTAGTTTTTCTGAGGTTCACTGAATGAGACCTTCTGCTCATGGCACTGGGGATGCAATCTTCAAGGTATGCTTGAACACTTTAAGCCTGAGGAGGAGGATAAGCACCAGACAGTCACCTGAAATTAAATTCTACTGTTTGCCATTATGCCTTATATGTCCCCTGAGAAGTTACATGGAGGAAAGCCTGCACATAGGCATATCTGGGATAGGAATTACAGGGCTTCTATGACAAGGTTGAGGTGTGTTTGAGTCTTCAATGCATGTCCACTACTGATGTTACTAATCCTCTGGGATGTGTCCTGAATTGGAGGACACAGAGAAAGATATTGTTGGATGTGTCAGGAAGAAAATAAGAGTCCCCTACATTCTAACCAGAATGTAAGAATGTTGATTTCATATGTTGAGGAAGAGGGAGTACTGTGGAGGGAGATAGGATAATGATTACCAAAGAACAGTTGGCAGGAGTAATGAGTAGGTAAGATGACCATGGTTTACAACCAACCAGTTACTGTTAAAGAAAAGAATCAGAAGTCTACAAGTAGAGAGACCAGGTAAATGTTTAAGGACAGTCAGTGTTTACCATGACAATTTGATGACAGTCTGCTGTGTACATATTTTTATTTTCCCTCCATATTCCATAAACATGCAAGGTTACATGATCAGGAGACAAGATACAAAAATCAGAAAAAGTAGTTCCTATGAAATCAGGCTGGCTGTTGAACAACAGTGACCCAAAAGTGTTTTTCATGAGATAGTGGAATAAATGTGCAGTATAGTTTTAGAGGTTAAAACTTATCTTTCTAGTGCCCCCCCCCAAAGAAAAAAGAGTCAGAATGAGTTTTTAATACTAAAAATATAGTTTCATTTTATGAAGGTGGAATTTTTCTTTCCAGGCATTTTAGCATTTTATTTATTTTAAAATAGAAATAAGGTAAGAGTGTGTGTGTGTGTGTGTGTGTGTGTGTGTGTCTGTGTCTGTGTGTGTGTTTTCATTTTTATGCCACTGTACACAGAGACCACTGTTCAATCTCAGGTGTGATGCCTTAGGAGACATTCACCTCATTTTTAAAGGCATTACTTTCCCTTGGTCCATAGAACTTGTTAGCCAGGGAGCTTTAGGGAACTAGCTGCCTCCACTGCTCCAGAGCTGGGAGGTCAAGAACCTGCCTTCTTTCTTAGCTTTGGACTTCAACCAGAGTGCTGGAAATTGAACTTGGGCCTCATGTTTGCAGGGCTACTGTTTATCAACTGAGCTGTTTTCCCCAGCCACTCAAACATTTAGTGTGCACACATGTGAATGCACACACATGCATGCACGAACACACGCATTCATGTGTACACACACATACACACACACCACAAATGAACATTGTATTCATATCTGTACACATACATATTATATGTGTACATGTGTAGGTTTTTGTTTTTGCCTTTGAGACTGGTCCCAACTCCTGGGTTCAAGGTATCTTCTTGTCTCAGTCTGCTGACTGGATTAGATTTATAGGCTTATGCTGTGGTGTGTCCCCATGGTGTGTAGTTTTGAATGTGATGTTCAAGAATACAATGGTGATATGACCTCTCTAAAGGATGGATTTTGGTTGATAAGAAAATGAATGCATATGAATTTAGTGTCTATTACTGGGCTCATCTGGAAATTATATGAATGAAGCCAAGTAGAATCTGTGAGGCAACAGGACCAGACATGGTTCACGATGAGGAAATTAGAGCATGCAAGTCGGCCTTGGGCAGATGCCATTTCTTCCTCTACCACTCAGGAAATCTCACATTTGGAGGATTTAGCGATTTCTTGGGCTGAGTGTAGTATTGTTTCCCTCATAAATATTGACATTGTATTCGGCATTGTACTCTCATAATACTAATTGGCAATTTTGTCTAGGCTTTCGGGGAGATGCAACATCATGTCAACTCTCTTAACTAAAGATATCCAGGTAATCAGAAGGCACTAGAATGGCTTAGCCTAGGAAGGCCTTTCTTTTCTTTCTTTTCATGCTTAGGACTAGAATTTAGGACCTAATTTTTACTAGACAAATGCGCTACCACTGAACTACATCACCAACTCATTTTCCTGCTTTTTTATTTTGCCCTGGTTTAACTTGTTTACAGCATCCCTCTGAGAGAACCTACCTTAGTCTCCAAGCATCTGTGAAGCATTCCACAAAGAAGCCTGGTAATTTAAATAGAGACTGGTGATCAACCAATCAGGGCAATAAGTGAATATGTACTAGCCAATCAGGGTCAGGAACCTGGGAGTGGCCAGGGAGGGAAGAAAGAATGTAGTTTGACATCCTGTCTTACAGGAAGCAAGTTTTTCAAAACCGACTTTGGTCTTTGTGGGCGAGCCCACCTGAAGGAGCAATTTTTGTTCTCTAGTGATACATTATTCCGAGATCAGCTGTGCTGCCTGTTCACATGCAGCTTCAATGTTTACTGTTTGTGTGCGAGAGAGTTGTTGGGGGGATTGAAGTCAGGATTTGTCAACTGCTTTGCCCTCTGGGGAGCTGGGATTAAGCACAGGCATGCACCATCACACTGGGCTTCAGTTTTTCCCTTTATATCCTGACTTAATCTTCCTACCCTCTGGTAAGTAGATATAGACCTTTATAAAAGCGCATTTATAATGTAGAGGAGCATCTCAAACCCTTTTCACCCCCCAAAATGGAAGAGAACCATTGGCTCTCTAGCAGAACATAAAACCTTCTGGACGTTTGTAGAAAGCAATCTGGGTGCTATGAGATAGCTCTCTGAGGTACTTGTCACCGGACCTAACAATTTCAGCTTAATCTCCAGGGCCCATAGAGTAAATGGAGAAAACTTCTCAAATATTTTCTGTCCTGTGATTCCACTGCAAGGCTACAGATTTTCCCTATAAACAAACAAGCAAGCTAACCAACAAAAAAAACGGCAGTTGTCAAGATTTCAAATTTTTCTGGAAGTGATTTTCCCTCAAAGCCCCAGGAGCTTGAAGCATATTTTCTATGTAATAATATTTATACCAAGTACTACAGAGTGCCAGTGACCAACCTCGGCCGAGGGCAGGGTCTACAGAAAGCTTGATAGAAGAGCAAAAGGAAAGTTCAGACACTGGATGTCATTTGCACAGAGAGGAAGCCCATCTCAATATGGCTTGTTGTACTCTAAAAACTTTTGTCTCCATCAGGTTTTCTTTATATGTAAAATCATTTCCTCAGAAATTTTATTCATTGATTATACAGGTTTTCAAAATACATTTTCTTTAAAAGTCTTCCTTGATTACATAAGAATATTGAAAGAGGAACAAAAAGAGCAAACAACAATTTAATGAGACACTAACATTATGATAAAATCAATTTTCTTTTTTTAAATTTTCTATATTCTTTGTTTACATTCCAAACGCTTTCCCCTTTCCCAGTTCCCCCTCCTGACCATATGTTCCATTAGTTCTCTTCCCTCTGACCAATCCTCAATCACCCACCCCCCAATTTCTCTGTTCTGATACTTTCCTACAATTCTAGATCAAGTCTTTTCAGGACCAGGGCCCTCTCCTTCCTTCTTCTTGGGAATCATATGATTTGCTAATTGTATCTTCAGTATTCAGAGCTGCTGCTCTAAGGGACCGCAAGCTGGCTGCCACCCGCTGCCTCGGTGCAAGGCCAGAGGGCATGGAGAAGTCCAGCAGATCCTCGGTGGCACGGGGATTGCCTGGTGGCCAGAGCCTGGTGGATCCCCCCTTGCGATGGCAGCCCCAAACAGTAAAAAGTCATGTTTTACATAATCACAACATATTGGATTTAAAAAGGATGTTCAATTTGACATGAGAACAGGTTAGACAAATTGTTAAGGATTGTGAACATTGTCCAGATGTCTATCATCCATTAAAATGAGAGTTAATCCAAGGGGCCATAAGGCTCAAGTTTTGTGACAAATGGTTGTAACTCATATCCCAGAATTTAGAAAGTTGGCTTATGTACATGTTACTATAGATGCCTAAGCTCATGAGATAATGGACACTACAAAAACCAGAGAGGCTGTAAAAGATGTCATACAACATCTTATTATATGCTTCTCCTCCTTAGTTGTCTCAAAAAGAATTAAACTAATAATACTCCATCTTATACTTCTCAAGGATTTACAAAGTTTTACATTCAATGGGGTATAAAACATACAACAGAAATTCCATATACCTCCCAAGGTCAGGCTATCATAGAACAGACTCATGAAAATCTTTTTTTTTCCCTTGAGACAGAGTTTCTCTGTGTAGCTCTGACTATCCTGGAATCACTCTGTAGACCAGGCTGGCCTCGAACTCAGAAATCCGCCTGCCTCTGCCTTCCAAGTACTGGGATTATAGGCATGTGCCACCACCGCCTGGCCTCATCAAAATTTTAAGGTACACATCTTGGTACAACCGCTCTGGAAATCAGTCTGGTGGTTCCTGAGAAAATTGGGCATGTCACTTACAGAGGACCCTGGCATACCACTCCTGGGCATATACCCAGAGGATTCCCCTGCATGCAATAAAGACCCATGCTCCACTATGTTCATAGCAGCCTTGTTTATAATAGCCAGAAGTTGGAAGGAGCCCAGATATCCCTCATAGGAGGAATGGATACAGAAATTGTGGTATATATATACAATGGAATACTACTCAGCAATTAAAAATAATGAATTCATGCAATTTGTAGGCAAATGGTTAGATCTGGAAAATATCATCCTAAGTGAGTTAACCCAATCACAAAAGAGTATACATGAAATGCAATCACTGATAAGTGGATATTAATGAGCCCAGAAGCCCTAAATACTCAAGGCACAATTAGCAAGTCAAATGATTCTCAAGAAGAAGAAGAAAGGAGAGGACCCTGGGCCTGTAAAGATTGGATCCAGTTTTGTAGAGCCAGAACAGAGAAATCGTGGGGGGGGAATGATTGGGGAATAGTTGGGGGGTAGAGGAATTATGGGACGTATGGTGGGGGGGAACTGCGAAAGGGTAAAGCCTCTGGAATGTAAACATAGAATATAGAAAATAAAAATTAAAAAAAAATTATTTCCCAAAATAGGAACAGAAGGACCACTAAGTTATTTGTTCTCTGAAGCCAAAATTACTCTGATACATAAACCACACAAAGACACAACAAAGAAAGGTAACTTCAGGCCAGTTTCACTAATGAATATTTATGCAAAAATACTCAATTTTATATTTCACTAGCCAAATCCAGAACACATCAAAAACGGTCATTTACCACCATAAAGAAGGCTTCACCCTAGCGATGTGGGGATAGTTCAATATAGGAAAATTCATCCACATAATACACTATATAAACAAAGTCAAGGAAAAAGAGTCACATGATCACCTCATTAGATGCTTTAAAAAAGCCTTCAAAAAATACAGCACCCCTTCATGCTAAAAGTCTGGGAGAGATCAGGAATTCATGGCACATAACTAAACATGATAAAAGCAATATATAGCAAAGCACTAAGCAACATAAAATTAAATGGAGAGTAACTGGAAGCAATCCCACTAAAATCAGGGGCAAAACAAGGCTGTATACTCTCTCCCTATCTATTCAATATAGCACTTATAGTTCTAGCTGGAGCAATTAGACAATGAACAGAGATCAAAGGGATGCAAATTGGAAAGAAAGAAGTCAAAGTATCACTATTTGCAGATTATCTGAGAGTATATATAAAGCAACCCCCAAAATTCCACTAGAGCATTCCTATAGCTGTTAAACAACTTTACCTATGTGACTGGATATAAAATGAACTTAAAAAAATCAGTAGCCTTTCTTTATACAAATGATGAACAGGATGAGAAAGAAATTAGGGGAAAAACACCCTTCACAATAGCCACAAATAACATAAAATACCCTGGTGAAACTGTTGCAATACAAGTAAAGGATCTGTATGACAAGAACTTCAAATACCTGAAAAAAAACCTCAGAAATGGAAAGATGTCCCTTGCTCATTGATTGGTAGGATTAACATAATGAAAATGGCCATCTTACCAAAAGCAATTTACAGATACAATGCAATCACCATAAAAATTCCAACACAGGCTGGACCAGCGATAGCGGCGGGCCTCCATATTGCAACCAGGACACAGCTGGAAAGGCCCAGGTAGACACCCCTTCCAGGGCTACCCTCACAGGGGATCTGCTAGGCTCTTGGAGCCAAGCAGGCCGAGTTCCTTGCAACCAGGACACAGCTGGAGAAGCCCAGGTAGACAGACTCCAACAGGGGCTACAATCGCATGGGTGGCAGCCAGCTTATGATCCCTTAAAGCAGCAGTCACACATATTCACCAGTAGAGAAACAACAGGTGAGCCCAGCCTCGCAGGAGGCTATTCCATTTGTGAGCTACCTGCATAAATCAGCTTCATTTAATCTAAATTTACTTTTCAGCATACTTTGTTAGAATGTGTATACTATTCCATTTGTGAGCTACCTGCATAATCATGTAATATATTTCATGCTCTGAAGTAGAATGGAACAAGCAATTGGAGGTCAAATTTGTACCACTCTGACTCTGCCTGTGGAGCTGCAGTGTTTAGTGTTTTTTTTTTATTGTATATACTCTATATTTGCATTTCATTTACCTTTTTCTGGTTCCCCATGCCCCAAAGGTCCCACATGCCCTTTTCCCTTCCCCTGCTCCCTCATCCACCCCTTCCCACTTCCCGGTTCTTGTATTCCCCTACACTGATGCTTTGATCCTTTCCAGCACCAGTGTCCACTCGTTTCATCTTGTCAGACATCATTTGGTATGTGATTTATGTCTTTGGTTTTCCAACATTCTAGGCTAATATCCACTTATCAGTGACTGCATACCATGGGTATTCTTTTGAGACTGGGTCACCTCACTTAGTATGATGTTCTCCAGCTCCATCCATTTCTCTAAGAATTTCTTGAATTCATTGTTTCTAATGGCTGAATAGTACTCCATTGTGTATATATACCACATTTTTTGTATCTATTCCTCTGTTGAGGGACATCTGGGTTCTTTCCAGCTTCTGGCTATTATCTATAAGGCTGCTATGAACGTAGTGGAGCATGTATCCTTATTGCATGCTGGGGAATCTTCTGGGTATATTCCCAGGAGTGGTATGGCTGGGTCCTCCTGAAGTATCATGTCCAGTTTTCTGAGGAACCGCCAGACTGATTTCCAAAGTGGTTGTACCAGCTTGCATTCCCACTAGCTGTGGAGGAGTGTTCCTCTTTCTCCACATCCTCGCCAACACCTGATGTCTTCTGAGTTTTTAATCTTAGCCATTCTGACTGGTGTGAGGTGGAATCTCGGGGTTGTTTTGATTTGCATTTCTCTAATTACTAATGATGTTGAACATTTTTTAAGGTGTTTCTCAGCCATCCAAATTTCTTCAGGTAAAAAGTCTTTGTTTAGCTCTGTACCCCATTTTTGGATAGGGTTATTTGGTTTTCTGGGGTCGAACGTTTTGAGTTCTTTATACATATTGGATATTAGCCCTCGGTTGGATGTGGGGTTGGTGAAGATCTTTTCCCAATTTGTTGGTTGCAGATTTGTCCTTTTGACAGTGTCTATTCCCTTACAGAAACTTTGTAATTTTATCAGGTCCCATTTGTCTATTCTTGCTCTTAGAGCATAAGCAATTGGTGTTCTGTTCAGGAATTTTCCCCCTGAGCCAATGTCCTCAAGGGTCTTCCCCAGTTTCTTTTCTATTAGTTTTAGTGTGTCTGGTTTTATGTGGAGGTCCTTGATCCACTTGGACTTGAGCTTAGTGCAAGGAGATAAGAGTGGATCAATTCTCATTCTTCTGCATGTTGACCTCCAGTTGAGCCAGCACCATTTGTTGAAAAGGCTATCTTTTTTCCACTGGATGTTTTCGGCTCCTTTGTCGAAGTTCAATGGGCCATAGATGTGTGGGTTCAATTCTGGGTCTTCAATCCTATTCCATTGATCCACCTGCCTGTCACTGTACCAATACCATGCAGTTTTTAACACTACTGCTCTGTAGTATTGATTGAGTTCCAGGATATTGATTCCCCCAGAAGTTCTTTTACTGTTGTTGGTAGTTTTAGCTATCCTGGGTTTTTTGTTATTCTAGATGAATTTGAGAATTGCTCTTTCTAACTCTATGAAGAACTGAGTTGGGATTTTGATGGGGATTGTGTTGAATCTGTACATTGCTTTTGGCAAGATTGCCATTTTAACTATATTAACTCTGCCAACCCACGAGCATGGAAGATTTTTCCATTTTCTGATGTCTTCTTCAATTTCCTTCTTCAGAGACCTGAAGTTTTTGTCATATAAATCTTTCACTTGTTTGGTTAGAGTCACACCAAGATACTTTATATTGTTTGTGCCTAAGGCTGCCTCCTCTCACCATATCTCTTCAATATAGTACTTGAGGTACTAGCTAGAACAATTCGACTACATAAGGTAGTCAAAGGGATACAAATCAGAAAGGAAAAAGTCAAACTATCACTATTCCCAGATGATATGATAGTATACTTAAGTGACCCAAAAAACTCTACCAGAGAACTCCTACAGCTGATAAACAACTTCAGCAAAGTGGCTGGTTATAAAATCAACTCAAGCAAATCAGTAGCCTTCCTATACTCAAAGGATAATCAGGTCGAGAAAGAAATTAGAGCTGCAGTGTTAACTTTCTGCATCTCATGTAGACTATTTTGCTGAAAAGATATTGATTTTAGGTCAAATAATTGGGTAGGTGACTCATTTCAGGAATGCTTCCCTGATCAGGCTTCCTCATTGTGTCACATGCACAAGATGGGACAGAGGACTGGGAGGGACTGGGAGAGGCAGAGGAAAGTTCAAGTAGGGGTTCAGAGGCTGTGAAAATCTGTGTAAACTGACAAAGCATACTCCAGGGAGCAAAGGGGTTGCTGATCATGTGACTCAAATCAGACAGTAGAGCTAAAATTTAGATCATGATAAATCAGAAGTCCCTGGTAGACAAGAAGCCAAAAGCAGGGTTGTAGAAGGCCCATTCAGACTAATTCTCATGAGAAAGTCTCCCAGTGATATTAACCACTTGAAAAGAATAGAACCTGCTAGAGGAATACAGGAATACAGCCATTCCATCTGTAGGCTGGCCTTTTCACCATGGAAGCTCTAATGACTTCTAAACCTCTCAATGTACAGCATGGTTAGGAACCATTTGTTAGGTATCTTCTCTAGATGGTAAAGTTCATCCATTACAAATGGTTGGGAGCTACCATGTGCTTGCTGGGAATTGAACTCAGGGCCTCTGGAAGAGCCGTCAGTGCTTTTAACCCTGAGCTATCTCTCCAGCCCATATCCACCTTTCTAAACATCCCTTTTCTACCTGAGAACAGCTGCTCCTATTATTCTCTTATCCATTCCATTAAAAAGGAAAAGAAAGCATCATCAGTAACAAAATAAAATGCATTTCTGGTATTGTGCAGGGGTGTCCTTAAGCTGAACCAGGATTTATGGGTCACTAGTGGAAGAGGTGGAACCTCTCTCTTTGTGCTGCAGGGGTTTCTTTATTGCTTGCTACATCCTAACAACCATGTACCCACCTTGTCTGCTGGCCTCTGCATGGAGCAGATCCCTGAGCCAGAATGAAACATCTTTTCACAGAAAAAATGGGACCATGTATCTCAAGGTTGGTAACACTGATGTCAGTTTGATATTGAGGGGCTACCACACAAAATGGAGGCTTCCAAAGATGTTAAGGTCATTGTTGAGTGTATTCATTGCTATACTCTTGTCCAAAGTGGATTTGAGAAAGGAGTAGGAGAGCATCATGCTGCTGGCCAGACTGGTAAGGAAAAGAATGAGTGCTGTTGGCCTGAGCATGAGCTAGAGCACTAGCCCAAGTCCAGACATCAGAACAGGAAAAGCACTTGTCTAGGGGGTGGCAGCAGAGAGGACCTCCAAACATATAATATGCCATCTACTACAGTTGTCATCTTGTCACACAATCTTTTCTCCCATTAATTTATTAAGTCATTGCTTTACATCCTGATTCGAACCCTCTCCTCTCCTCCCCGTTCCCCCTTCACACAGACCCTCCTTTTGTCTCTCTTCCTCTCCTGTCTGAGAAGGGGAACCACGCCTTCCCCTGCATAGTTGAGGCCTACAACTTTTTTTCAAGACAGTTTTGGCTATCCTATAGCAATCCAACACAATTTTTTAGTTTGTTAATTTCTAAAGGAGGCCAGCTAGATTCTAATAGGAGTAGTGTTAAACATAGTGATCAATTTGAGAGCTATGTACAACATTACAGTATTCTATTTATCCATGCAATCAGATATTTTGCCATTTATTTAGTTTTCTTTAATTTCTCTCAACAGTGTATAATATGTGTTTTACGTTTTTTGTTAAATTGATCGCTAAACATTTTTCCTTTGTTGGTATTTTAAGTGAAATCATTTTCTTGATTTCAAATCAGTGTTCATTTCAAGTGCAGAAAAGTGCAATTGATTTTTGTATACTGATCCTGCATCCTAGGAGCCAGCCGATCATATTTATTAGTTATGCCTTTCCTATGTGGATTCCCTAGGGTTTGGCATCAGATATGTTATCTATATAAAGATACTTTTTTACAAATATCTTTTAGTTTTTGTTCTTTGTGGGTAAATGCTATTTTCTTCTTTCTCATGTTCCTTCTCTGGCTACAACCCTGAGTATAGTGTTTCTTGAAAATAGCTAGAGACCACATCCTCATCTTGTTTCTTGTGTTGTATTCTTTTTTTTTCCTATCAAATAGAATGTTACAATTTAAACCTTACTTTTGGGATTATTCCTATTTAGTTATAGTGAAGATTTCTTTTCATATATTGTTAGATTGGTTTGGTCTTTTGTTGAGATTTTGACATTGATATTCATCAGAGATGTTATGTCTGCACTGTATTTTTTTGCTATAGTGCTTTTTATGGCCCTGATATTCGGCTAATACGTTAAAAAGTGCTCCTTCACTTTGTCAGAAGTGTTTGAGAACTATTAATATGAATTATTCTAGAAATGTTTGGTAGAATTCAACAGTGGGACAATCTGATCCTGGGCTTTTCTTTATAGGGAGGCTTTTGATTACAAATTCAACCTTCTTACTAGATATGGGTGTGTCCTAGTTATGTTCTGTCAGTATGATAAAAGACTAATGAAAAGCAACTTGAGTTAGAGGGAGAAAATATTTATTCATCTTACATACCATAATCACAGTCTTGATCAGTTCAAGATTGATTTTTCTTTGTCCTGTAACCAAAATAGGTGGAGTCTTCCCCAATAATGTCTTGAAATCTACTTGTGGTCAGCAACAGGAATAAACCTATATTTGTTGGTGAGCTTCTGGAGTCTCTCTTACCAATATCTCATATGGATGTAACCTTTGTCTACTACTGAGATTTTCCTTAATAGGTCATGTCATGTAGAAGCAGCATTGTCCACTAATGTGGTATACTTCAATTAAAATGTCTTTAAAATATTATTTTTATTTAACTTACAAACTATTATGGCTTCATAAGGTATCTTCATATTTAAATCTACTTTGGTAGTTTGTATCTTTCTAGTTTTTTCCATTTTTAACCTAAGTTATCTAACTTTCTAGTATACAGAGTCTTGGTTACTGTTCTGTTGCTATGACAAGGGTTCAAGAACAATATAGCTTATTAAAGAAGACATTTAGCTGAGTACTTGCTTACAGTTTCAGAGGGTCAGTCCATGATCATCATGGCAGGGAGTATGGCACTGGGCAGGCAGGCATGGTACTGGAGCAGAGAACTCACATCTGATCTGAAAGTTACAGGCAACAAGAGGGGGAGACTGAGCCCCCCACCCCAGTGACATACCTCCTCCAAAAAAGCTATATCTTGTTTAAAGACAGCTATAGAGAAAGGGAAGTTGAAAATAAAGAGAAGCTTGGTCTCAGCTTGGGCATGACAATGTTTATTCATAGTGAGGGGTCATTTTGTCACCCAAGTGTGGACAGCCAAAATGCCTACAGGAAAGGTGGGATGTGGCCCCTTATAGGAATGGAGATGACTTCTGTAGCCTGCAAAGGAAGCTTGGAAGTGTAGTTCTTCAGTAGGAAATTATCATTGCTAAATCTGAGAGGATGTAAAAATACAAGGCAGGGGTGTTAGAGTTATTTTCTGCTGAGGAGGGTCTTTGTAGGAGGGGGCAGTTCTATTAACATTCAGTATTCCTTAAGAAACGTGGAAAATAATTTTTAGAGGGCCTTAGGCAGAGGACTTATTTACAGAGTAGAACTGAGAGGTTCTCTGTGAAGGTTGTGGAGCAGAGAGGTTACTGTAGTTAGATGCTTGTTTATATCAGACATCAGACTCCTGCATAAGGAACAAGACAATGGAAGCTGAGAGAAGTCAGTTAATGACAGCATCCAAGGAATGATTCTGCACAGAATGTGTCCAAGTGGTACTCCTTGCTTTCACATATGATTAACTTGGTATATTTGATTCAAACAATAACAATACCAGCTATTATTTAAAGAAGAAAAGGTCTTTCCAGTCTCTCAAAAAATACAATTTTTGATTAGAAACAACTTGATTAGGTGACATTTTAAAAGTTGGGCCCATAACTTAAATGACCTTACATAGAATGTAAATACATAACTTAGTACATATTTTTGTTAATATCATATTGTTGTACTTATGTTGTAAGATTTCACAGCAAAGATATTTTATAGTGTCAATCTACATAAAGAGACAATTTAATTCTAAGTTGTTTTCCCTCAAGAGAAATAATTTCTAATTTAAAAAAGTATACTCCCAGAGACAGTGTCTGCCTTGTCAAGAATAAATGATTCACTTTTTAAAATTTCAAAATATAACCCTAGTAACAGAAGCTTTAAAAAATCTGCTACAGCATTGTCATTCCATAACCCCAACCAACAGATGAAAGCAGTTAGTCATATCACATATGTAACAAGTAATTTATGCATAACATGAACTGGATTGACAAGGCTAAAGCTCTTCCTTCTGCAGAAGGACAGATCTCTACGTTGCCACATCGCAACAGCAATAAGCATATTTCTTAAATCATTTTACTTGTAGAGACTGGATGTTCAGAGGCATAATTTGTAAAGCAAGATGACCAAATTTGTAGGATCTCGCTACCATACAGGCATAAGAACTAGGAAGATTGAATGAGCTTAAACCTCAGGAATAAAAGAGACTTGATGGCAGGAGAGGAGCCATTGCCTCTGCCTCTGTACCTGCTTTGGAATACATAACCACAACACCACTCTGATATGTGGATAGTCAGTCAGGTAGCACAACACCTGGAGTTCTCCATGCTACTGAGGCATCTAGATAGCCTTGAGCCATCAGTCAATAACCTTCCCTTCCTGGGCATTCCTTCCCCCAAAAAGTATTTAATTTTGGTTCACCCTGAGTAAAGTGTATGAATTTACATCTACCACCAAGTAAAGCAATATAAACAATCAAGGATCTTCTTAGGGAGTTGCTTCATTAAGGATCTCTGTGGGGAAAGCTTTCACACACAGACACACAGACACACACACACACACACACAGACACACACACATACACACAGACACACACACACACACACACACACACACACACACACACACACGCGCGCGCGCGCGCGCGCGCTAGCTTGTGCACAAACACACAGAGCCCCCACTACTCATGGCATTCACTCCCAATTAGATAGGATTCTGCTTGTCCTGGGTCATACCTACTCTTCCTACTTGTTGTGCAGACCAAGTGGAAAGGTAGACCTCTACGTGGATACTTGACTCCATCTCTAGGCAGCAAGCTGGTGGCACCTTGGTACCCAGCAAGGTGATTGGGAAACACTGAGAGCTCCCTGTTTCAGACTTTGCCCTGCCTCTTCCTAGCAGTGTGCTGGCAGCAAACAGGCACACCCAGCAGAGAGGCATGATACAGTACTACACACAAATTAAATGAGCTTTTGTCTTTTGGAATTTCTTAGGATACATTAGTGCCAAAAGCCCTTCTGCACCTTGTAAGCTTCAAGGTGAGAGGACAGGCTCTGTCCTTGGGTACAGACTGGATTATACTTTCAAAGCACCATGGGTGAGCCCAGGTTGGAGAGAATCTTCATCTAAGTCATTTCCTCCCTAGGAATCTAACTGCTTAGGATATAACTTAAAAGAATCATTTGTTGAGGCTACAGATATAAAAACCAACTGTCAAAGACACCACTCAGACATTCTGGATAGCTTTCCAAAGCTGTGAATTTGATGACTTTGTATCTGGCATCCTTCTTTAGTGAGGGAACATGGGTAGTTAGGGTTATTAATGTTGGGATTAGCTTTTACTATGAGAAATATTTGAGTGGCAGGATAAGAGTCATGGTCAATTGAACTAGCCTACAGGTCCCAATCCAGTGAGATGGTAGGATTAGGTACAAAGTTGTCCTGGTCACAGCATCCTCATATGTCAGTTCAGGAGACATTGAAGGCAGAGTAATTGCTATTTGCTTCTCTGTCATTGGACATGTTCAAGTGAGATAAGGGTGCAGACTCAGGGACCCTTCGAGAATCTCTTCCCTACCCCCCAACTCTTGTCATGGGAGACATGAGGAGAAATTTCTTTATGATAAAGTGGAGGGTCTATTTTTCTGGTTTGTCCTACGTTGCAGGAGCTGATAAGGCCTAAGCAGCTGGAGTCACAAGCAGGAGACTTCTGGCAGGTCTTATTTATACTACCATGAGGCTAACATGCGACTTACTGTGGTGGGATGGTGCCACATCCAAGGAAATGCCTTGAGATGGTCAGGTTTCCTGACATTTGAGCATATAGTAAATTTAACCCATTTTTACTCAAGCATTCAATCATTTTGAGCAGAATTTTATATACCTGATTTTGAATATTATTTTGCAGTAAGCAAATGTTAAATTTACTTTAAACTTGTTTTGTTATATTTGCTGTAGGCTTAATGTTGACAACATACACAGAATGCTGTATGATGAGATATAAAAATTGAACTCTCTCTTCGAGTTTGCCGCTGTAAATGAATTAGTTGTACTAAGCATGGCTGACAAATAAGTTCTATATCTTAATTATCTTTAACAGCTTATAATAAATTAGTTACTCTGTTATAAGATTAGAATTTTATAACTTTATCCTTGTTAATTTTAAGCTTAAAATTATAATTCTTGAATTAAAAGAAACATTAAATCATAATTACAGTTCACAACGGGACTGGAGACTCATTTTCATGATCCTTTTATAATAAGCTTTTACAAAATGCCAGTTTTTTTTATATGACTCAGTTTCAAATCAAACCATCTATATGTAAAATTACGATGAAGTTGATCTCTTTTACTTTCCCATTTTTGCTTTGAATTGGCAGTGGCTTTCACAACACCTGTGTTCAGACAGCAAACCTGTTGTAGAAGAGCCTCACAGTACTTTTTCATTTCCCTTTTTTGTTTCTTCTTTTTTACATTAATATACTATTTAATTTTCACAGATTTACAACTTCATTACATTGTGGTTAAAGAACATACTTAATACTATTTCAATTCTCTTTTTTTTTTCTTCTTGACAGTGCATGATCTAACATGGAGAATTTTCTAGATGCAGTTGAGAATAATGTGTATTCTCCTATTATTGGGTGAATTGTGTAGATTTATTTGTAGAATTATTTGCTTCCTAGTGTTGCTAAAGTCCTTTACCTCATTGTTGTCTTCTTTTTAGTGTTCTCTTTTAGAGTCTTATTGCTGTGAAGAGACACCAAGACCATGGTAATTCTGAAAAAGAAAACATTTGACTGAAGCTAGCTTACAGATTCAGAGGTTTAGTCCATTATTATCATGGCAGAAAACATGGTGGCATTCAAGCAGACATGGTATACAGAAGGAACTGAGGTGTGGATCTATATCTTGATCCATAGGCAGAAGGAGACTATGTGCCACACTGGCTACAGCTTGACCATAGGAGATCTCCATTCCACCCACACAGTGATATACTTCCTCCAGGAGGCCACATCCACTCCCACAAGACCACACCTCCTAGTAATACCACTCCCTATAGGCCAAGCCTTCAGACACGAGTCTATGGGGGCCATACCTAGTCAAACCACCACATGTTCTATCCATTACTGAAAGTAGCTATTGAACTATCCAATTAGTACTTTGAATTGTCTATTGTATTTCTGTGACTTTTTGCTTCATATATTTTGTTCTCCATTCTTAGATGATTAAATGTTCATTATTGGGATAACTTCCTAAGAGTCTAACCCTTTCATCATTAGAAAGCCCTCTTTATCCTATAATGTTTTTTTTTTTGTTTTGACATCTATTTTTATTCTAATACTGACAAAGCAACTCTAGCATTCTTAGGGTTGCAATTTATATCTTGTATCTTTTTCCATTTTTTAAAGTTATGTTTGTATTACTTGATTTTTTAATGATTTATTTGTTTTATATGAGTACACTGTAGCTGTCTCCAGACACCCCAGAAAAGGACATGGGATCCCATTACAAATTGTTGTGAACCACCATGTGGGTGCTGGGAATTGAACTCAGGCACTCTGGAAGAGCAGTCAGTGCTCCTAACTGCTGAGCCATCTCTCCAGCCATCTTTCTCCATTTTTTTAAACTTTCAGTTTATTGGCATACTTTTTGAGATACTCAGTTTAACAGATTTATTTATTATTATTCCATCCTCAGGGTGAAGGGAAATGAACTCATTGCCACACTCTGCAGTGGCCCAATCCTGGAGGCAAGGGAGAAAGGGAGGATGGAAAGAGACCTATTATTCCTCAGGGATTAGAGGCTGGAAGTGGCACCCCTTTGTTTTTCTCCCCCTGTGATATAAAAAATGTCAAACTAGAGCTTCTTTGCAACATTTCATCTAGGATTAAAGGGTAGGAACATAGTAATTCAGGCAGCAAAAGGGTCAGAAGAAGAAAATTGCATTAATCAACAAAGATGAGCAGCATATGCATGTCTTTAATACCTGTACTGTGTGAGGAAGACAGAAACTTAGAGATATATGCAAGTTTGGGAACAGCCTGGTCTTGAAAAAGAAAAGAATAGAAAAGGAAAGGAAAGGAAAGGAAAGGAAAGGAAAGGAAAGGAAAGGAAAGGAAAGGAAAGGAAAGGAAGGCAAAGGAAAGGAAAAGAGGGAAAAGAAAATGAGAAAGGAAAGGGAAAGAGAGATGAGGAAAGGGGAAGGCAGAGGAGAGAAAAGGGGAGAGGAGGGGAGGGGAGAGGAAAGGAGCAAGATGGGAGGGCATGGGGGGGAGACTAAAAGGGAGATGCAGGTAGGGGAGGGGAAAGGAAAGAGGAGAAGAGTGGATGGGAGGGGAGGAGAGGGAGGGAGGGAAGGGGAGAGAAGGGGAGGGGAGGGAAGGGGAGGGGAGAGAGTAGAGGAAAGGGGAAGGGAGAGGGGAGGGGAGAGGAGAAGAGATAGAAGAGGGGAGAGGGGAGGGGAGAGGAGAGGGGAGGAGAGGAGAGGAAAGGAGAGAAAATCCCTCCCTCCTCATCTGCCATAATAATGACATCAGAGTGGTGGTCCAATCATTTGGCTATGGAACACAATAAATTTACATAAGACTACTGATTGGTTGACAGGCATAAGCCCACCCCCAAGATGACATTTGTTTATGATTGTTGCCAAAGAAACCAGCCATTGTCCTGGTGGTTGGACAAGCAGCAGGACATGCTTCACTGCTGCTCCTCCACGCTCTTTCAAAAGATCTGAATTTAGTAGAAAATCTAGGGATTTGATCCTGAATGTAGTTGTTTGGACTCCAAATTCTGGGTTCTGTACCCAGTTCACTTTTTTCACAGCTAGTCCCAGAAAATATGGGAATTCATTAGTTCTTTGAAGATAAAGGGAGAAGATTCCATAAATGAGTTCCTCCAGAAGGAAAGTTCCTTGTCTTCGTGGTCAGAAGTTTGCTGAAGAAGATGACTTCTTGAAGTTGAAGCCAAGTAACAGGCAGGTCCGAAAGGCAAGAAGTGTCTTCTCAGCTAACAAGTCAACAGAGCTGAGGAGTCTTCAACCAACTAGTAAAAGAAGACAGCGGGGCAGCTCTTTGAAGAAAAGTTGTTCAGCAGATAAAGGTTACTCTGAGGAGACAACCTGTAGAGTGGAGAAAATTTACTTCAGTGAGAAAAATCCTTCCACCAAGAAACGTTGTTCTGCTGAGAACACTACAATCAAAAGCTTCTCAGCTGAAAAGCTTCTTTTAGCTGCAAAGCATCCCTATGCTGAAAAACGCCTCAGTAGGGAGAAGAGATCCTCTGCTGAGAATTACTCTCCTACTGAAAAATGTCGAAAGGCCCAGAAAAGTTCTTCTACTGGTAGGCGCCATTCTGAGATGCACAACTCTGGGAAGAGTACTCACTTTCTGGACAAAGGTCATTCATCTGTAAAGCATGGCTCTTCAGACAAAGATCATCGTGAAGATAGAGGCTGTCCTATCAAGAAACGACGGCCTACAGAAAAACCTCACTCCACTACAGGGAGAAGTCCATATGCTCCTGCCACTGAGAGAGGACGCCCTACCAAGAGAGGTCCACCTAGAGAGAAAGGCCTTTCTACTAAGAAGGGTCCCTCCAATGAGGACCAACAAACTTCAAAGAAAGCCTGCTCAGCCAAGAAACTTAGCTCTACAGAGATAGATCACCAGATAGAGAGAGGTGGTGCTACAGATAGAACACTCTCTACAGAGAAAGATTGCCCTTCAGGGAGAGGTCGGCCTGCCAAAAGAAGTCATCTGGCAGAGAAGAGCCACTCAGAGAAAAGCCGCTCAAGAGGAACTTGTAGAGAGAAAGATCGCTCTGCAGGAAGAGTTAAGAGCAGCAGAGGTAGGCCTGCAGCAAAAGGTCTCTCAGTCAAAGGTCATAGCAGTACATCAAGAGCACCGTCTGGAGGGAAAGCTGGCTCCGGAGGAAGAGGCCTCTCCAAAAAACAGGGCCATGCAGAGGGGAGTCGGTCAGTCAAGGGTGGTCGTACTACATCCAAAAGACCCTCTACAAGAAGAGAGCGCCCTGTAAGACATCTCTCCAAAAGAAGCAGCACTGCAGAACAGTGGTGCACAATCAAGAGTGGTATCTGTGCAACAGGAGTAGCATCTGCAGGGGGAGATCACTCTGGAAGAAGAGGTAGCCCCAATAAAAGAGGGCCTGCAGCAGAAGTTCGCTCACCCAAGAGGGATGTCTGTGCATCAAGACAACCATCTATAGGGAGAGAGCGTCCTGCAAGGAGCTGCTCCAACAAAAGTGGCTCTGCAGAGAAGTTGTGCTCAGTCAAATGTGGAATCTGTGCACCAAAAGTACCCTCTGCAGGGAAAGAGTGCCCACCAGGAAGAAGGCACCCCATTGAAAACCGTCGGGCAGAGGAGGGTCATTCAATCAAGAGTGGTATATGTGCATCAGGACAACCCTCTGCAGGCAAAGATTGCCCTGTAAGAAGTTGTTCCAGCAAACGTGGCTCTGCAGAGCAGTGGTGCTCAATCAAATGTGGGATCTGTGCACCAAAAGTACCCTCTATAGCGAAAGATTGCACTGCAGGAGGACGGTGCCCCAAGGAGAGTGGCCCTGCAGAGAAGAATCACCCATTTGAGAGTGATTCTTATTCATCAAGAGGACCCTCTACAAGGACAAAGCACCCTGTGAGAAGACACTGCCTCAAGAAAGGAGGCCTTGCAGAGCAGTGGTGTTCGACCAAGTCTGGTTTCTGTACAAGACAACATTCTTCAGGGAAAGATTGCCCTGCAGGAGGAGGCCACCCCAGCAAAAGCGGCCCTGCAGAGGAGGGTCAGTCAGTTGAGGGTGGTACCGATGAATTGAGAGGACTCTCTAAGCAGAAAGATCACTCTGCAGGGAGAGGTCACCCCAACAAATGCAGTCCTACAGAGAAGAATCGCTCTGTCCAGGGTAGCCCCAGTACATCAAGAGGGCATTCTACAGAGAAAGATCTCTCCAGAGGAAGAGGTCGCCCCAATACAAATGTCCCTGCAGAGAAGGGTGGCTCTGGCAAGGCTAGCCACAGAACATCAAGAAGGCATTCTGCAGTGAAAGAACATTCTGGGGGGAGAGGTCGACCCAACAAAAGCGGCTCTGCAGAGAATTGCTCTGGCAAGGGTAGCCCCAGTAAATCAAGAGGGTATTCTACACAGCAAGATTGCTCTGGAGGAAAAGGTGGCTCCAATAAAAATGCCCCTGCAGAGAAGGGTGGCTCTGGCAAGGGAAGCCGCACAACATCAAGAAGGCACTCTCCAGAGAAAGTTAGCTCTGGAGGAAGAAGTCGCCCCATCAAAAATGTTTCTGCAGAGAAGAATGGCTCTGCTGAGGGTAGCACTAGAACATCTAGAGGGCCTTCTACAAAAAAAGATCTCTCTGCTGGAAGAGGTCGCCCCCAAAAAAATGTTCCTGCAGAGAAGGGTGCCTCTGGTCAGGGTAGCCCCAGTACATCAAGAGGGCATTTTAGAGAGAAACATCGCTCTGAAGGAAGAGGTCACCCCCCAAAAAATTTCGCTGCAGAGAAGTGTCACTCTGGTGAGGGTAGCCGGTGTACATCAGGGGGACCCTCTGCAGGGAAAGATGGCCCCACAGGCAGAAGGAGGCCTCTGAAGAAAAACCACCCTGCAGAGGAGCATCACTCAGCACAGAGAGGGCCCTCTACAGGGCAAGAACACCCTGCAGGTAGAGGATGTTGCAAATATAGTCACCCTGAAGAGGAATTTCTCTCCTTTGGAAGGGGTAAATCTGCAAAAAGAAGGCCATCTTCCAGGAAAGATCAGCCCATTGGCCGAGGTCAGCCTCCAAAGAAAAGCCGCCCAGAAAAGCATGGTTGCTCAGCAGAAAGGGGTAACCATGCAGGGAAGGGACTGGCCACAGGAAAAGATCACCCTACAGGCAGAGGTCAGCCTGGGAAGAAAATCCACCCTGCAGAGAGGCATCTTTCTGCATCTAGGAAAGGTTGCCCACCTCAAAAACATCGACCTGCAGAGAAAGTTCTCTGTGCAAAGCGAATTCGTTCGCCAGAAAGAGTTCACTCCATGGAGAGAGGTCATCCTGCAAAGAAAAGTTGTCCTGTAGTGGGACAGCTCTCTCTTGAGGAAGGTAGCCTGGAAGAGCAGGTTTGCCCCTCTGAGAAAGATCTTTCAGAGAAGAGAGCTCATTCTTCCCATAAAAGCAGCACAGCTGAAGAAGTTAGTGCAGAAGACAATATGAGTTCTGTGGAGAAAGGTCATCCCTCCATGGAGATAGGCTTTCCTGAAGAGAAACCCTCTTCAGGATCCATGGTGAAGGCGACAGAGCCAAACAGCATGCAGAGTCCACCAGAAAACACTGTTGACAGTGATACCAACCGAGTAGCCCAGGTCCCTCACAGAAATGTGTCTTCAACTGTGAAGATAAAAATGGGAGTTGAGTTGAGGGTGCCTGAGGAGCTCAAGTCTCGTCTTGTTGAGGACTGGGACTTGGTCAACAAACAAAAGCTGTTATTCCAACTACCTGCTGAGAAGACTGTAGATACCATTCTTGCGGAATATGTGACTTTTGTGAAGTCACAGGGGCTTGCTGATAATAGAGAATATTCGGTTGATGAACTTGTATTTGGAATAAGAGAGTATTTCAACAAGATGCTGGGCACCCAGCTGCTCTGCCACTTTGAAAGGCCCCAGTATGCCGAAATTCACAGGGCTTATCCTGATATTCCAATGTCTCAACTTTATGGGGCGCCACACCTCCTGAGATTGTTTGTGAAAATTGGGACTGCATTGGCCCATTCACCCCTTAATAGGCAGAGTCTTCTCTTAGTGTCTAGCTATATGCAGGATTTCCTTGAATATCTTTCTGCGAAGTCCACTTCTCTGTTTAATGTCAGCAATTACAAAGAAGCTTCTGCTCAATATTGTTGCAAAGCCCTGTGAGGATCAACTGAGCATTCTGTCAGTCCTGGAGCAGGAAATATTTCTCTTTGCTGTTTGCATTGTGGAATTGATGTTCCTGAAAATTGCATAACAGGGCTTAATGTTTCCTTTTGATTATCTTTGTGAGCAGAACAAAACTATTAAATGCTTCTTTACCACCATGTAACATCTTTCAAAAGCAAATAAATCTTCACTAATTTTTTTTTTTTTTTGCTCTTTGACATTGCTTGAATGGGAGTGCTTCTATTCCTTCTTTATTATGAGTTTCTACGAAGCAGCCATATTTATTTGGTAAAATGCCCTCATTTCTAGTGTTAAAGGTTCCACATAATAGATATATACAAAACACATATATACACATAATTAAAAATAAAAAACTTCTTTTTAAAATATAAAAAGGCTATAGGTATAGCCAAGAAGACCATGGGTTCACTCTCTAGATCAAAGAAGAAGGAGGAAAAAGAGGAGGAGAAAGAAAGAGATGAGGAAGAAGTGGTATGATTGATAAAGAAAACGATAGAAGAGGAGGTGAGGGAGCAAAAGAGGGAGGAGAGAAGAGGCATGGTGTAGAGAGGGGGAGGAGAATGGGGGGAAGACTTGGAGGAGGGGAGGAAGAAAAGAGAGAAGAGGTGGACAGGGAGGAAGGGGAAAAGGAGTAGAGGAGGGGAGGAAACATAGTGGAGTAGTAGTGAGGAGGAAAAGAGGTAAAAGGGGGTAGGAAGAGGACAGGAGCAAGGAGAAAGGAGGAGACAAGAAGGGGCAAGAAAGGGAGGGGGAGGAAAAGGAAGAGTTGGATGAGGAAGAGAGGGAGGATAAAGAGAGAAGAGGTAAGAAGAGAAGAAAAAGGAGGAAAAGAGACAAAAGGCAAGGAGGGGAAGGAGGAAGAGGATAGGGAAAGGGCAGAGAAGGAAAGGGCAAGAAGAAGAAAATTAAGGGGGATAGAGCAAGAACATAAAGGAGGCTGGAATAAATGGTGTAGGAGGGAAAGAAGAAAAGCAAGTCCAGAAGGGGCAATGCTGGGAAAAAAGGAAAGGAGGAAGATCAGAAGGAAGAGGGGAAGTAAAAAGATTGGAGAAAAAGAAAGAGTAGGAAGGAAGGAAAAAGAAGAGAGGAAGATAAGGTGGGTGAAGAAGAGAAAGGGGAACAGGAGGCAAAGAGGCAGGGAAGTACAGAAGGAGGAAAAAAAGGAAAGAGCAGGGAGGGAAAGGGGAGAAGGGGTAAAAGGTAAACAAGTGACTGAAGAATGGAAAGAGTAAGGAGAGAGCAAGGAGAGAAGACAAGAAGGATGAGAAGGGGCAAGGCAGGGAGGAAAAGGAACGCTGGAGGAGGAAGATAAGGAAGGCGAAGAAGAGACAGAAGCAAGTTGGAAGCAGGGCAAGTGGGAGAAGAAGGAGGAGAGGGAATGAAGGGATGGAGGAGGAGAGGTTGGGGAGGAGGGATAGGATGAGAAAAGGGGAAGATGGAGGGGGGAATGAGGAGGGATAGAGAGGAGGAAAGAGGGAGAATGGAAGAGGAAAAGTAGGGAAAACAGCAAAAGGAAAGTAAGGTGTGGTGGTTTGAATAAAAATGGCTCCCATAGGCCCAGAGGGAGTGGCACTTTTTGGGTTGTGGCAGGTTTATCTTTTTTGAATAAGTGTGGCCTTCTTTGAGGTTGTGTCCTATTGTGTTCCTGCTGCCTGCTGCCTTGCAGAACTCTGAGCTGTCCCAGCACCATGCTGCCTGGATACTACCATGTTTCGCACCATGCTGTTATGGACCAAAATTCTGAACTATAAGCTAAACCCAATTAAATGTTTTCCTTTATAAGAGTTGCTTTGGTCATGATGCCTCTTCACAGCAATAGAAATACTAAGACAGAGGGTGAGAAGGAAGAAAAGAAGAAATGAAGGAAGACAGGAATGAGTAGGGATAGATGGAAGAGTAGAGGAGCTGTAGGAGGGAAGAAGAGGGAAAGAAAGGAAGAGGGGTAGGAAGAGGGGAAGAAGATGAGAAGAGGAAGATAAGGGGAGGAGAAAGCAGTGTGTGTGTGTGTGTGTGTGTGTGTGTGTGTCTGTGTCTGTGTCTGTGTCTGTGTGTCTGTCTGTGTGTGTCTGTGTGTGTCTTGGATATTTCAAGTTTCTAGGATAATATCTGCATATCAGTGAGTGCATACCATGAGTGTTCTTTTGAGACTGGGTTTCCTCACTTAGGATGATGTTCTCTAGCTCCATCCATTTGTCTAAGAATTTCATGAATTCATTGATTCTAGTGGATGAATAGTACTCCATTGAGTATATATACCACATTTTTTGTGTCCATTCCTCAGTTGAGGGACATCTGTGTTCTTTCCAGCTTCTGGCTCTTATAAATAGGGCTGTTATGTACATAGTGGAGCATGTAACCTTATTAAGTGCTGGGGAATCCTCTGGGTATATCCCAGGAGTGGTATAGCAGGCTCCTTGGGAAATGTCTTGCCCAGTTTTCTGAGGAACCTCCAGACTGATTAACAGAGTGGTTGTACCTGCTTGCAATCCCACCAGCAGGGGAAGAGTTTTCCTCCTTCTCCACACCCTTACCAACACCTGCTGTCTCCTGAGTTTTTAATCTAAGCCATTCTGAGTGGTGTAAGATGAAATCTCAGGGTTGTCTTGGTTTGCATTCCCCTAATGACTAAAGATGTTAAACATTGCCTAAGGTGCTTCTCACCTATCCGAAGTTCCTCAGGTGAAAATTCTTTGTTTAGCTCTGTACCCCAGTTTTTAATAGGGTTACCGTGACAGGCAGGTGGATCAATGGAATAGGATTGAAGACCCAGAATTGAACCCACACACCTATGGCCCCTTGATTTTTGACAAAGGAGCTGAAAACATCCAGTGGAAAAAAGATAGCCTTTTCAGCAAATGGTGCTGGTTCAATTGGAGGTCAGAATGCAGAAGAATGTGAATTGATCCATTCTTATCTCCTGGTACTAAGCTCAACCCCAAGTGGATCAAGAACCTCCACAAAAAGCCAGACACACTGAAAGTAATAGAAAAGAAACTTGGGAAGACCCTTGAGGGCATGGGCACAGGGACAAAATTCCTGAACAGAACACTAATAGCTTATGCTCTGAGATCAAGAATTGACAAATGGGACCTCATAAAATTACAAAGCTTCTGTAAGGCAAAGGCCACCTTCAAAAGGACAAATCAGCAACCTACAAATTGGGAAAAGTTCTTCACCAACCCTACATCCAACAGAGGGCTAATATCCAATATATACAAAAAACTCAAGAAGTTAGATCCCAGAAAACCAAATAACTGTTCCATGTTTTTAATCTTCAACCTCTTCTTCCTCCATTTTCCTCTCCCTCTGTTCTCTGTCTTGTTCTCTTCCTCTTCCTCTCTCTTTCTAAAACTTTCAGGTCTGCCTTTTCCTTCCATTGACCAATCACAGGCTCTAGTCTTTATTTGATTAAGATTTCACCTGGCATGACCTGAGTACATGATCTACTCCTTGTCAGGGCACCCCTCTTGAGCCAGCAGAATATACAAACAGCAGTGCTCAACATTGTTTTTTTTTTTGTGGCTTCTACTTACCCTTCTTCTCAGAGTTGTGAATCACAGGTAATTTCCAGTCTCATGTGTTTTAGCAACTGTCAGAGATGAGTTCAAGGATTTTCCCAGACCTCAGCCTTGGGGTCTGTTGGATTAACAATATTATCCCAGCCTCTCACACAGTGACCATCCCACTGTTTGCTATCATATTTTCCATCACAGATTTCTGGCTTGGTAGCTTCTGAATTCCTTTTTTTTTTTTTTTGGAAGGTTACACAGGGAGTCGTTTCCGATTGTGATCGTTTGTATATGCTTAGCCCAGAGAGTGGTATTATTACTTGTTGGAGTAGGTATGTCACTGTGGCATGGACTTAAGACTCTTACCCTAGCTGTCTGGAACTCAGTCTTCCACTAGCAGCCCTCAGATGAAGATGTAGAACTCTCAGCTCCTCCTGCACCATGCCTGCCTGGATGCTTCCATGCTTCTGTCTTGATAATAATGGACTGAAACTCTGAATCTGTAAGCTAGCCCCAATTAAATGTTGTCCTTATAGGAGTTACCTTGGTCATGAAGCCTGATCATAGCAGTAAAATCCTAACAAAGAAGTTGTTACCAGTAGTGGGGTGTTGTTGTATTAAGTCTGACTATGCTTTTGTTTGGAAGAATGTAGATTTGAGAACTTTGGATTTGGAAAGCAGTAGAAGGCTTTAAATGAGGCCTAATGGACCATGCTAGTAGAAATATGGAAGAAGGGGACACCGCACAAACAGTGGGCACAGCGGGCCGCTGGAGTCAGGTTTGTGAACAGAGACCTAGCTTAGCTTAGCTCTGCAGGAGATCTGGGCAACCTCAGCTCAGCTGAGGTTGTGCAGACCACTGCAGACCGGCTCTCCAGGCCAGCTGGCAGCGAAGGTGCCATCTTGCCTTGGGACACCGCACAGAACTCTAGCAGGTGGAGTCAGGGGTGTGGACTGAGACCTTGCTTAGTCTAGCAAAGACAACACAACCTGGCTCTGGCCAGCACCCAGAGTCAGAAGAGATCAGCAGATCCGGGCACCAACAGCTCAGCAAGGTCACTGACCTCTGGGGACAGGCTCATTGTGCTTTCAGTGGGGCCGCCATCTACAATAAGACCAACTAACTCCAGAGATAAACAGATGGCAAAAGGCAAACATAGGAATGTTACTAACAGAAATCAAGACAATATGGCACCATCTGAACCCAATTCACCAAGCACAGCAAGTCCTGGATACTGCAGCACACCAGAAAAACGAGTTCGATATAAAAGCACTGGTCATTATGCTGCTAGAGGAACACAAAAAAAGACATAAACAAATCTCTTTTAAAAATGCTGGGGAACATCAATAGGGTAGAATCTCTTACAATGCAAACGCAAAAATCACTTAAAGAACTCCAGGAGAATATGGGCCAACAGACAGAAACCAATAAAGAGTAAATGAGAAAATCAGTTAAAGAAATGCAGGAGAATTTGAAACAACATGCAGAAGTCATGAAAGAGGGAGCACAAAAATATATTAAAGAATTACATGAAAACAAAAACAAACAAATGAAGGAACTGAGCAAAACCATCCAAGATCTGAACACAGAGGTAGAAACAACTAAGAAATCACAAAAGGAGGCAACTTTGGAGATAGAAAACCTTGGGAAGAAATCAGTGGCCATAGATGCAAATATCAACCACAGAATACAAGAGATAGAGATAAGAATCTCAGATGCTGAAGATAACATAGTAACCATTGACTCCACAGTCAAAGAAAACGCAAAATCCAAATGGCTTGTAATCCAAAACATCCAGGAAATCCAGGACACAATGAGAAGACCAATCCTAAGGATTATAGGGATAGATGAGAGTGAGGATCTACAACTTAAAGGGCCAGCAAATATCTTTAACAAAATTATGGAAGAAAACTTCCCTAACTTAAAGGGAGAGATGCCCATGAATATACAAGAAGCCTATAGAACTCCAAACAGACTGAACCAGAACAGAAATACCTCCTGTCACCTAATAATCAAAACCCCAAATGTACTAAACAAAGAAAGAATATTAAAGGCAGTAAGAGAAAAAGGCCAAGTAACATATAAAGGAAGCTCTATCAGAATCACAACAGACATTCTCCAGAAACCATGAAAGCTAGACCCTCGGCAGACCTCATGCAGACCCTAAGAGAACACAAATGTCAGCCAAGACTACTATACTCAGCAAAACTCTCAATCAACATAGATGGAGAAATCAAAATATTCCATGACAGGACCAAATTTACACAATATCTTTCCACTAACCCAGCTCTACAAAGGATAATAGGAGGAAAACTCCAATACAAGGAAGGAAACTGCACCCAAGAAAAAGCAAGACAGTAAATTTCTTCCATCAAACTCAAAGGAAGATAACTACTCAAAAACAAAAATAACATTAAAAATGTGAGGAAGTAATAATCTCTATTCCTTAATATCTCTTAACATCAATGGACTCAATTCCCCAATAAAAAGACATAGACTAACAGACTGGATACGGAAACAGGACCCTACATTTTGCTGCTTACAGGAAACACACCTCAGAGTCAAAGACAAACACTACCTTAGAGTAAAAGGATGGAAGACAATTTTGCAAGCAAATGGTCGCAGGAAGCAAGCTGGAATAGCCATTTTAATATCAGATAAAATTGACTTTCAACCCAAAGTCATCAAAAGAGACACAGAAGGTCACTTCTTGCTAGTCAAAGAAAGAATCCACCAAGAAGAACTCACAATTCTAAACATCTACGCTCCAAATGTAAGGGCACCCTCATTTGTAAAAGAAACTTTATTAAAGCTCAAAGCACACATTGCACCTAACACAATGATTGTGGGGGACCTCAATACTCCACTATCCTCAGTGGACCGATCAGGAAAACAGAAAGTAAACAGGGACACAGAGAAACTCATCGAAACTTTGGAACAATTGGATTTAACAGATATATATAGAACATTTCACCCTAAAGCAAAAGACTATACCTTTTTCTCAGCTCCTCATGGTACCTTCTCCAAAATCGACCATATAATTGGACACAAGACAGACCTCAACAAATATAAAAAGATCGAAGTAATCCCATGCCTCTTATCAGATCACCATGGAGTAAGAGTGGTCTTCAATAGCAACAAAACAACAGAAGATTCTCATACACGTGGAAGCTGAACAATATTCTACTCAATGATACCTTAGTCCAGGAAGAAATAAAGAAATCAAAGATTTCTTAGAATTTAATAAAAATGAAGGCACAACATACCCAAATCTATGGGACACAATGAATGCGGTGCTTAGAGGAAAACTCATAGCCCTGAGTGTCTCCAAAAAGAAACAGGAGAGAGCATATACTAGCAACTTAATGGTGCACCTGAAAGCTCTGGGACAAAAAGAAGCAATTTCACCCAGGAGGAGTAGAAGACAGGAAATCATCAAACTCAGGGCTGAAATCAATCAAGTTGAAACAAAGGGAACCATACAAAGAATCAACAAAACCAGGAGCTGGTTCTTTGAGAAAATCAACAAGATAGATAAACCCCTAGCCAGACTTACCAAAGGGCACAGAGAAAGTATTCAAATCAACAAAATTAGAAATGAAAAGGGAGATATAACAACAGAAACTGAGGAAATCCAAATCATCAGATTCTCCTACAAATGCCTATACTCAACACAACTGGAGAATCTGGAGGAAATGGACAATTTCCTAGACAGATACCAAATGCCAAAATTAAATCAGGATCAAATTGATTGTCTAAACAGACCCATAACCCCCAAAGAAATAGAAGGGGTCATAGAAAGTCTTCCAACCAAAAAAAGCACAGGACCAGAAGGTTTTAGTGCAGAATTCTATCAGACCTTCAAAGAAGTCCTGATACCGATACTCTTCAAACTATTCCACAAAATAGAAACAGAAGGAACACTACCCAACTCATTCTATGAAGCCACAATTACCCTGATACCAAAACCACACAAAGATCCAACTAAGAAAGAGAACTACAGGCCAATTTCTCTTATGAATATTGATGCAAAAATACTAAACAAAATACTTGCTAACCGAATCTAAGAACACATCAAAACGATCATTCACCATGATCAAGTTGGCTTCATCCCAGCAATGCAGGGATGGTTCAATATACGAAAATCCATCAACATAATCCACTACATAAACAAACTCAAAGATAAAAACCACATGGTCATCTCATTGGATGCTGAAAAAGCATTTGACAAAATTCAGCATCCTTTCATGCTAAAGGTCTTGGAAAGAGCAGGAATTCAAGGCCCATATCTAAACTTAGTAAAAGCAATATACAGCAGACCAGTAGCCAACATCAAGGTAAACAGAGGAAAACTTGAAGCAATCCCACTAAAGTCAGGGACTAGACAAGGTTGTCCACTCTCACCATATCTCTTCAATATAGTACTTGAGTTCCTAGCTAGAGCAATTCGACTAAAGAGGGAAGTCAAAGGGATACAAATCGAAAAGGAAGAAGTCAAACTATCACTATTTGCAGATGATATGCTAGTATACTTAAGGGACCCAAAAAACTCCACCAGAAAACTCCTGCAAATGATAAAGAACTTCAGCAATTTGGCTGGCTATACAATCAACTCAAGCAAATCAGTAGCCTTCCTATATGCGAAGGATAAGCAGGCTGAGAAAGAAATTAGGGAAATGACACCCTTCACAATAGCCACAAATGATATAAAGTATCTTGGAGTGACTCTAACCAAACATGTGAAAGATTTATATGACAAAAACTTGAAGTCTCTGAAGAGGGAAATTGGAGAAGACATCAGAAAATGGGAAAATCTTCCATACTCGTGGGTTGGCAAGATTAATATAGTTAAAATGGCAATCTTGCCAAAAGCAATATACAGATTCAACGCAATCCCCATCAAAATCCCAAATCAGTTCTTCATAGAGTTAGAAAGAGCAATTCTCAAATCCATCTGGAATAACAAAAAATCCAGGATAGCTAAAACTATCATCAATAGCAAAAGAAATTCTGGGGGAATCAATATTCCGGACCTCAAGCAATACTACAGAGCAGTAGTATTAAAAACTGCATGGTATTGGTTCAGTGACAGGGAGGCAGATCAATGGAATAGGATCGAAGACCCAGAATTGAACCCACACATCTATGGCCAATTGATCTTCGACAAAGGAGCTGAAAACATCCAGTGGAAAAAACATAGCCTTTTCAACAGATGGTGCTGGCTCAACTGGAGGTCAACATGCAGAAGAATGAGAATTGATCCACTCTTATCTCCTTGCACTAAGCTCAACTCCAAGTGGATCAAGGACCTCCACATAAAACCAGACACACTAAAACTAATAGAAAAGAAACTGGGGAAGACCCTTGAGGACATTGGCTAAGGGGGAAAATTCCTGAACAGAACACCAATTGCTTATGGTCTAAGAGAAAGAATAGACAAATGGGACCTAATAAAATTACAAAGTTTCTGTAAGGCCAAGGACACTGTCAAAAGGATAAATCGGCAACCAGCAAATTGGGAAAAGATCTTCACCAACCCCACATCTGACAGAGGGCTAATATCCAATGTATACAAAGAACTCAAGAGGCTAGACCCCAGAAAACCAAATAACCCTATCCAAAAATGCAGTACAGAGGTAAACAGAGACTTTTTCACCTGAAGAAATTCAGATGGCTGAGAAACAACTTAAAAAATGTTCAACATCATTAGTCATTAGGGAAATGCAAATCAAAACAACCCTGAGATTTCACCTCACACCAGTCAGAATGGCTAAGATTAAAAACTCAGAAGACATCAGGTGTTGGCGAGGATGTGGAGAAAGAGGTATACTCCTCCACTGCTGGTGGGAATGCAAGCTGGTACAACCACTCTGGAAATCAGTCTGGCAGTTCCTCAGAAAACTGGACATGATACTTCCGGAGGACCCAGGCATACCACTCCTGGGAATATATCCAGAAGATTCCCCAGCATGCAGTATGGATACATGCTCCACTATGTTCATAGCAGCCTTATATATAATAGCCAGAAGCTGGAAAGAATCCAGATGTCCCTCAACGGAGGAATGGATACAAAAAATGTGGTATATATACACAATGGAGTACTATTCAGCCATTAGAAACAATGAATTCATGAAATTCTTAGAGAAATGGATGGAGCTGGAGAACATCATACTAAGTGAGGTGACCCAGTCTCAAAAGAATACCCATGGTATGCAGTCACTGATAAGTGGATATTAGCTTAGAATCGTGGAACACCAAAGACACAAATCACATATCAAGTAATGTCTGACAAGAAGAAAGGAATGGACACTGGTGCTAGAATGGACCAAAACATCATTGTGGGGGAGTACAAGAACAGGGAGGTGGGAGGGGGTGGATGAGGGAGCAGGGGGAGGGAAAAGGGCATGTGGGACCTTTGGGGGTGGAGAACCAGAAAAAGGGAAATGAATTGTAAATATAGAATATATCCAATAATATATATATAAAGAAATATGGAAGACTTTGTGGCTAAGAGTGATCTGAACTTTTGTAAACCTGGTGCAAGAGGTTTCAGAGGAGAATAACTTCAGAATGTGGCATAGAGATGCTGTTTGTGGTGTTTTGGTGAAGAATGTGGCTGCTTTTTGCCCTTTTCTGAAGAGTCTATCTGAGGCTAAGGTAAAGAGATTTATGTTAATTGCATTGATAAAGGAAGTCTCAAAAAAGCCCAGCAGAGACATTCTTCTCTGGTTAGGTCTCAAGAAGAGAATTTTGAACAAGTGTCGCAAGCTTAGAAAGGAAATATATAAAATGTATGGTTCAGGTATAAAAAGGAGCACCAGGAAGTGAAATGGAGCTGAATCCTTTGGACTAGGAGATAATGTATTAAAAGAGTGGGACTTTGGGGCAGGATACTACCTAACTAAATTTAGATCCAGGTTTGGTGTTACCCCACTTTAATCCCAGGAGACAGGCAAGCAGATCTCTTGAGTTCAAGGACAATCTACAGAGCAAATTCCAGGACAGCCAAGCTTAGGTAGAGAGGGAACTGGAAAACAGAGAGGTGGTAATAGCATAGTGGAGGGGGTCATCATGTTCCAGCCCCAGCAAGCAGCAGAACAAGGCAGCTTTAGACATGTGGCTCTGGCTTTAGAGTGAAAAATAGAAGAGACTACTGGGATAATTGATGATGGTTAGCTGGAGCTCAGAAATTAGTGGTGATTAAGAAGAGACCAGGATCACTGAGGTGAAGACCTTCTGGGAAGTGTTTTCTGCAAGCACAAAGAAACTGTATTCCAAAGATAGCCAAGATTGTAGTACCTCATGCTGTAGCTGTACTTAGTAATGTGTAAGAATCACCCACGTGGTACTGGTTTTGAAGGCATGAAAGGGTCATGAAGAGCAGGTGAGGCTTGGCATTGAGAAGCCATGGAAGGCTATTATGGAAACCTAGTTGCGGTGGAAGACCCCAGTGTATTGGAAATGCCAGTACCATGGGATGATCACTGAGAACAGCAGCAGCAGTGGAATAGATCAACCTGAGCTTAGAGTGCTACAGAGGGCAGAGCTGGAGAAGAGACACCAGCCCGTTGGAGGAGATCTGAAGTTCATGTGTGGATCCCAGACATTGGAACAAGAAGGTGTAACATTGAAGGTGACTTGGAAACCCCAAGATGATTGAGACCCAGATATCTGCTGAGGAAAGCTCTTAACAGGGAGTAGAACCAGCCCATGAGAAAAAAGATTGTTGCAGTCAACAAAGATGAAAAAGGAGTTGGACACCTGAAGACCACTTTGTCATCAGGCATGGAGATGCAGTGTTTGGACATTGTCTAGCTCTTTTTCTGTCTTGCTTTGGGGATTACAATTAAGTGATTGAATGAATCTCAGAAGAGACATTGAACTTTGGACTTTTAACATTGTTGAGACTGCTATAGACTATGGGTAGATTTGAAGTTGGACTAAATGTATAATGATGGATATGGTTATTTTGTATATGGCTACTGAACGTGAAGAGACTGTGTGCAGCTAGACAATACCTATGAAGTGAAAACTGTCAATGACAAATTGGTGTCAAGGATGATTGTTGTGTTAGTCATGGTGTGTTTAGGTATGGCCCCCATAGACTCGTGTGTTTGAACAAGCCTATGGGGGCCAGGGAGTGGAATGTGATGGTTTGTATATGCTTGGCCAAGGAAGTGGCACTAATAGGAGGTATGGCCTTGTTAGAGTAGGTATGTCACAGTGGGCATGGGTTCAGACCCTCACCCTAGTTGTCTGGAAGTCAGTTTTCTACTAGCAGCATTCAGAAGAAAATGTAGAACTTTTAGTGCTGCCTGTACCATGCCTGCCTGGATTCTGCCATGCTCCTAGCTTGATAATAATGGACTGAATTTCTGAATCTGTAATCCAGCCTCAATTAAATGTTGTCCTTATAAGAGTTGCCTTGTTCATCGTGACTGTTCATAGCAGTCAAACCCTAACTAAGATACCAATTTGACTTTGACAGTTTTCACTTCATAGATACTGTCTAGCTACACCCTTACTCTGTACATGTTCATTAGCTATATACCAAATAACCATGTCCATTGCATATGAAGGTGGTGTGTTTTTTCTTGGTGCTGGGGCCACAGATTCCAGGACAAATATAATGATGTTCTGGGTCTCTGTGCATATCCATCTAGCCCAGATTTGGGAAATAGCTTTATATCATTGTTCCCAAAGTGCTTGTTCTTGATCTAGACCTCCAGAATCAGGCCCTTGGTGCTGAACAGTTTGAATCTGGTCAGTAAAGAGCAGAAGGGACAGTGGTCCTGCTTACTTGTAGGCCATTATCTTTTTCCTGATGATTGTGGAACTTTCAAGAAGCAAGGATGAGTTGGATAAAATATTCGTTCTTGAAAGGCTGGGGGCAAGCAGTTGTATAGCATTGATCTCAATTGGTACCTTCAAATCTCCTGCAGGCAGCAAATACTTGGGTCTCGTCATTTAAAAACCTCTAGTCTGAAGATTTCAGTCTTTGACTTATTTCATCCAGTCATATTCAATGTTGTTATGGATATAATTCAATTTTCCTTCGATTTTTCTTCCCCGTACTTATTATTTTTTTTTAATCTTTTCTTGCAATCATTGACCTTTTCTATAGTTGTTGTTTACGGTATAATTTTGTTTTCTTATTATTTGATTTATAGGGTACCATTTATGTTTTATGACATTTTTAAGTTAAATTACCATTTATAGTATTGCAGGAAGCATACTTGCAACTTGAGTGTGGAAATCAGAGGACAACTTACCTGTATTGCTTCTCTCCTTCCCTTGGTTGAGTTCTGGGGAATTGACTTCAGGTAGTTTGTTTTTTAGTCTTAAGTACCTCTGCCTGGTGAAATAACTCACACGCCTTTTTTATATATTTGAAAACATCCCATTTTTTCCTTACACCTGTATCTGGGCCTAGGTGGTAGCTGAGTTGGGCAACTTGCCAGAGTTTTCACATCCACATCATTAGGGTGAGCTATTCAGCACTGGTCCAGTTAGCCCACACAATGCTGTAGCCAGCAAGGGGCAGGACAAGCTCTCTTGTTCTCATGACCTCAGGCTGTCTCTCCAGCTGGAGTGGGCAAGATGCAAGGAAGGCAACATCTCTCCCTTGCCTATATGGGTGACCAGCTCTTCTGTGCATATACCAGCTCTCCTGAGTGTCATAGTGATGGAAGGGGCCAACTCTACACAGCCCTTGGATATCAACATGGTCCCTGGTGGCAGACCAGAGCAGAAACATCTGCAGGGCCTTTGGTGGTAGCCTGGACCACTGACAGTGACACAAACCTATACTGCTATATGGCTGTGGACCCAGGCAAGGCCTCAGGTGGCAGGGCAGGCTACTCACATCAGGCTGTTTCTCACCACATTGGCATCTCCAGTTTCACCTCTCTTCACAGTGCTCAAACTGTTCTGCTTCTCTTTCTTTCTCATCTCTCCACCACATGCTTGCACATCATAGTGCAGTACCATTCATATCAGATTTATATTAACATAATTCCAGAAAGCTACACAAAAAATGTATTCTCTATTTCCATTTTGGTATTACTAACTTCCTTCCTTCTTTTCGTCCTTCCTTCCTTCCTTTCTTCCTTCCTTCCTTCCTTTCTCTCCTCTTGTTCTTTTATATTCTAATTAGTTTCCCCTCCCTCTTTCCTCCCAGTTCTACCCCTACATTTTTCCTCTCCCTCTCCATCCACTCTTCCTCCATTTCTCTTCAAAAAGGCCCTTCCATGAATGTCAACCTGCCATGGCATATCAAGTTGCAGCAAGACTAGGCACCTCCTTTCCTCTAATAGGGAAAAAGATATCTACAGGGTTTATCAAGCTCCACATAATGATTGGCTGTGGGTCTCCGAATCTGTTTTTATGAGTTCCTCTATGAAGCTTCTCTGATGGCAATTGTTAGGCACCATTCTATGCATATATCTGCTGCAGACCAATCTCAGCCAGGAATTGTAGTCGCAGGAAACCAGGGTTCTTTTGGTCCAGGAAGGCATGGAATCGCTGAATGACACTCAGACACCTGACGTAGAGGTGGTTTAGAATCTGAGTGTAATTTTTACCTCTAAAACAGGAGTTTTTAAGCATGAGGGATTGAAGTTTCCATATCAAAAGATGTATCCAGTAAAGCAGGTACAATGGGCAATTAGCATAACCATTTGGCACAAGGAAATGTAAAATCAACCTGGTAAAAGGCTTCCCTTATAACAAATTTAGAAGCTCAAACACAGATAACACCAGTATTCCTGATACAAACTTTTTTCTTATATGTTTCAGAACTATTTTTTATTTATTAAAAGTCAATACTTTTTTTTTCCCCTCAACAGAAGAATGAATACAAAAATTGTGGTCTCTATACACAATGAATGGAGTACTACTCAGCCATTAGAAAAAATGAATTCATGAAATTCTTAGAGAAATGGATGGAAGTGGAAAACATCATACTAAGTGAGGTAACACAGTCTCAAAAGAATATCCTTGGTATGCAATCACTGATAAGTGGATATTAGCCTAGAATCCTGGGACACCAAAGATACAATGCACATACCAAATGATGTCCAATAAGATGGAAGGAGTGGATACTGATTCTGGAAATGCTCAAAGGATCAGTGAAAGGGAATACTAGAACAGGGAAGTGGGAAAGGCTGGATGGGGGAACACGGGGAGGGAACAAGGCATGTGGGATATTTGGGGGGCAGGGAACCAGAAAAGGGAAATGAAATGTAAATATAGAATATATCCAATATAAAATAACTGATACAAACTTTTAAAGAGACTTCAAAGGATGTTTTTTCAGACCCCCTAAGTGGGGACTGCAAGACAAAAGCAGTTCCTCACAAGCTTCCATTGAGGAAACTGAGCTATGAACTAACTCAAATGTAAATTTAATCTGCCCAACACCCACCTGTCCAGCAAAGGACATAGTAGGAGGTTCCTCAAATGTAAATATCTTGTAATCTGAGCCGTTTGTCAAGACCTGGTCCAACACCCATGTTTCCTGCAAGGAATTTATGTCAACCACTAAGGCAACTTGTTGCAGTTCTAAGAAAAGAGGTTTTTGGCCAGTGATTTTACTTCAAAGGATTCGTTTACATCTTATTTGCTTGCTTTTTCTTAACTCTGGGCCATTAGAATAATCTTTCAAGAGAAGAAAAGGGGGGAAGCTTGGAAACAAAGCAAATTTCCAAGTGAGACTTTGGCTTCCACTTAGGGGTGTTCTGAAGGCTCCAAGAGACATTTTCCCATCTCAGTCTGTAGAACTTTGTCTCACAGAATCTAATGGAGCTACTGAGCTATATAGCAGAAAATCATTAGGAATCATTTCATTGAATTTTTCCAGGCATGTTTGGTTCTGTCTTAGGTCTCTGGGCTATCCAGCCTCTGTTTCCCACTCCTCCAGGCAGTGTCAGGAGGCAAGGGTCTAAAGCTAAAACAATTATTGATTTAAACCTCACATAATTTCTGTAACACCTTTACTCTAGCACAGATAAGTATGTTGAAGGTTTTGTGGCTGGATCGGTGTCCCAATCCCTCCATTGGAAGTCTTCCTGACTATAGGACATGGTCTGTCCAGGCTCCCTATTTCACATTGCTAGAGCCAACGTATTGCACTAAGTTTATAGCTTTTTCCAGAGATGCCCTCTGCCCCCAATTCGGGTTGTCTCTCCCAATATTCTTCTCCCTTCATCTTCCACTAAAATCATCTATCCCGTTCCCATCTTTATTCCCTGTGAAAACCCCTCTCCCATCCACTTGTGATGTCAACTCCATTTCTCCTTCTCAGATTCATGCATTCCCCTTTGAGCCTTCCTTATTTCTTAGCTACTCTGGGTGTGTGAATTGTAACCCAATTATTCCTTACTTTATGGCTAATATGTACTTAAGTGAGTACATATAGCATGTTTGTCTTTCTAGTTTTGGATTACCTCACTTCATATGATTTCTTTCTAGTACTTTCTATTTTCTGAAAATTTGATGATGTCATTGTTTTTTAACAGTTGAGTAATGTTCCATTGTATAAATGTACCACAGTTTCTTTATCCATTCTTCTGTTGAGGGGCATCTAGGTTGTTTTTAGTTCCTGGCTATTACTAATAAAGCTGCTATGAACATAATTTTGCAACTCTCCTTATGGTATGGTAAGCATCCTTTGGGTATACAGGAGTGGTATAGCTAGGTTTGGATGTAAAAATATTCCCAATTTTCTGAGAAACTGCCATATTAATGAAGTGGCTGTACAAGCTTACACTCACACCAGCAATGCAGGAGCGTTTCCTTGCTCCATATCCTTGCCAACATGAGCTATAACTTGTGTTTTTGAACTTAGTTATTCTGAAAGGGATAAGATGGGATATCAGAATCATTTTGATTAGCATTTCCCTGATGGCTAAGGATCTTGAATATTTCTTTTTTAGTGCTTTTGAAGTAAGACCTAATGAGTTATTGGACTTCCCCTGTTTCTATTATGTACCTACTTTGTAGTACAGCTCAGCCTCTTGGAAGCAGAAGTCTTCTGCCAATATTTTGGGCCAGAATATGGGGTAGGGGATGCTGCTGGCAATATTTGGCTGGTTTTAAGGAGTGTTAGGGGTCAGTAGGCAATGTTTTACCTGGAGTTACTAGTACCAGCATGACATCCAGGAAAGCAGCTAGAGTTATGGGCACACGGAAGGGGACACAGTTTGAGACTTTTGCATGGGCTTTAAGGAGAGTTAGCGGGTGGTGGGCAGTATCTTACCAGAGGTCCCTAGTACCAGCCTTACCTCCCAAAAGTCTCAGGAATTGTGGGCTAGAATATGGAGCTCAGAAGAGAGGGTGCCGTTTGGGGCTGTTGGGTGGCTTTAAGTACTGTGATGGGGGAGTTGATGGTGTCTTACCTCGGTATTCCTATTTTTTATGCATACATATATATGTTATAATCTCCAAGTAGACACAAATATGGTTCTCATACTAAATTCTAGGCTGTTTGCAGCCTGAAAAATCAGTATTCAAGAATGCAGAGTTGGTAGAACAGTCAGGTTTATTCAATACTGGCACTTTGGAAAGTAGAGAAGTCAACTATCTCCACATCTCTGCATAGATTCTGGAGCACATAAGCACAGGGAAAGAGTAAGAGAGAGAGAGAGAGAGAGAGAGAGAGAGAGAGAGAGAGAGAGAGAGAGAGACTGGGCTTAACACATGGTTTCCAGGGTACAAATTTGGCTGGCCTAAAATTCAGTATTTTTTAGAAACAAAGAAATAAGAATCTGTGTGACACAGAGGCACACTTTAACAAAGTCAAAGATGCTCAGAAGAAAGGATAGAACACAACATAAACTAAGTCAGCAAGTACACAGGGCCGAAGTTCCCATGGCTTTATTCTTTTTTCAATAAATGTTATTCTTTGTTGGGGGGTCCCCCTACCTCTAACCTTCTGGGTTTGTATATTTCCATTCATTCTGCTGACCCTCAGGCTTCATTCCTGGTCTCTCTAACCACTCTCTGCCCAATACCTGATCATGTTCCCCTAATGAAAATGGTAACAGTGTCTTTTCCACTTTGCCTGGGATCTGACTTCACAGTCTTTAAAAAAAAAATCTGTGCAAAGCAAATGAAGGAGACTGAAAAGGGGGTAGAACCCCAAGACACCAAGATCTGAGACTTCAGCAGCAGGGCCTTTGAGTAAACAATAATTTTATCACGACTGGGAGATTAAAAGATTTGTAAAAATTTTTTTCATCATAGAGATTTGTGGAATATGGGCCCTTAGTGGGCTAGATACTTGTGATAGAACCAATATTTTCCTACACGATGGCCTCAAACTCATGATGACACTTCCTTCTCAGCCTCCTGGTTCTAGTTTTACATGGTATGACACCATAACAGGGAAACTTTTGAAACTTTATAGTGTTCTAGGGTCTGATATTCCAAACTTTCACTAGGAATATATATTCTGTGTTTTTATTGTATTGGTAACGTATCCTTGAAGTCTTCACTTTTGATTGTTACTCTTTTCACTTTATTTATTTATCTATTTATTTATTTATATACTTATTTATTTATTTATTTATTTATTTATTTATTCTTTCTTTCATTTATTTAATGTATATGAGTACACTGTAGCTGTACTTATTTTTGTCAGCCACGATGTGGTTGCTGAGATTTGAACTCAGGACCTTTGGAAGAACAGTCATTGCTCTTAACTCCTGATCCCTCTCTCCAGCCCTAATAAATCAAGTACATTTTATTTATTTATTTATTTATTTATTTATTCATTTAATTTTGGTTTTCTAAGACAGAGTTTCTCTGTGTAGAGCCGACTGTCCTGGAACTCACTCTGTAGACCAGGCTGGCCTCAAACTTAGACTTCCACCTGCCTCTGCCTCCCAAGTGCTGGGATTAAAGGCATGTGCATGGTTTTTCACTTCTAAAAGTATTATTTGAACACTTTTCAACCGTATTTGGTTCTTTCCATTAGCTTTTAATGCATTTTTTTCTGTTTCATTGTCACATTCTAATTGCAGAGCATGTGTATGTATACATGTTTCATCATATTAACTAAGCAATAAATATAATTGCCCATGCAAAGAGGACTAGGTGACTATGGAATATGATTGAAAGGGGCTTTTCATTGCATGTTTCAGATGTGTTTTCAGGCCTATTGAATAAATCAATAAAATAAAATTTAAAACAACTTTGAAGTTATACCATTTTATAGCTTGAAATTGATGCATTTAAGTAAATCTGAGAAGGTTAATTTTTGATGGGAGATTTTTCAAATTCTTTCAAAGAAAATCTCCACTGTATGTGTATATACTGTTTGGACATATCCTATTGCTGCAATAAAACAGCATGACCAAGGCAACTTAGAGAAGAAAGGGATCATTTGGTCATAAAATTCCAGAGGGATAGGACTGGAATTCATCATCATCACCATCATCATCATCATGGGAAAAAGTAGAAAGCTGAGAGCTTACATCTTGAGCATCACACATGAAACAAAGAAAGAAAATTGGCAATAGCAAAGGTATTTTTAGTCTTGCCCCTTACCCCCTACCTACCCAGGCTCCCCAGTGACATTCTTCCAACAAAGCCACATCTTTCTTTTTTCTTTTGTTTTGTTTTTGTTGTTGTTTTGTTTTGTTTTGTTTTGTTTTGTTTTGTTTTGTTTGGAAACAGGGTTTCGCTGTATAGTCCTGGTTGACCTGGAACTCACTGTGTAGAACAGGCTGGCCTCGAACTTAGAAATCCTTCTGCTTCTTCCTCCAAAGTGCTAGGATTAAAGGCATGTGCCACCACTGTCGGGATCACATCTCTTAAACTCACCAAAGTAGTGTCGCCAACTTGGTACCAAGTATTTAAACACTCAAGATTATGGGAGTCCTCATTTAATCATACTTTTTTTCACTGTGACAAATATCTGAAAGAAACTATTTGAAAGACATTTTTTCACGGATTCAGCATGGGGGAAAGTGAACCATCTGACCAGGGGAACATGAATGAGGTCAAAATGTGTCCAAAATCCCCAAAGTATCATTTTGAGACCAGCTTGAGGCCAACAGGAGTATGAATTGCTTCCTCCTTGTTCTGGGCTTGTATGTCATAGCACATATATACATTTGACACCCCTACCTCCACCTCCCCTTCAAAAGAGTCATGTAGCCTCAAGGCCATGATACAGGTTTAATTTCCTCTCTCCATTAAAGGAAATGTCCTGCAAGCAACTGGAATTCCTCTTCATTTAAATGAAGCATTGCCATCACCTCAACCCTAACCAATAATGTACTCCCACCTCCAAAACCCCACCCACTCCACAAATAAATTTGCAACACTGAAAACCATCCCCCCACCCATATACCCAGCCCCACACATAACTCCCTCCTCACTCAAGACAACCAAATTCCTGCAAAACCATCTGCCCAGACAAGCTTCATTCCTTTCATTCCAGGCCAACTTGCTGGCACCTGAATACACCAAGATCAGAAGTAGAGCCTGAATTCCATCAGAGTTTCTAGTCTATCTCTAACTGGATACATTATTTCTGGGCTGATGGTAGGTTAAGATTTTTATGGTATTACAGTATAGTAAAGGAAGGTTGTTCCCCTCATAATGACCAATAACCAGGAGTCAAACATACACACACACACACACACACACACACACACACACACACACACACAGACACATACACACACACACACACACACACACACACAAACACTCAGACAGACAGATATACAGGCAGACAGATAGACAGACAGACACACACATACACACACACACACACACACACAGAGAGAGAGAGAGAGAGAGAGAGAGAGAGAGAGAGAGAGAGAGAGATGGGTTTGCAAACGAGTCACAAGCACAGCAAACTTCTTCCAAGTCACAACAGGAGTAAGCTACTTTCACCTATCAGGTCAACCTCCTATTTTATGCTACCTCCCAACAATAATATCATATTACATCTTGTATGTCAAAGCTCTAATTCCCCAATCAGGACCCGCTGGCAACACAGCCTTTAACACATGAGCCTTTTATAGGGATATTTCTAGCACAAATTGTATTCATCTTAGAGTAAATGAACATTCTTTATTTTCTGTTATTACCATTACTGCTTTTTATTTTTGCTAAGCTGATAACTACTTGGCTATTGAACATCTGTGGGAAAGAATAGGGGAAAGATAGAGAAACAACACTTATTCTATGAAGCAAAGTAGTGATCCTGCTGTCCTGGCTAGTTTTATGTTAACCTGACACAAGCTAGAGTCATCAGAGAGGAGGGAGCCCCAGTTGAGAAAATGCCTCCATAAGAACTAGCTATCAGCAAGGCTATGGGATAGTTTCTTAGTTAGTTAGTGATTGATAAAGGAGGGTGCAACTCTCATCAGTCTGGTGCCACCTCTGTACTGGTAGACCTGAGTTTTGTAAGAAATCAGGCTAAGCAAGTCACAAGGAACAAGATAGTAAGTAGCATCCCTCAATGGCCTCTGTATCAGCTTCTGTCTCCAGGTTCCTGCCCTGTTTGGGTTCCTGTCCTTACTCCCTTCAAGGATAAATACTGATAAGGAAGTATAAGCCAAATAAACCCTTTCCTCCTCAACTTTTATTTTTGGTTATTGTGTTTCACTGCATCAAGTGAAACCCTAAAGAAGATACCTGGCTTTCATTTCTGCTCAGCTTGCTGTCTCCCAGCTTTCCAGAAATGTACTTTACTGTCTGTCTGCCCATATTCTAGGTAAAGGTTTCTTAAAATCTTTTGCTCAACCCCTATTCACCTGAGAATTTTTCACATAGTATATAGATATAGAAAACAGGTATACAACTAGTGGGTGGTTTCAGTGACATGTCCTATATAATCGTGGGCATTTGAACATTTGGTGCCCAATTGATGGAGCTGATTGTGGAAGAGATTTAGGGGGTGTGGCCTTGCTGTGGAAGTATGTCACTGAAGAAAGGTTTTAAAAGAGCAAAGCCTCATCCTCCTTACAGTTTACTTTTTCCTTTGTGCATACTGTTTAAAATATCAGCTCTCAGGCACCATTCTTCTTAACTTCTGGAACATGAAGCCAAGATAAGCTCTGTCTTCCTTAATTTGCCTTGACCCTAGTGTTCTATCACTGCAACAGAAAAAGAACTTATACAGAAATTGATACCAGGAATTGAATGCTGCTGTGAAGAATGTGACTAGGTTGTTTGTGTGAAGGATTGAGGATGACTTTGAAACTTTGGACTAGAAAAGCAGTTTAACATTATAATCAGAGCATAATGGGATGGACTGGTAAGTTTGCAGAAGATAGTAGTGCTGAGAGCAACTCAGATGGTAGAGTCCTCAAGAGGTTTCAAAGAAGAACAAAATGAGCAACTGGGTTAGACACCATTTGTGTGATATTTTGGGAAAGAATGTAGCTGGGTTTTATACCTCTCTTAAGAATTTGCCTGGGCTAAAGTTAAAATTTAAATGGACTAATTTCTCTGGCAGATTTCAGGGCAGCTTTATACTGAATCTGTCATGTGGTTGCTAGTAATCACTCTTACAGGTCTAGAGTAAAGAGGAGCAAATGGGGCCAGAAAAAAAAAGCACAAAATGTACAGTTTTAAAAGGAAAAATGAAAAAGCTGAAAGAGAGGCTTTAATTGTTGTAAAGATTAACATCATCAAGGAGTAGCCTAATGTGTGTTGGAAGAGAAAGGTACCCCCAGCTTCCAACTTCGAAAAGAAAAAGACCAAAAGAGTCCTCAGCTTCTAATGAATAACTGAGTAGAAAAAGCTACTTTAAATGTCATTCTGGGTACAGATGTCTATCTCAAGCTGACAAATAAATTACACAATGTCGCTGGCATTGTATTATTTTGGAATCAAGACAAATCAAGTGTAATGGAAATCTTCCTCTGTGGCTTCAAAGAGCCACTGAAGCCAGGCAGTTTGTGTCCGGAGGCTCCCTGCGTGAAGGTCCTGAGAGGACAGGAGTCCTTGCAAGACCACTGGACTGCATTAGAAACCCCAGAATGTGAGGAGATGCCAGATTCGTGGTATATCTGCCAAGGAGAGCTACATACAAAAAAAATGCAATCAGTTCAAATGATAGATGTATATTTCAGGCAGGAAAGCTGAAGAGCCCAATCTATCTATGCCCTTTGATGCTAGACATGTTTGGCTAGCTAGCTACAATATCGGGCCCTGCCCTAGGTGTTGGTCTTGTTTTGGTTAAGTATTTCTTCACTGGATCCCATTCCTGACTTTTGGAATGCTACTATATATTATATGACATTGTATGTTTGAAATGTTATTTGCTCTTTGATTTTCACAGAAGCTTATTATAATTAAGGGATTTCCTAAAGTCTCAAAATACTTGTAAACAGTGTTGAGGCTATAAAGACTATGGAGACATTTGATTAAATGCATTTTGTATTGTGGTTGGACCAGGAACATGGTGATTTGAATGATAAACCCCCATAGTCTCATATATTTGAATACTGACCCCTAGTTGATAGTAGTATATGGAAAAGTTTAGGAGATAAGGCCTTGATGATTTAGATTTGATTGCATAAAGTCTCACACTTCTTGCAGCTTTATCTCTCTGCCTTGTATGTGTAGTCTGAAAATATGAACTCTTAGCTTCTCCAGGAATGAGTAGGGATAGAAGGAAGAGTAGAGGAGCTGTAGGAGGAAGAAGAGGGAAAGAAAGGAAGGGGAGGGGGAGGAAGAGGGGAGGAAGATGAGAAGAGGATGATAAGGGGAGGAGAAACCACTGTGTGTGTGTGTGTGTGTGTGTGTGTGTGTGTGTGTGTGTGAGAGAGAGAGAGAGAGAGAGAGAGAGAGAGAGAGAGAGACCATAGGTGAATGTTTGCAGCAATTCTTGAACCATAGGTAAATAGTGTTTTGACTTTTTATACTGTCATAATTTATTGAATAACAACAAATATACAATGTTTAGAGGTTTCTGTGACAGCAATTTGTCACATAATCCACATACCCCAGTAGCTAGGCTGAGGCAAATACAGGTCATTATTGCCATCTTAATTACTAACATTCTCCCATCACATAGCACAGTAAATACATCCGCATGCATGCATAGTACTGACAGGATGGACATAAGTTAAGAAGACTGCAGAAAAGTAGGAAAGGTTTCATGGGTGGACTGGGAAGGAGTCTGTAGGGATAATGAACCTGACAGTGCCTTGAGGGGGCCACTACTGGAGCTGCTGGAGCCAGGTGAAAGGTTGAACTGCTCAGAAGTAGGAAATGGGTGAGGGGCAGGAAAAGGCTGATAAGATCCATGTCCAGAGAGGCAGATAGGTAAACAGGCAAGGGAACTAGGAGGCAGTGTCAACAGCAGGGGACAGAGCCAAGCAGAATCTCCAGAAAAAGAAAAGAGATCCTCAGTTCTTCCTGAACATACCAGGTATCAGATGATAGGTTGATGTGGGAGCCATGCCAACACAGTGTTAGGTGTCCATGACTTTATGAGCTCTAGGTGAAGGAGTTCCATCTTTTCCTTGGTCTGGCATGTCTGATAAGTTCAAAACTGTAGCCTGGTTTTCCTTATAGGGTTTTAATTAAATGCACATGTGCCACACAGTTTTAATTCACCTAATAAATGAATAGAGTGGGGCCACTTCCATTTCCATAAATAAGTTATTTGTCAGTTTAAGGTGGATGAGGGTTACCTAATAGATGGTGTAGGTTCTGAATATACCCAGGAACTTCTCCCTCTAAAAAGCCAGCTGCTTGTAAAATGGAAAAATCCTAGGTAGGACAATGCCCTAAAATCTTTTTTGTTGTACAATGTAGAGAAACTCAGGGCTGCACAAAGCCTGATTCCTAACAGTGAGGAAAAAGGGAAATCAAAGGCAATGAATCTATTTGAATTATTTTGTGTATGGGAGCGGGTTACTACAATTTGCACCAAATCTGAACTCCCCTGGATAAAAGCCCTCAAATTTCTAGAGTCTCATAAGAAACAGCAAGTGAGGCTTCACCTCTGGAAGCAGCCAGCATGGCATCTATAGCTGCTTCTTGGCTTGATCAATGGTACATTCTTTGTCCTTCTCTTTATCATCTTCATTCTCCTGATATTGTATGCCCTCTGCTTTTTTTCCTTCTTAGCTTGTCTGTGGCATTTGTGATGTCCTCTGTCTTGTTAAAATCTTTTGTGAACTTTGGTGACAAAGTTGTCAGAGATGGTGCTGTACCCTACTTCTCAGATACCTAGGCTCAGCACAGCCAAATGATAACTATAGATACTGTCATTGAGGTAGATTTTGGAGTGTACATCTCTAGGTGTATCCAACATGTCCCTGGAATCAGGGTTGTTCTGTAGCATGTGGTTTTGCCCACCCCCATGGCTAGCTCTATGTAGGGTCTGGCCATGGTTCCTGAGGCTAGCTTCTTAAACTAACCAAACCAGTTTAACTTGAAATGCACTCACATTTTTCAGGCCATCTGTCCCCTGGTACTGGCCTGCAGAACACCAGCTAAGGCTCACTCAGCTCCCCCTTAAACCCATGAAATCAAAACACTAGAGAATTATACCATACCAACCAGTTTTGTAACTATAAATCTCCAACCCCAAATTACCCATGCAAAGAACACACAACTCAGTTATTATGAATACAAGCTGAAGGCCTAGATTGAGCAAATATGTCACTACACTACTCTATTGCCCAGCTACATAATCCCTAGCTACTTGCTTCCCCTACAGGCCACATGGATCCCTTCCATCTTTCCTTTTTTTGAATTTATTCAATATATTCTTTATTTACATTTCAAATGATTTCCCCTTTCCAGGCTCCCTGCTCCCAGAAAGTCCCATAAGCTCTCTTCACTCCCCTTCTTCGCCCATCACCCCTTCCCACTTCCCTGTTCTGGTATTCCCCTAAAATGTGCACTGAGCCCTTCTAGGACTGGGGGCCACTCCTTCCTTCTTCATGGACATTATTTGATATGTTGATTGTGTCTTGGATATTTCAAGTTTCTAGGATAATATCTGCATATCAGTGAGTGCATACCATGAGTGTTCTTTTGAGACTGGGTTTCCTCACTTAGGATGATGTTCTCTAGCTCCATCCATTTGTCTAAGAATTTCATGAATTCATTGATTCTAGTGGATGAATAGTACTCCATTGCGTATATATACCACATTTTTTGTATCCATTCCTCAGTTGAGGGACATCTGTGTTCTTTCCAGCTTCTGGCTATTATAAATAGGGCTGCTATGTACATAGTGGAGCATGTAACCTTATTAAGTGCTGGGGAATCCTCTGGGTATATCCCAGGAGTGGTATAGCAGGCTCCTTGGGAAATGTCTTGCCCAGTTTTCTGAGAAACCTCCAGACTGATTTCCAGAGTGGTTATACCAGCTTGCAATCCCACCAGCAGGGGAGGAGTTTTCCTCCTTCTCCACATCCTTACCAACACCTACTGTCTCCTGAGTTTTTAATCTAAGCCATTCTGAGTGGTGTGAGATGAAATCTCAGGGTTGTCTTGATTTGCATTCCCCTTATGACTAATGATGTTAAAAACTACCTAAGGTGCTTCTCACCTATCTGAACTTCCTCAGGTGAAAATTCTTTGTTTAGCTCTGTACCCCAGTTTTTAATAGGGTTACTGTGACAGGCAGGTGGATCAATGGAATAGGATTGAAGACCCAGAATTGAACCCACAAACCTATGGCCACTTGATCTTTGACAAAGGAGCTGAAAACATCCAGTGGAAAAAAAGATAGCCTTTTCAACAAATGGTGCTGGTTCAATTGGAGTTCAGAATGCAGAAGAATGTGAATTGATCCATTCTTATCTCCTGGTACTAAGCTCAACCCCAAGTGGATCAAGAACCTCCACAAAAAGCCAGACACACTGAAAGTAATAGAAAAGAAACTGGGGAAGACCCTTGAGGGCATGGGCACAGGGGCAAAATTCCTGAACAGAACACTAATAGCATATGCTCTAAGATCAAGAATTGACAAATGGGACCTCATAAAATTACAAAGCTTCTGTAAGGCAAAGGCCACCTTCAAAAGGACAAATCAGCAACCTACAAATTGGGAAAAGATCTTCACCAACCCTACATCTGAGAGAGGGCTAATATCCAATATATACAAAGAACTCAAGAAGTTAGATCCCAGAAAACCAAATAACTGTTCCATCTTTTCAATCTTCAATCTCTTCCTCCACTTTGCTCTCCCTCTGTTCTCGGTCTTGTTCTCTTTCTCTTCCTCTCCCTTTCTAAAACTTTAAGCTCTGCCTTTTCCTTCCATTGACCAATCACAGGCTCTAGCCTTTATTTGATTAAGATTTCACCTGGCATGACCTGAGTACATGATCTACTCCTTGTCAGGGCACCCCTCTTGAGCCAGCAGAATATACAAACAGCAGTCCTCAACATTGTTTTTTTGTTGTGGCTTCTACTTACCCTTCTTCTCAGAGTTGTGAATTACAGGTAATTTCCAGTCTCATGTGTTTTAGCAACTGTCAGAGATGTGTTCAAGGATTTTCCCAGACCTCAGCCTTGGGGTCTGTTGGATTAACAATATTATCCCAGCCTGTCACACAGTGGCCATCCCACTGTTTGCTATCATGTTTTCCATTACAGATTTCTGGCTTGGTAGCTTCTGAAATCCTTATTTTTTTTTTGGAAGGTTACACAGGGAGTCCTTTCCAATTGTGATCGTTTGTATATGCTTAGCCCAGAGAGTGGTATTATTACTTGTTGGAGTAGGTATGTCACTGTGGCAAGGGCTTAAGACTCTTACCCTAGCTGTCTGGAACTCAGTCTTCCACTAGCAGCCCTCAGATGAAGATGTAGAACTCTCAGCTCCTCCTGCACCATGCCTGCCTGGATGCTGCCATGCTTCTGCCTTGATAATAATGGACTGAACCTCTGAATCTGTAAACCAGCCCCAATTAAATGTTGTCCTTATAGGAGTTACCTTCGTCATGAAGCCTGTTCACAGCAGTAAAACCCTAACTAAGAAGTTGTTACCAGGAGTGAGCTATTACTGTGATAAGTCTGACTGCTTTTGTTTGGAAGAATGTAGATTTGGGAACTTTGGATTTGGAAAGCAGTAGAAGGCTTTAAATGGGGCTAAATTGACCATCCTAATAGAAATATGGAAGACTTTGTTGCTATGAGTGATCTGAACTCTGTAAACCTGGCCCAAGAGATTTCAGAGGAGAACTTCAGAATGTGGCAGAGATGGTGTTTGTGGTATTTTGGTGAAGAATGTGGCTGCTTTTTTGCCCTTGTCTGAAGTGTCTACCTGAGGCTAAGGTAAAGAGATTTATGTTAATTGCATTGATAAAGGAAGTCTCAAAAAAACCCAGTAGAGACTTTCTTCTCTGGTTAAGTCTCATGAAGAGCATTTTGAACAAGTGTAGCAAGCTTAGAAAGGAAATATACAAAATGTATGGTTCTGGTATTAAAGGAGCACCAGGAATTGAAATGGAGCTGAATCCTATGTACAAAGAGATATAGTATTAGAAGAGTGGGATTTCAGGGCAGGATACTACCTAACTAAATTTAGATCCAGGTTTGGTGTTACCCCACTTTAATCCCAGGAGACAGGCAAGCAGATCTCTTGAGTTCAAGGACAATCTACAGAGCAAATTCCAGGACAGCCAAGCTTAGGTAGAGAGGGAAGTGGAAAACAGAGAGGTGGTAATAGCATAGTGGAGGGGGGCATGTTCCAGCCCCAGCAAGCAGCAGAACAAGGCAGCTTTGGACATGTGGCTCTGGCTTTAGAGTGAAAAATAGAAGAGACTACTGGGACAATTGATGCTGGTTAGCTGGAGCTCAGAAATTAGTGGTGATTAAGAAGAGACCAGGATCACTGAGGTGAAGACCTTCTGGGAAGTGTTTTCTGCAAGCACAAAGAAACTGTATTCCAAAGATAGCCAAGATTGTAGTACCTCATGCTGTAGCTGCACTTAGTAATGTGTAAGAATCACCCACGTGGTACTGGTTTTGAAGGCATGAAAGGGTCATGAAGAGCAGGTGAGGCTTGGCATTGAGAAGCCATGGAAGGCTATTGTGGAAACCTAGTTGCAGTGGAATACCCCAGTGTATTGGAAATGCCAGTACCATGGGATGATCACCGAGAACAGCAGCAGCAGTGGAGTAGATCAACCTGAGCTTAGAGTGCTACAGAGGGCAGAGCTGGAGAAGTGACACCAGCCCGCTGGAGGAGCTCTGAAGATCATGTGTGAATCCCAGACATTGGAACAAGAAGGTGTAACATTGAAGGTGACTTGGAAACCCCAAGATGATTGAGACCCAGAGCTTTCAGCTATCTGCTGAGGAAAGCTCTTAACAGGGAGTAGAAGCAGCCCATGTGAGAAAAGTTTGTTGCAGTCAACAAAGATGAAAAAGGAGTTGGACACCTGAAGACCACTTTGTCATCAGGCATGGAGATGCAGTGTTTGGACATTGTCTAGCTCTTTTTCTGTCTTGCTTTGGGGATTACAGTTAAGTGATTGAATGAATCTCAGAAGAGACATTGAACTTTGGACTTTTAACATTGTTGAGACTGCTATAGACTATGGGTAGATTTGAAGTTGGACTAAATGTATAATGATGGATATGGTTATTTGGTATATGGCTACTGAACATGAAGAGACTGTGTGTAGCTAGACAATACCTATGAAGTGAAAACTGTCAATGACAAATTGGTGTCAAGGATGATTGTTGTGTTAGTCATGGTGTGTTTAGGTATGGCCCCCATAGACTCGTGTGTTTGAACAAGCCTATGGGGGCCAGGGAGTGGAATGTGATGGTTTGTATATGCTTGGCCAAGGAAGTGGCACTAATAGGAGGTATGGCCTTGTTAGAGTAGGTATGTCACAGGGGGCATGGGTTCAGACCCTCACCCTAGTTGTCTGGAAGTCAGTTTTCTACTAGCAGCATTCAGATGAAAATGTAGAACTTTTAGTGCTGCCTGTACCATGCCTGCCTGGATTCTGCCATGCTCCTAGCTTGATAATAATGGACTGAATTTCTGAATCTGTAATCCAGCCTCAATTAAATGTTGTCCTTATAAGAGTTGCCTTGGTCATCGTGACTGTTCATAGCAGTCAAACCCTAACTAAGATACCAATTTGACATTGACAGTTTTCACTTCATAGATACTGTCTAGCTACACCCTTACTCTGTACATGTTCATTAGCTATATACCAAATAACCATGTCCATTGCATCTGAAGGTGGTGTGTTTTTTCTTGGTGCTGGGGCCACAGATTCCAGGACAAATATAATGATGTTCTGGGTCTCTGTGCATATCCATCTAGCCCAGATTTGGGAAATAGCTTTATATCATTGTTCCCAAAGTGGTTGTTCTTGATCTAGACCTCCAGAATCAGGTTCTTGGTGCTGAACAGTTTGAATCTGGTCAGTAAAGAGCAGAAGTGACAGTGGTCCTGCTTATTTGTAGGCCATTATCTTTTTCCTGATGTTTGTGGAACTTTCAAGAGGCAAGGATGAGTTGGATAAAATATTCGTTCTTGAAAGGCTGTGGGCAAGCAGTTCTATAGCATTGATCTCAATTGGTACCTTCAAATCTCCTACAGGCAGCAAATACTTGGGTCTTGTCATTTAAAAACCTCTAGTCACAAGATTTCAGTCTTTGACTTATTTCATCCAGTCATATTCAATGTTGTTATGGATATAATTCAATTTTCCTTCAATTTTTCTTCCCCGTACTTGTTTTTTTTTTTTTTCTTTTTTTTTTTTAAATCTTTTCTTGCAATCATTGTCCTCTTCTATAGTTGTTGTTTACGGTATAATTTTGTTTTCTTATTATTTGCTTTATAGGGTACCATTTATGTTTTTATGACATTTTTAAGTTAAATTACCATTTATAGTATTGCAGGAAGCATACTTGCAACTTGAGTGTGGAAGTCAGAGGACAACTTATCTGTATTGCTTCTCTCCTTCCCTTGGTTGAGTTCTGGGGAATTGACTTCAGGTAGTTTGTTTTAGTCTTAAGTACCTCTGCCTGGTGAACTGTAAGAACCAAAAGAAAAAACGGGGTACTTCTGCACCCCATGCCTCGGAAACCAGCACCCCAAAACACCCACGAGAGACAGACCTGATGCAATTTGCAAGAGGATTTTAATTTCCAGAGCTCTGGGGGGTTACAGTTTCCCCAGCAAGGTGAAGATGTAAGCCCGCTGAGGACTGGTTTGCCTTGCCTTTTATGGACTTATAACAGAACCCGCCTACCACAAGCTTCTAAGCCAATCTGTTCAAACCATCCGAACTCGAGCTCTCTGACGACCTATCAGCCTCTCACAGAGGCTGGAAGAACTAGTTAAGTCATTTCCGCTTACGTGGCCTCCACGCACTGTCGCGCCCACCCTCCCCCACTGGAGTTGGAGATCGAGGTGCCTCCCACGTGCCCAGGCACAGGGGATTCCTAGCTTATAATCTTATCCTTTCAGAACTAACTCACACGCCTTTTTTTTTTATATATTTGAAAACATTCCATTTTTTCCTTACACCTGGATCTGGGCCTAGGTGGTAGCTGAGTTGGGCAACTTGCCAGAGTTTTCACATCCACATCATTAGGGTGAGCCATTCAGCACTGCTCCAGTTAGCTCACACAATGCTGTAGCCAGCAAGGGGCAGGACAAGCTCTCTTGTTCTCATGACCTCAGGCTGTCTCTCCAGCTGGAGTGGGCAAGATGCAAGGAAGGCAACATCTCTCCCTTGCCTATATGGGTGACCAGCTCTTCTGTGCATATACCAGCTCTCCCGAGTGTCATAGTGATGGAAGGGGCCAACTCTACACAGCCCTTGGATATCAACATGGTCCCTGGTGGCAGACCAGAGCAGAAACATCTGCAGGGCCGTTGGTGGTAGCCTGGACCACTGACACTGACACAAACATATACTGCTATATGGCTGTGGACCCAGGCAAGTCCTCAGGTGGCAGGGCAGGCTACTCACATCAGGCTGTTTCTCACCACATTGGCATCTCCAGTTTCACCTCTCTTCACAATGCTCAAACTGTTCTGCTTCTCTTTCTTTCTCATCTCTCCACCACATGCTTGCACATCATAGTGCAGTACCATTCATATCAGATTTATATTAACATAATTACAGAAAGCTACACAAAAAATGTATTCTCTATTTCCATTTTGGTATTACTAACTTCCTTCCTTCTTTCCTTCCTTCCTTCCTTCCTTCCTTCCTTCCTTCCTTCCTTCCTTTCTCTCCTCTCGTTTTTTTTATATTCTAATTAGTTTCCTCTCCCTCTTTCCTCCCAGTTCTACCCCATTTTTCCTATCCCTCTCCATCCACTCTTCCTCCATTTCTCTTCAAAAAGGCCCTTCCATGAATGTCAACCTGCCATGGCATATCAAGTTGCAGCAAGACTAGGCACCTCCTTTCATCTAATAGGGAAAAAGATATCTACAGGGTTTATCAAGCTCCACATAATGATTGGCTGTGGGTCTCCTAATCTGTTTTTATGAGTTCCTGTATGAAGCTTCTCTGATGGCAATTGTTAGGCACCAATCTATGCATATATCTGCTGCAGACTAATCTCAGCCGGGAATTGTAGTCGCAGGAAACCAGGGTTCTTTTGGTCCAGGAAGGCATGGAATCGCTGAATGACACTCAGACACCCAATGTAGAGGTGGTTTAGAATCTGAGTGTAATTTTTACCTCTAAAACAGGAGATTTTAAGCATGAGGGATTGACGTTTCCATATCAAAAGATGTATCCAGTAAAGCAGGTACAATGGGCAATTAGCATAACCATTTGGCACAAGGAAATGTAAAATCAACCTGGTAAAATGCTTCCCTTATAACAAATTTAGAAGCTCAAACACAGATAACACCAGTATTCCTGATACAAACTTTTTTCTTATATGTTTCAGAACTATTTTTTTATTTATTAAAAGTCAATACTTTTTTTTCCCTCAACAAAAGAATGAATACAAAAATTGTGGTCTCTATACACAATGAATGGAGTACTACTCAGCCATTAGAAAAAATGAATTCATGAAATTCTTAGAGAAATGGATGGAAGTGGAAAACATCATACTAAGTAAGGTAACAGAGTCTCAAAAGTATATCCATGGTATGCACTCACTGATAAGTGGATATTAGCCTAGAATCCTGGGACACCAAAGACACAATGCACATACCAAATGATGTCCAACAAGATGGAAGGAGTGGATCCTGATTCTGGAAATGCTCAAAGGATCAGTGAAAGGGAATACTAGAACAGGGAAGTGGGAAAGGCTGGATGGGGGAACACAGGGAAGGAAAAGGGCATGTGGGATATTTGGGGGGCAGGGAACCAGAAAAGGGAAATGAAATGTAAATATAGAATATATCCAATATAAAAAAACTGATACAAACTTTTAAAGAGACTTCAAAGGATGTTTTTTCAGACCCCCTAAGTGGGGTCTGCAAGACAAAAGCAGTTCCTCACAAGCTTCCATTGAGGAAACTGAGCTATGAACTAACTCAAATGTAAATTTAATCTGCCCAACACCCACCTGTCCAGCAAAGACATAGTAGGAGGTTCCTCAAATGTAAATATCTTGTAATCTGAGCCTTTTGTCTAAGACCTGGTCCAACACCCATGTTTCCTGCAAGGAATTTATGTCAACCACTAAGGCAACGTGTTGCAGTTCTAAGAAAAGAGGTTTTTGGCCTGTGATTTTACTTCAAAGGATTCGTTTACATCTTATTTGCTTGCCTTTTCTTAGCTCTGGGCCATTAGAATAATCTTTCAAGAGAAGAAAAGGGGGGAAGCTTGGAAACAAAGCAAATTTCCAAGTGAGACTTTGGCTTCTACTTAGGGGTGTTCTGAAGGCTCTAAGAGACATTTTCCCTTCTCAGTCTATAGAACTTTGTCGCACAGAATCTGTTGGAGCTACTGAGCTATATAGCAGAATATCATTAGGAATCATTTCATTGAATTTTTCCCAGTAATGTTTGGTTCTATCTTAGGTCTCTGGGCTATCCAGCCTCTGTTTCCAACTCCTCCAGGCAGTGTCAGGAGGCAAGGGTCTAAAGCTAGAACAATTATTGATTTAACCATCTCATAATTTCTGTAACACCTTTACTCTAGCACAGGTATGTATGTTGAAGGTTTTGTGGCTGGATCGGTGTCCCAATGGCTCCATTGGAAGTCTTTTGGACTATAGGACATGGTCTGTCCAGGATCCCCATTTCATATTGCTAGATCCAACCTATTGTACTAGGTTTATAGCTTTTTCCAGAGATGCCCTCTGCCCCCAATTCGGGTTGTCTCTCCCAATATTATTCTCCCTTCATCTTCCACTAACCTCATCTATCCTGTTCCCATCATTATCCCCCATGAAAACCCCTCCACCATCTACCTGTGATGTCAACTCCATTTCTCCTTCTCAGATTCATGCATTCCCCTTTGAGCCTTCATTATTTCTTAGCTACTCTGGGTCTGTGAATTGTAGCCCAATTATTCCTTACTTTATGGCTAATATGCACTTAAGTGAGTGCATAGCATGTTTTTCTTTCTAGTTCTGGATTACCTCACTTCATATGATTTCTTTCTAGTACTTTCTATTTTCTGAAAATTTGATGATTTCATTGTTTTTAACAGTTGAGTAATGTTCCATTGTATAAATGTACCACAGTTTCTTTATCCATTCTTCTGTTGAGGGGCATCTAGGTTGTTTTTAGTTCCTGGCTATTACTAATAAAGCTGCTATGAACATAATTTTGCAACTCTCCTTATGGTATGGTGAGCATCCTTTGGGTATACAGGAGTGGTATAGTTAGGTTTGGAGGTAAAAATATTCCCAATTTTCTGAGAAACTGCCATATTAATGAAGTGGCTGTACAAGCTTACACTCACACCAGCAATGCAGGAGCGTTTCCTTGCTCCATATCCTTGCCAACATGAGCTATAACTTGTGATTTTGAACTTAGTTATTCTGAAAGGGATAAGATGGGATATCAGAATCATTTTGATTAGCATTTCCCTGATGGCTAAGGATCTTGAATATTTCTTTTTTAGTGCTTTTGAAGTAAAACCTAATGAGTTATTGGACTTCCCCTGTTTCTATTATGTACCTACTTTGTAGTACAGCTCAGCCTCTGGGAAGCAGAAGTCTTCTGCCAATATTTTGGGCCAGAATATGGGGTAGGGGGTGCTGTTGGCAATATTTGGCTGGTTTTAAGGAGTGTTAGGGGTCAGTAGGCAATGTTTTACCTGGAGTTACTACTACCAGCATGACATCCTGGAAAGCAGCTAGAGTTATGGGCACATGGAAGGGGACACAGTTTGAGACTTTTGGATGGGCTTTAAGGAGAGTTAGTGGGTGGTGGGCAGTATCTTACCAGAGGTCCCTAGTACCAGCCTTACCTCCCAAAAGTCTCAGGAATTGTGGGCTAGAATATGGAGCTCAGAAGAGAGGGTGCCGTTTGGGGCTGTTGGGTGGCTTTAATTACTGTGATGGGGGAATTGATGGTGTATTACCTCGGTATACCTATTTTTATGCATACATATATATGTTATGATCTCCAAGTAGACACAAATATGGTTCTCATACTAAATTCTAGGCTGTTTGCAGCCTAAAAAATCAGTATTCAAGAATGCAGAGTTGGTAGAACAGTCAGGTTTATTCAATACTGGCACTTTGGAAAGTAGAGAAGTCAACTATCTCCACATCTCTGTATAGATTCTGGAGCACATAAGCACAGGGAGAGAGAGAGAGAGAGAGAGAGAGAGAGAGAGAGAGAGAGAGAGAGAGAGAGAGAGAGAGAGACTGGGCTTAACACATGGTTTCCAGGGTACAAATTTGGCTGGCCTAAAATTCAGTATTTTTTTAGAAACAAAGAAATAAGAATCTGTGTGACACAGAGGCACACATTAACAAAGTCAAAGATGCTCAGAAGAAAGGATAGAACACAACATAAACTAAGTCAGCAAGTACACAAGGCCAAAGTTCCCATGGCTTTATTCTTTTTTCAATAAATGTTATTCTTTGTTGGGGGGTTCCCCTACCTCTAACCTCCTGGGGTTGTATATTTCCATTCATTCTGCTGACCCTCAGGCTTCATTCCTGGTCTCTCTAACCACTCTCTGCCCAATACCTGATCATGTTCCCCTAATGAAAATGGTAACAGTGTCTTTTACACTTTGCCTGGAATCTGACTTCACAGTCTTTAAAAAAATCTGTGCAAAGCAAATGAAGGAGAGGGAAAAGGGGGTAGAACCCCAAGACACCAAGATCTGGGACTTCAGCAGCAGGGCCTTTGAGTAAACAATAAATTTATCATGACTGGGAGATTAAAAGATTTGTGAAAATTTTTTTCATCATAGAGAAGATTTCTGGAATATGGGCCCTTAGTGGGCTAGATACTTGTGATAGAACCAATATTTTCCTACACAATGGCCTCAAACTCATGGTGACACTTCCTTCTCAGCCTCCTGTTTCTAGTATTACAGGGTATGGCACCATAACAGGGAAACTTTTGAAACTTTATAGTGTTCTAGGGTCTGATATTCCAAACTTACACTAGGAATATATATTCTGTGTTTTTATTGTATTGGTAATATATCCTTGAAGTCTTCACTTTTGATTATTACTATTTTCACTTTATTTATTTATTTATTTATTTATATACTTATTTATTTATTTATATATTTATTTATTTATTTATTCTTTCTTTCATTCTTTCATTTATTTAATGTATATGAGTACATTGTAGCTGTACTGATTTTTGTCAGCCATGATGTGATTGCTGAGATTTGAACTCAGGACCTTTGGAAGAACAGTCATAGCTCTTAACCCCTGAGCCCTCTCTCCAGCCCTAATAAATCCAGTACATTTTACTTACTGATTTATTTATTTATTTATTTATTTATTTATTTATTTATTTCTTCATATAATTTTGGTTTTCTAAGACAGAGTTTCTCTGTGTAGAGCCGACTGTCCTAGAACTCACTCTGTAGACCAAGCTGGCCTCGAACTTAGACTTCCACCTGCCTCTGCTTCCCAAGTGCTAGGATTAAAGGCATGTGCACGTTTTTCACTTCTAAAAGTATTATTTGAACACTTTTCAACCGTATTTGGTTCTTTCCATTAGCTTTTAATGCATTTTTTTCTGTTTATTTGTCACATTGTAATTGCAGAGCATGTGTATGTATACATGTTTCATCATATTAACTAAGCAATAAATATAATTGCCCATGCAAAGAGGACTAGGTGACTATGGAATATGATTGAAAAGGGCTTTTCATTGCATGTTTCAGATGTGTTTTCAGGCCTATTGAATAAATCAATAAAATAAAATTTAAAACAACTTTGAAATTATACCATTTTATAGCTTAAAATTGATGTATTTAAGCAAATCTGAGAAGGTTAATATTTGATGGGAGATTTTTCAAATTCTTTCAAAGAAAATCTCCAGTGTATGTGTATATACTGTTTGGACATATCCTATTGCTGCAATAAAACAGCATGACCAAGGCAACTTAGAGAAGAAACGGCTCATTTGGTCATAAAATTCCAGAGGGATAGGACTGGAATTCATCATCATCACCATCATCATCATCATGGGAAAAAGTAGAAAGCTGAGAGCTTACATCTTGAGCATCACACATGAAACAAAGAAAGAAAATTGGCAATAGCAAAGGTATTTTTAGTCTTGCCCCTTACCCCCTACCTACCCAGGCTCCCCAGTGACATACTTCTTCCAACAAAGCCACATCTTTCTTTTTTGTTTTGTTTTGTTTTGTTTTGTTTTGTTTTGTTTTGTTTGAAAACAGGGTTTCTCTGTATAGTCCTGGTTGACCTGGAACTCACTGTGTAGACCAGGCTGGCCTCGAACTTAGAAATCTGTCTGCCTCTTCCTCCCAAGTGCTAGGATTAAAGGCATGTGCCACCACTGTCCAGCTCACATCTCTTAAACTCACCAAAGTAGTGTTGCCAACTTGGTACCAAGTATTCAAACACTCAAGATTATGGGAGACCTCATTTAATCATACTTTTTATCACTGTGACAAATATCTGAAAGAAACTATTTGAAAGACACTTTTTCACGGATTCAGCATGGGGGAAAGTGAACCATCTGACCAGGGGAACATGAATGAGGTCAAAATGTGTCCAAAATCCCCAAAGTATCATTTTGAGACCAGCTTGAGGCCAGCAGGAGTATGAATTGCTTCCTCCTTGTTCTGGGCTTGTATGTCATAGCACATATATACATTTGACACCCCTACCTCCACCTCCCCTTCAAAACAGTCATGTAGCCTCAAGGCCATGATACAGGTTTAATTTCCTTTCTCCATAAAAGGAAATGTCCTCTTAATGTAAGTGAAGCATTGCCAGCACCTCAACCCTAACCAGTAATGTACTCCCACCTCCAAAACCCCACCCACTCTACAAATAAATTTGCAACACTGAAAACCATCCCCCCCACCCATAGACCCAGCCCCACACATACCTCCATCCTCACTCAAGACAACCAAATTCCTGCAAAACCATCTGCCCAGACAAGCTTCATTCCTTTCATTCCAGGCCAACTTGCTGGCACCTGAATACACCAAGATCAGAAGTAGAGCATGACTTCCATCAGAGTTTCTAGTTTATCTCTAACTGGATACATTATTTCTGTGCTGATGGTAGGTTGAGGTTTTTATGGTATTACAGTATAGTAAAGGAAGGTTGTTCCCCTCATAATGACCAATAACCAGGAGTCAAACATACACACACATACAAACACACACACACACACACACACACACACACACACACAAACAAACACACACAAACACTCAGACACACAGATATGCAGGCAGACAGATAGACAGACAGACAGACAGACACACACACACACACACACACACACACACACACACACACAGATGGGTTTACAAATGAGTCACAAGCACAGCAAACTTCTTCCAAGTCACAACACGAGTAAGCTACTTTCACCTATCAGGTCAACCTCCTATTTTATGCTACCTCCCAACAATAATATCATATTACATCTTGTATGTCAAAGCTCTAATTCCCCAATCAGGACTCGCTGGCAACACAGCCTTTAACACATGAGCCTTTTATAGGGATATTTCTAGCACAAATTGTATTCATCTTAGAGTAAATGAACATTCTTTATTTTCTGTTATTACCATTACTGCTTTTTATTTTTGCTAAGCTGATAACTACTTGGCTATTGAACATCTGTGGGAAAGAATAGGGGAAAGATAGAGAAACAACACTTATTCTATGAAGCAAAGTAGTGATCCTGCTGTCCTGGCTAGTTTTATGTTAACTTGACACAAGCTAGAGTCATCAGAGAGGAGGGAGCCCCAGTTGAGAAAATGCCTCCATAAGAACTAGCTATCAGCAAGGCTATGGGATAGTTTCTTAGTTAGTTAGTGATTGATAAAGGAGGGCCCAACTCTCATCAGTCTGGTGTCACCTCTGTACTGGTAGACCTGAGTTTTGTAAGAAATCAGGCTAAGCAAGTCACAAGGAACAAGATAGTAAGTAGCATCCCTCAATGGCCTCTGTATCAGCTTCTGTCTCCAGGTTCCTGCCCTGTTTGGGTTCCTGTCCTTACTCCCTTCAAGGATAAATACTGATAAGGAAGTATAAGCCAAATAAACCCTTTCCTCCTCAACTTTTATTTTTGGTTATTGTGTTTCACTGCATCAAGTGAAACCCTAAAGAAGATACCTGCCTTTCATTTCTGCTCACCTTGCTGTCTCCCAGCTTTCCAGAAATGTACTTTACTGTCTGTCTGCCCGTATTCTAGGTAAAGGTTTCTTAAAATCTTTTGCTCAACCCCTATTCACCTGAGAATTTTTCACATAGTACATAGATATAGAAAACAGGTATACAACTAGTGGGTGGTTTCAGTGACATGTCCTATATAATCTTGGGCATTTGAACATTTGGTGCCCAATTGATGGAGCTGATTGTGGAAGAGATTTAGGAGATGTGGCCTTGCTGTGGAAGTATGTCACTGAAGAAAGGTTTTAAAAGAGCAAAGCCTCATCCTCCTTACAGTTTACTTTTTCCTTTGTGTATACAGTTTGAAATATCAGCTCTCAGGCACCATTCTTCTTAACTTCTGGAACATGAAGCCAAGATAAACTCTGTCTTCCTTAATTTGCCTTGACCCTAGTGTTCTATCACTGCAACAGAAAAAGAACTTGTACAGAAATTGATACCAGGAATTGAATGCTGCTGTGAAGAATGTGACTAGGTTGTTTGTGTGAAGGATTGAGGATGATTTTGAAACTTTGGACTAGAAAAGCAGTTTAACATTATAATCAGAGCATAATGGGTTGGACTGGTAAGTTTGCAGAAGATAGTAGTGCTGAGAGCAACTCAGATTGTAGAGTCCTCAAGAGGTTTCAAAGAAGAACAAAATGAGCAACTGGGTTAGACACCATTTGTGTGATATTTTGGGAAAGAATGTACCTGGGTTTTATCCCTCTCTTAAGAATTTGCCTGGGCTAAATTTAAAATTTAAATGGACTAATTTCTCTGGCAGATTTCAGGGCAGCCTTATACTGAATCTGTCATGTGGTTGCTAGTAATCACTCTTACAGGTCTAGAGTAAAGAGGAGCAAATGGGGCCAGAAAAAAAAAGCACAAAATGTACAGTTTCAAAAGGAAAAATGAAAAAGCTAAAAGAGAGGCTTTAATTGTTGTAAAGATTAGCATCATCAAGGAGTAGCCTAATGTGTGTTGGAAGAGAAAGGTACCCCCAGCTTCCAACTTCGAAAAGAAAAAGACCAAAAGAGTCCTCAGGTTCTAGAGAATAATTGAGTAGAAAAAGCTACTTTAAATGTCATTCTGGGTACAGATGTCTATCTCAAGCTGACAAATAAATTACACAATGTCGCTGGCATTATATTATTTTGGAATCAAGACAAATCAAGTGTAATGGAAATCTTCCACTGTGGCTTCAAAGAGCCGCTGAAGCCAGGCAGTTTGTGTCAGGAGGCTCCCTGCGTGAAGGTCCTGAGAGGACAGGAGGCCTTGCAAGGCCACTGGTCTGCATTAGAAATCCTAGAATGTGAGGAGATGCCAGATTCGTGGTATATCTGCCAAGGAGAGCTACATATAAAAAATGCAATCAGTTCAAATGATAGATGTATATTTCAGGCAGGAAAGCTGAAGAGCCCAATCTATCTATGCCCTTTGATCCTAGACATGTTTGGCTAGCTAGCTACAATATCGGGCCCTGCCCTAGTTGTTGGTCTTGTTTTGGTTAAGTATTTCTTCACTGGATCCCATTCCTGACTTTTGTAATGCTACTATATATTATATGACATTGTATGTTTGAAATGTTATTTGCTCTTTGATTTTCACAGAAGCTTATTATAATTAAGGGATTTCCTAAAGTCTCAAAATACTTTTAAACAGTGTTGAGGCTATAAAGACTATGGAGACATTTGATTAAATGCATTTTGTATTGTGGTTGGACCCGGAACATGGTGATTTGAATGATAAACCCCCATAGTCTCATATATTTGAATACTGACCCCTAGTTGATAGTAGTATATGGAAAAGTTTAGGAGATAAGGCCTTGATGATTAAGTATGTCATTGAGGGATAGATTTGATTGCTTAAAGTCTCACCATTCTTGCAGCTTTATCTCTCGGCCTTGTATGGGTAGTCTGAAAATATGAACTCTTAGCTTCTCCAGGCGCCATACTTTTGCTATGTCACCATGAACTCTTATCCCTTTGGAACAATAAACCAAAAATAAACTCTTTTTTCTTTAAGTTGCCTTGGTGATAGTGATTTATTACATCAAAGTAACTAATGTGTAAATTAACCATTTAGAGATAATATTATTGAATGTCTGTGAGAGATTATTGAAGTAAGCACACACATGATACAACACATGTAGAGGTTCATTGAACAATCTTGCAGAATCATCTTCCCCCTTTCCATGTGTTCTAGGGACAGAGCTCATGTCTAATGAGCTTATATAGCAAGCTCTTTACATACTAAGCTATCTCGTGGATCAAAATATTTATTTTAGAGCAATACCTTGATCTGAATATGGTGACCCATGCCTTTAGCTCAGAGTCCCAAGAGAAAAAGGGAGATGCAAGGTAGAAAACAGTTTTTTTTCTGCCATGATTAGGAGGAAGAAGAACCATGTTAGGTGTATGTGTGTGGGGTGGGGGGCGGGACTGGGCGTATGACCTATTGACCTATACTACAAGTGAGTGGCCAAGGATGATTGGCATGGGCATGTGGAATTATCCACTAAAGTTTAGGGCAAGTGGAAAGGTGGAGATAATAAATTTGTAAGAGCATTCTTTTCCAGGAGGAACATAATCAACGCCCAGCAATTGTGCTTAGGAGGCAAGTTGTCAAGTAACAGAGTGTGTGTCTTTTATCCACAGCTTCAAAAAGCTTGGGAAGGGGTTAGTAGCATGGTCACATCCCAGAGCAAGGTGAGTAGAACAAAAGGGAAGCTGGGTGAGAGCTGGTAGCAGAGTCAAATATACATAAAATTTACTACACATTAAAGATGAAATCAAATTCTATTATAAGAAGATATATATCCCCGTTTGATTTTGTGTGAAGAAATAAATCTTGGCTAAATATTTGATACTACAAGGTGTATAATGGCTTCAATGTGTTTCAGAGTTGATTGATATTTTGATTTTATACTCATCAATGCTAAGATGGTCATATTTTAACATTTAAGAAGGCAAATCCTGTTTTTTTTCCTTTTTTAAAATTGTTTTTTGAATTGTATATTTTATTTACATTTCAAATACTATCTCTCATTCAGATTTTCTAATTTTGATGAGTATAGGCTTTTGTAGTGATATCTGATGATTTTTTGAATTTCCACAGTTTCCATTGTTATGTCTCCCTTTTCATTTCTGATTTTATTAATTTGGATACTGTCTCTGTGCCCTCTAATTTGTCTGGCTAAGGGTTTATCTATCCTGTTGGTTTACATAAATATCCAGCTCCTGGTTTTGTTGATTCTTTCTATAGTTTTTTTTGTTTGTTTGTTTGCTTTGTTTTTTTTGTTTTTGTATCTATTTGGTTGATTTTGACCCTGAGTTTGATGATTTCCTGCTGTCTACTCCTCTTGGGTGTATTTGCTTGTGTTTGTTCTAGAGCTTTCAGGTGTGCTGAGAAACTGCTAGTGTAAGCTCTCTCCAGTTTCTTTTTGGAGGCACTTGGAACTATGAGTTTTCCTCTTACCACTGCTTTCATTATGTTCCATAAATTTTGGTATGAAGTGTCTTCATTTTCATTAAATTCTAAAAAATCTTTAACTTCTTTCCTTATTTCATTCTTGACCAAGTTATCATTGAGTAGAGCATTGTTCAGCTTCCATGTGTACTTGGTATGTGTGTGTTCCATTTTTTGTTTCCATTGTTTTCCATTGGAATTTAAGGCCAGTCTTAGTCACTGGTTGTCTTATACAGTGCACGGGATTACTTCAATCTTCTTCTATCTGTTGAGGCCTGATTTGTTAATTTTGGAGAACATGCTATGAGGTGCTGAGAAGAAGGTTTCTTCTTTTGGTTTCGGATGAAATGTTCTATAAATATCTGTTAGATCCATTTGGTTCAGAACTTCTGTCATTTTCACTGTGTCTCTGTTTATTATCTGTTTCCATGATCTGTCCATTGCGGACACTGGGGTAAAGTCTCCTACTATTATTGTGTGGGCTATGATGTTTGCTTTGAGCTTTAGTGAATTTTCTTTTATGAATGTGGGTGCCATTATATTTGGAGCATAGACATTCAGAATTGAGAGATGATCTTGGTACGTTTCCCCTTTGACAAGTATAAAGTGTCCTTCCTTATCTTTTTTGATAACCTTTGGTTGAAATTTGATTATATTTAATATTAGAATTGCTTCTTCACGTTGTTTCATGGAACCAGTCACTTGAAAAATTGTTTTCCAAACTTTTACTCTGAGGTAGTGTCTATCTTTGTCACTGAGGGGTGTTTTCCTTATGCAGCAAAATGCTGGGTCCTCTTTACATATCCAATCTGTTAATCTATGTAATTTTATTGGGGAATTGAGTCCATTGATGTTAAGAGATATTCAGGAAAAGTGATTGTTACTTCCTGTTATTTTTGTTGTTAGAGGTGGAATTATGAATGTGTGGCTCTTCTTTTGGGTTTGTTGAAAGATTGCCTTCTAACATTTTCTAGGCTATACTCTCCCTCCTTGTGTTGGCATTTTCCATCTAATATCCTTTGTAGGGCTGTATTTATGGGAAGATATTGTTGAAATTTCGTTTTGGCATAGTATATCTTGGTTTCCCCACCTCTGGTAATTGAGAGTATTGCTGGGTACAGTAACCTGGGCTGGCATTTATGTCTCTTAGGGTCTGTATGAGATCTGCCCAGGCTCTTCTCAATTTCATAGTTTCTGGTGAGATGTCTGGTGAAATTCTGATAGGTCTGCCTTTATACATTACTTGACCTTTTCCCCTTTAATATTCTTTCTTTGTTTTGTACATTTGGTGTTTTGACTATTACATGATGGGAGGGTTTTCTTTTCTGGTACAGTCTATTTGGACTTCGGTAGGCTTCATATATATTCTTGGGCATCTCTTTCTTTAGGTTAGGGAAGCTTCTGTAATTTTGTTGAAAATATTTGCTGGCCCTTTAAGTTAGGAATCTTCATTCTCTTCTATACCTATTTTTCTTAACTTTGGTCTTCTCATTGCATCTTGGATTTCCTAGATCTTTTGAGTTTGGAACATTTTGCTTTTTACATTTTCTTTGACTGATATGTCAATGTTTTCTAAGTTTTTCTCTGCACCTGAGATTCTCTTTTCTATCTCTTGTATTTTGTTGGTGATGCTTTCATCTAGGACACCTGACCTCTTTCCTAGGTTTTTTAATTACATGGTTGTCTCCCCTTTGTGATTTCTTTTTTGTTTCTAGTTCCATTTTTTTATATCTTGGATGGTTTGTTCATTTCCTTTGCCACTTTGATTGTGGTCTTTTAGGTAGTTAGTTGTGGCCTTTTTAACATCCTCTATGATCATGCCCAGGCGGAGGTGGCATATGCCTTTAATCCCAGCACTTCGGAGGTAGAGGCAGGTGGATTTCTGAGTTTGAGGCCAGCCTGGTCTACAGAGTGAGTTCCAGGAGAGCCAGGACTATACAGAGAAACCCGGTCTCAAAAACTGAAACAAAACAAAACAAAACAAAACAAAACAAAAAAAACCAAAAGCAAACAAAAATACAAAAACAAAAACCATCAAACAACAATAACAACAACAAAAAACAGAAAAACATCCTCTATCATCATTATAAGAAGTGATTTTAGGTCCTAACCTTGCTCTTTGGGTGTGATGGTATATCGAGGACTTGCTATGGTGGGAGAATTGGGTTCTGATGATGACAAGTTACCTTGGTTTCTCTTGCTTATGTTCTTATGCTTGCCTCCTGACATCTGCTTATCTCTAGTGTTACCTGCTCTGTCTATATCTGACTGCAGCCTGTCTTCCTGTGATCCTGCTTATGTCAGAACTCCTCAGAATCCAGCTGACTCTGTGGATCTGTGATTCTGGGATCCTTTGATCCTGAGATCCTAGGTGTGTCAAAGCTCCTGGGCATCAAGCTGCCTCTGGGGCCCTGAGATGCTGATGTGATGAAGCGCCTAGGATCCCGGGATCCAGGTCATGTTAGAGCACATGGGAATGGAGCTTTCTCTGAGTATTAAGAAACTGGCTGCAGAGTTAGTTCCCAAGGTAAACCATTTTTTTAAAAAATCAAACATTCCAATTCAGTAGAATAGAAGCATATGCAAATTTGCTGCATTCTGGGGAATGATCATGAGAAAATATTAAATATCCTATCTTCTCTAATTAACCCATTATTTTAATGTAAGAGCAAAAGACTTTTTTCATACAGTAAATTTTCTTAAGTATATATAATCAACTCAAATCTGAGCTGAATTATTTCATGCAGCATCTGTTGGTGTCCTGTGACATGCTAGCATGCACACAAGTTTTGTGTTTAGAACCAAGCTACAGTGAAGTTATATGACACACCACAGGAAACCATTATCAGAGATATGTAAAGTTCATAGTATATTTGATTTCAAATTAATGCGTAGTCATTGTGCATTCAGAAACCTTTTACTGTTACTAATTTTTTAACACCCTTTTATTTTAAGACCTTGTTATCCTGGAACTCACTATGTAGACCAGACTGGCCTGAAACTCACAGAGATCTGCCTGCCTCTCCTTCTCTCCAACTCTGCCTCTCTTCCTCTCTGCCCCCATGACCCTCTGCCCCTCTGCTTTTCTCACTAGTATTGGGATTAAAGACATTTGCCACCAGGCCAAGCTCTAATTGCATATTTTAACCTGCAGTTAAGAAACTATATTCTAGGCTACCATGTTGGTAACAGGACCTCTGAGATCTGTGACATCAAATAGGCGACAGTGCTACCTGCACACCTGTTGCCAAGGCAACAGCCACCATGTTCCCAGAACCCACTTGGCTCAACTCCCACCTTTACTTGTGGCTATGTCACCATCCATATATAAAGGAAAGTCACTCTGATCTCTCCCCCCCCACACTACTCTTCCCTTCCTGCCACCAACTTGCCATTTTTTCTCTCTCAATAAACCTCACGTGGAACTGTTTGGCCTGGTGTGGTCTTTCGAAAGCTGTGCAAAGGTCACAACACACCAGACATAATTCTCCTTCATGCTAGTCATTAATCAATTTCTATTGCTTTCTGCCCCCTAGGACTTATAGACTCCTTCACATATACATATCTCCTCGAGCACAACAAACTCCTGACTTCTGTGATCCCTTCCTTGTTAAAGACTTGTGTTTTAGTTAGAGTTTTACTGCTGTGAACAGAAACCATGACCAATGCAAGTTTTATAAAAGACAACATTTAATTGGGGTTGGCTTACAGGCTCAGAGGTTCAGTCCACTGTCATCAAGGCAGAAACATGGCAGCATCCAGGCAGGCATGGTACAGAAGGAGCTGAGAGTTCTACATCTTCATCTGAAGGCTGCTAGTAGAAGACTGACTTTCAGGCAGCCAGGGGAAGGTCTTAAGACCACACCCACAGTGACACACCTACTCCAAGGCCACATCTCCGAATAGGTTCACTTCCTAAGCGAATCATATACAAACCATCACATTCCACTCCCTGGCCCCCATAGGCCTGTTCAACATGAGTCTTTGGGGGCCATACTTAAACATAGCATAATGCAAAATACATTTAGTACAACTTCAAAAGTCCCTGTAGTCTATAGCAGTCTCAACAGTGTTAAAAGTCCAAAGTTCAAGGTCTCTTTTGAGATTCATCCAGTCACTTAACTGTAATCCCCCAAGCAAGACAGGAAACCAGCTGGGAAAAGTTCAAACTCTGCATCTCCATGTCTGATGGCAAAGCTGTCTTCAGATATCCAACTCCTTTTTCATCTTTGTTCACTTCAACAAGGTTCTTTCTCCTGGGCTTGTTCCATTCCCTGTTAGCAGCTTTCCTTAGCAGGCATCCTGTGGCTCTGGCAGCTTCTTGTTCCAATGTCTGAGATCCACACATGATCTTCTGTACATCTCCAAAGAGCTGGTGTCACTTCTCCAGCTCTGCCCTCTGTAGCACTCTAAGTTCAGACTGATCCACTCCACTGCCATTGCTGTTCTTGGTGGTCATCCCATGGTACTGGCATCTCCAATATGCTAAGGTCTTCCACTGCAACTATACTTCACTAAAGCCTCTCATAGGCTCTCTTCATGATACCAAGCCTCAACTCCGTTGCATGACCCCTTCATTCCTGGGCTGTCAATTACAACTGAGGGTACACTGTCACCAACGGCCTTCCATGGCCTCTCTCAGTACCAAGCCTCAGCTGTTCTTCATGATGCCTTCATGCCTTCAAATCCAGTACCACCTGGATTTACACGTTACCAAGTACAGCTGCAGCACGAGGAACACTTGGCTATCTCTGGAATACAGCTTCTTTGTGCTCTCAGAAAACACTTCCTATATTTCACCTCAGTGATGCTGGTCTGTTCTTAATCACCACTAATTTCTTAGCTCCAGCTAACCAGCATCAATTGTTTCAGTAGTCTCCTTTTGAATATAAAGCCAGAGACACATGGCTGAAGCTGCTGTGTTCTGCTGCTTGCGGGAGCTGGAACATTGGCCCCCTTTTTCTATTATATTATCACTAACTTCCTTTTTCCCAGCTCCTTCACTGTCTAAGTTGGCTGTCCTGAATCTTGCTCCTTAGACTGACCTTGAACTCAAGAGATCTGCATACCTGTCTCCTTAGCACTGGGATTAAAGGCTTGTACTACCATGCCTAGACCCAAAGTTAACTGGGTGAATCTTGCTCCCAAGGTCACCACTCCTTTAATTCAGTTTAATATCCTTGAATTCAGCTCCATTTCACTTCTTGGAGTCCCTTTAATACTAAAACTATATATTTTGTACTTTTCTCATCTTGATGTGTTTGTTCAAAATTCTCTTCATCAGACTTAACCAGAGAACAAAGTCTTTGTTGGGCTTTTTTGAGACTTCCCTTGCAGATGCAATTAATATAAATCTCTTAGTCCTGGGCAGTCTCTTCAGACAATGGCAAAAAGAAGCTGTGTTCTTCACCAAAACATCACAAAAACAGTCTCTCAGCCACATATTAAAGTTCTTCTCCACTGAAACTTCTTGGGCTGTCAGGCCTACACAGTTCAAATGTCTGTCAGCACCACTGTTTTCCATATTCCTACTAGTCTGGCCCATTAAGCCCCACTTAAAGAATTCCATGGCTTTCCAAATCCAAAGTCCCAAAATCCACATTCTTCTGAAAAAAAGCATGGGGCCTATCACAGCAATACCCCAGTCCCTGGTACCAACTTCTGTTTTAGTTAGGGTTTTACTGCTGTGAACAGAAACCATGACCAATGCAAGTTTTATAAAAGACAACATTTAATTGGGGTTGGCTTACAGGCTCAGAGGTTCAGTCCACTGTCATCAAGGCAGAAACATGGCAGCATCCAGGCAGGCATGGTACAGAAGGAGCTGAGAGTTCTACATCTTCATCTGAAGGCTGCTAGTAGAAGACTGACTTTCAGGCAGCCAGGGGAAGGTCTTAAGACCACACCCACAGTGACACACCTACTCCAAGGCCACATCTCCGAATAGGTTCACTTCCTAAGCGAATCATATACAAACCATCACAACTTGCATAATTTTTTTCATACTCCTCTATAGTCATTTTAATGATGCTACAATCTGGGCCTGGCTTGAATATGTCCCTCAAGATTTCATGTGTTTAAGCTTAACTCTCTTTATGGGATTTTTAAGAGATTAGAAATTTAATCTGACTGTGGTGCTTAGAGTTAGGACCCGTGGGATAGAAATCAAAGTCCATCAGGACAGAGCATTCATCATCAAATCCTGATGGCTTTGTTACAAAAATGAAAGACATTAAAAGAGATATGTACAGAGGCCCTCCCTATCATTTGCTAGGCTATACCACCTGGAGACTGACAGCATGAAGGCTGCCATCAGTTGCAGTACCTAGACATACAACTCTGGAACTATATGCAAAATAAATCTCTTTTCATTTAGCTGCCTTGGGTAATTCATTAAAGTAATAAAAATGGACAGAGACATAGCACTTTGGAGACAGGAGCATGGGGATTTCTGATGGCTTAAGCCCAACCTAGTCTACATAGCAAGTTCCACGACAGCCAGAACTACATAGAGAAATCATGTCTAATTAAAAAAAAACAAATGATATGAGATAAAACCTAGTCTCAGAAAGTATAGGAAATGCATACATATTCTCAGTTTACTCTGCTGAATAAGAAGTTTACCCACAGCTAGGCTCTCCCACTTGGAAATAAAATGTACACTTCAAAAGCTTTTGTCAGGTGATTCTGATATGACCCTACCTCACAGGTTCTTTCAAAACGTCCTATGATGTCAATAGAGCTCAAAATATGTTTTAAACCCTAATTAAAATAGCAAAGGGTGTGCTCGCTTCGGCAGCACATATCCTAAGAAAGAGAAAAGGGCATGTTCAAAATCAAATAGCACAGGCAACTTACACAAGATAATTTCAGGAATGGTAGAATGATATAGTTAGTGTCAGGGGATTTACTGACATTGTTGTTGATTACAGCAGCAGATCAAGCCAGTAAATTCATATTTGTTTCTTCACAGATGCTATAAATAAAATTGCATAATGTCTGGTTTTTCTGTAGTGCTGTATGTAGGTTGTTCAAAATTAGTGTTATGCTTAGACAAACAGCAGTAGCCTCCTTATGTGACAATGACAGTAGTCAAAGATCTTCATTGATTACTACTATTTACCCTAAACTTAAGATAATACCTAACATAATATTTGTTTGTTGGTTTGGGTTCTGGTTTTACAAGACAGAGTTTCTCTATGTAACAGCCCTAGCAACACTGACACTCCCTATGTAAACCAGGCTGGCCTCAAATTCACAGCAATCTGTCTGCCTCTGTCTCTCTAATACAGGGAATAAAGGCATGCAAAACCATGCCTTTACCAGCTTAATACTTAACATAATTAACAAAAGAACTAAGTGAAGTGTAAAAACAGTGAAAAGGAGATTATCATTATTTACATTTGATTCAAAGTATAACTTAGAAAAAAAGCAAATGACTCAACTAGAAACTGCTAAACAATAAAAATAAGATAATTTCCTAATGTATATAATAAATAAAGAAAGAATATATATTATGGATAACATATGAGCAAATATAAATATCAGCACCATAGAAACAGTGCTAATAAAAAGAAACGATGTACAAAGTTGAAGCATGCTGTTTTATATATGCAACAGAAAAACTATTAGAAAAAAAATCATTCACAGAAGACATGAAAAAAAAATAATTCACCTAGATTAGAGGCAGGTAAGGTGTTTAGCACCAAGTCTGACACTCTGTGTTTGACTCCTAATAGCCACATGATAGAAGAAGAAATACAATACTCATATGTTGTCCTCTCACCTCCATGTGCTTCTTATGGCAAAGGTACATCTCTTTCCCATTACATATATATACACATTCATTCATACATACATACATACATACATACATAATTACATACTTACATACATACTTGCATATATACATATGATTTTAAAATTTAAGATAAAAGTCTCAAAAAATGCTTAACATATCTGTGTAGCCTATTGTAAGAAAAGCTCTAAATATTCCCAAGGGACACAAAATAATTAAAATGGCCTATGTTGTGAATAAGAAAAATCAGCCTCATAAAAACAGTTCCATTTCCCGTAATTAATTGATAACTTTAAGGTGAGCTCACTTAAGTGCCAGCAGGATTTCCTCTGGAAAAATAGGAAATGTCTCTGGAGTTTGTGGGTGTCATAATTAGATTCATCTGTCAATAACAAACCTAGGGTCATCTGGACAGAGGAAACTTCAACTGAAGAATCAACTACATAGGACTGGCTTGGGGTATGTTTTCAAGGCATTTTCCTGATTAATGTTTGATGTGAGAGGAGTTCAACCATTGCAAGCAGTGCCATCTTTGGGCAGTTGGGCCTGGAGAATATAAGAAAGATACCTGATTATGAGCCTGGAAGCAAGATAGTAAGGAATGTTGCTCCAGGGTTGCTGGTTCAAGTTCCTCTTCTGAATTCCTACCTTGGCTTCCCTTGATGATAGACGATATCATGTAAGATGAAATAATTTCTTTCCTCCTCAAATTGCTTTTACAAATGGTATTTGTCACAGCAGTACAAAAACAAACTACAACAGCATGCAAAAAGAATAATAATTAAAAATAAGCAGGACATTTTATTTTTCAAAATAAGATCAGGAATTAGGCCTGAAGGATGGCTTCTCTTTATCATCTCAGAATTTAGGATGTCAAAAGTAGAGTGTTGGAGACAAATGCCCAAACTAAGGGGCTGGAGTGCAACCATCTTACAAGTCCTTCTAAGTCACATATGCAACTGACTCAGCACCCTCCCTCATCTGCTGTTCCAGGAACTAGCTAATCAATAACCTGAACTTTACCAACTGTCTTCACCCTCGCATTCTGAGGATATTTCACCTGATTGTTTCAGATTTATCACCTTCCCCCATTCCCCCTCCCTACTGCTTAAAACCTGCTGCCATCGCTACAATAAACAGACCATGACAAAGATTTTGCTTGGTCTCGCTCTCCTTCTCGCCCATTTTTCTTTCAGGCCGAATCTGCCTCAACCCCTACAAATAACTGAGTCCCGCAGGATGGGACAGTAGAGGATCAAAGGTCCAAAGCTATCCTTGACCTTCTAGCCATTTAAGGACAGCCAGGGCTACAAGAGACCCTGTTTCAAAAAAGAATTATATCATGATGTTATAATAGATAACATGTTATAATGATTCATGGTCTGATAACGTCTATAGATCAGAAGGCCCAGAATTTGAGAGTTATACAAATTTAGCAATTAATAAATGTGACATGTTATGGGATAGGGAGTTTGGGATGGGGGTCGCTGGGGACTAGGAAAGTGGTTAACATTTGAAATGTAAAGGAAGAAAATAAAGAAAATATCCATTGATGTGAGGGAGATTGAAGTACAGCCTTATTACAATGAACTGCAATGTCTAAAAGTTGTACTTATTTTGCCTTTGTACCATTATAAGATGCAGGAGTTTGAGCTCTACTAAAAATAAAACAAATGAGCGGTAAGCCTCCATATTGCAACCAGGACACAGCTAAAGAGGCCCAGGTAGATAGACTCCAGCCGGGGCTAACAATCGCGCGGGGGGGGGGGGAGGGATCCACCAGGCTCTCGGTACCTGGCAGGCCCAGTACCTGCAGGACTTCACCATGCCCTCCAGCCTTGCACCGAGGCAGTAGGTGGCAGCCAGCTCACAGTCCCTTGGAACAGCAGTAGCGGTGGGCCTCCATATTGCAACCAGAACACAGCTGGAGAGGTCCAAGTAGACAGACTCCAGCCAGGGCTGCATCGTGTGTGTGGGGGGGCAGGGGGGATCTGCCAGGCTCTCACCAGCAGGCAAGCCCAGCACAGCCAAGGCTCTGCGGGACTTCTCCACGCACTCCGGCCTTGCACCAAGGCAGCGGGTGGCAGCTAGCTCGCAGTTCCTTGGAGCAGCAGTAGCGGTAAGCCTCCATATTGCTACCAGGACACAGCTAAAGAGGCCCAGGTAGACAGACTACAGCCTGGGCTACCATCCTGCAAGTGGATCTGCCAGGCTCTCGCTACCAGGCAGGCCCAGCACTGAGGCTCTGCGGGACTTCACCACGCCCTCCAGCCTTACACTGAGGCAGCAGGTGGCAGCCAGCTCAAGGTCCCTTAGAGCAGCTGTCACTCATAATCACCAGTAGAGAAACAACAGGTGAGCCCAGCCTCGCAGGAGGTTCAAACACCAGCCAGTGACAAAAAGGCCAACTAACACCAGAAATAACCAGATGGCAAAAGGAAAACGAAGGAAGGTTACTAACAGAAATTAAGGCAACATGACAGCATCTGAACCCAGTTCGCCAACAACAGGAAGCCCTGGATACCCCCAAACACCAGAAAAACAAGACTTGGATCTAAAATCACTGGTCAGGTTGCTGAACACATAGATAAATCTCTTAAAGAAATAGAGGAGAAAATGGATCAAAAGTTAGAAGCCTTTACAAGGCAAATATAAAATTCACTTCAAGAAATTCAGGAGAAGATGGACCAAAAAGAAGAAGACAATAAGGAGGAAAGACAAAAATCACTTAAAGAAATACAGAAGAACGTGGGTCAACAAGTAGAAGCTATGAAAGATGAAACACAAAAATCTCTTAAAGAAATACATGAAAACACAATCAAGCAAGCGAAAGATCTGAGCATATCCATCAAGGTTCTAAAAACAGAAGTAGAAACAACTAAGAAATCGCAGAGGGAGACAACATTGGAGAGAAAAAACCGTGGGAAGAAATCAGGGGCCATACATGCAAGTATCAACAATAGAATACAAGAGATAGAAGACAGAATCTCAGAAGTCGAAGATACCATAGGAACCATGGATTCAAAAGTCAAAGAAAATACTAAATGCAAAAAGGTGGTAACCCAAAACATCCAGAAAATCCAAGACACTATGAGAAGACCAAACCTAAGGATTATAGGTATAGACGAGAGTGAAGATTTACAAGTTAAAGGGCCAGCTAATATCTTCTATAAAATTATGGAAGAAAACTTCCCCAAACTAAGGAGAGAGATGCCCATGAATATACAAGAAGCCTATAGAACCTCAAACAGACTGGACCAGAACAGAAATACATCCTGTCACATAATAATCAAAACTACAAATGTAATAAACAAAGAAAGAATACTAAAGGCAGCAAGAGAAAAAGGCCAAGTAACATATAAAGGAAGACCTATCAGAATAACACCAGACTTCTCACCTGAGACCATGAAAGCTAGAAGATCCTGGGCAGATATCATGCAAACTCTAAGACAACACAAACTTCAGCCAAAACTACTTTACCCAGCAAAACTCTCAATCGCCATTGATGGAGACATCAAGATATTCCATGACAAAACCAAATTTGCAAGATATCTTTCCACAAATCCAGCCCTACAAAGGATAATAGGGGGAAAACACCAAGACAAGGATGGAAACTACACCCAGGAAGAAGCAAGATAGAAACCTCCTCTCATCAAACCCAAAAGAAGATAAACTCTCGAATATAAAAAATAAATAAGATAAATAAATATAATTTCAAAAATGTCTGGAGGTAATAATTACTATTCCTTAATATCTCTTAACATCAATGGACTCAATTCCCCAATAAAAAGACATAGATTAACAGACTGGATACGGAAACAGGAACCTACATTTTGCTGCATACAGGAAACACATCTCAGTGTTAAAGACAAACACTGCCTTAGAGTAAAAGGCTGGAAGACAATTTTAGAAGCAAATGGTCTCAGGAAACAAGCTGACGTAGCCATTCTAATATCAGATAAAATTGACTTCCAACCTAAAATCATCAAAAGAGACTCAGAAGGTCACTTCTTGCTGGCCAAAGGGAAAATCCACCAAGAAGAGCTCTCAATACTGAACATCTATGCTCCAAATGCAAGGGCACCCTCATTAGTAAAAGAAACCTTACTAAAGCTTAAAGCACACATTACACCTAACACAATAATTATGGGTGACTTCAACACTCCACTCTCCTCAATGGACTGATCAGGAAAGCAGAAACTAAACAGGGACACAGTGAAACTAATTGAAACTCTGGACCAATTGGATTTAACAGATATATATAGAACATTTCATCCTAAAGCTAAAGAATATACCTTGTTCTCAGCACCGCATGGTACCTTCTCCAAAATAGACCATATAATTGGTCACAAGACAGATGTCAACAAATACAAGAAGATCGAGCTAATCCCATGCCTCCTATCAGATCACCACGGAGTAAGAGTGTTCTTCAATAGCAACAAAAACAACAGAAAGACCACATACACATGGAAACTGAACAATACTCTACTCAATGACACCTTGGTCAAGGAAGAAATAAAAAAAGAAATCAAAGACTTTTTAGAATTCAATGAAAATGAAGGTACAACCTACACAAATCTATGGGACACAATGAAAGCAGTGCTAAGAGGAAAACTCATAGCTCTAAGTGCATCCAAAAAGAAACTGGAGAGAGCATACAGTAGCAGCTTAAGGGCACACCTTAAAGCCCTGGAAGAAAAACAAGTTAATTCACCCAGGAGGAGTAGAAGACAAGAAATCATCAAACTCAGGGCTGAAATCAATCAAATAGAAACAAAGAGAACCATACAAAGAATCAACAAGACCAGGAGCTGGTTCTTTGAGAAAACCAACAAGATAGATAAACCCTTAGCCAGACTAACCAAAGGACACAGAGACAGTATACAAATTAACAAAATTAGAAATGAAAAGGGAGACATAACAACAGAAACTTAGGAAATTCAAAAGATCATCAGATCCTACTACAAAGGTCTATACTCAAAACAACTGGAGAATCTGGAGGAAATGGACAATTTCCTAGACAGATATCAAATACCAAAATTAAATCAGCATCAAGTAGATCAGCTAAATAGTCCCATAACCCCTAAAGAAATAGAAGGGGTTATAGAAAGTCTCCCAACCAAAAAAAGTACGGGAACAGGTGGTTTTAGTGCAGAATTCTACCAGACCTTCAAAGAAGACTTAACACCAATACTTTTCAAACTATTCCACAAAATAGAGACAGAAGGGACACTGCCCAACTCATTCTTCGAAGCCACAATTATGCTAATACCTAAACCACAAAAAGATCCAACAAAGAAAGAGAACTACGGGCCAATTTCTCTTATGAATATAGATGCAAAAATACTAAATAAAATTCTTGCTAACCGAATCCAAGAGCACATCAAAACGATCATCCACCATGATCAAGTAGGCTTCATCCCAGGGATGCAGGGATGATTCAATATATGGAAATCCATCAATGTAATCCACTACGTAAACAAACTTAAAGAAAAAAACCACATGGTCATCTCATTAGATGCTGAAAAAGCATTTGACAAAATTCAGCATCCTTTCATGCGAAAAGTCTTGGAAAGAGCAGGAATTCAAGGCCCATACCTAAACATAGTAAAAGCAATCTACAGCAAACCAGTAGCCAACATCAAAATAAATGGAAAGAAACTTGAAGCATTCCCACTAAAATCAGGGATTAGACAAGGCTGCCCTCTCTCTCCATATCTTTTCAATATAGTACTTGAAGTTCTAGCAAGAGCAATTAGACAACATAAGGAAGTCAAAGGGATACAAATTGGAAAGGAAGAAGTGAAACTATCATTATTTGCAGACGATATGATAGTTAACCTAAGCGACCCAAAAAACTCCACCAGAGACCTTCTACAGCTGATAAACAACTTCAGCAAAGTGGCAGGTTATAAAATTAACTCGAGCAAGTCAGTGGCCTTCTTGTCCTCAAAGGACAAGCAGGCTGAGAAAGAAATTAGGGAAATAACACCCTTCACAATAGCCACAAACAACATAAAGTATCTTGGCGTAACTCTAACCAAACAAGCAAAAGATCTGTATGACAGGAACTTCAAGTCCTTGAAGAAAGAAATCGAAGAAGACCTCAGAAGATGGAAAAATATTTCTTGCTCCTGGATTGGCAGGATCAATATAGTAAAAATGGCCATCTTGCCAAAAGCAATATACAGATTCAATGTGATCCCCATCAAAATCCCAACTCAATTCTTCATAGATCTAGAAAGAGCAATTCTCAAATTCATCTGGAGCAACAAAAAACCCAGGATAGCTAAAACTATTCTCAACAATAAAAGGACTTCTGGGGGAATCAATATCCCTGACCTCAAGCAGTACTACAGAGCAATTGTGTTAAAAACTGCATGGCATTGGTATAGCAACAGGCAAGCAGATCAATGGAACACGATTGAAGACCCAGAAATTAACCCACAGACTTATGGTCACTTGATCTTTGATAAAGGAGCCACAACCATCCGGTGGAATAAAGATAGCCTTTTCAACAAATGATGCTGGTTCAACTGGAGGTCAACATGCAGAAGAATGCGAATTGACCCACTCTTATCTCTTTGCACTAAGATCAACTCCAATTGGATCAAGGACCTCCACATAAAACCAGACACACTGAAACTATTAGAAAAGAAACTGGATCCAGCCTGTAGCAGGTCAGCCAGACCTAGCCAGCTTGCCAGGTGCTCAGACCCTGCCGGCTGAACCAGGTACCCGAGACAGCCTGAGTTTAAGACCTCCAGGGACTCAGGTCTGGAGCAGGAACTGCGCGCAGACTAGCGGTTTGGAGTACAGTGGCCTTGCTGGCGCTCTGCGCTCGCAGGCCAGACCCCGAACCCCCTGCAGGCAGTGCCATCTTGCCTGCAGCTTCCCATCCAGCTGGTAGCAGGGAAGCCAGACCTAGCCAGCTTGCCAGGTGCTCAGACCCTGCCCGCGGAACCAGGATAAGCAACAATTCTTGTTTATTAAGAAGAGTGAGGACCAGCTATAGCGGCAGGCCTCCATATTGCAACCAGGACACAGCTGGAAAGGTGCAGGTAGAGACTCCATCTGGGGCTAGAGCAGGGAGAGCTGCTAAGCTCTCACCCACAGGCGGGCCCAGGCGCCTAGGCTCTGCAGCTCGTCCCTGCGAGCTTAGGCCATGCACTGAGGCAGCCGGAACCACCCAGCTCCACAGGACCCCGGACCAGCAATAGCGGCAGGCCTCCATATTGCAACCAGGACACAGCTGGAAAGGCACAGGTAGACAGATTCCATCAGGGGCTACCACGTGGGGGGATCTGCTAGGCTCTCGCTACTAGGCAGGCCCAGCAGCGCCTGCCGAGGCCCTGCTGCACTCCCCCACACTTCCCGGAGACCTCAGGCCATGCACAAAGTCAGCAGGTGGCAGCCAGCTCGTGATCCCGTTGAGCAGCAATCACGCATAACCACCAGTAGAGAAACAACAGGTAAGCCCAGCCTCACAGGAGATTCAAACACCAGCCAGTGACAACAAGGTCAACTAACACCAGAAATAACCAGATGGCAAAAGGTAAATGAAGGAATGACACTAACAGAAATCAAGGCAACGTGACAGCATCTGAACCCAGTTTGCCAACAACAGGAAGCCCTGGATACCCCAAAACACCAGAAAAACAAGACTTGGATATAAAATCACTGCTCACGATGCTGGTAGCTGAACACATAGAAAAATCTCGTAAAGAAATAGAGGAGAAAATGGATCAAAAGTTAGAAGCCTTTACAAGGCAAATACAAAAATCACTTCAAGAAATGCAGGAGAAGATGGATCAAAAAGAAGAAGACAATAAGGAGGAAAGACAAAAATCACTTAAAGAAATACAGAAGAATGTGGGCCAACAAGTGGAAGCTATGAAAGAGGAAACACAAAAATCTATTAAAGAAATACATGAAAAAAAATCAAGCAAGGGAAAGATCTGAGCACATCCATCCAGGCACTAAAAACAGAAGTAGAAACACCTAAGAAATCGCAGAGGGAGACAACATTGGAGATAGAAAACCTTGGGAAGAAATCAGGAGCCATAGATGCAAATATCAACAATAGAATACAAGAGATAGAAGACAGAATATCAGAAGCCGAAGATACCATAGGAACCATTGATTCAACAGTCAAAGAAAATACTAAATGCAAAAAGGTTGTAACCCAAAACATCCAGGAAATCCAGGACACAATGAGAGGACCAAACCTAAGGATTATAGGTATAGACTAGAATGAAGATGTACAAGTTAAAGGGCCAGCAAATATCTTCTACAAAATTATGGAAGAAAACTTCCCCAACCTATAGAGAGAGATGCCCATGAATATACAAGAAGCATACAGAACGCCAAACAGACTGGATCAGAACAGAAATACATCCAGTCACATAATAATCAAAACTCCAAATGTACTAAACAAAGAAAGAATATTAAAGGCAGCAAGAGAAAAAGGCCAAGTAACTTTTAAAGGAAGACCTATCAGAATAACACCAGACTTCTCACCTGAGACCATGACAGCTAGAAGGTCCTGGGCAGATATCAGGCAAACTCTAAGAGAACACAAACTTCAGCCAAAACTACGTTACCCAGCAAAGCTCTCAATCGCCATAGATGGAGACATCAAGATATTCCATGACAAAACCAAATTTGCACGATATCTTTCCACAAATCCAGCCCTACAAAGGATAATAGGGGGAAAACACCAAGACAAGGACTGAAACTACACCCGGGAAGAAGCAAGATAGAAACATCCTCTCATCAAACCCAAAAGAAGATAAACTCTCGATATAAAAAATAAATAAAATAAATAAATGTAATTTCAAAAATGTCTGGAGGAAATAATTACTATTCCTTAATATCTCTTAACATCAATGGACTCAATTCCCCAATAAAAAGACATAGATTAACAGACTGGATACGGAAACAGGACCCAACATTTTGCTGCATACAGGAAACACATCTCAGTGTCAAAGACAAACACTGCCTTAGAGTAAAAGGCTGGAAGACAATTTTACAAGCAAATGGTCTCAGGAAACAAGCTGGAGTAGCCATTCTAATATCAGATATAATTGACTTCCAACCTAAAATCATCAAAAGAGACTCAGAAGGTCACTTCTTGCTGGCCAAAGGGAAAATCCACCAAGAAGAGCTCTCAATACTGAACATCTATGCTCCAAATGCAAGGGCACCCTCATTAGTAAAAGAAACCTTACTAAAGCTTAAAGCACACATTACACCTAACACAATAATTGTGGGTGACTTCAACACTCCACTCTCCTCAATGGACCGATCAGGAAAGCAGAAACTAAACAGGGACACAGTGAAACTAATTGAAACTCTGGACCAATTGGATTTAATATATATATATAGAAAATTTCATCCTAAAGCTAAAGAATATACCTTTTTCTCAGCTCCACATGGTACCTTTTCCAAAATAGACCATATAATTGGTCACAAGACAGATGTCAACAAATACAAGAAGATCGAGCTAATCCCATGCCTCCTATCAGATCACCATGGAGTAAGAGTGGTCTTCAATAACAACAAAAACAACAGAAAGCCCACATACACATGGAAACTGAACAATACTCTACTCAATGACACCTTGGTCAAGGAAGAAATAAAAAAAGAAATCAAAGACTTTTTAGAATTCAATGAAAATTAAGGTACAACCTACCCAAATCTATGGGACACAATGAAAGCAGTGCTAAGAGGAAAACTCATAGCTCTAAGTGCATCCAAAAAGAAACTGGAGAGAGCATATACTAGCAGCTTAATGGCACACGTTAAAGCCCTGGAAGAAAAACAAGTTAATTCACCCAGGAGGAGTAGAAGACAAGAAATCATCAAACTCAGGGATGAAATCAATCAAATAGAAACAAAGAGAACCATACAAAGAATCAACAAGACCAGGAGCTGGTTCTTTGAGAAAACCAACAAGATAGATAAACCCTTAGCCAGACTAACCAAAGGACACAGAGACAGTATACAAATTAACAAAATTAGAAATGAAAAGGGAGACATAACAACAGAAACTTAGGAAATTCAAAAGATCATCAGATCCTACTACAAAGGTCTATACTCAAAACAACTGGAGAATCTGGAGGAAATGGACAATTTCCTAGACAGATATCAAATACCAAAATTAAATCAGCATCAAGTAGATCAGCTAAATAGTCCCATAACCCCTAAAGAAATAGAAGGGGTTATAGAAAGCCTCCCAACCAAAAAAAGTACGGGACCAGATGGTTTTAGTGCAGAATTCTACCAGACCTTCAAAGAAGACTTAACACCAATACTTTTCAAACTATTCTACAAAATAGAGACAGAAGGGACACTGCCCAACTCATTCTTCAAAGCCACAATTACGCTAATACCTAAACCACAAAAAGATCCAACAAAGAAAGAGAACTACAGGCCAATTTCTCTTATGAATATAGATGCAAAAATACTAAATAAAATTCTTGCTAACCGAATCCAAGAGCACATCAAAACGATCATCCACCATGATCAAGTAGGCTTCATCCCAGGGATGCAGGGATGGTTCAATATACAGAAATCCATCAATGTAATCCACTACATAAACAAACTGAAAGAAAAAAACCACATGGTCATCTCATTAGATGCTGAAAAAGCATTCGACAAAATTCAGCATCCTTTCATGCTAAAAGTCTTGGAAAGAGCAGGAATTCAAGGCCCATACCTAAACATAGTAAAAGCAATCTACAGCAAACCAGTAGCCAACATCAAAATAAATGGAGAGAAACTTGAAACATTCCCACTAAAATCAGGGACTAGACAAGGCTGCCCTCTCTCTCCATATCTTTTCAATATAGTACTTGAAGTTCTAGCAAGAGCAATTAGACAACATAAGGAAGTCAAAGGGATACAAATTGGAAAGGAAGAAGTGAAACTATCATTATTTGCAGACGATATGATAGTTAACCTAAGCGACCCAAAAAACTCCACCAGAGAACTTCTACAGCTGATAAACAACTTCAGCAAAGTGGCAGGTTATAAAATTAACTCAAGCAAGTCAGTGGCCTTCTTGAACTCAAAGGACAAGCAGGCAGAGAAAGAAATTAGGGAAATAACACCCTTCACAATAGCCACAAACAACATAAAATATCTTGGCGTAACTCTAACCAAACAAGCGAAAGATCTGTATGACAGGAACTTCAAGTCCTTGAAGAAAGAAATCGAAGAAGACCTCAGAAGATGGAAAAATATTTCTTGCTCCTGGATTGGCAGGGTCAATATAGTAAAAATGGCCATCTTGCCAAAAGCAATATACAGATTCAAAGCGATCCGCATCAAAATCCCAACTCAATTCTTCATAGATCTAGAAAGAGCAATTCTCAAATTCATCTGGAGCAACAAAAAACCCAGGATAGCTAAAACTATTCTCAACAATAAAAGGACTTCTGGGGGAATCAATATCCCTGACCTCAAACAGTACTACAGAGCAATTGTGTTAAAAACTGCATGGTATTGGTATAGCAACAGGCAAGCAGATCAATGAAACAGGATTGAAGACCCAGAAATTAACCCACAGACTTATGGTCACTTGATCTTTGATAAAGGAGCCACAACCATCCGGTGGAATAAAGATAGCCTTTTCAACAAATGGTGCTGGTTCAACTGGAAGTCAACATGCAGAAGAATGCGAATTGACCCACTCTTATCTCTTTGCACTAAGATCAACTCCAAGTGGATCAAGGACCTCCACATAAAACCAGACACACTGAAACTATTAGAAAAGAACCTTGGGAAGACCCTGGAGGACTTGGGCACAGGGGAAAATTCCTGAACAGAACACCAATAGCTTATGCTCTAAGATCAAGAATCGACAAATGGGACCTCATAAAATTACAAAGTTTCTGCAAAGCAAAGGACACTGTCAGAAGGACAAAACGGCAACCAACAAAGTGGGAAAAGATCTTCACCAACTCCACATCCGACAGAGGGCTAATATCCAATATATACAAAGAACTCAAGAAGTTAGACGGCAAAGAAACAAATAACCCTATCAAAAAATGGGGCACAGAGCTAAACAAAGAATTTTCACCAGAAGAAATTCGGATGGCCTAGAAACACCTTAAAAGATGTTCAACATCATTAGTCATCAGGGAAATGCAAATCAAAACAACCCTGAGATTCCACCTCACACCAGTCAGAATGGCTAAGATTAAAAACTCAAGAGACAACAAGTGCTGGCGAGGATGTGGAGAAAGAGGAACACTCCTCCACTGTTGGTGGGATTGCAAAATGGTAAAACCGCTCTGGAAATCAGTTTGGCGGTTCCTCAGAAAATTGGGCATGTCACTACCAGAGGACCCTCGCATACCACTCCTGGGCATATACCCAGAGGATTCCCCTGCATGCAATAAGGACACATGCTCCACTATGTTTATAGCAGCCTTGTTTATAATAGCCAGAAATTGGAAGGAGCCCAAATATCCCTCAAAGGAGGAATGGATACAGAAAATGTGGTATATTTATACAATGGAATACTACTCAGCAATTAAAAATAATGAATTCATGCAATTTGTAGGTAAATGTTTAGACCTGGAAAATATCATCCTGAGTGAATTAACCCAATCACAAAAGAATGCACATGAAATGCAATCACTGATAAGTGGATATTAATGAGCCCAGAAGCCCTAAATACTCAAGACACAAATAGCAAGTCAAATGATTCCCAAGAAGAATAAAGGAGAGGACCCTGGGCCTATAAAGATTGCATCCAGTTTAGTAAAGAAACCGAGGGGGGAAGGGGAATGATTGGGGAACAGTTGGGGGGGGAGAGGAAGTATGGGAACTATGGTGGGTGGGAACTGGGAAAGGGGAAACCTTTGGAATGTAAACATCGAATATAGAAAATAAAAAAAAATTAAAAGAAAGAAACTTAAAAAAAAAAATAAAAGAAAAGAAACTGGGGAAAACCCTGGAGGACTTGGGCACAGGGGAAAAGTTCCTGAACAGAACACCAATAGCTTATGCACTAAGATCAAAAATTGACAAATGGGACCTCATAAAATTACAAAGTTTCTGCAAAGCAAAGGACACTGTCAGAAGGATAAAACGGCAACCAACAAAGTGGGAAAAGATCTTCAACAACCCCACATCCGACAGAGGGCTAATATCCAATATATACAAAGAACTCAAGAAGTTAGACCACAAAGAACCAAATAACCCTATCAAAAAATGGGGCACAGAGCTAAACAAAGAATTTTCACCAGAAGAAATTCGGATGGCTGAGAAACACCTTAAAAGATGTTCAACCTCATTAGTCATCAGGGAAATGCAAATCAAAACAACCCTGAAATTCCACCTCACACCAGTCAGAATGGCTAAGATTAAAAACTCCAGAGACAACAAGTGCTGGCGAGGATGTCGAGAAAGAGGAACACTCCTTCACTGTTGGTGGGATTGCAAAATGGTAAAACCACTCTGGAAATCAGTTTGGCGGTTCCTCAGAAAATTGGGCATGTCACTTCCAGAGGACCCTGACATACCACTCCTGGGCATATACCCAGAGTATTCCCCTGCATGCAATAAAGACACATGCTCCACTATGTTTAGAGCAGCCTTGTTTATAATAGCCAGAAATTGGAAGGAGCCCAAATATCCCTCAAAGGAGGAATGGATACAGAAAATGTGGTATATTTATACAATGGAATACTACTCAGTAATTAAAAATAATGAATTCATGCAATTTGTAGGTAAATGGTTAGACCTGGAAAATATCATCCTGAGTGAATTAACCCAATCACAAAAGAATGCACATGAAATGCAATCACTGATAAGTGGATATTAATGAGCCCAGAAGCCCTAAATACTCAAGACAGAAATAGCAAGTCAAATGATTCCCAAGAAGAAGAAAGGAGAGGACCCTGGGCCTGTAAAGACTGCTTGGTATTGGTATAGAGAGGGACTGGTCGATCAAAGGAAAAGAATTGAAGACCCAGAAATCAACTCACATCTATGAATACTTGATCTATGACAATGAAGCCAAAAAACTTAAAGTGAAATAAAAAAAGAAAGCATTTTCAATAAATGGTTCTGGTATAACTGGCAGTTGTGTATGTAGAAGAATTGAAATAGATCCATGATTATCACCTTGCACAAAGCTCAAATCCAAGTAGATCAAGCACCTCAACATAATGCCAAATGCACTCAATCTTATAGGAGAGAAATTGGGAAAGAGCCTGGAACTCATTGTCCCAGGGGATTACTGTTTCCTGAGCAGAACACCAATGGCTCACACTCTAAGATCATCAATTTTTAAACGGGGCCTCATGAAACTGAAAAGCTTCTGTAAGGCTGAAGACACCATCAATTGGACACATAGGCAACCTACAGATTGGGAAACATTTTCACTAACATGCATTAGAGGGCTAATATCCAAAAACTATAAATATCAAAAAAAAAAGAACTCAAGAAGTTAGCCTCCATAAAAGAAAATAACCCAAGTTAAAAAATGTGGTACAGAACTAATCAGAGAATTCACAATGAATGAATCTCAAATGGTCGAGAAGCACTTAAAGAAATGTTCAATGCTTTTAGTCATCAGGGAAATGCAAACCAAAGTGACATTGAGATTCTATGTTATATCCATGAGAATGGTTAAGATCAAACACTCAAGTGAGAGTATATGCTGGTGAGGACATGGATAAAGAGGAACACTTCTCCATTGTTTGTGGAATGGCAAACAGGTAAACTCTAGAAATCTGGAATCTGGCAGTTCCTCAGAAACTTGGAAGTAATTCTACCTGAAGCCCCAGATATATCACTACTAGGCATATACACAAAAGATGTCCTACCATACAACAAGGACAGGTGCTCCAGTTTGTTCTTAGCAGACTTATTTGTAATAGACCAAAGGTAGAAACAACCTTAATGTCTTTCAACCAAGAATGGACCCAGAAAATTTGGTTTGTTTACACCATGGAATACTGTTCAGCTATAAAAATGAGAACATCATGGATTTTGCAGGCAAATAGTCGGAACTGGAAAATATCATGCTGAGTGAGTTAACCTAGACCCAAAAGTACATGCATGCATGGTGTGTCCTCACTGATAAGTGGATATTAGCCAAAAAGTTTAGAATACCCATGATACAACCCACAAACCATATGGAGCTTAAGAAGAAGGAAGACCATGCATGTATGTTTCAATCCTACATAGACAGGGAAACAAAATAATCATGATAAGCAGAGGGAAGGAGGGACCTTTGTGGGAGAGAGGAGGTAGAGGGGAAAGGGGAAACAGGTTGAGGTATGGGGGGAACAGGAGAGATGACTAGAGGGCCAGGAGAATAAATGGAAATAAGCAGCCTCTGCGGACGTTTGGGAGATTGGGGTACCCTCTAGAATGTACCTGAGACCTGGAAGGTGAGAGACTCTCGGGACTCAATGGGGTTGACCATAGTCAAAATGCAAAATAGTCAAAATGTGGGGAGAGGGATCTCAAGAGCCTACCTCCAGTAGATAGGCAGGGCCTCAAGTCCTGAATAGGGCTTACCAGCAAAGCGTCAAAATTTCTGACTCAGAATTGTTCCTGTCTAACAGAAAATCTAGGAAAAAAAATAAGAGACTGAAGGAAATGTGGTCCAGTGACAGGGCCAACTTGGGATCCATCTCATGGTCAGAGGGTGGCTGGGCACCAAGGCCTGACTCTATTACTGATGCTATGATGTGCTTATAGACAGGAGCCTAGCCTGGCTGTCCTCTGAGAGGCCTTTCACCAGCTGACTGAGACAGATGCAGATACTTACACCCAACCATTGTACTGAAGTCAAGGACCCTGATGTATGAATTAGGGGCAGGATTGAAGAAGCTGAAGCTGACTGTCACTTCATAGGAAGACCAGCAGTCTCAACTAACCCAGACCCAGAGACTGAGCCACCAACCAGGCAGCATACACAGATTGGTCCATGGCCCCTGGCACATATATAGCAGAAGACTGCCTGGTCTGGCCTCAGTGGTAGAAGATTTGCCTAATCCACAAGAGACTTGAGGCCTCAGGCAGTGAAAGGGAATGCCTGATCTGTGGTGAGGGAGAGAAAGCACCCTCTCAGAGTTAAGAGGGAAGAAGGAAGGAATGAGGCACTATGTGGTGGGGGACTGGGAGGGGGGCAATGCCTGGAATGCAAATAAATAAAATAATTAAAAATTAAGGTACCCAGCCTTTTGAGAATAGTCATGGATAGGAAAGAAAGGGTTTTTGTGGCATGAGTAAAATGATCTCTGGTCTCTGAGATTAGAACAACTAACTAATGTGGCTACTAGTCCTATTGAATGTGATTGGTGGGTAAACACCATGTTCTCATATTGATCTCATAGCAGTGACTCAAACATCAGCCATTAGTGGCTATGGAAGATGTTAGGACAACAGAAGGATTTGCAAGCTCATTTATAAAGGGAGAATATGTTTGGATTCCTTGGCTGAACCGTATGTCAGTGCTTTCCAATAAATGATTTTATTTTATTTTTAAAAGATTTATTCATTTATATATTAGTGCACTGTTTCTGTCTTCAGACACACCAGGTGAGGTCATCAGATCTCATTATGGATGGTAATGAGCCACCATGTGGTTGCTGGGATTTGAACTCAGGACCTTTAGGAAGATCAGTCAGTGCTCTTAACCACTGAGCCATCTCTCCAGCCTCAATAAATGATTTTATGTCTAAGTCAAACAAGAGGCAGGCATGGTTGTGCACACCTGCAATTTCAGGTGCCTTAGAAGCTCAGGTAGGTGACTACATATGCAAGACACACTTGGACTTCAAAGTGAGTTCATGTTTGGTCCTGTCAGGAGCTATAATGGGACAAGCTAATGTACTAGCAGGTGATCTTCCTGAAGTGGCCTGCTTTGGATTATTATATAATATGCCACAGGTGGGACCTCATGAAGCAAAGGTGTGAGGGACTAATTTTAGGAAAGATTTCTCCTATTAATATGTGTTTCCTGTTATTGTTAATCAGTAATAATAATCAATAGTTAACAGCACACCCCTTGGGGCAGATCTCTGCAGATCAACGAAGATGTACTGTCTTAAGAGTGATGCGAGCCGGGCATTGGTGGCGCACGCCTTTAATCCCAGCACTTGGGAGGCAGAGGCAGGCAGATTTCTGAGTTCGAGGCCAGCCTGGTCTTCAGAGTGAGCTCCAGGAGTAAACAGAGAAACCCTGTCTTGAAAAACCAAATAAAAAAAAAAAAAACCAAAAAAAAAAAGAGTGATGCGATGTAGACAAATAAGTTTTAATGATGATCCTATAAGAATTCCTAAAATTATATCTGTGATTATTAAGCTCTTTAATAGTGGAACTTCTATTAGGCCCTTTTCTGAGGGTCAAATCTGCAATGAGAACGCTGCTAGTCTCCCATGTGTCACCAGTTAATTGCTCTTAGATGGCAACCAGATTTTCTCCTACTCAGAGCACATTCGAAGAGGTTGTAAAACAATTAACCAAAGGTCATAAAAAGGGAACTAGGATATATTATAGGTGTTAGAACAGAAGATAAAACATGCACTGGGTTTATCTATACAAAACTTCACTAATAACTTAATTATGGTTTTAAATTTTCAATGAACTTGTGAAAGACAAGTGATAGATGTTTAGCTAGATAATTACTCCTAATGGATATGCACGTAAACATTCTCTGTTGTAACTTCTATTTCAATTTATGACTTGATTTTTTTGTGTGTGAACTTGATGAACTTCATAACATGTGATCTTGTGTTTTGAACGACCTTTAAGGGATGACGACAAAGAGAAGAGTCAGACCAGAAGAATTTAAGTGAGAGGAACAGAGGTGAGAAGAACAGAGTTGAGAGAAGAACTGAACTGAGGCGAAGTTTATAGTCAGAAGAGAACAAGATTAGAAGGAGAATGCAGAGTGGAATAACTTAGAAACTACAGGCAACATTAAAAAAAAAAAAACAAAAACAAAAACCCTAAGAGAGCAATGTGTGGAATGCTGAGGGAAAGAGGAAAAGAGAAGGAGCTGCAGAGAGCAGAAGGTCCCATGGTAAGGAGAAGGCAGTCTTAGTCTTATTAAAAGGAACAAAGCTTTTGTTCCCCATATAAACGTGGATTTAATTCATTTAGCACTAAAAGGGTGACAGCCTTTTCTTTCTCAATGCAATAAATATTGGAACTCATTTTTTCATCCAGAATGAGTGAGTTCTTTCTGCCCTGGTGCTTGGTCTTTTGCTCCATATGCATATGTAAGTACAGATGTGTGTGTAAGTATGCAATTGTGAGAATGCATGTAAGGTGGGTCCAGCTGAATTTGTGTGTAAATGTGTAAATGAAAACTCTGTATGTTTGAAGTTGTGTATGAATTTATGTGAGATTATGCATATTCACCTATGTAAAACTTTTTATTTCTGTAAGTATTATTCTCTTCTCTTGGTTCAGTAGAAGTTTACTGCTCCTGACTTCCCCCTAGCCTGACAAGCAAGAGGCATCTGAACAATAGGGAAAGGGCTCTAGCAACTAATCCTTTACTTAATCTCCTGCTCCTTTAGGATGAGGTGCTAAGTGCCTGAGACTGCAGTCTCCAGCTTCAGAGGAACACCCCAGGCAGGTCAGCTACATTAGCATAGTAACTGAGACTTAGATAAACTTTGTATTATACAGTAACCCTAAACTTTCCATAAGACAAAGTCTTACCCCCACTGAAGCTATCCTCCCCTCAAGAAGACCCTACAAGAAAGAAACACCTCCCAACCAGGGCTGGCTCCAGGTAGGGTCACACTGAGACCCTGAAGAAAATTACAAGTAAAAAGAGTTTGGGGGCAAATCTCACTGGTAAATGTTTGTGTAGTATGTAGGAGGCCCTGGGTCTTTTCCTCATACTGGAAAGTGATTAATAAGTACAAATATAGAATTAACAGGCTCCAAGTATGTACATATATGATCAGTGTTTAATCACAAATAAATTTTCATTCTCTTGATTTGATGAGACAATATCTCTTTAAATTATATATACATGCAGACAAATAGTCTCTTTTTAAAAATTAAAATGATATAAATCATAAAAAACTGTTGGGAAACTAGGCATGGTGGTTCATATCTGTAGTTCTATCACTCAGGAAGCTGACACTAGGTAAAGTAATCTGTGGATGGTAAATGCAGGCTAGAGTGGGCTCCATAAAGGGAATATTGTCTCAATAAAGCAAGAAAACAAACAAGCAAAGGTACAAAGCAATCCTTGTTGGGGGAAGAAGGGAAGTCTGGGTTCACTATCTAGAGATTTGTCTGAAATGCAAGTCAAACTCACAAGGCAAACTTACACATGCTCCCAAATCTAAAGATCACAAGGTACTGTAACACATTTCTAATTAGAAAGAAAGCATTTTTCATTTCACTAATTCACATATAATCCCCGTTAACATTTCTTTTTATCCTTTTGTTAGTATACACATAAATTCACGGAGTTCATTTGCTCATATTTATACACATTGATATTTTCTGTTGCTACTGTCTCACTACCATTGCCTATTCTTTGATGCCCACTTCTCCTCTTATTGGCGAGTCTCCTTTACCCCACAGCCCACACTGTTCTTATGTTATCATTTACATGTTTAGGGATAGATGGTGGGGATCTGGGATAGGAGGATCATGTGGGGATTGGTAGGAGAGAGGTAGTAGTGGGGGAAATAAGAGTTAAAATTCAGAGATATTTGTGGGATCGTATGTAAACCTAATACAGTAGAAACCTACTAATATATACATAGATGTAGATATGAAGACAATCTAAATGAAATATCTAAAGAGTGGGTTTGGGTTACATATCATTGAGTTCTTGGCCAAAGGGGCCTCAAGGGATCCTCAAATGACCCAAGGTGTTTCTAAGACTACAGGTTGTCCTGTATGAACTGACAGCAAGGTCCTGAGCTGAAGAACACTTGTACAACTAATTGAACATGGAGATATCAAGCTGTTCACTACATTAGAACCTTCATCCATATGTTCTAGAATCTTTCTTACAAGAAACTGTAGCCACTATCAACAGAGAAATGTAAACACCAAACCATCCTAAAGGCCTTTATCTACAGTAGTGCATGCCTACAAGGTATGGTAAAACAATGGCAGCACAATGCTTGTGGGAGTCATCTACCAACAAGTGGTCTGACTTAAGGTCCACTCCAGGAGATGGAAACCATATCTGATACTAATTGGGTGACTATGAACCTGAGACTACATAGTCTAGGGACCTTTATAACCTAATAATAGCAGTCTCAAACAAAAAGGGAAAAATGTACTGACAAAATTACACTTAAGGGGAAGAAAATAATCATGTGACATAGAGGGAGAAGGGGATATGGGAGGGAGAGAGGAAGGGGAGAGACAAAGGGGGCAGTTCAGATACAGGAGGAGACAGGGGGAGGAGTACAGAGGATGAGGAATTTGAGAGGAGGTGTGTAGCAATGGGGGAGGGGGAAGTAGGGGTAGCCACTAGAAGAGGTTCCCAGGATCCTACAGGGAGACCATCAGCCAAAATCCTCCACAAAGGGGAGATAGAACCTGTAGAGACCATATCCAGTGAACAGTCACAGCCCCAGATTGAGGGATGTGGCACCCACCCACCTCAAAAATATTAATCCATTATGCCTCTTGTCAAAAGGAAATGCAAGGACAAAGAGTGGAACAGAGACTAAAGGAACGGCTATCCAGAGACTGTCTCACCTGGGGATCCATCCCATCTGCAGACATCAAACTCAGACACTAATGTTGATGCCCAGAATTGCTTGCTGACAGGAGCCTGATACAGCTCCTGACAGTCCTCTGAGAGGCTCTGCCAGAGCCTGACCAATACAGATGTGGATACACGCAGCCACACATTGGACTGAGTGCTGGGACCCCAATGGAGAAGTTAGGGCAAGGACTGAAGGAGCTGGTTTGCAACCCCACAGGAAGAACAACAATATCCACCAACCAGACCCCCCAAAGAAACCAGGGACTAAACCACCAACCAAAGAGGGCACATGGCAGGATTTATGGCTCCAGCTGGATATGCAGAAGAGGATTGCCTTATCTGGCATCAATAGGAGGGGAGCCCCCTTGGTCCTGTGGAGGCTCAATGACCCAGGGTAGGGGAATGATAGGGAACTGAGGGAGAAGGGAGAGGGCGGTAGGAGAGCACCCTCATAGAGGCAGGGTTAGGGGAAGAAGATAGGGGTTTTGTGGAGGGGAAACTGGGAAGAGGAATAACATATGAAATGAAAATAAATAAAATAACCAAAAATTACCCCTACTGATATTCCTCTATACTTATAGATCTCTGGCTTGTTCATTCACTATCAAAGCAGCCTCCATCTGCAGCAAATGGAAACAATACAGAGAACCACAGCTAGCCATTATGCAGAAAGTAAGAGACTTTGAAACATTCATCACTCATTAGGATGTCTTCATGAAATCCCTCCCTTCAGAGTCAGGAAACCACATGAAAAAGGAGGCAGAAAGCAAAACCCTCTAAATGATCATGAGCAGAGCTCACAAGAACTCACAGAGACTGAAGCTGTATGCATGGGGCCTGCACAGGTCTGCACCAGTTCCAGTGTTGTGCTTTTATAGGATTTCTTAGCATGTGAGCAATTGGGTCTCTGACTCTTGGGCTATTTTCATTCTCTTGGTCTGACTTGTCTTCAATGTGACTGTTTTTGTTTGTTCTCATATTTTATTTTGTCATATTTAGAAAACAGAAAAATAAGGAATGTAGGAATGTAAGCCTAGTTATTAGGGTAAAGGTTAACAAGAGAACTGTCAATAATACATCCAAGAAGGGATATTCAGTTTAATGGAATAGCACAGGGTAGATTAATCACCCCAGGGAAGATCTCATGGACAGGAGAATTTGACCAACAAATAATTGACTCAATATTCAGTTGAAGATTGTGGGCATGTGTGTGTGTGTGTGTGAATGTGTGTGTGTGTGTGTGTGTGTGTGTGTGTGTGTGTGTGCATAGGTGCACCCATGAGAGTACAGGAATGCATGCCAGTGCTTTATTTGTCAAACAGAACTCACTCTGTAGACCAGGCTGGCCTCGAACTCAGAAATCCCCCTGCCTCTGCCTCCCAAGTGCTGGGATTAAAGGTGTGAGCCATTACCGCCCTGCCGAACATGTGGTATTTTAAGGTGCACCAATCTGGGCCTCCCTAAACCAAAGTTATAGGGAATACTTGAGGGAGAGAGTCTTGAAGGGATCTCTGGGGTTGTGAGGTTTTCAGATTTTTTTAACAGAGCAGGTAGAAAAGTAGTCCCTCAGATGGAGGCTACTTGGCATTACCTCTGATGGAGGAAAATTCTTGTTGGTGGTTTTGAAGTTTGTGTCAGTAAGAAGAGAACGTTTGCCATCAGAAATAGTCTCTCAGAAGTCTGCTAGACATAAGATGTTTGTACTTTCTGATCTCCATGGGGAAATCACTCAGTGTGGGTTCAGTGCAGAGAACATTCCTAACACTTACAGATCTGGGAAGGGACAGAAATGATACAAGCACTAGGCTGGTCTACACAGACTCCTGCCTCCCCAAGCCCCTGCCCCCATGCACATTTAACTTGTTATGGTTGTTCCTCACAGAGAACCTACCTCAGACATGCAGTGCAGAGGCAATGTTCCTCCAGGAACAGACCATGCGCCTTGACTCAGATGCCCCTCTAGGTAAACAAACCAGAGCAGTCAGTGCCCATCAACTGCTCAAGAAAATGGGTGGGGCAGATGAGGTCAGAATGGAGAGTGCTAGGACAGGAAGTACTTCATAAAGTAGGTGTAGTTCCTGAATATTCCCATCTAAAGGAGCATCTTCCTCATGTCTAGGCACCATCAATGGATGCACTTCTAAGCAGTCGTTCATCTAAACAAATGATCTATGTCATGTAGAACCCATTCTCAAACACTTCTCAGTCCCTTACTTCTATGAGTGGTCCTTTTGGGGATCACTCTACAAAGCTAAACATTTTTAGATTATTAAAAAGAAAGTGTCAAACTTGAAAAGACTTTCATATATCTCCTTGTTTCAAAGGCCCAAGAACTGGAGCCAGGAGTCTCTTTGATAACTACTTTTATGACAATAATATTAATGAGTATCCATATGACCTAGAGTCCCTCGCTGTCTTTGTATGTCTTTTCCTAATTGAGGAAGTTTCCTTTACTTCTGCAATAGTTGTCACCAACTAGACTCAGTGCTGCTTGGGTTTCCACACCCACCTGGGACAGGATGAGAGAGAGAGAGAGAGAGAGAGAGAGAGAGAGAGAGAGAGAGAGAGAGAGAGAGAGAGAGAGAGAGAGAGAAATTTTGGGGACAGGGAGAGAACACATGAGATTCTGGGTGACCATCACAAAGCCATTTTCCCTGTACCTTCTCATTGAATTTCTACCTCTTTCTCTTTTCTGAAGGGTTGTTTCCATTTTCATTGGGACTACTAAGACTGAGACTCTGAGCAAATCAATCAGCAGGCTGAGAGAACTGTGATTCACCCACCAGTTAAATTGAAACCACAGTGTGCTTTTAATTTGTTTTCTATATTCCCTCAACTAGTTGAAGTTATGAATACATCTTAACACAACAGAGTTTGATATAATTAGCACAACCTATACAGGCACCCTTTTTTCCCTTGTTGCTGCAATAAAAAACCATAGAAGATGGAGAGAAGTTTCAGCTCTTAAGAGCACTTACTGCAGTTGCAGAGTGCTTTGGTGCATTCCCCAATACCCAGGTGTCAGGTCACAACTTTATGTAATTTCAGTTCCAGTTGGTCAGTTTCCTCTTCAAAGCACACCATACATAATACAATATACAACAGTATAAACAGACAGACACTCACACATACTGTCCTGTGAGTGTCTGCACATACACACACCTTTATACACACACACACACACACACACACACACACACACACATTAAACAAACATTTTTGTTTTAATTTATTCTTTAAGTTTATATTCCAATATAAGGTGGTCTCCTCCATTACCACCTCATGCAGATCCTATCCCCATTCCCCCATTCCCTTCTCCTCTGAGGAGCAGAAGACCCTCCCCTCCTGGCAAAACAAGCCACTGCATGACTAGGTGCATCCTCTCCCACTGAGGCTAGACACAGCAGTCCAGTCAGGGGAACAGGTTCCACAGGCAGGCAGCAGATTCACAGACAGCCCCTGCTCCAGTTGTTGAGGGACCCACATGAAGACTAAGCTGCATATCTGCTACATATGTCGGGGATGGTGTGTAAGCCCAGCTCATGCTTGCTCTTTGGTGGTTCAGTGTGTTGGAGTCCCCTAGGGTCCGGGTTAATTGACTCTGTTGATCTTCCTGTGGAGACCCTGCCCTCTTAGTGTTCCACAATCTTTCCTCCAACTCTTCCATAAGACTCCCTGATCTCCATCTAATGTTTTGCTGTGGATTTCTGCATCTTTTTCCATTGGTTGCTGGGTGGAGCCTCTAAGAGCACACTTATGCTAGGTTCTTTTTCCCCCCCGAAAACGTATGTATTTTTTAGTCCTTGGTTTATCTCAATTTTTTAAACTTTTTAAAAAATTAGATATTTTCTTTGTTTACATTTCAAATGTTATCTCCTTTCCCGGATTCCCCACCAAAAATTCCCTATCCCATGCCCTTCCCCTGCTCATCAACACACCCACTCTCACTTCCCTGTCCTGGCATCCTCTATACTGGGGCATTGAGCCTTCTCAGGACCAAGGACCTCTCCTCCCTTTGATATCCAACAAGGCTGTCCTCTGCTGCATATGCAGCTCGGGCCAGTGGGTCTCTCCATGTGTGCTCTTTGCTGCACACTTTGTCTCTGTATCTCCTCCCATTATTACTTTGTTCCCCTTTCTAAGAAGGACCAAAGTATCCATAGTTTGGTCTTCCTTCTTCTTGAGCTTTGTTTGCTCTGTGTATTATATCTTGGGTATTCCAAGCATCTGGGCTAATATCCTCTTGTCAGTGAGTGCATACCATGTGTATTCTTTTGTGATTGGGTTATCTCACTCAGGATGATATTTTCTAGTCCTATCCATTTGTCTAAGAATTTCATGTATTCATTGTTTTTAATTGCTGAGTAGTACTCCATTGTGTAAATATACCACATTTTCTGTATCCATTCCTCCATTGAGGGACATCTGGGCTCTTTGCAGCTTCTGGCTATTATAAATAGGGCTGCTATGAACATAGTGGAGCATGTGTCCTTATTACATGCTGAGGAATTCTCTGGTTATATGCCCAGAAGTACTATAGTGAGTTCCTGTGGTAGTGCTATGTCCCATTTTCTGAGGAACCACCAAACTGATTTCCAGAGTGGTTGTACCAGCTTGCAAACCCACCAGCAGTGGAGGAGTGTTCTTTGTCCACATCCTTACCAGTACCTGCTGTTACCTCAGTTTTTGATCTTAACCATTCTGAGTAGTCTGAGGTGGAATCTCAGAGGTTTTCTTTGATTTGCATTTCCATGATGACTAACGATGTTGAACATTTCTAATTTTTTTTTACTTATATGTATGATTTTATGTTATAAATAATTTTTAAAATTATTTTTATATACTCCATATTTTATGCCAGTCCACCCTCCAACTCTTCCGCATCTCATACCTCCTCCTCTCCCCCTGCCTCCATGTGGATGTCCCTAGGCCCAATCCCACCTGACCTCTAAACTCCCTGGGGCCTACAATCTCTTGAGGGTTAGGTATATCATCTCTGAATGAATGCAGACCTGGCAGTCCTCTATTGTATGTGTGTTGGGAGCCTCATATCAGCTGGTGTAGGCTCCCTGTTTGATGGTCCAGAGTTTGAGGGATCACAGGGGTCCAGATTAATAGAGACTGCTGGTCCTCCTACAGGGTTGCCCTTCTCCTCAGCTTCTCCCAGCCTTTCCCTAATTCAACCACAAAGGTCAGCATCTTCTGTTCATTGGTTGGGAGCAAATATCTGCATCTGTCTCTTTCAGCTGCTTGTTGGGTCTTTAGGAGTGCAGTCATGATAGGTTCCTTTTTGTGAGCACTCCATAGCCTCAGTAATAGTGTCAGGCCTTGGGACCTCCCCTTGAGGTGGATCCCACTTTGGGCCTGTCACTGGAACTTCTATTCTGCAGGCTCCTCTCCATTTCCATCCCTGTAATTCTTTCAGACAGGAACAATTAGGGGTCAGAGTTGTGACTGTGGGATGGCCCCCCTCTCCCTCACTTGATGCCCTCTCTTCCTGCTGGAGGTAGGCTCTATAAGTTCTGCCTCCCTACTGTCAGGCATTTCATATAAGGTCCCTTTCTTTTAATTCTGTGAGTCTCTCACCTCTCAGGTCTCTGGTGCATTGTGGAGGGTCCTCCCATCCCCCTATCTCCTGAGGTTGTCTGTTTCCATCCTTTCTGCTGGCCCTCAGGGCTTCAGGCCTGTTCCCTCCCCCAATGTCAGATCAGGTTCCCCTCCCACCTTCTCCCTCCTTCCCCAGCCCTGTCCACCATCCCTCCCAGGGTCCTCCCTCCCTCCCCACTTGTGATTGCTTTCTTCTCCCTCCCAAGTGGGACTGAGGCATCCTCACTTGGGCACTGCAGTTTGTTGACCTTTTTGAGTTCTGTGGATTGTATCTTAGTTATTCTGTACATGTATCTTAGTTATTCTGTACATTTTTGTCTAATATACACTTATTAGTGAGTACATACCATGCATGTCCTTTTGGGTCTTAGTTACCTCACTGAGGATGGTATTTTCTACTTCTATCCATCTGCCAAACTCAGGAAATCCTCATTTTTAATCACTGAATAATATTCAATTTTGTAAATGAACATTTGGCTCTAGTGCTTTGGTGTTGTCAAAAATGATTTTGGTAGTGCTCATCTAAGAAGTCTAACCACCTCATAGTGATTAGAAAACAATAAGAAAAAAGCACATGTCATTTCCAAATTTATATTTGTCATGCCTCCAAACCTTAAGTATTACTGAAAATGTTTTCTTTTTTTCCATTGTATATTTTGCATCTTTGTCAAAGATCAAGTGTCGGTAAGTTTGTGGTTTTATTTCTTGGTCTTCAATTCTATTCCATTGATCAGCGTTTCTGTTTCTGTACTGATACCATGCAATTTTTATCACTATTGCTCTGTAGTAAAGCTTGAGGTCAGGGATGATGATTCCCACAGCCATTCTTTTATTGTTAGGAATTGTTTTCACTATTCTGGGTTTTTTGCCTTTCCAGATGAATTTGAGAAATGCTCTTTCCATGTGTATGAAGCATCGTGTTGGGGTTTTGATGGCGATTGTATTGAATCTATAGATTGCCTTTGGTAGGATAGCCATTTTTACTATGGTAATTCTGTCAACCTATGAACAAGGGAGATCTCTCAATTAACCATTCGGTATTCTTAGTTTAGCTCTGTACCCCATTTTTAAATAGGTTTATTTGGTTCTCTGGAGACAAATTTCTTGAGTTTTTAGTATATATTGAATATTAGTCCTCTGTCAGATGTAGGGTTGCTAAAGATCTTTTCCCAATTTGTTGGTTTCCGTTTTTTCCTATTGACAGTGCCCTATACCTTACAGAAACTTTGTAATTTTATGAGGTCCCATTTGACAGTTCTTGATCTTAGAGCATCAACTATGGGTGTTCTGATCAGGAAAATTTTCCCTGTGCCCATGTACTCAAGGGTCTTCTCCAGTTTCTTTTCTATTAGTTTCACTGTATCTGGTTTTACGAGGAGGTCCTTGATCCCCTTGGACTTGAGTTTTGTACAAGGAGATAAGATTGGATCAGTTTGCATTCTTCTACATGCCGATTTCCAGTTGAACCAGCTCCACTTATTGAAAAGGCTATCTTTTTTCCACTGGATAGTTTTAGCTCCATTGACAAAGATCAAGTGACCATAGGCGTATGTGCCATTTCTGTGTCTTCAATTCTATTCCATTGATGTACCTGCGTGTCACTGTACCAATACCATACCATTGCTCTGTATTAGTGCTTGAGGTCTGGGATGCTGATTCTTCCAGAAGTTCTTTTATTATTGAGAATAGTTTTTCTGTCCTGGGTTTTTTGTTATTCCAAATGAATTTGAGAATTACTCTTTCTAACTCTAAGGAGATTTGAATTGGTATTTTGATGCGGATTGCATTGAATCTGTATATTGCTTTCAGCACGATGGCCATTTTTACTATATTAATCCTGCCAATCCACAGGCATGGGAGATATTTCTAGGTTCTGAGGTCTTTTTTGCTTTCTTTCTTTAGAGACTTGAAGTTCTTGTCACACAGATCTTTCACATTTTGACTAGAGTCACACCAAGATACTTTATATTGTTTGTGGTTATTGTGAAAGTGATTGTGAAGGTAATTTCTTTCTCAGCCTGTTTATCCTTTGAATATAGGAAGGCTACTGATTTGTTTGCGTTAATTTTATATCTGTCCACTCTGCTGAATTTGTTTATCTCATATAGGAGTTTTCTGGTGGAGTTTTTGGAGTCACTTAAATATACTACCATATCATCTGCAAATAGTGATAGTTTGACTTCTTACTTTTTAAACTGTATCCCTTTGACCTCCTTTTGTTGTCTAATTGCTGTAGCTAGAACTTCAAGTACTATATTGAATAGATATGGAGAGAGAGGGGCAGCGTTGTCTAGTCCCTGATTTTAGTGAGATTGCTTCAAGTTTCGTAGTTTGATATTGGCTACTGCTCTGCTCTACATTGCTTTTACTAAGATAGGCTCGTATATGCAAGCATAACAGAGTATCATTAATAGTGTCAGGGATTCTTTCTTGCCTTTGGGATGGGTCTAAATTTGGGCCACCCAATGGTTAGTCATTCCCTGTCTCTGCTCTCTCTGTCAGTGTACTATATATATGCAGGATGCATGTTGGGTTTAAAGTTTTATGAGTAGGTTGCAGTCTTTAACTCTCCACTTGGAATCCTGCCTGGATGCAGGAAGTGGCCAATTCAGGAACCATATCTTCATTTGGTAGGAGTCTCAGCTAGAGTTTCCCCCATACACATCTCGAGCCTCCCCCCCAAACCAGATTTCTGGCATGTCCTAAAGATTTCATCCCCCACAGCCGATTTCCCTTCTCTCTCCCCTCGTCTTCCTATACCTGACCTCCTATCTGCCCTGCTCCCATCCCCATCTCCTATCCCATTCATTGCCCTCCTTCCATCAGCCTCCAATATCTATTTTATTTTCCATCTGAGAAAGATTCAAAGTACTCTTTTGGGCCTCCTTGTTATTTGGCTTCTTTGGGTTTGTGGATTATTGCAATCATGTCCTCTGTCTTATGGCTAATATCTACTTATAAATGAGTATATACCATGCATGACATTTTGAATGTAGGTTACCTCACTCAGAATATTTCCTAATTCATTGACATAGAAACAAACTCTGGGATCATCTTTAAGAAACACAAAGCTGAGCCTCGGCCAGCTTCCCAGCTGTTTCAATCCAGCCTGCGGAACCAGGTACCTGAGATATCCCAGTTTAAGACCTTTGGGGACTCAGGCCTTGAGCAGGAGCTGCGCACAGAGCAACAGTTTGGGGGATGCCAGCCAAGCCTGGGCTCTGTGCCTGAAGGTGGACCCCACACTCCCTACTGCCTCTGCCATCTTCCCAGCTGCTTTGAACCAGCAGGTGGAACCAGGTACCTGAGATATCCCGAGTTTAAGACCTTTGGGTACTCAGGCCGTGAGTAGAAGCTGCGCAGAGAGCAGCAGTTTGGGGGGCCACCGCCAAGCGTGGGCTCTGTGTCCTGAAGGTCGTCCCTTCACTCCCTGCAGCCCCTGCCATCTTCACAGCTGTTCTGATCCAGCCTGTTCTGATCTCTAGGTTTTGCAACACCTAGAGAAAGAACATTATAAAAATATTTTTTGGGGTTACCAGTGGGTAAAGAAACTCTCTACTAAGACAAACTACCTGAGTAAATCTCTGAAAGCCACATGAAGTGAGATGTGAACTGATTACACAGAGATGTACTCTCACCCCCATATATACACCTAAAAATTATTTTAAAATAAGATTTCTCTCATGAATCTGTAACTTATGGATGTCCCATGTGTCACACAATCTCTGAATTATTTCTTTTCAAAGAATAGCAAAAGGCAAATCATTATTGTATATTTTCTATACTGTCTGTTTGTATTCTCCTGGAGAATAAAATGACAGCACGTGGTTGCCATGGTTCTTCCTTGCTTCTCTACCATCAGTCTTCTGTACCCCTCACCTAGATCTCTGTCACCACTAACCCACTCCCCCAAACACTCCTTCCTTTGATGCATTCCCTCTCACTGAGGACTCCTTATTTTGGAAAATGATCCCAAACCAGGCATTAGGGCCATAATCTAGACACATTCAATTCTCCCTCCCCTATCATGCATCCTTTTCAGAGTTTCTATCAACAAAGTGAGACCCAAAGTCAGCACCACCTCCTATCCATCAGATAATGGATGTGTCCAGGAGTTGCATCAAGATGACTCGGATCTCTCTGGGTCTTGAGCCCTCATCTAGGGCAGGATGAAAGATGTGCTAGGTACCACCTCCATTTGGGCACTTGTATTTGTCTGTCATACCATATCCGCATGTCTCTTCCAGCTCTAAATCATCACACTACATATCAGGTGGTTTTTGAAGGAATGAGAATTTTAGTATGGCAAACCTGTCTCTAAGGTTTGTCCTTAACATCTCTAATATGTGCACACAAGAGTGAGATGAGGCAATAGTCCAAATGTCTCCTGGTAGTTACTGAACTTGGGTACATAAATATGAGCCTTTGAAGTATGAGGATTGCACCAGACAGGAAATGTGAAAAGAATTTTTTCTCAGAATCCTTCATGGTAATGTAAAGCTGTTACACATGCCCACAATGATAACTTCCATGGATATAAATGCAGAGAAAAAAAAAGATCAGGTTTAGGCACATTTCCCTTCCAATAACAGCCCCATCATATGTGAGATTAAAGTAGTGTTGTTCTGTGCAGAGGACCGTCATTGCTTGTTTTATAAACTAAGAGTGGTGACACACAGAACTATGGACCACTAATTCTTATTTTTCAATAGGATGGTAACATCATACAGGGTTCTTATCACAATAAAAACAATGCTAATGTAATTCAGGATATATTATAAGAGTAGTGCTATGAGAAGGGTTCAGACAAAATAGGAGCACTACTAATGTTTCACAATTAATAAGTATATTGCTAGTAGAAGGTATTTAGTAAGATGTTTATGGAGTTCTTGTGAAGAAGAATGCCAATGAACTGGTAAAAAGCAAGAACCACAGTAACACGGTGCTTGAAACAATAAGAACAATGTTAAGAGAAGTACATGGACACACTAAGAAGAGTGCTTCTAGAGAAAAGATTCAGAACAATCAATGCTAAGAGAAGAATACACAAAAGGAACAATGCTAATTTGATGCACAGTAGGACCAATGTTCAAGATGGTCCTTAGCACTTAGAAGGTACAATGATGTTTAACTTTCCCTGCTAAGCATTTTTCTTTTTGATGCTTAGGATGTTAGAGTTGTGTCCATCACCTTGAGGCCTATGATGTTTTTCACAGCACAGGTTTCTTTCTCCAATCTGAGACAGAGAGGCAGGGAAAAACGCAGTTATCAGGGAGAACCTTCATCTCCCCCTCTGTCACTGCAGAGCATGCATGCTCCCATTCTCCAAGAACTTGGAGTCCATGCTCCCCAAACAAAGTCTCTGCTAAGAACTCAGTAACTGTTTCAGTGGTCTCTGAGTTCCTTGGTTGGAGGAGGGTGTGGCCTACACATTAAGAGCTAACCTGGGATTTGGAAGCCTGCAGCATCCAGGGTGGAAAAGGTTCCTAACATAATTGACAGGGAGTTGAGGGAACATGAGATATTGCATTCCACCACTATGTTGCACTGCAGAGGACTACAAGTGGATGGTTGGCTGGTTTTCATGACCATGTGGGATCCCATATTATATGAGAAATGTATATAACCCAGGTGTACAGAATGAGTCAGAGAGTCACTTACAGTTCCAGTCTTTTCCTCTTCCTTTTCCTCCTCCTCCTCCTACACCTCCTCTTCTTCCTCCTCCTCCTGCGCTTCTTCCTCCTCCTGCTCCTCCTCCTCCTCCTCTTCTTCCTGCTCTTCCTCCTCCTCCTGCGCTTCTTCCTCCTCCTCCTCCTCCTCCTCCTCCTCCTCCTCCTCCTCCTCCTGCTCCTCCTCCTCCTCCTTATGCTGCTCCTGCTCCTGCTCCTGCTCTTCCTCTTTGTCTTCATCTTCTTTCTGGTTACTGATTTCTTCATATATCATTGGCTTTTTCCTTTCCCTTAACGGATGGCTGCAGATGCTCACTGGCCTTTTCCTGAGTCCTGAGATTGGGAAGAGTTAGTAGAGAGCTAGGTGCTGAGAGGATTTAAGGATTTTGTTTTGATAGAAAGTATAAGCTTGGACCTCACATGTGTGCATGAGCTTTTTGTCAAGCACTGTTTTTTTTTTTTTCTAGACAGGGCTGCTCTGTGTAGCCCTGGCTGCCCTGGAACTCACTCTGTAGACCAGGCTGGCCTCAAGCTCAGAAATCTGCCTGCCTCTGCATCTGAAGTGCTGGGATTAAAGGCGTGTGCCACCACTGCCTGAATAAACACTTGGATTGAACATCTTCTGAAACAGACAGACCAAGACAGCAGATCCTCCCCCACTTTGGAACAAATATCAGTTCAATAAGTACCTTCCCTTGTAACCTAGTTCATCCACCATGTCCCTGAGAGTGCATACATTTAGCTGAGACAGTGACTGCAGTGAGGCACTTGATTAGGTTACTATGTGGAACAAAATGCATGAGGAAGGATTGGTGATTTAGTTCAGAGGCGCTGGAATTTCCTCAGCATATAAGGACTGTTTAAAGTAAAAACTGAAACAAAAAGAGTGGCATGAACAAAATCACCTTGCAGAGATCAAGCTCTCCATTTGTGAATATGTTATATTTACTGTTTGATAGCCTATTGAATCTGGCTTGCTTAACTTCAGAGTTATCGGGTTACTGGAGATATTTTAAGACTCTTTCTTTCTTTCTTTCTTTCTTTCTTTCTTTCTTTCTCTCTCTCTCTCTCTCTCTCTCTCTCTCTCTCTCTCTCTCTCTCTCTCTCTCTCTCTCTCTCTCTCTCTCTCTCTCTCTCTCTCTCTCTCTCTCTCTCCCTCTCTCCTATATTCCTTTCATTTTAGACCTGAGAAGAAAGAAGAGAAGACCTAGGGAACACACTCACCACATTGTTGATGATTATGTATGCTAATCAAATACACAAGACCTGAAGCTCACATGGTGGATCAAGCCTAGATCTCAGCATTCAGGAAAGTAAGTCTAGGGAAATACCTAAAGTCTGAGGCCAGCTGGTAACTGTAGCATGAGGCCCAATCTTAAAAAATTCCATGCTACTGTCTGTTTCCCCTTTCATCTATATTCTATCACTTACCCAACCTATAATAAAATATATGTGTTCATTTGTTTGTATATGTGTCATGTATATAGAGTAGGAAAATGATCTAATACTATTCTGTACTAGGCATGGTTTGTTTGCCTCCAGGAAAAATTGATTCTCTATTCAGGCAGGTTGATTCCTGGAATCTAGGAATTCAATACCAGCATGGAAAAATTATAGACTATTTCTGACCACATCAACAGACAATTCCTTTCCAGGATGAACATATAGAACAAAATTCAGTGGAGAGTAACAAATGTATCCAGAAATATATCTTGATATAATAACCAGTAACATTTTTCTATTTTATTTGAGTATGTATTGTTATGTTATTGATTCTGAATGTTTAGATAGCTTTATTGTGTAAAATTATAGTTACTTACACTGTGATTCATGAATAGTATTTTTCAGGAAATATACAGCTTTGAAAAAGAAGTATTTCAATCATGGACACTCATAGAAACTTGCACTGGGTCCACATGGAGCTCAACATTAGCACTCAAAGTGGTTCATACCTCTCTGATGTCTTTAAACAAATCAACCAGGACTCAGGCTGTCTATTCATTCTCCTTTCACCCATCTCATCCTCCCTCCAGTTCTACTCAAGCATCTAAATATTTACCATTTACCTGCTGTCAAAGAAAATATACATTCTCCTTTTGCACATTTACAATTTTGTTGTGGTGTCCATATTCTTAAATTTTGACATCATTCTTCCCTCAGCACTGACCTGAGAGATGGGAGATTTGTTTGCAACCCTCGCTGGTACTTGACTGAAAAGTTTTCCTATACACAGCCCCTCCATGTCTACTCACCTTGACTCTCATGGCTGGAAACTTCATCAGAATCACTAAGCACAGATTTTGTGACCTGCTCCTTAGGTTCCATGAAATCTGGGAGATGGGCTCTGAGTCCTAGAAAGCAGCAAAGTGTTTCTTCTTTATCACACAACTGAAAAGAGGAATGCAAGGGGCAGGCTCTGGGAGGACATAAGACAACACTGTCCACCTGAACAAAGGCCTTCTGGAGAGAAAATTCAGGCTACAGGGATGTGTGCTATAATGGCTGTTCCCTGCCTCAGCCCTGCATAGGATAAAAATTAGGAGGAGATTCAGCAGTTGACTTGACATATTTCTTGAAAAAGAGAATCACAATAAGAGGCTGAGAAGGAGCCATAGTATAGAGAGGGGCTGGAGGACACTTGGGCTTGTCTGAACCCAGAGCTCACTCTTACCTAGATTAGTCATGGTGGTGTAGTTTCTTTTCATATACACATATGTGATCTTCTCTGAATAGCTCAGCTTTGCCCATTCTTCCTTAGAGAAGTATTTGGAGATATCCTTGAAGGCCTAGAAAAGCAGGAAAATGTCGATCTGGCAGCCAATCTGCCGTGCATGTATGCCCTTAAGTGCAGAGCATGTCCTCTGTTCCCAGACCTCCATACTACTCTTGGGAATTGGAGGAAGCCCTGCTAGATGGATTTGAGAGCCAAGAGAGAAGCTGTGCATGCTCTGTCCAGACTCTTCCTCAGCATCCAAAGGGTTTCACTGACACTTGCTTGCTTCCTTCCCACATTTAGGAAAAGGATATTCTGGAATAATTTGGAACCCTCCAATTTATTCTAGCACAGGGTCGCAGGCCAGATATGTTCAGAGATGCTGGAGAAAGTTCCCCTGACATTGTGTGGCCTGGTAAATCCCTGATGCTACTCCACAGTGCTTCCTCATTCATCTCCTGAGAAATCTAAGTCTCCATAGCATTCCATGGCCACTCCTCTGCCCCATGAAGATCACCTCACCTTGCATGTCTCCTCTGGATTGTGTTTAGATTTTCTGAGGTTCACTGAATGAGACCTTCTGCTCATGGCACTGGGATGCAATCTTCAAGGTATGCTTGAACACTTAAACCTGAGGAGGAGGATAAGCACCAGCCAGTCACCTGAAATTAAATTCTACTGTTTGCCATTATGGCTTATATGTCCCCTGAGATGTTACATGGAGGAAATCCTGCACATAGGCATATCTGGGATAGGAATTACAGGGCTTCTATGACAAGGTTGAGGTGTGTTTGAGTCTCCAACACATGTCCACTACTGATGTTACTAGTCCTCTGGGATGTGTCCTGAATTGGAGGACACAGAGAAAGATATTGTTGGATGTGTCAGGAAGAAAATAAGAGTCCCCTACATTCTAAGCAGAAGGTAAGAATGTTGATTTCATATGTTGAGGAAGAGGGAGTACTGTGGAGGGAGATAGGATAATGATTACCAAAGAAGAGTTGGAGAGGAGTAATGAGTAGGTAAGATGACCATGGCTTACAACCAACCAATTACTGTTAAAGAAAAGAATCAGAAGTCTACAAGTAGAGAGACCAGGTAAATGTTTAAGGACAGTCAGTGTTTACCATGAAAATTTGATGACAGTCTTCTGTGTACATATTTTTATTTTCCCTACATATTCCATAAACATGCAAGGTTACATGATCAGGAGGCAAGAGTCAAAATCAGAAAAAGTAGTTCCTAGGAAGTCATGCTTGTTGTTGAACAACAGTGACCCAAAAGTGTTTTTCATGAGATAGTGGAATAAATGTGCAGTATAGTTTTAGAGGTTAAAACTTATTTTTCTAGTGCCCCCCCCCAAAGAAAAAAGAGTCAGAATGAGTTTTTAATTCTAAAAATATAGTTTCATTTTATGAAGGTGGAATTTTTCTTTCCAGGCATTTTAGCATTTTATGTATTTTAAAATAGAAATAAGGTTAGTGTGTGTGTGTGTGTGTGTGTGTGTGTGTGTGTGTGTGTGTTCATTTTTATGCTATTGTACACAGAGGCCACTGTTCAATCTCAGGTGTCATGCCTTAGGAGACATTCACCTCTTTTTTAAAGGCAATACTTTCCCTTGGTACATAGAAATTGCTAGCCAGGGAGCTTTAGGGAACTAGCTGCCTCCACTGCTCCAGAGCTGGGAGGTCAAGAACCTGTCCTCTTTCTTAGCTTTGGACTTCAACCAGAGTGCTGGAGATTGAACTTGGGCCTCATGAGTGCAGGGCTACTGTTTAGCAACTGAGCTCCTTTCCCTGGCCACTCAAACATTTAGTGTGTACACATGTGCATGCACACGCATGCATGCACAAACACACACATTCATGTGTACACACACATACACAACCACCACAAATGAACATTGAATTCATGTCTGTACACATACATATTATATGTGTATATGTGTAGGTTTTGTTTTTGCCTTTGAGACTGGCCCCAACTCCTGGGTTCAAGGTATCTTCTTGTCTCATTCTGCTGACCAGATTAGATTTATAGGCTTATGCTATGGTGTGTCCCCATGGTGTGTAGTTTTGAATGTGATGTTCAAGAATACAATGGTGATATGACCTCTCTAAAAGATGGATTTTACTTTGACAAAATTCAGCATCCTTTCATGCTAAAGGTCTTAGAAAGAACAGGAATTCAAGGCCCATATCTAAACATAGTAAAAGCAATATACGAAAGACCAGTAGCCAACATCAGGGTAAACAGAGAAAAACTTGAAGCATCCCACTAAAATCAGGGACTAGACAAGGCTTCCCCCTCTCACCATATCTCTTCAATATAGTAGTTGACATACTAGCTAGAGCAATTCGACAACAGAGGGAAGTCAAAGCGATACAAATCGGAAAGGAAGAAGTCAAACTATCACTATTTGCAGATGATATGATAGTATACTTAAGTGACCCAAAAACCTCCACCAGAGAACTCCTGCAACTGATAAACAACTTCAGCAAAGTAGCTGGCTATAAAATCAACTCAAGCAAATCAGTAGCCTTCCTATACACGAAGGATAAGCAGGCTGAGAAAGAAATTGAGGAAATGACACCCTTCACAATAGCCACAAATGATATAAAGTATCTTGGAGTGACGTTAACCAAACATGTGAAAGATTTATATGACAAAACTTCAGGTCTCTGAAGAGGGAAATTGAAGAAGACATCAGAAAATGGGAAAATCTTCCATGCTCATGGGATGGCAGAACTAATATAGTCAAAATAGCAATCTTGCCCAAAGCAATATACAGATTCAACGCAATCCCCATCAAAATCCCAACTCAGTTCTTCATAGAGTTAGAAAGAGCAATTTTCAAATTCATCTGGAATAACAAAAAACCCAGGATAGCTAAAACTATCATCAACAGCAAAAGAACTTCTGGGGGAATCAATATCTCGGACCTCAAGCAATATTACAGAGCAGTAGTATTAAAAACTGCAAGGTATTGGTTCAAGTGACAGGGAGGCGGATCAATGGAATAGGATTGAAAACCCAGAATTGAACCCACACATCTATGGCCAATTGATCTTCGACAAAGGAGCTGAAAACATCCAGTGGAAAAAAGATAGACTTTTCAACAGATGGTGCTGGCTCAAGTGGAGGTCAACATGCAGAAGAATTCAAATTGATCCACTCTTATCTCCTTGCACTAAGCTCAACTCCAAATGGATCAAGGACCTCCACATAAAACCAGACACACTAAAACTAATAGAAAAGAAACTGGGGAAGACCCTTGAGGACATTGGCTCAGGGGGAAAATTCCTGAACAGAACACCAATTGATTATGCTCTAAGAGCAATAATAGACAAATGGAACCTGATAAAATTACAAAGTTTCTGTAAGGCAAAAGACACTGTCAAAAGGATAAATCAGCAACCAACAAATTGGGAAAAAAATCTTCACCAACCCCACATCCGACAGAGGGCTAATCTCCAATGTATACAAAGAACTCAAGAGGTTAGACCCCAGAAAACCAAATAACCCTATCCAAAAATGAGGTACAGAGCTAAACAGAGACTTTTCACCTGAAGAAATTCGGATGGCTGAGAAACACCATAAAAAATGTTCAATATCATTAGTCATTAGGGAAATGCAAATTAAAACAACCCTGAGATTTCACCTCACACCAGTCAGAATGGCTAAGATTAAAAATTCAGAAGACATCAGGTGTTGGCAAGGATGTGGAGAAAGAGGAACACTCCTCCACTGCTGGTGGAAATGCAAGCTGGTACAACCACTCTGGAAATCAGTCTGGTGGTTCCTCAGAAAACTGGACGTGATACTTCCAGAGGACCCAGCCATACCACTCCTGGGAATATACCCAGAAGATTCCCCAGCATGCAATAAGGATACATGCTCCACTATGTTCATAGCAGCCTTATATATAATAGCCAGAAGCTGGAAAGAACCCAGATGTCCCTCAACAGAGGAATGGATACAAAAAATGTGGTATATATATATATATATATATATATATATATATATACACACACACACATATACACATGGAGTACTATTCAGCCATTAGAAACAATGAATTCATGAAATTCTTAGAGAAATGGATGGAGCTGGAGAATATCATACTAAGTGAGGTGACCCAGTCTCAAAAGAATAACCATGGTATACAGTCACTGATAAGTGGATATTAGCCTAGAATCTTAGAACACCAAAGACATAAATCACATATCAAGTGATGTCTCACAAGAAGAAAGGAGTGGACACTGGTGCTAGAATGGACCAAAGCATCATTGTGGGGGAGTACAAGAACAGTGAGGTGGGAGGTGGTGGATGAGGGAGCAGGGGGATGGAAAAGGGCATGTGCGACCTTTGGGGGTGGAGAACCAGAAAAAGGGAAATGAATTGTAAATTTAGAATATATCCAATAAAAAAAAATACAATGGTGATAGGACCTCTCTAAAGGATGGATTTTGGTTGATAAGAAAATGAATGCACATGAATTCAGTGTGTATTACTGGGCTCATCTGGAAATTATATGAGTGAAGCAAAGTAGAATCTGTGAGGCAACAGGACCAGACATGGTTCACGATGAGGAAATTGGAGCATGCAAGTAGGCCTTGGGCAGAGGCCATTTCCTCCTCTACCACTCAGGAAATCTCGCAACATTTGGAAGATTTAGGGATTTCTTGTGCTGTGTGTAGTATTGTTTCCCTCATAAATATTGACATTGTATTCGGCATTGTACTCTCATAATACTAAAGGGCAATTTTGCCTAGGCTTTCGGGGAGATGCAACATCATGTCAACTCTCTTAACTAAAGATATCCGGGTAATCAGAAGGCACTAGAGTGGCTTAGCCCAGGAAGTCCTCCTGCCTTTCTTTTCTTTCCTTTCATGCTTAAGACTAGAATTTAGGGCCTAATTTTTAATAGACAAATGCGCTACCACTGAACTACATCACCAACTCATTTTCCTGCTTCTCTGTTTTGCCCAGGTTTAACTTTTTTACAGCATCCCTCTGAGAGAACCTACCTTAGTCTCCAAGCATCTGTGAAGCATTCCACAAAGAAGCCTGGTAATTTAAATAGAGACTGGCAATCAACCAATCAGAGCTGTGAGTGAATATGAACTAGCCAATCAGGGTCAGGATCCTGGGAGTGGCCAGGGAGGGAAGAAAGAAGGTAGTATGACATCCTGTCTTACAGGAAGCAACTTTTTCAAAACCGACTTTGGTCTTTGTGGGTAAGCCCACCTGAAGGAGCAATTTTTTTTTTCTCTAGTGATACACTATTCTGAGATCAGCTGGGCTGCCTGTTCACATGCAGCTTCAATGTTTATTGTTTGTGTGGGAGAGAGTTGTTGGGGGGATTGAAGTCAGGATTTGTCAACTGCTTTTCCCTCTGGGGAGCTGTGATTAAGCACAGGCATGCTCAGTCACACTGGGCTTCAGTTTTCCCCTTTCATCATGACTTAATCTTCCTACCCTCTGGTAAGTGGATATAGACCTTTATAAAAGCACATATATTATGTAGACCAGCATCTCAAACCCTTTTCACCCCCCAAAATGGAAGAGAACCATCAGCTCTCTAGCAGAACATAAAACCTTCTGGACGTTTGTAGAAAGCAATCTGGGTGCTATTGAGATGGCTCTCTGAGGTACTTGTCACCAGACCTAACAATTTCAGCTTAATCTCCAGGGCCCATAGAGTAAATGGAGAGAACTTCTCAAATATTTTCTGTCCTGTGATTCCACTGCAAGGCTACAGATTTTCCCTATAAACAAACAAACAAGCAAACCAACAAACAAACGGCAGTGGTCAACATTTCAAATTTTTTCTGGACGTGGTTTTCCCTCAAAGCCCCAGGAGCTTGAAGCATATTTTCTATGTATTAATATTTATACCAAGTACTACAGAGTGCCAGTGACCAGCCTCGGCCAAGGGCAGGGTCTACAGAAAGCTTGATAGAAGAGCAAAAGGAAAGTTCAGACACTGGATGTCATTTGCACAGAGAGGAAGCCCATCTCAGTATGGCTTGTTGTACTCTAACCACCTTTGTCTCCATCAGGTTTTCTTTATATGTAAAATCATTTCCTCAGAAATTTTATTCATTGATTACACAGGTTTTCAAAATACATTTTCTTTAAAAGTCTTCCTTGATTACGTAAGAATATTGAAAGAGGAACAAAAAGAGCAAACAACAATTTAATGAGAACACTAACATTATGATTAAATCAATTTTCTTTTTTTAAAATTTTCTATATTCTTTGCTTACATTCCAAACGCTTTCCCCTTTCCCAGTTCCCCCTCCTGACCATATGTGCCATTAGTCCTCTTCCCTCTGCCCAATCCTCAATCACCTCCAACCCCCATTTCTCTGTTCTGATACTTTCCTACAATGCTAGATCAAGTCTTTTCAGGACCAGGGCCCTCTCTTTGTTTCTTCTTGGGAATCATATGATTTGCTTATTGTGCCTTGAGTATTAAGGGCTTCTGGGCTCATTAATATCCACTTATCAGTGATTGCATTTTCTGTGTATTCTTTTGTGGTTGGGTTAACTCAATTAGGATATTTTCCAGTTCCAACCATTTGCCTACAAATTGCATGAACTCATTATTTTTAATTGCTGAGTAGTATCCCATTGTATAAATATACCACATTTTCTGTATCCATTCCTCTTTTGAGGGATATTTGGGCTCCTTCCAATTTCTGGCTATTATAAACAAGGCTGCTTTAAACATAGTGGAACATGTATCTTTATTGTATGCAGGGGAATACTCTGGGTATATGCCCAGGAGTGGTATGTCAGGGTCCTCTGGAAGTGGCATGTCCAATTTTCTGAGGAACCGCCAAACTGATTTCCAAAGCAGTTTTACCATTTTGCAATCCCACCAACAGTGGAGGAGTGTTCCTCTTTCTCCACATCCTTGCCAGCACCTGTTGTCTCATGAGTTTTTAATCTTATCAATTCTGACTGGTGAGAGGTGGAATCTCAGGGTTGTTTTGATTTGCATTTCCCTGATGACTAATGAGGTTGAACATCTCTTAAGGTGTTTCTTGGCCATCTGAATTTCTTCTGGTGAAAATTCTTTGTTTATCTCTGTACCCCATTTTTTATAGGGTTATTTGGTTCTGTGCAGTCTAACTTCTTGAGTTCTTTGTATATATTGGATATTAGCCCTCTGTCGGATGTGGGGTTGTTGAAGATCTTTTCCCACTTTGTTGGTTGTCGTTTTGTCCTTCTGACAGTGTCCTTTGCCTTGCAGAAACTTTGTAATTTTATGGGGTTCCATTTGTCAATTCTTGATCTTAGTGCATAAGCTATTGGTGTTCTGTTCAGGAACTTTCCCCCTGTGCCCATTTCCTCCAGGGTCTTGCCAAGTTTCTTTTCTAATAGATTCAGTGTGTCTGGTTTTATGTGGAGGTCCTTGATCCACTTGGAGTTGATCTTAGTACAAGGAGATAAGAGTGGGTCAATTCGTATTCTTCTGCATGTTGACCTCCAGTTGAACCAGCACCATTTGTTGAACAGGCTATCTTTATTCCACTGGATGGTTGTGGCTCCTTTATCAAAGATCAAGTGACCATAAGTCTGTGGGTTCATTTCTGGGTCTTCAATCCTATTCCATTGTTCTACTTGCCTGTTGTTGTACCAATAACTTGCAGTTTTTTAACACAATTGCTCTGTAGTACTGCTTGAGGTCAGGGATATTGATTCCCCCAGAAGTCCTTTTATTGTTGAGAATAGTTTTAGCTATCCTGGGTTTTTTGTTGCTCCAGATTAATTTGAGAATTGCTCTTTCTAGATCTATGAAGAATTGAGTTGGGATTTTGATGGGGATTGCATTGAATCTGCAGATTGCTTTTGGCAAGATGGCCATTTTTATTATATTGATTCTGCCAATCCAGGACCAAGAAATATTTTTTTTTTTTTTTTTTTTTTTTTTTTTTTTTTTTTTATGTTTTATTTTTTTTTTATCATTTTTTTTATTTTCTATATTCTTTGTTTACATTCCAAAGGCTTTCCCCTTTCCCAGGTACCCCCCACCATATGTCCCATAATTCCTCTCCCCCCCATGCTATTCCCCACTCTTTCCCCCCCCCCACGATTTCTCTGTTCTGGGTCTACAATACTGGATCCAATCTTTACAGGCCCAGGGTTCTCTCCTTTTTTTCTTCTTGAGAGTCATTTGACTTGCTAATTGTGCCTTGAGTATTTAGGGCTTCTGGGCTCATTAATATCCACTTATCAGTGATTGCAAAGAAATATTTTTCCATCTTCTGAGGTCTTCTTTGATTTCTTTCTTCAAGGACTTGAAGTTCCTGTCGTACAGATCTTTCGCTTGTTTGGTTAGAGTTACGCCAAGGTACTTTATGTTGTTTGTGGCTATTGTGAAGGGTGTTATTTCCCTAACTTCTTTCTCAGCCTGCTTGTCCTTTGAGTACAAGAAGGAAAATGATTTGCTTGAGTTAATTTTGTAACCTGCCACTTTGCTGAAGTTGTTTATCAGCTGTAGAAGTTCTCTGGTGGAGTTTTTCGGGTCACTTAAGTAAACTATCATATCATCTGCAAATAATGATAGTTTGACTTCTTCCTTTCCAATTTGTATCCCTTTGACTTCCTTATGTTGTCTAATTGCTCTCGCTAGAACTTCAAGTACTTACTATATTGAAAAGATATGGAGAGAGAGGGCAGCCTTGTCTAGTCCCTGATTTTAGTGGGATTGCTTCAAGTTTCTCTCCATTTATTTTGATGTTGGCAACTGGTTTGCTGTAGATTGCTTTTACTATGTTTAGGTATGGGCCTTGAATTCCTGCTCTTTCCAAGACTTTTAGCATGAAAGCATGCTGAATTTTGTCGAATGCTTTTTTCAGCATCTAATTAGATGACCATGTGGTTTTTTATTCTTTTAGTTTGTTTATATAGTGGATTACATTGATGGATTTCTGTATATTGAACCATCCCTGCATCCCTGGGATGAAGCCTACTTGATCATGGTGAATGATCGTTTTGATGTGCTCTTGGATTCGGTTGGCAAGAATTTTATTTAGCATTTTTGCATCGATATTCATAAGAGAAATTAGCCCGTAGTTCTCTTTCTTTGTTGGATCTTTTTGAGGTTTAGGTATTAGCGTAATTGTGGCTTCGAAGAATGAATTGGGCAGTGTCCCTTCTGTCTCTATTTTGGGGAATAGTTTGAAAAGTATTGGTGTTAAGTCTTCTTTGAAGGTCTGGTAGAATTCTGCACTAAAACCATCTGGTCCCGTACTTTTTTTGGTTGGGAGGCTTTCTATAACTCCTTCTATTTCTGTAGAGGTTATGGGACTATTTAGCTGATCTACTTGATGCTGATTTAATTTTGGTATTTGGTATCTGTCTAGGAAATTGTCCATTTCCTCCAGATTCTCCAGTTGTTTTGAGTATAGACCTTTGTAGTAGGATCTGATGATCTTTTGAATTTCCTCAGTTTCTGTTGTTATGTCTCCCTTTTCATTTCTACTTTTGTTAATTTGTATACTGTCTCTGTGTACTTTGGTTATTCTGGCTAAGGGTTTATCTATATTGTTGATTTTCTCAAAGAACCAGCTCCTGGTCTTGTTGATTCTTTGTATGGTTTCCTTTGTTTCGACTTGATTGACTTCAGCCCTTAGTTTGATGATTTCCTGTCTTCTACTCCTCCTGGGTAAATTAACTTCTTTTTCTTCCAGGGCTTTAAGGTGTGCTGTTAAGCAGCTAGTGTATGCTCTCTCAAGTTTCTTTTTGAATGCACTTAGAACTATGAGTTTTCCTCTTAGCACTGATTTCATTGTGTCCCATAGATTTGGTTAGGTTGTACCTTCATTTTCATTGAATTCTAAAAATTTTTTCTTCCTTGACCAGGGTGTCATTGAGTACAGTATTGTTCAGTTTCCATGTGTATGTGGGCTTCCTGTTGTTTTTGTTGCTATTGAAGACCACTCTTACTCCATGGATTTCTGGTAGGAGGCATGGGATTAGCTCAATCTTCTTGTATTTTTTGACATCTGTCTTGTGACCAATTATATGATCAATTTTGGAGAAGGTACCATGTGGTGCTGAGAACAAGGTATATTCTTTAGCTTTAGGATGAAATGTTATATATATATATATATATATATATATATATATATATATATATATCTGTTAAATCCAATTGGTCCAGAGTTTCAATTAGTTTCACTGTGTCCCTGTTTAGTTTCTGCTTTCCTGATCAGTCCATTGAGGAGAGTGGAGTGTTGAAGTCACCCACAGTTATTGTGTTCCGTGTAATGTGTGCTTTAAGCTTTAGTAAGGTTTCTTTTACGAATGAGGGTACGCTTGCATTTGGAGCATAGATGTTCAGTATTGAGAGCTCTTCTTGGTGGATTTTCCCTTTGACCAGCAAGAAGTGACCTTCTGAGTCTCTTTTGATGACTTTAGGTTGGAAGTCAATTTTATCTGATATTAGAATGGCTACTCCAGCTTGTTTCCTGAGACCATTTGCTTGTAAAATTGTCTTCCATCCTTTTACTCTAAGGCAGTGTTTGTCTTTAACACTGAGATGTGTTTCCTGTATGCAGCAAAATGTAGGGTCCTGTTTCCGTATCCAGTCTGTTAATCTATGTCTTTTTATTGGGGAATTGAGTCCATTGATGTTAAGAGATACTAAGGAATAGTAATTATTACCTCCAGACATTTTTGAAATTTTATTTATTTATTTATTTATTTTTTTATTTATTTATTTATTTTTATATTCGAGAGGTTATCTTCTTTTGGGTTTGATGAGAGGAGGTTTCTATCTTGCTTCTTCCTGGTTGTAGTTTCCATCCTTGTCTTTGTGATTTCCCCCTATTATCCTTTGTAGGGCTGGATTTGTGGAAAGATATCGTGCAAATTTGGTTTTGTCGTGGAATACCTTGATTTCTCCATCTATGGGAATTGAGAGTTTTGCTGGCTAAAGTAGTTTTGGCAGAAGTTTGTGTTGTCTTAGAGTTTGCATGATATCTGCCCAGGATCTTCTAGCTTTCATGGTCTCAGGTGAGAAGTCTGGTGTTATTCTGATAGGTCTTCCTTTATATATTACTTGGCCTTTTTCTCTTGCTGCCTTTAATATCCTCTCTTTGTTTATTACATTTGGAGTTTTGATTATTATGTGACGGGATGTATTTCTGTTCTGGTCCAGCCTGTTTGGGGTTCTTTAGGCTTCTTGTATATATATGGGCATCTCTCTCTTTAGGTTGGGGAAGTTTTCTTCCATAATTTTGTAGAAGATATTTGCTGGCCCTTTAACTTGTAAATCTTCACTCTCGTATATACCTATAATCTTTATGTTTGGTCTTCTCATTGTGTCCTGGATTTCCTGGATGTTTTGGGTTACAACCTTTTTGCATTTAGTATTTTCTTTGACTGTTGAATCAATGGTTCCTATGGTTCCTATCTTCGGTTTCTGAGATTCTGTCTTCTATCTCTTGTATTCTATTGTTGATATTTGCATGTATGGCCCCTGATTTCTTTCCAAGGTTTTCTATCTCCAATGTTGCCTCCCTCTGCTATTTCTTAGTTGTTTCTACTTCTGTTTTTAGAACCTGTATGGATATGCTCAGGTCTGTTGCTTGCTTGATTGTGTTTTCATGTATTTCTTTAAGAGATTTTTGTGTTTCATCTTTCATAGCTTCTACTTGTTGACCCACGTTCTTCTGTATTTCTTTAAGTGATTTTTGTCTTTCCTCCTTATTGTCTTCTTCTTTTTGATCCATCTTCTCCTTAATTTCTTTTTTTTAACTAATCAGGGCTCATGGGACCTCACAGAGACTGAAGAGACAAACAGAGAACCTGCATTGGTCCCGAGCAGGGTCTTTTTTTTTAATTTTTATTTTCTATATTCTATGTTTACATTCCAAAGGCTTTCCCCTTTCCCAGTTCCCCCTCCCTATGTCCCATAGTTCCTCTCCCCCCCAACTATTCCCCAATCATTCCCTCTCCCCCCAAGGTTTCTCTACAAAACTGGATCCAATCTTTCCAGGCCCAGGGTCCTCTCCTTTCTTCTTGGGAATCATTTGACTTTCTAATTGTGCCTTGAGTATTTAGGGCTTCTGGGCTCATTAATATCCACTTATCAGTGATTGCATTTCATGTGCATTCTTTTGTGATTGGGTTAGCTCACTCAGGATGATATTTTCTAGGTCTAACCATTTACCTACAAATTGCATGAATTCATTATTTTTAATTGCTGAGTAGTATTCCATTGTATAAATATACCACATTTTCTGTATCCATTCCTCCTTTGAGGGATATTTGGGCTCCTTCCAGTTTCTGGCTATTATAAACAAGGCTGCTATAAACATAGTGGAGCATGTGTCTTTATTGTATGCTGTGGAATCCTCTGGGTATATGCCCAGGTGTGGTATGCCAGGGTCCTCTGGAAGGGACATGCCCAATTTTCTGAGGAACCGCCACACTGATTTCCAGAGCGGTTTTACCATTTTGCAATCCCACCAACAATGGAGGAGTGTTCCTCTTTCTCCACGCCAAGGTACTTTATGTTGTATTTCTTTAAGAGATTTTTGTGTTTCCTCTTTCATAGCCTCTACTTGTTAACCCACGTTCTTCTGTATTTCTTTAAGTGATTTTTGTCTTTCCTCCTATTGTCTTCTTCTTTTTGATCAATCTTCTCCTGAATTTCTTGAAGTGATTTTTGTATTTGCCTTGTAAAGGCTTCTAACTTTTGATCCATTTTCTCCTCTATTTCTTTACGAGATTTTTCTATGTGTTCAGCTACCAGCATCCTGACCAGTGATTTTATATCCAAGTCTTGTTTTTCTGGTGTTTTGGGGTATCCAGGGCTTCCTGTTGTTGGCAAACTGGGTTCAGATGTTGTCATGTTGCCTTGATTTCTGTTAGTAATGTTCCTTCATTTTCCTTTTGCCATCTGGTTATTTCTGGTGTTATTTGGCTTTGTTGTCACTGGCTGGTGTTTGAATCTCCCACAAGGCTGGGCTCACCTGTTGTTTCTCTACTGGTGGTTATGCGTGACCTCTGCTCTAAGGGACTGCGAGCTAGCTGCCACCTGCTGACACGGTGCAAGGCGGGAGCGCATGGAGAAGTCCTTCAGAGCCTTGGTGGCACTGGACCTGCCTGGCTGGAGTCTGTCTACCTGGGCCTCTTTAGCTGTGTCCTGGTTGCAATATGGAGGCTTACTGCTACCGCTGCTCCAAGGGACCACAAGCTGGCTGCCACCTGCTGCCTAGGTGCAAGGCCACAGGGCATGGAGAAGTCCCAAAAAGCCTCGGCGGCACTGGGCTTGACTGGTGGCGAGAGCCTGGCAGATCCCCCCATGCGATGGCAGCCCCAGATGGAGTCTGTCTACCTGGGCCTCCTTAGCTGTGTCCTGGTAGCAATATAGAGGCCTACCACCACCGCTGCTCCAAGGGACTGTGAGGTGGGTTCCACCTGCTGCCTCAGTCAAAAGGATCATTTTTATAGGAAAAATCAGAAGACATATTGGCCTTCCAGGTCCATTGGCTTTAGAAAATGCTATGACAGATTTATTAACAAAAAATACTTGATAATATAGTTAACCAAACATTAAAAAGTCATGTTGTACATAATCACAACATATTGGATTTAAAAAGGATGTTCAATTTGACATGAGAACAGGTTAGACAAATTGTTAAAGACTGTGAACATTGTCCAGATGTCTATCATCCATTAAAAATGAGAGTTAATCCAAGGGGCCTAAGGCTCAAGTTTTGTGACAAATGCATGTAACTCATATCCCAGAATTTAGAATGTTGACTTATGTACATGTTACTATAGATGCCTACTCTCATGTGATAATGGATACTACAAAAACCAGAGAGGCTGTAAAAGATGTCATACAACATTTTATTATATGCTTCTCCTCCTTAGTTGTTTCAAAAAGAATTAAACTAATAATGCTCCATCTTATACTTCTCAAGGATTTACAAAGTTTTACATTCAATGGGGTATAAAACATACAACGGAAATTCCATATACCACCAAAGTCAGGTTATCATAGAACAGACTCATCAAAATCTTTTTTTTCCCTTGAGACAGGGTTTCTCTGTGTAGCTCTGACTATCCTGGAATCACTCTGTAGACCAGGCTGGCCTGGAACTCAGAAATCTTCCTGCCTCTGCCTCCCAAGTGCTGGGATTAAAGGAGTGCACCACCACTGCCAGGCTAAAGTAATGGATTTCCTTTTTTGTTTTTGATTTATTTTGTTTTGTTTTGTTTTGTCTTTTTGAAGCAGGGTTTCTCTGTGTAGCCCTAGCTGTCCTGAAACTCACTCTGTAGACCAGACTGGCCTCGAAGTGAGAAATCCGCCGGCCTCTGCCTCCCAAGTACTGGGATTACAGGCATGTAACATCACCGCCTCATCACAATCTTAGGGTACAACTTCAAAGATTAAAGTCTAGTGGCCATTACTATTTGCCTCCTCAATTATTAAGCCATGCTTTATTTACCATTAATCACCTTAATGTAGGTGATAAAGGTTTTACTCCTATGAAAAAACATTGGGCTACACTACAACAGACCTTTACTCCTTTAGTGATGTGGAAAGATCTTTTAACAGACACCTAGAAAGGGCAGATGTATTAATCACCTCACAAAGCAGATATACATATCTTTCCCACAGAATACAGAAACTCCAATCTAGATCCCAGACAGACTTAGTCTAACCTTCTACTATAAACCATCTATCAAAACCCTCCCAAAAATATAAAAGACAAAAAATAATACAGAATATAAAAAAGCTTATTCTCTCTCCTTCACATAATATTTCTAATGTTTTCCCAAGATTATTTAGACATTTTGCTATAACTAACATGGTTCTTCTAAAAAAAGCCTAAGATATCTAAGAACACTCCTTTGACAATTAGAACTTGCCTAAACTATCCTTATGGTATAGTCCCTGGACTGTCCTCAGATTTAAAAATTACTGATAGGATGGTTTTTATCAGGTCACCTGTTCCAAAAGTATTTTAACTGTGTTGATCCTACTTAAATTAAAAATTATCTAGATATTTTGCTGTTACAAAGACCTCCTTATGTTATGCTTCTTGTAGATTGAAAAGATGATGTTTAATTTGAGGTCAGACATGACTTCAGAACAAAGGGCTAGGAAAAATTCCAAGCAAACAGTCCTAAGAAACACGCTGGAATAGCCATTCTAATATTCAAAAAAATAGACTTTCAGCCAAAAGTTATCAAAAGAGATAGAGCAGGACACTTCATAGTCATCTAAGTAAAAATCCAACAAGATGAACTCTCAATTCTAAACATCTATGCTCCAAATGCAAGGGGACTCACATTTGTAAAAGAAATGTTACTAAAGCTCAAAACATTCATTGAAACTCACACGATAATAGGGTGAGACTTCAATATCCAACTCTTACCAATGAACAGATCATGGAAACAGAAACTAAGCAGAGACACAGTGAAACTAACAGAAAGTTTGAAACAAATGGTTTTTAACAAATATTTACTGAACATTTCAACCTAAAACCAAAGAATATACCTTCTTCTCAGCACCTCTTGGTACTTTCTCCAAGACTGACCATGTAATTGGACACCAAACAATCCTAAAGAATTTTGTAACAATTCCATACATTCTATCAGATCACCAGAGACTTAGGCTGTTCTTTCATAACAACCAAACAACAGTAAACCCACATACTCAAGGAAACTGAACAATGCTCTGCTCAAAGATAACTTGTTCAGGTAAGAAGCAATGAAAGACTTTATTAAATTAAAAGCCCCAGGGCAGATATTTTTAGTGCATAATTCTATAAGAGATAATACCAATACTTCTTAAATTATTCCCCAAAATAGGAACAGAAGGAACACTACGTTATTTGTTCCCTGAAGCCACAATTACTCTGATATATAAATCATACAACGACCCAACAAAGAAAGATAACTTCAGGCCAGTTTCACTAATGAATATTTATGCAAAAATACTCAATAAAAATTTCACTAGCCAAATCCAAGAACACAACAAAACGATCATTTACCACCATCAAGTAGGATTTCATCCTAGTGATGTGGGGATAGTTCATTGTAGGAAAATTCATCCACATAATATATTATATAAACAAAGTCAAGGAAAAAGAGTCACATGATCACCTCATTAGATGCTTTAAAAGAGCCTTCAACAAAGTACAGCACCCCTTCATGCTAAAAGTCTTGGAGAGATCAGGAATTCATGGCACATAACTAAACATGATAAAAGCAATATATAGCAAAGCACCAAGCAACATAAAATTAAATGGAGATTAACTGGAAGCAATCCCACTAAAATCAGGGGCAAGACAAGGCTGTCTACTCTCGCCCTATCTATTCAATATAGCACTTATAGTTCTAGCTAGAGCAATTAGAAAATGAACAGAGATCAAAGGGATGCAAATTGGAAAGAAAGAAGTCAAAGTATCACTATTTGCAGATTATCTGAGAGTATACATAAGCAACCCCCAAAATTCCACTAGAGCATTCCTATAGCTGTTAAACAACTTTACCAATGTGACTGGATATAAAATGAACTTTAAAAAAAATCAGTAGCCTTCCTTTATACAAATGATGAACAGGATGAGAAAGAAATTAGGGAAACAACACCCTTTAAAATAGCCACAAATAACATAAAATACCCTGGTGAAACTGCTTCAACACAAATAAAGGTTCTGTATGACAAGAACTTCAAATTCCTGGAAAAAAAACTCAGAAATGGACAGATGTCCCTTGGTAGAATTAACATAGTGAAAATGGCCATCTTACCAAAAGCAATTTACAGATTCAATGCAATCACCATAAAAATTCCAACACAGTTCATCACAGACATGGAAAAGCAATTCTCAACTTCATATGGAAAAATAAAAAAAAAATCCAGGATAGCCAAACAACTCTCAACAATAAAATATTTTCTGGGGGAATTATCATCACTGATTGTAAACTGTGCTACAAAGCAATAGTGATAAAGACTGCTTGGTATTGGTATAGAGAGACTGTTCGATAGAAGAAAAAGGAATTGAATACCCAGAAATAACCTCACATCTATGAATACTTGATCTATGACAAAGAAGCCAAAAAACTTACAGTGACAAAAAAAAAGCATTTTCAATAAATGGTGCTGGTATAACTGACAGTTGTGTGTGTAGAAGAATTGAAATAGATCCATGATTATCACATTGCACAAAGCTCAAATCCAAGTAGATCAAGCACCTCAACATAAAGCCAAATGCACTAAATCTTATAGGAGAGAAATTGGTAAAGAGTCTGGAACTCATTGTCCCAGGAGATTTCTGTTTCCTGAACAGAACACCAATGGCTCACACTCTAAGATCATCAATTGTTAAATGGGGCCTCATGAAACTGAAAAGCTTCTGTAATGCAGAAGACACCATCAATAGGACACATAGGCAACCTACATATTGGAAGTAATTTTCACTAGCATCCAGTAGAGGGCTAATATCGAAAAGCTATGAATATCAAAAAAATATAAAGAACTCAAGAAGTTAGCCTCCACAAAAGAAAATAACCCAAGTTTAAAAATGGGGTACAGTACTAATCAGAGATTCACAACGAATGAATCTCAAATGGTTGAGAAGCACTTAAAGAAATGTTCAATGCTTTTAGTCATCAGGGAAATGCAAACCAAAGTGACATTGAGATTCTATGTTATATCCATGAGTATGGCTAAGATCAAACACTCAAATGAGCTTACATGCTGGTGAGGACATGGATAAAGAGGAATACTTCTCCATTGCTGGTGGAATGGCAAACTGGCAAACTCTGGGAATCTGGAATTGGCAGTTCCTCAGAAAATTGGAAGTAATTCTACCTGAAGACCCAGCTATACCACTGCTGGGCATATACACAAAAGATGTCCCACAATACAACAAGGACAGGTGCTCCAGTATGTTCTTAGCAGACTTATTTGCAATAGCAAGAAGGTGGAAACAACCTAGATATCCTTCAACCAGGAATGGATACAGAAAATGTGGTTTGTTTATACCATGGAATCCTGCTCAGTTATGAAAATGAGAACGTCATGAATTTTGCAGGCAAATAGTTGGAACTAGAAAATACCATGCTGAGTGAGGAAACCTAGACCCAAAAGTACATGCATGCATGGTGTGTCCTCACTGATAAGTGGATATTAGCCAAAAAGTTTAGAATACCCATGATACAACCCACAAACCATATGGAGCTTAAGAAGAAGGAAGACCATGCATGTATGTTTCAATCCTACATAGATGGGGAAACAAAATAATCATGATAAGCAGAGGAAAGGAGGGACCTTTGTGGGAGAGAGGAGGTAGAGGGGAAAGGGGAAACAAGTTGAGGTATGGGGGGAACAGGAGAGATGACTAGAGGGCCAGGAGAATAAATGGAAATAAGCAGCCTCTGGGGGGTGTGGGAGGTTGGCATACACTCTAGAATGTACCTGAGACCTGGAAGATGAGAGACGCTCAGAACTCAATGGGGTTGACCTTAGCCAAAATTCAAAATAGTCAAAATGTGGGGAGAGGGAACTCAAGAGCACTCCTCCAGTAGATAGGCAGGGCCTCAAGTCCTGAAAAGGGCTTACCAGCAAAGAGTCAAAGTTTCTGACTCAGAATTGTTCCTGTCTAACAGAAAATCCAGGAAAAAAAGTATAAGAGACTGAAGGAAAAGTGGTCCCGTGACTGGGCCAACTTGGGATCCATCTCATGGTCAGAGGGTGGCTGGGCACCAAGGCCTGACTCTATCACTGATGCTATGATGTGATTATAGACAGGAGCCTAGCCTGGCTGTCCTCTGAGAGGCCTTTCACCAGCTGACTGAGACAGATGCAGATACTTACACCCAACCATTGTACTGAGGTCAAGGACCCTGATGTATGAATTAGGGGAAGGATTGAAGAAGCTGAAGCTGACTGTCACTTCATAGGAAGACCAGCAGTGTCAACTAATCCAGACCCAGAGACTGAGCCACCAACCACGCAGCATACACAGATTGGTCCAAGGCCCCTGGCACAAATATAGCAGAAGACTGCCTGGTGTGCACTCAGTGGTGGAAGATTTGCCTAATCCACAAGAGACTTGAGGCCTCAGGCAGTGAAATGGAATTCCTGATGTGTGGTGAGGGAGAGAAAGCACCCTCTCAGAGTTAAGAGGGAAGAAGAAAGGAATGAGAAACTATGTGGTGGGGGACTGGGAGGGGGCAATGGCTGGAATGCAAATAAATAAAATAATTAGAAAATAAGGGACCCAGTCTTTTGAGAATGGTCATGGATAGGAAAGAAAGGTTTTTTGTGGCATGAGTAAAATGATCTCTGGTCTCTGAGATTAGAACAACTAACTAATGTGGCTACTACTCCTATTGAATGTGATTGGCGGGTAAACACCATGTTCTCATATTGATTTCATAGCAGTGACTCAAACATCAGCCATTAGTGGCTATGGAAGATGTGAGGACAACAGAAGGATTTGCAAGCTCATTTATAAAGGGAGAATATGTTTGGATTCCTTGGCTGAACAGTATGACAATGATTTCCAATAAATGATTTTATTTTATTTTTAAGAGATTTATTTATTTATATATTAGTACACTGTATCTTTCTTCAAACACCCCAGAAGAGGTCATCAGATCTCATTATGGATGGTAATGAGCCACCATGTGGTTGCTGGGATTTGAACTCAGGACCTTTAGGAAGATCGGTCAGTGTTCTTAAGCACTGAGCCATCTCTTCTGCCCCAATAAATGATTTTTATGCTTAAGTCAAACAAGAGGCAGGCCTGGTTGTGCACACCTGCAATTTCAGGTGCCTTAGAGGCTCAGGTAGGATGACTACATATGCAAGACACACTTGGGCTTCAAAGTGAGCGCATGTTTGGTCCTGTCAGGAGCTATAATGGGACAAGCTAATGTACTAGCAGGTGATTATCCTGAAGTGGCCTGCTTCGGATTATTATATAATATGCCACAGGTGGGACCTCATGAAGCAAAGCTGTGAGGGACTAATTTTAGGAAAGATTCCTCCTATTAATATGTGTTTCCTGTTATTGTTAAACATATATAATATAATAATCTATAGTTAACAGCACACCCCTTTGGGCCAAATCTCTGCAGATCAACGAAGATATACAGTCTTAAGAGTGATGCAATGTAGACAAATAAGTTTTAATGATGATCGTATAAGAATTCCTAAAATTATATCTGTGATGATTAAGCTCTTTAATAGTGGAACTTCTATTAGGTCCTTTTTTGAGAGTCAAAACTGCAATGAGAACTCTGCTAGTCTCCCAAGTGTCACCAGTTAATTGCTCTTAGATGCAACCAGATTTTCTCCTACTCAGAGCACATTCCAAGAGGTTGTAAAACAATTAACCAAAGGTCATAAAAAGGGAACTAGGATATATTATAGGTGTTAGAACAGAAGATAAAACATGTACTGGGTTTATCTATACAAAATTTCACTAAAAACTTAATTATGGTTTTAGATTTTCAATGAACTTGTGAAAGACAAGTGAAAGATGTTTATCTAGATAATTACTCCTAACAGATATGCACGTAACATTCTCTGTTGTAACTTCTATTTCAATTTATGACTTGATTTTTTTGTGTGAACTTGTGATGAACTTCATAACATGTGATCTTGTGTTTTGAAATACCTTTAAGGGATGACGACAAAGAGAAGAGTCAGACCAGAAGTATTTATGTGCGAGGAACAGAGGTGAGAAGAACAGAGTTGAGAGAAGAACTGAACTGAGGAGAACTTTATAGTCAGAAGAGAACAAGATTAGAAGGAGAATGCAGAGTGGAATAACTTAGAAACTACAGGTAACATTAAATAAACACCCTAAGAGAACAATGTGTATACTGCAGAGGGAAAGAGAAAAAGAGAAGGAGCTGCAGAGAGCAGAAGGTCCCATGGTAAGGAGAAGGCAGTCTTAGTCTTTTTAAAAGGAACAAAGCTTTTTTCTTATAAACATGGATTTAATTCATTTAGCATTAAAAGGGTGACATCCTTTTCTTTTTCAATGCAATAAATATTGGAGTTCATTTTTCCTCCAGAATGAGTGAGTTTTTTCTGCTCTGGTGCTTGGTCTTTTGCTCCATATGCATATGTAAGTACAGATGTGTGTGTAAGTATGCAACTGTGAGAATGCATGTAAGGTGGGCCCAGCTGAATTTGTGTGTAAATGTGTAAATGAAAACTCTGTATGTTTGAAGTTGTGTATGAATTTATGTGAGATTATGCATATTCACCTATGTAAAACTTTTTATTTCTGCAAGTATTATTCTCTTCTCTTGGTTCAGTAGAAGTTTACTGCTCCTGACTTCCCCCTAGCCTGACAAGCAAGAGGCATCTGAACAATAGGGAAAGGGCTCTAGCAACTAATCCTTTACTTAATCTCCTGCTCCTTTAGGATGAGGTGCTAAGTGCCTGAGACTGCAGTCTCCAGCTTCAGAGGAACACAGGAGGCAGGTCAGCGACATTAGCATAGTAACTGAGACTTAGGTAAACTTTGTATTAAACAGTAACTAAATTTTCCTTAAGACAAAGTCTTACACCCACTGAAGCTATCCCCACCCTCAATGCCTCAAGAAGAACCTACAGGAAAGAAACACCTCCCAGCCAGGGCTGGCTCCTGGCATGGTCCCACTGAGACCCTGAAGAAAATGATATGTAAAAAAGTTTGTGGGCAAATCTCACTGGTAAATGTTTGTTTGATATGTAGGAGGCCCTGGGTCTTTTCCTCATACTGGAAAGTAATTAATAAGTATAAATATAGGATTAACTGGCCCAAGTATGTACATATATGATCAATGTTTAATCACAGAGTAATTCTCATTCTCTCGAGTTGATGAGACAATATCTCTTTAAATTATATATACATGCAGACATATAGTCTCTTTTTAAAAATTAAAATGATATAAATCAGAAAAACTGTTGGGAAACTAGGCATGGTGGTTCATATCTGTAGTTCTATCACTCAGGAAGCTGACAGTAGGTAAATTAATCAGGATGGTAAATGCAGGCTAGACTGGGCTCCATAAGGAAAATATTGTCTCAATAAAGCAAGAAAACAAACAAGCAAAGGTACAAAGCAATCCTTGTTGGGGGAAAAAGGGAAGTCTGGGTTCACTATCTGTAGATATTTGTCTGAAAAGCAGATCAAACTCACAAGGCAAACTTACACATGCTCCCAAATCTAAAGGTCACAAGGTATTATAACACATTTCTACTTAGAAGGAAAGCACTTTTCATTTCACTAATTCACATATAATCCTCGTTAACATTTCTTTTTAACCTTTTGTTAGTATACACATAAATTCATGGAGTTCATTTGGTCATATTTATACACATTGATATTCTCTGTTGCTACTGTCTCACTACCATTGCCTATTCTTTGATGCCCATTTCTCCTCTTATTGGCGAGTCTCCTTTACCCCACAGCCCACACTGTTCTTATGTGATCATTTACATGTTTAGGGATAGATGGTGGGGATCTGGGATAGGAGGGTCATGTGGGGATTGGTAGGAGAGAGGTAGTAGTGGGGGGAAATAAGAGTTAAAATTCAGAGATATTTTTGGGATCGTATGTAAACCTCATACAGTAGAAACCTCCTAATATATACATAGATGTAGATTTGAAGACAATCTAAATAAAATATCTAAAGAGTGGGTTTGGGTTACATATCATTGAGTTCTTGGCCAAAGGGGCCTCAAGGGATCCCCAAATGATCCAGGGTGTTTCTAAGACTACAGGTTGTCCTCTATGAACTGACAGCAAGTTCCTGGGTTGAAGAACACCTGTACAACTAATTGAACATGGAGATATTAAGTTGGTCACTACATTAGAACCTTCATCCATATGTTCTAGAATCTTTCTTACAAGAAACTCTAGCCACTATCAACAGAGAAATGGAAACTCCAAACCATCCTACAGCCCTTTTTCTACAGTAGTGTGTGACTGCAAGGTATGGTAAAACAATGGCAGCACAATGCTTGTGAGAGTAATCAACCAACAAGTGGTCTGACTTAAGGTCCACTACAGGAGATGGAAACCATATCTGACACTAATTGGGTGACTAAGAACCTGAGACTACATAGCCTAGGGACCTAGAATATAACCTAATAATAGTAGTCTCAAACAAAAAAAGGAAAAAAAAATGTACTGACAAAATTACCCTTAAGGGGAAGAAAAATATTCTTGGGAAGTAGAGGCAGAGGGGGATGTGAGAGGGAGAGAGAAGGGGGAGGGAAATGGGGGGGACCAGTTCACATACAGGAGGAGATGGGGGAGGAGTACAGAGGGTGAGGAATTTGAGAGGAGGTGTGTAGCAATGGGGAGGGGGGAGGAAATGGTAGCCACTAGAAAGTCCCAGATGCCAGAGATCCAAGAGTTTCCCAGGACCCAACAGGGAGAACATCAGCCAAAATCCTCCACAAAGGGGAGATAGAACCTGTAGAGACCATATACAGTGAACAGTCACAGCCCCAGATTGAGGGATGTGGCACCCACCCACCTCAAAAATATTAATCCAGTATGCCTCTTGTCAAAAGGAAATGCAAGGACAAAGAGTGGAGCAGAGACTGAAGGAATGGCTATCCAGAGACTGCCTCACCTGGGGATCCATCCCATCTGCAGACATCAAGCCCAGACACTATTGCTGATGCCATGAAGTGCTTGCTGACAGGAGCCTGATATGGCTCCTGACAGTCCTCTGAGAGGCTCTGCCAGAGCCTGACCAATACAGATGTGGATACACGCAGCCAAACATTGGACTGAGTGCTGGCACCCCAATGGAGAAATTAGAGCAAGGACTGAAGGAGCTGGCTTGCAACCCCATAGGAAGAACAACAATATCAACCAACCAGACACCCCGAAGCTCCCAGGGACTAAACCACCAACCAAAGAGTGCACATGGCAGGATTTTTGTCTCCAGCTGGATATGCAGAAGAGGATTGCCTTATCTGGCATCAATAGGAGGGGAGCACCCTTGGTCCTGTGGAGGCTCCATGACCCAGGGTTGGGTAATGATAGGGAACTGAGGGAGAAGGGAGTGGTCAGTAGGAGAGCACCCTCATAGAGGCAGGGTGAGGGGAAGAAGATAGGGGTTTTGTGGAGGGGAAACTGGGAAGAGCGATAACATATGAAATGAAATTAAATAAAATTACCAAAAAAATACCCCTACTGATATTCCACCATACTTATTGATCTCTAGATTGTTCATTCACTATCAAAGCAGCCTCCATCTGCAGCAAATGGAAACCATACTGAGAACCACGGCTAGCCATTATGCAGGAAGTAAGAGACCTTGAAACATTCATCACTCAATAGGATGTCTTCATCACATCCCTCCCCTCAGAGTTCAGGAAACCACATGAAAAAGGAGGCAGAAATCAAAACCTTCTAAATGAACATGAGCAGAGCTCACAAGAACTCACAGAGACTGAAGCTGTATGCATGAGGCCTGCACAGGTCTGCACCAGTTCCAGTGTTGTGCTTTTATAGGATTCCTTAGCATGTGAGCAATTGGGTCTGACTCTTGGGCTATTTTCATTCTCTTGGTCTGACTTGTCTTCAATGTGACTGTTTTTGTTTGTTCTCATATTTTATTTTGTCATATTTAGAAAACAGAAAAATAAGGAATGAAAGCCTAGTTATTAGGGTAAAGGTTAACAAGAAAACTGTCAATGATACATTCAAGAAGGGGTATTCAGTTTAATGGAATAGCACAGGGTAGATTAATCACCCCACGGGAGATCTCATGCACAGGAGAATTTGACCAACAAATAATTGACTCAAAATTCAGTTGAGGATTGTGTGTGTGTGTGTGTGTGTGTGTGTGTGTGTGTACATAAATGTACCCATGAGAGTGCAGGAATGCATGCAAGTGCTTAATTTGTCAAACAGTTAGAGGTTTTTTTCTTTTTTTTCTTTTTGTTGAGAATTACAAAAATGGTGTCTAGGCCACATCAATATTTTCACCTCTTCTGAAACCTCTTGATCTAATCCACCACATATATGAGCCTTTGGGGGACATTTTCATTTGAATGACCAACTTTTAAAGCAGCTTTGTTTCATAGGTTTTGTGTCCTTATGATATATTGGGCCTTTAACTTGCTTTTTGAGAACGAACTTAAAAGTTGGGTACACAGGAAAGAGAAGAAGATACAGGACAAACATGGGGTAGGCGAAAAATATGCTCAAAACTTGTAGCTTAGAATACAGTCTTGTGCTACAGTGACCTGCTTCATGTGTGGTTTTTATTTGTGTACACATGGGGACAATTTCTGAGAATCAACACTCAAAGTGAGTGCCTCATCTTTGTAAAGATCCCCCTCACCCTGCACCCCCACCTCTACTGAATAGTTTTCATTGGGCATGGGAGGAGCTATGCTCTGAGGAAATGAGGTGGACCTGCTGATTTCAGTGATTTATGGGCTATCATTGTCCTAATTTCTGAAATAGTTGAGTGAAGATATGTGGCATCTGCATGTCTACAGGACTCACTCATGCTGAAGGAACATGTTTTTTTTGGGGGGGGGGGTTGAGACAGGGTTTCTCTGTATAGCCCTGGCTGTTCTGGAACTCACTCTGTAGACCAGGCTGGCCTTGAACTCAGAAATCTGCCTGCCTCTGCCTCCCAAGTGCTGGGATTAAAGGTGTGCGCCACCACCACCCGGCCATACATGGGGTATTTTAAGGTGCAGCGATCTGGGCCTCCCTAAACCAAAGGTATAGGAAATACTTGAGGGAGAGAGTCTTGAAGGGATCTCTGGGGTTGTGAGGTTTTCAGTTTTTTTAACAGAGCAGGTAGAAAAGTAGTCTCTCAGATGGAGGCTACTTGGCATTACCTCTGATGGAGGGAAATTCTTGTTGGTGGTTTTGAAGTTTGTGTCAGTAAGAAGAGAATGTTTGCCATCAGAAATAATCTCTCAGAAGTCTGCTAGACATAAGATGTTTGTACTTTCTGACCTCCATGGGGAAATCACTCAGTGTGGGTTCAGTTCAGAGAACATTCCTAACACTTACAGATCTGGGAAGGGACAGAAATGATACAAGCACTAGGCTGGTCTACACAGACTCCTGACTCCCCAAGCCCCTGCCCCCATGCACATTTAACTTGTTCTGGTTGTTCCTCACAGAGAACCTACCTCAGACATGCAGTGCAGAAGCAATGTTCCTCCAGGAAGACACCATGCGCCTTGACTCAGATGCCCCTCTAGGTACAACAAACCAGAGCAGTCAGTGCCCATCAACTGCTCAAGAAAATGGGTGGGGCAGATGAGGTCAGAATGGAGTGTGCTAGGACAGGAAGTACTTCATAAAGTAGGTGTGGTTCCTGAACATTCCTATCTAAAGGAGCATCTTCTTCATGTGTAGGCACCCTCCTAAGCAGTCGTTCATCTAAACAAATGATCTATGTCATGTAGATCCCATTCTCAAACACTTCTCAGTCCCTTACTTTTATGAGTGGTTCATTTAGGGATCACTCTAAGAAGCTAAACATTTTTAGATTATTAAAAAGAAAGTGTCAAACTTGAAAAGACTTTCATATATCTCCTCGTTTCAAAGGCCCAAGAACTGGAGCCAGGTGTCTCTTTGATAACTATTTTTATGACCTAGAGTCCCTCGCTGGCTTTGTATGTCTTTTCCTAATTTAGGAAGTTTCCTTTACTTCTGCAATCATTGTCACCAACTAGACTCAGTGCTGCTTGGGTTTTCCACACCCAGGTGTGATAGGATGAGACACACACACACACACACACACACACACACACACACACAGAGAGAGAGAGAGAGAGAGAGAGAGAGAGAGAGAGAGAGAGAGAGAGAGAGAGAGAGATTTGGGGAATGGGGAGAGCACATGAGATTCTGGGTGACCATCACAAAGCCATTTTCCCTGTACCTTCTCATTTAATTTCTACCACTTTCTCTTTTCTGAAGGGTTGTTTCCATTTTCATTGGGGCTACTAAGAATGAGACTCTGTGCAACCAACCAATCAGCAAGCTGAGAGAACTGTGATTCTCCCACCAGTTAAATTGAAACCACAGTGTGCTTTTAATTTGTTTTCTATATTCCCTCAACTAGTTGAAGTTATGAATACATCTTAACAGAACAGAGTCTGATATAATAAGCACAGCCTATACAGGCACCCTTTCTTTCCTGGTTGTTGCAATAAATAACCACAGAAGATGGAGAGAAGGTTCAGCTCTTAAGAGCACTTACTGCAGTTGCAGAGCGCTTTGGTGCATTCCCCAATACCCAGGTGTCAGGGCACAACTTTATGTAATTTCAGTTCCAGTTGGTCAGTTTCCTCTTCAAAGCACACCATACACAATACAATATACAACAGTGTAAACAGACAGACAATCACATACTGTCCTGTCAGTGTGTGCATATACACACATGTGATGATTTGTATATGATTGGCCCAAGGAGTGACCCTATTTGGAGGTGTGGCCTTGTTGGTGTAGGTGTGTCACTGTGGGAGTGGGCTTAAGACTCTCACTCTAGTTGCCTAGAAGTCAGTCTTCCACTAGCAGCCTTCAGATGAAGATGTAGAACTCTCAGGTCCTCCTGCACCATGCTTGCCTGGATGCCGCCATGTTTCTGCCTTGATGACAATGGACTGAACCTCTGAGCCGGTAAGCCAAACCCAATTAAATGTTGTCTTTTATAAAACTTGCATTGGTCATGGTGTCTGTTCACAGCAGTAAAACCCTAACTAAGACAACACACCAGTACACACACACACACACACACACACACACACACACACACAAACACACACACACACACACACACACACACACACACACACACACAAATTATACAAACATTTTTTGTTTTAATTTATTCTTTACCTTTACATCCCAATATAAGGCTGTCTCCTCCATTATGACCTCATACAGATCCTATCCCCATTTCCCCATTCCTTTCTCCTCTGAGGAGCAGAAGCCCCTCCCCTCCTGGCAAAACAAGCCACTGCATGACTAGGTGCATCCTCTCCCACTGAGGCTAGACACAGCAGTCCAGTCAGGGGAACAGGTTCCACAGGCAGGCAGCAGATTCACAGACAGCCCCTGCTCCAGTTGTTGAGGGACCCACATGAAGACTAAGCTGCATATCTGCTACATATGTCGGGGATGGTGTGTAAGCCCAGCTCATGCTTGCTCTTTGGTGGTTCAGTGTGTTGGAGTCCCCTAGGGTCTGGGTTAATTGACTCTGTTGATCTTCCTGTGGAGACCCTGCCCTGTTAGTGTTCCTCAATCCTTCCTCCAACTCTTCCGTAAGACTCCCTGAGCTCCATCTAATGTTTTGGTGTGGATCTCTGCATCTCTTTCCATTGGTTGCTGGGTGGAGCCTCTAAGAGCACAGTTATGCTAGGCTCTTTTTTCCCCCCAAAACGTATTTATTTTTTATTCCTTGGTTTATCTTATTTTTTAAAAATTAGATATATTCTTTCTTTACATTTCAAATGTTATCTCCTTTCCTGGATTCCTCTCCAAAAATTCCCTATCCTATGCCCCTTCCCGCAGCTCATCAACACACCCAGTCTCACTTCCCTGTCCTGGCATTCCTCTATACTGGGGCATTGAGCCTTCTCAGGACCAAGAGCCTCTCCTCCCTTTGTTGCCCAACAATGCTATCCTCTGCTACATATGTGGCTGGAGTCAGTGGGTCTCTCCATGTGTACTCCTTGGTTGGTGGTTTAGTCCCTTGGAGCTCTGGGAGAACTGGTTGGTTCATATTGTTGTTCCTCCTATGGTGCTGGAAACCCCTACAGTTCCTTGGGTCCTTTCTCTAGCTCTGCCATCAGGGACCCTGTGCTCAGTTCAATGGTTGGCTGAGAGTGTCCCCCTCTGCCACGGACCAACTCAGTCAGAACACACACCCGTGGGGGAATCAAGGTCTTTGGTATGCAGGAAGGTACAGGTCTGGTGAGAAATGACAGACAGACACACCAGGTGTAGTTTGAGTCTGAATGCATTTTACTGTTCTGAGGCAGGAACTTTTATACACATAAGTTGGCATTACATTACTGAAGAAAAATGTATCCAGTGAAGTGTTTACAAAGAATGGTTACCATGAGTATCTGGCACAAAGAAATACAAAATCAATCAGGTATGAACTTTAGAGAATACATACAAAGCAATCGTGTCCCTCTGTAGTTAATGATAAACTAGTAGTTCAAGAGTCCTTGGAAACACTTTGTTATGTCACTAGGTCTTTTTGTTTATGCATAGTCCTTAACATCCTGCTTCCTTCTTGTGAGACTCTTTTAGGCTCATTTTGAAGCTTTACTTAACTGATGCTTTCCATGTCAGGGTGCCAAAGCCACCTAGCCATACAAATGCATATATTACTGGGAAGTTAATTCTTTTATGTATACAGTTATTACCTAAATGCTTTTGGGCATCAACAATAGTATCTGGGTTTTGTAACTGTATGGGATCAATCCCCAGGTAAGGTAGTCTATGGACTGTTTTTCCTTCAGTCTCAGCTCCACACTTTGTCTCTGTATTTCCTCCCATGAATATTTTGTTCCCCCTTCTAAAGAGGACCAAAGTATCCATAGTTTTGTCTTCCTTCTTCTTGAGCTTTGTTTGTTCTGTGTATTGTATCTTGGGTATTCCAAGCATCTGGGCTAATATCCTCTTGTCAGTGAGTGCATACCATGTGTATTCTTTTGTGATTGAGTTATCTCACTCAGGATGATATTTTCTAGTCGCATCTATTTGTCTAAGAATTTCATGAATTCATTGTTTTTAATAGCTGAATAGTACTCCATTGTGTAAATATACCACATTTTCTGTATCCATTCCTCTGTTGAGGGACATCTGGGTTCTGTCCAGCTTCTGGCTATTATAAATAAGTCTGCTATGAACATAGTGGAGCATGTGTCCTTATTACATGCTGGGGAATCCTCTGGGTATATGCCCAGGAGTGCTATAGCAGGTTCCTTTGGTAGTGCTATGTCCAATTTTCTGAGGAACCATCAAACTGACTTCCAGAGTGGTTATACCAGCTTTCAATCCCACCATCAGTGGAGGATTGTTCCTCTTTCTCCACATCCTTACCAGCACCTGCTGTTACCTGAGTTTTTGATCTTAGCCATTCTGAGTGGTCTGAGATGGAATCTCTGAGATTTTCTTTGATTTGCATTTCCATGATGACTAAGGATGTTGAATATTTCTTCTATTTTTTTAATTATATATATATATGATTTTTTGCCTTTCCAGATGAATTTGAGAAATGCTCTTTGCATGTCTATGAAGCATTGTGTTGGGATTTTGATGGGGATTGTACTGAATCTATAGATTGCCTTTGGTAGGATAGCCATTTTTACTATGTTAATTCTGTCAACCCATGAACAAGGGAGATCTCTCCATTAACCATTTGGTATTCTTTGTTTAGCTCTGTACCCCATTTTTAATAGGGTTATTTGGTTCTCTGGGGTCTAATTTCTTGAGTTCTTTGTATATATTTGATATTAGTCCTCTGTCAGATGTAGGGTTGTTAAAGATCTTTTCCAATTTGTTGGTTGCCGTTTTGTCCTATTGACAGTGTCCTTTAACTTACAGAAACTTTGTAATGTTATGAGGTCCCATTTGACAGTTCTTGATCTTAGAGCATAAGCTATGGGTGTTCAGGAAAATTTTCCCTGTTCCCATGTACTCAAGGGATCCATTCCTCTGTTGGATCTTTTCTATTAGTTTCATTGTATCTGGTTTTACGAGGAGGTCCTTAATCCACTTGGACTTGAGCTTTGTACAAGGAGATAAGATTGGATCAGTTTGCATTCTTCTACATGCTGACTTCCAGTTGAACCAGCACCACTTATTGAAAATCCTATCTGTTTTCCACTGGATAGTTTTAGCTCCATTGTCAAAGGTCAAGTGACCATAGGTGTATGTGCCATTTCTGTTTCTTCAATTCTATTCCATTGATGTACCTGCATGTCACTGTACCAATACCATACCATTGCTCTGTATTAGTGCTTGAGGTCTGGGATGCTGATTCTTCCAGAAGTTATTTTATTATTGAGAATAGTTTTTCTGTCCTGGGTTTTTTGTTATTCCAAATGAATTTGAGAATTACTCTTTCTAACTCTATGAAGAATTGTATTGGTATTTTGATGCGGATTGCATTGAATCTGTATATTGCTTTCAGCATGATGGCCGTTTTTACTATATTAATCCTGCCAATCCACAGGCATGGGAGATATTTCTAGGTTCTGAGGTCTTTTTTGCTTTGTTTAGAGACTTGCAGTTCTTGTCACACAAAAAATCTTTCACTTTTTTGACTAGAGTCACACCAAGATACTTTATATTGTTTGTGGTTATTGTGAAGGTTATTGTGAAGGTAATTTCTTTCTCAGCCTGTTTATCCTTTGAATATAGGAAGGCTGCTGATTTGTTTGAGTTAATTTTATATCTGTCCACTCTGCTGAATTTGTTTATCTCATATAGGAGTTTTCTGGTGGAGTTTTTAGAGTCACTTAAGTATACTACCATATCATCTGCAAATAGTGATAGTTTGACTTCTTCCCTTTCAAATTGTATCCCTTTGACCTCCTTTTGTTGTCTAATTGCTGTAGCTAGAACTTCAAGTACTATATTGAATAGATATGGAGAGAGGGGGCAGCTTTGTCTAGTCCCTGATTTTAGTGAGATTGCTTCAAGGTTTGCAGTTTGATGTTGGCTACTGCTCTGCTGTATATTGCATTTACTAAGCTATGCTCATATATGCAAGCATAACAGAGTATCATTAATAGTGTCAGGGATTCTTTCTTGCCATTGGGATGGGTCTAAATTTGTGCCACCCAATGGTTAGTCATTCCCTGTCTCTGCGCTCTTTGTCAGTGTACTACATGTATGCAGAACACATGTTGCATTGAAAGTTTTATGAATAAGTTGCAGTCTTTATCTCTCCACTTGGAATCCTGCCTGGATGCAGGAAGTGGCCAATTCAGGAACCATATCTTCATTTGGTAGAAGTCTCAGCTAAAGTTTCCCCCATAGACATCTTGGCCCTCCCCCCAAACCAGACTTCTGGCATGTCCTAAAGATTTCACCCCCCACAGCCGATTTCCCTTCTCTGTCCCCTCCTCTTCCTATACCTGACCTCCTATCTGCCATTCTCCCATCCCCATCTCCTATCCCATTCATTGCACTCCTTCCATCAGCCTCCAATATCTATTTTATTTCCCATCTGAGAAAGATTCAAAGTACTCTTTTGGGCCTCTTTTTTATTGGGCTTCTTTGGATTTCTGGATTATTGCTATCATGTCCTCGGTCTTAGGGCTAATATCTACTTACAAATGAGTACATACCGTGTATGACATTTGAATGTAGGTTACCTCACTCAGAATATTTCCTAATTCATTGACATAGAAACAAACTCTGGGAGAAAAAAATGAATGAATGAATGAATGAATAAATAAATAAATAAATTTAGTCACTTAGTTCATATCCTCTTCCAGGGTGGAGCTCAATGACTCTGCTTGTCCCTCCCCTCCATGGAACACTTAACCAGGCCTTTTTCAATGCAGATGCCATATGTAGTACCCTCATTAGTGTGTTCACCCATATCTGAGCCACAGCCAATCTCTTGGTTTCTGCTAAAAACTACTCTGCTGCTAACACAAAGTCTTCTACCATGCTACATCTAGACTCTGAATCCAACAGGATTGACCTTACTCCAATTTGGACAAGACAGAATCCCTGGAGAGAACGCAATGAAGCTAAAATGACTATAGAATTTAAACATCCAACAACAAAACTAGACAACTCATAGGAAAGTCTCATAAGCAGAAGATAGGACATTGATACTAGAAGAAAAATGAGACTATCTGGACTAAATAAGCAAGAAATTTAAAGCAAGCAAACAAATGAGAAAGAAACATACAAGAAATGTGAACTATCATAAGAAAACTGAGCCTTCAAAATGTAGGCATAGATGAAAGAGAAGAAATCCAGTTTAATGGCATAGATTAGATCTTCAATAAGATCATAGAAGAAAACTTCTCCAAACTAAAGGAACAGATGTCAGTCAATATACAAGAAACATATAAAACTACTGTTTGGCTATTCCTGGTTGTCAAATTGATTATATCTGGAATAAATTACAGCCCGGTATGGGAGGGCTCACCTGTGATCCAGATTTTGAGACTAAAGGATACAAGTTTCTGACCTGGATATTGGCATGGAGATCTTGAGCCATACTGGCCCTGGAAAGCTTAGGCCCAGGCAAGGTAGTATATGTCTTTAATCCCAGGATACTGAGGCAAGGAGATCTCTGAGTTCAAGGTCAGCCTGGGACAAAGCAAGTCCCAGATCCAGGTGTGATGATACACATCTTTAATCTGGGCCACACATTCTGCTAGAGGCCTACATAAGGACATTGGAAGAAGGAAGACTCACTCTTCATCATCTGCTTGCACTTAAGTACCAGCACATCTCTTGGAATCTACTTCTACAGAAGACTAACTGAAACAACTAGCCTCGTAGGACTGAGCAACTACTAGATTTTTGGACTTCCCATCCACAGCTGACCAGTGTTGGTTTAGTTGGACTACAGACTGTAAGTCATCACAATAAATCCCCTCAATATAGAGAGACATTCCATAAGTTCTGTCACTCTAGAAAACTCTGACTAATACAAATATACAAGGTCAGAAAAGGAATCCCCCATGACTCATAATACCCAAAATGATAAAAGTACAAAACTAAGAAAGAATATGAAAGGTCCTAGGGAAAAGACCGGAACACATTTTAAGGGAGGCTCTTAATAACATCTGACTTAATGTGGTTTCTGAAAATTTCTGGATGGATATTCTACAGGTTCAGAGACACCCAGTCCAGACTACTATAGCTAGTAAACTATCAATCACAGTTGGAGGAAAAAGACAAATATTTCATGATATCAAAGAAAACTGGGATAGTTTATTCCTTTTTTCTTTCATTATATATAGATACTTTTCTTCATAATATATCCTGATTTTACTTTCTAATCCCTCTACTCCTAATTTTTCCCCAACATCCCTCCCCTCGGGATCCACTCCCTTTCTGTCTCTCATTATAAAAGAACATGTTTCTAAGAATTATCAACCAAACATGACAAAATAAAATATAATAAGTTGAAGCAAAACTTATCATATCGAAGTTAGACATGGAAACCTGACAGGAGGAAACGTGTCTCAAGGTGCAGACACAACAGTATGAGACCTGCTGGTTCTCACAGTGAGGAATCTTATAAAAACACCAAGTTAATGGCTATAATATTTGTGCAGAGGACCTGAGGCAGGCTCATGTAGGCCCCATGTTTGCTGTTTTACTCTTTGTAAGATCATATGTGCCTTGCTTTCTTGATTCAGAGGACCTTGGTCCCTGGCCTCTTCCATTCCTTCTGACACTTACAGTCTTTCTTCTTCCTCTTATGTAGGATTCCCTAAGCTCTGAGGGGAGGGATTTAATGAAAACCTCCCATTTAGGTACTCTCTCCCCATAATGTCTGGCTGTGGATCTCTGCATCTCTTCCCATCTACAGCCATGCAAAGCCTCTCTGATGATGACTGGACAAGGCACATTGACAAAAAGACTGTTGGAAGCAGACGGCCATTCTGATCTAGTCTGAGTCATTTAATGAAACCAGGCTCAGAAATTAAAATAGCTATGGATATCCAAATATGCATATATGATGGTTTATTTTAAGTGTAAACTTTAGTAGATTCATAAAACACACAGGAGTTACAGATGTCAGCTGTGTGTGTCTGTGTGTAAAAGTGTGTGTTCATGAAAGACCATCCCAGAGATAATGAGATTTTGAGGATTTGGTCCGAATGCATGAATATGAACTTTAGTCATCATGGGATTTACTTGGGACTTGATTTTTCCTTGACTCTTTCATGTTCTCTACTTTTTTCTCCTTACCATCCATGAAAAATGGAAGAAAAGTCTCTGGAATGTTCTCCTGCCACATTCTGTTCAGCCCAAGATTATGGGAAATGCAAGTTTAACTTAGATCTGTCTTAAACTGTGAGTCTTCCCAAACAAGGCTTTTCCATTGAAATTATTTTCTCATTCATTTGTTCTGAATGATGAAGTTACAGTCTGATGGAGGTTGAGTTCAAGTTCAATAGTAGAACATTGGTGTGGCATAAAAGACCATGAAATACATCTCCTGGAGTTCATGCATGATTGCATGTGCACAAACACATGTACACACACACACACACACACACACACACACACACAAACACAAAATTATTGCCAAATAATCTAAGCCTAGAAGACAAAAAAAATGTCATTTCCCTCCTATTACACACTTTCTGCCCACAGTTGGACACTCTTTGAGGGCTGGAGGGCTGGGTGTTAGGACATGCGAAGGCAGAATTCCCAGCACACAGAATTTGCATCTGTCAACTTGAGAGAGGCAGTAAAGGAGTGAGTAGGAGAGAAAGGAAAGAAAGAATGGGGTAGAGTTCTTCATCACCTAGAGAAAGAACATTATACAAATATTTTCTGGTTTACCAGTGGGTAAAGAAACTCTCTACTAAGACAAACTACCTGAGTAGATCTCTGAAAGCCACATGAAGTGAGGTGTGAACTGATCACACCGAGATGTACTCTCACCCCATATATACACCTAAAAATTATTTTAAAATAAGTTTTCTGTAACTTTGAGGCACCCTTCTTATGGATGTGTCAGACAATCTCTAAATTATTTCTTTTCAAAAAAATCAAAAGGCAAATCATTATTGTATATTTTCTATACTGTCTGTATTCTCCTGGAGAATAAAATGACAGCACGTGGTTGCCATGGTTCTTCCTTGCTTCTCTACCATCAGTCTTCTGTACCCCTCACCTAGATCTCTGTCACTACTAACCCACTCCCCCAAACACTCTTTCCTTTGATGCATTCCCTCTCACTGAGGACTCCTTATTTTGGAAAATGATCCCAAACCAGGCATTAGGGCCACAATCAAGACACATTCAATTCTCCCTCCCCTATCATGCATCCTTTTCAGAGTTTCTATCAACAAAGTGAGACCCAAAGTCAGCACCACCTCCTATTCAGCAGATAATGGATATGTCCAGGAGCTGCATCAAGATTACTTGGATCTGTCTGGATCTCAAGCCTTCATCTAGGGCAGGATGAAAGATGTGCTAGGTACCACCTCCATTTGGGCACTTGTATTTGTCTGTCACACCACATTGCCATGTCTCTTCCAGCTCTAAATCATCACACTACATATCAGGTGGTTTTTGAAGGAATGATAATTTTAGTATGGCAAACCTGTCTCTAAGGTTTGTCCTTAACATCTCTAATATGTGCACACGAGAGTGAGATGAGGCAATAGTGCAAATGTCTCCTGGTAGTTACTGAACTTGTGTACATAAATATGAGCCTTTGAAGTATGAGGATTGCACCAGACAGGAAACTTGAAAAGAATTTTTTCTCAGATTCGTTTGTGGTAAGGCAAAGCTGGTTACAGATGCCCACAATAATAACCTCTATGGATGCAAATGCAGAGAAAAAAAAAGATCAGGTTTAGGCACATCTGCCTTCCAATAGCAGTCCCATCATATGTTAGATAAGAGTAGTGTTGTTCTGTGCAGAGGACCGTCATTGCTTGTTTCATAATAAACTATTTGTGGGGACACACAGAACTCTGCATCACTAATTTTTATTTCTCAATAGGATACCAACATCATACAGGGTTCTTATCACAATAAAAACAATGCTAATGTAAATCAGGATATACTATAAGAGTAGTGATAGGAGAATGGTTCAGACACAATAGGACTTCTTATGTTTCACAATTAATAAGGATAATGCTTGTAGAAGGTATGTAGTAAGATGATTATAGAGTTCTTGTGAAGAAGAATGCCAATGAACTGGTAAAAAGCAAGAACCACAGTAACACAGTGCTTGAAACAATAACAGCAATGTTAAGAGAAGTACACGTACACACTAAGAAGAGTGCTTATAGAGTAAAAATTCAGAACAATCAATGCTAAGAGAAGAATACACAAAAGGAACAATGCTAATATGATGCTCAGTAGGACCAATGTTCAAGATGGTCCTTAGCTCTTAGAAGGTACAATGATGTTTAACTTTCCCTGCTAAGCATTTTTCTTTTTGATGCTTAGGATTTTAGAGTTGTGTCCATCATCTTGAGGCCTATGATGTTCTTCTTGACAGCACGGGGTACTTTCTCCAATCTGAGACAGAGAGGCAGGGAAAAATGCAGTTATCAAGGAGAACCTTCATCTCCCCCTCTGTCACTGCAGAGCATGCATGCTCCCATTCTTCAAGAACTTGGAGTCCATTCTCCCCCAAAAAAGCCTCTGCTAAGAACTCAGTGACTGTTTCAGTGGTCTCTGAGTTCCTTGGTTGGAGGAGGGTGTGGCCTACACATTAAGAGCTAACCTGGGATTTGGAAGCCTGCAGCATCCAGGGTGGAAAAGGTTCCTAACATAATTGACAGGGAGTTGAGGGAACATGAGATATTGCATTCCACAATTATGTGGCACTGCAGAGGACTACAAATGGATGGTTGGCAGGTTCTCAAGACCATGTGGGATCCCATATTATATGAGAAATATATATATAACCCAGGTGTACAGAATGAGTCAGAGAGTCACTTACAGTTCCAGTCTTTTCCTCTTCCTTTTCCTCCTCCTCCTCCTCCACCTCCTCTTCTTCCTGCTCTTCCTCCTCCTCCTGTGCTTCCTCCTCCTCCTGCTCCTACTGTTCCTCCTCCTCTTCCTGATGCTCCTCCTCCTCCTGCTCTTGCTCTTCCTCTTTGTCTTCATTGTCTTCTTTCGGGTTACTGATTTCTTCATTTATCACTGGCCTTTTCCTGAGTCCTGAGATTGGGAAGAGTTAGTAGAGAGCTAGGTGCTGAGAGGATTTAAGGATTTTGTTTTGATAGAAAGTATAAGCCTTGGACCTCACATGTGTCCATGAGCTTTTTGTCAAGCACTGTTTTTTTTTCTAGACAGGGCTGCTCTGTGTACCCCTGGCTGCCCTGGAAATCACTGTGTAGTCCAGGCTGGCTTCAACCTCAGAAATCCACCTGCCTCTGCCTCTGAAGTGCTGGGATTAAAGGCATGTGCCACCACCGCCCGACTAAGCACTTGTATTAAACATCTTCTGAAACAGACAGACCAAGACAGCAGATCCTCCCCACTTTGGAGCAAATATCAGTTCAATAAGAACCTTCACTTGTAACCTAGTTCATCCAGCATGTCCCTGAGAGTGCATACATTTAGCTGAGACAGTGACTGCAGTGAGGCACTTGATTAGCTTACTATGTGGAACAAAATGCATGAGGAAGGATTGGTGATTTAGCTCAGAGGTGCTGGAATTTTCTCAACATATAAGAACTGTTTAAAGTAAAAACTGAAACAAAAAGAGTGGATCAACAAAATCACCTTGTAGAGATCAAGCTCTCCATTTGTGAATATGTTATATTTACTGTTGGTACACTATGGAATCTGGCTTGCTTAACTTCAGAGTTATAGGGTTACTGGAGAAATTTCATGACCTTTCTTTCTTTCTTTTTTCCTTTCTTTCTTTTTTCCTTTCTTTCTTTCTTTCCTTCCTTCCTTCTTTCTTTCTTTCTTTCTTTCTTTCTTTCTTTCTTTCTTTCTTCCTTCCTTCCCCCCCCCCTCTCTCTCTCATGGTTCTTTCATTTTAGAGCAGAGAAGACAGAAGAGAAGAGCTAGGGAACCCATTGGCCACATTGGTGATGATTATGTATGCTAACCAAATACACAAGAACTGTGCAATTGAAGCTCACATAGTGGATCAAGCCTAGATCTCAGCATTCAGGAAACTAAGTCTAGGGAACTAAATACCTTGAGTCTGAGGCCAGCTGGGAACTGTAGCATGAGGCCCAATCTTAAAAATTCCATCTAATGTCTCTGTTTCCACTTTCATGTACATTCTATTACCCAACCTGTAATAAAACATATGTGTTCATTTGTTTGTCTATATATGTGTCATGCATGTAGAGTAGGAAAGTGATCTAAGACAATTCTGTGCTGGGCGTGGTCTGTTTGCCTCCAGGAAAAATTGTTTCTCTTTTTAGGCAGGATGATTCCTGGAATCTGGGATTTCAATACCAGAATGGAAAGGATATAGACTATTTTTGACCACAAAAACAGACAATTCCTTTCCAGGAAGAACATATAGAACAAAATTCAGTTGAGAGTAACAAATGTATTCCATTAATATATCTTGATATAATAATCAGTAACATTTTATTTTATTTCATTTGAGTATGTATTGTTATGATACTGATTCTGATCATTTATCTAGGCTTTATTGTATAAAATTATAGTTACTCACACTGTGATTCATGAATAGTAATTTTCAGGAAATATACAGCTTTGAAAAAGAAGTATTTCAATCATGGACACTCATAGAAACTTGCACTGGGTCCACATGGAGCTCAACATTAGCACTCAAAGTGGTTCATAACTCTCTGATGTCTTTAAACAAATCAATCAGGACTGAGGCTGTCTATTCATTCTCCTTTCACCCATCTCATCCTCCTTCCAGTTCTACTTAAGCATCTATATATTTACCATTTACCTGCTGTCAAAGAAAATATACATTCTCCTTTTGCACATTTACAGTTTTGTTGTGGTGTCCATATTCTTAACTTTTTGACATCATTCTTCCCTCAGCACTGACCTGAGAGATGGGAGATTTGTTTGCAACCCTCGCTGGTACTTGACTGAAAAGTTTTTCTATACACAGCCCCCCCATGTCTAATCACCTTGACTCTCATGGCTGGAAACTTCATCAGAATCACTAAGCACAGATTTTGTGACCTGTTCCTTAGGTTCCATGAAATCTGGGAGATGGGCTCTGAGTCCTAGAAAGCAGCAAAGTGTTTCTTCCTTATCACACAAGTGAAAAGAGGAATGCAAGGGGCAGGCTCTGGGAGGACATAAGACAACACTGTCCACTTGAACAAAGGCCTTCTGGAGAGAAAATTCAGGCTACAGGGATGTGTGCTATAGTGGCTGTTCCCTGCCTCAGCCCTCCATAGGATAAAAATTAGCAGGATATTCAACTGTTGACTTGGCATATTTCTTGAAAAAGAGAATCATAGTAAGAGTCTGAGAAGGAGCCATAGTATAGAGAGGGACTGGAGGACACTTGGGCTTGTCTGAACCCAGAGCTCACTCTTACCTAGATTAGTCATGGTGGTGTAGTTTCTTTTCATATACACATATGTGATCTTCTCTGAATAGCTCAGCTTTGCCCATTCTTCCTTAGAGAAGTATTTGGAGATATACTTGAAGGCCTAGAAAAGCAGGAAAATGTCGATCTGGCAGCCAAACTGCCTTGCATATATGCCCTTCAGTGCAGAGCATGTCCTCTGTTCCCAGACCTCCATACTACTCTTGAGAATTGGAGGAAGGCCTGCTAGATGGATTTGAGAGCCAAGAGAGAAGCTGTGCATGCTCTGTCCAGACTCTTCTTCAGCATCCAACGAGTTTCACTGACACTTGCTTCCTTCCCACATTTAGGAACAGGATATTCTGGAATAATTTGGAACCCACCAATTTATTCTAGCACAAGGTTGCAGACCATACATGTTCAGTGATGCTGAAAAAAGATCCTCAGACATTGTGTGGTCTGCTAAATCCCTGATGCTTCTCTACAGTGATTCCTCATTCATCTCCTGAGAAATCTAAGTCTTCATAGCATTCCATGGCCACTCCTCTGCCCCATGAAGATCACCTCACCTTGCATGTCTCCTCTGGATTGTGTTTAGATTTTCTGAGGTTCACTGAATGAGACCTTCTGTTCATGGCACTGGGGATGCAATCTTCAAGGTATGCTTGAACACTTTAAGCCCGAGGAGGAGGACAAGCACCAGTCAGTCACCTGAAATTAAATTCTACTGTTTGCCATTATGGCTTACATGTCCCCTGAGAACTTACATGGAGGAAAGCCTGCACATAGACATATCTGGGATAGGAATTACAGGGCTTCTATGACATGGTTGAGGTGCGATTGAGTCTCCAACTCATGTCCACTACTGATGTTACTATTCCTCTGGGATGTATCCTGAATTGAAGAACACGCAGAAAGATATTGTTGGATGTGTCAGGAAGAAAATAAGAGTCCCCTACATTCTAACCAGAATGTCAGAACGTTGACTTCATATGTTGAGGTAGAGGGAGTACTGTGGAGGGAGATAGGATAATGATTACCAAAGAAGAGTTGGAGAGGAGTAATGAGTAGGTAAGATTATCATGGTTTACAATCAACCAGTTACTGTTAAAGAAAAGAATCAGAAGTCTACAAGTAGAGAGACCAGGTAAATATTTTAGGACAGTCAGTGTTTACCATGACAATTTGATGACAGTCTGCTGTGTACATATTTTTATTTTCACACCATATTGCATAAACATGCAGGGTTGTTACATGCTCAGGAGGCAAGAGACAAAAATCAGAAAAAGTAGTTCCTAGGAAGTCAGGCTTGCTATTGAATAACAGTGACCCAAAAGTGTTTATCATGAGATAGTGATATAAATGTGCAGTATAGTTTTAGAGGTTAAAACTTATTTTTCTAGTGTTCCCCCCCCCAAAGAAAAAAAGAGTCAGAATGAGCTCTTTTTTTTAGTTATTTTTATTTTCTATATTCTATGTTTACATTTCAAAGGCTTTCCCCTTTCCCAGTTCCCACCCACCATAGTTCCAATAGTTCTTCTCCCCCCCCAACTATTCCCCAATCATTCCCCCTCCCCCCTCGGTTTCTTTACTAAACTGGATGCAATCTTTACATGCCCAGGGTCCTCTCCTTTCTTCTTCTTGGGAATCATTTGACTTGCTATTTGTGTCTTGAGTATTTAGTGCTTATGGGCTCATTAATATCCACTTATCAGTGATTGCATTTAATGTGCATTCTTTTGTGATTGGGTTAGCTCACTCAGGATGATATTTTCCAGGTCTAACCATTTACCTACAAATTGCATGAATTCATTATTTTTAATTGCTGAGTAGTATCCCATTGTATAAATATACCAGATTTTCTGTATCCATCCCTCCTTTGAGGGATATTTGGGCTCCTTCCAATTTCTGGCTATTATAAACAAGGCTGCTATAAACATAGTGGAACATGTGTCTTTATTGCATGCAGGGGAATCCTCTGGGTATATGCCCAGGAGTGGTATGCCAGGGTCCTCTGGAAGTGCCATGTCCAATTTTCTGAGGATCTGCCAAACTGATTTCCAGAGCGGTTTTACCATTTTGCAATCCCACCAACAGTGGAGGAGTGTTCCTCTTTCTCCACATCCTCGCCAGCACTTGTTGTCTCTTGAGTTTTTAATCTTAGCCATTCTGACTGTTGTGAGGTGGAATCTCAGGGTTGTTTTGATTTGCATTTCCCTGATGACTAATGATGTTGAACATCTCTTAAGGTGTTTCTGGGCCATCCGAATTTCTTCTGGTGAAAATTCTTTGTTTAGCTCTGTGCCCCATTTTTTGATAGGGTTATTTGTTTCTTTGCGGTTAACTTCTTGAGTTCTTTGTATATATTGGATATTAGCCCTCTGTCGGATGTGGGGTTGGTGAAGATCTTTTCCCACTTTGTTGGTTGCCGTTTTGTCCTTCGGACAGTGCCCTTTGCTTTGCAGAAACTTTGTAATTTTATGAGGTCCCATTTGTCAATTCTTGATCTTAGTGCATACGCTATTGGTGTTCTGTTCAGGAACTTTTCCCCTGTGCCCAAGTCCTCCAGGGTCTTCCCAAGTTTCTTTTCCAATAGTTTCAGCGTGTCTGGTTTTATGTGGAGGTCCTTGATCCACTTGGAGTTGATCTTAGAGCAAAGAGATAAGAGTGGGTCAATTCGCATTCTTCTGCATGTTGACCTCCAGTTGAACCAGCACCATTTGTTGAAAAGGCTATCTTTATTCCATTGGATGGTTGTGGCTCCTTTATCAAAGATCAAGTGACCATAAGTCTGTGGGTTAATTTCTGGGTCTTCAATCCTGTTCCATTGATCTGTTTGCCTGTTGTTGTACCAATAACTTGCAGTTTTTTAACACAATTGCTCTGTAGTACTGCTTGAGGTCAGGGATATTGATTCCCCCAGAAGTCCTTTTATTGTTGAGAATAGTTTTAGCTATCCTGGGTTTTTTGTTGCTCCAGATGAATTTGAGAATTGCTCTTTCTAGATCTATGAAGAATTGAGTTGGGATTTTGATGGGGATTGCATTGAATCTGTATATTGCTTTTGGCAAGATGGCCGTTTTTACTATATTGATCCTGCCAATCCAGGAGCAAGAAATATTTTTCCATCTTCTGAGGTCTTCTTCGATTTCTTTCTTCAAGGACTTGAAGTTCCTGTTGTACAGATCTTTCGCTAAAAATATAGTTTCATTTTATGAAGGTGGAATTTTTCTTTCCAGTCATTTTAGCATTTTATTTGTTTTAAAATAGAAATAAGGTAAATGTGTGTGTGTGTGTGTGTGTGTGTGTGTGTGTGTGTGTGTGTTCAATTTTATGCACTTGTACACAGAGGCCACTGTTCAGTCTCAGGTGTCATGCCTTAGGAGACATTCACCTCATTTTTAAAGGCAATACTTTCCCTTGCTACATAGAACTTGCTAGCCAGGGAGCTTTAGGGAACTAGCTGTCTCCATTGCTCCAGAGCTGGGAGGTCAAGAACCTGCCTTCTTTCTTAGCTTTGGACTTCAACCAGAGTGCTGGAGATTGAACTTGGGCCTCATGTGTGCAGGGCTACTGTTTATCAACTGAGCTCCTTTCCCGGGCCACTCAAATATTTAGTGTATACACATGTGAATGCACATGCACGCCCACATGCACGTTTACACAGACACACAGACACACACACACACACACACACACACACACACACACACACACACCACAAATGAACATTGTATTCATATCTGTACACATATATATTATATATGTACATGTGTAGGTTTTTGTTTTTGCCTTTGAGACTGGGCCCAACTCCTGGGTTCAAGGTATCTTCTTGTCTCAGTCTGCTGACTGGATTAGATTTATAGGCTTATGCTGTTGTATGTCCCCATGGTGTCTAGTTTTGAATGTGGTTTTAAAGAATACAATGGTGATATGACCTCTCTAAAGGTTGGATTTTGGTTGATAAGAAAATGAATGCATATAAATTTAGTGTCTATTACTGGGCTCATCTGGAAATTAAATGAATGAAACCAAGTAGAATCTGTGAGGCAACAGGACCAGACATGGTTCACGATGAGGAAATTAGAGCAAGCAAGTCGGCCTTGGGCAGAGGCCATTTCCTCCTCTACCACTCATGAAATCTCCCAACATTTCGACGATTTAGGGATTTCTTGTGCTGGGTGTAGTATTGTTTCCCTCATAAATATTGACATTGTTTTCCGCATTGCACTCTCATAATCCTAAATGGCAATTTTGTCTAGGCTTTCAGGGTGTCGCAACATCATGTCAACTCTGTGAACTTAAGATATCCAGGTAATCAGAAGTCACTAGAATGGCTTAGCCTACGAAGGCCTCCTGCCTTTCCTTTCTTTCTTTTGATGCTTAGGACTAGAATTTAGGGCCTAACTTATACTAGACAAATGTGCTACCACTGAACACCATCACCAACTCATTTTCCTGCTTTTCTATTTTTCCCTGGTTTAACTTGTTTACAGCATCCCTCTGAGAGAACCTACCTTAGTCGCCAAGCATCTGTGAAGCATTCCACAAAGAAGCCTGGTAATTTAAATAGAGACTGGCTATCAACCAGGGCAGTAAGTGAATATGAACTAGCCAATCAGGATCAGGAACTTGTGTGTGGCCAGTGAGGGAAGAAAGAATGCAGTATGACATCCTGTCTTACAGGAAGCAAGTTTTTCTAAACCGACTTTGGTCTTTGTGGGTGAGCCCACCTGAAGGAGCAATTTTTTTTTTTAAGATTCCTGGTATCTTTTAATTTTTATTTATTTTATTTTTTCATTTTTATACTATATTCTTTGTTTACATTCCAAAGGCTTTCCCCTTTCCCAGTTCCCCCCCACCATATGTCCCATAAGTCCTCTCCCCCCCCAACTATGATACACTATTCTGAGATCACCTGGGCTGTCTGTTCACATGAAGCTTCAATGTTTACTGTTTGTGTGGGAGAGAATTATTTGGGGGTATTGAAGTCAGGATTTGTCAACTGCTTTGCCCTCTGGGGAGCTGGGATTAAGCGCAGGCATGTGCCATCACACTGGGCTTCAGTTTTCCCCTTTATATCCTGACTTAATCTTCCTACCCTCTGGTAAGTAGATATAGACCTTTATAAAAGCACATATATTATGTAGACCAGCATCTCAAACCCTTTTCATCCCAAAAGATGGAAGAGAAACATAGGCTCTCTAGCAGAGCATAAAACCTTCTGGACGTTTGTAGAAAGCAATCTGGGTGCTATTGAGATGGCTCTCTGAGGTACTTGTCACCAGACCTAACAATTTCAGCTTAATCTTCAGGACCCATAGAGTAAATGGAGAGAACTTCTCAAATATTTTCTGTCCTGTGATACCACTGCAAGGCTACAGATTTTCCCTCTAAACAAACAAACAAACAAATACACAAATAAAGAAACAAATGGCAGTTGTCAACATTTCAAATTTTTCTAGAAGTGGTTTTCCCTCAAAGCCTTGAAGCATATTTTCTATGTAATAATATTTATACCAAGTACTACAGAGTGCCAGTGACCAGCCTCGGCCAAGGGCAGGGTCTACAGAAAGCTTGATAGAAGAGCAAAAGGAAAGTTCAGACACTGGATGTCATTTGCACAGAAAGGAAGCACATCTCAGTATGGCTTGTTGTACTCTAACAACTTTTGTCTCCATCAGGTTTTCTTTATATGTAAAATCATTTCCTCAGAAATTTTATTCATTGATTACACAGGTTTTCAAAATACATTTTCTTTTAAAGTCTTCCTTGATTACATAAGAATATTGAAAGAGGAACAAAAAGAGCAAACAACAATTTAATGAGAACACTAACATTATGATAAAATCAATTTTCTTTTTATAAAATTTTCTATATTCTTTGTTTACATTCCAAACGCTTTCCCCTTTCCCAGTTCCCCCCCCCCGACCATATGTGCCATAAGTCCTCTTCCCTCTGCCCAATCCTCAATCACCCCCATCCCCCATTTCTTTGTTCTAGTAAGCGCCTAGAATTCTAGATCAAGTCTTTTCAGGACCAGGGCCCTCTCCTCCTTTCTTCTTGGGAATCATATGATTGGCTAATTGTGCCTTGAGTATTCAGAGCTTCTGGGCTCATTAATATCCACTTATCAGTGATTGCATTTCCTGTGTATTCTTTTGTGATTGGGTTACCTCAGTTAGGATGATATTTTTCAGTTCCAACCATATGCCTACAAATTTCATGAATTCATTGTTGTTAATTGCTGAGTAGTATTCCATTGTATAAATATACCACATTTTTCTGTTCCCATTCCTCCATTGAGGGACATCTGGGTTCTTTCCAGCTTCTGGCTATTATAAATAGGGCTGCTATGTACACAGTGCAGCTTGTGTCTTTATTGCATGCAGGGGAAGCCTCTGGATATATGCCCAGGAGTGGTATGACAGGGTCCTCTGGAAGTGTCTTGCCCAATTTTCTGAGGAACCGCCAAACTGATTTCCATAGTGGTTGTACCATCTTACAATCCCACCAACAGTAGAGGAGTATTCCTCTTTCTCGACATCCTGGCCAGTAACTGCTGCCTCTTGAGTTTTTAATCTTAGCCATCTTGAGGGGTGTGTGGTGGAATCTTAGTGTTGTTTTGATTTGCATTTCCTGATGACTAGTGATGTTGAACATCTCTTAAGGTGCTTCTCAGCCATTGGAATTTCTTCAGGTGAAAATTCTTTGTTTAGCTCTGTACCACATTTTTTAATAGGGTTATTTGGTTCTCTGGCGTCTAATCCCTTGAGTTCTTTGTATGTATTGGATATTAGCCTTCTGTTGGATGTGGGCTTGGTGAAGATCTTTTCCCAATTAGTTGGTTGCTGTTTTGTTCTTCTGACAGTGTCCTTTGCTTTACAGAAACTTTGTAATTTTATAAGGTCCCATTTGTCAATTCTTGATCTTAGAGCATAAGCTATTGGTATTCTGTTCAGGAACTTTCCCCCTGAGCCAATGTCCTCCAGGGTCTTCCCTAGTTTCTTTTCAATTAGTTTCAGCGTTTCTGCTTTTATGTGGAGGGCCTTGATCCACTTGGAGTTGATCATAGTACAAGTAGAGAAGTGTGGTTAATTCGCATTCTTCTGCAATTTGACCTCCAGTTGAACCAGCACCATTTGTTGAAAAGGCTATCTTTATTCCACTGGATGGTTGTGGTTCATTTCTGGGTCTTCAATTCTATTCCATCAATCTACTTGCCTGTCACTGTACCAATACCATTCAATTTTTAACACAATTGCTTTATAGTACTGCTTGAGGTCAGAGATATTGATTTCCCCAGAAGTCCTTTTATTGTTGAGAATAGATTTAGCTATCCTGGGTTTTTTGTTATTCCAGATTTATTTGAGAATTGCTCTTTCTAAATCTATGAAGAATTGATTTTGGATTAGATAACATAAGGAAGTCAAAATTGGAAAGGAAGAAGTCAAACTATCACTATTTGCAGATGATATATTATACTTAAGGGACTCAAAAAACTCCACCAGAGAACTCCTACAGCTGATAAACTACTTCAGCAAAGTGACTGGTTATAAAATCAACTCAAGCAAATCAGTTGCCTTCCTGTACTCAAAGGACAAGCAGGCTGAGAAAGAAGTGAGGGAAATAACACCCTTCACAATAGCCACAAACAATATAAAGTATCTTGGCGTGACTTTAACCAAACATGGAAAGACCTGTATGACAGGAACTTCAAGTCCTTGAAGAAAAAATCAAAGAAGACCTCAGGAAATGAAAAAATATTTCATGCTCTTGGATTGGCAGAATCAATATAGTAAAAATGGCAATCTTGCCAAAAGCAATCTACAGATTCATTGCAATCCCCATCAAAATCCCAAATCAATTCTTCATAGACCTAGAAAGAGCAATTCTCAAATTCATCTTTTGGGTTTATTGAAAGATTACTCTCTTGCTTTTTCTAGTGTGTAGTTCCCCCCCCACCTTGTATTGGCATTTTCTATCTATAATTCTTTGTAGAGCTGGATTTGTGGAAAGATTTTTTGTGAATTTGGTTTTATTATGAAATATCTTGGTTTCTCCCTCTATTGTGATTGAGAGTTTTGCTGGGTAGGGTAGTCTGGGCTGGTATTTGTGGTCTCTTAGAGTCTGTATGAGCTCTTCCCAGGATCTTCTAGCTTTCATGATCTCTGGTGAGAAGTCTGGTATAATTTTCATAGGACTTCCCTTATATGTTACTTGGCCATTTTCTCTTACTGCTTTTACTACTCTTTCTTTGCTTAGTACATTTGGTCTTTTGATTATTATACAATGGGAGGAATTTCTGTTCTGGTTCAATCTGTTTGGAGTTTTTTAGGCTTCTAGTATGTTCATAGGAATCTCTTTAGGTTAGGGAAGTTTTCTTCAATAATTTAATTGAATATATTTGCTGGCTTTTTAAATTGTAAATCGTCACTCTCATCTATATCTTTCCACAACCTAGCCCTTCAAAGGATAATGAATGGAAAGCACCAACAAAAGGATGGAAAGTACACACTTGAAAAAGCAAGAAATTAATCTTTCAGCAAACCCAAAAGAAGATAACCACACAAACATAAAAATTACATAAAAAATTACAGGAAGCAACAATCACTATTCTCTCTCTGTGTGTCTCTGTGTCTCTGTGTCTCTATCTCTCTGTCTCTCTCTGTCTCTGTCTCTCTGTCTCTCTCTCTCTCTCTGCCTCTCTCTCTCTCTCTCTCTCTCTCTCTCTCTCTCTCTCTCTCTCTCTCTCGTTTTTTGAGACATAGTTTCTCTGTGTAGCCCTTGCTGTCATGGAACTCACCCTGTAGAACAGGCTGTCCTTGAACTCAGAAATCCACCTGCCTCTCCAATATCTCTTTTTTATTAGATATATTCTTTCCTTACATTTCCAATGATTTCCCCTTTCCTGGTTCTCCCCTCCTCAAAAGTCCCATAAGCCCTCTCCCCTCCCCTTAGAGATCCCTTAAAGATGAACCCTTAATATCTCTTAACATCAATGGATTCAATTTCCCAATATAAATACATAGACTGACAGACTGGATATATATAAACAGGACCCAACATATTGCTGCATACAGGAAATGCAGCTCAGTGTCAAAGACAAACACTACTTCAGAGTAAAAGGCTGGAAAACAATTTTCCAAGCAAATGGTTCCAGGAAACAGGCTGGAGTAGCCATTTTAATATCTGATAAAATAGACTTTCAACCAAACATCATCAAAAAAAGACACAGAAGGACACTATACGCATCAAAGGAAAAATCTACCAAGAAGAACTCTCAACTCTGAACATCTATGCTCCAAATATAAGGGCACCCTTATTCATTTTTTCTTTTTTATTAGATATTTGCTTTATTTACATTTCAAATAGTATCCCCTTTCCTCCTTACCCCCCCAAAAAAACCCTATCCCACCCCTCTCCCCCTGATCACCAACCCCCCTCCCACACTTTACTGACTGTCATTCCCCTACTCTGGGGCATCGAGCCTTCACAGAACCAATGGCCTCTCCTCTCAGTGATGTCTGAAATGGCCATCTTCTGCTGCATATGTAGCTGGAGCAACTGATCACTCCATGTGTAATATTTGGTTGGTGGTTTAGTCCTTGCAAGCTCTGGAGGTACTGGTTGGTACATATTATTGTTCCTCCCAAAGGGCTGCATACCTCTTCATCACCTTGAGTCCTTTCCCTAGCTGCTCCATTGGGGACCCTATGCTCAGTCAATTGGTTGGTTGTGAGCTATGGGTATTCTGACCCACCTTCCAATAAGGATCAAAGTATCCACATTTTGGTCTTCCTTCTCCTTGAGCTTCATGTGATCTGTGAGTTGTATGGTGGGTATTCGGAGCTTTTGGACTAATATTCACTTATCAGCAAGAGCATACTCTGTGTTTTGTTTTGTGATTGGGTTATCTCATTCAGGATGATACTTTCTAGCTCCATCCATTTGCCTAAGAATTTCATTAATTCGTTGTTTTTAATAGTTGAATAGTACTCTGTTGTGTAAATGTACCACATTTTCTGTATCCATTCCACTGTTGAGGGACATCTGGGTTCTTTCCAGTTTCTCACTATAATAAATAAGGCTGCTATGAACATAGTGGAACATGTGTCTTTATTACATGCTCGAGCATCTTCTGGGTATATATGCCCAGGAGTGTTATAGCTGGGTCATCAGGTAGTGCTATGTCCATCTTCTAAAGCTGACTTCTAAAGTGGAGTTCATTTCACCATAAATGATAACAACCTTTGCTGAAGATGTCATAATTTGTTTATCATATATCATAGACTTTGTCACGTATGTCTGCATGGTTTCTGGAATCACATTCATAAAAGCTAAACAGATCCCAAGTCTTTGCATTTCTTCTCTCAATTCTGAGAGACACTGAATGCCCTGGTCATTATCTGAGATGACCAGTCCTTTTCAAGTCCATCTAAAATGAAGCATCAAGGAGACCATGCCATGGGACAAATGTGTGTCCTTGGTGGCTACCTGATGGACATAGGGAAACAGGTTGTGGTCACTCAGGTTATGATTAAATGGTCCAAGAAAACCTAAAGGATGTAGAAGAGAGGATGAAACATCCACATGAGGAATATGATTATTAGAGTGTTTGGAGTTATATACAAATAATGTTGCTCACCTTTCTGAACTCCTATCAAAGATAGTATGATTATACTCCAAATATCACGTATTATTCCTTTTAGATTCTAGAGTATTTCTGACAAGTCTGAATTTTCGAGAACACAGATATGCCTATTTGTACAGTGCACGTAGGACCTGATTAATTCCTTAATTTATACATTTCTGTCTATCTGTCTATCTGTCTATCTATCTATCTATCTATCTATCTATCTATCTATCCAGTGATATGTATATACAGTGATATATATATATATATAGTGATATATATATATATATCAGTATATTTATATATATAGTGTATCTCTCTTTCTCTCTTTTTCTGTGTGTGTGTGTGTGGCAGAACACTCATAAATGCATGCTGCAGAGTTTTCTTGTTGGCACATTTAAATGGAATTAAATGTTGTTGACTCATTCACTGTCATACAATCTTACCTTTGGTTTCCTAGAATGAATTGTCAGTTTTAAGGACATTTTCCAAGCTGGTCCTCTAAGGTCTACATTACAATTTTGATATTTTAAACAGATATAATTAATAAAACACATGCTGTTTCTTTTTTGTGAATATAATATATCCAGAACTCCCAATGTATCTTGACACAGACCAACAGTGATGGAGAAGATCAAAGACATATTGGGGAAAAGATAAGGATTCTCATTGATCTCATCAGAAGCAAAAACATTACCAGAAAAAACTCAAATCTTCTTGCTGGTATTCCAAAACAAGACATAGTGGTGATTAAGGGAGATGTTTGAAACATAAAATTTCAATTGTACTATGAGACATGCTGAATTTCTTACTGAATGTTTTGAAATAGGCCTCATAAATGAGGGATCTTTAAAGCTCAATACAATTGAAGAATTCATAGACATAGGGTACTATGATGTGATATGAAAAAATGTGCATTCATGTAAATTGGTAAGCAGTTTGTTCTATCTCTCAATGCTATCCTCGAACTAGATTACAGTCCTATTGCATAGACACTGTAAAATAATCTTGGATATGTAATTCAACAGATACATATTAAAAGTTTTCTTAATTTACTTACAAAATATACAGAATATTCTCCTTTTTTTGTTATTTAAGACCATTTTATACATCAAACATCTTAATAATTGTGTATTTTTAGATGCAAATAATACTTCAAAAACAGAGTTCAACTTTTATATTTGTATCTTTTCATACCCTGAAAATATCATTAATTTATTTTTAATAATATCCATAGATGAGGATCCTTTATTAAATGTTGAGAATTAAATTATTTCAAATCATACATATTTTTTTTCAAAAAAAATTTTATTGGATATATTCTATATTTACATTTCATTTCCCTTTTTTTGTTTCCCCACCACCCCAAAGGTCCCACATGCCCTTTTCCCTCCCCCTGCTCCCTCATCCACCCCTTCCCACTTCCCTGTTCTGGTATTCCCCTACACTGATGCTTTGATCCTTTCCAGCACTAGTGTCCATTCCTTTCTTCTTGTCAGACATCATTTGGTATGTGAATTGTGTCTTTGGTGTTCCAAGATTCTAGGCTAATATCCACTTATCAGTGAGAGAACACCATGGGTATTCTTTTGAGACTGGGTTACCTCACTTAGTATGATGTTCTCCAGCTCCATCCATTTCTCTAAGAATTTCATGAATTCATTGTTTCTAATGGCTGAATAGTATTCCATTGTGTATATATACCACATTTTTTGTATCCATTCCTCCGTTGAGGGACATCTGGGTTCTTTCCAGCTTCTGGCTATTATAAATAAGGCTATGAACATAGTGGAGCATGTATCCTTATTGTATGCTGGGGAATCTTCTGGGTATATGCCCAGGAGTGGTATGGCTGGGTCCTCTGGAAGTATCATGTCCAGTTTTCTGAGGAACCGCCAGACTGATTTCCAGAGTGGTTGTACCACCTTGCAGTCCCACAAGCAGGGGAGGAGTGTTCCTCTTTCTCCACATCCTCTCCAACATCTGATGTCTTCTGAGTTTTTAATCTTAGCCATTCTGACAGGTGTGAGGTGAAATCTCAGGGTTGTTTTGATTTGCATTTCTCTAATGACTAATGATGTTGAACATTTTTTAAGGTGTTTCTCAGCCATCCGAATTTCTTCAGGTGAAAAGTCTTTGTTTAGCTCTGTACCCCATTTTTGAATAGGGTTATTTTGTTTTCTGGGGTCTAACTTCTTGTGTTCTTTGTATACATTGGATATTAGCCCTCTGTCAGATGTGGGGTTGATTAACATATTTTCCCAATTTGCTGGTTGCCAATTTGTCCTTTTGACAGTGTCTTTTGCCTTACAGAAACTTTGTAATTTTATGAGGTCCCATTTGTCTATTCTTGCTCTTAGAGCATAAGCGATTGGTGTTCTGTTCAGGAATTTTCCCCCTGAGCCAATGTCCTCAAGGGTCTTCCCCAGTTTCTTTTCTATTAGTTTTAGTTTGTCTCGTTTTATGTGGAGGTCCTTGATCCACTTGGAGTTGAGCTTAGTGCAAGGAGATAAGAGTGGATCAATTCTCATTCTTCTGCATGTTGACCTCCAGTTGAGCGAGCACCATTTGTTGAAAAGGCTATCTTTTTTTCCACTGGATGTTTTCAGCTCCTTTGTCAAAGATCAATTGGCCATAGATGTGTGGGTTCAATTCTGGGTCTTCAATCCTATTCTATTGATCCACTTCCCTGTCACTGTACCAATACCATGCAGTTTTTAAGACTACTGACTGCTCTGTAGTATTGCTTGACGTCCGGGATATTGATTCCCCTAGAAGTTCGTTTACTGTTGATGATAGTTTTAGCTATCCTGGGTTTTTTGTTATTCCAGATGAATTTGAGAATTGCTCTTTCTAACTCTGTGAAGAACTGAGTTCGAATTTTGATGGGGATTGCATTGAATCTGTATATGGCTTTTGGCAAGATTGCCATTTTAACTATATTAATCCTGCCAACCCACGAGCAGGGAAGATTTTTCCATTTTCTGAGGTCTTCATCAGTTTCCTTCTTCAGAGACCTGAAGTTTTTGTCATATAAATTTTTCACTTGTTTGGTTAGAGTCACACCAAGATACTTTTTATTGTTTGTGGCTATTGTGAAGGTTGTCATTTCCCTAATTTCTTTCTCGGCCTCCTTATCCTTTGTGTATAGGAAGGCTACTGATTTGCTTGAGTTGACTTTATACCCAGCCACTTTGCTGAAGTTGTTTATCAGCTGTAGGAGTTCTCTGGTGGAGTTTTTTGGGTCACTTAAGTATACTATCATATCATCTGTGAATAGTGATAGTTTGACTTCTTCCTTTCCAATTTGTATCCCTTTGACTTTCTTGTGTTGTCAAATTGCTCTAGCTAGCACCTCAAGTACAATATTGAAGAGATATAGTGAGAGGGGCCGCCTTGTCTAGTCCCTGATTTCAGTGGGATTGCTTCAAGTTTCTCTCCATTTACTTTGATGTTATTTGGGAATTAAGCATAGGAAAAGAGCATAAAATGTTAAAAACTGAACTAATAAGAAATATATTGTTACCTTCTCAAAAACTGACCACACAGTTGGACAAACTTCAATAGATACAAGGACACTGAATTAATCCCATGTATTCTATGGGACTACCTCAGAGTAAGGCTGGTATTCAATAACAACAAAAAGAACAGAAAGCTCACATACTTGTGGAAGCTGAACAAACTATCTTCTTAATAATTCCTTGATTAGAGAAAAAATTAAAGAAAGAAATTAAAAATTTTCTTTTTAGAATTCAATGAAAATAAAGGCACAGCCTATCCAAATTTTGAAATAGAATGAAAGCAATGCTAAGTGAAAATATCATAGTTCTGAGTGCCTCCATAAAGAAAGTAGAGAGATCATAATCTATCAGCTTAACAACCCATCTGAAAGCTCTACATCAAAAATAAGCAAATATACCCAAGAGGAGTAGACAGCAGGAAATAATCAAACTCAGGGAAGAAATCGATCAAGTAGAAACAAAAAGAACTATACAAAGAATCAACAAAACTAGGATCTGGTTCTTTGAGAAAATCAACAAGATAGATAATCCTCTAGCCAGACTAACCACAGGGCACAGACAGTATTCAAATTAACAAAATCAGAAATGGAAAGGAAGACATAAAACAGAAATTGAGGAAATTAAAAAAAAACAAATCCCACTACAAATGTCTATATTGAACAAAACTGGAAAGGGGGGATTAAATTGATTAATTTTCTCGACAGATATTATGTACAAAAGTAAACTCGGGATCATGTAAATTATCTAGAGAGTCCTATACTCTTGTGGTCTCTGTAACTAGCACATGTAGGTAGACCTCTTCCTTCACTACATTTCCCCATTTGCCCTGCTTTGTTTATTAGGTATATGCTACACTGACTGCAGTCGAATCTGTGTAACAAGTTCCACAGACTGAGGCATTAGACGTCAAAAGAAGGAGGTCTCCTGGAACCAGTTGTGGAACTCTCAGCCAGAACAAACATATGGAGCTGTCGTTCTCATGGCAATTTTTTTTTACTTTGTTCTCTTTCATTGCTTTTCTTAGTTACAGGTTCCTGATAGCCTAGACCATAATCTTAAGCAAGAATAATGGGGATGTAACCACCCCTTGAGATGGGTCACTAACATGACCTTATCTCCAGTGCTTTACCTTTCAAATCATTTACAAAATTATTATGATAGATAAAACTTTCCCAACAATAAAATTTCATATGGCTACTCATGAATCATTGGAGGTGGGCTTTGGTACATGTTAAAGAAAGCATTAATTAGAAAGAATTAAAATTGTTTAAATGTATGCTTTAAAGATTTATAAAAAATCAGACATTAGATGTTAAACAATAATGAACCACAGGGGCTAGAAAGTTAGCTCAGCGGTTAAGAGCACTGACCATAAAGATTTATTAACATGTTCTTGAAAATATGCCACTAGCCTTAAATGATTGCCCTATTAAGTACATCCTTTTAGAATTGTTATATTTTGATGGTGATGTTACCTGTTCTGTTTGTGATTCACTGAATATGTAGTTTCAGAGTCATAATACTCAGTTGATTTTTGATTTTTACTCTGACAAATGATTCTTGTTGATTATTCATGATTGTTTTCGCTAGATATGGGTTTTAAGAGTTGTTATGTTTGGTTTACTGTATAAAATCCCCTGCTTGAGAGCTACAAAATACACTCAGATTCAAATTGCCTCTGTTTTTGTTTGTCACTGCCAAGTCCTTACCCACCTGCCTGGAGAACCCTCACCCCAGGGACCCCCATTCCCTGCTGAGGTGGTCCATGGCACCTGGCACCTAATGTGGGGGCTCAAAAACAGGTAAGATTTCTCACTTCTTTTTCTAAAAATATTTTTCAGGTAAAGGATAGGACCTTGTCAAGAATGCTACAGACTCCTTGATAGAGACACATTGAGTTAGGACAACAAAAAGGTAAGAATGAATCATGGGACATTCACAGTCCAAAAACAGAGGCTTATTTCTGGCAGTATTGAAACATATGTTAGAAAGTAGAGTTGTTAAAACCACAGAAAAGAGTTTGACAACATTTTATGACTTTTTACTGAGTGCCAGTCCATGGTTCCCAGAAGAAAGAAGCATGTCTTTAAAAGATTTAATTCTGGGCCGGGTAGTGTTGGCACATGCCTTTAACCCCAGCACTTGGGAGGCAGAGGCAGGCAGATTTCTGAGTTCAAGGCCAGCCTAGTCTACATAGTGAGTTCCAGGACAGCCAGGACTATACCGAGAAACCCTGATTCTACCCCCCCCAAAAAAAAAGAAGATTTAATTCCTAGATTAGAAGAAGCATTAGACAAGATGCTTCCTCTGAGGACTCAGACATGTTATTAAAACAACATACATGAGAATGTGCCAATACTCTCTGCCAAGAACTAATTAGGCCAATCAGAAAAACAGGAACTGTGCGACTGTACAAGATTACATCAAAACATGTATAGATGCCTCACCACCCTGGTACAGGATATGGCCTATGCTACAACAATACAAAGGCAACATTTCAGCGCCTATGTTCAGAACTTAGGAAGAAGAAACCAAAAGGTTTTGTGCTTTTCTTGCAGCCAGCAAGGACATATGAGCCGTGATTGTAAAAAAAGAAGAGCAGACTTCAAAAAATAAAAATAAGAAAAAACCCTTCTGGGTTATGTCCTCAGTATAAGAAGGGAAAGCATTAGAGGAATGAATGTAAATCAAAATTTCATGAGGATGGAACCCCTCTAAAATATGAGGAGACAAAAAACTGGGTGAGGGGCATGCCCTCTGCTGCGAAATAAAAACAAACAAACAAACAAAGAAACAAACAAACAAAAAACCCAGCAAAATAGGGAGACAGAAGAAGATAAAAGTAAACTAAGTTCTCTGGCCCTTGAATTTGACATCTTAAGCTCACCCAGAACAACACCAAGAAGTGCAGGAATAGATCTTGCAGTAGACAAAGATTATACTCTCTATTTATGAGGGAGTGCAATTAGTAGATAAAGGATTTAAGGGACCACTATCACCTGGCACCTTTGGTCTTATAATAGGGAGAAGGTCAAATTATAAGAAAAATTTTAAAGTACTTCCTGGAGTAATTGATTCAGACTTTCAGAGAGAGGTAAAAATTATGATTAGACCATTAAAAGAAACAACACATCTACATAAAAACCAACAGGTAGCTCAGATAATACTCCTCCCTTATATACAATGCCCCAACCCAATATTAAAACAGACTAGAGGGGATGAAGGGTTTGACTCCGCAGAAGTGTCAGCCTGGACTCAGGAAATTACTAGACAAAGACCCTTAAAAATGATAAAAGTAGAAGAAAAAGTATCCAAAGATTATTAGACACAGGAACAGATAGGTCTTGCATTGCAGGAAGGACTGGCCTGGGACTCGGCCTGTAGTTCATACCACCTCTACTCTGGTGGGATTGGGACTAGCTTCCAATGTAGCTCAAAGTTAAAAAATCCTGACATGGAAATGTGACAAACAAGTGGATACTTTTCAACTTTCCATTATTTCCTCTTTGCTATTCTCCTTATGGGGAAGAGATATCTTAGGGGAAAGGAAATTAAAATTAACTACACATTAAAAATGGAATGATCAACATTTTTATAGGGGGCACTGATAAAATTTCATGGATTAATGATGAGCCTGTGTGGAAGAATCAGTGGTCTATAACTTAAAAAAAGATACAGGCTCTAGAACAATTAGTAGAAGAACAACTATATTTAGGACATATTAAAGAATCTAACAGTCCATGGAATGCTCCTGTGTTTGTCATTACAAAAAAAAATCAAACAAATAGAGACTCTTACAAGATCGTAGGGCTATTAATAATACATGATATGGGAGCTTTAAAGCCAAGACTTCCATCCCCAGTAGCTTTTCCAGAGAATGATTTTATTATCATTATAGATTTAAGGGATTGTTTTTTCAATATAAAGTTACAACCAAAAGATACACAAAGATTTGCTTTCAACATTCCTTCTGTTAATTTTCAAAGAGAAAATCCCAGAGTACTGGGATCAAAGAGATTTCAAAGGTATCAATGGAAGGTTCTCCCCCAAGATATGAAAAATAGTCCAACTCTTTGTCAGAAATTTGTAGATCAAGCTTTAAGATCCATCAGGGCTAAGCATAAAAAGGCTCTCATATTACATTTTATGGGTGATATTCTTATAACTAAAAGACCAAAAGATTTAACTAAATTAATTTTAAAAAATATGATTGAGACATTGACCAAACATGGTCTAATTATCACCCCTGATAAAATTCAACATAACAAGCCAATAAATTATTTGGGAAAAAATATAATGAATATATCATATCTCAAAAATTACAATTTACAATTGATATATTAAAGACAATGATTTTCAAAAATTATTGAAAATATTAATTAGATTAGACCTTATTTAAAAATTGCCACATGACAATCTCATCATTTATTTGAAATTCTTAAAGGATATCCTGATCCCAAATCTAAAAGACAGTTTACAAAAGAGGCCTTAAACAATTAAAATGGATAGAACAAAAGATACAAGATGCTAAGGTAAAACAGATAAACTATCTAAGAACATAACTTACACGCCTATTACATGTTTATGAAAAGAAGGTGTATTGGAATAGATTTATTTCCTTCATACTCAAGTAAAAATGGTATCTTCTTGGTTTTTTTTGTTTGTTTGTGTTTTTGTTTTTGTTTTTTTTTTTTTTTGAGACAGGGTTTTCCTAAGTAGCCCTGGCTGTCCTGGAACTTACTCTGTAGACCAGGCTGGCCTCGAACTGAGAAATCCATCTGCCTCTGCCTCCCAAGTACTGGGATTACAGGTGTGTGCTACCACCGCCTGGCCTCATCAAAATCTTAAGGTACAACTTCAGAGATTAAAGTCTAGTGGTCGTTACTAATTATTAAGCCATGCTTTATTTACCTTTAATCACCTTAATGCAGATGATAAAGGTTTTACCCCTATGAAAAATCATTGGTCTCCCCTACAACAGACCTTTACTCCTTTAATGATGTGGAAAGATCTTTTAACAGACACCTAGAAAGGACAGATGTATTAATAACCTCAGAAAGCAGATATACATATACTTTCCCACAGCATACAGAAACTCCAATCTAGATCCCAGACTTAGTCTAGCCTTCCACCACAAACCATCTATCGAAACCCTCTCAAAAATATAAAAGACAAAAAATAATGCAGAATATAAAAAAGCTTATTCTCTGTCTTTCACATAATATTTCTAATGTTTTTCCAAGATTATTTAGACTTTTTGCTATAACTAACATGGTTCTTCTAAAAAAGCCTAAGATATCTAAGCACACTCCTTTGACAATTAGATATTGCCTAAACTATGCTTATGGGATAGTCCATGAACAGTCCTCAGATTTAAAAATTACTAAGATAGGATGATTTTTATCAGGTCACCTGTTCCAAAAGTATTTTAACTGTGTTGATCCTACTTAAATTAAAAATTATCTAGTTATTTTGCTATTACAAAGACCTCCTTATGTTATGCTTCCTGTAGATTGAAAAGATGATGTTTCATTTGATAATATAGCTTTATAAATGCTTAAAAGAGTCAATGAACTAATTGGACCAAAGCGTTTTGCTATAATTTTAGTTTTAGACATTAGTGCTTTGATAGCTGTCCCTACCTCATTTAGAGTTTCAAGTTACAGTAGTCTCAGACACAAACACTACACATTTTGTTGATGATTTAAATAAAAAGTATGTCTTTATAAATCCAGGCATTTTTGGATTTTGCATCATGATATATTCTCCAGGTGATAGGAGTCACAGAAGGTTTGAAGATATTTTGTAAACATGACTAGCATACAATAGTATATGAACAACAAAGAGAATGTTCAACTCCTGGCTCAATGTGTCACGTGAGACTGTGCTTCCCTACACTAGATGAAGGAAGACAGAATGTCCCATGATTCTTCTCAGAGTGTGAATGGTTTCAAACTTTTATGACTTTCTCAACTCTTTTCTATGGAAGTTCTGATGAAATCCATTGTGTTCATACAAATTGTTTTTAACACAGGGTGTGTTCCAAGCTGTCCAGGATCATAATTCCCCTGGAGAGATTCATGCCATGGATATGAATGAAATCATGCCACTTGAGGATGGAGAACAGGATCACAACATGTTTCCAGAAATGTTTTGATCAAAGGTTTTCAGACCACAGATGTAGTGCTTGAGACTATAATTTTCCTGATGTGCCCAGGTAGCATGACATTGGATGAATGGGAATGAACTGTTGAATATAATTAAGTATAACTCCAGAGGGCAGTAGCCTTAAAACTGACATATTTGTGTAAATGTGTGTGTGATGTTTGTCTGCATAAGAAACATATTTCACAACTGCTTCATCTGAGAGCCTAGCAGACATGAACAAGCTGTCTACTTTCACTATTTCCTTTTTTCGCCTAAAGTTTTCTTTAATCTTGTGCTGTTTGACAGAACCCAGTTGCTTTTGGAGAATAAAGAATAGTGAGGATAATCATGGAGATATGAGAACTGACTGTGGTTTTTCCTTCTGACATATTGACAATTTTTATGATGAAAATTTTGAACTTAGGTAAGTCATTAACATTTTTTGCTTCAATGTTATGAATTAGAAATACTTATCTGTGCGCACACAGTATACATATACATGTATATATATACATACACAGATTACATATATAAATATGTCTGTATATGAATTATGCATCATATATATTAATATATATAGGATTTTATATTTTTATTGAATATTTTCTTTATTTACCTTTCAAATGTCATCCCCTTTTCCTGTCTCTCCCCCAGAAGCCTCCTATGGAATTCCATGTCCCACTGCCTCTAAGAGGATGTTCCCCCACCCAACCACCCACTCTCATCTTCCAGCCCTGGTATTCCCCTACACTTGAGCTTTGAACCCTCATAGGCCCAAAAGTCATTTTTCCCACTGACATCCAACAAGTCCATCCTCTGCTACATATGTGGCTGCACCCATGAGTTCCTTCATGTGTATTGTTTGGTTTGTGGTCCAGTCCTGGGGTGTCTGTCCAGTTGACACTGTTGCTCCCCCACCATGGGGCTGTTAAAGTCCTTAGCTACTTCAGTTCTTTCTACAATTTCTCTATCAATGAAGCCATGTGCAGTCCAATGGGTGGCTGTGATCATCCACCTTTGTATTTTCCAGGCTGTAGCAGAGCCTTTCAGGAGACAGCCATATCAGGCTCCTGTTAGCTTGCACTTCCCTGCATCCACAATAGCATCCTGGTTTGCGGATGATATATGGGATTAATCCCCAGGTGGGGCAGTCCCTTGGTGGTCTTTCTTCAGTCTCTGCTCAATACTTTGTCTCTATATTGTCTCCTGTGAGTATTCCCCTCTCCCTTCTAAGAAGGACGGAAGCATCCACATATTGGTCTTGAATATTCTTGAGCTTCATGTGATCTGTGAATTGTTTCTTGGGCATTCAGAGCTTTTAGGCTAACATCCACTTATCAGTGATTTCATAGCATGTTTGTTCTTTTGTGATTGGGTTACCTCACCCAAGGTGATATTTTCTAGTTTCCTAAAATTTTTATGAATTAATTATTTTCAATAGCTGAGTAGAACCCCAGTGTGTAAATTTTTCACATTTTCTGTATCCATTACTGTGTTAAAGGACATCTGGTTTTGTTTTCTTTTGCTTTTACCTTCTGGCTATTATAAATAATGCTGCTGTGAACACAGTGGAAGAAGTGTCCTCACTACATTTTGGAGCATGTTCTGGGTATATGCCCAGGAGAGGTATACCAGAGTCCAATTTTCTGAGGAAGGGCCAGATTGATTTCCAGAGTGATTGGACCAGCTTGCAATCCCATGAGCAATGGAGGAGAGTTTCTCTTTCTTCACATCCTCAACAACATCTGCTCTCACCTGAGTTTTTCATCTTAGTCATTCTGACTGATGTGAGGAGGGATCCCAGTGTTGTTTTGATTTGCATTTAACTGATGACAAAGGAGGTTGAACATTTCTTCATGTGCTTCTCGGCCATTCGTTATTCTTCAGTTGAGAATTCTCTGTTTAGTTCTGCACTCTACATTATATTAGGGTTATTTGGTTCTTTGGAGTCTAACTTATTGTGTTCTTTGTATATATTAGATATTTGCACTCTATCAGATGTACAATTGGTAAAGATCTTTTCCCAATATGTTGGTTGCCACTTAGTCCTATCTTGAGTGTTCTTTGACATATAAAAGCTTTGCAATTTTATGAGGTCCCATTTGTCAGTTCTTGATCTCAGAGCATAAGCTATTGGTATTCTTTTCAGAAAATTTCCCCCTGGGCCCATGAGCTTGAGACTCATCCCCACTTTCACTTCCATAACTTCAGTGTGTCTGGTTTTATGTGTATGTCCTTGATCAACTTGTACTTGAGCTTTGTACAGGAAGTAAGAATTGATGAATTTGCATTCTTCCACATGCTGACCTCTAGTTGAAACAGCACAATTTCTTTAACATGTTGTCTTTTTCCACTGGGGCTCTTTAGCTCCCTTTTTCAAAGTTTCAGAGACCATAGGTGTGTGGGTTCATTCCTAGTTCCTCAGTTTTACTCCAGTGGTCTACCTGCCCCATCTCTGTAACAATGTCATGCATTTTTTTCTATTGCTCTTTACTACTGCTTGAGGTTAGAGATGGTGATTCCCCCAGAACTTCTTTTGTTGTTGAGAATAGTTTGGCTGTCCTGGGTTATTTTCTTATTACAAATGAACTTGAGAATTGCTCTTTTTGACTCTATGAGGAATTGAGTTGGAATTTTGATTGGGATTGCATTGAATCTGTAGATTGCTTTCAGCATGATGGCCATTTTTACCATATTATTCCTACCATTCCATGAGGATGGGAGAGCTTTCCATCTTCTGAGGTCTTCTTTAATTTCTTACTTCAGAGACTTTAATTTCTAGTCGTATGTATCTTTCACTTATTTGGTTAGACTCACACCAAGATACTTTATATGTATGTGATTATTGTGAAGGCTGTCGTTTCAGTAATTTCTTTCTCAGACTATTTATTCTTTGAGTATAGGAAGGTTACTGATTTGATTTAGTTGATTCTATATCTGGCCATTTTGCTGAAATTGTCATTAGCTCTAGGAGTTCTGTGATGGAATTTTTGAGGTCACTAATTATATTATCACATCATCTGCAAATATTGATGTTTTGATTCTTCCTTTCTAATTTGTATCCCTTTGATATCTTTTTGTTGTCTAATTGCTCTGGCTAGAACTTTGAGTAATTTATTGAATAGTGCTGGAGAGAGAGTGCAGCCTTGTCTAGTCTCTGATTTTAGTGGGAGTGTTTCAAGTTTCTCTCCATTTAGTTTGATGTTGGCTACTGGTTTGCTCTTTATTGCTATTACTATGTTTAGGTATGGGTCTTGAATTCCTGATCATTACAAGATTTTTATCATGAAGAGATTTTGGATTTTCTCAAATGCTTTCTCAGCATCTAATGAAATGGTCTTTGAATTTGTTTATATAGTAGATTGCATTGATGAATTTCCTTACATTGAACTATCCCTGCCTCCCTTGGATGAGGCCTGCTTGATAGTTGTGAACATTTTGATATGTTCTTGAATTTGGTTTTTGAGTATTTAATTAGTATATTTGCATCAATGTTCATATGGGAAATAGGTCTGAAGGTCTCTTTCTTTGTTGTTTTTTTTGTGTGGTTTTGGTATTGACATAACTTTGGATTTATAGATTGAATTTGGTATTGTTCCTTCTGTTACTGTTTTGTGGAATATTTGGGAGTGTATTGTTATTGGGTTTTCTTTGAAGGTCTGATAGAATTTTGTACAAAACTTGTCTGGTCCTGGGCTTATCTTGATTTGGGAGATTATCAATGATGGCTTCTATTTATTTGGGGGTTAAGGGACAGTTTGGACCATTTATTTCATCCTGATTTGTATCTGTCTAGAAAATTGTCCATTTCACCCAGATTTTTCAGTTTGGTTGAATATAATACTTTGTAGTAGGATCAGATAATTTTTTGAATTTCCACATTTTCCATTATAATGTCTCCCTTTTCATTTCTTTTGTTTGTTTGGTTGGTTGTTTTTTTTTTCTCTGTTTGCTTTTTGAGACAGGGTTTCTCTGTGTAGCTCCTGCTGTCCTGGAACTCACTCTATAGACCAGGTTGGCCTCAAACTCAGAAATGCTCCTGCCTCTGTCTCCCAAGTGCTGGGATTAAAGGTGTGTGCCACCACCGCCCAGCCTCCCTTTTCATTTCTAATTTTGTTCATTTGGATCCTGTCTCTGTGCCCTCTGGTTAGTCTACCTAAGGGTTTATCTATCTTTTTGGTTTGGGCAAAGAACCAGATACTGGTTTTGTTGATACTTTGCATAGTTCTATTTTTTTCTACTTGGTTGATTTCAGACCTCTGTTTGATGATTTCCTGCTGTCTACTCCTCTTGGGTATATTTGTATGTTATTTTATTTAGACTATATTCAAATTTTGTACAGAAGTACAAATATAAATTGCTTCTTTGAAAGTCTCATAGTATGAAAATGTTAGATGATACTTAACATAATTTTCTTTGTCTTAACGAAGGTAGTACTTAATGATATAAAAATTTTAAGGAATAAACAAATTTGAACTTGCAAATAAGACAGCACTCTCCATTGTCATACCAATTAACAAAATTTGGTGGAAAATGTTTTCATAAGTATGTACACAATCCTGAATATATAGAGAAGAAGGAATCTCAATTGAGGAATGTCTACCATCATTTTGAGCTGTGGTTTTGTGTGTAAACCATATAGCTAATACATGATTAATATAAGGTGACTAACTGTGGACAGTACCCCTTCTAAGTAAGTTGATCTTGCAGTTATACGAAAGAGGACTGCAGACCACATGGTCATGAAGCCAGTAATCAACATTATTCCACAAACGTTCATGGAGTGCCTGCCTCCAATTTCATGCCTTGGATACATTAAATATTCTGTGACCAAGGTTCATGAGTAAATAAAATCTTTCACATATTTCCTTTGATCATGGTGTTTTGTTTTGTTTTGTTTTAACATCAGTAGACTCTAAGACATCACCTTTAGTTGTATATCGTTTCTTGAGATTTGGAATATCATAGATTCCACATGCACTTAAATGTTCTTCTTTGAAAAGAAAAACAAGAGTGAATGTTAGCAGAGTGTGAAGCACAGTGACAGTATGGCATATGACAAGACAGAAGTGCTGGGCATTCGGATAGATTTAAAATATACTAGGAAGATGTTTAGAATATCAGATAATATACAAAGAAGAGAACATTTTATGAAAAGGACAATGGGGATCAGGTTGTGCCTGCAATATAAGCTCTGTCAATTTATGTGAAGGACACTATTTCATTATGAAATGAATGTGTTTCTCTAAGTGAGTAAAATCACTAATGGAAATGTCACAGACAAAACCTTTTCCTCAATAAGGTCAGTGAATTTGATAGACACATAAATCACTCTAGATGAAGGGTTTCATCATAAATTTTAGCAAAATATGGATAGTAAAGTTTATTTCAATTTAATATTGCACATACACGCATGCACATGTAAACACATACACATTATTATTTCTTTACATCAGATAATGAATGTCTGTCATTTTTTTCTGAAAGTGCTGTTTGCTGCTTCATTTTTAAGTATTATTTGGTAACTTATTTTTGACATTGTCATTTAATTACTTTTTCTTTATATTTCTTGCCTCCAAAACACCCTTCATATCACTCCCTGCACTCCTAAAATGCACAGAGCCTCTTATCTTATTGTTACTGAATGTGTATTCATTTCCACACACACACACACACACACACACACACACATATATATATATATATATATATATGTACACATATATAAGTACTGAAATATAAATTGTAGAGACTGTGCAATATTGCATATATTTTTGTTCAGATAAGGTCATACAGTAATAAAATCACTGGTAATTACATTCTGCTATATTCAAATTCGGGGTCTTGATCAGCCACCATCACAGAGTTTTCGTTCAGTAATAGGAACAAATATAAATACCCTTAGGCAGTCAATTTTGAGCATGTGAATGAATTTGGAACAGAATTCACAAATGGGATGTTTCCATAAAATCCCTTGCCTCAGGACTCAGGAAATACTGGGCAAGCTTAGGTAGAATTGTCAGACCGCTGGCCCCGCCCCTGACGTCACCCCGGTCCCGCCCCACCCCGCGTGCGTCCTTCTCAACCCTGGGCAGGCTCCATGTTGGCATCTCTGAGTGTCATCCGGAGACCACTGCCCCACCTTGACGTCACCCAGGCCCCGCCCCGCGTCCAGCCTCCTCGAACAACAGCGTTTTCTTTCTTTCATTTTTATGAATGAAAGTGTGTTAGGAGTTTGAATGTGTGCGGTTCGGGGGCGTGGCAGAGGCGGGAGGGAGGTGAGCGCACGCGCGCTTTCAGTGACTGCTCAGATGGCTGTGCTTCCAGGGCGCGGAGTGGCCGGGCAGAGTCCCCGGGCACAGGATGGCGGACGGGACCGCATTCGCGTGCGCTTTCGCATGAAGATCGGACTCCATGCTGCGGTGTCTGTGAGCTCTGGAGTCACTCCCCGCCATCCTCCTGTCGTCTCCCCAGAAGCGGTCCGTGAGTTTGGCGCGGCCAGGCAAGGCGAGGGCTTCCCGCTCTGGAAAGTTTGCAGCGGGGCGGAGTGCAAACCCTCTCTGTGCTCCGGGTGGGGACAGTGGCCTCCTGGCACGACCCTCCTGTGGGGACAGAAGCCGAGCCTGGCCGCCACGGATCGCTGGGACGTGCGCCCCGGCCTCGCTTCTGCATGTGAGCTGCGGAGACAGGTAGGGGATCACAGGCCAATAAACTGAACCCGGTTCCTTAACGAGACAGGCCGGGCTGGGAAACCACAAAGACCCGGGAGAGTTTACAGAGGTATGGGCTGGCGCTTTCCCAAGGAACATAAATGATCAAGTTGGAGCTGGCTGGGGTCAAGGGCTGTGGGATGGACGGGGCTATCCTGGCCACCCATGGTAGGGCAAGCCCCGCTGGTGTGCTCACTGTGGGAGAGAGTAACCATAGGAGGTCCAGAATTTCACCCCAGGCCGGCTTGCAGAGACAGGGCCTTCTCCCTCCCTTCCACCACCCCTTACCCAGCATGAGGCTGGGCCTTGCGCCCTGCTGGCCCTCCTGGTGGTTCCTTAATAGCAGCATTCCAAGTCGGCTGCATACAACTCCCTTTCCCCAGATGATAGGTATGAAACAACCCTGGGAGAAACCCAGGAAAGAGATGACAAACACTGTGGAGCACTGTTGTTAGTCAGTGTCTCTTCCTCACTGGCAAGGTGGGGAAAATCCACAGTTGTATTAGCACAGGCTATCCACATAAACACACCTCATCTCATAGAAAGAATGGATTTCTCTATGTATGTGTAAGGGAGATTGAATAGAATGTCGCAGAGACAGTTGTCCTCCTCATCCAATAATGGCTGTCTGCCAAGAGAAATCTGAAAATCAAGGACTTATCATCTGGTGAAAGGGAGCTGCACTTTCCCTGAGCCCAGAATGAAGCCACAAAACTAAATTCATGTTTGCTAAAATCCCTGTTCAATGTTAATAGCCTGGGCACCCTTCCCCTTGTGGGTCAGATCGACAGCTCCCCTGCACTTGAGCAATGGGCTGTGCAAGCTATTCACCTTGATTACAGGAAGAAGCAGGCAAGTGCTGTGAGGAAAGCTCAGGCTAGGTCTGAGGACAGCTCCTGGTCAGTGCAGGGTCATTGCTCACAGAGGGGAGGAGCAGGCAGCTGACTAGCCTGGGATGGATGGGCGGGTCCTCCCCCAGGGCTGGGTGTGGTGAGAGTACTCTAAGAACATTGCTTCAAATGCTAATGCAGTACAAACCACTCCTGAGATCTGGGAAAGGTCGGGCCCTGGATTCACTGCACACTTTAATCTTGAGGAGAGATAATAAGCCCTGGCCAATCAAGGCCTCCAGGAAGACCTGCCATTCAAAGAAAGAGGCGGGATCTCCCCAGTTCCTGTCAGCCAATTCCTTGTTGCTGTGCAGCTTGAATGGTCCTCTGTCCTGCTCTGAATTCTGCTGTTGGCTGTTGTGAGGGAACTTCAGGGAAGCTCTGAAATCATGACGTGGTGAGCACAGGATCACTGCCCACAATGGGTAGGGACAGGCCGCTGAGCAGTGGGGGCTGGGGGTGGGGGGCCCTCTCTGTGGCTGGATGGGAAACATCAGCCAGATGTGAGGTCCCTTGTGCTGCTCCTCACTTGCCAAATCAGCTGGTGACCTCTGAGTAACTTCACCGTCATGGCTGATTCTGAATCTGCCCAAAACCTTTAGATCAGTGAATTTCTTGTTGGAACATGTGTGGTTTCTTGACTCTGCAGCACATGTCAAACCCTTTTGTCTTTTATAACATACATTAAAAAGACAGGTATAAATCGAATAGCTCTGCTTTCATGTGTTGTTTATTTTGGTTTTTTCTAGTTTTGTTATTTTTTTGTGCTGTAGTTTTTTTTTATATATTCCTTTAACTTATATGTTTAGTGCTTTGATTTCTATGTATCAAAGGGACTCTTTGCCAATCTGTTTGGTATTTTGAATGTTTCTTTTATATTAACAGGCACCTTCTTTAGTTTTGGAAAGTTTTCATTTATGATTTTATTGGAAATGTTTTCTACACATTTATGCTGCTTGATCTTGATGCTCACCCTCACCCCCTCCTTCTCCTTTTGAGGTGTTCCCTGTGGCTGTGCAGACTTGAATGGTTCTGTGTGTCCTGCTCTGAGCTCTGCTGTTGGCTGTTGTGAGGGGACCTCAGGGAAAATCTGAAATCACGACATGGTGAGCATAGGATCTCTGCCCACAATCGGTAGGGACATGGGTCTGAGCAGTGGGACCTGGGTGGTGGGACCTCTATGGGGTTGGATGGGAAGCATCAGCCAGATGTGACTTCCTGTGAGGTTTCTAGTGGGGCTTCTTACCTGCTAGTTCAGGCCCTGACCTCTTAATAACTTCAGTATCATGGCTGATTGTAATTCTGTCCAAACCATCTGGACCAGTTGCTTTCTTGTAGAAGCATGGGTGGTTTCTGTGACTCTGCAGCACCTGTGTCCAGACCTTTTTGTCTTTTATAATATACATTAAGAAGACAGGGTTAGGCCTGGAGAGATGGCTCAGAGGTTAAGAGCTCTGGCTGTTCTTACACAGGTCATGAGTTCAATTCTTAGCAACCACATGGTGACTCATAAATATATGTAATGGGATCTGGTACTCTCTTCTGGCCTGCAGGAATACATGCCAAGAGAACATTCTATAAGTAATGAATTAATTCCTTAAAAAAAGAAGACAGATGTGAAACTAATAGTTCTGATTTCATACATTACTCATTCTTTTGTGTAGTTTGTTATTTTTTTCTGCTTTGGTATTTGTATATTTCTTTAACTTACATGTTTAGTGTTTAGATTCTCATGTGACAAAGGGACTTTTTCCCAATGTTTGGTATTTTTTGATCCTTCTTGTACATTAACAGGCACCTTTTCTTGTTTAGGAATGTTTTTCATTCATGATTTTATTTAAAATATTTTCTAGACCTTTATTCTGATTGATCTTTTTCCTCCTCCTACTCCTCTTACTCTTCCTCCCCCTCCCCCTCCCCTCCCCTCCCCCTTCCCTTCCCCTCCCCTCCTCTCCCCTCCCCCTCCCCCTCCCCCTCCCCCTCCCCCCTCCTCCTCCTCCTCCTCCTCCTCCTCCTCCTCCTCCTCCTCCTCCTCCTCCTCCTCCTCCTCCTCTTCTTCTTCTTCTTCTTCTTCTTCTTCTTCTTCTTCTTCTTCTTCCTGCACCCTCTCTAACATATGCTGAGAAACTAAACTAAACTGAAACATGTAAGAGTCTGATGCAAAAGAGGTTGTTTGTGGGTAAGGAGAGGAGTGAGAACCTGAGGATGGTGACTTATTTTCCTGGTTGGTATTCCTTATCTTCCTATGCTGGTGTCTAGGAATGTGCATTTATGGTGATTATAGGTGTAGATAAGGTTTCTAAGTTTGTCTTGTTTGGGTGGGAGTTTTATTCCTGTGTTACAGTTTTCTGTATAGATTTCTAGAGTGTGGGCTGAGTGTTGCCCCTTTTACTGACCTGTTTGTTATGTTCAAGAGATTGGTGGTGAATGTTGAAAGCTAGGAGAGGAGGTGGGCAGGAAGAGATAATGTTCTCAATCCACAAGGAGACACAGTCAGGAGAGAGGTGAAGCTGCCAGCATTTCAACATTTCAGAGCTACATTCTTCTGAAAGAGCCTCGGTTTAGGGTGTGCTCTCATCAGAATGGCAGTTGCTATGTCTATGTGAGAGAGTGTTCATGACTCTGAGTGTGACAATATTTATAAGCAAGTGGGCCTGGGATGGATGAGAGAGCTACCTGAGCATGGGACACTGACCAAGCAGGAGAGCAAGCCAGGAGACAATGTTTGTCCATGCTTTTACCTTCAGTTTGTAGCTTCTGTTTCTACTCTAAGTTCCCAAAGTGATGACCTGTGATCTGACAGAACCATTCACAACAACTGTTTATTATCTGAGATGCCTTTGCTCAGAGGACTCCATCACAGCAGCAGAGTTGCAAGTTATAACAAAAACAACAAGAATAACAACAAAAAAACAAAACGAAAAACAAAAAATCAAAACTGTTATCAACAGAATCTATGGTCTCTTTTAAAGGAATGTGAAAAATATGAGAATTTTAGATGGCAAATGGCATAGAAAGCTGTAGATGGAGCTTCATCAGCTGGACTTGGAAAATTGGATTGTTGACATTATGCAGCCAGAGGAAATTGAGATCATAGTGTTTGAGTGCAAAATCGACACTGTTTAAACTTTATCAAGAGTCATTTGTGTGACATTTTCACCAAAAAACCTTTCCTACTTAGCTTATAACCTGAAATATTGAGTGGGATAAAATTTAAAAATAATGGACTGATTTCTGTGTTTTCATCCTATCAATATGTATTTGTTCACTTTTTTGAATTATTTGTTTATCATTCATTTAGTCATTTAATTTAAATTCCAATTGGTACCATCTCTCCATTATACCTTACAAACCTACATCATAACAGCTTTTATCTCTTCAAGGAGGGTGGGGTTCACTTGTGCATACACCAACCATGGCATTTCAAATTTCTGCATGATTAGGCATATCCTCTCTTACTGAGGTCAGACAAGGCAGTCAAGTTAGGGGAACAGTTTGGACAGAGAGGCAACAGCATAAGGGACGTCTTCTGCTCCATTTGTTGGGTGAACTGTATGAAGACTGAGTAGCTCATACTACATATATGATGGGGACTCAGTCTATCCTGTGTATGCTCTTTAATTGGTGTCTCAGTCTCTGAGAATCTCCTAGTGTCCAGGTTAGTTGACTCTGAGGGTCTTCTTATGGACTTCCTGTTCCTTCAGAGGCCTTCAATCCTTTCTGCATCTTTTGAAAAGACTCCCTGAACCCTGTCCAATGTTAGGCTGTGGGTCTCTGCATCTGTTTCAGTCAGGTGCTGGGGGGAGACGCTCAGAGGATAAGTATGCTAAGCTACTCTCTGGAAGTATAAGATAATATATCCTCAGTAATGTCAGGGAGTGGTGCTTGCCCATGGGGTGGGTCTCAATTTGGGCAGTGTACAGTCTGGCCATTCCCTCATTCTCTGCTCCATCTTTTCTCCTGCATTTCTAGTAGACAGGAGACTGAGGGCATTTTCACCCCAGGATGAGTGTGAAACTATCATGACCAGGGTCACAATGCAGTTGATTAAAACATACAACATCTAGATAGGATGATGTCCTTGACTGCCTGTCTGACTTTTCTGTCTTTCTTTGTGGATTTTGTGGAAGGTCTTGAATGAGGAGCCTTTCCAGACACCTATTGGGGGAAATGACAATGTGTTTAGCCTTAAAATGTTTCTTTCTTTCTTAAATTTTTTGTATCTCCAATAGTTTATGTATTGGTCAAATCCCTGATCACTGTCCCCACTTTAGGTCCCTTGCCCTCACAAACTCCTTCCACACAATCACGTCTTATTTTTCCCTTTTTGAGGGTGTGGGCCTCATGGGTATCCCCACACCATTCAATTTCCTTCAAAAATGACATGGTGAGTAGATTATAACTTCTGTGTCAGGAAATAAATGGAGTAAACACCAGAATTAAATAAATATATTGTCAAAAAAGTATACGTTTACTTTACAGTGATATCAGTATCATGCTTTGTGTTGTACTTGTGTGGGGGACATTTTCAGATGCAGTGACTTATGATGATGTGCATGTGAACTTTACTTCAGAAGAGTGGAATTTACTTGATTCTTCCCAGAAGAATCTCTACAAAGATATGATGCTGGAGACCTACTGGAACCTCACTGTTATAGGTAAGACTGAGAATATTTCTTTTGATTTTCAAAATAAGGGACAGATGTTTCTTGGTTATTGATGATCTCATTTATGTTAGTTGAGAACCAGGAAGATTGATCTGAATAACGCAGGTTTAGTGCTTTGAAAATTCACAGTACCTTGAATGTTACCCAATTTCCAATTCTATATCATTACTTTTCTGGTACTATGTTTCAGGTCCTTATTGGGATGGCCATTATATTCAAGAACAATATCAAACTTCTAAAAGTCATGAAAGGTAATTTTCATTTCCAAACTGATACAAATATGCCTCTGTCAAAATTTTAATATGGCCTGGAAGCACTAAAGAAAACCAAGAGTGTTAAATTTCAGTCCTTTAAGTTTAGTTATGATTATAATATTCTCTCAAAACCATGCACCTCATGGTAGGTTATCTGATTCATGTTTGCCAGGCAATCCCTTAAGAAAGAAGACAAGAAAACAATGCCTTTAGAGATAACTTTATCTGATTTATAGCTCCATTAGAGCTATGTGGTGAATCTTGCAATATGTATAGTCTTATAATATTTAGATGTTACAGATCAAATAGTGATAAATGTATATCCAAAGCCTTTGAAGAAGTTAATAGTCCATGGTAAAGATGGTGGTACTCATAATCTTGTAGTGACATTGCTAAGTTTAATGAGAGGTCAGTTTATGAGAGTGTAGAATGATGTCATGGAGAAACCTTAATCCTTAAATAAAATTTCTATGAGGAACAAAATGTCAAACAGTGTGAATGCAATGTTTGTGAAAACCTTTCATTTGTTCTTCTTTTGTAGGTATATCATGTGTCACAATGACCATAGGGATAGTGACATAAGCAATGCGATTTTGACATAAGCAAAGCAATAACCCAGATGTCCCTCAACAGACTAATGAATACTGAAAATATGGTACATTTACACAGTGGAGTACTACTCAGCTATTATAAACAATAAATTAATGAAATTTGCAGGGAAGTGGATGTAACTAGAACAGAATATCCTGAGTGCGGTAACCTAGACACAAAATAACACATGTTGTATGTACTCACTAATAAGTGTATACTAACCCAAAAGGTCACAGTATGTTTGATACAGCTAAAAAGCACATGGAGTGTAGAAGGAAGGAAGATTATGGGTTGGATGCTTCAGTTCTGCATTGGGGCAAGGGGGCATACAAGACACTTGTGGAGGAATGGAAGGAGAGTGGGACAAGGTAGTGAGAAAGGATGAGGAAGAAATAAGGGTGTCAGTATCAAAATCTAGAAGAGACATGAGAGATGTACAGAGTCTTTCCATGCATGTAGAGTGCAGATACTCAATACAGCTTCAATGCTTTGAATAAATCATATTTCTGAGCCAAATCAAACCTTTATTCAAGTGATTGAAGAAACAAATATCAGTATCTGATTAATGGGAAACAAACAGGACAAGAAGATTTTATTAATAAATGATATCAAACATTTAATTTATCTACAACACCAATGTATCACAGATTATTCTATGATATGAAGATAGGATGCAGGCTATCTCATGTTCCACATAGCACAACAAGGAATCAGACATCTGATTCCAACACGAAATTAAAAGACCACAAACTGAGCAGAAGCTATAGAATATTATTTGTGAGACATGGAAGAACATTTTATTTTATATACTCATATATATTTTCTATAATCATGAAGTCATTTTATTTTATATACTCAAAGTACTATAGGGGATATCTTTGCCATGGAATAGTTTAACATAAAGGAAAAATAAAAAAAAAGACTCAAGGATACAGTGGTGTGCCTTCTTTCTACCATGTCAAGTCAATAACATGAGCTTAAGGCAGAAAGAAAAGCGATTTCAAGATATGCTATTTGTGCTCCAAGGACATGGAGGATTTCTCTGTAGGAAGTAAGATGGAGTCTCACCTCTCCAACTTGGCAAAAGCAAATTCAAGTTTATTGTAGGACCTTTATGTTTGATTTGTAGTCTGGCTATGACTATGGTATGGATCCAAGTCCAATATTCATGTGCATCAAATTACTTCCAAAAGACTCCCACAGCCAAGGAGGGCATTTGCATAGTAGTCACAATGCAGTGAAGTCAGGCTCCACACACATTCCCAATTCATTTGACATGGTATTACCACCCAGTACACAAGTATAGACTATCACAGTATCAAGACACTCCATTTTCCCAATCCACAGGTCTGCAAAAGTACTGAAAAATATTCAAATTGACAAAGTCATAATTCAACCAGAGTATGAAGGAAATTTATATTCTTATTAACTAAGATAGTACAATAATCTCCATAGCAAGATTTTATTTTAAGCCAGTGACATAGCAACCATTCCAAAAATGGAGTTAAAGATATCATTTAATTCAGTGTGTAGATTGTTGGCCAAATATAATGTAGTTGAAACAAGTATAAATCACATTCAATGCTCCATCTGTGTCACTCATTGTATTCTAACCAAGTTACATAAATAGGCCTAACAGACATACATATGTGTTGTTGCAATGTAATCCAAGACAGTACGTTTTTGAAACAAATACCAACTAAAAATGAATGAAAAATATAAGGTATATACTAACATTAGTAGCACAATTCTCTCACAGTAATGGCATGTGAATTCTTTCGTTTCTTTGAGAAAAAATGTATGAAATTGTTCTCAAACTTCTTAATGAGGGGTGAACAAACATCAACTAAGAAATGTTTCATCAAGTGCCACTGACTGCTGGGAACTGATTATCAGCCAAGAGATCAGCATAATAACTAAGTGAATGTGTACATAAGTACTAATATTGGACAGAATGGGGGTTTAATCATAAATTCAGGCATTTTTGGATTTTGCATAATAATATATTCTCCAGATGACAGGAGGAGTCACAGGAAGTTTGGAGATACAATAGTATATGAACAACAAAGTGAATGTTCAACTCCTGGCTCATTGTGTCATGTGAGACTACACTTCCCTACAGTAGATGAAGGAAGACAGAATGTCCCATGATTCTTCTCAGAGTATGAATGGTTTCAAACTTTTATGACTTTCTTAACTCTTTTCTATATAAGTTCTGATAAAATCCATTGTGTTCATACAAATTGTTTTTAACACAGGGTGTGTTCCAAGCTGTCCAGGATCATAATTCCCCTGGAGAGATTCATGCCATGGATATGAATGAAATCATGCCACTTGAGGATGGAGAACAGTATCACAACATGCAGCCTCGTCTAGTCCCTGATTTTAGTGGGAGTTTTTCAAGTTTCTCTCCATTTAGTTTGATGTTGGCTACTGGTTTGCTGTTTATTGCTTTTACTATGTTTAGGTATGGGTCTTGAATTCCTGATCATTACAAGACTTTTATCATGAAGAGAGTTTGGATTTTCTCAAATGCTTTCTCAGCATCTAATGAAATGATCTTTGAATTTGTTTATATAGTAGATTGCATTGATGAATTTCCTTACATTGAACTATCCCTGCCTCCCTGGGATGAGGCCTGCTTGATAGTTGTGAACATTTTGATATGTTCTTGAATTTGGTTTCTGAGTATTTAATTAGTATATTTGCATCAATGTTCATATGGGAAATAGGTCTGAAGGTCTCTTTCTTTGTTGTTTCTTTGTGTGGTTTTGGTATTGAAATAACTTTGGATTCATAGATTGAATTTGGTATTGTTCCTCTTGTTACTGTTTTGTGGAATATTGGGAGTGTATTGGTATTGTGTTTTCTTTGAAGGTGTGATAGAATTCTATACAAAAATTGTCTGGTCCTGGTCTTATCTTGATTTGGGAGATTATCAATGATGGCTTCTATTTATTTAGGGGTTATGGGACTGTTTGGACCATTTATTTGATCCTGATTTAAATCTGTATTTTGTATCTGTCTAGAAAATTGTCCATTTCATCCAGATTTCTTTTTTTTCTTTTTTTTTTTTTTTTGGTTTTTCGAGACAGGGTTTTTCTGTGTAGACCAGGCTGGACTCGAACTCAGAAATCTGCCTGCCTCTGCTTCCCAAGTGCTGGGATTAAAGGAGTGCTCCACCATCGCCCAGCTTCATCCAGATTTTTCAGTTTTGTTGAATATATGGCTTCGTAGTAGGATCAGATGATTTTTTTGAATTCCACAGCTTCCATTATTATGTCTCCCTTTTCATTTCTAATTTTGTTTATTTGGATCCTGTCTCTGTGCCCTCTGGCTAGTCTACCTAATGGTTTATCTATCTTGTTAATTTGGTCAAAGAACCAGATACTGGTTTTGTTAATACTTTGCATAGTTCTATTTTTTTCTACTTGATTAATTTCAGACCTGAGTTTGAAGATTTCCTGCTGTCTACTCTTGGGTGAATTTGTTTCTTTTTGTTCTAGATCTTTCAGATGTGCTGTTAATCTACTAGGCTATGCTCTCTCCAGTTTCTTTTTGGAGGCACTCAAAGCTGTGGATTTTCCACTTAGCACTGCTTTCATTGTGACCCTTTAGTTTTGGTATGTTGTGCCTTCATTCTCATTAAATTCTAATGAGATTTATATTTCTTTATTTCTTCCTTGAACAAGTTATCATTTAGTAGGGCATAGTTCAGCTTCCATGTATATGTGCTATTTATGTAGGATATTTGTTGTTGTTGTTTTTGCTGTTGTTATTGAAGTCCAGCCTTAGTCTGTGATGATCTGTTAGGAGAGTGGGATTATTCAATCTTCTTATATATGTTGACTCCTGATTTGTGACTGATTATATTGTCAGTTTTGGAGACAGTACCTTATAGGTGCTGAGAAGAAGGTATAAAGAGGTGTTGAAGTCTCCCACTATTGTTTTGTGGGGGCAATGTGTGCTTTGAACATTAGTAAATTTCTTTTTTGAATGTGGCTGCTCTTTCATGTGTATATAGATATTCAGAATTAAGAGTTCTTGTTGGTAGCATTTTCCTTTGATGAATAAGAAATGTCCTTCATTATGTTTTTTGTTAATAAGTTTTGGTTGAAAGTCGATTTCATTTTATATTAGTATGGCTATTCCAGCTTTTTTTTGGGGGGGGGAGACCACTAGCACAGAAAATTGTTTTTCAGCCCTTTTCTCTGAGGTATTGGATGTCTTTGTCACTTAAGTGTATTTCATGTAGGCAGCAAAATGTTGGGTCCTATTTACATGTCCAGTCTGTTAGTCTGTGTCTTTTTGTTGGGGAATTGATTTATTGATATTAAGACATAATGAGGAAAAGTTATTCTTGCTTCCTGTTTTTGTTTTTGTTGTTGTTGTTGTTGCTTTGTGATTGTGGTTGTTGTTGATAGAGGTGGAATTATGTTTTTATGGCTTTTTTTGGGGGGGTGTTAAAAGAAGATTGCTTTCCTGCTGTTTATATGGAGAAGTTTCCCTCTTTGTGTTGGTTTTATCAATTTTTATTCTTTGTTGGGCTGGATTGGTGGAAAGATATTGTGTAAATGTGTTTTTGTCATGAACTATTTGGGTTTCTCCATTTATGGTAAGTGAAAGTTTTGCTATGTATAGTAGCCTGGGTTGGCATTTGTGTTCTCTTAGGGTCTGTATAAAACCTTCCATGGATCTTCTAGCTTTCATAGTCTCAGTTAAGAAGACTGGTGTAATTATAATAGGTCTTATATTATATATTACTTGACCTTTTTCTTACTGTTTTATTATTCTTTCTTTGTTCATTACGTTTGGTGTTTTGAATATTACTGACAGGATGAATTTTCTTTCTGGTCCAGTCTGTTAGGGGTTCTGTAGGCTTCTTGTATGTTCACGGGCATCTCTTTTTTTAGGTTAGCGAAGTTGTCTTCTATAATTTTGTTGAAGATATTAATGGCCTTTTAAGTTGGGAATCTTCACTTTCTTCTATACCTATTCTCCTTAGGTTTAGTTTCCTAATTGTGTCCTGGAAATTTTGGGTTAGGGGAACTTTGCACTTTGCATTTTATTTGACAGTTGTGTCAGTGTTTCTAAAGTATCTTCTGCACCTGAGATTCTGTCTAGTATCTCTTGTATTCTGTTGCTGATGCTTTCATCTATAATTTCTTATCTCTTTCCCAGCTTTTCTATCCCTAGGATTGTCTCCCTTTGTGATTTCTTTATTGTTTCCTTTTTCCATTTTTCCATCCTGGATGGCTTTGTTCAATTCCTTCACCTGTTTGGTTTTGCTTTTCTGTAATTCTTTAAGGAATTTTTGTGTGTGTTCCCTCTTTCTACCTGTTTATCTGTATCATCCCATATTTCTTTAAGGGAATTATTTATGTCCTTCTTAAAGTCCTCTGTCATAATCATGAGATGTGATTTTAAATCAGTCTTGCTTTTCTGGTGTGTTGGAGTATCCAGGCCTCACTCTGGTGGGAGAATTGGATTCTGATGATGCCAAGGAGCCTTGGTTTCTGTTATTTTTGTTCTGGCCCTTGCCTCTTGCCATCTGGTAATCTGTGATGATAGCTGGTCTTGCAGTATTGACTATGGCTTGTCCCTCCTTCAATCATGTGTGTCGGTATTCCTAGGAGAACAGATCTTTCCAGGTGGAATTTGGTATGGAGAGCTGTGTCTCAGGGTCAGCTCTGGAGTGCAAAGAGAAACACAGAAAGATATTGTCCCAGGCTTCTCATCAATTCCTGTTAATTTAGGGTCCTGGGTGATTCTCTAGGAACAGAAGTGTTGGTCTTCCCTGTGCTCACAGTCATGTCAGCACTCCTGGGGACCAGCTCTCTTCTGGAGTTATTTGTGTGTGGAAAACTGTAGCACAAACTTTTGTAGCTCTAGTACAGGATTAGCCAATTTATATATATTTCTATTGGTTATTGTAATTGATTACATTTCAAATGTTATCCCTCTTCCCAATTTCCCCTCTTCTGCCTTATCTGGCATTAATGGGAGGGAAGGTCCTTGGTCTGTGGAAGCTTGACAGCACAGCATAGAATAAAGTTTGGGTGGTGTGGACAAAGAACACAACTTTCAAAGCAAACAATGTGCATTATGTATTTCATCAACTGGCATCAATAACTATGACTTCACGTTACTCTTGTCTGTGAGTAGTGAAATTCTGGTTTGAGGAATTATTTAATAAGAGATTCTAAATATCTTTTTCAATGTATGTTTATTTTTGTTGTGTAATAAATACTTTTTGCTGTTCTATTCCCTATGATGGTGTTTTGTTCCAACACAAATCATAGTTTAATGGAGAACAACTATTAGGTAATTGATTATGATATCTTATAAGGTTTTATTGTTTTTCACCAGCAGATATGGAACAGTGTGTGAGGTGTCCAGATGATAAGTATTCCAACTTAGAGCAAACCCACTGCCTCCAAAGAGCTGTGACATTTCTGGCTTATGAAGATCCACTGGGAACAGATCTATGATCCACTGCTCTGTCCTTCTCTGCCATCACAATTCTAGTACTCGTGACTTTTGTGTAGTACAAGGATGCTCCTATTGTGAAGGCCAACAACCACATTCTCAGCTAAATCGTGCTCATCTCTCTAGCATTCTGTTTTCTCTGCTCATTGCTCTTCATTGGACATCCCAACCAGGCCATCTGCATCCTGCAGTAGATCTCATTTGGAGTGTTTTTCACAGTGGCTATTTCTCCACTGTTCGCCAAAAGAATAACTATAGTCATGGCTTTTAAGGTCACTGCACCAGGCAGAAGGATGAGAGGGATGCTGACATCAGGGGCACCTAACTTGGTCATTCCCATTTGTACCCTGATCCAAGTTCCTGGATAGGAACCATCCTGACAGATTCAATGAAGCCAAGTTCCTAACTTTCAGCATGCTGGTGTTCTGCAGTGTCTGGATCCCCTTCCTTCCTGCCTACCACAGCACCAGCGGGAATATCATGGTGATTATGGAGGTATTCTCCATCTAGGCTTCTAGTGCTGGGTTGCTAGGTTGTATATTTGTCACAAAGTGTTATGTTATTTTAGTTAGACGAGATTCGAATTTTGTAGAGAAGTACAGTGATAAATTGCTTCGTTGAAAGTTTCATAGTATGAAAATGTTAGATGATACTCTGTATATTTTCCTTGTCTTAACCAAGGTAGTACTAAGCCATATAAAATTTTTAAGGAATAAACAAATATGAACTTGCAAATAGGACAGCACTCTCCATCATTGTGGTGTTTTTTTGTTGTTTTTTTTGTTTTTGTTTTGTTTTGTTTTTCAGCATCAATAGAATCTAAGACCTACCCTTAGTTGTAAATTGTCTCTGTTGAGATTTGGAATATTATAGATTCCACATGCATTGAAAGGTACTTATTTGAAAAGAAAAACAAGAATGAATAGTAGCAAAGTGTGAAGCACAGTGACAGTATTGCATATGACAAGACAGAAGCACTGGGGGTTGGGATAGATTTAAAATTTACTAGGAAGATGTAAGAATATCAGATAATATACAAAGAAGGAAACATTTTATGAAAAAAAACAATGGGGATCAGATTGTGCCTGCAATACAAGGCTCTGTCAATTTATGTGAAAGACACAATTTCATTATGAAATGAATGTTTCTCTAAGTGAGAGAAATCACTAAAGGAAATGTCACAGACAAAACCTTTCTCACAATAAGGTCAGTGAATTTGATGGACACATAAATCTCTCTAGATGATTACTCATTTATCACTCATAAATTACTCTAGATGATTACTCATTTTCACTCATAAATTTTAGCAATATATGAGTACTAAAGTTTATTTCATTTTAATTTTACACACACAAACATGTGCATAGAAACATACACATTATTATTTCTTTACATCAGACAGTGAATGTCAGTGTCATTTTTTTCTCAAAGTACTGTTTGCCTCTTCATTTTTAAGTATTATTTGGTAGCTTATTTTTGCCATTGTCATTTAATTATTTTTTGATATTTCTTGCCTCCAAAACACCCTTTGTATCCCTCCCTGCACCCGTAAAATGCACATGGCCTCTTATATTATTAATTCCTCCTGATTGTGTGTTCATTTCCTCATATATATATATATATATATATATATATATATAAATTGTAGAGACTGTGCAATATTGCATATATTTTTGTTCAGATAAGGTCACATAGTAATAAAATCACTCATAATTACATTCTGCTATATTGAAATTCACCATCACAGATTTTTCCTTCCGTAATAATACGAACAAATATAAATACCCTAAGGCAGTTGATTTTGAGCATGTGCATGAATTTGGAGCATAATTCACAAATTATGCATAAAATCCCTTGTCTCAGGACTCAGGAAATACTGGGGAAGCTTAGGTAGAAGAATTGTCTGACCGCTGGCCCCGCCCCTGATGTCACACCGGCCAGCCCCTCCCTGCTTGCAACCTTGTCATCTCTGGGCAGGCGCCCTGTCAGTCACCTAGCATCCCCTGGTCCTGCCCCTGATGTCACCCCAACCCCGCCCCCGAGCCCAACCTCCTGGACGGACGTCATTCGCTTTCTTTCATTTTTATGAATGAAAGTGGGTCAGGGGTTTGAATTCGCCTTTGGTTTGGGGCGTGGCATAGGCAGGAGGGAGGTGAGCGCATGCGCGCTTTCAGTGAAGGCTGGGATGGCCGCACTTCCTGGTGGTGGAATTGCTCAGCAAGGACTGGCTGGCGCGGAATGGCGGACGGGACCTCATTCGCGTGCGCATTTAGATGAAGATCGGACTCCATGCTGCAGTGTCTGTGAGCTCTGGAGTCACTCCGCGCCATCCTCCTGTCCTCTCCACCAACGCGGTCCGTGAGTTTGGCGCTGCCGGGCCAGGCGCGGGCTTCCCGCTCTGGAAAGTTTGCAGCAGGGCGGAGTGCAAACCCTCTCTGTGCTCCGGGTGGGGACAGTGGCCTCCTGGCACGACCCTCCTGTGGGGACAGAAGCCGAGCCTGGCCATCATGGATCGCTGGGACGTGCGCCCGGGCCTCGCTTCTGCGTGTGAGCTGCAGAGACAGGTAGGGAATCACAGGCCAAGAAACTGAATCCGGTTCCTTAAGGAGACAGGCCGGGCTGGGAAACCACAAAGACCCGGGAGAGTTTACAGAGGTCTGGGCTGGCGCTTTCCCAAGGAACATAAATGATCAAGTTGGAGCTGGCTGGGGTCCAGGGCTGTGGGATGGACGGGGCTAACCTGGCCACCCTTGGTCGGGCAAGCCCCGCTGGTGTGCAGACTGTGGGAGAGAGTAACCATAGGAGGTCCAGAAGTTCATCCCAGGCCGGCTTGCAGAGACAGGACCTTCTCCGTCCCTTCCACCACCCCTGTCCCCAGCATGAGGCTGGACCTTGAGCCCTGCTGGTCTTCCTGGTCGTTCATTAATAGCTGCATTCCAAGTCGGCTTCACACAACTCCCTTTCCCCAGATGATAGGTATGAAACAACCCCGGGAGAAACCCAGGAAGCAGATGACAAACACTGTGGAGCACTGTTGTTAGTCAGGACTTCTTCCTCACTGGCAAGGTGGGGAAAATCCACAGTTGTGTTAGCACAGGCTCTCTAGATAAACACACCTCATCTCATAGGGAGAATGAATTTCTCTATGTATGTAAAAGGGAGATTGAATAGAATGTCGCACAGAGAGTTGTCCTCCTCATCCAATAATGGCTTTCTTAAAGAGAAATGTGAAAATCAAGGACTTATCATGTGGTGAAAGGGAGCTGCACTTTCCTTGAGCCCAGCATGAAGCCACAAAACTAAATTCATGTTTGCTAAAATCCCTGTTCAGTGTTACTAGACTGGGCACCCTTCCCCTTGTGGGTCAGATTGACAACTCCCCTGCACCTGAGGAATGGGCTGTGCAAGCTATTCACCTTGATTACAGGAAGGAGCAGGCAAGTGCTGTGAGGAAAGCTCAGGCTAGGTCTGAGGACAGCTCCTGGTCAGTGCAGGGTCATTGCTCACAGAGGGGAGGAGCAGGCAGCTGACTAGCCAGAACTGGAAAGGTGGGTCCTCCCCCAGGGCTGGGTGTGGTGAGAGTACTCTAGGAACAGTGGTTCAAATGCTGATGAGGTACAAACCTCATCTGAGATCTGGAAAATGTCTGGCCCTGGATCTGCAGCACACTTTAACCTTGAGGAGAGATAAGACTCACTGGCCAATCAAGGCCTCCAGTCGGACCTGCCATTCAAAGAAAGAGGCGGGATCTTCCTGGTGCCTTTCAGCAAATTCATTGTTGCTGTGCAACTTGAATGCTTCTCCATGTCCTCTGAACTCTGCTGTTGTGTGCTGTGAGGTGATCTCAGGGAAGCTCTGAAATCGCGACATGGTGAGCACATGATCACTGCCCACAATGGGGAGGGACAGGAGGCTGAGCAGTGGGACCTGGGTGGTGGGACTTCTATGGGGTTGGATGGGAAACATCAGCTGGATGTGACCTCCTGTGAGGTTTCTAGTGGTGCTTCTGGCCTCCTAGTTCAGGCTATGACCTCTGAATAACTTCAGTATCATGGCTGATTATAATTCTGTCCAAAGCATGTGGATCAATTGCTTTCTTGTCGACATATGGGTGGTTTCTGTGACTCTGCAGCACCTGTGTCCAGACCTTTCTCTCTTTTATAATATACATTTAGAAGTCAAGAATAGTCCTGGAGAGATGGCTCAGAGGTTAAGATCTCTGGCTGTTCTTACACAGGTCATGAGTTCAATTCCTAGCAACCACATGGTGGCTCATAACCATATGTAATGGGATCTGGTGCTCTCTTCTGGCCTGCAGGAATGCATGCAGGGAGAGCATTGTATAAGTAATGAATTGATTCCTTAAAAATAAGAAGATGGGTATGAATTTAACAGTTCTGATTTCTTCCATTACTAATTTTTGTTTTGTTTAGTTTGTTAATTTTTTCTGCTGTATTTTTTTTTATATTTCCTTATCTTATATGTTTAGTGTTTTGATTATTATGTGGCAAAGGGACTTTTTCTTACTCTTTGGTATTTCTGATTCTTGTTGCACATTAACAGACACCGTCTTTAGTTAAGGAAAGTTTTCATTTATGATTTTATAGGAAATATCTTCCATACCTTTAATATCATCATCATCTTCTCCTCCTCTATCTCCTCCTCCTCCTCCTCCTCCTCCTCCTCCTCCTCCTCCTCCTCCTCCTCCTCCTCTTCTTCTTCTTCTTCTTCTTCTTCTTCTTCATATTCTTCATATTCTTCTTCTTCTTCTTCTTCTTCTTCTTCTTCTTCTTCTTCTTCTTCTTCTTCTTCTTCCTTTCTTGCCTTCTCATATGTTGCAGAACTCTTTGTTGTTTAGTCCCAGGAAAGTTTTATAATCCAGACTTTTTTTTTTACCAGTGTATCCATTTTTTCTATTCATTTTTTCTTTGTTATTAGATATATTCTATATTAACATTTCAAATTTTGTCCCCTTTTCTAGTTTCCTCCTCCCCCAAAAAATCCATTAAGCCATCTCCCCTTCTCCAATCAACCCTTCTCCACTCCCCTGTCCTGATATTCCTTTACAATATGACATCAGGTCTTTCCAGGGCCAAGGGCCTTTCCGCCCTTTGGTGTCTAACAAGACCATCTTCTGCTGCCTATGTGTCTGGAGACATGAGTAATTCCATTTGTTCTCTTTGGTTGATGATTTTGTCCCTGGGAGCTCTGAGAGTACTGGGTAAATCATTGCTGGTCCTTCTGTGGCACTGCAAACCCCTTCAGCTCCTTGGGTCGGTCCTTTCTCAATCTACCCCTTTGGGCACAAGTGATATCTCACAGTTATTAACAGGAACTACACAAAATCTTCTGTCCAACTCTAGTGCTTTAAATATTACTATAAATACCAAGTTTTTTGTGTCTTTTACTTGTTTTCTTTATGATTCATGTGTGGTAAAAAATAAATAAAAAATATTTACCACAACAAGGTGGCTTTAATTATTGTTTCTGTCCAATAATTGAAATGGAATGAAAAATTAGATGGCAGATGATACTCAGTAGTCCTGGCTCTTGTTCTTTCTAGAAAATGTGCTTTTGTACATCTTCTTAAGAAGACAAAGGGGTGACGTACTCCAACTATATAGAATCAGAATAGAAGACATAGTAGTCTATATATGTATATAGAATATATATATATATATGTATATATATATATACTATATATCTTTTTTTATTAAGACTTCTTTATTAAGTCTTTTTTATTAAGACTGTTAAATGTTACCACCAAAAGATACAATATGTTTAATAAATAAATCCACAATGTATTGTCAGTACATTAATTCAGGAGTGGGAAATAAACAATTTTTATTCCCTCTTTCTAAGTTTCAATGACACCATATTTTAAAAGTATCATAGTTTATCAAAGGATAAAATTAAAATTATTGTTTTTCATCAAAGAAAATTGACAAAGCACTTCTTTTTTTTAAGCATTTATTTATTTCATGCATAATATCCTTGTCTTCAGACACAAATGAGGGCATAGGATCCTATGACAGATGGTAGTCATCCACCTTGTGGTTGCTGGGAATTGAACTCAGAACCTCTGGAAGAGCAGCCAGTGCTCTTAACCACTGAGCCTTCTCCCCAGCCCTGAAATACATTCAATACATCAAAAATAATTTACTCAGGATGTCTTTACGCAAATTCACATTAGCTAACTAGTTATTCCCCCTACAAATTATGCATATACTGGCTACCCATGTCCTCTCATTTCATAAAGTTTTAATTACATTTAAAAAGGCCTACTGTGATTATATTAATTCAAGGGAGTTGAAGGTATGAAAATGGTTGTTTTTTAATGCAGACAATAAGTCACATGCCCTGTGTGATCTTTATATCTTAGTATACTCATTGGTTTGTATGGGGACATTGGGATATAAATATTGTTTATATTACTAAAGTATTTATTTCTATATAACCATTTACACATGTATATTTCATTTTCAAAAGCACACATGTATCATTCTTACATTGAGTGAATACAATGTCCAATATGAATAACAAATCCTGGTCTAGGAAAACAAAAGTGTTTAAAACTAATTTAGAAACCTAAGGATAGTGACCATGTTGTATACTAGAATTGGGATAGGGTTCATAGAGATATCACTGTGACCAAATGTGTATATTTACATATATCATGACCTTAATAGTAGACATTACAATTTAAATATATATCCTCATTTTACCTATTCCAAATAAAGATTCAGAAACATAATATCATTTCATATTTACTTTACCTGTGGGGATATACTAATTAAATACACTTTTGTCTATTCATATTCATTTTTAAGTTTTGTTTATTATGAATAAAATTAACTTAGTCAAAGTTAACAAGTTTACTTTACTTGTAATCTATTTGGTATTAAGAAGAAGATGGGAGCCGGGCGGTGGTGGTGCACGCCTTTAATCCCAGCACTTGGGAGGCAGAGGCAGGCAGATTTCTGAGTTCGAGGCCAGCCTGGTCTACAGAGTGAGTTCCAGGACAGCCCGGGCTACACAGAGAAACCCTGCCTCGAAGAAACCAAAACAAACAAACAAACAAACAAACAAAAAACAAACAAACAAAAAGATGTGAAGAATAAATCATGATTCCATGTGGATATTCTATACATAAATAATAAAAGACAAATTTCATTAAGCCATGAATTTATGTTCACATAAACATCTTGAGTAAGCATATTTTTACTTTGGACAGAAAGTAAACCAAACATATCTAGAACAGAAGAGCACTGAAGGGCATTTTATCGCAGAGGAAAATTAGCTGTGTAAATAACTGACAGTGAGACCAGCATAGGGTAGCACAATCATTCTTTGCTGGAAGCAGTCTGTCTTGCCCTTGGCAACTTATCCCGTGATTATCTGTTTGATTTTGTGAATATCAAAGTCTTTACTTCCTTTGTTAGTATGCTAGTGTGGAAGTGGTATGGATAAACTTTTAGGTTCTTTAGAAAAACCATTGAATGAAAAAGGTAGAAGCTATCAGAATAAGAACAAAAGAAAACATTAAGATATAAAATAAAGAACATATAAGTCTGATATTTTGTGTAATAGGGATCCTATTGACTCAGTGAGACTACCAAGAATAATTATGGAGACCATTTTGTCTTGTACAATGTGGTTATATTTACTAAAGCTGTGGTGAAGACACACGGCCCATGTAATATTTATGATATCATTACCAAAGAGGGGCACAAAATCCCATGATTTTGTCCATCTTATGAGTATGCCCAGATGAAACTTAGAACAACCAAAGCAGTAGCAATTTTTCTGTTGTATGTGAACTGGGCCCCATAATATTGTAAAGATATTTCCCATCTGGGAATTCTAGGTTCATGGATAACTCACTTTCCACTTGTATTGGGACAGGAAAGATATTGGTATTATGAAAAAGAAGACAATGAAGGCAGATGAGCAAAAAGATAGAAACTGAGTTCCCATAGCACAAATCCTTTGTCCTAATCCTGAGACTTAACCTAACCCTGATATTTCTTTTTTTTTTTTTTTTTTTTTGGTTTTTTTTTTTTTGGTTTTTTTTTTTTTTTGGTTTTTTCAAGACAGGGTTTCTCTTTGTAGTCCTGGCTGTCCTGGAACTCACTCTCCAGACCAGGCTGGACTCGAACTCAAAAATATGCCTGCCTCTGTGTCCCAAGTGCTGGGATTACAGGTGTGCGCCATCATGCCTGGCTTAACCCTGACATTTTTTGTTTGTGTAATAGGGATACTATTGATTCAGTGGGACCATCAAGAATGATGGTGGCCACCTTAACCCTAGAACTGAGCCTAACCCTGGAACTTATCCTAAATCTCTAAACCTATCTTACCCCGTTAATTTTCTAAGCATCCTAATCCTATAAACCCTTATCCTGATCCGAACCATAAACCTCTAATCCCCTAACCCTAACTCTAACCCTACTTACTGTGGGGGATATTTACTTATACCTTTTGAGGTGAGAAACTTTCTTAATTGTGCTTTTTTGAGATGTTCTGATCTATCTTTGGCCTAGGCTATAGTTGCTTTTTGCAACCTACATATAGAAAGGTCACAAAAAGTTAGTTCTTTGTTTTTTGTACTTGTAATAATTTATTCTACAAAACCAAGGTGATTTGTTTTATTTTTTAAACTAGCATTAGGGATTACTTATTTCTTAAGTATTTTGGTATATACTGAAGATCAGCTGTAATATTCTCCAACATGTAATTAACCAGTCCTTGATTTTTCTAATTTCCCTTGGCTGACAGCCTTTATTAGAACATTTTTTTTACTACCCTTTCTATATACATAGAAAGATTCATTTTCTCTATGATTTGAGATAGTCTTATCTAGAAAATCTGTACTAATCCAACTGTGATTTTTCTCCATTTTGCCCCTTATGAAAATGTGCTGACTAATAATAGTGCTCAACAGTGATTGCCTTATGTTTCTGACTTCTCTCCTGGGGTTGTTTGATATACATCATCTCTTGTAGGGAGCTTCAGTTTCCATAATCCCAGTATTTAGCCTTAAACAAAACCCTTGGTTTTGCTTGTTTATTTTGTTTTTTCTTGTTTATTTTGAGGCAGGGATTCTCTGTATACCCCTGAATTTCCTAAAACTCACTCTGTAGACCAGGCTGCCCTGGAACTCAGAAATTCACATGCTCCTCCCAAGTACTAGGATTGTAGGCATGCACCACCACTCCCTGGATAAAACTCTTGTTACTAAAAATCCAGCTTTAATGTTAGTGTCCTGGGTCATGCATTGGTTCATGTGTGCCTGGGTCAGATAAATATCTTCACTTCACCTTGAGTAATAGTCTATGCAAGCTATTCATCTTGATTATGAGAAGAAGACTAGTCCTTTGAGAAAATCTCAGGCAATATCAGCAGCCAGGTTCTGGTAATCACAGGGTCATCGTTCACAGAGGGAAGGAACAGGCAGCTGAACAGCCAGAGCTGGCATGGTGTGTCCTCCCCCAGGACTGGGTGGGGTGAGATAATGCTAATGGATTGTAAACCACACCTGAGATCTGGAAAACATATGGTCTGAGACTAGAAGCACACTTTAACCTGAGGAGGGGTAAGACTCACTGGCCAATCAAGGCCTCTGGGCAGACCTGCCCATCAGACAAAGAGGCAGGATCTTCTGGGTGCCTTTTGGTGTCTGTGTGGTGCTGTGCAGTCTTGAATGGTTCTCTGTGTCCTGTTCTGAGCTCTGCTCTTGGGTGCTATGAGGGAACCTCAGGGAAGTTCTGAAATCAAGACATGGTGAGCACAGGCTATCTGCCCACAATGGAGAAGACCATGTGGCTGAGCCGTGGGGCCTGGGGTGGTGGTCCTCTACGTTGTTGGATCAGGAGCATCAGCCAGATGTTACATCCTGTGAGGTTTCTAGTGGTGCTTCTTACCTGCTAGTTTAGGCCATGACCTCTGAATAACTTCAGTATCATGGCTGATTGTAATTGTGTCAAAAATATCTGGACCAGTTGCTTTCTTGTAGAAGCATTGGTGATTTCTGGGACTATGCAGTGCCTGTGTCCAAACTCTTTTGTCTTATAATATACAATATGAAGGCAGGGTTAGGCCTGGAGAGATGGCTCAGAGGTTGAGAACTCTGGCTGTTCCTACACAGGTCATGAGTTCAATTCTTAGCTAGCACATGGTGGCTCACAACTATACATAATGAGATCTGGTGCCCTCTTCTGGCCTGTAGGAATACATGCAGGGAGACCATTCTATAAGTAATGAATTAAAAAATCCTTTAAAAAAAGAAGATGGATATGATTCTAACTGTTCTGATTTTATACATTACTAGTTTATGTTTCATTTAGTTTTGTTAATTTTTTTCTGCAGTAGTTTTTAATTTCTTTTACTTATATGATTAATGTTTTGATTATTATATGGCAAGGTTTTTTTTTTTTTCCAATCTGTTTGGTATTTTGATGTTTCTGGTACCTTGATTGTCATCTTCTTAGGAAATTTTTCATTTTTGATTTCATTGAAAATATGTTGGTATGTGGATTGTGTCTTTGGTGTCCCATGATTCTAGGCTAATATCCACTTATCAGTGAGTGCATACCATGGGTATTCTTTTGAGACTGGGTTACCTCACTTAGTATGGTGTTCTACAGCTCCATCCATTTCTCTAAGAATTTCAGGAATTAATTGTTTCTAATGTCTGAATAGTACTCCTTTGTGTATATATACCACATCTTTTGTATCCATTCTTATGTTGAGGGACATCTGGGTTCTTTCCAGCTTCTGGCTATTATAAATAAGGCTGCTATGAACATAGTGGAGCATGTATCCTTATTGTATGCTGAGGAATCCTCTGGGTATATGCCCAGGAGTGGTATGGCTGGGTCCTCTGGAAGTATCGTGTCCAGTTTTCTGAAGAACCGCCAGACTGATCTCCAGAGTAGTTGTACCAGCTTGCTGTTCCACCAGCAGTGGATGAGTGTTCCTCTTTCTCCACATCCTCGCCAACACCTGCTGTTACCTGAGTTTTTAATCTTAGCCATTCTGACTGGTGTGAGGTGAAATCTCAGGGTTGTTTTGATTTGCATATCTCTAATGATTAATGATGTTGAACATTTTTTAAGGTGTTTCTCAGCCATCCTAATTTCTTCAGGTGAGAAGTCTTTGTTTAGCTCTGTGCCCCATTTTTTTTTTTTGATAGGGTTATTTGTTTTCTGGGGTCTAACTTACTGAGTTCTTTTTATATATTGGATATTAGCCCTTAGTCAGATGTAGGGTTGGTGAAGATCTTTTCCCAATTTGTTGGTTGCCGATTTGTCCTTTTGACAGTGTCTTTTGCCTTACAGAAACTTTGTAATTTTATGAGGTCCCATTTGTCTATTCTTGATCTTAGAGCATAAGCAATTGGTGTTCTGTTCAGGAACTTTCCCCCTGAGCCAATGTCCTCAAGGGTCTTCCCCAGTTTCTTTTCTATTAATTTTAGTGTGTCTGGTTTAATATGGAGGTCTTCGATCCACTTGGAGTTGAGTTTAGTACAAGAAGATAAGAGTGGATCAATTCACATTCTTCTGCATGTTGACCTCCAGTCGAGCCAGCACCATTTGTTGAAAAGGATCTTTTTTCCACTGGATGTTTTCAGCTCCTTTGTCAATGATCAATTGGCCATAGATGTGTGGGTTTAATTCTGGGTCTTCAATCCTATTTCATTGATCCACCTCCCTGTCACTGTCCCAATACCATGCAGTTTTTAACACTACTGCTCTGTAGTATTGCTTGAGGTCCGGGATATTGATTTCCCCAGAAGTTCTTTTACTGTTGATGATAGTTTTAGCTCTCCTGGGTTTTTTGTTATTCCAGATGAATTTGAGAATTGCTCTTTCTAACTCTATGAAGAACTGAGTTGGGATTTTGATGGGGATTGCTTTGAATCTGTATATTGCTTTTGGCAAGATTGCCATTTTAACTATATTAATCCTGCCAACCCACGAGCATGGAAGATTTTTCCATTCTAAAGTCTTCTTCCATTTTCTTCTTCAGAGACCTGAAATTTTTGTCATACAAATCTTTTACTTGTTTGGTTAGAGTCATACCAAGATACTTTTTATTGTTTGTGATTGTTTATGATTCTAACTGTTCTGGTTTTATACATTACTAGTTTATGTTTCATTTAGTTTTGTTAATTTTTTTCTGCAAGACTTTATTTTTTTATTTCTTATATGATCAATGTTTTGATTATTATATGGCAAGAGGATTTTTGTTTCAATCTGTTTGGTATTTTGATGCTTCTTGTACCTTAATTGTCATCTTCTTTTGCTTACGAAATTTTTCTTTATTGTTTCATTGAAAATATTTTCCAGACCTTTTAGCTGATAATCTTCTATTGAAATCATTGGTAGTTTTCAATTTCTCGTTTATTGCAGAATTCCTTGTTACTTAGTGCCAGGTAAGTGTTAAAATCCACTTTTTTTAAAAAAGATTTATTTACTGTTATGTATAAGTACACTGTAGCTACCCTCAGACACACCAGAAGAGGGTGTCAGATCTCATTAAGGATGGTTGTGAACCACTATGAGGTTGCTGGGATTTGAACTCAGGAACTTCGGGAGAACAGTCAGTGTTCTTAACTGCTGAGCCATCTCTCCAGCCCTAAAATCCACTTTTTTGACAGATGTATCTATTTTTTTCTATTTATCTTTAATGGTTGAAATTCACTCTTCTATTCCTATAATGTGGAAGATCCTTGCCTCAGTAGTTATCAGTGCACAGGCAATTTCAATGGCCTTCTCTTATGGAGTCATCAGTTCTCGTATCCAGTTCTCTCTCTTCCATCTGCTTCCTATGACTGTTTTATTCCCCCTTCTGTGTGACACTACACCATGTACATTTGGAACTTCCTTGTTTAGCATTTTTGGGTCTATGGAGTGTAGTGTAGATATCCATTACTTTATGGGTAATATTAATTTGTAAGTAAGTACATACATGCATGGCCTTTTGGGTTTGGGTTACCTCACTCAGGATGATAGTTTCTTATTGTAACCATTTGCCTACAAATTTCACGATGTCCTTGTTTTTAGTCACTGAATAGTACTCCATTTTTAAAAGAACTGCCTTTTCTGTGTCCATATTTCATTTGAGCGACATCTGGATTCCTTCCAGTATCTAGCTGTAAAACAAAATGGCTATGAACATAGCACATGGCCCTATGAGTATATGCCTAAGAAGGTACCCTAATTGTAACACTTACTCCTGCTAAGTCTTCAGTTAATAGAAGTTGAAGGCAAAGTATTTCCTAGTCCCAAGAAGGAATGGCTGCAACTGTGGTCCAAGTGAGGTAGGGTCCAACCAATTAGAAGACATACTTGAAAGGATCATTCATATGGTGCTGCTTCTGAAAACTGATAGATGAAAAATTTAAGGTCATGGATTCTTCCAAAATTGTTTCAGTTTGGCATGATCCTAGCCATCTTTTGGCAGAGTCAGAGCCCCAGGGAAGACTCTGTGAGAGTTCATTGCAGTGAATTTCTGAGGATGATGCTTGAGTTGCATTTTGAGACCACGGGTTTAGATACCTGAGGCATTGAAGAATCTGCTATGGAGAGATACATACAGGGAGAGGAAGTACCCAAACTGAATGATGTATGAGATATTACAGGAATGAGCTCATCTAAGCCTTTAGAAAGTGAAGTCCAATGTGTCTCAGACAAAGCAGTAGGATTTGATTTTTACCCTGCTCTATTTCTTGCCTTGGTCTAATATTCTCTATACTTATGTGCGCATCTCTTTCTATTGGTATTGTGTGATATTGTAAGTTGGAAAGATATAACTTGCTGTCTTATGTTATAAGATGTAGCTTTCAAGATTTTACCTTGAGTGTCAGAAGAGACTTTAGACATCTGAGCAGTGTAGGAGCTCCTATAGATGATTGGGATCAGTGTAGACTGACTGATCGTTAATCACAGGTTGGGCATGAGGCTATGGTGACCAGGGTCAGGATGCAATTGATTGAAACAAAAAGCTTCCAGATAATATGACGTCTTTGACTATGTGTCTGTCCTTTGCACCTTTTATTGTGGAGCTTATGGAAGATCTTGTAGGAGGAGCCTTTCTAGAGACCTAATGGGAAAGAGGATAGTGTTTATAGGCTGATTTTTTTCCTTTTCCTTTTTGTTTGTTTGTTTGTTTGGTTTGGTTTGGTTTTTGTTTTTCCAATAAGTCATTATCACCCTGCTCACTATCCATATTATAGATCCCTTGCTATCACAGTGTTCCTCTCCCCAGTTGGTTTCTTCATTGAGAGGTTGTGGGGCCCCAGGTATCCCCAAAAATGGTGCATCGTGATTTAAGTGCATCATCTCCCACTTAGGCCAGACATGGCTGTCTAGTTAAGGAAACAGATTACAGGATAGTCCACAACTATAGAGAAAGCCCCTGCTACAGTTGTTAGATGACCCTCTGAGCCTCTGAGCTGGACATGTGCTATACTTGTGCAAGGGGCCTTAGTCCATCTTGTGTATGCTATTTGGTTGGTGGCTTAGACTCTAAGTGTCCCCAAGGGTCCTTGTTACCTGAGTCTCTTGGTCTTCCTTGGAGTTCCTATCCTCTTCAGGGATTTCAATCTTTCCACCCAATCTTCCATAAGAGTCCCCAAGTTCCATGCAAGGTTGGACTCTGGATCTTTTTCAGGTTTTCAGTCAGCTGCTCAGTGGATCCTCTCCATGGACAATTACTCAAGGCTTTTGTGTGGGAACATAACAGAGTGTTGTTAATCATGTCATGGATTGTTGATTGTCCATAGAATGGCACTCAAGTTGGGCAAATTTACATTGGCCATTCCCTCAGTCTCTGCTCCAGATTTACCCAGCATTTCTTTTAGAGGGGGAACATTGTGTTCTTTGTGTCTACTGTGTTGTGGTTGAAACTGACCCTTCAGTTTTCTTCTCATGCTCCCATACATTCACTATGATCTCTTTCCCGAAATCATATAAAATACAATAGATACATTTGCTATTCAATAATCATCTATTTTACAAGTCTGTTGGTTTTCTAATTTTTAAATTTATTTATTTTTTGCTTTTCTTTTCCAAAACAAATTTCTTTGTAAAGCTTTGCCTGTCCTTATAGTAGGTAGAGAAACCGCAAAGGATACATATCTTGTATTTGTAATATCAGCATGTTTTTTTTGTATGTTTTTTCATCCACATCATTAGTATTAAAACTTGGCCATATAAATAGACTATATTCTGTTTTTCAGAATGGCATATGTTCATGACATCAATATTACCTGAGGTTTCAGGGTCATTATGTTTCAGATGTATGACGTTCTATCTCAGTCTTGTGTTTGTTCTGAAATGTTTGAATAAATAGAAGTATTTTGCCTGTGTGTATGAATATGAATATCATGTGTGCCATATCTTTACTGTTGTCAGAAGATGGCCTCACAACTCCTGATCTGGAAGTAATGAGTAGTTCTTGATCCCCATGTGTTTGCGAGAACTTCTCCACCACTATGTGGAAGACCAGCAAGAGCTTTCCAACTCTGAGCTCTCTCCTGCCCTAAATTGCTTATTTATGATCAACATTTGTATTACTATTATATACATCTGTCCATTTGTAACTGTTTAAATATACATTCTCTTTTAGCAAAAAAAAAAATTATTAATGTTGCAGTTTAAACTGGTTTGCTTCATGTTTCGGCAAGATGAATACAAAACTGCAGTGAATATATAATTCTTTGTAGGAACTTTAGTAAGGAACAGTGAGTTTGCTATCATTTTTGTTTCTTTAGTTGATTTTTACAGGGGATAGAGGGCCTTAATATATAATTTTTACTCTCCTAAAACACATTATATAGACCATGCATGTATGCAGCTCAATGACATACACCTGCCTGTATCTCTGTGATTAAAGACATGAGCAAATATTCCCAGCTTGCCCATTAGTTTTGTAGTTAGTAATTGTTCATACAATTTTTCAAATGTGTGCTTAGAACAGTTGATTTGTTTCCCTTGGAAATTCCATTCGATTGGCATTTTTCTGGCATGGCTATATCGTATTCAATGTGCTCAAAATCAACACAGGTGAATCATATAATTCAAGTTCCTTTTAATATGACATGGTGATTAGATTATAAGTTCTGAGTGAGAAAATGAGTGGAGGAAGCACCAGAAATGTATGATTATATAGTCAATGAAGTATACATTTACTTTACATTAAAGTCAATATAATGCTTTATGTTGTACAAATTTATTGGGTACTTTAGGATGCAGTTTCTTATGATGATGTGCATGTGAACTTCACTGGGGAAGAGTGGGATTTGCTGGATCCTTCTCAGAAGAGTCTCTACCACGATGTGATGTTGGAAACCTACCTGAACCTCAAAACTATAGGTAAGACTGTGATTTTTTTCCAAGTAAGGAAACAAATGTTTCTTGGTTATTGATATTATTTCTGTTATTTCAATTGCAAACAATGAAGATTGAGCTGAATAAATCAGGTTCACTGAATTTTCACAGTAGCATTCACAGTGCTGTGAAAAATTTATGGTAACTTGAATTTTGCCCGTTTTCCAATATTTATCATTAATTTTCTGGTTCTGTGCTTTAGGCTATAATTGGGACGACCATCATATTGAAGAACATTTTGAAAGTTCTAGAAGACATGGAAGGTAATTTTCATGTGCAAGCTGATAAAAATATGTCTCTGAGGAAATTTGTATATGTTCTGGAAACTATAAGAAAAAGCAAGAGGGTAAAATATCAGTCCTTTAAGTGTAGCTATGATTAAATTTTCTAACAAAACCATGTTCCTCAAAATCAGTTATTGAAGTTGTGTATTCATTTGATGTGTAGCTCCATTAGAGCTATGCTGTGGAACTTCCAATCTGTATAGTCTCAAATTACTTAGATATGATATATTGAATAGTAATAAATATGTATCCAAAACCTTCTAATAAGCAAAAAGTCCATGATAAAGTTGGTGATACTCATATTCTTGTAGTGGCATTTTTAAGTTTGTTGAGAGGACAGTTTATGAGACTCGAGAAAGTTGTTTTAGATAAACATTAATCTATAAATTACATGTAATAAGAAACAAAAATTCAAACAGAGTGAATACAGTTGTAGAAATCTTTCATTTGTTATTATTTTTTATTAGGTATATTATGTGTCACAATGGATAAAAGCCATGTGAGCATAGGGATATTGAAAGAAGCAACATAAATCTTTCTATTTCAAAACAATGAGAAGATATGTCACATTCCACCTTTGGTAGACCTTCTGAATATGATAGAAGTTTGCAAATAATTTGTTTTCTCATTTTCATGGGAGTGTACCAAAGCTCTTACTATAGAACATCTTTATGGGTACTAGGTATTTGGAAATTCTGCTGTTTGTCCTGGTTCACAGTAAATTATGGTGTAAATCATACCAAAGGAATAAAAAATATGATAGCATTTAGTGTTATAATGGTGTGAGTTATTTCAGTTTTCTACAGATAGGTTAAATACATCATATAGAAATCCAGGATAATGGGTTGGAGAGATGGCTCAGGAGTTAAGCACTGACTGCTCCTCTGGAGGTCCTGAGTTCAAATGTCAGCAACCACATTGTGGCTCACAACGATCTGTAATAAGATCAGACTCCCTCTTCAGAGTGTCTGAAGAAAGCTATGGCATACTCACATATAATAAGTAAATAAATCTTTAAAAAATAATAAAGCAACCCCATATAAATAAAGGATGTTATAAATATCAGCCATGTAATAACCATCACAGGTAACTTGAACAATCCATAATTAGAGAGAATAACTTGAACATATGAAGGGATAAAACCTAAAGATCTGATGATTCTTTAACATTAGACCAAATTATAAACTTAATTCAAATGGATTAAATGATTGATAAGGGTAACAAGTGTCATAAAGATTTCACATGTGCCAATTGTTGCAGGCATGTAAGGAGTCAGAGTGGAGAGAAACCCAATGAATGTGATCAGGGTGATGAAGCCTTCGCAAGACCCAGTAATCTCCAATGTCATAAGAGAATACATACTGGAGAGAAAACTTATGAATGTAATCTGTGCGGTAAAACCTTTGCAGGTCACTGTAGCCTCCAATATCATAAAAGAATACATACTGGAGAGACACCTTATGTATGTAATCAATGTGGTAAAGCCTTTGCACATCAGAGTACTTTCCAATATCATAAAAGAACACATACTGGAGAGAAACCTTATGGATGTAATCAATGTGGCAAAACCTTTAGAAGACCCAGTTCTCTCCAAAATCATAAAAAAACACATGCTGGAAAGAAACCTTATGGATGTAATCAATGTGGTAAAGCCTTTGCAAGATCAAGTAATCTCCAAAGACATAAAATTACACATACTGGAGAGAAACCTTATGAATGCAATCAATGTGGTAAAGCCTTTGCAAGACCAAGTAATCTCCAATATCATAAAATAACACATACTCGAGTGAAACCTTATGAATGCAATCAATGTGGTAAAGCCTTTGCAAGACCGAGTTATCTCCAATATCATAAAAGAACACATACTGGAGAGAAACCTTATGAATGTAAGCAGTGTGGTAAAGCCTTTGCACAGCACAATCATCTCCAATATCATAAAAGGACACATACTGGAGAGAAACCCTATGAATGTAATCAATGTGGTAAAGCTTTTGCAAGACCCAGTCATCTCCGAAGACATAAAATAACACATACGGGAGAAAAACCTTATGAATGTAGTCATTGTGGTAAAGCCTTTGCAAGACCCAGTCATCTCCAATGTCATAAAAGAACACATACTGGAGAGAAACCTTATGAATGTAATCAATGTGGTAAAGCCTTTGCACAGCACAGTAATCTCCAATATCATAAAAGAAACCATACTGGAGAGAAACCTTATTAATGTAATAAATGTGATAATGTCTGGTAGATTTCGGTGCTTTCAACTCTGGAGATGGTTCTTATGACGCTTTAGCAAAGAATGTTGCTGAATTTACCCTAGTCTGATTAGTCTCCTTGAGGTTTAGGTAAAGCAATTTACATTATTTGGATTGACAAAGTGTTATGGTTTGTATATGCTTTTCCCAGGGAGTGGCACTATTAGGAGGTGTGGCCTTGTTGGAATAGGTGTGTCACTGTGGGTGTGGGCTTAAAACCCTCACCCTAGTTGCCTGGAAGTCAGTCTTCCACTAGCAGTCTTCAGATGAAGAGATAGAACTCTCAGCTCCTCCTGCACCATATCTGCCTGGATGCTGCCAAGTTTCTGCATTGATGACAATGGACTGAACCTCTGAGCCTGTAAGCCAGCCCCAATTAAATGTTGTCTTTTATAAAACTTGCATTGGTCATGGTGTCTGTTCACAGCAGTGAAACCCAAACTAAGACAGAAGTTGGTACCAGGAGTGGGGTATTGCTGTGATAGGCCTGACCATGCTTTTGTTTAGAAGAATGTGGATTTTGGGACTTTGGATTTGGAAAGCCACGAATGCTTTAAGTGGGGCTTAATGGGCCAGCCTAGTAGGAATATGGACGACAGTGGTGCTGAGGTTCATTTGAACTGTGTAGGCCTGATGGCCCAAAGGTTTCAATGAAGAAGAACTTTAATATGTGGCTGAGAAACTGTTTTTGTGATGTTTTGGTGAAGAACACAGCTGTTTTTTGCCATTGTCTGAAGAGACTGCCTAGAACTAAGGTAAAGAGATTTATATTAATTCCATCTGCAAAGGAAGTCTCAAAAAAGCCCAACAAAGACTTTGTTCTCTGGTTAAGTCTGATGAAGAGAATTTTGAACAAACATAGCAAGCTGAGAAAGGAAAAGTACAAAATATATAGTTTGAGTATTAAAGGGACTCCAGGAAGTGAAATGGAGATGAATTCAAGGATATTAAACTGAATTAAAGGAGTGGTGACCTTGGGGGCAAGAATCACGCAGTTAACTTTAGGTACAGGCATGGTAGTACCAGCCTTTAATCCCAGGAGGCAAAGATAAGCAGATCTCTGAGTTCAAGGCCAGCCTAGAACAGAGCAAATTCTAGGTGAAGAAAAACTTTAATCCAGGCTTGGTGGATCACACATTTAATCCCAGTGCTTAGGGGACAGGCATGCAGACTTGAGTTCAAAGTCAGTCTAAGGAGCAAGATTCAGGACAGCCAACTTAGGCAGTGAAGGAGCTGGTAAAAAGGAAGCTAGTGATAATATAATAGAACAAGGGGGCCAATGTTCCAGCTCCTGCAAGCAGCAGAACTCAGCACCTTAAGCCATGTATCTCTGCCTTTATATTCAAGAGGAGAAGGAGACTACTGGGACAATTGATGCTGGTTAGCTGGAGCTAAGAAATTAGTGGTGATTAAGAGAAGACCAGCATCACTGAGGTGAAATATAGGAAGTGTTTTCTGAGAGCACAAAGAAGCTGTATTCCAGAGATAGCCAAGTGTTCCTCATGCTACAGCTATACTTGGTAATGTGCAAGAATCATCCAGGTGGTACTGGTTTTGAAGGCACGAAGGCATCATGAAGAACAGCTGAGGCTTGGTACTGTGAGAGGCCATGAAAGGCCATTGGTGAAAGTGTACCCTCAGTTGTAATTGCCAGCCCAGGACTGAAGGGGTCATGCAAAGGAGTTGAGGCTTGGTACTATGAAGAGAGCCTATGAGAGGCTTTGGTGAATTATAGTTGCAGTGGAAAACCCTAGCATATTGGAGATGCCAGTACCATGGGATGACCACCAAGAACAGCAGTGGCAGTGGAGTGGATCAATCTGAACTTAGACTGCTACAAAGGGCAGAGCTGGAGAAGTGACACCAGCTCTTTGGATATGCACAGAAGATCATGTGTGGATCTCAGACACTGGAACAAGAAGCTATGAAGCTGAAATTGACTTGGGGGTACCCAAGATGTTAAAGATTCCAGAGCCACAGGATTCCTGCCAAGGAAAGCTGCTAACAGGGAGTGGAGCAAGCCCAGGAGAAAGAACCTTGTTGCAGTCAACAAAGATGAAAAAGAAGTTGAATATCTGAAGACTGCTTTGCCATCAATCTTGGAGATGCAGAGTTTGGACTTTGCCCAGCTGGTTTCCTGTCTTGCTTGGGGGATTACAGTTAAGTGATTGGATGAATCTCAAAAGAGATCTTGAACTTTGGACTTTTAACACTGTTGAGACTGCTATAGTCTACCAGGACTTTTGAAGTTGGACTAAATGTATTTTGCATTATGCTATGTTTCAGTATGGCCCCCATAGACTCATGTTTGAACAAGCCTATGGGGGCCAGGGAGTGGAATGTTATGGTTTGTATATGCTTTTCCCAGGGAGTGGCACTATTAGGAGGTGTGGCCTTGTTGGAGTAGGTGTGTCACTGTGGGTGTGGGCTTAAAACCCTCACCCTAGTTGCCTGGAAGTCAGTCTTCCACTAGCAGTCTTCAGATGAAGAGATAGAACTCTCAGCTCCTCCTGTACCATATCTGCCTGGATGCTGCCATGTTTCTGCCTTGATGACAATGGACTGAACCTCTGAGCCTGTAAGCCAGCCCCAATTAAATGTTGTCTTTTATAAAACTTGCATTGGTCATGGTGTCTGTTCACGGCAGTGAAACCCAAACTAAGACACAAAGTAAGTCTCAAAAATCTGCACATAAAATATGGCGTGACAGTTTTAAACCTTTTTTCCTTTATGAAAGGAAAAATACAAAATGCAAGGTTCAAAATGCAAAGCCTCATCAGGAAGTTGAACAAAGTTAAGTCATGTGATCAAGGATATTCAATGGTATTTAAGGAATGGTTACATTCGTGCGAGATTCTATCCACCTAAGCTTGTGGTATTGTAGTCATATGAAAGTGAACTGTATCATGTTAGGAATTAGTATTACCTGGTTATTGTTGTCATGTAGACGTATGAAGACACATGTATGTATCAAACTGACAAAGGATTGGTCTTGAATGCTATTCTGAGTTCTCAATTTAAGATCTAAAAGGCAAAGCTTAGGTCCAGGCATGGTGTTTCAAGATTTTTATCCCAGAGTTCAAGAGACAGAGCCCATTTTATCTCTGAGTTCAAGGATAATCTAGTGAACAAGTTCCATGGCCACTAAGCTAAGGCAGTGAACTTTTGGAAAAATAGGAAGTGGGAGATAACGTAATGAAAGGGACCATGTTTCAGCCACATCAAGTGCCAGAACTCAGTAGCTTTGTCTATGTGGCTCTGCACTAAGAGGCAAGAATAGCAGGGACTCATGAGACAATTAATGCTGGATAGCTGTAGTTCAAGAATTAGAGGTGATGGTGAAGAAATCATCATCACTGAGGTGAAATATTCTGGGTAGTGTTTTCTGAATGACAAAGGAGGTGTGTTCCAGAGATCATCAAGGTTGGACTTAGTGGTGCTGCTGGACTTGGTCATGTATATAATCACCCAGGTTGTACTGGTTTCGAATACATGAGGTTGTCATGCAGAGCAGGTGAGGCATGGCACCATTGATTGAGCATAACAGGCTATCTGTTAAGTCTAGTTGCAGCAGAAGAACCCAGCACAGTGAGGATGCAAGTACCATGGGATGAGAAGGAGAGTGGAGTCAACCAGACCTTAGAGTGATAGAGAGGGCAGAGCTGGAAAAGTGACCCAATATCTTTGCAGGAGGAGAGAACATAATGTGTGGATCCTGGAGATTGAAACAAGAAGCTGTAATATTGAAGTTGGAGACACCAAGCTTTTGAGATGTTAGAACTGTGTATTACCTGCTTAGGAAAACTAGTTTAATAGAATAAAACCACTCAAAGAGAAAGTATTGTGCTTTCAGTGAACAAAGCAGAAAGGAGTTACAGATCAGAAGAATGCTTTGACATCAGACCTGGACATGCAGAGATGCGAGATTACTCAGCTACCTTTTGGTCTACTATAGGTCCAGGATTTCCTCACCATGACCTTTAGCAATGGTGATGTGTATCCTGTTAATATGAAGACATGTGATGTGCTTTTTGTTTTTGAAAATATATGTGATTACTATTATATGATAGGATTCATCTCAGAAGAGTCTTTGAACTTTGGACTCCTAACATTTTTGAACCTGCTATAGAGGATGGGGACTTTTGGAGTTCAAGCTTGTGTATACTGCATGTTTAAATATTATCCCTATACACTCATGTGTTTGAACAGTCATACCAGGGCCAGGCAGTGGAATGTGGTAATTTAAATATGCTGAGCTACGTGTGTGGCATTGTGAGGTTGAGTGGCCTTCTTGAGGAAGTTCATCACTGTGGGGGTGGGCTTTGAAATTACTACCAGTGTTGGAGAGACGCTCCTGTTAGGTCCCTGGAAGACAGTCCTTTCCTAGCTGCCTTGGGATAAAGATGCAGAACTCTCAGCTTCTTCTCCATCATCATATCTGTCTGCATGCTTGCCATTCTTCCTGCTATGATGAAAATGGACTAAACCTCTGAAACTGTAAGCAAGTCCCAATGAAATGGTTGCTTTTATAGTCGTTGCCTTGTTCATGTTGACTTTTCATAGCAATAGACCTTATAAGACAGGAAGGCTGTGAGTACATTTAATGTATTCAAGACTTTGCACAATTCTGTAGTCTTCATTTTCTTGAAAGAATGTGTGTTAGAGAGAAACCGTATGAATGTGTTTAGTATAATACAGCTTTTGCACACCTCTATATTCTTCATCATTATGAAACCATTTATACTGGAGAGAAATTCTATGAATGTTAGCAATGTTGTAAAACCTTTATTTTATGGGATCCACTGAATTCCAACACAATTCAAACACAATGGCAATTCAAATGACAAAAATTTTTTTGTAGTCAACTTGCTATTCATTAATCATTACCTAAAAATATACTCAGAAGCATAGCCATTAAATTTTCTTTGTATTTTTTAGTTAGTCATGTATCCAAAAACTTTCCTGAAAGTGTTTATCAGCTCAGGAATTATCTTTGGGAAATTTTGGTTTATTATGTATAAACCCATGTCATCTTCAAATAAATGTAATTTTACTTACTCATTTCTAATTCATATTGCTTTCATCCCCTTCAGTTATATTGCTCTAGTTAAACTTTTACATATATCTTTGAATACATAGAGACTAAGCCACATTGTCTTGTTTGTAAATTAGTGGAATTGAATGGAATATCTCTCCATTAAATTTAATGTTGTCTATAGACTTGCTGTAATGTGATGTTAGTATGTTTAGGTATATCCCTTGTGTTCTTATTTACTCCCAGAATATTTCCATAAAGTAGTATTGGATATTATCTGAGAATTTTCATCACCTAATAAGATGATCACTTCTTATTTACACTTTACTCTTTAAGCACATTATGTTGAACCATCCCTGCATCACTTTAATGAAGCCTACCTCATTGATCATGGTGGATGACCTTTGATGAATTTTCTATTTTATTTTATTTGCTTTGTCTTCTTAAGTATTTTTGTATTTGTGGTTTAAGGAAAATTGGTCTGTAATTCTCTTGTTTCTTAGTCTTTTTGGACTGGATATATATATATATATATATATATATATATATATATATATATATTCCCATTGGTCCAAAGCTTCAATTAGTTTCACTGTGTCCCTGTTTAGTTTTTGGTTTCCTGATCTGTCCATTGAGGAGAGTGGAGTGCTGAAGTCACCCACAGTTATTGTCTTAGGTGCAATGTGTGTATTAAGCTTTAGTAAAGTTTCTTTTATTAATGAGGGTGCCCTTGCATTTGGAGCATAGATGTTCATATTGAGAGTTCTTCTTGGTGGATTTTCCCTTTGACCAGCAAGAAGTGACTTTTCGTATCACTTTTGATGACTTTAGTTTGAAAGTCTATTTTATCTGATATTACAATGACTACTCCGGCTTGTTTCCTGAGACCATTTTCTCGTAAACTTGTCTTCCAGCCTTTTACTATAAGGTAGTGTTTGTCTTTGACACTGAGATATGTTTCCTTTATTCAGCAAAATGTAGGGTCCTGTTTCCCTATCCAGTCTGTTAGTCTAAGTCTTTTTATTGGGGAATTGAGTCCATTGATGTTAAGAGATATTAAGGAATAGTAGTTACTACTTCCTGACATTTTTGAAGTTATTTTTTTGAGTGGTTATCTTCTTTTGGGTTTGATGAGAGGAGGTTTCTATCTTGTTTCTTCTGGAGTGTAGTTTCCCTCCTTGTGTTGGTGTTTTCCCCCTATTATCCTTTGTAGGGCTGGGTTTGTGGGAAGATATCATGCAAATTTGGCTTTGTCATGGAATACCTTGGTTTCTCCATCTATGGCGATTGAGAGTTTTGCTGGGTATAGTAGTTTTTGCTGAAATTTGTGTTCTCTTAGAGTCTGCATGATATCTGCCCAGGATCTTCTATCTTTCATGGTCTCAGATGAAATGTCTGGTGTAATTTTGATAGGTCTTCCTTTATATGTCACCTGGCCTTTTTCTCTCACTGCCTTTAATATTCTTTCTGTGTTTAGTACATTTGGGGTTTTGATTATTATGTGACAGGAGGTATTTCTGTTCTGGTCCAGTCTGTTTGAAGTTCTGTAGGCATCTTGTATATTCATGTGCATCTCTCTCTCTTTAGGTTAGGGAAGTTTTCTTCCATAATTTTGTAGAAGATACTTGCTGACCCTTTAAAAAGAAATCAGCATCACTGAGGTGAAATATTCTGGGTAGTATTTTCTGAGTGACAAAGACTGTGTATTCCAGAGATTGCCAAGGTTGGACCTAGTGGTGCAGCATGACTTGGTCATGTGTAAGAATCACCCAGATGGTACTGGTTTCGAATGAATGGCATTGTCATGCAGAGCAGGAGAGGCGTGGCACCATTGATTGAACATAATGGAGGCTATTTGTCAAGCCTAGTTGCAGCAGAAGAACCCAGCACAGCGAGGATGCAAGTACCATGGGATGAACAGCAAGAACAGCAGGAGCAGGAGAGTGGAGTCAACCAGACCTTAGAGTGATAGAGAGGGCAGAGCTGGAAAAGTGACCCAATCTCTTTGGAGGAGCAGAGAACATAATGTATGGATCCTGGAGACTGAAACAAGAAGCTGTAATATTGAAGTTACCTTGGAGACACCAAGCTTTTGTGATGTTAGAACTGTGTGTTACCTGCTCAGGAAAATTGCTTTAAGGGAATATAATGAGTCAAAGAGACAGAATTGTGCTTTCAGTAAACAAAGCAGAAATGAATTACAGATCTGAAGAACGCTTCAACATCAGACCTGGTTATGCAGAGATTTGACATTGCTCAGCTGCCTTTTGGTCTTCTATAGGTCTAGGATTTCCTCACAATGACCTTTAGGAATTGTGACGTGTATCCTGTTAATTTGAAGACTTTTTGTTTTTGAAAATATATGTGATTACTATTACATGATAGGATTCATCTCAAAAGAGTCTTTGAACTTTGGACTCTTAACACTTTTGAGCCTGCTATAGATGATGGGGCCTTTTGGAGTTTGAGCTCATGTATTCTACATGTTTAAATATGATCCCCATACACTCATTTGTTTGAACAATCATATGGGGACCAGGCAGCAGAATGTGGTAATTTAAATATATCTTGTTAAGTGAGTGGCATTATGCGGTGGTGTGGTCTTGTTGGAGGAGGTGCATCATTGTGGGGGTGGGCTTTGAAATTTTTACTAATGATGAAGGGACCCCCCTATTACATCCGTGGAAGACAGTCTCGTCCTAGCTGCCTTTGGATAAAGATGCAGAACTCTCATATTCTTCTCCAGTTTCATGTCTGCCTGCATGCCTGCCATGTTTCCTGCTATGTTGAAAATGGAATAAACCTCTGAAACTCTCAGCCAGCCCCGATTAAATGGTTGCTTCTATAGGAGTTGCCTTGCTCATGATGACTTTTCATAGCAATGGAAATGAAAGAAAGAAACATTGTGAGTTCATTTATATGTCAAGACTGCACAATTCTGGAGTCTTCATTTTCATGAAAGGATATGTGTTAGAGAAAAACCTCATGAATGGGTTTAGAATAATGAAGCCTTTGTACACCTCTATAATCTTCATCATTCTGAAACTATCCATACTGGAGAGAAATTCTATGAATGTTAGCAATGTGGTAAAGCCTTTATGTTAGGATATCCACTGAGTTGCAACACAATTCAAACACCAGGACAGTTCAAATGACAAAATTTTTTTGTAGTCTGGACCAAAAAAAAAGTATGCTCAGAAGCTAAACCATTGATTTTTTTGTTTGTTTGTATTTTTCAGTTAGTCATGCATCCAACAACTTTCTTGAAAGTGTTTTTCAGTTCAGGGATTGCCTTTGAGTAATTTTGGTTCATTACACATATGACCATGTCATCTTCAAATAAATGTAATTTTATTTACTCCTTTCTTTTTCTTTCTTGCTTTTGTTTTGTTTTGTTTTGTTTTGTTTTGTTTTGTTTTGTTTTGTTTTGTTTTTTGAGACAGGGTTTCTCTGTGTAGCCCTGGCTGTCCTGGAACTCACCCTGTAAACCAGGCTGGCCTCGAACTCAGAAATCCGCCTGCCTCTGCCTCCTAAGTATGCCACCAACCACCACCCGGCTTACTTACTCCTTTCTCATGCATAGTGCGTTCATGCTCTTCAGCTATATTCCTCTAGTTCAACTTTTATAAAATACTTGAGAGAGAGAGAGAAATACTTGAGAGAGAGAGAGAGAGAGAGAGAGAAATACTTGAGAGAGAGAGAGAGAAATACTTGAGAGAGAGAAATAGAGAGAGAGAGAGAGAGAGAGAGAGAGAGAGAGAGAGAATGAACCACCTTGTCTTGTTTGTGAATTAGTGTAATTGTTTGGAATATCCCTCCATTTAATTTATTGTTGGCTATAGGCTTGTTATAATGTAATGTTAGTATGTTTAGGTATATCCCCTCCTACTCCAAGAATTTGTCCATAAATATGTTGGGTATTGTCAGAGACTGTTCATCACTTAATGAGATGTTTAGGTCTGTATACATTAAATAAATAAAAAAAACTTTTTTAAAGGTTGCTATCTTAGTTTGATTTAATTGTGATAAGTTCATTCTATTCAGGGAATTACCATTTTTTTTTTATTTTTTTATTTTTTTTTAGAATATCCAATTCAGTGGAGGACAGGTTTATAAAAACTAGGTCTTTTTCATTCTCCGAATTCATGGGTATTTCCCCCCATTTTCATTTTAGATTTCAGAAACTTTGATATTCTCTCTCTTTCAATAAAGGATTCCCTGTCTTGTCTAATAAAATGTTCAAAGGAGCAACTCCATGATTCATTGATTTATTGTTTTCTTCTCTTTCTATTTTATTGATTTCAGCCCCCAACTGGATAATTTTTGATGTCTACTCCATTTTATAATTGCTCGCTCCTTTGTTTTCCTGGACTTTTAATTATGCTTTTAAATTGTTAATAAGTGAGCTCTCTGCTGAGTTCCGTAGCTATCTGCAGCTACTACGAACTGGACCTGCAAGAGAAACTTATGGGATGGATGGGGGAGCGGCACAAAAACAATTGGGTCAAGAAGACCTTGCCTTTCAAGACCATAGATTTAAGAAATGTTAGGTAATATATAGTCTGGAGGATTCCCTCCCCCCAGACTTGAGTTGAGTCTTGAGATCTTGCTGCCTCCAGTCTCAGCAGATCGCTGGCTCCAACCTCAGCAGATGGTGTGCTGCAGATCCAGAATGCTTTTGCTGCTTCCAGGTGAGGCTGGGGTGTTCTATACAGAACAAAGGTCAGGAACTTCACAGGCTGAGAACTGATCAGAGAAAAGCCTCAAACGCTGAAGTTGGGGAAGGGACAGCTCTCCAATTTTTTTTAATGTAGGTGTTTGTGCAATGAACTGTCTTCTAACTCAAATTTTATTTCTTTGTTTTAAATAGGATTTTGAATGCTGCATATTCATTTTCCTTGAATTCTAGAAAATCTCTACTTTCTCCCTCTATTTCTGCTTTATCTGACAATGATTAACAGGGAGTATATAAAATAGTCTGTCTAACTTTGGTGGTTTATATTTTATTATAAGTACCAAGTCTTCTGTGTCTTTTATTTGGTACCTTTATAATTCAAGTGTGGTAAAAATGAATAAAAAATAATATTTAACACAAAAAGGTGGCTTTAATTACTGTTTCTGTAAGATGATGGAAATGGATTGAAAAGTAAGATAGCAGAGGATACACAGTATTCCTGGCTCTTGTTCATTCTAGAAAATGTCACGTTCTTTCAGACATCTTTTTTTAAGAAGACAAAGGGGAGGGATTGTTCCTGTAACACATTATTTGATGTGGAAGTTGAAAGCCAGCCATCTGCTCCCCATGGTGCTGCATGCCTAAATCCTCAGAACATAACACACAAGGTAGGAAGATCATTGTGCTAAGACCCAGCTCAGCTTTCTAATAAATTTGAGGCTAGCCTAAGCTAAATTAAACCATGTCTCACTTCCACATCAAATATTTTCGTTGAAAGTGGATAGAAAACTATGTCAAATGAATATATACATCCTAGAATGGACCAAAATATCGTTGTGGGAGAGTACAAGAACAGTAAGGTGGGAGGGGTGGATGAGGGTGCAGGGGGAGGGAAAAGGACATGTGGGACCTTTGGGGGTGGGGAACCAGAAAAAGGGAAATGAATTGTAAATATAGAATATATACAATAAAAAAAGAAATCTAAGGAAAAAATATATATACACATCTATACATATTACTTTCTCATTTTTTATGTTATAACAATGTAGAGAAAATGAATAGAATCAATAATAGAATATTAAAATAGATTTTTTTAAAACCCATGACAGCTTCTTTTGTTTTTTTTTTCTTTTGAGAGGGTTTCTCTGTGTAATCCTGGTTGTCCTGGAACTCACTCTGTAGACCAGGCTGGCCTTGAACTCAGAAATCCTCCTGCCTCTGCCTCCCAAGTGCTGGAATTAAAGGCGTGCGCCACCACCGCCTGGCTTAAAATAGAATTTGATGTGGGATTTAAGTTTACCTTTTGGGTTTTCACTTTTTCATCTGTATATATTTTCTATATAAAACATAGATTGCTTGTGCAGTTTAATCAAAAGCACAAGTTGTGTCAAATAGTCTACACAACCTGTGTGGCCTATAATGTGTTATAATTTCATTCTAATTCCTATGGATTTAAAAAATAGTTATTAAATACACATTTGTTGTCCAGCTGCAGAGGTCACACATGGATCTGGAAGGCCTCTAGTAGGGGAAGGTCAAGAAAACCTACAGTGCAAAAGATAAATTTCATAATGGCAAGTATGAGGTTTTTTGTTTTGTTTTGTTTTGTTTTGTTTTGTTTTGTTTTGTTTTGTTTTCTCATTAAGCAGCAGCAAAGCCTGCTTCAGAACAAGACACTGACTTTGCTTATCGCAAGAAAAGCTTAGTAAGGTGAAGGCAGAGCTTGAGAGCTGGAATGAAAGCATCTAAAAATGAGAAAGAAATCAGAAGCCTGTAGAGCAGTTCATACCCTAGATGTCAGCAGTGTGCAGACCAGTGAAGAGAGGAGGCAGTTAGGTAAAAAGGTGATTTACTTGTAATCCCAGCATTCTGGGAGGCAGAGGCAGGCAGATTTCTGAGTATGAGGCCAGCCTGGTCTACATAGTGAGTTCTAGGACAGCCAGCACTATACAGAGAAACCTTGTCTCAAAAGCAAAACCAAACCAAACAAAAACAAAACAAAAACAAAAAAAACAAACAAAAACAACAACAACAACAACAACAACAAACAGGTGACTTAGTGCCATCATTGCTTCAGAAGATGAACACATACATGTGTTGGGACTGAAAGGATGAGGGCTACAGGCTGGGAAGGTCCCTAGCATCCTTTCCCCCCTCTCCTCCTGCAGAGAAGCTGAGGCAAGGGTGCATGCCGCTGGGTCAGCTGGGTCACTGCGGCCGATGCACTGGCCCCATAACAGGAAATGCATAACAGGAAACACCTGTGTGACTGGCATGACCCTGTGCGTGGCGGCCACGTAAGTGGAAATGACTTAACTAGTTTCTCTGGATTCTATAGGAAACTGATTAGTTCTCAGAGAGCACAGGCTTGGATAATTTAAACTGATTGGCTTAGAAGCTATGGAGTGCCTTGTGTTAGGTGGGTTCTGTTATAAGCCTATAAAAGCTGCCTCAATTCTGTACCCGGTGTTCATAGTCACCTACCCCATGTGGGGGAATGGCTGTGACCCCAGTGCTCTGGAATTAAAATCCTCCTGCTATTGCATCAAGACTGTTTCTCCTGAGTGATTGGGGTGACACCTTCCAAGACGTGGGGTGCTGGGGTTCCCCCGTTTTTCTTTCAGGTCTTACATTTGGTGCATTAGCAGGGAAGTGAGATCACCCCCCCACACTCGAGAACCAACTTGGAGGTAAGGGGATCCCCTCTGAAACGTGTGTGTGCCGGCCGATGTCTTTGTTCTGAGTGTTTGCGTGTGGTGCCTATGCCTGTGTGTATGTATGTGCGTGTGTTGGTTTTGGTTTGTAACAGAGGGAGTGGACGTGGAATCCTACTCCGTGTTACAAAGGGAGTGGACATTGGAATCCCACTCTATGTTACAGGGGGAGTGAATGTGGAATCCCACTCCGTGCAGTTGCCACTGTGGACCGTAAGGACACAGGGGGCATGGGAGGGATGCCATCGGGCCACAAGTTGCAGAGGACGCTCTGGGAGGTAAGGAGTGCCAGGGATGCCTGGTAGACTCCCGGTGCCTGTCAAGAGGACCGAGGTCTGTTGTAAAAGTAGAAGCTTCCCCCTCTGTGGCCATACAATTCTTTCGCCTGCTTGTGGGAGACGCAGATGGGTTGCAAGGGCTTGAATCTGTTGGTTTCTGTTTTGTGCGTTGTTGTCTTGTATGCCTTTATCTACGGAGCCTGTCTGGAGCAGAGAGTTTGACTGGCAGTTGAAACCGCGGGGGTCTGGAGGACCATGGAGAAGGCCGAGTAAGGCTCTTCTCTGTCTGTATTTGGTTCCTGCAACGGGCAGGAACATTCGGTATCTGAAACTGGGCTCATCTAGAGGCAAATTGTCTCGAATTTAGGGGCCTGACGATGGCAGGGACAGTCTGTCTATGAGGTGATTGTTTTTCTCTGTGTTGTTTTGTATATTGTTTTGTGTTCTCAGACTTAGATGACTGACGATTCTGTTAAGAATTTAGACCAACTGAAAAGCCTGCCATGTTAGTCTCTGTGGCACCAAGATCAGGTCACATGACTCAATCCCGCCATGTTAGGCTCTGTGGCGCCAAGATCAGGCCATATGACTCAAACCTGCCATGTTAGGCTCTTCGGCACCAAGATCAGGTCACATGACTCAAGTCCGCCATGTTAGAACAAAAAAGAAATGAAATATTTAAGTTCTGAGGCCCCTGGTGGGGAAAATAAGTTTGAACCAGACACTCAAAGTGGCGGATATGGCAATTCTGGGTTTAAGTTACAGATGGCTTATTTCATTCATTTTAAATTGTTTAGATTATTATAATAGATATGATGTTAAACTTCACGGTTATATTGTTTCTCTGGGAAAGAGGTTAAAATAAGGAAGACCTCCAAAAGGCTAAATTCTGAAAAATTAAGCGAAAAATCTGTCTCGGTGATACTAAAATGTTGTTTTGAGATTTATATTACAGAAATTGTTATTATGTTCAAGGCATAAATTCTTATTTGATACAGCTTTTATTTTGATACAAAATCAAGGTTTTCATTGGTATAAATACTAAAAATGTAAAAATTCAGGATTTACACCCAGTCCTTCCTTGCTGTTATTATTATAGATCTGAGATGTTTAAGGCTGTGAGTTTTGGGCCAAATAAAAATATAAGGCTCTGAGTTTATTATTAGGGTGTTTTCTATGTTTTAATCAGAAATAGCTGAAGATAGTTTAAAAGACAACAATCCACATTACTTTACATAGATAGTTGGTTTTTAAAAATGTCAGAAGTCCATGGAATATGATCTTTAATATTATTTATTTTTGTTGTAGAGACTAGTCTGCTCCTGACAGCTTCCCTTTCTTGAAGAAACAGCATGTGTAGAGTTGCTTCGGTTATGGAGAGAGAGAGAGCCACGAGATTGCCTCTCTTCATTTACAGACAAATTCAATGTGTCTATAGATTATTATATGGCTTAATAATTGGCTTAATAATTCCTGATTCTTTAAGTCTGTCAGATGTTCTTGTGCCAGAAGGCTGAAGACCAATGCTCCAACATTTTAAAGTATAAACTGTTCAGGTGTTTAGCAGTCTCTATCATTTGGCTAAGTCTTAGAAGCTGTGTTAAGCTTTCTATATATTTTCAGTTAATATTGGTCACTCTTGGATTTCTGACAGGGGATGAAAACTGTTAGTCTCATAGTCAGCTTAAGCTCTTTAATCTTGAGAGAACTGGTATAGATTTAAATAAATGATAATAGTATGCTCAATTTATATTTAGAGAAGACCACAGAGTGGCGCAGGAGAAGATCTGAGACCAGCTATCCTTATTCCACGATGGCTCTCTCACTAAGGACATAACTCCCAAGAGACTGATTAATCTCTTTGAGACTGTTTTATTTGTAATACAGGAATCCAGAAATGAATACCCCCTCAGACGAAAGGTAAGAGGCACCTGAAGGACCAACACCAGACTCCATTGGAAGGTCTCGAGGGAATGGCAGCCCACAGATTGGACGAAGGAATGTGAGGTTAAGCAGGGACCAGATGAGTCACTGGCAGCCTTTCTAGAGCAGCTCATAGAAGAATTTGCAATACACCCTATGACCCCAGACTAGAGTGACTTTAATGTAGTTTGCTGAGAAAGTATGTGAAGAGATTTGGTGGTACAGGTTGTTAGAAAAGTCTATAGAGAGATTTAGTATAGTTTGCTGAGACAGGGAAACAGAGGAGAAAGAAAAAATGACAGAGAAGGAAGCTACAGAAAATCCTGGCTAAAAGACAAAGGAATCAATGTGCATACTATATGGAGAGAGGTCACTGGGCCAGAGTGTGCCCTAACAAGCTGGGAGCAGTAACTCCCAGGTCTTGGGAGAAGTGCCCCCAAATGGCAAAGGTGTTATCCCTGGATAAAGACAATGACTAGGGGAGATGGGTGTTCTGACCACCTTCCCCAACCCTGGATAACTGTGAGAGAGAAAGAGAAACTCACTCAGTTCTTGATGGACACAGGGACTTAACACTCAGTCTTCCAACCTAATGGCCATGATTCCAAGAAAAGATCTTGGGTCCAAGAAGCCACTGGCACCAAAATATGTTCATGGACTACCCGAAGAACAATGGACCTAGAGATGGGATGGGTAACCCATTCATTTAAGGTCACCCCAGGCTGTTCCTACCCTCTCTGTTGGAGCAAGGCATACTCTCCAAAATTGCCGGGAGGACAGATATACTTCCTGTCCAACAGGCTGCAGCAACTGGCCCAAAAAGAGAGACTGACAACTGCTGAAAGTTGCTACAGACAGGAGCAATTTTCTCCATGAAGTACAGAAACAAGTAGGTGCTGCTATGGTGGACAGCACAAATGGCATCTGGGTAGAAGAATCTTTACCCCCTGGCATGTCAACTCAGAAAGTGGAGCTATTTGCCCTAACAAAGACCTTGGAACTTGGAGACAGCAAGAAAATCAACATCCACATGGATGACAGGTATGCCTTTGCCACAGCCCACGTCCACAGGTGTATATGCCAAGAGGACTGCTCACGTCTGAGGAAACCAACAGGAAAACTTGGACCTCTTAGATGCCCTAATGAAGCCAGCAACCGTGAGTATTACCCACTGCCCAGGATGTCAAAAGGGAAAAGACTCCGTGGACAATAGCCAGGCAGAGCAAATGGCTCCAAGAATGGATGTACAGGAGCCTATACTGGTTGTGGGACTGCAAGAGACACCCACTGAGAAATGGGACAGAATTAAGAGATAGCCTCACTTAAAATATGCTGAAAAAAAAAGGGACTGAGATTGGTAGCCATCCGACCAACTATTACCAAGGAAAGGTGCACAGAAAATGGGAGAATTATACTCCCCAGAAATTAAGCCAAGGACTCACATAGCCAAATGTACAGATGAACTCATTTAAGGGATTAATAGAACAGTGTAAGGTATGCCAGCAAGTGAATGCTTATGCAGCAAAGAGTAAATAGGGCAAAAGACCTAAAAGAGAACAGCCTGGAATATATAGAGGTTTTATAAGAGCTAAGGCAGGAAAATAGGGGTATAAATATCTTCTATCATTTGTAGATACTTTCTCTAGATGGGTTGAGACTTTCCCCAGCAAGCAGGAAACAGCAGCCAGGGTTAGAAGATATTTTCCCGAGTTTCAGAATGCCCAAGGTAATTGGATCAGACAGTGGTTCTGTTTTTGTTTCTAAGGTAAGTCAGAAATTGACAGAGATATTGGGGACTAATTGGAAATGTTATTGGATGTACTGTCCCCAGGGCTCCAGAAAGCTAGAGAAAATAAACAAAACCCTATGAGAGACCTTAACTAAATTGACCTTGGAGACTGGCTTAGGCTGGGTGGTGCCCCTGCCCTTGTTTCTGAATAGTCCTTGCCATTGTAACCTGACCCCCCCTGGAGATCCTCTTTGCTACCCCAATTCCTTTGTCATCCACTGGGTCCTCCCAGGAAGTGTACCACAACATGAGATTTGGATCAAACTGTCTGCTTTAATGCTCCGGGCATGTCAGAGACTCCTCACTGCTTCCAGACAGGTTACTGAATCTGTCAAAGAAGGCTTCAGGAACAGTTGCTGGAACCCTGTTGAAAGAGACCCTCACCAAATTGACCACAGAGACTGGACCTTTGTTCTCTAGGCTCAAGGCGCTCCAGTGGATGAGGCATCGAGATCCTGGAGGCCTATTCAAGAGAAGGAGATCCGCAAGTCCCACATTGCTTCCAAGTTGGAGATATGGTCTACATTAGATGCCACCATGCGGGAAACCTTAAGACTCAGTGGAAAGACCCTTATCTTGTACTCTTGACCACCCTGTTTCTGCCCTGATAGGACCCCTAATGATAATGCTCCTGTTGCTTACAGTTAGACCTTTTATAGTTAATAGGTTAGTTGCCATCATCAGGGAACAGGTGAGTGTGGTCCAGATTATGGTACTTAGGCAGCAGTATAAGAGCCCTCTGAGCCAAGAAGAGGCTGACCTTTAATTCTCCTAGTTCTAAGGTTAGAATTATTAAGAAGACAAGAAGTGGGGAATGAAAGGATGAGGGCTACAGGATGGGAAGGTCCTTAGCGTCCTTTCCCGCCTCGCCTCCCGTGGAGAAGCTGAGGCAAGGGCGGACGCCGCTGGATCAGCAGGGTCACTGCAGTGGATGCGCTGGCCTCCATTTTTCTTTTGGGTCTTCCAGGACATGGTGTGCATTTGCTGATCTAGTAAATGCCTTTTTGCCACTATATCTCCATTAAGATCACCAGAAGCAAATTGCTTTATTTAGCATTGACAGTCAAGACAAGATTTCCTGCTCAAGACTCAAAGTTTAATGGTGGTCTCCAAATATATATAGGTGGGGCAAGACTCCTCCTCAAAAAGCTGGAAACAGGTCTGCCAAACTGGTTCTGCTTGCTCTGCAGGAGTCTGCCATCAAGTTAGTTTCCTTTACCTTGGTCTGACCACTCCATCCTAGGTGGGAGAGCAGTGGCTATCAGAGTTTTGAATCTCCTGCTCAAAAGGCTGGGTGGAGGGCACACTTTCATATAAATTTTTAAATTTAATGTTATGAGGAACAAAATACAATAGGGCCACATTCGCAAGTTTAATTTAATTGTAATCCACTTGCTTTTATGTACATGATATTAAATACAAACCATGATCTCATTTGTATAAGCTATGCATAAGTAATAAAAGGGCATATTTTAGTAAGCAATGAATGTGTTTATTGCTTACTGGAATTCGATTTCTATAATTTTTACTGTAAAATGAAAATTTAACATAAAGTCCTTTAGTAAACATAGTGTTAATCTGGGCAAAAAGTAAACCAGACATGTCTAGAGCAGCAGAGTACTGAAGGACATTTTATCTCAGAGTAATATGAGCTGTAGAAATAGCTGACACTGAGACCCAGCATAGGGCCGCACAAATGTTCATTGCTGGCAGCAGTCTGGCTGGCTCTAGGTAACTTATTCTTTGATTTTCAGTTGGGTTCTGTGAATATCAAAGTTTCCACTTCCTTTGTTAGTATGCTAGTTTTAGAGGCCTATGCCTGGAAAACCTTTCAGGTTCTTTGGAGAGGCCATTAAATATAGAAGGTAGAATCTATAAGAATAAAAACAAAACAAAATATTAAGTTATAAAATGAACAAGTTGTTGGTCTTATATTTCATCTTTGTGTAATAGGGATAGTATTGACTCAGATGTACTTTCAAGAATCATGTTGGCCACTATTTTGTTTTATTGTTGTTGTTGTTGTTGTTGTTGTTGTTGTTGTTGTTCTGAGACAGGGTTTCTCTGTTTAGCCCTGGCTGTCTGGAACTCACTCTGTAGACCAGGCTGGCCTCGAACTCAGAAATCCGCCTGCCTCTGCCTCCCAAGTGCTGGGATTACAGGCGTGCGCCACCACGCCCGGCTCACTATTTTGTTTTGTACCATGTGGTTATATTTACTAAATCTGTGGTGAAGACACATGCCCCATGCTATACTTATGATATTGACAAAGAAGGGGTCCATGATATCCCAGGATTGCTTCCATCTTATGAGAATCCCCAAGTAAAACTTAGAACAAGCAAAGCATTTCTAGGTTTCTGTTCTATGTGACCTGGAGCCCATGGCTGTAAAGATGTTCACCAACAGGAAATTCCAGATTCTTTGGTAACCTACTTTCCTTGGGGCAGGAAAATAGATGTTGGTATTATGAAAAGGAGGACAAGGAAGGCAGATGAGAGAAAAGATAGAAGCTGGTTTCACACAGCACAACAGCGCTCTAAAACTATGGTAGGCCCTTAATATCCTAGTCAGCCTAACCCTAATAACCCTTATCCTAATCCTAAATAAAAACCTTTAATTGCCCAACCCTAATTCTGTAACCCAGATTACTGTTGGAAATATTTATTAATTATACCTTTTGAAGTAAGATACCCTTTCTTAATCTTGATCTTTTGAGATGTTTAGATCCAACATTAATCTGGGTCAAAGATTCTTTTAGCATCCTATATATATGAAGAACATTGTACTTGGTAGATATTTTGTTTTTGTTTTTGTTTTTTACTTGCTGTACTTTTTTTTAAACAAAGATGACTTATTTGTTTGTTTTTTAAAACTGGCATAGGTATGTACTTATTTGTTTAAAATTTTGGTATACCCTAAAGATCAGCTGTAATATGTTACAACATGAAATCAACTATTTCATGATTTTTTTCTACTTTCCCTTGGTTGAAATCCTTTATTGGACATGGTGGACCCTTGTCTGTGAGATAATCTATTAACTACCAATGCTATATACATAGAGAGATTAATTCTATCTATGATTTGTGATATGATTATCTAGAGAACCTGTACTAATAAAACTGTTATTAGTCTTTACTTGGCCACTGATTTTTTTATATTAATAGGGTTTTTTTCCAAAGGGATTATTGTAAATTACCATGATTAATTGAAGATTTCATTTTTACATCTGAGTTGCCTGGTTGACACAAGTAACCATGATTAATGTCTCCAGATGCTTCAAGCACCAGAAGCAAATGAATATAAGATGATACCTTATTTATTCTGATATTCAGTGGTTATTTCCATTTCTACTACAGAGTAAGAGTGATAAAACTGCATGGTATTGGTACAGAGATTGTCAGGAAGACAAATAGGATATAATTGAAGACACAGAAATGAACCCACACACCAATGGCTACTTGATATTTGAGAAAGGAGGTAAAACCATCAAGTGGGAAAAATCAGCATTTTCATAGCAGCCTCATTTATACTAGCCAGAAGCTGGAAATAACCGAGATGTCCTCCAACAGACTAATGGATACTGAAAATATAGTACATTTTCACAATAAAGTACTACTCAGCTATTAAAAACAATGAATTAGGCTGGGCGGTAGTGGTGCACACCTTTAATCCCAGCACTTGGGAGGCAGAGGCAGGTGTATTTCTGAGTTTGAGGCCAGCCTGGTCTACAGAGTGAGTTCCAGGACAGCCAGGGCTACACAGAGAAACCCTGTCTCAAAAAAAATGAATTAATTAAATTTGCTGGCAAGTGAATGGAACTAGAACAGACCATCCTGAGTAAGGTAACCCAGACACAAAATTACACAAGTGGTATGTACTCACTAATAAGTGTATACTAACCTAAAAGTTCACAGTATGTATGATAAAACCTACAGAGCTTATGGAGTGTAGAAAGAAGGAAGATCAGGGGTTGGATGCTTCAGTCCTGCATTGGGGGGGCTTACAAGACAATTGTGGAGGAATGGAAGGAGAGTGAGACAATGGAGTGAGAAAGGATGAGAAGGAAATAAGGGTGACAGTATCAAAATCTGGAAGAGACATGAGAGATGTACAGAGGCTTTCTGTCCATGTTGAGTGATCAGTACACATACTCAATACTGATACAATGCTTTAAATAAATCATATTTATGTGAAACATCAAGCCTTGTTTCAAGTGATTGAAGAATCAAAAATCAGTATCTGATTAATGGGAAACAAACAGAGCAAAGGGGTTTTATTAATAAATGATATGAAACATTTAATTTAATTACAACACCAATATTTCAGAGAATATTCTATGAAATGAAAATGGCATACAGGCAATCTCATGTTCCACATAGCACAACATGGAATCAGATATCTGATTCCAACAAGAAATTAAGGGACTACAAGCTGAAGAGAAGCTATGGAATATTATTAGTGAGACATGGAGGAACATTTTATTTTATATACTCATAAAGCACTATAGAGAATATCTTAAGATTCCCATCCAATAGTTTAACTTAAAGAAAAAAGAAAAAAAACAACAACAAAGATTCCCTTGATAATCAGGAAGGATACAGCAGTGTGTGGTGTGCCTTCTTTCTACCATGTCAAGTCAAAACATGAGCTTAAAGCAGAAAGAAAAGTAATTTCAAGAAATGCTATTTGTGATCCAAGGACATGGAGGATTTCTCTGTAGAAAGTAAGATGGAGTCTCACCTCTCAATCTTGGCAAATTCAAATTCAAATTTATTGAAGAACCTTTATGTTTGATCTGTTTTCTGGCTATGAGTATGGTATGGATCTGAGCCCAATGCTCATGTGCACCAAATTACTTCCAAAAGACTGCCACAGCACAGGATGGCATTTCCATAGTAGTCACACTGGAGCAAAGAGTCAGCCTCCACACACATTGCCAATTTATTTGACATGGTATTACCACCCATTATACAAAAGTATAGAATATCACAGTATCAAGACAATCTTCCCAATACACAGGTCTGCAAAAATACTGAAAAAAATATTCAACTTGAGAAAGCTGAGGAACTTTTTTGAAGAAAAATTTTATTCATATTAACTAAGATGGTACAATAAACTCCATAGCAAGATTTTATTTTAAGCCACTGGCATAGCAACCATTCCAAAAATGGAGTACAAGATTCCATTTAATTCAGGGTGTATGTTGTGGGCCAAATATAATGTAGTTGAAACAAATATAAAACACATTCAATGATCCATCTTTGTCACTCATTTTAATCTAACCAAGTTACATAAATTGGCCTAACACATCTATTTGTATTGTTGCAATGTAACCCAAGACAATACTGTTTGGAAACAAATGCCAAGTAGAAATGAATGAAAAATATAAGGTATATACTAATATTAGTAACACAATTCTCTCACAGAAATAGCATGTGAATTCTTTCATTTCTTGGAGAAAAAATGTATGAAATTGTTCTCAAACTTCTTAATGAGGTGTGAACAAACATCAACAAAGAAATGTTTCATCAAATGCCACTCACTGCTAGGGACTGATCAGCATAATAACTAAGTGAATGTCTGCACAAGTACTGATATTGGACAGAATGGGTGTTTAATCTTTATAAATCCAAGCATTTTTGGATTTACCATAATGACATGTTCTCCAGATGACAGGTGTAAGGGGAAGTTTGTAAACATGACTAGCATGCAATAGTATATGAAAAACAGAGAGAATGTTCAACTCCTGGCTCAATGTGTCATGTGAGACTGCACTTCCCTACACTAGACAGTGGAAGACATAATGTCCCATGATTCTTTTCAAATTGTGGATGATATTGAACTTTTATGACTTCTCAACTCATGTCTGTGGAAGTTATGAAATCCATTGTGTTCATACAAATTGATTTTAACACAGCGTCTGTTCCAAGCTGTCCAGGAGCATAATTCCCCTGGGAAGATTCATGCCATGGATATGAATGAAATCATGACACTTAAGGATGAAGAACAGGATCTTCACATGTTTCCAAAAATATTTTGATCAAAAATTTTCAGACCTCAGATGTAAAGTTTGAGGCAAGAATTTTCCTGATGTGTCCAGAGCATGACACAGGATGAATGGAAAGGAACTGTGAATATAACTTAGTATAACTCCAGAGTGTAATAGCCTTAAAACAGACACATTGGTGTAAGTGTGTGTCTGTTGTGATGTATGTATACATAGAAATGGACTTCACAACTGCTTCTTCTTAGAGACTAGCAGACTTGAAGAAGCTGTGTGCTTTGACTATTTCCTTTTTGCTCCTGAAGTTTTCGTTCATGGTGTGCTGTTTAATGGAACCCAATTGCTTTTGGAGGATAAAGAATAGTGAAGATAATCATGGAGATATGAGAACTGACAGTGGTTTTATCCTTCAGACAATCGAGGGACCTATTGGCAATTTTTCTGATGGAAGTTTTGAATGTGGGTAAGTCATTAACATTTATTTCCTGCTTCAATGTTATGAATTAGAAATACTTATCTGTGTGCACAAACAGTGGAGTGCTGTCCTGTTCTTTCTTCTGTAACTTGATTAACTGCTGAAAATTAAGTATAATGTCAAGCACAATTTTAATACACTCAAATGTGTCACAGCTTAGTTTAGCTTTAATACATTGGGCTCCAGATCTCATGGAGAGATCACATGGATAATGAGAGAGACTGCATCCTATCTGTTGAGCCTTTGTGAATATCGTATATAGAAAGAGGTTTCCTCATCTGCCATGAATTCACCCACCTTTGGCTGTCAGGAGCCACAATGGGACAAGCTAATATACTAGCAGATGATCATCCTGAAATGCCTGCCTTGGATTATTATATGATCTGCGACAGGTGAGCCCTCATTCAGCAAGGCTGTGGGGGACTAATTTCAGGAAAGAGTCCTGCTATTTATATGCTTCTCCTGTTATTATTATACATTTATAATAGTCAATATGTAATAGCACATTCCTTTGGAGCAGATCCTTGCAGATCGACGAAGATGTAGTGTCTTATAGTGATGCCATGTAGACAAATAGATGACTTAAGTTTTAATGATGATCCTATAAGATTTCCTAAAATTATATCTGTGATTAGTAAGCTCTTTTTTAATGGGACTGCTACTAGATCCTTTCTATAGTCAAATTGCAATGAGAACTCTGCCAGTCTCTCAAGTGTCACAAGGTAATTGCTCTTAGATGGCAACCAGACTTTCTCCTACTTGGAGCACATTCCAAAAGGTTGTAAAACAGTTAACCAAAGCTTAAAAGGGAACTAGGATTTATTATAGGTGTTAGGGCAGAAGATAAAATATTGACTGGGGTTATCTATACAAAACCTCACTTATAACTTAGTTATGGTTTTAAACTTTCTAAGAACCTGTAGAGAAGACAAATGATAGTTGTTACTATCTAGATAATTACTCCTAATGGTTATACATGTAAACATTCTCTGTTGCAAACTTCTATTTCAATTTATGATTTGATTTTTTGTGAACTTGTGATGAACTTTGTAACATGTGATCATGCATTCTGAAAGATTTATATAAGTACTGAAGACAAAAGAGAAAGGGACATATACTGCTACTACTACTTCTACCACTCCCTCTCCCTCTCCCACTCCCTCTCCCTCTCCCTCTCCCTCTCCCTCTCCCTCTCCCTCTCCCTCTCCCCCTCCCTCCCTCCACCCTCTCTCTCTCCCTCTGTCTCTGTCTCTCTGTCTCTCTCTTCCCCCTTAGATAGCTCTCATAGGAAACTTTTTACAACTTAGTAATAAACTCATTAACCACTTCATTAAGTGTCCTATTTTTCTCCCTGCAAAGACTTCTGACTAGCAAGCTGAAAGCTAGAGCCCTGCAGTTTCCTGTGGAGACAGCACAAAGCAACTTACTTAATCTCTAGCACTTTGAGGAAAAGGTGCTAAATGCCAGTAGCTTCAGTTGCTAGCCTCAGAGGATTGTAGGAGACAAGTCAACTACATTAGCATAGTAATTTAGACTTGGTCAGTGAACTTTTTATTATACAGCAACACTAAACTTTCTGTCAAAGTCTTACCCCAGAATTTCCTAACAAAGAGTCTTAACCCCGCCGACGCTCCTCCCCCCTCCACTGCCTCATGAAGAAACAACTCTGCTGGGGCTGGCTCCTGGCATTTGGCCAGAGCTTAATATGAAGAGTCAACATCACTGCCTACATTCAACTGTCTGCCAATAATTACTGCATGAGCATGCGTGTAGATGCCTTCCTAAAATGGTTAACTAACTTTGGTCTCCAACAGTTGGACATAGATTCATTCACTGAAATATTTGTGTATATGCAGGTCTACTATACCCATTTGCATATATAACATTATATGTATACTTGTGAATGTACTTATACCTTGCTTTGTAAAATAGTGTTTTTAAATGAGCCTCTCCTGCCATTCTGCAGTTGACATTGAATGTTGAAAAAGACTGTCAATCTAAATATTCTGTTACCAGAAAAATCTTTTGGTCCAATTTTGCAAATTCCTATCCAGGTTTTAGTCTTATTATCACTATCAGGTAAATAGCTAATATTTCTATTAATTAGTGAATAAATATAACATTAGATTAAATCTAGATGAATAAATGTACTACTTGTGGATAAGAAGCTGTTTTCATTGTGGCTCCATAGTTCAGAGATCCCAAGTCTGAGGTGTTATCATCAGTGTCTGCAGATCATGAGGGATGGACTGTTGTAAACACCTTTGGACAAATCCATGTGCCTGTGACTTCTTTGTTTCTGACTCTTATCCTACCTCTTATTCAATTTTCACATCTTTGAGATTTAAAAAATACATTTTCCAATTGTTAGCCATAATACACTCTGTACAGCTTGATAATGATGGAGGCTTCAAATTAATAAACTTCAATGCTAGGTCAGTAGGAATTGCATTTCTGATGCAATCTGTATTATTCCACACCTCATTGGAAAAATTGTGGAAATTCTCATTTATAAACCACAATAAGGTCAAAAATTACAAATATATGAACTGTGCCAATACACTCTTCAGGTTTAGAAAGAAAATCTTAGCTCCAAACTCTCAACTGAAAAATGCAAATTTCAACAAATGAGCATGTTAGATGTATTTGTCCTGATAAGAGGTAATTGGTAGTTGATGGTTTCTTTATTAATGGGGTTGTTGATGTTCCCGGGTTTCAGCACCATTGATGGGATTTAAAAGAGAGAAAGGGTGTTAGTGAGTATGGCACGGCAGCGTGGGGGGGAAGGGGGTACCTATGCAGGCCGATACCTAGGCATCACCTCCCCCCTGAAGGACCACATACACAGAGAATAGGATGAGAGTCAATGGTATAGGAGAGAGAGAGAGAGAGAGAGAGAGAGAGAGAGAGAGAGAGAGAGAGAAGAGAGAGTGGAGGCCAGCCATGACCACGTGGAGAGAGGGGGAGGGGAGCCCAAGAGGGGCAGAGAGGTGAGAGGACGAGAAGGGAGAAGGGAAGAGAGGGGAAAGAGCGGGGGGAAAGAGAGAGAGAGAGGAGGGGCAGGCAGCCCCTCTTATAGTGGGCCAGGCATGTGGGGCGGGGCATACCTGGCTATTGCCAGGTAACTGTGGGGTGGAGCTTGAACAGAGTACCAACACTAGTAGTAACAGATAAACTGTCAACTGTGCTGGATCATATGAACACATTTCCTATAGAGATAAGATCTCTGTGCTCAGACATAACTTACAGGATCTCAAAGAATAAGGAAGACTGAGGTGTTAAGAGAAATGGGATACCAGTTATGTGAAGTTGACATAGTAACAGAACACTAAAAGGTAACATTAAATTGATGTGTAAAAGAACATAAAGGAAAACATTCTGGTTATGTGCTATATTGTATCATTAGGAATATTTTGAAATGGATAAATAAATTTAAATGTAATATATCTCAAAATAATTATTCTGTTTCTTGAATATTAATAGTTGAAAATAAAAAGCATTATTACTGTGCATAATTCCAAAAGAATATTTTGTATGGTCAGAAACAATTAATTACTCGACAATAGACACATGATACTCAGGCATGGATATTATTAAATATGAATTGATGATATTTTAGGGTCTGAAAGGATAGAATAGAAAGGTGAACAAAAATTTTGATGTATTATTTGATTCTCAAAATATTCAATATTATTAAGATGCTTGATGTATAAAACATATTATGAAATGAATTTAAGGAGAAACTGTTACATGTTTCATATGTGGTTTAGTTCATGCTTTTTTGTGTATATGTGGAATTACATTTCCAACATTATTTAAAAGCAGTCTTACTCAAGAGGATTATAACAAGGATGACATTCAGAGATAAAGCAATCTTTATCGATTTTCATGAATACAAATTTATCATAGTGCATTGCCCAATATCTATGAATTCTTAAATTTTATTCAGTTCTAAAGATATCTACTATATGAGGCTTATTTCAAGACATTCAGACAGGAATGTGGCATGTCTCATATTACAAACTTTATGCAATTGATGCTTTATGTTTCAATCATCTCCCTTAGTCATCATTATGCCTTATTTTAGATTACCAGAAAAAAGATATGAGGTTTTTTTTATTATAATGTTTTGCTACTTATGAGATCAACAAGAATCCTTATATTTTACCCAACATGTCTTTGTTATTCATCAACATTATTAATATGTGTCAAGATACATTGGGTGTTCTGGATATATTACTTTCAACACAAAATGATAGTGAGGATTTTATTGATTATGACTGTGGAAAGATACACCTTGTGATGTAGACCTTACAGAACCTTCATGGAAAACATCTTTAAAACTGACAATTCAATATGAGATACCAAAGGTAAGATTGTGTGACTCTGAATGTGTTAACAACTGTTGCTACTTTGTTTACAACCCAATTCCCTGGTAAAAGAAAGCTCAACTCAACAGTTAACAAATCAAGCTACAAGCCTAGATAGGGCAGGCCTCTGACTCCACTACTCTATTTCCATCTAACTTATATTATCCCATATAACTTGTGGTTTCTCCAGGCCCCCTGCTTCTCTCCCTGGGGCCTCTCAGTTTATCTCCCCTTGCTCCTCTTGCCTGTTTTCCCCCATCATTCCTCCCCTAGACTCTCAGCTCCATCCACTTCCTCCTGCCCAATCATTGTCACAAGCCTTTTTTTGAAAAGTTAAGGTGTTGAGAAGGTTCACAAGGCAACTTCTCATCTGCAACCCCTCTGAGGAGTGGAATTAGCATCAAAATACAAGCTCAGGGCTATCCACACTACTTCCCCCTTTCTGTCCAATTAAAAGACTCTTTTATCTCAGACAGCAATTGAGTGCAGTTATTACCATTTTGTAATTTATAACATATAGGATAGACCTAACACACAGTCAATCATCTTTTATCAATTAAGTAGTACCCCTGTCATGTATTTGAACTTAAAAGATTTATAGTTCTACACCTGACACAAGTCCTGGCTTTAGACTGTAACCCATCAGAAAACCATCCTCTCAAATCTGTATCATCATTCTAAATGCTAACCAGCTTGGACTGGCTATAAGACTATTAGTCTTCAACCCCATCAGAATTCCAAGAATGACTAATATTACCTGAAATTATGAGAAGCACAGAATATAGCTTCTAAAATTTAGCCAATTTATAGAGACCACTGAGCACCTGGACAGGCCCTATCCGAAACATTGGAGCATCAATCTTCAGCCTTCTGGTACAGGATCATCTGACAGACCTTGGTAATGCAGAATTTTGAAGAGCTGATTACTCTCTCATGGCAGAGATTATCAGTCAACTATTCCCCATAGTGTGTCCTTTTCGGGACAGTGTCTATAGATGAAATGAGGCAGTTATTGCCTGGTGACTGTCTCACCACAACTGAAGCAACTCCATTGATGCTCAAGTTCTTCTTTGAATTCAAGAAAGGGGTGCTGTCAGGAGCAGACAGGTCTCCAGTCAAATGATCTTTAATAAAGAAATGTCAATAAGCATTATATTCTGTGGACTTCTGACAACTTTGAAGAATATCTTTCTACCTAAAACTTCTCTGAACTATTAACCCTTGACTATTCTCGACTGTTTCTAATCAAAATAACTCAGGAACATCCTTTTAACTAACTCACCACCACAAGTTTGCTCTCTGGCACTTAACTTGTATTACTTAATCATCTAAAAGCAGTTTATACTAGCATTATAGAAGGACTGGGTCTAAGCTTTGTATTCTTAAATGTGTTATATAGGCACAGTGCCTACATGGGGGTAACAATATTATTCTCAGTTTTATATCAATAATAAATTTATACCAATGAAAATCTTAAATATACATCAAATAAATTCTGAACCATTTTAAGAGATGAAAACTTCAAATTTGTATCAATTATAAAGACTTCTATCAATGTAAGATCTGGCTATGTAATGTTTTGCTTAAAAGTACATTTGCTAACCTATCCCTATTTGTCTATTTCTATAAGTTCTATGATATTACTATATCCCCTCTTTCTTTTCCACCCACTTCTCCTTTACCTAAGAAAGAAGTATAGAGAGTGGAATGGAAAGGTAGAAATCACTGAGTTTAAGTTTGTTAGCTCCCTCCCTGTCCAAAGCTACATTTGTGAAGTATCCCTAAAACGATACCATTTATGTAATTCCTAAAATAATCAGAACCATCCACCTCACATGAGGAACTGGGATGATGATTGTCTTCTGTCTGCTTCTAGCTTAATTGGGGTGAAGAATTTCCATCTGAGGGGCCAAAGGGAAATAAGAAATTTTGAGAACTAGCTGGCATTATTTGCCTTCCAGTCACTATGTGGTGAGAAAGTTCATGCCTCCAGGTCAGATGACATCTTGACCATGACATTCTGAAAGTCTGGAGAGGCAAGTAAAGTTCAGGAAGCAACTCTTTAAAAGAGTCAGCTCTGATGTAGTTGAAATAGAGTCAAGTGGGAAGGTGGAATGGAAGGTCCTAGAATCTCAGCATCTTGGAGTGTGAATCTCTTCAGGGCTGTCTTTCCCTTCTTTCATCCCTGTAGTATACAAAACTTAAAAGCAACAAGTAAACAGGTAAAGACATTCACTCGGAGCAGGCAGGGGTCACAGATTGGCCAATAAAGATCAGTAAAGAAAGACGACTGACTGCCTTTCCTCAGATTAGCTTGATCACCTAGTCAAACTACAACATAACTGTGTATCCATGTCCTTGTAACGGATGCTATGTAACACCCAATACATGGTAATGGCTGTGTATAGACATTTTAGTCTCAAACAGTTCCAGAGCTGTCTCTATATACAGAGACATAAACATCACCACATATACAACACATATATTGTTGATTTTACTCTCCCTTTTCTTCTCTGTCGCCAAGGTCTTCAGGAGGTCTCCCTTTGTCATGTCTGATTTTTATCAACTTGGAAGGAACCCACATCTTTTCTTTGCCTGTGGAAACATAGGCATAGCCCCTCCCCCAGCATAACACATTTCCCATTCTCCATTCCGATGTTAGAATATCCTTAATGTAATCAGGCTGGTTTAGTTCAATATTTCTTTCCACAATCCAATGTCTTTCAGCAGCTGTGGTGTTGTTCATTGGAATTTAAAAAATTTAAGGTTAATAAAGCACTATGCAATCTATCCTTGGGGTTCTCATTGATCCTTTTTGTCTATCAAGCATCTCCTTTAGAGTTCTACTTGATCTCTCCACAATTGCTTGTCCTGTAGATTATGTGGTGTGCCTTTAACATGTTTATTTTGTAATATTCAAAATACTGCTTCATCTTATTAGAGATATACACCGACCCATTGTCTGTTTTAATTTGTGTTGGTATTCCCATAATGGCCACAACTTCTAACAAATGTATAATTACAGAATCAGCATTTTCTGACGGTAATGCAGTTGCCCTTTGAAATCCTGAATATGTGTCTATAGTATGGTGCACACATTTCAGTTTAACAAACTCTGTAAAATGCAAGACATCCATTTGCCAAATGTAATTTCTTTGGGTACCCTTAGGGTTAGTTCCAATAGGCAATGGAGTCTGGTTATATAAAAAACAAGTAGGGCATTGCTTCACAATTTTCTAGGCTTGTTGCCAAATGATAGACATCCAAATGGGTTGGTCAGTCAACCACCATAGTGGTTAGGCTGTTGGTATTTGGCAGCAGTGGCTCCTTGCGGTAAAGATAAATTGTCAGCCTCTGCTGTATCTTGTTTATGGACAGCTTGGAGAGTTTGTAACTGCCTTTGATAACATTCCCTAATGAATTTGAGATTTTTATTAGGAGCCTGACTAGTTTCTTGGCTAGATACTGAGACTGGGTTGATATTAATTTGGGCTTTCCACTGCTATAATAGATCTCTCCCCCATAAGTTAACGGCTATATCATGCATGTGTGGCCTCAAGTTTCCTCCCTGACCTTCTGGTCCTATAAATTTAAGCCATCTAGTACTTTGCTTTATTTGGGACAAGGTCCCAACTCCTTGACCTTGTATGTTTACTTTTTGAAGTAGCCATCTTATAGGCCAAGATTTTGGAGAGATAATGGTGACATCTGCCTCAGTGTCAACCATTCCTTCAATCTCAATATTGTTTACTAATATTCTTAGTTTTCGCCTGTGCTCCTCTATAGAAGTTTGCCAAAATATTAGTTTTGGTGTCCCTTTGAAGCTTTCTGAATTGTCTACAGAATTTGTGTCAGTTGTATCTGGTCTTAGAACATCTGTTTTTCATGCAGTGGCACTTGATTGTCTTGATGAAGAGAACTCTCACTGTCAGGCATTGGGGCCTGCAAGAGGCCCCCCTGGGAGTTTTTTTGGTAGGATGTTGGCCCATTTGTCTGTTCTTGCTCTATATTCCCTTGTTGGCCTCTGCCACACCTTTGTCATATTCCAAAAGGCATAGGCCCCATTTTGATATTACTTTGTTTTTTGTTATAATCATTTCTGAGATGACCCCACTCACCGCAATTAAAACATTTGAAATCCTGGGTCATTTCTAGGTGTCTAGTGGCAGCTTTTCCTATTACAGTCATATCAAGTGAGAGAGATACAACATCAATTGTATATCTCATCCACTAGTCTATTGATGCTGACCTTGCCCTCAGTGTTCTGATTACTTCTTTGCATTCATTATTTGCATTCTCAAAAGCTAAAGAGTCAATTATTGCCTTCCTTGCTGCAGAATCTGATATACTCCTTTCCACAGCTGAGGCTAGTCTTTGTAAAAAGTCAGGAAAGGTTTCTTGTGGACCTTCTATGACTTGAGTAAATGGTTCAGTTCTTTCCCCTGATTCTGCAACTTTGTCCCAGGCCCTTAAAGCTGACAATCAACACAAGGCTAGTGTTTCTTCATCATACATAGACTGCACTTCTACTTCAGCAAAGCGACCCTCACCAAGCAGTTGGTCTATGGAAAGCTCTCTACCCCTGGCTCTATTTTGTCATGCTACCCCCTTGCTCTGTCTCTCCTCCATGTGACCCATTGTAAATTAGCAGCAGTTTCTAGTATTGCTCTAGCTATATCCTTTCAGTCTTGTGGGATTATTCTATTTTTAATAGCCCAAGAAGTCAGGATTTGCTTCACAAATGGGGAATGCATCCCAAAATTAGTGATGCTTTCCTTAAATTTTCTTAGATGTAACACATCCACAGGTTTCCATTCAAATTCCTCAAAACCCTGTTGGTGATCATCATCTGGAGGTCTTAGTTGTATATTGAGCAGACAAAGTTTGGTTTTTAATAACCTTTGGGTGGCTTTCTCTACTTTTACCTTCTATCTCTTTCAGAGTATTTTCCTTTTCCTTGAGTTCCTGTATTTTCTGTTCAAGGTTCTGCATCCACATTTTGATTTATTCTTTGTATTGCAATTCTGAAAGTGTACTGTTCATTTTATTTTGATTGATTAATTTTAAAAGGTTATTATCCAAGTCTAGCTTCCAATCCTCATTATTTTCTCTCTGTTGCTCAGTCTGATCTGTGAACTGCTGCATCCTTTGTTCTAGCATCTTTTCTAACTCCTGTCTCCCACCGTCCTTCTCCTCCTTCTGTCTCTTATTCTGTTCTATAATTTCCTGGGTCTTCAATTCTAGTGTTCCCTCTAGGCCACATTACCAAGTCTTAAATTCCTCTTTCTGTTGTTCATGCTGTTTTATAATTTCTTTTATCTTCTATTCTAAGCCCTGCTTCCATAATCTTCGCTTCTCTTTGTGTTGTAATTCTAATATTTCAGCATCTGCCTTATTTTGACCTATGAAATCCTGAACCTTTAGTTCTAGCATTACTTGTAATCTCTTTTCTAAGGCCAGGAATTTTTTGTCTAGTGCCCTGTCTTTTGAGATGATATAGTAAATCAAGAGAATAAGTATTGCGATATCAATAACTTTTTTCCTCTAAATCCATTCCTGTCAAACCATTCAAATATCGTCACATAAATACAAAAAGACATTTATTGTTTTTTCCATCTTTAAGTATCAAGATGCTATATATCTCTCTTACATCAATGAATTACCTGGTCAAGAGTCCTTTTTATCTACTTCCCAAGCCATTCAGGGCTTCATGGGAAGTTAACCTTTTATCTCAGGTTTGTTACATTCTAAATAGTTTGGGTGCCATTTTGTTCCTACTTTGTTTCGAACCCAATTCCCTGGCAAAAGAAAGCTCAACTCAGTTAACAAAACAAGCTACAAACCTAGATTGGGCAGGCCTCTGACTCCACTACTCTATTTCCATCCCATAAAACTTGCAGTTTCTCCAGGCTCCCATGTTCTCTCCCTGAGGACTCTCTGTTGATCTCCCATTGCTCCCCCTTCCTGTTTTCCCCCATCACTCCTCCCCTAGACTCTCAGCTCCTCCCACTTCCTCCTGGCCAATCATTGGCTCAAACCTTTATTTGAAAAGTTAAGGTGGGGAGAAGGTTCACAAGGCAACTCCTCATCTGCAGCCCCTCTGAGGAGTGGAATTAGCATCAAAATACAAGCCCAGGACTATCCACAACAAACAACATTAAATTCCATTTACAGGTGCCTATAAAAAACCTTGGACAACAAGCATTTATGAGTATTCTGCTATACACACCTACGCACACACCCGTACACACATACACACATTATATATGCATAATAATTAAATAATCGGATCATAGATGTTTTGGGCAAATAGGCAAAACTGTGTTGTACAAAATTCTGACTTGTCAGGAATAGTATAGAATCTATTAGGAATAATACATTATATTCGTAGTATATTCTTATAGTCCTTAATAGGAGTTCTGAAATGTGAGTAGTGTTACTTGTATATGAGTCCATGAATCCTAACAATCATATACCTCATGTGGATGTTTCATTCTCTCTTCTACATCGTTTCGGTTTTCTTTGGACCATTTAATCCTAACCTAAGTGACCATGACCAGTTCCACTATGTCCATCAGGTAGCCACCAAGGACACACATTTGTCCCATGGCATGGTATCATTGCTGCTTCATTTTAGATGGACTTGAATAGGTGTGGTCATCCCAGATGATGACCAGGGCATTCAGATTCTCAGATTTAAGAGAAGAAATGCAAAGTCATGGGATCTGTTTAGCCTTTGTGAATGTGATCCTAGAATCCATGGAGATATACAGAGCTAGGGTTACAATATATGATCAACAAATTATGACATCTTCACCAAAGGTTGTTATTATTTATGCTGAAATAAACTCTAGACATCAGCTTTAGAAGGTGGGAATATTTAGATTCTTGGAGAATCTGGATCACAACCTCACAATGGGATGTTATCAAAAATAAAAAAGAATTCACTGTTGATTTCTTCCATGGGACTGTCACTTTTGCACACCACAGAGGTGAGCTTGCTAAATTTAGGGATTTTATGCAAACAATGAACTATGACAAATACCCAGGAAACATTTCTGATCTATGCTGGGGTGGAATTATTTTAATTGTTCAGTTTCTAAAAACAGCAATAAAATGGATCATTTTGCATTCAGTAACACATTGTACTGCACAAATATAACATGGCCCTGAGTGAGGAAAGTTACAATTTGTATAATGCTGTGTATGCTGTGTCCCACACCTACCATGAACTCATTCTTCAACAAATAGTGTTTCAGAAAACAACAGATATCAAAGGAGATTTCACTGTCAGCAGGTAAAGTTTCTTACATTTCATTATGCTTAGAGATATCAATGTGATCTTTTAAATGGCTCCAGAGAAACACCTGTCCATTTGTTAGATATTATTCTTTCATTAGAAATATTTCTACACTGAAAACCCCTCAATTAATCGTTTACATAGATGAATATCAATTCCAAGAATCACATTTAATAGGAGACAATACATTTTTTAAGATAACAGTGAGTCTTGTGAATACGTATCTCAACTTTTCCACAAGTGAGTTTAAAATTTAATATAGGAGCCAAGAGTTTTGTCATGAAAACCTTAAGTGATGACAAGACTAGAATACTTTTCTAAAGAATAATTTCTGAAGAATAAATACATGTGTTTTAACTAATAGTGACTCATTGAAATTATTATTTACAAAACCATAAATGATTAAGACTATACATTTATTAAGTTTATATATATTACATATATGTTTACTCTCTATCCATGAAAGACTTATAAACAATCTTTATTTTCACACACATTCAGAATCCCTCTTCATTTGCACATACATGGCTTCATTTTTTAAAAAAGTATTTTTGACAAACTTGTACACACACATGCTCACCCAACATGATCCTTGTTATCTCATAATCATTTTTTCTAGTGTTTTAGCATTGAACATTAATAAGAAGTATATTAATGTTGAAATTATCTAAGAAGTGTACTGTTTTACTATGTGATTACTTTAATACATTGGCTTTTCTTAAAGTCATTAAAAATTTAGGGGAAATTCTCAAATTTTCCTTCCCTTTATTGATACACATATGTAAGCATCTAATGATGGAACTCATTTAGGTGTCTTCCTTGCTGAAAATCAGGGTATTTACTAACCCTGTTGGAGAACTGGTAAGCATGAACCATAGAGAAAATCAATGTGCAGAGTATGATATTTTCATCATTTGGAATTTTCCACAAAGCCTTGGATTAAAATTGAAAATAGGAAGATATTTTCCTTTTTTTCTACAGAGCCAACAACTTCATATATCTGAAGACTTGGAGGGGGCCAGGGGAGGAAAATCAGTGGGTACAATTTTTATTTTTTCAGTTTATCTACATTTTAAAATTTGAGGCAGTGACATTTGAGCTCTGTGTTAAGACCAACTGCTACTCTTGCAAAAGACCATTCTCAGTTACAAGCACCAAAATTTGATAACTCTCAATTTCATGTAAATCTGGTCTTAGGGATCAAAGGCCTCTGGATTCCATGTTCATTAGCACCCACATGCCTATTAATCACTCAGGAATATATTTATTAAATTCTTATATATAATTCAAATTTTGAAACTATATTTAGACTACAGAATTTGCAGATTCAGTATGAAAATATTTATAGCCAAATTGAAAATAGTATATATTCATTAACAAAAATCTTTTTTTAGATTCAAGGTTTTCATTTTTTATTATATATATACATATATAATATATTCAAATAATATATATGTATATATGCATATGATATATGCATCATATATATGTATAAAGGATTTTTATATTTTTATTGAATATTTTCTTTATTTACATTTCAAATGTCATCACCTTTTCATGTCTTACCCCTAGAATCCCCCTATGCAATTCCTCTTCCCACTGCCTCTATGAGGGTGCTCCCCCACCCATCCACCCACTCTCATCTTCCAACCCTGGCATTCCCCTACACTTGAGCATTGAACCTTCATAGGCCCAAAAACCATTCCTCCCACTGACATCCATGTCCACCCTCTGCTACATATGTGGCTGGAACCATGAGTTCCTGCATGTGTATTATTTGGTTGGTGGTCCAGTCCCAGGGTGTCTGATCAGTTGACACTGTTGCTCCTCCCATGAGGCTGTAAATGTCCTTAGCTCCTTCAGTCTCTTCTCCAATTTCTCTATCAAGGGCACCGTGCTCAGTCCAATGGGTGGCTGTGATTATCCACCTTTGTATTTTCCAGGCTGTAGCAGAGCCTTTCAGGAGACAGCCATATCAGGCTCCTGTTAGCATGCATTTCCCTGCATCCACAATAGCATCCTGGTTTGGGGATGGTATATGGAATGGATCCTCAGGTGGGGCAGTCCCTTGGTGGTTTTTCTTCAGTCTCTGGTCAACACTTTGTCTCTATATTGTCTCCTGTGAGTATTTGTCACCTTCTAAGAAGGACTGAAGCATCCACACATTGATCTTGCCTATTCTTGAGCTTCATGTGGTCTGTGAATTGTATCTTGGGTATTCTGAGCTTTTGGGCTAATATCCACTTATCAGCGATTCCATACCATGTGTGTTCTTTTGTGATTGGGTTACGTCACCGAATGTGATATTTTCTAGTTCCATCCACTTGCCTAAGAATTTTATGAATTATTTTTTTAATAGCTAAGTAGAACCCCAGTGTATAAATTTGTCACATTTTCTGTATCAATTACTGTGTTAAAGGACATCTCTTTTGTTTTGTTTTGTTTTGCTTTGTTTTGTTTTCAGCTTCTGGCTATTAAAAATTATACCACTGTGTACACAGTGGAGCAAGTGTCCTCATTACATGTTGAAGTATGTTCTGGGTATATGCCCAGGAGTGGTATACCAGGGTCCAATTCTATAAGGAAGGGCCAGATTGATTTCCCGAGTGATTGTACCAGCTGACAATCAATCCCATGAGCAATGGAGGAGAGGTTCCCTTTCTTCACATCCGCTTTTTATTAGGGTTATTTGGTTCTTTGGAGTCTAACTTATTGGGTTCTTTGTATATACAGGATATTAGCACTCTGTCAGATGTACAATTGGTAAAGATTTTTTCCCAATCTCTTGTTTGCCAATTAATCCTATTGAGAGTGTACTTTGCAATAGGAAAACTTTGCAATTTTATGAGGTCCCATTTGTCAATTCTTGATCCTAGAGCATAAGCTATTGGTATTCTGTTCAGGAAATTTTCCCCTGTGCCCATGAGCTTGAGACTCTTCCCCATTTTCACTTCTATAAGTTTCTGTGTGTCTGGTTTTATGTGGAGGTCCTTGATCAACCTGTACTTGAGCTTTGTACGGGGAGATAAGAATCAATCAATTTGCATTCTTCTATATGCTGACCACCAGTTGATCCAGCACAATTTCTTTAACATGCTGTCTATTCCCACTGGAACGCTGTAGTTTCCTTGTCAAAGTTTAAGAGACTATATGTGTGTTGGTTCATTTCTAGGTCCTCAATTTTACTCCAGTGTTTTAACTGCCCCATCAATGTAACAATGCCGTGCAATTTTTTTCACTATTGCACTTTAATACTGCTTAAGGTTAGGGATGATGATTCCCACAGAACTTTTGTTGTTGAGAATAATTTTGCTGTCCTGGGTTATTTTCTTATTACAAATGAACTGAGAATTGCTCTTTCTAACTCTATGAAGAATTGAGTTGGAATTTTGATAGGGATTTCATTTAATCTGAAGATTACTTTCAGCATGATGGCCATTTTTCTCAAACTATTCCTACCATTCTATGAGGATGGAAGAGCTTTCCATCTCCTGAGGTCTTTAATTTCTTACTTCAGAGACTTTAACTTCTTGTTAAACAGATCTTTCACTTGTTTCCTAAGAGTCACACCAAGATACTTTATATTCTTTGTGATTATTGTGAAGGGCATCATTTCACTAATTTCTCTCTCTCTCTCTCTCTCTCTCTCTCTCTCTCTCTCTCTCTCTGTGTGTGTGTGTGTGTGTGTGTGTGTGTGTGTGTGTGCTCCTGTGCGCATGCGTGCTTACGAGTGTTCATGCACGTCTTTATTTTTCCAGATAGATAATGTATTGGAATTCTAATGGATATTTCACGAATTTCTTAATCCAACTATTTATTCTTAGATTACAGGAAGGTTAGTGATTTGTTTTAGTTGATTTTATATCTGGCCATTTTGCTGAAATTGTTATTACCTCTAGAAGTTCTATTGTGGAATTTTTGAGGTCCCTTAACTACACTATCATATCATCTGCAAATATTGATATTTTGACTCTTCCTTTCTATTTGTATCCCTTTGACTTCTTTTTGCTGTCTAATGGCTTTGGGTAGAATATTGAGAATTTTATTGAATAGTCATGGAAAGAGTGGGCAGCCTTGTCTACTCCCTAATTTTAGTGGGAGTGCTTCAAGTTTGGCTTCATTTAGTTTGACTTTGGATACTGGTTTTCTGTGTATTGCTTTTACTATGTTTATATATGGGTCTTGAATTGCTGTTCTTTCCAAGACTTTTATCATGAAGGGTTGTTGGATTTTTGTCAAATGCTTTCTCAGCATCTAATGAAATGATCATGTGTCTATTTTCTTTGAATGTGTTTATATAGTGGATTATGTTGATGAATTTCCTTACATTGAACCATCTCTGTCTCCCTGGAAGGAGGCTTACTTGATCTTCATGAACATTTTGATATATTCTTGAATTCGGTTTTGGAGGAGTTAACTAAGTATATTTGAATCAATATTTATATGGGAAATTGGTCTGAAGTTCTCTTTCTTTGCTGGGTCTTTGTGTGATTTTGGTATTGACATAACTTTGGATTCATAGATCGAATTTTGAATTGTTCCTTCTTGTTTCTATTTTGTGGAATAGTTGGGAGTGTATTGGTATTGGGTTTTCTTTGAAGATCTAATAGAATTCTCTACAAAAAATTGTCTGGTCCTGGACTTTTCTTGGTTGGGATAATATTAATGATAGGTTCTATTTCTTTTGGGGTTATGGGACTGTTTAGACCATTTATTTAATCCTGATTTAAATCTGTATTTGGTATCTATCTAGAAAAATTTCAGTTTTATCCATATTTTTCAGTTATGTTGAGTATAAGACTTTGTAGTACCATCTGATGATTTTTTGAATTTCCTCAGTTTCCATTATTATGTCTCCCTTTTCATTTCTGATTTTATTTATTTGGATCCTGTGTCTGTGTTTTCTGGTTAGTCTACCTAAAGGTTTATCTAGCTTGTATTTTTGGTCAAAGAACCACCTTCTGGTTTTGTTGAGACTTTGTATAGTCCTGTTTTTTCTCTACTTGGTTGATTTCAGATCTGACTTTGAATATTTCCTGCTGTCTAATCCTCTTGGGTGTTTTTGCTTCTTTTTGTTCTAGATCTTTCAGATGTGCTGGTAATCTACTAGTATATGCTCTCTGCAGTTTGTTTTGGGAGGCACTCAATGCTGGGAGCTTTACTCTTAGCACTGCTTTCAATGTGACCCATTAGTTTTGGTATGTTGTGCCTTCATTTTCATTAAATTCTAGTGAGACTTTTATTTTTTTTATTTCTTCCTTGTACAAGTTATAATTTAGGAGGTATAGTTCAACTGCCATGTGTATGTGGTCTTTATGTAGTTTTTGTTGTCGTCGTTGTTGTTACTGTTCCTCTTATTGAAGACCAACCTTAGTTGGAGGTGATCAGTGAGAACGAATGGGATAATTTCAATCTTCCCATATGTGTTGAGGTGTGATTTGGGACATTATATTGTCAGTTTTGGAGAGGGACCATATAGGTTCTGAGAAGAATGTATTTTAGTTTGTTTTAGTATGAAATGTGCTGTAGAAATCAGTTAAATACATTTGGTCCATAACTTCTTCTAGTTTCACTGTGTCTCTGTAAAGGTTTGGTTTCCCTTATCTGTCCATTGATGAGAGTGGGGTGTTGAAGACGCTCATATTCATTTTGAGGGGGCAATGTGTGTTTTGAGAATTAGTAATGTTTCTGTTATGAAAATGGCAGCCCTTGCATGTGCATAATATATGTTCAGAATTATGAGTTCTTCTTTGGTAGCATTTTCCTTTGATGAATATGAAATGTCCTTCATTATGTTTTTTAATAACTTTTGGTTGAAAGTAGATTTTATTTTATATTATTATGGTTATTCCAGCTTTTTGGGGGGGGGGACTACTAGCACAGAAAATTGGTTTTCAGCCCTTTACTCTGGGGTATTGGTTGTCTTTGTCACTGCAGTGTGTTTCATGTAGGCAGCAAAATGTTGGGTCCTGTTTACATATCCAGTCTGTTAGTCTGTGTCTTTCTGTTGGGGAATTGAGTTTATTGACATTAAGACATAATAAGGAAAATTTATTCTTGCTTCCTGGTTTTTTTTTTTGTTGTTGTTGTTGTTTTGTGGTTGTGGTTGTTGTTGTTAGAGGTGGAATTATGTTTGTATGGCTATCTTTTTTGTGTTTGTTAAAAGAAGATTGCTTCCTTGCATTTCATATAGAGAAGTTTCCCTCTTTTTGTTAGATTTTTCAGTTTTTATTCTTTGTAGGGCTGGATTCGTGGAATGATACTGTGGAAATCTGTTTTTTTTTTCTTGGAATAGTTTGGTTTCCCCATCTATGGTAATTGAGAGTTTTGCTGGATATAGTATCTTGGGTTGGCATTTGTGTTCTCTTAGGGACAGTATGACATCTGCCAAGGATCTTCTGGTTTTCATATTCCCTTGTGAGAATTCTGATGTAATTCTGATAGGTCTGATATTATATATTACTTGACTTTTTTCTTACTGCTTTAACATTCTTTCTTTTTTCATTGCATTTGGTGTTTTGAATATTATTGACAGTAGGAATTTTTGCTCTGGTCCAGTGTATTTGGAGTTCTGTAGGCTTCTTGTGTATTCATGTGCATCTCTTTCTTTAGGTGAGGGAAGTTTTCTTCTTTATTCTTGTCTTAGTTAGGGTTTCTATTCCTGCACAAACATCATGACCAAGAAGCAAGTTGGGGAGGAAAGGGTTTATTGAGCTTACACTTCCACACAGCTGTTCATTACCAAAGGAAGTTAGGACTGGAACTCAAGCAGGTCAGGAAGCAGGAGCTGATGCAGAGGCCATGGAGGGATGTTCCTTACTGGCTTGCTTCCCCTGGCTTGCTCAGCCTGCTCTCTTATAGAACCCAAGAATACCAGCCCAGAGATGGTACCACCCACAAGGGGCCCTCCCCCAGTTGATCACTAATTGAGAAAATGCCCTACAGCTGGATCTCATGGAGGCACTTCCCCAACTGAAGCTCCTTTTCCTATGATAACTCCAGCCTGTGTCAAGTTGACACACAAAATTAGCCAGTACAATTGACCCCTTGTCAACTTGACACACCAACATATCACTATTAAGCCTCAACCCCTACTTTCTTATTCATCCCCAAGATCTAAATAAAGTTAAAGTCCCACAGTCTTTACATATTAAAAGTTCAATCCTTTTAAAATATCCAATATCTTAAAATTCAAAGTCTTTTAAAAATTCAAAGTCTCTTAACTGTGGGCTCCACCAAAATACCTTCTTTCAAGAGGGAAAAATATCAGGGCCTAGTCACAATCAAAAGCAAAACTCAAACTCCAATGGCTCAGTGTCTGGGATCCAACTCACGATCTTCTGGGCTCCTCCAAGGGCTTGAGTCATTTCTCCACCTCTGCCCTTTGTAGCACACACCTTGTCTTCTAGGCTCCAGCTGCCTGTACTCCACTGCTGCTGCTGTCCTTGGTGGTCATCTCATGGAACTGGCATCTCCAAAACACCATTATCTTCCACTATAACTAGGTTTCACCAACAGCCTCTCACAGGCTTTCTTCATTGTGCCACACCTCAACTCTTGCATGACCCCTTCAGTCCTGGGCTGTCAATTACAACTGAGGGTACACTTCCTTCTTGGTTTGGTAAAAGAACCAGATACTGGTTTTGTTAATACTTTGCATAGTTGTATTTTTTTTCTACTTGGTTGATTTCAGACCTGAGTTTGACAATTTACTGCTGTCTACTCCTCTTTGGTGTATTTGATTCTTTTTGTTCTAGATCTTTCAGATGTGCTGTTAATATACTAGTGTATACTCTCCCCAGTTTCTTTTTGTAGGCACTCAAAGCTGTGAATTTTCCTCTTAGCTCTGCTTTCATTACAAGCCCAGGGCTATCCACAACATTTCCCCCTTTCTGTCCAACTAAAAGACTCTTTTATCTCATACATCAATTGAGTGCAGTTATTACCATTCTATAATTTATAATATACAGGATAGACCTAATACCCAGTCAATCATTTTTTATCAATTAAGTAGTACCCCTGTCATCTATTCATACTTAAAAGACTTATAACTCTACACCTGACTCAAGTCCTGGCTTTAGACTGTAACCCATCTGAAAACCATCCTCTCAAATCTCTATCATCTTCCTAAATGCTAACCAGCTTTGGCTGGCTATAAGACTATTAGTCTTCAACCCCATCAGAAATCTAACAATAACTAATATTACCTGAAATTATGAGAAGCACAAAATATAGCTTCTAAAACTTAGCCAATTTATAGAGACCACTTATCACCTGGACAGGCCCTGTACACCAAAACGTTGGAGCATCAGTCTTCAGCTTTCTGACCCAGGATCATCTGACAGACCTTGGTAATGCAGAATTTTGAAGGGCTGATTACTCTGACTTGGCAGAGATTATCAGTCAACTATGCCACATATGTGTGCTTTTTTGTACAGTATTTGTCTGTACTTGAAATGAGGCAATTCTTGCCTGGTGACTGTCTGGACACAACTGAAACAACTCCATTGATGCTCAATTTTTCTTTGAATTCAAGAAAGGGGTGCTGTCAGGAGCAGACAGTTCTCCAGCCAAATGATCATTATTAAAGAAATGTCAATAAACATATTCTCTGGACGTCTGACAGATGGTCAAAAAGACCATCTGTCTACCTAAAATATCTCTGAACTGTTAAGCCTTGACTATTCTCAGCCATTTGTAATTGAAATAATGGAGGAACACACTTTTAACTAACTCACAACCATGAATTTGCTATCTGGCCCTTAATTTGTATTACTTAAACATCTAAAAGCAGTTTATACTAGGAGTTATAAACAGACTGTGTCTAAGCGGTGTATTCTTAAATGTGTTACATAAGTACAATGCCTACATGGGAGAAACAATATTAATATCAGTTTTATACCAATAACAAATCTGTAATAATGAAAATCTTAAATTAACATCAAATAAATTCTGAACAAATATAAGAGATTATGACTTCAACTTTGTATCAATTATAAAGACTTCTATCAATGTACGATCTTTCTTTTTAATGTTTTGTTTAAAAGTACATTTGCTAACCAATCCGTATTTATATATTTCTATAATTTATATGATATTAATATATCCCCTTTTTCTTTTCCACTCACTTCTCATTTACCTAAGAAAGGATAGAGAAGAGGAAAGGAAAGGTAGAAGTCATTGAGTTTAAGTTCCTTAGTTCCCTCCCTATCCAAAGCTACATTTGTGAAGTATCCCTAAAATAACATGTCTATTATTCCTAAAATAACCTGAACCATCCAACCCACACAAGGAACTGGGATGATGATTGTCTTCTGTCTGCTTCCAGGTGAATTTGGGTGAAGAACTCCCATCTGGGGGCCCAAAGGGAAATAAGAAACTTTGAGAACTAGCTGGCATTATTTGCCTTCCAGTCACTATGTGGTGAGAGTTCATGCCTCCAGGTCAGATGACATCTTGACCATGACATTCTGAAAATCTGGAGAGGCAAGTAAATTTCGGGAAGCAAGTCTTTAAAAGAATCAGCTCTGATGTAGTTGAAATAGAGTCAAGTGGGAAGGTGGAATGGAAGGTCCTGGAATCTCAGCATCCTGGAGTGTGAATCTCTTCAGGGCTGTCTTTCCCTTCTTTCATCCCTGTAGTATACAAAACTTAAAAGCAACAAGTAAACAGGTAAAGACATTCACGCAGAGCATGCAGGGGGCAGAGATTGGCCAATGAAGATCAATAAAGATAGACGACTGACTGCCTTTCCTCAGATTATCTTGATCACCTTGTCAAACTAAAATGTAACTGTATCCATGTCCTTGTAAAACATGGTATGTAAAACCCAGTAAGTGTTAATGGCTGTGTATAGACATTTTAGTCTCAGCCAGTTCCAGAGCTGGCTCCATATACAGAGACATAAACATCACCACATATACATCACATATTTTGTTGATTGTGTTAGTCTCCCTTTTCTTCTCTGTCGCCAAGGTCCACAGGAGGTCTCCCTTTTTCATGTCTGATTTTTATCAACTTGGAAGGAACCCATAGCTTTTCTTTTCCTGTGGAAACATAGGCATAGCCCCTCCCCCAGCATAACACATTTTCATTCTCCATGCTGATGTTAGAATATCCTTAATGTAAACAGGCTGGTTTAGTTCAATAGTTCTTTCCACAACCCAAAGTCTTTCAGCAGCTGTGGTGTATTGTTCATTGGAATTTAAAAGAATTTAAGGTTAATAAGCACTATGTATTCTATCCTTGGGGGTTCTCATTGATCCTTTTTTCCTATTAAGCATCTGCTTTAGAGTTTGATTTGATCTCTCCACAATTGCTTGTCCTGTAGGATTATGTGGTGTGCCTTTAACATGTTTTATATTCTAATATTCAAAAAAACTGCTTCATGTTATTAGAGATATACACGGACCCATTGTCTGTTTTAATTTGTGTTGGTATTCCCATAATGGCCACAACTTCTAACAAATGTATAATTACAGAATCAGCCTTTTCTGATGGCAATGCCCATTGAAATCCTGAATATGTGTCTATAGTATGGTACACATATTTCAGTTTGCCAAACTCTGTAAAATGTAAGACATCCATTTATATGCCAAATGCCATTTCTTTGGGTACTTTTAGGGTTAGTTCCAATAGGCAATGGAGTCTGGTTATATAAAGAACAAGTAGGGCATAGCTTCACAATTTTCTAGTCTTGTTGCCAAGTGATAGACATCCAAATGGGTTGGTCAGTCAACTGCCTTAGTGGTAAGACTGTTGGTGTTTTGGCAGCAGTGGCTCCTTGGGGTAAAGCTAAATTGTCAGCCTCTGCTTTATCTTGTTTATGGACAGCTTCCCGAGTCCATAACAGCTTTTGATAACATTCCCTAATGAATTTGAGATTTTTATTAGAAGCCTGACTAGTTTCTGGCTAGATATTGAGACTGAGTGGTTATTAATTTTGGCTTCCCACTGCTATAATAGATCTCTTCCCCATAAGTTAATGGCTATATCACCCATGTATGGCCTCAATTTTCCTCCCTGACCTTCTGGTCCTATACATTTAAACCATCTAGTATTTTGCTTTATTTGGAATAAGGCCCCAACTCCTTGGAATTGCATGTTTACTTACAGACCAAGATTTTGGAGAGATAATTTTAACATCTGCTCCAGTGTCAACCATTCCTTCAATCTCAATATTGCTTACTAATATTCTTAGTTTTGGACTGTGAGCCTCTATAGAAGTTTGCCAAAATATTCATTTTGGGGTCCCTTTGAGGCTTTCTGAATTGTCTACAGAAGTTGCCTCAGTCTTGTCAGGTCTTAGAACATCTGTTTTTCACACAGTGACACTTGATTGTCTTGAGGAAGAGAACTCTCCCTGTGTGGCACTGGGATCTGTGAGAGGACCCCCTGGGAGTTTTTTGGTAGGATGTTGGCCCATTTGTCTGTTTTTGCTCTATATTCCCTGTTCAAATGTTGGCCTCTGCCACACCTTTGACATATTCCGTAGGTCATGCCCCATTTTGATATTACTTTGTTTTTTGTTATAATCATTTCTGAGATGACCCCACTCATCACAATTAACACCTTTGAAATCTTGGGTCATTTCTAGGTGTCTACTGGCACCTTTTCCTATTACCGTCATATCAGGTGAGCGAGATACAACATCACTTGTATATCTAATCAACTGGTCTATTGATGCTGACCTTGCCCTCAGTGGTCCGATTACTTCTTTGCATTTAGTATTTGCATTCTCAAAAGCTAAAGAGTCAATTATTGCCTTCCTTGCTGCAGAATCTGATATACTCCTTTCCACAGCTGAGGCTAGTCTTTGTAAAAAGTCAGGGAAGGTTTCTTGTGGACCTTCTATGACTTGAGTAAATGGCTCAAGTCTTTTCCCTGATTCTGCAACTTTGTCCCAGGCCCTTAAAGCTGACAATCAACACAAGGCTAGGGTTTCTTCATCATATATAGCCTGCACTTCTACCTCAGCAAAGTGACTCTCACCAAGCAGTTGGTCTATGGAAATCTCTCTACCCCTGGCTCCATTTTGTTGTGCTATCTCCCTCGCCCCATCTCTCCACCATGTGACCCATTGTAAATTAGCAGCAGGTTCTAGTATTGCTCTTGCTATATCCTTCCAGTCTTGTGGGATTATTCTATTTTTAATAGCCCAAGAAATCAGGATTTGCTTTACAAATGGTGAATGCATTCCAAAATTAGTGACACTTCCCTTAAATTTTCTTAGACCTAACACTTCCTCAGGTTGCCATTGGAATTCCTCATAACCCTGTGGATGATCATCATCTGGAGGTCTTTGTTGTATATGGACCAAATAGACTAAAGTTTGGTTTTTAATAACCTTTGGTTGGCTTTCTCTATGTTTATCTTCTATCTCTATCAGAGTATTTTCCTTTTCCTTGAGTTCCTGTATTTTCTGTTCAAGGTTCTGCATCCACATTTTGATCTTTTCCTTATATTGCAATTCTGATAGTCTACTGTCCGTTTTATTTTGATTGATTAATTTTAAAAAGTTATTCTCCAAGTGTAGCTTCCAATCCTCATTATTTTCTCTCTGCTGCTCAGTCTGATCTGTGAGCTGCTGCATCCTTTGTTCTAGCATCTTTTCTAACTCCTGTCTCCCTCCTTCATTCTCCTTCTTCTATCTCTTATTCTGTTCTATAATTTACTGGGTCTTCAATTCTAGTGTTTCCTCTAGGCCACATTGCCAAGTCTTAAATTCCTATTTCTGTTGTTCAGGCTGTTTTATAATTTCCTGTATCTTTTGTTCTAAGCCCTGCCTCCTTAATCTTAGCTTCTCTTTGTGTTGTCATTCTAATATTGCAGCATCTGCCTTATTTTGACCTATGAAATCCTGAACCTTTTGTTCTAGTATTACTTGTAATCTCTTTTCTAAGGCAAGGAATTTTTTTCTAGGACCCTGTCTCTTGAAATGACAAAGTAAAGCAATAGAATAAGTATTGCAGCCAGTCATGGTGGCGCACACCTGTAGTCCCAGCTCTTGGGAGGCAGAGACAGGCGGATTTCTGAGTTCGAGGCCAGCCTGGTCTCCAGAGTGAGTTCCATGGCAGCCAGGACTACACAGAAAAACCCTGTCTTGAAAACCAAAACCAAAAAAAGAATAAGTATTGCAATACCAATGACTTTTTCCTCTAAATCCATTCCTGTCAAACCATTCAAAATATCATCGCATACTGTCAAAAAGACATGTATTGTTTTTCCCATCTTTAATTATCAAGATGCTATATATCTCTCTTAGATCAATTAATTACCCTGTACAAAATCCTTTGTATCTACTACCCAAGCCGTTCAGGGATTCTGGGAGCAGTTGACATTTTATCTCAGGTTTGTTACATTCTAAAGTATACCTTGGGGTGGTGATGGAGCATGCCTTTAATCCCAGCAATTGGGAGATAGAGGCAGGAAGATTTCTGAGTTCGAGGCCAGCCTGGTCTATAGAGTGAGTTCCAGGACAGCCAGGGCTACACAGAGAAACCCTGTCTCAAAAAAAACAGCCTCACAGGAAATTCAAACACCAGCTAGTGACAACAAGGTCAACTAACACCAGAAATAACCAGATGGCAAAAGGTAAACAAAGGAATGTCACTAACAAAAATCAAGGCAACATGACAGCATCTGAACCCAGTTCGCCAACAACAGGAAGCCCTGGATACCCCAAAACACCAGAAAAACAAGACTTGGATATAAAATCACTGGTCAGGATGCTGGTAGCTGAACACATAGAAAAATCTCGTAAAGAAATAGAGGAGAAAATGGATCAAAAGTTAGAAGCCTTACAAGGCAAATACAAAAATCACTTCAAGAAATGCAGGAGAAGATGGATCAAAAAGAAGAAGACAATAAGGAAGAAAGAAAAGAATCACTTAAAGAAATACAGAAGAATGTGGGCCAACAAGTAGAAGCTATGAAAGAGGAAACACAAAAATCTATTAAAGAAATACACGAAAACACAATCAAGCAAGTGAAAGATCTGAGCATATCCATCCAGGTACTAAAGATAGAAGTAGAAACAACTAAGAAATTGCAGAGGGAGACAACATTGGAGAGAAAAAACCTTGGGAAGAAATCAGGGGCCATAGATGCAAATATCAACAATAGAATACAAGAGGTAGAAGACAGAATATCAGAAGCCAAAGATACCATAGGAACCATTGATTCAACAGTCACAGAAAATACTAAATGCAAAAAGGCTGTAACCCAAAACATCCAGGAAATCCAAGACAATGAGAAGACCAAACCTAAGGATCATAGGTATAGATAAGAGTGAAGATTTACAAGTTAAAGGGCCAGCAAATATCTTCTACAAAATTATGGAAGAAAACTTCCCCAACCTAAAGAGAGAGATGCCCATGAATATACAAGAAGCCTATAGAACCCCAAACAGACTGGACCAGAACAGAAATACATCGCGTCACATAATAATCAAAACTCCAAATGTACTAAACAAAGAAAGAATATTAAAGGCAGCAAGAGAAAAAGGCCAAGTAACTTATAAAGGAAGACCTATCAGAATAACACCAGACTTCTCACCTGAGATCATGAAAGCTAGAAGATCCTGGGCAGATATAATGCAAACTCTAAGAGAACACAAACTTCAGCCAAAACTACTTTACCCAGCAAAGCTCTCAATCACCATAGATGGAGACATCAAAGTATTCCATGACAAAACCAAATTTGCACGATATCTTTCCACAAATCCAGCCCTACAAAGGATAATAGGGGGAAAACACCAAGACAAGGACAGAAACTACACCCAGGAAGGAGCAAGATACAAACCTCCTCTCATCAAACCCAAAAGAAGGTAAACTCTCAAATATAAAAAATAAATAAAATAAATAATATAATTTCAAAAATGTCTGGAGGTAATAATTACTATTCCTTAATATCTCTTAACATCAATGGACTCAATTCCCCAATAAAAAGACATAGATACGAAAAAAGACGGGATGCGAAAACAGGACCCTACATTTTGCTGCATACAGGAAACAAATCTCAGTGTTAAAGACAAACACTGCCTTAGAGTAAAAGGCTGGAAGACAATCTTACAAGCAAATGGTCTCAGGAAACAAGCTGGAGTAGCCATTCTAATATCAGATAAAATTGACTTCCAACCTAAAATCATCAAAAGAGACTCAGAAGGTCACTTCTTGCTGGCCAAAGGGAAATCCACCAAGAAGAGCTCTCAATACTGAACATCTATGCTCCAAATGCAAGGGCACCCTCATTCGTAAAAGAAATCTTACTAAAGCTTAAAGCACACATTACACCTAACACAATAATTGTGGGTTACCTCAACACTCCACTCTCCTCAATGAACCGATCAGGAAAGCAGAAACTAAACAGGGACACAGTGAAACTAATTGAAACTCTGGACCAATTGGATTTAACAGATATATATAGAACATTTCATCCTAAAGCTAAAGAATATACCTTTTTCTCAGCACCGCATGGTACCTTCTCCAAAATAGACCATATAATTGGTCACAAGACAGATGTCAACAAATACAAGAAGATCAAGCTAATCCCATGCCTTCTATCAGATCACCTTGGAGTAAGAGTGGTCTTCAATAGCAACAAAAACAACAGAAAGCCCAAATACACATGGAAACTGAACAATACTCTACTCAATGACACCTTGGTCAAGGAAGAAATAAAAAAAAAATCAAAGACTTTTTAGAATTCAATGAAAATGAAGGTACAACCTACCCAAATCTATGGGACACAATGAAAGCAGTGCTAAGACGAAAACTCGAAGCTCTAAGTGCATCCAAAAAGAAACTGGAGAGAGCATACACTAGCAGCTTAATGGCACACCTTAAAGCCCTGGAAGAAAAAGAAGTTAATTCACCCAGGAGGAGTAGAAGACAAGAAATCAATCAAATAGAAACAAAGAAAACCATACAAAGAATCAACAAGACTAGGAGCTGATTCTTTGAGAAAATCAACAAGATAGATAAACCCTTAGCCAGACTAACCAAAGGACACAGAGACAGTATACAAATTAACAAAATTAGAAATGAAAAGGGAGACATAACAATAGAAACTGAGGAAATTCAAAAGATTATCAGATCCTACTACAAAGGTCTATACTCAAAACAACTGGAGAATCTAGAGTAAATGGACAATTTCCTAGACAGATACCAAATACCAAAATTAAATCAGCATCAAATAGATCAGCTAAATAGTCCCATAACCCCTAAAGAAATAGAAGGGGTTATAGAAAGCCTTCCAACCAAGAAAAGCATGGGACCAGATGGTTTTAGTGCAGAATTCTACCAGACCTTCAAAGAAGACTTAACACCAATATTTTTTAAACTATTCCACAAAATAGAGACAGAAGGGATACTGCCCAACTCATTCTTTGAAGCCACAATTACGCTAATACCTAAACCACAAAAAGATCCAACAAAGAAAGAGAACTACAGGCCAATTTCTCTTATGAGTATCAATGCAAAAATACTAAATAAAATTCTTGCCAACCGAATCCAAGAGCACATCAAAATGATCATTCAACATGATCAAGTAGGCTTCATTCCAGGGATGCAGGGATGGTTCAATATATGGAAATCCATCAATGTAATCCACTACATAAACAAACTAAAAGAAAAAAACCACATAGTCATCTCATTAGATGCTGAAAAAGCATTCGACAAAATTCAGCATCCTTTCATCATAAAAGTCTTGGAAAGAGCAGGAATTCAAGGCCCATACCTAAACATAGTAAAAGCAATCTATAGCAAACCAGTAGCCAACATCAAAATAAATGGAGAGAAACTTGAAGCAATCCCACTAAAATCAGGGACTAGACAAGGCTGCCCTCTCTCTCCATATCTTTTCAAAATAGTACTTGAAGTTCTAGGGAGAGCAATTAGACAACACAAGGAAGTCAAAGGGATACAAATTGGAAAGGAAGAAGTCAAACTATCATTATTTGCAAATGATATGATAGTTTACTTAAGTGACCCAAAAAACTCCACTAGAGAACTTCTACAACTGATAAACAACTTCAGCAAAATGGCTGGTTATAAAATTAACTCAAGCAAATCAGTAGCCTTTTGTACTCAAAGGACAAGCAGGCTGAGAAAGAAGTTAGGGAAATAACACCCTTCACAATAGCCACAAACAACATAAAGTACCTTGGCGTAACTCTAACCAATCAAGCGAAAGATCTGTATGACAGGAACTTCAAGTCCTTGAAGAAAGAAATCGAAGAAGACCTCAGAAGATGGAAAAATATTTCTTGCTCCTGGATTGGCAGGATCTATATAGTAAAAATGGCCATCTTGCCAAAAGCAATATACAGATTCAATGCGATCCCCATCAAAATCCCAACTCAATTCTTCATAGATCTAGAAAGAGCAATTCTCAAATTCATCTGGAGCAACAAAAAACCCAGGATAGCTAAAACTATTCTCAACAATAAAAGAACTTCTGGGGGAATCAATATCCCTGACCTTAAACAGTACTACAGAGCAATTGTGTTAAAAACTGCATGGTATTGGTACAGCAACAGGCAAGTGGATCAATGGAATAGGATTGAAGACCCATAAATTAACCCACAGACTTATGGTCACTTGATCTTTGATAAAGGAGCCACAACCATCCAGTGGAATAAAGATAGCTTCTTCAACAAATGGTGCTGGTTCAACTGGAGGTCAACATGCAGAAGAATGCAAATTGACCCACTCTTATCTCTTTGCACTAAGATCAACTCCAAGTGGATCAAGGACCTCCACATAAATCCAGACACACTGAAACTATTAGAAAAGAAACTTGGGAAGACCCTGGAGGACATAGGCACAGGGGGAAAGTTCCTGTACTGAACACCAAAAGCTTATGCACTAAGACCAAGAATTGACAAATGGGACCTCATAAAATTACAAAGTTTCTGCAAGGCAAAGGACACTGTCAGAAGGACAAAACGACAACCAACAAAGTAGGAAAAGATCTTCACCAACCCCACATCCCACAGAGGGCTAATATCCAATATACACAAATAACTCAAGAAGTTAGACCGCAAAGAACCAAATAACCCTATCAAAAAATGGGGTACAGAGCTAAACAAAGAATTTTCACCACAAGAAATTCGGATGGCTGAGAAATACCTTAAGAGATGTTCAACATCATTAGTCATCAGAGAAATGCAAATCAAAACAACCCTGAGATTCCACCTCACACCAGTCAGAATGGCTAAGATTAAAAACTCAAGAGACAACAAGTGTTGGCGAGGATGTGGAGAAAGAGGAACACTCCTCCACTGTTGGTGGGATTGCAAAATGGTAAAACCGCTCTGGAAATCAGTGTGGGGGTTCCTCAGATAATTGGGCATATCCCTTCCAGAGGACCCTGGCATACCACTCCTGGGCATATACCCAGAGGATTCCCCTGCATACAATAAAGACACATGCTCCACTATGTTTATAGCAGCTTTGTTCATAATAGCCAGAAATTGGAAGGAGCCCAAATATCCCTCAAAAGAGGAATGGATACAGAAAATGTTGTATATTTATACAATGGAATACTACTCAGCAATTAAAAATAATGAATTCATGCAATTTGTAGGTAAATGGGTAGACCTGGAAAATATCATCCTGAGTGAGCTAACCCAATCACAAAAGAATACACATGAAATGCAATCACTGATAAGTGGATATTAATGAGCCCAGAAGCCCTAAATACTCAAGGCACAATTAGCAAGTCAAATGATTCGCAAGAAGAAAGGAGAGGACCCTGGTCCTGTAAAGATTGGATCCAGTTTTGTAGAGAAACCGTGGGGGGAGGGGGAATGATTGGGGAATAGTTGGGCGGAGAAGAATTATGGAACATAGGGAGGGGGGAACTGGGAAAGGGGAAAGCCTTTGGAATGTAAACATAGAATATAGAAAATTAAAAAAAAAACAAAAAAAAACAAAAAAAATACGTTGGGCACCATTTTGTTGCTACTTTGTTTCCAACCCAGTTCACCAGTAAAAGAAAGCTGTTAAACTTTCTTTTTTTGTTAAAACGCAGTTAACAAAACAAGCTACAAGCCTAGATTGGCCAGGCTTCTCACTTCACTACTCTGTTTCCATCTATTTTATCCTATTCAATTTGGGGTTTCTCCAGGCCTCCAGCTTCTTTCCCTGCCTCCTCTCCATTACTTTTTTCCATCTGTTCCTCCCCCCTCCTGTTTATGCCCTGTAGCTCCTCCCCTAGACTCTCTGCTCCTCCCACTTCCTCCTGCCCAATCATTGGCTCAAGCCTTTATTTGAAAAGTTAAGGTGGGAGAAGGTTCACAAAGCACCTCCTCATCTGCAGCCCCTGTGAGGAGTAGAATTAGCACCAAAATACAAGCCCAGGGCTATCCACAACAGTAAAGCTTCTTTTATGAATATGGCTGCTCTTTCATGTGTTTCATAGATATTCATAATTCAGAGTTCTTCTTGGTAGCATTTTCCTTTGGTGATTATGAAATGTCCTTCATTATGTTTTTTTTTTAAATAACTTTTGGTTGAAAGTAGATTTTATTTTATGTTAGTATGGCTATTCCAGCTTTTTCTTTGTGTGGGGTGGGAACTACTAGCACAGAAAATTGTTTTTCATCCCTTTACTCTGAGGTATTGGATGTCTTTGTCACTGAAGTGTATTTCATGTAGGCAGTAAAATGTTGGGTCCTCTTTACATATCCAGTCTGTTAGTCTGTGTCTTTTTGGGGGGAATTAAGTTAATTGATGGTAAGACATAATGAGGAAAAGTTATTCTTGCTTCCTGTTTTTGTTGTGGTTGTAGTTGTTGCTTTGTGATTGTGGTTGTTGTTGATAGAGCTGGAATTATGTTTGTATGACTATTTTTTGGGTGGTTTTTTAAAAGAAGATTGCTTTCTTGCTCTTTATATGGAGAAGGTTCCCTCTTTGTTTTATCAATTTTCAATCTCTGTAGGGTTGGTTTGGTGGAAAGATATTGTGTAAATGTGTTTTTGTCATGGACTATTTTGGTTTCTCCATTTATGGTTATTTAGTGTTTTGCTGGGTATAGTAGCCTGGGTTGGCATTTGTGTTCTCTTAGAGTCTCTATAAAATCTGCCAAGGATCTTCTAGCTTTTATAGTCTCTGGTAAGAAGACTGGTTTACTTATGATAGGTCTAATATTATATATTGCTTGACTTTTTCTTACTGTTTCAATGTTCTTCCTTTATTCATTACATTTGGTGTTTTGACTATTATTGACAGGAGGAATTTTCTTTCTGGTCCAGTCTGTTAGGAGTTCTGTATGCTTCTTGTATATTCATGGGCATCTCTTTCTTTAGTTAGGGAAGTTGTCTTCTATAATTTTGTTGAAGATATTAATGGCCTTTAAAGTTGGGAATCTTCACTTTCTTTTATAACTATTGTCCTTAGGTTTGGTTTGCTAATTGTGTCCTGGATTTCCTGGAAATTTGGGGTTAGGGGAACTTTGCAATTTGCATTTTATTTGACTGTTGTTTCAGTGCTTCTAATGTATCTTCTGCAACTGAGATTCTTTCTACTATCTCTTGTATTCTGTTGGTGATGATTTCATCTATGATTTATCTCTTTCCAAGCTTTTCTATCTCTAGGATTGTCTCCCTTTGTGATTTCTTTATTGTTTCCTTTTTCCATTTTTCCATCCTGGATGGCTTTGTTCAATTCCTTCACCTGTTTGTTTATATTTTCCTGTAATTCTTTAACTGATTTCTGTGTTCACTCTTTCTACCTGTTTTCTGTGTTGTCCCTTATTTCATTAAGAGAATTATTTATGTCCTCCTTAAAGGCCTCTGTCATAATCATGAGATGTGAATTTAAATTAGTGTGCCTTTTCTGGTGTGTTGGAGTATCCAGTCCTCACTGTGTGGGAGAATTGGGTTCTGATGATGCCAAGGGGCCTTGGTTTCTGTTGCTTATGATTTGATTTGGCCCTTGGCTTTTGCCATCTTGTAATCTATGATTTTCGCTGGTCTTGCAGTATTGACTGTGGCTTGTCACTCTTTCAACAATGTTTGTCAGTACTCCTGGGAAAACAGATCTTTCCAAGAGAAATTTGGGTATGGAGAGCTGTGTCTCAGGGTCAGCTCTGGAGTGCAAAGAGAAATGCAGAAAGATATTTTCCCAGGCCTCTCATCAATTCCTTTTAATTTAGGGTCCTAGGTGATTCCCTATGAGCAGAAGTGTTGATCCTCCCTGTGTTCACAGTTATGTCAGCACTCCTGGTAGCCCAGATCTCTTCTGGACTTATTTGTGTATGGAAAATTGAGGCACAAGATCACCTCTTGGAGTTGTTGCACAGGATCATCCAATGCATATGTTTTTTATTGGTTAATATAATTGATTACTTTTAAAATGTTATCCTTCTTCCTAGTTTCACCTCCTTTTCCTTATCTGGTATTAGTGGAAAGGAAGGCCCTTGGTCCTGTGGAGGCTTGACAGCACCGCATAGAATAAGGCTTGGGTGGTGTAGAAGTTGTGCATGGCTGTTTGTGGGAGATTCCACACAAAAACATGGGGAAGGGGATAGGGATTTTGGAACCATGATTTTCTTTTAATCTTAGGAAAAGTTCATTATTTTATAAATGTATTATATAAATATTCATCAAACAACTCATTCTTAATTTATCCTACCTTCTATCTCTATACCACTGAATCGTGTAATTTATTATTTATAAATGATGTAAAAGAAACTGATGCTCCATATATATTCCTTTTAGATTAATCAGTTTAAGAAGGAAAAGTTATGAATTGCTACCACCTGAATGTTACATATATGATATTACATTATGTAGTAAATATGTGACATTCATTGCATTGCATTGTAATTCAAAATAATAAGGTGCCTGAAATTGTTAACTAATGCTGGTTATCAGAGGAATATTTATAACCATATCTATTACTGTCCAATATATCAATTTATGGGTCATTATACATATGAAATATAGATGAAGTATACAAACAGAAATACACACTCATATGTCTATGAGGCATAGAGCTTCCAGAAAAGAAATTATATGCAAATAATATTTGCAGGATGAATTGTAAGTTCTGGTCATTATGTGTAGATAGAGACAAAGAGCTCAACGTTCAAAGCAAACAAAGTACATTATATATTTCATCAACTGGCATGAATAAGTATGACTGCACGTTACCCTTGTCTGTGAGTAGTGAAATTCTTGTTTTGAGGAATTATTTAATGAGAGAATATGAATACCATTTTTCCGCATACATTTATTGTTGGTGTTGTTGTTTAATAAATACTTTTAGGTCTTCCATTCCCTATGAAGGTGTTTTGTTCCATCACAATCATAATTTAATGGCGAACAACTATTAGCTAAATGATTATGATATCTTATAAGGTTTTATTGTTTTTCACCAGCAGATATGGAACAGTGTGTGAGGTGTCTAGATGATGAGTATGTCAACTTGGAACAAACCCACTGCCTCCAAAGAGCTGTGACATTTCTGGCTTATGAAGATCCACTGGGAATAGCTCTAGGCTCCACTGCTCTGTCCTTCTCAGCCATCACAATTCTTGTACTCATTACTTTTGTGAAGTACAAGGATGCTCCTAATGTGAAGGCTAATAAAAACATTCTCAGCTACATCCTGCTCATTTCTCTACTGTTCTCATTTCTCTGCTCATTGCCTTTGGTTGGACACCTGCATCCTGCAGCAGATCCCATTTGCAGTGTTTTTCACAGTGGCTATTTCTCCAGTGTTGGCCAAAACAATAACTGTGGTCATGGCTTTCAAGCTCACTACTCCACATAGAAGGATGAGACAGATGCTGATATCGGGGTTACCTAACTTGGTCATTCCCACTTGTACCCTGATCCAACTTGTTCTCTGTGGCATCTGGTTGGTAGCATCTCCTCTGTTTATTGACAGTCATTTACAATCTGAATATGGGAAAACTGTCATTATTTGCAACAAAGGCTCAGTCATTGCCTTTCATATTGTCCTGGGATACTTGGGTTCCTTGGCTCTGGGGAACTTCACTGTGGTTTTCCTGGCTAGGAATCTTCCTGACAGATTCAAGGAAGCCAAGTTCCTAACTTTCAGCATGCTGGTGTTCTGCAGTGTTTGGATCACCTTCCTCCCTGTCTACCCAACACCCTGGCCCTGCTCCCGCGTCTAGCCTCCTGGAACCACTTCATTTTCTTTCTTTCATTTTTATGAATGAAAGTTTGTTGGGAGTTTGAATGCACTTGTATCAGGGGCGTGGCAGAGGCAGGAGGGAGGTGAGTGCATGCATCCTTTCAGTGACTGTTAGGATGGCCGCTCTACCCAGGCACGGGATGGTGGACTGCAATCACAAAGACAAAGACCCTGGAGAGTTTACAGAGGTCTGGGGTGGCGCTTTTCCAAAGAAAATAAATGATCAAGTTGGAGCTGGCTGGGCTCAACGGCTGTAGTTTTCTTTATATTTCTTTAACTTATATGTTTGTTGTTTTGATTATTATGTGGCAAAGTGACTCTTTGCCAATCTGTTTGATATTTTGAATGTTTCTTCTACATTAAGAGCCACCTTCTTTAGTTTTAAAAACTTTTCATTTATGATTTTATTGGAAATGTTTTCTAGACATTTATGCTGATTGATCTTCTTGATGCTTGCTCTCACTCACTCCTTCTCCTTCTGAGGTGTTCCCTGTGGCTTTGCAGACTTGAATGGTTCTCTGTGTCCTGCTCTGATCTCCACTGTTGACTGTTGTGAGGGGACCTCAGGGAAGATCTGAAATCTGGACAAGTTAAGCACAGGATCACCACCCACAATGGGTAGGGACATGTGGCTGAGCCGTGGGAGCTGTGGTGCTAGGTCCTCTATGGGGTTGGATAGGAAGCATCAGCCAGATGTGACCTCCTGTGAAGTTTCTAGTTGTGCTTCTTACCTTCTTGTTCAGGCCATGACCTCTGAATAACTTCAGTATGATGGCTGATTGTAATTCTGTCCAAACCATCTGGACCAGTTGCTTTTCTGGAGATGCATGGCTGGTTTCTGTGACTCTGCAGCACCTGTGTCCAGACCTTTTTGTCTTTTATTTTATACATTAAGAGCACAGGGTTAGGCCTGGAGAGATGGCTCAGAGGTTAAGAGCTCTGGCTTTTCATACACATGTCATGGGTTCAATTCTTAGCAACCACATAGTGGCTCATAACTATATGTAATGGGATCTGGTGACCTCTTCTGACCTGCAGGAATACATGCAGGGAGAACATTGTATAAGTAATGAATTAATTCCTTTAAAAAAGTAGACAGATAGGAATTTAATAGTTCTGATTTCATACATTGCTCATTCTTTTGTTTAGTTTGCTATTTTTTCTGCTTTAGTATTTTTATATTTCTTTTACTTATATGTTTACTGTTTTGATTATTATGTGACAAAGGGACTTTTTCCCAATGTTTGGTATTTTTGATGCTTCTTGTACATTAACAGGCACCTGTTTTAGTTTAGGAAATTTTTATATTTATGATTTCATTTAAAATATTTTCTAGACCTTTATGCTGGTTGATCTTCTTCCTCCTCCTCCTCCTCCTCCTCCTTCTTCTTCATTCTCCCTCTCTAACATATCCTGAGAAACTAAACTGAAACATGTAAGTCTGACGCAAAAGAGGTTGTTTGTGGGAAAGGAGACAAGTGAGAACCTGAGGATGGTGACTTCTTTCCTGACTGGTATTACTTATCTTCTTGTGCTGGTGTCTAGGAATATGCATTTATTGTGATTATAGGTGTAGGTAAGGTTTCTCAGTTTCTCTTGTTTTGGTGGGAGTTTTATTCCCGTGTTACAGTTTTCTGTATACATTTTTAGAGTTTTGGCTAAGTATTGCCCCTTTTATTGACCTGTTTGTTATGTTCAAGAGAGATTGGTGGTCAATGTTGAAAGCTAGGAGAAGAGATGGGCAGGAAGAGATAATGTTCTCAATCTCAAGGAGACATAGTCAGGAGAGAGGTGAAGCTGCCAGCATTTCAACATTTCAGAGCTACTTTCTTCTGAAAGAGCCTCGGTTTAGGGTGTGCTCTCATCAGAATGGCAGTAGCTATGTCTCTGTGAGAGAGTGTTCATGATTCTGAGTGTGACAATATTTATAAGCAAGTGGGCCTGGGATGGGTGAGAGAGCTACCTGAGCATGGGACACTGACCAAGCAGGAGAGCAAGGCAGGAGACAACGTTTATCCATGCTTTTACCTTCAGTATGGAGCTTCAGTTTCTACTCTAAGTTCCCAAAGTGATGACCTGTGATCTGACAGAACCATTCACAACAACCGTTTATTATCTGAGATGCCTTTGCTCAGAGGACTCCATCACAGCAGCAGAGTAGCAAGTTAGAACAAAACAACAAGAACAACAACAAATAACAAAAACAAAAACAAAAAAATCAAAAGTGTTATCAATAAGAGATTTTTGCTGTTGGACAGAATCTATGTTCTCTTTGCAGTAATGTGAAAAATATGAGAATTTGAGATGCCAAAGGGCATAGAAAGCTGTAGATGGAGCTTCATCAGCTGGACTTGGAATATTGGATTGTTGATATTATGCAGCCAGAGGAAATTGAGATCATAGTGTTTGAGTGAAAAGTAGACTTTGTGTAAACTTTATCAGGAGTCATTTGTGCGGCATTTTCGCCAAAAACCTTTCCTACTTAGTTTATAACCTGAAATATTGAGTGTGGTAAAATTTGAAAATAATGGGCTGATTTCTGTATTTTCATTCTATCAATATGTATTTGTTCACTTTTTTGAATTATTTGTTTTTTATTCATTTATTTATTTAATTTAGATTCCAATTGCTACCATCTCTCCATTATACCTTACAAAGACCTTCCCATAACTGCTTTTATCTCTTCAAGGACGGTGGGGTCCACTTGAGCATACACCAACCATGGCATTTCAAATTTCTGCATGATTAGGCACATCCTCTGTTACTGAGGTCAGACAAGGCAGTCAAGTTAGGGAAACAGTTTGGACAGAGAGGCAACAGCATAAGGGACGTCTTTGGATCCATTTGTTCGGTGAACTGTATGAAGACTGAGTAGTTGATACTACATATATGATGGGGACTCAGTCCATCCTGTGTATGCTCTTTAGTTGATGCCTCAGTCTCTGAGAGTCTCCTAGTGTCTGGGTTAGTTGACTCTGAGGGTCTTCTTATGGACTTCCTGTTCCTTCAGAGAGGCCTTCAATCCTTTCCCCAACTTTTGAAAAGACTTGCTGACCCCTGTCCAGTGTTTGGCTGTGGGTCTCTGCATCTGTTTCAGTCAGGTGCTGGGGGGAGACTCTCAGAGGACAAGTATGCTAAGCTACTCTCTGGAAGTATAAGATAATATATCCTCAGTAATGTCAGGAGTGGTGCTTGCCCATGGGGTGGGTCTCAATTGGGCAGTCTGGCTACTCCCTCATTCTCTGCTCCATCTTTTCACCTGCATTTCTAGTAGACAGGACAAAATTTGGTGGAAATATTTTTGGTTCAGTTGGTGTCCGTAACTCTCTACTAGGAGCTCCTGCCTGACTGCAAGCTGTAGCCTCTTCAGGGTCCATATCTCATTACCATGCATTTCTGCTAAGGTTCCCCTTATACACTCCTTGGTGCCCTCCAATTTGTCATCTCTGGCACATCCTAAAGATACCCCACTCTTCCACCCCTACCTGCTGCAGATTTTAATTCATTTTCCTGGTCCTCTCCTTCTCTTTTTCTCTCACCACACCTGTTCCTGTTCTCCCCCTTCCCCTTTCTTATCTCTTCTCTTATCCACTTCTCTCCCATCTGCCTCCTATGACTGTTTTATTCCCCCTTCTGAGTGAGATACAAACATGCTCATATAGGTCTTCCTTTTTGTTTTTGGTTTTTTGAGAAAGGTTTTCTCTGGTTATCCTTGGCTCTTCTGGAACTCACTCTGTAGACCAGGCTGGCCATGAACTCAAGTGATCCACCACCCTCTGCCTCCAAACTGCTGGGATTAAAGACATTGCCACCAATGCCCACCTGGGTCTTCCATCTTCTTTCACTTCTTTTAGTCTATGGAAAGTAGTGTGGGTATCCTGGACTCTATGGTTATTATTCACTTGTAAGTGAATATACATAAATGTTTATATGGTTGGCCTTTGTGTGTCTGAGTTACCTCAGTCCAGATGAGACTACCTAGTTGTATCCAAGTAAGAACTGATGAATTTGCATTCTTCTAAGTGCTGACCTCCAATTGAAACAGCACAATTTCTTTAACATGCTCTCTTTTTCCACTGGGACTCTTTAGCTCCTTTGTCATAGTTTAAGAGTCCATAGGTGTGTGGGTTCATTTCCAGTTCCTCAATTTTACTCCAGTGGTCTACCTGACCCATCTCAGTAACAATGCCATGCATTTTTTTTCATATTGCTCTTTAGTACTGCTTGAGATTAGGGATGGTGATTCCCCCAGAACTTCTTTATTCTTGAGAATAGATTTGCTGTCCTGGCTTATTTTCTAATTACAAATAAATTTGAGAATTGCTCTTTTTGACTCTTTTTGACTCTATGAGGCACTGGCCTTGAAATCAAGTGATCCACCACCATCTGCCTCCAAAGTGCTGGGATTAAAGGCATGTGCCACCACTGCCCAGCTGGGTCTTCCATCTTCTTTCACTTCTTTTGGTCTATGGAATGTAGTGTGGATATCCCGGACACTATGGTTATTATTCATTTGTAAGTGAATATACATATACATATACATATACATATACATATACATATACATATACATACATACGTGTGTGTGTGTGTGTGTGTGTGTGTGTGTGTGTGTATTTGGCATTTTTGTGTCTGAGTTACCTCAGTCCGGATGAGAGTGTCTAGTTCTATCCATTTGGCTGAAATATTCATGGTGTCCTTGTTTTTAAAAGCTGAATAGTTTTCCATTTTGAAAATGAAGCACATTTTCTGAGTCCATATGTCTGTCACTTATTCTTCCACTACAGTTTCAGATTGCACTATTCTAGCCATCTTTTGGCAGAGTCAGAGCCTCAGTTAAGGCACTGACAGTTGCATTGAACTTGTGAGGATGATGCTTAAGTTGCATTTAGGGCCCAGAAGGTATTTTTTTCCCGGCCAGCAGGTCCAGTTATTCCAGGGTCCCCGGAGACACGCTACCTAGGGGTCATGGAGGGGAGGAGAGAAAGAAGTAGACCCTGCAAGAAGCTTTGTCAGAGTCTCGTTTAATATTTGGAAAGCAATGGCTTATAAGCAGTAAGGAGGGGAAGTGGGACAAAGGCAGTAAATCTTGAAACAGTCAGATGGAATGTCTTGGGATGTGGGGATAAGGACACTTAGGTTGAAGCCCAGTTTATCAATTAACTGGTTCCTGTAAGGAGGTCCGGTATCTAAATAATCAGCCAGTTTATTGCTTCATCCAGTTCCTGGTACAGCACATGAAAGAAGGTGAGATAGGAGCACTTGTAAGATGTTTGCACTCCAGTCCTTAATTAAGGCATTCAGGTGGTGAGAGCAGAGGCAACAGGCGAGAAAGGGAGAGGACTTATTTAGGGGAGGAAGACAGGAAGACGCCAGTTCAGATGGCTCAGGGCTTGGTGAAGATTGTCCAGGGATGCCCCTTATCTTTATGGCTTGTTGGTTCCTGGAATCTTCCTGTGCCATTAGTTTGTGGGAAAGGCTTTTGTTTAACAATCTCACAATCCTGCAACAGCCATCTCAGGGCTGAGCATTTGTGGCTGTGTAGCTTAGAATGACTCCTTACAGGTATTGATATACCTAAGGCATTGATAAATCTGCTAAAAAGAGAAGCAAACATGGAGAGGAAATACCAAAACTGAGAGATATATGAAGTGTTACAGGAAGAGGATCACCTCAGCCTTTAGAAAATGTAGTCCAATGTGAGAATAAGACAAAGCTACAGGATTTGGTGTTTGTCAGGCTGTTTTTCTTGCCTTGGTCCAATCTTTGCTCCATATGTGCACATTCCTATTTATTGCAAGGAAAAGGAGAATTCTGTGTCATTGCATGTTGGAAACTTACAACATGCTTTCTGATTATACAATATGTGGCTTTCAATATATTTCCTTGAATATCAGAGGATATTGGTTCTCAAACTTCTTTATGAGGTGTGAACAAACATTAACTAAGAAATATTTCATCAAATGCCACTGACAGACCTTGGTAATGCAGAATTTTGAAGGGCTGACTACTCTGTCTTGGCAGAGATTATCAGTCAACTATTCCCCATAGTGTGTCCTTTTCGGGACAGTGTCTGTAGATGAAATGAGCCAATTCTTGCCTGGTGACTGTCTCACCACAACTGAAGCAACTCCATAGATGCTCAAGTTCTTCTTTGAATTCAAGAAAGGGGTGCTGTCAGGAGCAGACAGGTCTCCAGTCAAATGATCTTTAATAAAGAAATGTCAATAAACATCATATCCTGTGGACTTCAGACACCTTTGAAGAACATCTTTCTACCTAAAACATCTCTGAACTATTAAGCCTTGACTATTCTCGGCTGTTTCTAATCGAAATAACTCATGAACATCCTTTTAACTAACTCACCACCACAAGTTTGCTCTCTGGCACTTAACATGTATTACTTAATCATCTAAAAGCAGTTTATACTAGCATTATAGAAGGACTGGGTCTAAGCTTTGTATTCTTAAATGTGTTATATAGGCACAATGCCTACATGGGGATAACAATATTATTCTTAGTCTTATATCAATAATAAATTTATACCTATGCCAAAAGGCATAGGCCCCCTTTTCGTATTACTTTGGTTTTTTAAACAGTCATTTCTGAGATGTTCCCACTCACCACAATTAAAACATTTGAAATCCTGGGTCATTCTAGTTGTCTACGGCAGTTTCTCCTTTTACAGTCATGTCACCATGCTGGCCTTCACCACACCTTTGACATATTCCAAAAGGCATAGGCCCCCTTTTGATATTACTTTTTTTTTCTACACTCATTTCTGAGAAGACCCCACTCATCACAATTAAAACATTTGAAACCTTGGGTCATTTCTAGGTGTCTAGTGGCAGCTTTTCCTATTACTGTCATATCAGGTGAGCAAGATCCATCATCAATTGTATATCTAATCCACTGGTCTATTGATGCTTACCTTGCCCTCAGTGGTCTGATTACTTCTTTGCATTTAGTATTTGCATTCTCAAAAGCTAAAGAGTCAATTATTGCCTTCCTTGCTGCAGAATCTGATATACTCCTTTCCACAGCTGAGGCTAGTCTTTGTAAAAAGTCAGGGAAGGTTTCTTGTGGACCTTCTATGACTTGAGTAAATGGCTCAAGTCTTTTCCCTGATTCTGTAACTTTGTCCCAGGCCCTTAAAGCTGACAATCGACACAAGGCTAGGGTTTCTTCATCATATATAGCCTGCACTTCTACCTCAGCAAAGTGACCCTCACCAAGCAGTTGGTCTATGGAAATCTCTCTACCCCTGGCTCTATTTTGTTGTGCAATCTCCCTCGCCCCATCTCTCCACCATGTGACCCATTGTAAATTAGCAGCAGGTTCTAGTATTGCTCTTGCCATATCCTTCCAGTCTTGTGGGATTATTCTATTTTTAATGGCCCAAGAAGTCAGGATTGGCTTTACAAATGGTGAATGCATTCCAAAATTCGTGACACTTTCCTTAAATTCTCTTAGATGTAACACATCCACAGGATTCCATTCGAATTCGATGATCACCCTGTGGATGATCATCATCTGGAGGTCTTTGTTGTATATTGACTGGATAGACTAAAGTTTGTTTTTTAATAACCTTTGGTTGGGTTTCTCTGCTTTTATCTTCTATCTCTACCAGCCTTGTCTAGTCCCTAATTTTAGTGGGATTGCTTCCAGTTTCTCTCCATTTAGTTTGATTTTGGCTACTGGTTTTCTGTGTATTGCTTTTACTATGTTTTTATTTGGGTCTTTCCAAGACTTTTATCATGAAGGGTTGTTGGATTTTGTCAACTGCTTTCTCAGCATCTAATGAAATGATCATGCGTCTATTTTCTTTGAATGTGTTTATATAGTGGATTATGTTGATGAATTTCCTTACATTGAACCATCTCTGTCTCCCTGGAATGAGGCCTACTTGATCATCCTGAACATTTTGTTATATTCTTGAATTCAGTTTTGGAGGAGTTAACTAAGTATATTTGCATCAATATTTATATGGGAAATTGGTCTGAAGTTCTCTTTCTTTGCTGGGTCTTTGCTTGATTTTGGTATTGACATAACTTTGGATTCATAGATCGAATTTGGAATTGTTTTTTCCTGTTTCTATTTTGTACAATAGTTGGGAGTGTATTGGTATTGGGTTTTCTTTGAAGATATGATAGAATTCTGTACAAAAATTGTCTGGTTCTGGACTTTTCTTGGTTGGGAGAATATTAATGATAGGTTCTATTTCTTTTGGGGTTATGGGACTGTTTAGACCATTTATTTAATCCTGGTTTAAATCTGTATTTGGTATCTATCTAGAAAAATTTCAGTTTCATCCATATTTTTCAGTTATGTTGAGTATAAGCCTTTATAGTACCATCTGATGATTTTTTGAATTTCCAGTTTCCATTATTATGTCTCCCTTTTCATTTCTGATTTTTTTTATTTGGATCCTGTCTTTGTGTTTTCTGGTTAGTCTACCTAAGAGCTTATCTATCTTGTATTTTTGGTCAAAGAATCACCTTCTGGTTTTGTTGATTCTTTGTATAGTCCTGTTTTTTTCTACTTGGTTGATTTCAGATCTGACTTTGAATATTTCCTGCTGTCTACTCCTCTTGGGTGTTTTTGCTTCTTTTTGTTCTAGATCTTTCAGATGTACTGTTAATCTACTAGTATATGCTCTCTGCAGTTTGTTTTGGGAGGCACTCAAAGCTGGGAGCTTTACTCTTAGCACTGTTTTCAAGGTGACCCATTTGTTTTGGTATGTTATGCCTTCATTTTCATTAAATTCTAATGAGACTTTTATTTTTTTATTTCTTCCTTGTACAAGTTATAATTTAGGAGGGTATAGTTCAGCTGCCATGTGTATGTGGTCTTTATGTAGTTTTTGTTGTCGTTGTTGTTGCTGTTCCTGTTATTGAAGACCAACCTTAGCTAGAGGTGATCTGTGAGAACGAATGGGATAATTTAAATCTTCCCAAATGTGTTGAGGCCTGATTTGGGGCATTATATTGTCAGTTTCAGAGAGGGACCATATAGGTGCTGAGAAGAATTTATTTTAGTTTGCTTTAGTATGAAATGTTCTGTAGACATCAGTTAAATACATTTGGTCCATAACTTTTTCTAGTTTCACTGTGTCTCTGTAAAAAGTTGGTTTCCCTTATCTGTCCATTGATGAGAGTAGGGTATGGAAGACTCTCACTATCATTTTGAGGTGGTAATGTGTGCTTTGAGAATTAGTATTGTTTCTGTTATGAATGTGGCAGCCCTTGCATGTGAATCATATATGTTCAGAATTAAGAGTTCTTCTTTGGTAGCATTTTCCATTGATTAATATGAAATGTCCTTCATTATGTTTTTTAATTACTTTTGGTTGAAAGTAGATTTTATTTTATATTATTATGGCTATTCCAGCTTTTTTGGGGGGACTACTAGCACAGAAAATTGTTTTCCAGCCCTTTTCTCTGGGGTATTGGCTATCTTTGTCACTGAAGTGTGTTTCATGTAGGCAGCAAAATGTTGGGTGCTGTTTACCTATCCAGTCTGTTAGTCTGTGTCTTTTTGTTGGGGAATTGAGTTTATTGACATTAAGACATAATAAGGAAAATTTATTCTTGCTTCTGGTTTTTGCTGTTGTTGTTGTTGTTCTGTGGTTGTAGTTGTTGTCTTTAGAGGTAGAATTATGTTTGCATGACTATCTTTTTTGTGTTTGTTAGAAGAAGATTGCTTCCTTGCTTTTCATGTGGAGAAGTTTCTCTCTTTTGTTGGATTTTTCAATTTTTATTCTTTGTAGGGCTGGATTGGTGGAATGATATTGTGTAAATCTGTTTTTTTCTTGGAATAGTTTGGTTTCCCCATCTATGGAAATTGAGAGTTTTGCTGGATATAGTATCTTGGGTTGGCATTTGTGTTTTCTTAGGGACTGTATGACGTCTGCCAAGGATCTTCTGGCTTTCATATTCCCTTCTGAGAAGGCTGATGTAATTCTGATAGGTCTGATATTATATATTACTTGACTTTTTTCTTACTGCTTTAATATTCTTTCTTTTTTCATTGCACTTGGTGTTTTGAATATTATTGACAGTAGGAATTTCTGCTCTGGTCCAGTGTATTTGGATTTCTGTAGGCTTCTTGTGTATTCATGTGCATCTCTTTCTTTAGGTTAGGGATGTTTTCTTCTTTATTCTGTTGACAATATTAATAGCCTTTTTACTTGGGAATTTTTACTTTCTTCTATACCTATTATGCTTAAGTGTTGTCTTCATTGTGTCCTGGGTTTCCTGGGAATTTTGGGTTAGGGGAATTTTACATTTGGCATTTTATTTGACTGTTGTGTTTTCTAAAGTATCTTCTGCCCTTGAGATTCTACTATCTTTTGTATTCTGTTGGTGATGCTTTCATCTATGTTTTCTTATCTCTTTCTCAGCTTTTCTATCTCTAAGATTGCCTCTCTTTGTAATTTCTTTATTGTTTCCATTTTCCATTTTCCATCCTAAGTAGCTTTGTTCAATTCCTTCACCTTTTTGGTTGTGTCTTCCTGTAGTTCTTTAAGGGATTTTATTTTATTTTATTTTATTTTATTTTATTTTATTTTATTTTATTTTATTTTATTTTATTTTATTTTATTTTTTTATTTAATTTATTTAATTTTTTGTTTGTTTTTTTGGAATTTGAATTTTTCGATACAGGGTTTCTCTGTGCAGCCCTGGCTGTCCTGAAACTCACTCTGAAAACCAGGTTGGCCTCAAACTCAGAAATCTGCCTGCCTCTGCCTCCCAGAGTGCTGGGATTACAGACCTGCGCCACCACCACCTGGCAGGGATATTTTATTGTTTCCTCTTTTTAACCTGTTTATCTGTGTTGTCCTGTGTTTATTTAGGGGATTATTTATGTTCTTCATAAAGTGTTCTGTCATAATCATGAGATGTGATTTTAAATGTCTTGCTTTTCTGGTGTGTTAGGATATCCAGGCCTCCCTGTGTTGAGAGAACTGGGTTTTCATGATGCCAAGGAGCCTTCGTTTCTGTTGCTTATGTTCTGGCATTTGCCTCTTGCCATCTGGTAATCTGTGATATTAGCTGGTCTTGCAGTATTGACTGTGGCTTCTCCATCAAGCATGTGTGTCGGTATTCCTGGGAGAACAGATCTTTCCAGGAGGAATTTGGGTATGGAGAGCTGTGGCACAGGGTCAGCTCTGGGGTGCAGAGAAACTCAGAAAGATATTTTCCCAGGTTTTTCCTCAATTCCTGTAAACTCATGGTCCTGGGTGGTTCCGTAGAGGCAGAAGTGTTGGTCATCCCTCTGCTCACAGAAATGTCAGCACTCCTGGGAGCCCAGATCTCTCCTGGAGGTATTTGGTTATGGAAAACTGTAGCACAGGATCAACTTGTGATGCTGTTGCACAGGATCAGCTAATTTATATATTTTATTGGTTATTGTAATTGATTCAATTTCAAATGTTATCCATCTTCCTAGTTTCCCATCCTCTGCCTTATCTGGTATTAGTGGGAGGAAGGCCCTTGGTCTGCTTGACTGCACAGCTTAGAATAAAGATATGGTGGTGTGGCAGGGTTTATGGGTATGTGTGGGATATTCTGCACAATAGCATAGGAAAGAGCAAAGGGATAGTGAGTCCAAGATTTTCTTTTGTTGTTGTTGTTGTTTTTGTTTTTGTTTTGTTTTTTGTTTTTCAAGACAGGGTTTCTCTGTGTAGCCCTGGCTGTCCTGGAACTCACTTTGTAGACCAGGCTGGCCTTCAACTCAGAAATCTGCCTGCCTCTGCCTCCCAAGTGCTGGGATTAAAGGCATGCACCACCAGGCCTGGCCCAAGATTTTCTTCTAAACTTAGGAAAAAAATCATTATTTTATAAGTGTATTTATATGACATACTTTTCCATATTCATCAGACAGCTCTTTCTTGATTTACCATACGTTCTATCTCTATATCATTCAATGTTCTAACTTTTTATTAATAAATGATGAAAGAGAAACTGATGTCACATAAATATTCCTTTTAGATTAATCAGTTTAAGAAGGAAAAGTTATGAATTGCTATATCCTGAATGTTACCTATATAATATTATATTATATAGTAAATATTGTGTGATATTCATAGCATTGCAGTGTAATTCAAAATGATAAAGTGCCTGAAATTGTGAACTAATGTTGGTTATCAGAGTAATTTTTATAACCATATCTATTAATGTACCATATATCAATTTATGGTTTATTATACATATGATGTATACATGAAGTATACACACACACACACACACACACACACACACACTCATATTTTATATTATTTATGCATTGTTTCAGGTTCCTTTCTTCATGTGTAGTGTGCCCTGTACTGCTGGATTCAGGAAAATTCATCAGGAATAAAAGGCAGACTGCTGCTTTGATTGTGTTCAGTGCAAATAAAATGAGGTTTCCAATGAAACAGGTACATGCTTGGATTCAGAAGAAAAGTTGATGAATTTGAATACATTCTCTTTCCAAACTAGAAATACCATATGGCTTAAATGATACTGAAGTCCTAAAATCTCCGTGTTTCAGAACTTTATCAATTATATAGTATGAACTTCTTTTGGATCCATCAAATAACCTGCCATATCCTCTACAAACTATGCATCTCTAATAATGTGGTTGTTACTGATTTTATATTATGTGGAAAATGTTTACGGAGACAAACATGTGTAACAATGTTAAACAAAAACTTTAGGCATAATCCATGCATATGTATATTTTTCTTTAATATTTTATACATAGAAATTTGACGACATGGCCAGTCCACAATCCAGCCCCCCTCCCCCCCCCGCATGCACACTCCCAGCTTAGTCCTTGGCAAAGGCCAGTTGCTCAGAGAAACAGTTCTGTAATGAAATATATCTTAAGAGCTTAGATGGTTTAAAGGGTTAAGCATTACCTATCAAAGAATTAGGGCAAGAGTGAAGATTTAAAGAATCCAATTAGAGATGGGGCAGTGCTTATCATCCATAACAGCCTAGCTAAGGAAAGAGGGATGAATGTGAATATCCATTACCTTCATGGCACTGAAGGAAGAGTTGGGAAGAAAGAGATTGTACCACAATGATAGGGACATGCATATGTCTATGAGGCATAGATCTTCAAGAAAAAAATATATTTGTATGCAAATAACATTTGCATGATGAATTATAAGTTCTTGTCATTCATTATGTGTAGATAGAGACAAAGAACACAACTTTCAAAGCAAACAATGTACATTATGCATTTCATCAACTGGCATCAATAACTATGACTTCACATTACCCTTGTCTGTGAGTAGTGAAATTCTGGTTTTGAGGAATTATTTAATAAGAGATTATAAATATCATTTTTAACGTATGGTTTTTTTTGGTCATTTAGTAAATACTTTTTGCTGTTCTATTCCTTATGATGGTGTTTTGTTCCATCACAAACCATAGTTTAATGGAGTACAACTATTAACTAAATGATTATGATATCTTATAATGTTTTATTGCTTTTCACCAGCAGATATGGAACAGTGTGTGAGGTGTCCAGATGATAAGTATGCCAACTTAGAGTAAACGCACTGTCTCCAATGAGCTGTGACATTTCTGGCTTATGAAGATCCACTGGGAATAGCTCTAGGATCCACTGCTCTGTCCTTCTCAGTCATTACAATTCTAGTACTCCTGACTTTTTGTGTAGTATAAGGATGCTCCTTTTGCGAAGGCCAACAACCACATTCTCAGATACATCCTGCTCATCTCTCTAGTGTTCTCTTTTCTCTGCTCATTGCCCTTTGTTGGACATCCCAACCAGGCCACCTGCATCCTGCAGCAGATCACATTTGCAGTGTTTTTCACAGTGGCTATTTCTCCAGTGTTGGCCAAAACAATAACTGTGGTAATGGCTTTCAAGCTCACTACTCCAGGGAGAAGGATGAGAGGGATGCTGATATCGGAGGCACCTAACTTGGTCATTTCCACTTGTGTCCTGATCCTACTTGTTCTCTGTTACATCTGGTTGGTAACATCTACTCTGTTTATTGACAGAAATTTACAATCTGAACATGGGAAAACTGTCATTATTTGCAACAAAGGCTCAACCATTGCCTTCCATGTTGTCCTGGGATACTTGCGTTCCTTGGCTCTGGGGACTGTCACTTTGGTTTTCCTGGCTAGGAATCTTCTTGACAGACTCAATGAAGCAGAGTTGCTAACTTTCAGCATGCGGGTGTTCTGCAGTGTCTGGATCACCTTCCTCCCTGTTTACCATAGCACCAGGGGGAAGATCATGGTGGTTGTGGAGGTCTTCTCCATCTTGGCTTCTAGTGCAGGGTTGCTCGGGTCTTTTCCCAAAAATGTTATGTTATTTTAGTTAGACCACATTCAAATTTTGTACAGAAGTACAAAGATAAATTGCTTCTTTGAAAGTTTCATAGCATGAAAATGTCAGATGATACTCAACATATTTTTACTTTTTCTTAACCAAGGTAATACTTAATGTTATAAAATATTTAAGGAATAAACAAATTTGAACTTGCAAATAAGACAGCACTCTCCATTGTCATACCAATTAACAAAATTTGGTGGAAAATATTTTCATAAGTATGTACACAATCCTGAATATATAGAGAAGAAGGAATCTCGATCTTGTCTGCAGCTTCCCATCCAGCTGGTAGCAGGTCAGCCAGACCTAGCCAGCCTGCCAGGTGCTGAGACCCTGCCTGCGGAACCAGGTACCAGAGACAGCCCGAGTTTAAGACCTCCGGGGACTCAGGTCTGGGGCAGGAACTGCGCACAGCCTAGCAGTTTGGAGTACAGTGGCCGTGCCTGCGCTCTGCGCTCGCAGGCCAGACCCCAAACCCCCTGCAGGCAGCGCCATCTTGTCTGCAGCTTCCCATCCAGCCGGTAGCAGGTCAGCCAGACCTAGCCAGCCTGCCAGGTGCTGAGACCCTGCCTGCGGAACCAGGTACCAGAGACAGCCCGAGTTTAAGACCTCCGGGGACTCAGGTCTGGGGCAGGAACTGCGCACAGCCTAGCGGTTTGGAGTACAGCGGCCGTGCCTGCGCTCTGCGCTCGCAGGCCAGACCCCAAACCCCCTGCAGGCAGCGCCATCTTGTCTGCAGCTTCCCATCCAGCCGGTAGCAGGTCAGCCAGACCTAGCCAGCTTGCCAGGTGCTCAGACCCTGCCCGCGGAACCAGGATAAGCAACAATTCTTGTTTATTAAGAAGAGTGAGGACCAGCTATAGCGGCAGGCCTCCATATTGCAACCAGGACACAGCTGGAAAGGTGCAGATAGAGACTCCGTCTGGGGCTAGAGCAGGGAGAGCTGGTAAGCTCTCGCCCACAGGCGGGCCCAGGCGCCTAGGCCCTGCAGCACGTCCCTGCGAGCTTAGGCCATGCACCAAGGCAGCCGGAACCACCCAGCTCCCCAGGAGCCCGGACCAGCGATAGCGGCAGGCCTCCATACTGCAACCAGAACACAGCTGGAAAGGCACAGGTAGACAGATTCCATCAGGGGCTACCACGTGGGGGGATCTGCTAGGCTCTCGCTACTAGGCAGGCCCAGCAGCACCTGCCGAGGCTCTGCTGCACTCCCCCACACTTCCCGGAGACCTCAGGCCATGCACAAAGTCAGCAGGTGGCAGCCAGCTCATGATCCCGTTGAGCAGCAATCACACATAACCACCAGTAGAGAAACAACAGGTAAGCCCAGCCTCATAGGAGATTCAAACACCAGCCAGGGACAACAAGGTCAACTAACACCAGAAATAACCAGATGGCAAAAGGTAAACGAAGGAATATCACTAACAGAAATCAAGACAACATGACAGCATCTGAACCCAGTTCGCCAACAACAGGAAGCCCTGGATACCCCAAAACACCAGAAAAACAAGACTTGGATATAAATCACTGGTCAGGATGCTGGTAGCTGAACACATAGAAAAATCTCGTAAAGAAATAGAAGAGAAAATGGATCAAAAGTTAGAAGCCTTTACAAGGCAAATACAAAAATCACTTCAAGAAATGCAGGAGAAGATGGATCAAAAAGAAGAAGACAATAAGGAGGAAAGACAAAAATCACTTAAAGAAATACAGAAGAACGTGGGCCAACAAGTAGAAGCTATGAAAGAGGAAACACAAAAATCTATTAAAGAAATACATGAAAACACAATCAAGCAAGCAAAAGATCTGAGCACATCCATCCAGGCACTAAAAACAGAAGTAGAAACAACTAAGAAATCGCAGAGGGAGACAACATTGGAGATAGAAAACCTTGGGAAGAAATCAGGAGCCATAGATGCAAATATCAACAATAGAATACAAGAGATAGAAGACAGAATATCAGAAGCCGAAGATACCATAGGAACCATTGATTCAACAGTCAAAGAAAATACTAAATGCAAAAAGGCTGTAACCCAAAACATCCAGGAAATCCAGGACACAATGAGAAGACTAAACCTAAGGATTATAGGTATAGACAAGAATGAAGATGTACAAGTTAAAGGGCCAGCAAATATCTTCTACAAAATTATGGAAGAAAACTTCCCCAACCTAAAGAGAGAGATGCCCATGAATATACAAGAAGCATACAGAACCACAAACAGACTGGATCAGAACAGAAATACAACCCGTCACATAATAATCAAAACTCCAAATGTACTAAACAAAGAAAGAATATTAAAGGCAGCAAGAGAAAAAGGCCAAGTAACTTATAAAGGAAGACCTATCAGAATAACACCAGACTTCTCACCTGAGACCATGAAAGCTAGAAGATCCTGGGCAGATATCATGCAAACTCTAAGAGAACACAAACTTCAGCCAAAACTACTTTACCCAGCAAAGCTCTCAATCACCATAGATGGAGACATCAAGGTATTCCATGACAAAACCAAATTTGCATGATATCTTTCCACAAATCCAGCCCTACAAAGGATAATAGGGGGAAAACACCAAGACAAGGACGGAAACTACACCCGGGAAGAAGCAAGATAGAAACCTCCTCTCATCAAACCCAAAAGAAGGTAACCTCTCGAATATAAAAAATAAATAAAATAAATATAATTTCAAAAATGTCTGGAGGAAATAATTACTATTCCTTAATATCTCTTAACATCAATGGACTCAATTCCCCAATAAAAAGACATAGATTAACAGACTGGATATGGAAACAGGACCCTACATTTTGCTGCATACAGGAAACACATCTCAGTGTCAAAGACAAACACTGCCTTAGAGTAAAAGGCTGTAAGACAATTTTACAAGCAAATGGTCTCAGGAAACAAGCTGGAGTAGCCATTCTAATATCAGATAAAATTGACTTCCAACCTAAAATCATCAAAAGAGACTCAGAAGGTCACTTCTTGCTGGCCAAAGGGAAATCCACCAAGAAGAGCTCTCAATACTGAACATCTATGCTCCAAATGCAAGGGCAGCCTCATTCGTAAAAGAAACCTTACTAAAGCTTAAAGCACACATTACACCTAACACAATAATTGTGGTTGACTTCAACACTCCACTCTCCTCAATGGACCGATCAGGAAAGCAGAAACTAAACAGGGACACAGTGAAACTAATTGAAACTCTGGACCAATTGGATTTAACAGATATATATAGAACATTTCATCCTAAAGCTAAAGAATATACCTTTTTCTCAGCTCCACATGGGACCTTCTCCAAAATAGACCATATAATTGGTCACAAGACAGATGTCAACAAATACAAGAAGATCGAGCTAATCCCATGCCTTCTATCAGATCACCATGGAGTAAGAGTGGTCTTCAATAACAACAAAAACAACAGAAAGCCCACATACACATGGAAACTGAACAATACTCTACTCAATGACACCTTGGTCAAGGAAGAAATAAAAAAAGAAATCAAAGACTTTTTAGAATTCAATGAAAATGAAGGTACAACCTACCCAAATCTATGGGACACAATGAAAGCAGTGCTAAAAGGAAAACTCATAGCTCTAAGTGCATCCAAAAAAAACTGGAGAGAGCATATACTAGCAGCTTAATGGCACACCTTAAAGCCCTGGAAGAAAAAGAAGTTAATTCACCCAGGAGGAGTAGAAGACAAGAAATCATCAAACTCAGGGCTGAAATCAATCAAATAGAAACAAAGAGAACCATACAAAGAATCAACAAGACCAGGAGCTGGTTCTTTGAGAAAATCAACAAGATAGATAAACCCTTAGCCAGACTAACCAAAGGACACAGAGACAGTATACAAATTAACAAAATTAGAAATGAAAAGGGAGACATAACAACAGAAACTGAGGAAATTCAAAAGATCATCAGATCCTACTACAAAGGTCTATACTCAAAACAACTGGAGAATCTGGAGGAAATGGACAATTTCCTAGACAGATATCAAATACCAAAATTAAATCAGCATCAAGTAGATCAGCTAAATAGTCCCATAACCCCTAAAGAAATAGAAGGGGTTATAGAAAGCCTCCCAACCAAAAAAAGTACGGGACCAGATGGTTTTAGTGCAGAATTCTACCAGACCTTCAAAGAAGACTTAACACCAATACTCTCCAAACTATTCCACAAAATAGAGACAGAAGGGACACTGCCGAACTCATTCTTCGAAGCCACAATTACGCTAATACCTAAACCACAAAAAGATCCAACAAAGAAAGAGAACTACAGGCCAATTTCTCTTATGAATATAGATGCAAAAATACTAAATATAATTCTTGCTAACCGAATCCAAGAGCACATCAAAACGATCATCCACCATGATCAAGTAGGCTTCATCCCAGGGATGCAGGGATGGTTCAATATACGGAAATCCATCAATGTAATCCACTACATAAACAAACTGAAAGAAAAAAACCACATGGTCATCTCATTAGATGCTGAAAAAGCATTCGACAAAATTCTGCATCCTTTCATGCTAAAAGTCTTGGAAAGAGCAGGAATTCAAGGCCCATACCTAAACATAGTAAAAGCAATCTACAGCAAACCAGTAGCCAACATCAAAATAAATGGAGAGAAACTTGAAGCATTCCCACTAAAATCAGGGACTAGACAAGGCTGCCCTCTCTCTCCATATCTTTTCAATATAGTACTTGAAGTTCTAGCAAGAGCAATTAGACAACATAAGGACGTCAAAGGGATACAAATTGGAAAGGAAGAAGTGAAACTATCATTATTTGCAGATGATATGATAGTTTACCTAAGCGACCCAAAAAACTCCACCAGAGAAATTCTACAGCTGATAAACAACTTCAGCAAAGTGGCAGGTTATAAAATTAACTCAAGCAAGTCAGTGGCCTTCTTGTACTCAAAGGACAAGCAGGCAGAGAAAGAAATTAGGGAAATAACACCCTTCACAATAGCCACAAACAACATAAAATATCTTGGCATAACTCTAACCAATCAAGCGAAAGATCTGTACAACAGGAACTTCAAGACCTTGAAGAAAGAAATCGAAGAAGACCTCAGAAGATGGAAAAATGTTTCTTGCTCTTGGATTGGCAGGATCAATATAGTAAAAATGGCCATCTTGCCAAAAGCAATATACAGATTCAATGCGATTCCCATCAAAATCCCAACTCAATTCTTCATAGATCTAGAAAGAGCAATTCTCAAATTCATCTGGAGCAACAAAAAACCCAGGATAGCTAAAACTATTCTCAACAATAAAAGGACTTCTGGGGGAATCAATATCCCTGACCTCAAGCAGTACTACAGAGCAATTGTGTTAAAAACTGCATGGTATTGGTATAGCAACAGGCAAGCAGATCAATGGAACAGGATTGAAGACCCAGAGGTTAACCCACAGACTTATGGTCACTTGATCTTTGATAAAGGAGCCACAACCATCCGGTGGAATAAAGGTAGCCTTTTTAACAAATGGTGCTGGTTCAACTGGAAGTCAAAATGCAGAAGAATGCGAATTGATCCAATCTTATCTCTTTGCACTAAGATCAACTCCAAGTGGATCAAGGACCTCCACATAAAACCAGACACACTGAAACTATTAGAAAAGAAACTTGGGAAGACCCTGGAGGACTTGGGCACAGGGGAAAAGTTCCTGAACAGAACACCAATAGCTTATGCTCTAAGATCAAGAATCGACAAATGGGACCTCATAAAATTACAAAGTTTCTGCAAAGCAAAGGACACTGTCAGAAGGACAAAACGGCAACCAACAAAGTGGGAAAAGATCTTCACCAACTCCACATCCGACAGAGGGCTAATATCCAATATATACAAAGAACTCAAGAAGTTAGACCGCAAAGAAACAAATAACCCTATCAAAAAATGGTGCACAGAGCTAAACAAAGAATTTTCACCAGAAGAAATTCGGATGGCCGAGAAACACCTTAAAAGATGTTCAACATCATTAGTCATCAGGGAAATGCAAATCAAAACAACCCTGAGATTCCACCTCACACCAGTCAGAATGGCTAAGATTAAAAACTCAAGAGACAACAAGTGCTGGCGAGGATGTGGAGAAAGAGGAACACTCCTCCACTGTTGGTGGGATTGCAAAATGGTAAAACCGCTCTGGAAATCAGTTTGGCGGTTCCTCAGAAAATTGGGCATGTCACTTCCAGAGGACCCTGGCATACCACTCCTGGGCATATACCCAGAGGATTCCCCTGCATGCAATAAGGACACATGCTCCACTATGTTTATAGCAGCCTTGTTTATAATAGCCAGAAATTGGAAGGAGCCCAAATATCCCTCAAAGGAGGAATGGATACAGAAAATGTGGTATATTTATACAATGGAATACTACTCAGCAATTAAAAATAATGAATTCATGCAATTTGTAGGTAAATGGTTAGACCTGGAAAATATCATCCTGAGTGAATTAACCCAATCACAAAAGAATGCACATGAAATGCAATCACTGATAAGTGGATATTAATGAGCCCAGAAGCCCTAAATACTCAAGACACAAATAGCAAGTCAAATGATTCCCAAGAAGAAGAAAGGAGAGGACCCTGGGCCTGTAAAGATTGCATCCAGTTTAGTAAAGAAACCGAGGGGGGAGGGGGAATTATTGGGGAACAGATGGGGGGGGGAGGAACTATGGGAACTATTTTGGGTGGGAACTGGGAAAGGGGAAAGCCTTTGGAATGTAAACATAGAATATAGAAAATAAAATAAAAAAAAAGAAGGAATCTCAACTGAGGAATGGCTACCATCATTTTGAGCTATGGTTTTGTGTGTAAGCCATGTACTTAATAAAGGATTAATATAAGGTGACAGTATTGACTGTGGACAGTACCCCTTCTAAGTAAGTTGATCTTGCAGTTATACGAAAGAGGACTGCAGACCACATGGTCATGAAGCCAGTAATCAACACTATTCCACATGCATTCATAGAGTGCCTGCCTCCAATTTCATGCCTTGGCTACATTGAATATTCTGTGACCAAGTTATATAAGTATATAAAATGTTTTCTCACATATTTCCTTTGTTCATGTTGTTGTTGTTGTTGTTGTTGTTGTTGTTGTTGTTTAACATCAATAGAATCTAAGACATCACCTTAGTTGTAAATTGTCTCTGTTGAGATTTGGAATATCATAGATTCCACATGCACTTAAATGTTCTTCTTTGAAAAGAAAAACAAGAGTGAATGTTAGCAGAGTGTGAAGCACAGTGACAGTATTGCATATGACAATACAGAAGCGCTGGGCATTGGGATAGATTTAATATATACTAGGAAGATGTTAAGAATATCAGATAATATACAAAGCAGGCAACATTTTATGAAAAGGACAATGGGGATCAGGTTGTGCCTGTAATATAAGGCTCTGTCAATTTATGTGAAGGACAGTATTTCATTATGAAATGAATGTGCTTCTCTAAGGGAGTAAAATCACTAAAGGAAATGTCACAGACAAAACCTTTCCCACAATAAGGTCAATGAATTTGATGTACACATAAATCACTCTAGATGAAGGGTCCCATCATAAATTTTAGCAAAATATGAGTACTAAAGATTATGTCAGTTTAATATTGCACATTCACAAATCTACATATAAACACATATTATTATTTCTTTACATCAGATAATGAGTGTCAGTGTCATATTCTTTCTCAAAGTACTGTTTGCCACTTCATTTTTAAGTATTATTTTGTAGCTTACTTTTGACATTGTCATTTAATTACTTTTTCTTTATATTTCTTGCCTCCTTAACATCCTTTGTATCATTCCCTGCACTCCTAAAATGGACAGAGCCTCTTATCTCATTAATTCTTACTGAATGTGTATTCATTTCCATATATATGTATATTGAAATATAAATTGTAGAGACTGTAATATTGCATATATTTTTGTTCAGATAAGGTCTCATAGTAATAAAATCACTCGTAATTACATTCTGCTATATTCAAATTCAGGGTCTTGATCAGCCACCATCAGAGTTTTCCTTCTGTAATAGGAACAAATATAAATACCCTTAGGCAGTCAATTTTGAGAATGTGAATGAATTTGGAATAGAATTCACAAATGGGATGTCTCCATAAAATCCCTTGCCTCAGGACTCAGGAAATACTGGGCAAGCTTAGGTAGAAGAATTCTGACCGCTGGCCCCGCCCCTGACGTCACCCTTGTCCACTCCGCCCCGCGTGCGTCCATCGCAGTCCCGGGCAGGCGCCATGTTGGCGTCTCTGTCACCGGGCAACCGGTGACCCCGCCCCTGACGTCACCCCGGCCCCGCCCCATATTCAGCCTCCTGGTACACTGTCATTCTGTTTCTTTCATTTTTAAGAAATCAAAGTGGGTTGGGAATTTGAATGTGTGCGGTTTGGGGACGTGGCGGCGGCCTGAGGGAGGTGCGCGCATGCGCGCTTTCAGTGACTGCTGGTATGGCTGTGCTTCCTTGGCGCGGAGTGGCGGACTGGACCGCATTCACCTGCATTTTCACCTGAAGATCGATCGGACTCCATGCTGCGGTGTCTGTGAGCTCTGGAGTCACTCCGCGCCATCCTCCTGTCGTCTCCACAGTCGCGGTCCGTGAGTTTGGCGCGGCCAGGCAAGGGGCGGGCTTCCCGCTCTGGAAAGTTTGCAGAGGGGCGGAGTGCCAAACCCTCTCTGTGCTCCGGGCAGGGACAGTGGCCTCCTGGCACGACCCTCCTGTGGGGACAGAAGCCGAGCCTGGCCGCCATGGATCGCTGGGACGTGCGCCCGGGTCTCGCTTCTGCGTGTGAGCTGCTGAGACAGGTAGGGAATCACAGGCCAAGAAACTGAACCCGGTTCCTTAACAAAACAGGCCGGGCTGGGAAACCACAAAGACCCGGGAGAGTTTACAGAGGTCTGGGCTGGCGCTTTCCCAAGGAACAGAAATGATCAAGTTGGAGCTGGCTGGGGTCAAGGGCTGTGGGATGGACGAGGCTAACCTGGCCACCCTTCGTCGGGCAAGCCCCGCTGGTGTGCTCACTGTGGGAGAGAGTAGCCATAGGAGGTCCAGAAGTTTACCCCAGGCTGGCTTGCAGAGACAGGGCCTTCTCCCTCCCTTCCACCACCCCTGCCGCAGCATGAGGCTGGACCTTGAGCCCTGCTGGTCCTCCTGGTGGTTCATTAATAGCAGCATTCCAAGTCGGCTGCATACAACTCCCTTTCCCTAGATGATAGGTATGAAACAACCCCGGGAGAAACCCAGGAAACAGATGACTAACACTGTGGAGCACTGTTGTTAGTCAGCAAGTCTTTCTCACTGGCAAGGTGGGGAAAATCCACAGTTGTGTTAGCACAGGCTCTCTATATAAACACACCTCATCTCATAGGGAGAATGGATTTCTCTATGTATGTGTAAGGAAGATTGAATAGAATGTCGCACCGACAGTTGTCCTCTTCACCCAATAATGGCTGTCTGCCAAGAGAAATCTGGAAACCAAGGACTTATCATGTGTTGAAAGTGAGCTGCACTTTCCCTGAGCCCAGCATGAAGCCACAAAACTAAATTCATGTTTGCTAAAATCCCTGTTCAATGTTAATAGCCTGGGTACCCTTCCCCTTGTGGGTCAGATCGACAGCTCCCCTGCACCTGAGAAATGGGCTGTGCAAGCTATTCACCTTGATTCCAGGAAGAAGCAGGCAAGTGCTGTGAGGAAAGCTCAGGCTAGGTCTGAGGACAGCTCCTGGTAAGTGCAGGGTCATTGCTCACAGAGGGGAGGAGCAGGCAGCTGACTAGCCAGAGCTGGAAAGGTGGGTCTCCCCCAGGGCTGGGTGGGTTAGAGTAGTCTAGGAACAGTGATTCAAATGCTAATGGGGTAAAAACCACACCTGAGATCTGGAAAATGTCTGGCCCTGGACTCACAGCACACTTTAACCTTGAGGAGAGATAAGACTCACTGGCCAATCATGGCCTCCAGGCGGACTTGCCATTCACAGAAAGAGGTGGGATCTTCCTGGTGCCTTTCAGCAAATGCCTTGTTGCTGTACAACTTGAATGGTCTTCCATGTCCTGCTCTGAGCTCTGATGTTGGTTATTGTGAGCTGACATCAGCGAAGATCTGAAATTGCGACATGGTGAGCACAGGATCACTGCCCACAATGGGGAGGGACATGTAGCTGAGCTATGGGACCTGGATGGTGGGACCTCTATGGGGTTGGATGGGAAACATCAGCCAGATGTGACCTCCTGTCAGGTTTCTAGTGGTGCTTTTGGCCTCATAGTTCAGGCCATGACCTCTGAATAACTTCAGTATCATGGCTGATTGTAATTCTTTACAAAACATCTGGACCAATTGCATTCTTGTAGAAGCATGGGTGGTTTATGTGACTCTGCAGCACCTGTGTTCAGACCTTTCTGTCTTTTATAATATACATTAAGAAGACAGGAATAGGCCTGGAGAGATGGCTCAGAACTGAAGACCTCTGGCTGTTCCTACACAGGTCCTGAGTTCTATTCCTAGAGACCTCATGGTGGCTCATAACCGTAGATAATGGGATCTGGTGCCCTCTTCTGGCCTGCAGGAATACATGCAGGGAGAACACTGTATAAGCAATGAATTAATTCCTTAAAAATAAGATCGACATGAATCTAATAGTTTTAAATTCTTACATTGCTAGTTTTTGTTTTATTTGTTAATTTTTGTTAATTAACAAAGTATTTGTTAATTTTTCTGCTGTAGTTTTTTTTTAACTTGTATGTTTAGTGTTTTGATTACTATATGGCAAAGTGTCTCTTTCCCAATCTGTTTGATATTTTTGATGCTTCTTGTACATTAACAGGCACCTCCTTTAGTCGAGGAACGTTTTCATTTGTGATTTCATTTGAAATATTTTCTAGATCTTTTTGCTGCTTGATTTTCTCCTCCTCCTCCACATCCCTCTTTTCCTCCTGCTCCTCCTCATTCTTCTCTAACATGTCCTGAGAAACTAAATCATGGAAGAGATCTGATGCAAAAGAGGTTGTTTGTGGGAAAGGAGAGGAGTGAGAACCTGAGGATTGTTACTTATTTTCCTGGCTGGTATTCCTTATCTTCCTAAGCGGGTGTCTGCGCATCTGTGTTTGAGGTGATTGTCAGTCTTAGTACTGGTTTCTCAGTTTGTCTTCTTTGGGTGGGAGGTTATTCCTGGGTTATAGTTTGCTGTCTAGACTTTCAGAGAGTTTTGGCTAAGTTTTGCCCCTTTACTGACCTATTTGGTGAGCATGTTCAAGAGGGAATGCTTGCTAATGTTGAAAGCTGTGAGAGGAGATGGGCAGAAGGAGATAATATTTGCAATGCACGAGGAGACATAGTCAGGAGAGAGGTGAAGCTGCCAACATTTCAACATTTCACAGCTACAGCCTTCTGAAGGAGCTTCAGGTGAGGGTGTGCTCTCATCAGAATGGCGGGTTGCTATGTCTGTGTGATTTAGTGTGGATGATTGATGTGGGAAGGCTCTTCCACTGAGGGTGACAATATTCATAGGCAAGTGGGTCTGGGCTGGATGAGAGAGGTACCTGAGCATAGGACACTGACCAAGCAGGAGAGCAAGCCATGGCATTTCAAATCTCTGAATATTAGACACATCCTCTCTTAACTAAGGTCAGAAAAGGCAGCCAAGTTAGAGGAGCAGTTTGGACAGACAGGCAACAGCATAAGGGACATCTTCCCATACTCTCTATATTGGGGGAACAATGTAATAACTAGGTAGCACATCCACTCCATATATGGTGGGGGACTCAGTCCATCCTGTGTATGTTCTTTGGTTGGTGACTCAGTCTCTGAGAGTCTCCTAGTGTCCTGGTTAGTTCACTCTGATGGTCTTCTTATGGCCTTCCTGTTCCCTCAGAGGCCCACAATCCTTTCCTCAACTCTTCCAACTTTTCCTGTTCTCTTTCCAGGGTTATGCTTTGGGTCACATAATCTGTTTCATCCTGGTGTTGGATGGAATCTCTCAGAGGACAATTATGCTAATCTACTCTCTGGAAGTATAACAAAGTATGTCCTCCTTAATGTCAGTGACTGGTGCTTGCCCATTGGATGAGTCTGAAATTAGGCAGGGTATAGTTTGGCCATTGCCTCATTCTTTGCTCCATCTTTGTGCCTACATTTCTTATAATCAGGACAAATTTTAGGTGAAAAAAATTTTGGTTTGATTGGTGTCCTTAACTCACAAGTAGGGGTCCTGCCTGGCTGCAGGATGTGGCCTTTCAGGGACCATATCTCACTGCTATGCATCTCAGCTAAGATCACTCCCAGCATAGACATCTTTTTGCATTTCCATTTGTTGTCTCCGGCACATCGTAAAGATGCCCCTACCCTTTCACCACCAGCAGCTGCTTATTTCAATTCCTTTTCCTGTCCCTCTGGCCCCCTCTTGTCTCTCACCACACCTGTTCCTAATCCTTCCCCATTCCCCTATCCACTCTCCCATCCAGTCCTCTTTCTTGCATCTTCCTCCTATGACTTTCATTCCCCCTTTTGAGTGAGATTCAACCATACTCATTTGGGCCTTCCTTCTTGTTTAACTTCTTTGGGTCTATGAACTGTATTGTGGATATCCTGTACTTTATGGTTCTTATTCACTTTCAAATAAGTACACACATGCATGTCCTTTGGGGTCTGTGTTACCCCGCTAAGGATGATCATCTCTAGTTGCACCAATTATCTGCAAAATTCATGATGTCCTTGTTTTTAATAGCTGAATAGTATTCTGTTTTGTAAATGAAACCCATTTTTATATTCATGTTTCAGTTGAGGGACATCTGGAAATATTCAAGTTTATAGCTGTAATAAATAAAACAGATATAAGCTTAGAGAAGCACATCCTATTGTGGGTGCATGCCTATATTCATTTTCACTGTTTGAATAGAGTGATTAAATATATTTTTGTACTTTTCATATTAATTTTTATGTTTAATTTATTATAAATAAAATTAACCAGCTTTCTTTAATTGTAATCACTTTGGTATTACATACATGATATGAATAACTAACCAGGATCCCAGGTGTATATTCTATACATAAGTGATAAAAGGGAAAATTTTAATAAGACATGAATTTGTGTTTGTCTGGGATTCCTTTTTCAGAATTTTCATTGTCCTGTGAAAACTTCGCATAGAGAACTTTAGTAAGCATATTTTCTTTTGGACAGAAAGTATACCAGACATGTCTAAAGCAGAATAGTCCTGAATGCCATTTTATCTCAGAGGAAAACTAGCTGCATAAATAACTGACTGTCAGACTCAGCTTAGGGTAGTATAAATGTTCTTGGCTGGCAGCAGTCTGTCTGGCTCTTGGCATATTATCAATTGACTGACTGTTGGATTTGGTGACTATCAAACACTTTGCTTCCTTTGTCAGTGTGCTAGTTTTGGAAATATATGGCTGGATAAACTTTTAGGTTCTTTTGAGAAACTATTAAACATGTAAGGTAGAATCTATAAGAATAAGAACAAAACAAAACATTGTTATAAAATGAATAGCTTGTAGGCTGGATATATATTCTTTGTGTAATAGGAATCCTATTGACTCATTGTAATATCAAGAATCATGTTGGCCACCATTTGATCTTGTACCATGTGTTTATATTAACTAAATCTGTGGTAAAGACAAATGGCCCATGCTATATTTATGATATCATTATCAAAGAAGGGCACCAATTTCCATGATTGCTTCCATCTTATGAGTGTGGATCCCCAAGTGAAACTTAGAACAACCAAGGCAGTACTGGTTTTTTGTTCTATGTGACCTGGGACCCATGATATTAAAGATGTTTCACAACAGGAAATTCTGGATTCATGAATAATTTCCACTTTCCTTCAGGCAGGCAAAGATTTGCTGATATTATGAAAATGAGGACAAGGAAGGCAGATGAGAAAAAAGATAGAAGCTGATTTGACAAAGCACAACAAATCCTTTGCCCTAACCCAGAGCCAAACCCTAACCCTGATACTTCTTATTTGTGTTAGAAGAAATCTATTGACTCAGTGAGACCATCACAAATAATGGTGGCCACCGTAATCCTAAGACTGACCCTCCTAGCCGGGCGGTGGTGGTGCACGCCTGTAATCCCAGCACTCTGGGAGACAGAGGCAGGCGGATTTCTGAGTTTGAGGCCAGCCTGGTATACACAGTGAATTCCAGGACAGCCAGGGCTATGCAGAGAAACCCTGTCTCGGGGGGAAAAAAAAAAGACTGACCCTCCTGGCACTTACCCTAAACTCTAACCCTATATTAACCCCTTAATTTCCTAATCACACTAACCCTAACAACCGTATCCTGATCCTCATTATAACCCAATAATCATGTTACCCTTATGCAAACCCTCTTTATTGATGGGATATTTCTTAATTATACCTTTGAAGTAAGAAATCCTTTCTTAATCTTGATCTTTTGAGATGTTTAGATCCACTTTGATCTTGGGTATAGATTTCTTGATAACCTACATATACAAAGGATATTGAAGACAGTGGGGTTTTTTGTTGTTGTTTTGGTTTTTTATTTTGTTTTGTTTTTTGGTAATGACCCTATATTTTTTTTAACAAAATAGTTGAATTATTTGATTGGTTGTTTTTTTTTTGTTTGTTTGTTTGTTGAAACTGATATTAGTATGTACTTATGTCTTCAAAATTCTGGTAGATACTGAAAATCAGTTGTAATATCCTGCAACATAAAATCAAAGTCCTTGATTTTACTAATTCTCCTTCGCTGGTGGCCTTTATTAGGATATTCTATTAACTACCCTTTCTATATACATAGATTCATTTTCTTTATGATTTGAGATATGTTTATCTAGAGAAACTGTAGTAATCCAATGGTGTTTTTTCTCCACTTTGCCACTGATGAAGATGTGCTGCCTAATAATAGTGTTCAACAATGATTCCCTTACATTTCTGACATTTCTTCCAGGGTTGTTTTAAATTCTTACATTGCTAGTTTTTGTTTTATTTGTTAATTTTTGTTAATTAACAAAGTATTTGTTAATTTTTCTGCTGTAGTTTTTTTAAATTGTATAGGATGTTTTGTTAATTTTTTCTGCTGTAATATTTTTGTATTTCTTTAACTTATATGTTTACTGTTTTGATTATTATGTGGCCAAGAGCTTTTTTTTATACAATCTATTTGGTATTTTGGATGCTTCTTTTACCTTAATAGGCGTGTTCTTTAGCTTAAAAAATTTTCATTTTTGATTTTATTGAAAATATTTTCTAGTTTTTAGATGATAATCTTCTATTCAAATCATTGGTAGCTTTTGTTTTCTCATATATTGCAGAATTCTTCATTGTGTATAACCACGAAACTTTGAAAATCCATGTTTTTGAGAGATGTATCCATTTGATCAAATCATCTTTAATGCTTGAGTTTCTCTCCTCCATTCCTGTCCTGTGGGAGAACCTTGTCTTAGTAGTTGTCAGTGCACAGGATATTTCAATGGCCTTCTTTTAGGGACTCATCCACTCTCTTATTCTATACTCCCATTTCCATCTGCCGCTTATGGCTGTTGTATTCCCTCTTCTGTGTGAGACTAAACCATGCACATTTCAACCTCTTTTCTTGTTTAGCATTTGTGGAGTGTGGATATCCTGTACTTTATGGTTAATATTAACTTGTAAGTGAGCATATACATGCATTTTTCCTTGAGTTACCTCACTCAGGAGGATAGTTTCTAGCTGTATCCTTTAGCCTGCAAAATTTATGATGTCCTTGTTTTTAATCACTGAATTGCACTCCATATTGTAAAAGAGATGCATCATATGTGTCTATTTGAGAGACACCTGGATTCTTTCTAGTATGTAGCTGTTAAAAAGTGGTTATGAACTTAGTGGAGCACAAGCACTTATGTGTATACACCTAAGAAAATACTCAAAGTGTAACACTTTCTTCTGCTAAGTCATAAATTAAGGGACAGAGAAGGGAAGGCATTTCCTAGTCCCAAGAAGAAACTTTAAATAAAACTTGCTGCCACTGTGGCCCAAGAAAGTCAGAGTGCATCAACTTAAAAGCAAAACTAGACAAGATGACACATATTGTGTTGCTTCTGGAAACTGAAAGATGAAAATTTAAAGATTATTGATTCTTCCTCTATAGTTTTTTTTAAAATATTTTTTCATTTTTTTTTTGAGACAGGGTTTCTCTCTATAGCCATGGCTGTCCTGGAATTCACTCTGTAGACCAGGCTGGAATCAAACTGAGAAATCAGCTTGCCTCTGCCTCCAAAGTGTTGGGATTGAAGTCGTGTACCCCCATTGCCTGGAGACTCTAAGGTTTCAATTTCACACTATTCAAACCATATTTTGGCAGAGTCAGATGATGAAGCATGAGTTTCATTTTGTGATCATAACATGTTGAAATACCTAAGGCATTAAAAAAAATCTGCCATGGAGAGATGCATTCAAGGAGAGGAAGGACCCAAACTGAGAGATGTAGGTGAAGTTACAGGAAGAGGGCAATTGAAGCCTTTAGCATGTGAATTCCAATGTGTTTGAGACAAAGCAATAGGATTTTGTGTTTGCCCTGCTATTTTTCTTGCCTTTTTCCAATCTCTTCTCCCTATGTACACATTCCTATCTATTGGAATGGGGAGCCTTATTCTGTGCCATTGTAAGTTGGAAAGATACAACTTGCTTTCTGATTTTACCTGACGTGTCTTTCAATCAACTTGATTGTCAGAAGAGACTTTAGACATTTGAACAGTGTAGGATCTCCTGCATTCACTGTAGACTGAATTCATTATCATCATTGGGTGAGCATGAGCATAGTGTCCTGGGTCAGAATGCAGTTGAATGAAACAAAAAGCTTCTAGATAAGATGGTATCTTTGGCAACTGTCTGTCCTGTCTGGCTTTCTCTGGTAACTTGTGGAAGCTCTTGTAGGAAGAGCCTTTCCAAATACATTTTGGAGGAGAGGATATTCTATATAGACAGAAAAAATATTTTGTACTTTTTTTTCTTTCTCCAATAATTTTTATATTCATTATCACCCTGATCACTGCCACTACTCTTAGTCCCATGCCCCTACAGAGTCTCTCACTCCTATTTCTATCATTTCTGCTTTAAGATGCTGTGGGCCACCTGGGTATCCTCAGACCATGGAGCATCAAGTCTCTTATGGGTTAAGTGCATCCTCTCCCACTGAGGCCACACATGACAGTCCTGTAAGCTAAGAGATTCCAAAGTTAGGCAATAGGTTTAAGGATAGCCCCTGCTCAAGTTGTTGGAGGACCCTCATGAAGACTGAACTGTCCATTAGCTACTTATGTGCCAGGTCCCTTGTCTAGCTGAGTATACTATTTGGTTCATTGCCCAGTCTTTTGACTGTCCCTAAGGGCCTAGGTTAGTAGGGATTGTTGATCTTCCTGTGGCGTTCCTATACTCTTCAGGCCCTTCAATCCTTACCCCAACTCTTCCATAAGAGTCTCCAAGGTATATTCAATATTTGATTCTAGTTCACTGCATTGGTTTAGGTCAGCTACTTGGTGGAGCATCTCAATAGACCATTATGCAAGTCTCCTGTATAGGAGCATAACAGAGAATCCTTAATAATGCCATGTATTGGAGCTTGCCCATGAGGTGGATATAGTTGTGCAATTTTTTATTGGCAATTCCCATAGTCTATGCTCTAGCTCTACCCCTGAATTACTTTTAGACAGTTTAATTTTTTCTATATGTTTACTGTATTTTGGTTGAAATTGAACCTTCAGCTTTCTTCTCACACTTGCAAAAGTTCAACATTTGGACTCTGTCCCTAAATTACAAAAAGATTTAGTAAACAGATTTGCTATTCAATACTAAGCTATTTTTAAGCTGGAGGTTTTATATTTTTATTTTTTTCTTTTCTTTTTCAAAACAAAATTTATTTGTAAAACATTTTCTGTTCTGATTGTAGGTATAGAAATAGTAAAGCAACATGATATATTTTTGTACAATAAGCATATGATTTTGTGCAACACTTTATCCACACCTTTTATTTTGATATTTGGCCAAATGTATGTTATATAGTATTTCTTAGGATTGCATAAGTTCATGACATCAATACTACCAGTGACTTCAGAGTCTTTGAATTGCAAATGTATGACATGTTGTCTAATACTGTATTTGTTCTGCAATATTTGAAGAAATAGGAATATTTTGCCTGTGGCCGTGAATATTATTATCATGTGTTACTCATCATCAGTATTGTCAGAAGATGGCCTCAGAACTCCTGATCTTTATGTAATGGGTAGTTTTTGGTCCCCATGTATTTGCTAGAAATTTTTCCACCATTATTCGTCAGACCAGCAAGAGCTTTCTACTTTTGAGTTCTCTCTCTCTCTCTCTCTCTCTCTCTCTCTCTCTCTCTCTCCATCTCCTGTCTTCTGTTGCATTTTTATTACTAGTATTTTCATCAGTCCATTTGTAACCATTTAAACATGCATTCATTTTTAATACAATTTTATTAAAGTCACCCTGGTAGTTGGTGCACGTCATATTCCTGAACAGTTTTGCATGATTCTACTGAATATATAATTATTTGTAAGAACTTCAATAAAGAATGTGAGTTTCCTCTTTCATATTTATTATCTTAGCTGATATTTGCAAGGGATTGAGGGTCTTAACAAGTAACTTTTGCTGTCTTCAAACATGTTACATAGACCAACAAGGCACCAGCTTAAAGACATAAAGATGCCTGTGCATCTGATATTAAAGACATTAACAAATAAATCCAGTTTGTCCATTATTTTTCTAGTTAGTAATTTTCATACAATTTTGTGTGTGTGTGTGTGTGTGTGTGTGTGTGTGTGTGTGTTTGGTATTACTGATCTGTTTCTCCCTGCATCTCCCTCACAATTTGCATTTCTCTTGCAAGGCTGTATCTTATTCAAAAGTTTCATATGTAACACAGGTGAACCTTCAATTCAATTTCCTCCAAAAATAATACAACTTCTTTTGGTTCATGGAGTGGAATGTAGATATCCTGGAATTTATGGTTATTATTCACTTGTAAGTGAGTACATACATTGTTGTCCTTTTTTGTCTGAGTTACCACAATCCATATGAAAGTTTTAGTTGTATTCATTTGCCTAGAAAATTCATGATGTTCTTGTTTTGAATAACTGAATAGTATGCAAATTTGAAAATGAAACACCTTTTATGTATCCATATTTTAATTGAGGGACATCTGGACATTTTCAAGTTTCTAGCCATTATAAATAAAACATATAAAACTTAGTTGAGCAAATTCTCTGGAGGGTATATGCCTGAGGAGGTACCCTAAGTGAAATTCTTACTCCTGTTAAGTCAAAAATTAATGGAAGGAGTGGGCAAATTATTTCCTAGGTTCAGGAAGGAACTTTAAATAAAACATGTTGCAACTGTGGCCCAAGTGAGAAAGGGACGATCATCTTAGAAGCCAAACTTGATAGGGTGACACTTATTATGCTGGATTTGGAAACTGACAGATAAAAGATTGAAGGTCATGTATTCTTTCTCTATGGTTTCAGTTTTGCACTAATTTGGCCATCTTTTGGCAGAGTCAGAGCCTCAGTTAAGTCACAGTTCATTGAATTGAAGTTGTAAGGATGATGCTTAAGTTGCATTTTGTGACCACAAGATGTTGAGATACCTAAGGCATTGGTAAATCTGCTAAGAGAGGCAAACAGGGAGAAGAAATACCCAAACTGTGAGATGTATGAGAAGTTCCCAGAAGAGGGCCATCTAAGCCTTTAGAAACTCTAATCCAATGTGTTTAAGACAAAGCTACAGGATTTGGAGATTATCTTGTTGTGTTTCTTGCCTTGGTCCAATCTTTTCTCCATATGTGCACATTCCTATTTATTAGATTGGGAAGAGATATTCTGTGCTATTGCATGTTAGAAAGATGCAACATGCTTTCTGATTTTACAATATGTGGCTTTCTAGATATTGCCTTGAGTTTCAGAGGAGACTTTAGAACTTTGAATAGTGTGGGATCTCCTAAAGACTATTAGGATCACAGGAGAATGAGTGCATTTTCACCACAGGATTAGAGTGAAACTATCATGGCCAGGGCCACAATGCAGTTGATTGAAACATACAGCATCTAGATAGGATGATATTTTGAATGCTTGTCTGTCTTATCTGGCTTTCTTTGTGGAGTTTGTGGAAGGTCATGTATGAGGAGCCTTTCCAGAGACCTATTGGGGGAGATGACAGTGTATATAGACTTAAAATATTTATTTCTTCTTTGCAGTGTTTATATTTCCAGTAGTTTATATATTCATCATATCCCTAATCACTGTCCCCACGCTAGGTCCCTTGCCCTCATAAAGTTCTTCCACCCAATCACCTCTTTCTTTTTTCGTTTTAGAGTGTGTGGGCCCCATGGGTGTCTCCACACCATTCAATTTTCTTCAAAAATGACATGGTGTTTAGATTATAACTTCTGTGTCAGGAAGTGTGTGGGGAAAGCAACAACATTAAATGAATATATTGTCAAGAAAGCATACAATTACTTTACAGTGATATCAGTGCCATGCTTTGAATTGTTCACTGATGTGGGATATTTTAGGAAGCAGTGACTTTTGATGATGTGCATGTGAACTTCACTTCAGAAGAGTGGAATTTACTTTATCCTTCCCAGAAAAACCTGTACAAAGATGTGATGCTAGAGACCTACTGGAACCTCACTATTATAGGTAAGACTGAATTTTCTTTTGATTTCCAAAATATGGGACAGAGGTTTCCTATTATTGATGATCTACTTTATGTTAGTTGAGAACCAGGAAGATTGAGCTGAATAAATCAGGTACTATGCTGTGAAAATTCACAGTACCTTTAGTTTTACCGAGTTTCCAATACTATATCATATCTTTTCTGGTACTGTGTTTTAGGTTCCTACTGGGAAGGCCATTGTATTGAAGAACAATGTAAAACTTCTAGAAGTCATGAAAGGTAATTTTCTTCTGCAAGCTGATACAAATATGCCTCTGTCAAAATTTTAATATGTTCTGGAAGCTCTAAAAAATGCAAGAGTGTTAAATTTCAGTCCATTAAGTGTATCTCTGATTATAATATTTGCTCAAAACCATGAATCACATTGTTTATTTTCTGATTCATATATGCAAGGCATTCCCTTAATTAAAAAGACAAGGAACCAATGATTTTAGGGATAACTTCATTTGATTTATAGCTAATTTAGATGCATGTGTAGTATCTTCCCATCCTGTACAGTCTCATAATATTTAGGTGTTACAAATTAAATAGTGATAAATGTATGTCCAAAACAAAGGAATTAGCTAATAGTCCATCATAAAACTGGTGATAGCCATACTCTTATAGTGACATTGCTAAATTTATTGACAGGTCAATTTATGAGAGTATCGAATGTTGTCATTGAGAAATCTTAATACATATATAAAATTTCTATGAGGAACAAAAATAAAACAATGTGAATGCTATGTTGAAAACATGCATTTGTTCTCTATTGTAATAGGTATATATGGGTCATAATTAATTATAGTCACATGAGCATCGGGATATTGACATAAGCAATGTCTCTTGGTTACTGATGATCTCCTTATTTAGTTGAGAATTTCTATACAAAAACAATGAGAGAATTTGAAGTATTCTGCCTTTGGTAGACTTTCTGAATATGTTAGAAGTCTGCAATTGATTGGTTTTCTAATTTTACTACAAACGTCCTCAAACACACACTGTAGGAAATCTTTGTGTGTACTAGAATTTGCAAAATCTTTGTTTCTCTTGGTTCAAATCAAATGTGGTATTATTCACACTACAGGAAAAAATATGAATGCACATGGTGCTTTAAAGCTCAGAGTTGTTTTTTTTCAGATAGATGAATTACATCATATAAAAATCTCATATAAAAAGAGGATTTTACAAATATGAGCCATGTAGTAACGTCCAGATGTATCTTGAATAACCCACAATGTGGGAGAACACAATGAATATGCGATGTGATAAAACCTTAAGATGTGTTGCTTCTTTACTATTAGACCAAATATTAAACTAAATTCATACTGATAAAATGATTGATCAGTGTAATGAATGTGGTAAATATATCACATGTACCAATTATTGTTGCAGGCATGTAAGAAGTCATACAGGAGAGAAACTTTATAAATGTAATCAGTGTGGTAAAGCCTTTGCAATCTCCAGTCATCTCCAGTATCATAAAAGAACACATACTCGAGAGAAACTTTATGAATGTAATCAATGTGGTAAAGCCTTTACAAGAACCAGTGATCTCCAATATCATAAAAGAACACATACTGGAGAGAAACCTTATGAATGTAATCAATGTGGTAAAGCCTTTGCAAGACCCAGTAATCTCCAATGTCATAAAAGAATACATACTGGAGAGAAACCTTATGAATGTAATCAGTGTGGTAAAGCCTTTTCACAGCAGAGTCATCTCCAATGTCATAAAAGAATACATACTGGAGAGAAACCTTATGAATGCAATCAATGTGGTAAAGCCTTTCCAACACCCAGTTATCTCCAAAGACATAAAAGAACGCATACTGGAGAGAAACCTTATAAATGCAATCAGTGTGGTAAAGCTTTTACACAGTGCAGGAATCTCCAATATCATAATACAATGCATACTGGAGAGAAACCTTATAAATGTTATCAATGCGGTAAAGCCTTTACAACACCCAGTGTTCTCCAATATCATAAAACAATACATACTGGAGAGAAACCTTATGAATGTAATCAATGTGGTAAAGCCTTTGCAAGACCCAGTTATCTCCAATATCATAGAAGAACACATACTGGAGAGAAACCTTATGAATGCAATCAATGTGGTAAAGCCTTTGCCCAGCACAGTCATCTCCAAACACATAAAAGAACACATACTGGAGAGAAACCTTATGAATGTAATGAATGTGGTAAAGCCTTTGCACAGCGCAATTATCTCCAAGATCATAAAATGACACATACTGGAGAGAAACCTTATGAATGCAATCAATGTGGTAAAGCCTTTGCAACACCCAGTTATCTCCAAAGACATAAAATGACACATACTGGAGAGAAACCTTATGAATGCCATCAATGTGGTAAAACCTTTGCAAGATCCAGTTATCTCCAATATCATAAAAGAAACCATACTGGAGAGAAACCTTATTAATGTAATAAATGTGGAAAAGACTGTTCACAATGAGAAGATTCCAAAATTTCTCAGCTGGAGAGAAACTGAATGAGTACAATCATGAAGTAAGTGGGATTTAAGGGGCCGTTGGAATTGGAATATGATAGACATGGGTGCTTGGGATCATTTCAACTCTGGAGAAGGCTTTTATGATGTTTTAGCAAAGAATGTTGCTGACTTTTACCCTAGTCTGATTAGTTTCCTTGAGGTTTAGGTAAAGGGATTTACATTATTTGGATTGACAAAGTAAGTCTCAAAAATCCACACATAAAATTTGGCCTGACAATTTTTAACAAGAATAGAAAACTATGAAAGGAAAAATACAAAATGGAAGGTTCAAAATGCGAAGCCTCATCAGGAAGTTGAATGAAGTTAAATCATGTGATCAAGGATATTCAATGTTATTAATGGAATGGCTACATTAGTGCAAGATTCTATCCAACTAACCTTATGGTACTGAAGTCATATGAAAGTGAACTGTATCATGTTAGGAATTACTATTACCTGGTTATTGTTGTCATGTGGACTTATGAATACACAATTATGAATCAAACTGGCAAACATTGGGTCTTGATTGCTATTCTGGACTTTCAATTTAAGTTCTAAAAGGAAAGCTTAGATACAGGCATGGTGTTACATGAATTTTATCCCAGAGTTCAGTAGACAGAGCCATGCATATCTGAGTTCAAGGTTAATCTACTGAACAAGTTCCAGGACCACCAAGCTTAGGCAGTGAAGTTTATGAAAAATAGAAAGTGGATGATAATGTAATGGAAGGGGCCATGTTTCAGCCACATCAAGCGACAGAACTCAGCAGCTTTGTTTATGTGGCTCTGCATTTAGAGTCTAGAATAGCAGGGACTAGTGAGACACTTAATGGTGGACAGCTGTAGTTCAAGAATTAGAGATGATGGAGAAGAAATCAGCATCACTGAGGTGAAATAATCAGTAGTGTTTTCTGAATGACAAAGAATGTGTGTTCCAGAGATCACCAAAGTTGGACCTAGTGTTGTGGATGGACTTGGTCATGTGTAAGAAACACCCAGGTGGTACTGGTTTTGAATGCATGAAGTTGTCATGCAGAGCAGGTGAGGCTTGGCCCCATTGATTGAGCATATTGGTGGTTATCTGCCAGGCCTAGTTGCAGCAGAAGAACCCAGTATACTGAAGATGCAAGTACCATGGGATCAGCAGCAAGAACAGAAGGAGTAGGAGAGTAGAGTCAAACAGAGGTTAGAGTGATAGAGAGGGCAGAGTGGGAAAAGTGACCCAATCTCTTTAGAAGAGCAGAGATGATCATGTGTAGATCCTGGAGATTGAAACAAGAAGCTTTAATATTGAAATTTCCTTGGAGATACAAAGATTTTGAGAAGTTAGAACTGTGTGTTACCTGCTCAGGAAAACTGCTTTAAAGGAATAAATTCAGTCAAAAAGTAAATATTCTGCTTTTAGTGAACAAAGCAGAAAGGAGTCACTGATCAGAAGAATGCTTTGACGTCAGACCTGAACATGCAAAGTTTGGAGATTGCTCAGCTGGCTTTTGGTCTTCTATAGGTCCAGGATTTCCTCACAATGACCTTTAGGAATGATGATGTCTATCCTGTTAATATGACGACATGTGATGTGCTTTTTGTTTTTGAAAATATATGTGACTACTATTACATGATAGGATTCATCTCAGAAGAGTCTTTGAACTTTGGACTCTTAACATTTTTGAACATGCTATAGAGGATGGGAACTTTTGGGTTTCGAGCTCATGTATTCTGCATGTTTAAGTATAATCCCTATATATTCATACGTTTCAACAATCATATGTGGGTCAGGCAGTAGAATGTTGTAATTTAAATATGCTAAGCTAAGTGAGTGGCATTATGTGATAGAGTGGCCTTGTTGGAGAAAGTGCATCACTGTAGGGGTGGGCTTTGGAATTCCTACAAGTGCTGAAGAGAGACCCTCCTATTAGGTCCCTGGAAGATAGTCTCTTCCTATCTACCTTGGGATAAAGATGCAGAGCTCTAAGCTTCTTCACCAGCATCATGTTTGCCTTCATGCCTGCCATTCTTCCTGCTATGCTGAAAATGGACTAAACCTCTGAAATTGTAAGCCAGCACCAATTAAATGGTTGCTTTTATAGGAGTTGCCTTGTCAATGATCACTTTTCATAGCAATGGAAATAAAAGGAAGAACACTGTGCGTTCATTTAATGTTGTTAAGACTGGACAATTCTGTAGTATTCATTTTCATGAAAGAATATGTGTTGGAGAGAAATTTCATGAATGTGTTTAGTATAATGAGGGTTTTTCACACCTCTATATTCTTGATCATTATGAAACCATTCATGCTGGAGAGAAATTCTATGAATGTTAGCATGTAGTAAAACCTTTATGCTGTGTAATCCACTGAGGTCCAAGACAATTCAAACACCAGGACAATTCAATGACAAGAATTTTTTGTAGTCAACTTGCTACTCATTATTCAGAACCACAAAAATATACTCAGACGTTTAGCTATTGATTTGTATCTGTATTTTGTGCTTAGTCATGTATGCAACAACTGTCCTGAAAACTGTTGCCTTTGGGAAGTTTTTGTTTACTTATGCATATGGCCATGTCATCTTCAAATAAATGTAATTTTACTTACTCCTTTCTAATTCATATTGCTTTCATCCACTTCAGTTATATTGCTGAAGGTACATTGTTCAAAATTTAGAGAGTACTTTGAATAGGGAGAGAGAGGATGAACAACTTTGTCTGTTTGTGAATTTGTAGAATTGATTGGAATATCTCTCCATTTAGTTTAACGTTGGCTATAGGCTTGCTGTAATGTGATGATAGTATGTTTTGGTGTATCCCTTGGGTCCTTATTCACTCCAAGATTTTTCCATAAAGTGGTGTTGGATATTGTCAGAGAATTTTCCTCACCTAATGAGATGTTTAAGTCTGTAAACATAAGATAAATAAATAAATAAATAAATAAATATTTTTAAAGTTGTTTATCTTAGTTTGATTTAATTATGGCAAAATGATTCTATCCAGGAAATTACCTATTTCTTTTAGAATATCCAATTTGGTGGAGGACAGATTTTTAAAAAACTAGGTCTTTATCATTCTCTGAATTTCTTCAATGTCTGTTATTTTTTCTCCATTTTCATTTTAGATTTCAGTAATTTTGATATTCTCCATCTTTCAATAAGGGACTGTCTGTCTTGTCTAATGAAATATTCAAAAGACCAACTCCATGATTCATTGATTTCTTCTTTTATTCTCCTTCTATTTTATTGATTTCTGCCCCCAGTTGGATAATTTCTTTATGCCTCTTCCATTTTATAATTGCTCATCCACTTTTTTTTTGTTCTAGACTTTAAATTGTGCTCTTAAATTGTCAATATGTGATCTCTACAATTTTTAAATATAGGCGTTTGTGCTATGAACTTTCTTCTAAGCACCACTTTTATTTTCCTTATGCTAAATTGAATTGTGCATGTTGCATATTAATTTTCATTGAATTCTAGAAAATCTCTAATTCCTTCCTCTATTTTTGCTTTAATCTATTTTTCATTCAATAGTGTGGTGTGCAGCTTCTGTGAGTTTGTCAGCCTTGTGTTCTTTCTGGTTTTGTTGATATCCAGCTGTAATTCATGGTGGTCTGATAAGACATGTGGTGTTTCAATTTTTGTATGTATAAAGTCTTTCAAAGTATCTGAATATCTGTTCAGTTTATAAGTTTCGTGAGGTGATGAGCAGGCAATATATTATCTTATAATTCAGTAGAATGTTCTCTAAATATCAGCTAGATTCATGTTCATGCTGTCAGTTAGCTTGATTATTTCTCTGTTTAGTTTTGGTGTGCAAAACTTGTCCATTGGTAAGAGAGGGGTATTGAAATCTTTGAGTATAATTGTATGAGAGTTATTACATCATTTTAACTTTAAAATTGTTTCTTTTACATAGGTTGGTTACCATGCATTTAAGGCAAATATAATAAAATTTACAATGCTGTTTTTGATGATATTTATTCCTTTGAGGAATATGTAGTGTACCTCTCCAATTCTTTTGATTATTTTTTGGTTAAAATCTATTTTGAAAATTTTTAAAATGGCTACACCAGCTTGCTTCTTCCATTCATTTCAATTGAATATATATTTACTCCCCTTTACCTTGAAGCAATGCCTATTATTGATGTTGAGATGTAATTCTTTTATGCAATAGAATGTTAGATGTGTGTTAGCATCCATTCTGTTAGCCTGTGTCTTTTTATTGGTGACCTGAGATCATGAAAATTGAAAAATTTAATCATCAGGGATTGTTAACTCTTGGAATTTTGTTGTTGTTGTTGCTGCTGCTGCTACTGCTGGTTGTGTTGGTACTGGTGTGTGTGTGTGTGTGTGTGTGTGTGTGTGTGATTTCCATTTTTTTGCAGATAACACAAGATTTTTGACTACTTGTGTAGCATTAACTTCTTTGGGTTAGATTCTTCTTCTATCACCTTGTGTAGGTCTGTATTTGTAGAAAGATATTGTTCAAATTTGACTTTATTATAGGTTATCTTATTTTTCCATTTGTGTTGACTAATTTTTTTCTACATATAATAATCTGGTCATCTGTAGTTTCTGCAGCACATGTGTTCAAGCCTTTCTTGCATTAACAGAATCCGGTAAGAGGTTGTCTTAGTTTGGATTTCACTGCTGTGAACAGACACCATGACCAGTGCAAGTTTTATAACAGACAACATTTAATTGGGGCTGGCTTACAGGCTCAGAGGTTCAGTCCATTGACATCAAGGCAGAAACATGGCAGCATCCAGGCAGGCATGGTAGAGGAGGAGCTGAGAATTCTACACCTTCATCTGAAGGCTGCTAGTGGAAGACTGACTTCCAGGCAACGAGGATGAGGGTCTTAATCCCACACCCACAGTGACACACCTACTCCAACAACGCCACACCCCCCATGACCCAGGACTCAGCAATTACCTCCAGCACCCAGGACTCAGCACTCAGCCTCACCACTCAGGACTCAGCACTCGGTACCATGACTCAGGACTCAGTACCCAGTGCCACCTGCCTCCCTCACACCACTGTCTGTGACATAGGATGGGCCACAAGTGCTCTCCCCGGCCCACCTCCTGCCTGAGAGGGGCTCAAGGCTCTAGGTCTCCACTCCAAACTCCTTCCTTTCTTCCTTATCTGTGACAAGTGGGCATACTCCTGAGAGGCTGAGGTAAGCCATGGAGACGCACACACAACACAGAAGAGGGTGTGACGTCCACGCGCAGGAGAGACATGCCTCACTCACCGACCCCACTGTATTATTAACTACATGATTGTTATCATTATTATTGTTATTGTTGCTACTAATATCTACATTATTATCAACTTTATTATTATTATTACTATATCCAACAAAATTCTGCCATGAAACACACAAGAAAATAAGACTTGAAAACAATTCAATCCACTATATTATTAACTTCATCATCATTATTATTAATATTATTATTAATATGACTATTATTATCCTTGACAATGTTATTATCATCATCATTATGATTATTGCTATTATTATTAACTAAACATTATTAACTTTTAATCTTATTAACAATGTTATTACGATTAACTATATTATTATTAAGTCTATTATTATGGTTATCTATATTGTTATTATTAACCACATTATTACTATAATTAACTACATTATTATTATTATTATTAAATAATTTATTATTTTATTAAAAAGCTATTATTATTATTATTAAGTATGTCATGATTATTAACTACATTAGCATTATTACGGCCACTATTAACACATTTTTTATTACTTTTATTATTAACTATTATTATTACTATTATTTTATTATTATTATCTCTTTCCAAAACAATCCCACTAGGACACCAAGGAGCACACACGGGCACATACGACTCCCCCATCTACACACACCCGGGCCCGCCCAACATGCCCTGGAAGTCAGCCTTCCTCCTCCTCAGCCTTTCCTGAGAGTGAAGTGGGAAACCCTCACTGACTAGACTCAGGGGCAGAGGAACCGGAGTAGAGTGTGGCCCTTTATGTGCACAGTCTGCACTGAGAGGCCCAGGGTTGCCAAGAGGAAGAACTGGAAACCACATTGTTACTATCATTATTGTTGTGATTATTGTTATTAATATCGACATGATTATTAATTATATCTGGCAAAATTCTGCCATGAAACAGACAAGAAAATAAGACTATATTAGTATTATATTATATTATTAACTTCATTATTATTATTATTACGATTATTGTTACTATCCTTCACAATGTTATTATTATCATCATTATTATTGCTATTATTATCTACAAATTGTTAACTATATTAATCTCGTTAACAATGTTATCATTATTAGTAACTATATTATTATTAACTCTATGGTTATTGTTATCTGTATTATTATTAACCACATTATTACGATAAATAGCTACATTATTATTATTAAATAATTTATTATTACTTTATTATTATTAAGAGAGGAAGACCTGGAAACTCATTTCTTCTCCCTGCAGAAGTTGGAGGCCCTGACAGTCAGGAATGGGCAGGACCTGCTTCCAGGGAGCGCCAAGGCACAGCCCCACCTTGTCTTCAGACTCTGGCACTGCGGCCATGTTTGCATTCACTGTCCCCGAGTGGTGTTGCTCTGAGTCATTCCCTCCTCACGGGACCCGTCCTTTATTGGTATCATCCACACATGTTATTATTATGCTTATTCTTAACACGCCTCATCTCATAGAAAGAATGAATTTCTCTATGTATATATAAGGGAGATTGAATAGAATGTCGCACAGACAGTTGTCCTCCTCATCCAATAATGGCTGTCTGTCAAGAGAAATTTGAAAATCTAGGATTTATCATCTGGTGAAAGGGAGCTGCACTTTCCCTGAGCCCACCATGAAGTCACAAAAGTAAATTCATGTTTGCTAAAATCCCCATTCAATGTTAATAGCCTGGGCACCCTTCCCCTTGTGGGTCAGATTGACAGCTCCCCTGCACCTGAGGAATGGGCTGTGCAAGCTATTCACCTTGATTACAGGAAGGAGCAGTCTAGTGCTGTGAGGAAAGCTCAGGCTAGGTCTGAGGACAGCTCCTGGTAAGTGCAGGGTCCTTGCTCACAGAGGGGAGGAGCAGGCAACTGACTAGCCAGAGCTGGAATGGCAGTTCCTTCCCCAGGGCTGGGTGAGGTGAGATTCCTCTGGCAGATCCAGCACAAATGCTAATGGAGTGTAAGGCACTCCTGAGATCTGGAAAAGTTCTGGCCCTGGACTGGAAGCACACTTTAGTATTGGGGTGAGAATCACTGGCCAATCAAGGCTTCCAGGCAGACCTGCCAGTCAGAGAAAGAGGCGGGATCTTCCAGCTGCCTTTCTTTAGGTTCGCTGTGACTGTGAAGCTTGAATGGTTCTCTGTGTCCTGCTCTGAGGTGTGCGGTTCCGTGCTGTGAGGTGATCTCAGGGAAGCTCTGAAATCCAGACATGGTGAGCACAGGATCACTGACCACAATGGGGAGGAACATATGGCTGAGCAGTGGGAGCTGGAGTGGTGGGTCCTCTATGTGGTTGGATCAGAAGCATCAGCCTGATGTGACCTCCTGTGAGGTTTCTAGTGGTGCTTCTTACCTACTAGTTCAGGCCATGAACTGTGAATAAATTCAGTATCATGGCTGATTGTAATTCTGTCCAAAACATCGGGACCAGTTGCTTTCTTGTAGAAGCATGTGTGGGTTCTGTGACTCTGCAGCACCTGTGTCCGGACCTTTTTGTCTTTTATAATATACATTAAGAAGGCAGGGTTAGTCCTGGAGAGATGGCTCAGAGATTTAGAGCTCTGGCTATTCCTACACAGGTCATGAGTTCAATTCTTAGCAACCACATGGTGGCTCATGACCATATGTAATGGGATCTGGTGCCCTCTTCTGGCCTGCAGGAATGCATGCAGGGAGAACATTGTATAAGTAATGAATTAATTCCTTTAAAAAAAAAAAGAAGGCAGATATGAATGTAATAGTTCTGATTTCATACATTACTAGCTTTTTTTTATTATTTTGTTAATTTTTTTCTGCTGTAGTTTTTTTATATTTCTTTAACTTATATGTTTTGTGTTGTGATTATTATGTGGCAAAGGCACATACTAAAGGTGCCTGCATCCTTCCATCACTCACAGATGCAGATTTCAATTCATTTTCCTTGCCCTATGGCCCTTCCTTTTCTCTTACCACAGCTGTCCTTATCCCCCTTCCGCTTTCTTAACTACTTGCCCTTCCAGTTATTTCTTTTCATCTACATCCTATTACTGTTTTGTTTCCACTTCTGAGTGAAATTAAACCATACTCATTATAGACTTCCTTCTTTTTAAAGATTTATTTATTGTATATAAGTACACTGTTGCTGTCTTTGGACACACCAGAAGAGGGCATCAGATATCATGACTGGTGGTTGTGAGCACCATGTGTTTGCTAGGATTTGAACTCAGGACCTTCACAAGTTTAATCAGTGCTTTTACCTGCTGAGCCCCTTAGTGTTCCTTCTTGTTTAGTTTCTTCAGGGCCAATAAATATAGTGTGGATATCTTGTACATTATGATTATTATTCATTTGTGAGTACATACATGCATTTCCTTTTGGGACCGGGATACCTCTCTCAGAATGATAGTATCTATATGTATCCATTTGCCTGCAAAATTCATAGTGTTTTGTTTTTCAGGCTGAAGGGTATTCCATTTTGTAAATGATCCACATATTCTGTATCCAAATATTGGTTGAAGGACATCTTGATTTATTTTCAGTTTCTAGCTGTTATGAATGAAACAGATATGAACTTAGTGAAGCACATGCCCTTGGGGGTAGATACCTAACAACATACCCTAAGTGTAACATTTCCTCCAGTTATGTCTTAAATTCATAGAAGGAGTAGGCAATGCGTTTCCTAGTCCCAAGCAGGAACTTTAAATAAAACCTGTGGCAAATGTGGTACAAATGAGGCAGAGTCCATTATCTTAGAAACCAAACTTGAAAGGATCATTTATATGGTATGGCTTCTGAAGATTGATAGATGAAAATTCAAGATCATGTATTCTTCCTGTATTGTTTCTTTTTGGCACGATTCCACCATTCTTTTGTACCGTCAGAGCCCCAGGGAAGACTCCATGAGAGTTCATTGTAGTGAAATTATGAGGATGATGCTTGAGTTGGATTTTGCCACCAAAACTTTTTGAGATATCTAAGGCATTGATAAATCTGCCATGGAGAGATGTATACAAATATAGGAAGTACCCAAACTGTTATAAGATGTGGCTTTTAAAATTTTGCCTTGTGTGTCAGAAGAGACTTTAGACATTTGAACAATGTAGGAGTTTCTATAGACTATTAGGATCACTGAAGAAAGACTGAATGCATTTTCATCACAGGACGAATATTGCCTATAGAGTCAAGGGTCAGGATGCATTTGGTTGAAACAAAAAGCTTCCAGATAGGATCATGTATTTGGACACTTGTCTGTCCTGTCTGGCTTTCTTTGTGGTGCTTGTGGAAGATCATGTAGGAGGAGCCTTTCCAGAAACCTTTTGGAGAAGAGGATAGCGTTTATAGAATGAAAGTTTTATTTTTATTTTTCTCTCTCTTTTTTGTTTCTCCAATAGTTTATATATTCATTATCACCCTGATCACTCTCGCTATTATTGTTCCCTTGCTAGCACAGAATCGCTCCCCCTCCCCAGTCTCCTCTGTTTCTCTTTTGAGAAGTGGTTGGAATGGCAGGTATCCTGAAAAAATGGTGCATCAAGTGTATTATGAGTTAAGTGCATCCTCTCCCACTGAGTTCAGACATGGCAGCCCAGTCAAGGGAACAGATTTCAGATATATCTTGCAGCTATAGGGAAAGCTACTGCTTCAGTTGTTGAATGACCTTCATGAAGAGGGAGCTGTGTATCTGCTTCTAATGTGCCAGAGGCCTTAGTCCAGCCTGTGTATGCTATTTGGTTTATGGCTCTGTCCCTGAGTGTCCACATGGGTACTGATTATTTGAGTCTGTTGGTCTTCCTATGGAGTCTCTTCTTCAGGGATTTTAATCTTGCCACCTACTCTTCCATAAGAGTCCCCAAGTTCCCTGCAAGGTTTGACTCTGTATCTCTGCAGATTTTTCAGTCAGGTGCTGGGTGGAGCCACTCCATGGACAAATACTCAAGGCTCCTGTTTGGAAGCATAACAGAGTATCATTAATAATGTCATGGATTAGCTGGGAGGTGGTGGCACACACCTTTAATCCCAGCACTTGGGAGGCAGGTTGGGCAAATTTTCATTTGCCATTCCCTCAGTTTCTGCTCCAGATTTACCCCTGTATTTCTTTTAGAAGGGAAACATTGTGTTCTTAGTATCTACAGTGTTGGGGTTGAAACTGATTTGGGTTTCTTTCTTCTCATGCTCCCATATTTTCACTATAAACTATTTCTGTGAATCACATAAGGTGCAAGAGACTCATTTGCTATTCAATAATAATCTATATTACAAGTCAGGTGGTTTTATATTTTTAAATTTATTTTGCTTTTTGCTTTTTTTTTCGAAAAAATAAAATTTCTCTGTGACACTTCTCCTGTCATTATAGTAGAAAGAGAAACTACAAAAGCCACATGGCATGTTTTTGTAAAGTAAGCATAAGTTTGTGTGTGTGTGTGTGTGTGTGTGTGTGCTGTTTTTTTTTCATCCACATCCTCAGTTTTGAAATTTGGCCATATATATACGTTATAGTCTATTTTCAAGGATGGCATATGTTCATGACACCAATATTATCTGAGGTTTCAGGGTCATTGGGTATCAAGTGTATGACATTCTGCCTCAGTATTGTGTTTTTTCTGAAAAGTTTGAATAAATAAGAGTTTTTTGCCTGTGTGCATGAATAAGAATATCATGTGTTCCACATCTTTACTGTTGTCAGACGATGGCCTCAGAACTCTTGATCTTGAAGTAATGAGGAGTTGTTGACCCCCATGTGTTTGCAAGAACTTGTCCACCATTATGTGGAAGACCAGCAAGAGCTTTCCAACTCTGAGCTCTCTCTCTCCTGCCCTCAATTGCTTATTTATGATCAACATTTACATTATTATTATTTTCATCTGTCCATTTGTAACTTTAAATATGCATCCTCTTTTAGCAAAAAAAAATAATGTTGCAGTTTAAACTGGTTAACTTCATGTTTCTGCAATATGAATACAGAACAGCAAAGAATATTAATTCTTTGTAGAACTTTAGTAAAGAACAGTGTATTGGCTATCATTATTGCTTCCTTGGCTGATTTTTACAGGGGCTTGAAGGTCTTAATATATAATTTTTGCCCTCCTATAACACATTACATAGACCATGCTCATATCCAACTCAATGACATACACCAGCCTGTACATCAGTGATTAAAGACATGAACAAATACACCCAGCTTGCCCATCAGTTTTGTAGTTAGTAATTGTTCATTTTCAAATGTATGCACACAAGAGTTTATCTGTTTCCCTTGCAAATCCCATTCAATTGGAATTTCTCTGGCAAGGCTGTATCCTATTCAATGTGTTCAGAATCAACACATTTGAATCATATAATTCAAGTTCCTTTTAATATGACATGGTGATGAGATTATAACTTCTGAGTCAGAAAATGAGTGGAGGAAGTACCAGAAATTTATGATTATATAGTTAATGAAGTATACATTTACTTTACATTAATGTTAATATAATGCTTTATGTTGTACAAATTTATTGGGTACTTTAGGATGCAGTGACTTTTGAAGATGTGCATGTGAACTTCACTGGGGAAGAGTGGGATTTGCTGGATCCTTCCCAGAAGAGTCTCTACAAAGATGTGATATTGGAAACCTACCTGAACCTCAAAGCTATAGGTAATACTGTGATTTCTTTTTCCTAAATAAGGAAACAAATGTTTCTTGCTTATTGATGATCTTATGTTATTTCAATTGCAAATAATGAAGTTTGAGTTGAATAAATCAAGTTCACTGAATTTCCACGGTAGCATTCATAGTACTGTGAAAATTCACGGTAACTTGAATTTGCCCACTTTCCAATAGTATACCATTGATTTTCTGGCTCTGTGCTTTAGGCTACAATTCGGAAGACCATCATATTGGAAAACTTTTTGGAAATTTTAGAAGACATGGAAGGTAATTTTCATGTGCAAGCTGATATATATATATATATATATATATACATATATGTATATATATGTGTATATATATGTATATATGTATATGTATATGTATATGTATACATATATGTATATGTATATATATATATATAATCTGAGGAAATTTGTAGATGTCCTGGAAACTCTAAAGAAAAGCAAGGGGGCAAAATATCAGTCCTTTAAGTGTAACTATGATTAAAATGTTCTAACAAAACCATATACCTCAAAATCAGTTATTGAAGTTGTGTATCCATTACATGTGTACCTCCATTAGAGCTATGCTGTGGAACTGCCGATCTGAATAGTTTCAAATTACTTAGATATTGCACATTGAATAGTAATAAACAAATATTCAAAACCTTTTAATAAGTAAAAAGTCCATGATAAAGTTGGTGATGCTCATATTCTTGTAGTGGCATTTTTAAGTTAGTTGAGAGGACAATTTATGGTACTCAAGTATGTTATTTTGTCTAAGCATTCATCTATATACTACATGATATTAGAAACAAGATTAAAAACTCAAGAGATAATAGGTGCTGGCGAATATGTGGAGAAAGAGGAACACTCCTGTTGCTACTATGTTTCCAACCCAGTTCCCTGGTGAAAGAAAGCTCAACTCAGTGGTTAACAAAACAAGCTACAAGCCTAGACTAGGCAGACCTCCTACTCAACTACTCTGTTTCAATCTATATTAATCCATACAACTTGCAGAAACTCCAGACCCTGAGCTTCTCTCCCTGCCACCTCTCTGTTTCTCTCTCTGTTTCTTCTCCTTTTCCTCTCCTTTCCGTTGCTCCTCCTCCTTCTGTTTTATACCCCATAGCTCCTCCCCTAGACTCTCTGCTCCTCCCAATTTCCTCCTGCCCAATCATTGGCTCAAGCCTTTATTTGAAAAGTTAAGGTGGGGAGACAGTTCACAAGGCAACTCCTCATCTGCAGCCCCTCTGAGGAGTGGAATTAACATGAAAGTACGAGCCCAGGGCTACCCACAACATTTTCCCCTTTCTGTCCAATTAAAAGACTCTTTTATCTCAGACATCAATTGAGCTCAATTATTACCATTTTGGAAGATATAGCATACAGGATAGACCTAACACCCAGTCAATCATTTTTTATCAATTAAGTAGTACCCCTGTCATCTATTGGAATTTAAAAGACTTATAATTCTAAACCTGACTCAAGTCCTGGTTTTAGACTGTAACCCATCTGAAAACCATCCTCTCAAATCTCTATCATCTTTCTAAATGGTAACCAGCTTGGACTGGCTATAAGACTATTAGTCTTCAACCCCATCAGAAATCCAAGAATGGCTAATATTACCTGAAAGTATGAGAAGCACAAAATATAGCTTCTAAAACTTAGCCAATTTATAGAGACTGCTGATCACCTGGACAGGCCCTATACACCAAAATGTTGGAGCATCAGTCTTAAGTCTTCTGGCCCAGGATCATCTGACAGACCTTGGTAATGCAGGACTTTGAAGGGCTGATTACTTTGTCTTGGCAGAGATTATCAGTCGACTATTCCACAGTGTGTCCTCTTTTTTTTTTTTTTTTGGACAGTATTTGTCTGTAGATGAAATGAGGCAATTCTTGCCTGCTGACTGTCTAGCCATAACTGAAGCAACTCCATTGATGCTCAAGTTCTTCTTTGAATTCAAGAAAGGGGTGCTGTCAGGAGCAGATAGGTCTCCAGTCAAATGATTTTTAATTAAGAAATGTCAATAAACATATTCTGTGGACTTCTGACAACTTTGAAGACCATCTGTCTACCTAAAACATCTCTGAACTGTTAAGCCTTGACTATTCTTGGTTGTTTCTAATCTAACTCAGGAACACTCTTTTAACTAACTTCTAACCATGAGTTTGCTATCTGACCCTTAACTTGGATTACTTAATCACCTAAAGCAGTTTATACTAGCAGTTATAGAAGGACTGGGTCTAAGCCTTGTATTCTTAAATATGTTATATAGGCACAATGCCTATATGGGAGTAACAATATTAATCCCAGTTTTATATCAATAGTAAATTCATACCAATGAAAACCTTAAATTTACATCAACTAAATTCTGAACCAATATAAGAGATTATAAATTCAACTTTCTATCAATTATAAAGAATTCTACCAATGTAAGATCTGGCTATGTAATGTTTTGCTTAAAAGTACATTTTCTCACCAATCCCTATTTGTCTATTTCTATAATTTCTATGATATTACTTTATTGCCCTTTTTCTTTTCCACCCACTTCTCCTTTACCTAAGAAAGAAGGATAGAGATGAGGAAAGGAAAGGTAGAAATCCCTGAGTTTAAGTTCTTTAGTTCCCTCCCTGACCAACGCTACATTTGTAAAGTATCCCTAAAATGATAACATATCTATAATTCCTAAAATAACCAGAAACATCCACCCCACATAAGGAACTGGGACAATGATTGTCTTCTGATTGCTTCCAGCTGAATTGGGGCGAAGAATTCCCATCTGGGGGCCCAAAGGGAAATTTTGAAAACTAGCTGGCATTATTTGCCTTCCAGTCACTATGTTGTGAGAAAGTTCATGCCTCTATGTCAGACAACATCTTGACCATGACATTCTGAAAGGCTGGAGAGGCAAGTAAAGTTCTGGAAGCAAGTCTTTAAGAGGATCAGCTTTGATGTAGTTGCAATAGTCAAGTGCGAAGCTGGAATGGAAGGTCCCAAATCTCAGCATCCTGGTGTGTGAATCTTTTCAGGGCTGTCTTTCTCTTCTTTCATCCCTATAGTATACAAAACTTAAAAGCAACAAGTAAACAGGTAAAGACATTCACACCGAGCATGCAGGAGGCACAGATTGGCCAATGAAGATCAATAAAGAAAGATGTCTGACTGCCTTTCCTCAGATTAGCTTGATCACTTGGTCAAACTAAAATGTAACTGTGTATCCATGTCCTCGTAAAGGATGTTTTGTAACACCCAATAAGTGTTAATGGCTGTTTATAGACATTTTAGTCTCAGCCAGTTCCAGAGCTGTCTCCATATAGAGAGACATAAACATTACTACATATACATCACCTATTTTGTTGATTGTGTTAGTCTCCATTTTCTTCTCTGTCGCCAAGGTCCTCAGGAGGTCTCCCTTTGTCATGTCTGATTTTTATCAACTTGGAAGGGACCCACAGCTTTTCTTTTCCTGTGGAAACATAGGCATAGCCCCTCCCCCAGCATAACACATTTCCCATTCTCCATTCTGATGTTAGAATATCCTTAATATAAACAGGCTGGTTTAGTTCAATAGTTTGTTCCACAGTCCAATGTCTTTCAGCAGCTGTGATGTTTTGTTCATTGGCATTTAAAAAATTTAAGGGTAATAAAGCACTATGTAATCTATCCTTGGGGGTTCTCATTGATCCTTTTTGCCTATTAAGCATCTCCTTTAGAGTTCCATTTGATCTCTCCACAATTGCTTGTCCTGTAGGATTATGTGGTATGCCTGTAACATTTTTTATATTGTAATATTCAAAAAACTGCTTCATCTTACTAGAGATATATGCCGGCCCATTGTCTGTTTTAATTTGTGTTGGTATTCCCATAATGGCCATAACTTCTAACAAATGTGTAATTACAGAATCAGCCTTTTCTGATGGTAATGCAGTTGTCCATTGAAATCCTGAATATGTGTCTATAGTATGGTGCACATATTTTAGTTTGCCAAACTCTGTAAAATGGAAGACATCCATTTGCCAAATGTCATTTCTTTGGGTACCCTTAGGACTAGTTCCCATAGGCAATGGAGTCTGGTTTTATAATGAACAAGTAGGACATTGCTTCACAATTTCCTTGGCTTGTTGCCAAGTGATGGAGAATTCTTTCTTTAAACCTTTGCTGTTAACATGGTGTTTTTTATGGACTTCTGAAGCTTCTAGTACACTTCCTATCAGTAGTTGGTCAATTTCATTATTACCTTGTGCCAGAGGGCTTGGCAAACCTGTATGGGATCTTATGTGTGTGATATATAGTGGATAATTCCTATTTCTGATTATTTGCTGTAGCTGAATAAATAATGAAGTCAATTCAGAATCATCCTGTATAAGTTCAGCAGTCTCTATATGTAAGACAACCCCTTCTGCATATTGAGAATCAGTTATTATATTAAGAGACTCTTGAAAATCTGACAACACCATGACTATTGCATACAGTTCAGATTTTGAATTGACTTATAGGGACTCTCAGCTACCTTACTTACATTTTCTGATTTATATCCTGCCTTTCCTGATTTACTGGCATCAGTGTAAAATGTAGGGGCTCCAGATATTAGAGTTTTCTTTATTATATGTGGGAGAATCCAATAAGTTCTTTTTATGAACTGAAGCAGCTTACTTTTAGGGTATCTGTTGTTAATCTCTCCCAAGAAGTTACTGCATGCTCTTTGCCAGTATTCATCTTGTGCCCATAGTGAGGCAATTTCTGTGTTAGTAAAAGGTACCACAATTTCAGCTGGATCCATACCAATTAATTGTCAAAGTCTCATTTTTCCTTTAAGTATCAATTGAGAGACTTTCTCAATGTATGTTTTTAATTTCTTACTCTGTTTATGTGCTAAAAATATCCATTCTAAGATATGATCTTCCCTCTGCATAAGAATTCCTGTAGGAGAATGAGAAGAAGGTAAGATAACTAAGATGCAGGCCATCTTTGGATCAATATGATCTAGATGTGTATCCTGCAATTTCCTTCTCAGCCTCAGCTGACAATTTCCTTGGACTATTTAAATCCTTATCACCTTGTAAGGTTTGAAATAAATTGCTTAACTCTTGAGTGGCCAAGCCAATTGCAGGCCTCAGCCAGTTGATATCTCCCAGTAGCTTCTGAAAATCATTAAGGGTCCTTAATTGGTTTCTTCTGATTTGCACCTTTTGTGGCTTAACCCTTTGCAGACTTATTTTATATCCTAGATAATTAATAGAATCCCCTCTTTGTATCTTTTCAGGGGCGACTTGCAATCCCCAAGAAGGCAATGTTTTTTGTACTTCATCAAACATTCTTTCCACAGTATTTATATCTGAATCAGCCAATAGGATGTCACCCATATAATGATAAATAATGTATTGGGGAAATTGTTTGCGAATCATCTCCAATGGCTGTTGTACAAAATACTGACACAATGTAGGGCTATTTAACATTCCATGTGGCAAGACTTTCCAATGATATCTTTTCATTGGGTGACCTCTATTGAAAGTAGGTACGGAGAAATCAAACCTTTCCTTATCACATTCATGTAGAGGAATGGTAAAAAAAACAATCTTTTAGATCAATCACTATGATAGGCCATTCCTTAGGCAACAAGGAAGGCAATGGGATCCCAGGTTGCAAGGAACCCATTGGCTGAATAATCTTATTAATTGCTCTGAGATCTGTCAACATCCTCCATTTGCCAGATTTTTTTTAATAACAAATACTGGAGAATTTCAAGGGCTGGAAGACTCCTCTATATGCTGAGCCTTCGGCTGTTCTTGAACTAGCTGTTCTAATGCCTGTAGTTTTTCTTTTGTCATAGACCATTGATCAATCCAAATGGGTTGGTCAGTCAACCACCTTAGTGGTAAGGCTGTTGGTGTTTTGGCAGCAGTGGCTCCTTGGGGTAAAGCTAAATTGTCAGCCTCTGATGTATCTTGTTTATGGAAAGCTTGGACAGTCTGCAACTGCCTTTGATAAGATTCCTTAACTAATTTAAGATTTTCATTAGAATCCCGACTAGTTTCACGGTTAGATACCAAGACTGAGGGGATATTAATTTGTGTATTCCACTGCTGTAATAGATCTCTTCCCCATAAATTAATGGCTATATTAGCCACGTATGGCCTCAATTTTCCAACCTGACCTTCTGATCCTATACATTTAAGCCATCTGGTGCTTTGCTTTATTTGGGATAAGGTCCCAACTCCTTGAAATTGGATATCTACTTCTTGAAGTGGCCAACTTACAGGCCAAGATTTTGGAGAGATAATGGTGACATCTGCTCCAGTGTCAACCATTCCTTCAATCTTAATATTGTTTACTAATATTCTTAGTTTTGGCCTGTGATCCTCTATAGAAGTTTGCCAAAATATTCTTTTTTGTGTCCCTTTGAGGCTTTCTGAATTGTCTACAGAACTTGCCTTAGTCTTGTCTGGTCTTAGCACATCTGTTTTTGACGCAGTGACACTTAATTGTCCTGAGGAAGAGAACTCTCCTTGTCTGACATTCGGGCCTGCAAGAGGCCCCCTGGAAGTTTTTTTGGCAGGATGTTGCCCCATTTGTCTGTTCTTGCTCTACATTCACTAGTTAAATGCTGGCCTTTGCCACACCTTTGACATATTCCAAAAGACATAGGTCCCCTTTTGGTATTACTTTGGTTTTTTAAACAGTCATTTCTGAGACGACCCCACTCTCTACAATTAAAACATTTAAAATTCTGAGTCCTTTCTAGGTGTCTTGTGGCACTTTCTCCTTTTACAGTCATATCATTTGGGCGAAATACATCATCAATTGTATATCTAATCCACTCATCTATTGATGCTGATCTTGCCCTCAGTGGTCTGATTACTTCCTTGCATTTAGTATTTGCATTCTCATAAGCTAAAGACTCAATTATTGCCTTCCTTGCTGCAGAATCTGATATACTCCTTTCCACAGCTGAGGTTAGTCTTTGTAAAAAGTCAGGGAAAGTTTCTTGTGGACCTTGTATGATTTGAGTAAATGGCTCAAGTCTTTTCCCTGATTCTGCAACTTTGTCCCAAGCCCTTAAAACTGACAATCGACACAAGGCTAGGGTTTCTTCATCATATATAGCTTGCACTTCTACCTCAGCAAAGCAACCCTCACCAAGCAGTTGGTCCACAGAAATCTCTCTACCCCTGGCTCTATTTTCTCATGCTATCTCCCTCGCTCCGTCTCTCCACCATGTGACCCATTGTAAATTAGCAGCAGGTTCTAGTATTGCTCTTGCCATATCCTTCCAGTCTTGTGGGATTATTCTATTTTTAATAGCCCAAGAAGTCAGAATTTGTTTCACAAATGGCGAATGCATTCCAAAATTAATGACACTTTCCTTAAATTTTCTTAGATCTAACACATCCACAGGTTGCCATTCGAATTCCTGATAACCCTGTGGATGATTATCATCTGGAGGTCTTTTTTGTATACTGACAGGATAGACTAAAGTTTGTTTTTTAATAACTTTTGGTTGGGTTTCTCTACTTTTATCTTCTATCCCTCCCTGAGTATTTTCCTTTTCCTTGAGTTCCTGTATTTTCTGTTCAAGGTTCTGCCTCCACATTTTGGTCATTTCTTTATATTACAATTTTGATAGTCTACTGTCTATTTTATTCTGATTGTTTAATTTTAAAAGGTTATTCTCCAAGTCTAGCTTCCAATACTCATTTTTTTCTCTCTGCTGCTCAGTCTGATCTGTGAACTGCTGCATCCTTTGTTCTAGCATCTTTTCTAACTCCTGTCTCCCACCTTCATTCTCTTCCTTCTGTCTCTTATTCTGTTCTATAATTTCCTGGGTCTTCAATTCTAGTGTTTTGAACTGCTGCATCCTTTGTTCTAGCATCTTTTCTAACTCCTGTCTCACGCCTTCATTCTCTTCCTTTTGTCTCTTTTTCTGTTCTATAATTTCCTGGGTCTTCAATTCTAGTGCTTCGAACTGCTGCATCCTTTATTCTAGCATCTTTTCTAACTCCTGTCTCCCACTTTCATTCTCTTCCTTCTGTCTCTTATTCTGTTCTATAATTTCTTGGGTCTCCAATTCTAGTGTTTCCTCTAGGCTACATTGCCAAGTTTTAAATTCCTCTTTCTGTTGTTCATGCTGTTTTATAATTTCCTGTATCTTCTGTTCTAAACCCTGCTTCCATAATCTTAGCTTCTCTTTGTATTGTAATTCTAGTATTGCAGCATCAGCCTTATTTTGACCTATGAAATCCTGAACCTTTAGTTCTAGTGTTACTTGTAATCTCTTTTCTAAGGCAAGGAATTTTTTGTCTAGGACTCTTGAGATGACATAGTAAATCAAGGGAATAAGTACTGCAATACCAATGACTTTTTCCTCTAAATCCATTCCTGTAAACTCATTCAAAATATCCTCACATAGAGCCAAAACGGTCTTTATTGTTTTACTCATCTTTAAGTATCAAGATGCTATGTATCTCTCTTATACAAATGAATTACCTGGTCCGGAACCCTTCGTATCTGATGTCCGTGCCATTCAGGGCTTCTCAGGCAGTTAAAGTTTTATCTCAGGTTTGTTCCGTTCTAAACAATACATTGGGCAGCCATTTTGTTGCTACTATGTTTCCAACCCAGTTCCCCGGTGAAAGAAAGCTCAACTCAGTGATTAACAAAACAAGCTACAAGCCTAGACTGGGCAGGCCTCCCACTCCACTACTCTGTTTCAATCTATATTAATCCATACAACTTGCAGAAACTCCAGGCCCCGAGCTTCTCTCCCTGCCACCTCTCTGTTTCTCTCTCTGTTTCTTCTCCATTTCTTCTCCTTTCCATTGCTCCTCCTCCTCCTGCTTTATACCCCGTAGCTCCTCCCCTAGACTCTCTGCTGCTCCCACTTTCCTCCTGCCCAATCATTGGCTCAAGCCTTTATTTGAAAAGTTAAGGTGGGGAGATGGTTCACAAGGCAACTCCTCATCTGCAGCCCCTCTGAGGAGTGGAATTAACATCAAAGTACGAGCCCAGGGCTATCCACAACACACTCCTCCACTGTTGCTTGGATTGCAAAATGGTACAACCACTCTGTAAATCAGTCTGGCGGTTCCTCAGAAAATTGTGCATGACACTTCCAGAGGACCCTGACATGCCACTCCTGGGCATATACCCAGAGGATTCCCCGGCATGCAATAAAGACTCATGCTCCACTATATTCATAGCAGCTTTATTTATAATACCCAGAAGCTGGAAGGAGCCCAGATGTCTCTCAAAGGAGGAATGGATAGAGAAAATGTTGTATATTTATACAATGGAATACTACTCAGCAACTAAAAATAATGAATTCATGCAATTTATAGGCAAATGGTTGGATCTGGAAAATATCCTAAGTGAGTTAACCCAATCACAAAAGAATACACATGAATTGCAATCACTAATAAGTGGATATTAATGAGCCCAGAAGCTCTGAATACTCAAGGCACAATTAGCAAATCAAAAGATTCCCAAGAAGGAAGGAGAGGAAACTGGTCCCAAAATGACTGGGTCCAGTTTTGCAGGAGAATACTAGAACAGAGAAAGGGTTGGGGGGTCATTGGGGAATGGGCGGGGGGGAGGGAAGAGGAATTATGGGACACATAGTGAGGGGGGAACTGGGAAAGGGGAAAGCCTTTGGAATGTAAACAAAGAATATAGAAAATAATAATAATAATAATAATAATAATAATAATAATACAATTTAAACAGATTGAATGCAGTTGTGGAAATGCTTCATTTGTCTTTCTTTTTTAATTAGGTATATTATGTGTCACAATGGATAAAAGCCATGTGAGCATAGGAATATTGAAAGAAGCAACATCTTTCTATATCAAAACAATGAGAAGACATGTCATATTCTCCCTTTGATAGACTTTCTGAATAAGGTAGACATTTGCAATCAATTTGTTTTCTCATTTTCCTGGGAATCTATGCAAACTCTTACTATAGAACATCTTTATGGGTATTAGGAATTTGGAAATTCTTCTGTTTGTCCTGATTCACAGTTAACTGAGGTGTAAATCACCCCACAGGAAAAAAATGTATGATTGCATTTACTGTTATAATGCTGTGAGTTGTTTCATTTTTCTACAGATAGGTAAAATAAATCATCTAGAAATCCCATATAATGGGGTGGAGAGATGGCTCAGTAGTTAAGCACAATGACTGCTCTTCTAGAGGTCCTGACTTCAAATCCCAGCAACCACATTGTGGCTCAAAATGATCTGTAAACAGATTTGACTCCTTATTCAGAGTGTGTGAAGAAAGCTTCGGTGTACTCACATATAATACATAAATAAATCTTTAAAAAATAATAAAACAATCCCATATAAAAAAAGATGTTATAAACATCAGCCATGTAATAACCATCACAGGTAATTTGAACAATTCATAATTAGAGAGAATAAGTTGATCATATGAAGTGATAAAAGATTAAGATCTGATGCTTCTTTAATATTAGACTTAATTATAAAATTAATTCATATGGATTAAATGATTGATCAGTGTAATAAATGTGGTGAAGATTTCACATGTGCCAATTATTATTGCAGGCATGTAAGAAGTCATAGTGGAATGAAACCCAATGAATGTGATCAGAGTGATGAAGCCTTTACAAGACACAGTCATATCCAATATCATAAAACAAAACATAATGGAGAGAAGCTTTATGATTGTAATCAATGTGGTAAAGCCTTTGCAACACCCAGTCATCTCCAAAATCATAAAAAAACACATGCTGGAGAGAAACCTTACACATGTAATCAATGTGGTAAAACCTTTGCAGATCACAGTAGTTTCTGATATCATAAAAGAACACATATTGGAGAGAAACCGTTCAAATGTAATCAATGTGGTAAAGCCTTTGCAGCTAACAATATTCTGCAATATCATAAAAGTACACATACTGGAGAAAAAACCATATGAATGTAATCAATGTGGTAAAGCCTTTGTAGTACCCAGTCATCTCCAATATCATAGAAGAACACATACTGGAGAGAAACCTTATGAATGTAATCAATGTGGTAAAACCATTTCATCTCACAGTAGTCTCAAATACCATAAAAGAACACATACTGGAGAGAAACCATATGAATGTAATCAATGTGGTAAAGCCTATTCACAAGGGAGAAGCCTCCAAAGACATGAAAGAACACATGCTGGAGAGTAATCTAATGAATTTAATCATGAATTAAATGGGAATTAAGAGTCCATTGGGTTAGGAATATGATAGACATGGGTGCTTAGGATTATTTCAAATCTGGAGATGTTTCTTTTGATGCTTTGGCAAAGAATGTTGCTGACTTTTACCCTTGCCTGAAGAGTCTCCTTGAGGTTAAAATAAAGAGGTTTACATTAATTGCATTGACAAAGGAAGGCTCAAAAATCGCTGCATATAATTTGGCTGACAGTTTTGATCAAGCATAACATACTTCAAATGGGAAACTACAAAATGCGAGGTAAGAAATTAGAGGTGATGAAGAAGAAATCAGCATCACTGAGGAGAAATCTGGGTAGTATTTTCTGAGTGACAAAGAAAGTGTGTTCTAGATATTGCCAAGGTTGGACCTAGTGGTGCAGCTGGACTTGGTCATGTGTAAGAATAACCAAAGTGGTACTGATTTTGAGTTCATGAAGTTCTCATGCAGAGCAGCTGAGCGTTGGCACCATTGAGCAAGCATAAGGGAGGCTGTGGGTCAAGCCTAGATGCAGCAGAAGAACCCAGCATCCTAAATTTGCACGTACCATGGGATGAGCAGCAAGAAGAGCAGGAGCAGTAGAGTGGAGTCAACAAGAACTTAAATTGATACAGAGGGCCGAGCTGGAAAAGTGACCCAATCTAATTGGAGGAACAGAAATTATCATGTGTGGACCCTGGACATTGAAAGAAGAAGCTGTGGTATTGAAGTTACCTTGGAGATGACAAGTTTTTGAGATGTTAGAACTGTATGATACCTGCTCAGGAATGGAATAAAGCCAGGCAAAGAGAACGAATTGTGGCCCTGTGAACAAAGCAGAATGGAGTTGAAGATCTGAAGAACACTTTGACATCAGACATAGAGATGCACAGTTTGGAGATTGCTGAGCTGGCTTGGTCTTCTTTAGGTCCAGTATTTCCTGCTGATTACCTTAAGGAATGATGAAGTATACCCTGTAAATTTCAAGGTATATAATGTGCATTTTATCGAAAATATAGGGGATCACTCATGCATGATAGGATTGATATCAGGAGAGTCTTTGACCTTTGGACTTTTAAATTTTTTAAGACTTATAGATGATGGTGCCTTTTGAATTGAGAGCTCATGTGTTTTGAGGTATGCTTTGTTTAAGTATGGTCCCCATATACTCTTGTGTTTGAACATTCATATGGGGCCAGGCAGTGGGATGAGGTAGTTAGGATTTATTTGGGGGTATGAGTGGCACTATTAGGAAGTGTGGCTTTTTGCAGAATTTTATTACTGTTGGGGTGGGTTTTGGGATTCCTCCCAGTGCTGAAGAAACTCTCCTATTAGCACCCTGGAAGATGTATCTTCCTAACTTTTTTGGATCAAGATGCAGAACGCTCATATTTTCTCCAGCATTATGTTTGCCTATATTTGTATCATGTTTTGTGCTATGAGGAAAATGTACTAAACTTCTGATATTGTAAGGTGGCCCCAAATAAATGTTTGCTTTTATAAACGTTGCATTGATTATTTCATCTATTCTTAGTAACGGAAAATCTAATTTAGAAATACAGTGAGTGAATTTAGGGTGGTGAAGCTTTTGCACAATTCCGTAGTCTTCTTCAGCATGTAAGAGTTAGTACTGTGGGGAAACTGTTGTAAATTTATTTGGTATGATGAAGCCTTTGCACACCTCTGTAATCTTTATCATTATGAAATTATACATGCTGGAGAGAAATTATGTGAATTACAGCAATGTGATAAGTCTTTATGTTATGGGATCACTGAGGTCCAACACAACTCAAATGTCAGAAGAATTCAAATGATAAGAAATTATTGTAATGAAATCAGCACTCATAAATCCAGGCCAGAATAATACACTCCAAAGCTTATCTGAAATATTCCACCCCTACCCACACTGAATCTGAAAGTTATATAACTTTCAGTCTTGAAAACCATAAACACCAATGCCAGGTTACATCTACATTTTCCCCTCAATCACTATTTTTTCCATTCTTAAGATTATGTCAACTGATACAGGATGTAGTTTTTATGTTCTAGCCTATCATAGCCATGTGTTCTTTTGTGGTTAGGAACAGACATATTTTGAGGAATAAAACAGTAGTAAGAGAAATCATGGTTAGGAACAGGTGTCATGTTTTGGGGAACAAAACATGAAAAAAGAAACATGGATAGATATTGTCAAGTACTCAGGTCAGCTATCACCTGGCACTTAAATTTATTTTGAACTTATGATTAAATGGAGGTTGGTAACAAAAAGGCAGTCTTTTGAGCAAATTTCCTTTGCTTGTTCCCAACATTTTTATATCATAGTCATGTTCAAATATTTAGCAGAACACATATTGACAAGAAATCTTAAAGATGTAATAAATATGATACATTTTCACAACACATTTATCTATGTTTATTCAGATAAACCCCATAAACATAGATGATGTGTTAATGTTTTGCACTTTCTTGTATCTTTATACAAGAGGAAATTCTTTGGTATGCAATCAATCTACTAAAGCCTTTTGTTATTACAGTAGTCTTTGAAGATATTCAAAAATATGAAAAGTAACTTGTGACTACAAAGAAGTTGGCAAGATCAGAAGCAACACACTTACACTGTTTTATTCAAGATTTTTTTTGTAAAAAGACTGTGACAAGTGACAACAATTAATTCAAACTTATGATGTCCCCCGATTTTTTTTACACTTGTAAAGATGTATCGATAAAAGACACATGAAGGCAACAATAAGGAAACCTTTTTAGATTTCACAATTCTCTTAAGTTATATGAAAGAACTTTTGCAGGTGTAAGAATGTATGGCTGTGTACTCATACCTGTTATGTTATAATGATAAAATATGTCTAAGTCAACTTCTGAAAGAGTTTAATTTGGTTTATGATTCCAGAGGAATATTGGATGACCCTGAAAGTGGAAACACAGCAAGTCTCTTGCAAATAGGAGAGTTAGCTTGAGGCAGATAAAGCTTTCAAATTGCTTATCCAATTCAATTTGACCACCAAGAAACCAAACAACCATATCAATAAACAGGTACTGAACAGACAATTCAGAACATAGGAATCTTGAATGGCTGAGAAGCACCTAAATAAATGTTCAGCATTCTTAGTCATCAGGGAAATCCAAATCAAAATGACCCTGAGATTCCACCTCATTCCCATCAGAATGGCTTTGTTCAAAAACTCAGGTGACAACAAATGTTGGTGAGGATGTGGAGAAAGAGGAACACTCCTCCATTGCAGGTCGGATTTCAAAAGGGTAAAAACACTCTGGAAATCAGTTTGGAAGTTCCTCAGAAAAATGGAAATAGATCTACCTGAAAGCCCAGCATACCTCTCTTGAGTATATACCAATAAGTTGCTCTAACAGAGGATTATGTGTTCCACTATGTTCCTATAAACCTTATTTGTGATATCCAAATAAGGTTTCAACAACCCAAATGTCCTACAACAGAAGGATAAATACCATGTGGTTTATTTACACAATGGAATATAACTTAGCTATTAAAAAGGAGGGCATACTGAATTTTGCATGCAAATGAATGGAACTAGAAACTATCATACTGGGTCAGGTAACTCAGACCCAAAACATATGCATGCTATGTACTCACTAATAAGTAGATATTAGGCAAAAATTGTACAAAATTACCAGGATACAGAACTCAAGAAGGATAACAAGCAGAAGGAACTATCACACCTGGGAGGGAGAAGAAAGCAATCACAGGAGTAGGGAGGGCCTTGGGTGGGGATGAAATAGGGAGGGGAAGAGGGATAACCTGATCAGGTATTGAGGGAAACAGGACTCAAGTTCTGATTGCCATCAGAATAATTCAAAATAGTCAACCTCAGGAAGTAGGAGGTAGGACAACCCTCTAGAATGTACCAGACAGCTGGGAGGTGAGAGACACTTTGTTGAAATCCCTACTGAGAGGAGTAAGAACTTGTAGAACCCACCTACAGTAGAATGGCAGGGTATCAAGTGGAGGGATGGGGTTGCCATCCAATTGTCAAAACCTCTGACCCACAAATGTACCTGTTTGAAAGAACAGCAGGAACAAAAGTGGAGAAATGCCTGAGGATGAGAAGGTCCAATTAAAGGCCCAAATTGAGATCCAGCTCAGAGAGAGGCCCCAAAGCCTGATGGTATTAATGAGTCTATGGTGTTACAAAGAAGGGCCTTTCATGACTGCACTCCAGAAGGCCTAGCAAGCATCTGAAAAAGATATTTGCACCCAAGCAATGGAGAGAAGGAGATGACCCCTGTGGTTGAATTAGGGGAAAGGTGGAAGAAGCTGAGGAGAATGGTGACACTATAGGAAGCAATCTCAATTAACCTGGCACACTCTCAGACACTGAGACACCAACCAGCTAGGATACACCAGATGATATGAGGCCCACAATGCTATACATCAGAGGACTACTGGGTCTGAAGACAGTCAGAGCAGATGTGCCTAATCAAGAGATTTGGTGCCCCAGTGTATGGACATGTGCTTAGCGATGGATTATTGTGGGGAGGTGTGGAATATAGAACAGTCAGAGGGTGGAACTTGAGGGGGATAAAACAGGATTGTAAACATAGATTAAATAATACAGAAGAAGAAGAAGAAGAAGAAGAAGAAGAAGAAGAAGAAGAAGAAGAAGAAGAAGAAGAAGAGAGTCCACTGCACTCAGTGTGGATATTATGAGATTAAAAACATAAGGTAGTTCAAAAAAATTACAAATCAAATTAAATGCCCCATCTGTGTCACTCCTTGTAATCTAACCAAGTTACATAAATTAATGTAACATACATCTGTGCTATTGCAATGTAATTGAACACCGGAATGTTTCAAAACAAAACCAAGTGGACATGAATGGGAAACAGAATTTATATACCAATAATAGCAATAAAATGCTCTCTCATAAATGACACCTGAATTATTTGATTCCTTTGAGTAAAATGTATGAAGTTCTTCTCATTCATCAATCAGCAATGTTTCATCAAATGTCATTGACTGCCAGGGACTGATTATCAGGAAATAGATCATTATTTTAATTCATTGAGAGTCTGCACAGGTACTGATTTTGAACAGGATGGGTTTTGATTCTGTATTATTCTAGACACTATTGGATTTAGCAGAATGACACGTTCTTCAGGTAACCAGAATCAAAGGAAGTTTGAAGAGGTTTTATAACCATGACTAGCATACAATAGCATATGAACAACAGAGAGCATGCTCAACTCCTGGCTCAACATTTCATGAGAGACTGCGCTTCCCTACACTACACAATGGAAGACACAATGTCCCATGATTCTTCTCAAAGTGTCAATTCTATGGAACTTTTATGACTTTCAAAACTCTTGTGTATGGAAGTTATAATGAAATCTATTGTGTTCAAACACATGACTGTTGACACATATTCTGGCCCAAGCTGCCCAGAAGATTGTCCTTGGGAATTATGCCAAGTATATGAATGAAATCATGGCACCTGAGGATGGAGACCGTGATCTCCAAAACATGTTTTCAGAAATGTTTTGATCAAAAGTTTTCAGACCTCACATGTAGAGCTTGCGGGCAGAATTTTGTCAATGTATACATGGAGCATGATATAGGATGAATGGAAAGGAACTGAGAATATAAATAAGTGCATCTCCAGACAGCAATAGCCTTAAAACACTTTGTTGTAAATGTCTGTGTGATGTTTTTCTGCATAAGAAACGGATTTCACAACTCCTCCATTGGAGAGCCTGGCAGACATGAAGAGGCTATGTGCTTTCACTATTTCTTTTTTGTTCCTGAAGTTTTCTTTCTTCTTGTGCTGTTTGGCAGAACCCATTTGCTTTTGGAGGATAAAGAATAGTGAAGGTAATGGTGGAGATTTGAGAAGTGTCTGTGGGTTTTCACTTTGGACAGAGGAGGGACCTATTGAGGAGAATTTTTATAATGAAATTATTGATTTTAGGTAAGTCATTAACTTTCTTTCCTGCATCAGTGTCATAAATTAGAAATATGTAGCTGTGTACACAAACTGTGGGGGTTCTGTCCTGTTCACCCCTGTAACTTTAGAAACCACTGAAGTTTAATTATTACACCAATCACTATTTTAATAGTTTCAAATGTGTCACAGTTTAGTTTAGCTTTATACATTGAGCTCCAACTCACAATGCTTGAAAAAGACTCTTGATTCTCTGTGTTGAGTTTTTGTCTATATTTTGTATTGAAAAATGTCTCTTCATCTGCCTTGAATTCACAAATCCCACCTTTATCAACAATTCAATATGAAATATCTGAATCACTGAATATTCAATTGCCTGCCAGTGATTCCTGTATGAGCATATATCTAAATGCCTTCACAAAATGGTTATCTAATTTTGGTCTCCAACAGTTGGGTATACATTCATTCATTGAAATATTTGTGTATGTTTTGGTTTACTGTACTTGATTACAAGTATAACATTATAAACATACCTGTGAATATACAGATGCTTTGCTTTATATAATAGTCCTTAAATGAGAACCTACCGAAATTCTGGATTTGACACTGAATGTGGGAAAAGACTTCCAGGCTTCATATTCTGTTATGAGAATAAACTTTTGGTTCAATTACACAAATACCAAAAGATTATACTTTTTCTCAGGATCAGGTAGATGGTCAGTATTTCTATTAACTATTGAATAAATCTAGGAGAATATATATATATATATATATATATATATATATATATATATATATATATATCTTTTTTAGAAGATGTCCTCAATATCTAAGATCTTAAGCATTAGATGTTACCATATATGCCTGAAGATAATGAGGGAAGGTGTGTTGAAAGAACTCACATTTTAGCTAGTCAATGTGCTTGGGACTTCTTACTTTCATGAACCAAGATTTCCTGTGCTTTTCTTTCTCTGACGCTCATTACATGTCTTAATCAATTTTCTTGTCTTTGGTATTTAAAGAATATATTTTCCAATTTGTAGCCAAAATATACTGTACACTTTGATAATCATGGTTGCTTCACATTATTATTTACCTCTGTTAGGTTAGTATGAATTTCATTTCTGATGTTTTCTCTATTTTTCCATACCTCATTAGAAAAATAGTGGAAATTATCATTGGTGACACTTTCATAACCCATTGTATGGTTCAAAATTTAAAAAAAAATGAACTGTGTCAATGCACTTATCAGGTTTAGAAAGAAAAACCTAGCTCCAAGCATTCAATTGAAAGCCCAAATTTCATCAAAGTTTCCTCCTGATGAGAAGTAATACCCAATAATAATTGATGAAGTACTAACTGTGTTGGGGGAAATCATTAAATTTCTTAAGGAGATAAGATCTTTGTGCTCAGACATCATTTAAAAGATCTCAAGGATTGAGGAACAGTGAGGTGTTAAGAGAAATCTGATCGGTTTTTATAAACTGACATAGTAACAACACTTTAAAAGTTAATATTAAATTAGTGCATAAAAGAGCTGAAAGGATAAAATCTGGGTATGTGGTATATTATATTATTGTGTGTACTTTGAAATGGATAAATAAATTAAATGAAATATATTTTAAAATAATAATTCTCTGATGAATATTATCATTTGAATATATTAAATTTTTTTCTATAAATGTCATGGGAATATTATTGATAGCTTTTCTCACTGTGCATGAGCTCAGCATTTTCATAATATTTAACATCAAAATATTTATTCTGTTTGAAAATTTGTAACATATTCTTACTGATAAAATAATTTCTTTCCTTGTAAAACATATAACCATTTTTAAGAATAATAACTGTTAGACAATATACACAGGTATAAACACATTTTATAAACACTCACACAATGCCAGGTGTTTTATGACATAAGAACTTTTGAATATATGTTTTTCTTTTATTGGATATTTCCTTTATTTGCCTTTCAAATGTTATCCCTTTTCCTCTTTCCCCTCCAGAAACTCCCTATCTCATCCCTCCTCCCATTGTCTTATGGGAGTGTGCCTGCCTTCAACCACCCACAGTAACCTAAACACCCTGATATTGCACTGGGGATTCAAACCTTCACAGGACCAAGGACACATCCTCCCATTGATGCTGTACAAGGCCATCCTCTGCTTCATATGCAGATGGAGCCATGGATCTCTCCTTGTGTAGTCTTTTTTGGTTGTGTAGCCCTTGGGATTAATGGGTTTTCTGGTTCGTTGATATTTTTGAAGGGGTTGCAACTCCCTTCATCTCCTTCAGTCCTTTCTCTAACACCTTTATTAGGGGACCAATACTCAATACAATGGTTGTCTATGAGCATTCATGTTTGTGTTTTTCGGGAGACAGTTTCTGGCAGAGTTTTTCAGGAGACAGTTGTATCAGGCTCCTGTCAGCAAGCATTTCTTGCCATCCATAAAAGTGTCTGGATTTGATGACTCTATGTGGGATAGATCCCCATCTTGGGCAGTCTGTGGATGGCCTGTCTTTCAATGTTTGCTCCACAATTTGTCTCTCATTAGTACTTTGTTACCACTTCTAGAAAGGACTGAAGTATCCACAATTTGGTCTTCCTTCTCTTCGAGCATCATTTGGTCTGTGAATTGTTTCTTGGGTATTCCGAACTTCTATGCTAATATCCTCTCATCAGTGACTGCATAAAATGTGTGTACTTTTATGACTGGCTTACCTGACCAGTTTTCTTGAATATAGATATTTGTATTAGGATCTAATTTTTTTTGTAATTTCCTCAGTTTCTGTTGTTGTGTTTCCCTTTTCATTTCTGATTGTGTTAATTTGGATACTGTCTGTGTACCCTGTGCTTAGTCTGGCTTAAGGTTTATCTATCTTGTTGATTTTCTCAAAGAACCAGATCCTAGTTTTATTATTTGTATAGTTCTTTTGTTTCTACTTGGTTGATTTCATCCTTGAGCTTGATTATTCCCGGCTTTCTACTCCTCTTGGTTATATTTGCTTCTTTTTGTTCTAGAGCTTCCAGATGAGCTGCTAAGCTGATAGTGTATGATATCTCCACTTTCTTTATGGATGCACTCAGAGCTATGAGATTTTCCTTAGCCCTGCTTTCATTGTGTTCTATAATTTGGATAGGCTAAGACTTTATTTTCATTAAATTCTAAAAAAAAAAAAAAGAAAATCTTTAATTCCTTTCCTTATTCTTTCTCTGACCAAGTTACAATTGAGTAGATTATATATTGAGTAGTAGATATATATTTAGTAGTTGTTAAACTTCCACATGTATGTGGGCTTTCTCTTGTTTTTTTGTTATTGAATATCAGCCTTAGTCTGAGGTATTCCAATAGAATACCATGGATTATTTCAATATCCTTGTATCTACTGAAGTTTGTCCAATTATATGTTCAATTTTTGAGAAGGTAACAATATATTTCTTAATGGTTCATCTTTTAACATTTTATGCTCTTTTTCTATGCCGAATCCCCAAATAATATAATGTAGGTTTTGAAAAAATTTAATTCTCAACATTAGATAAAGAATCCTCAGGTACAGATATGGTTAAGTATACATTGATGATAATTTCAGGGTTTGAAAATACACAAATATAAAAGTTGATCAAAAATTTTGATGTATTACTTGCTGCTCAAAATACCCAATATTATTAAGATGTTTGATGTAAAAAATGGTATTAAATAATTAAAAAATAGAGTATTTTGTATGTAGTTTAATAAAATCATTTTTTAAAATTAATCTGTTGAATTACATCTCCAAGATTATTTTATAGTGTCTTATTCAATAGGAGTGTAATCTAATTCATGGATGGCATTGAGACATAGAACAAACTAATTATCAATTTATACAAATACAACATTTATCATATCATATCATATCATAGTGCCCTATGTGTATGAATTCTTAAACTGTATTCAGCTATAAATATCCCTCATTCATGAGGATTATTTCAAGACATTTAATTATTACTTTACCATGTCTCATAGTAAAAACTTTATTGCTATTGAAATTTTATGTTTCAAACATCTCACTTTATCATCACTATGCCTTATTTTAGAATACCAGAAAGAGGAACACTCCTCCACTGCTGGTGGGAATGCAAGCTGGTACAACCACTCTGGAAATCAGTATGGTGGTTCCTCAGAAAACTGGACGTGATACTTCCGGAGGACCCAGCCATACCACTCCTGGGAATATACCCAGAAGATTCCCCAGTATGCAATAGGGATACATGCTCCAGTATGTTCATAGCAGCCTTATATATAATAGCCAGAAGCTGGAAAGAACCCAGATGTCCCTCAACAGAGGAATGGATACAAAAAAATGTGGTATATATACACAATGGAGTACTATTCAGCCATTAGAAACAATGAATTCATGAAATTCTTAGAGAAATGGATGGAGCTGGAGAACGTCATACTAAGTGAGGTTACCCAGTCTCAAAAGAATATCCATGGTATGCAGTCACTGATAAGTGGATATTAGCCTAGAATCTTGGAACACCAAAGGCATAAATCACATACCAAGTGAGGTCTGACAAGAAGAAAAGAGTGGACACTGGAGCTAGAATGGACCAAATCATCATTGTGGGGGAGTACAAGAACAGTGAGGTGGGAGGGGGTGGATGAGGGAGCAGGGGGAGGGAAAAGGGCATGTGGGACCCTTGGGGGTGGGGAACCAGAAAAAGGGAAATGAATTGTAAATATAGAATATATCCAATTAAAAAAAAAAGAAGATACGAGTTTTTTCTGGTGATGTTTTTCGCTACTGATGAGATCAATGAGAATTCCCATCTTTTACCCAACATGTCTTTGAGGTTCTCCATTGTTGTTGGTCTGTGTCAAGATACATTGGGAGTTCTGGATAGAATATATTCACAACAAAACAATACTAAGAAGTTTATTAATTATATCTGTCAAAAATATTCAATTTGTTATGTAGACCTTACAGGCCCATCATGGAAAACATCCTTAAGACTGTCAATTCATTCCAAGACACCAAAGGTAAGAATGCATGACACTGGATGAGTCAACAACATTAAATTCCATTTAAATGTGCCAACAATAAAACTTTGACAACATGCAATTATGAGTGTCCTGCTACAAAGACACACAAAGACACTCTATATAAGTATACAAATATGTATATACATATATATATAAAACTATATATATCATTGTATATACATATTGCAATATATAGAGAGAGACAGAGACAGAGATAAATATATGAATTAAGGAATTAAATAAAAGCAGATCACAAATGTACTGGAAAAATGGGCACACTGTATTCTAGAAAATTCATACTTCTCAGAAAGAGTCTTGAATCTAAAAGGAATAATACATGATATTTAGAGTATAATTGTACTATCCTTGATAGGAGTTAAGAAAGGTGAGCTACATTATTTGAATATATTTCCAAGCATTCTAATAATAATATTCCTTATGTGGATGTTTCATCCTCTCTTCTACATCGTTTAGGTTTTCTTTGGACCATTTATTCCTAACTTAAGTGACCATGACCAGTTACCATATGTCCATCAGGTAGCCACCAAGGACACACTTTTGTCCCATGGCATGGTCTTTTTGATGCTTCATTTTAGATGGACTTGGATAGGAGTGGTTATCTCAGATAATGACCAGGGAATTCAGTTTCTCTCAGATTTGAGAGAAGAAATGCAAAGGTATGGGATCTGTTTAACATTTGTGAATGTGATCATAGAATCCATGGAGATCTACAGAGCAAGGGCTAAGATATATGATGAAAAATTATGACATCTTCAGCAAAGCTTGTTATCATTTATGGTGAAATGAACTCTACTCTAGAAATCAGCTTTAGAAGGTGGGAATATTTAGATTCTCGGAGAATCTGGATCACCACCTCACAATGGGATGTTATCACAAATAAAAAAGAATTCAGCCTTAATTTCTTCCATGAGACTTTCACTTTTGCACACCACAAAGATGAGATTCCTAAATTTAGGAATTTTATGCAAATAATGAACACTGACAAATACCCAGTAAACATTTCTGATTCTATACTGGGGTGGAATAATTTTATTTGTTCAATCTCTAAGAACACCAATAAAATGGAACATTTTAAATTCAACAACATATTGAAATGGACAGCACTGCACAAATATGACATGGCCCTGAGTGAGGAAGGTTACAATTTGTATAATGGTGTGTATGCTGTGGCCCACACCTACCTTGAACTCATTCTTCAACAAGTAGAGTCCCAGATACCAGGACTATTTACTGACTGTCAGTAGGTTAAGTTTCTTATATTTCATTATGCTTAGATATATCAATATGATCTTGGAAATGGACCCAGAGAAACACATCTACATTTGTAAGAGATTATTCTCTCAGTGGAAAGATTTCTACACTGCAAAACTCCCTAATTAATCTTTAACATGGATGAATATGATGCACAAGGAAAACATTTAAGATAAAACAAATTTTTTTATGATATCAGTGAGTTTTGTGAAAACATGTCTTAACGTTTTGCCAAAGGAGTTCAAAAGTTAAGACCCAGTGGTTAAATAATAAAAGCCTTAAGTGATGACTAGACTAGAATATTTTTCTAAAGAACAATTTCTCAAGAATCAGTAAATGTGTTGTAACTAAGAGTTACACATTTAAATTAACAGTGATTTAAAAAACACAAATGATTAAGACTGTACATTTTACTATGTTTATTGTTATCTCATATATGTTTACTGAATATACATGAAATACTAACAGTCATCCTTTATTTCCACACACATTCAGAATTGCTATTCATTTCCTCACTCATGGCTACATTTTTAAAAATGTATTTTTGACAACCAACAAAGTGGGAAAAGATCTTCACCAACCCCACATCCAACAGAGGGCTAATATCCAATATATACAAAGAACTCAAGAAGTTAGATCGCAAAGAACCAAATAACCCTATCAAAAAATGGGGTACAGAGCTAAACAAAGAATTTTCACCAGAAGAAATTCGGATGGCCAAGAAACACCTTAAGAGATGTTCAACATCATTAGTCATCAGGGAAATGCAAATCAAAACAACCCTGAGATTCCACCTCACACCAGTCAGAATGGCTAAGATGTCAAGAGACAAGTGCTGGCGAGGATGTGGAGAAAGAGGAACACTCCTCCATGGTTGGTGGGATTGCAAAATGGTAAAAACACTCTGGAAATCAGTTTGGCGGTTCCTCAGAAAATTGGGCATGACACTTCCAGAGGACCCTGGCATACCACTCCTGGGCATATACCCAGAGGATTCCCCTGCATACAATAAAGACACATGCTCCACTATGTTTATAGCAGACTTGTTTATAATAGCCAGAAATTGGAAGGAGCCCAAATATCCCTCAAAGGAGGAATGGATACAGAAAATGTGGTATATTTATACAATGGAATACTACTCAGCAATTAAAAATAATGAATTCATGCAATTTGTAGGTAAATGGTTAGACCTGGAAAATATCATCCTGAGTGAGTTAACCCAATCACAAAAGAATACACATGAAATGCAATCACTGATAAGTGGATATTAATCAGCCCAGAAGCCCTAAATACTCAAGGCACAATTAGCAAGTCAAATGATTCCCAAGAAGAGGAAAGGAGAGGACCCTGGGCCTGTAAAGATTGGATACAGTTTTGTAGAGAAACCGTGGGGGGAGGGGGAATGATTGGGGAATAGTTGGGGGGGACAGGAATTATGGGACGTATGGTGGGGGGGAACTGGGAAAGGGGAAAGCCTTTGGAATGTAAACATAGAATATAGAAAATAAAAATTAAAAAAAGAAACTAAAAAAATGTATTTTTGATTAACAGGAACACATGCACACACTCACACACATGCACACACTCACACATTCACACACACCATGTTACTTGTTATATGCTAATCATTTTTCTAGCACGTTTTACCATCAAACTTTAGTATGAAGTATATAAATTTTCAGTTATTAATAAGTTATATTTTATTTTACTACATGGGATTACTTCAATGCAGCTGTCTTTTGTGAAAGCCATTAATATATTAGGGGAAATCTCAATTTTGTTTTCTCTTTATCAATACACATATGTAAGCAACTAATGATGGATTTCATTTAGATGTCTTCCTTGGTGAAGACCAGGGTATTTACTAACCCTGTTGGAGAATTGGTGAACATGAACCATTGGGAAAATCAGTGTGCAGAGTATGACATTTTCATCATTTGGAATTTTCCACAAGGCTTTGGATTAAAACTGAACATAGGAAACTATTTTCCTTGCATCCAACAGATGCACCAACTCACATATCTGAAGACGTGGAGTGGGCTACAGGAGGAACTTCGGTTGGTATACTACAATATTTAGTTTTTTCAGATATCTAAATTTTTAAATATGAGGCACTCAAGTAATATCTCTGTTGTTAAGACCAATTGTTACTCTTACAAAAGACCATTATCACAAGCACCAAAATCTGATGACTCTCAACTTCATATAAATCTGGTCTTAGGGATCAAAGGCCTCTGGATTCCATGTTGACCCCCAAATGCCAATTTACCACACACTACAGGAATATATATAAGGAATATATATTTGAATTTTTGAACTATATGCATACCATGTAATTTCCTTATTCTGTGAGAACATATTTATAGCCTAATTATGCTATATTCATTAACAGAAATCTTTCTCCAGTTTCAATGTTTCCTTTTTAATTTATATATTTTATTGTTTATTTTTATTTAGTTACATCAACATGTTATCCTACTTCCCAGTTTCCTCTCTCCTGTGGGGGAATGCCTTTTCTTGCATCAGTGGGGTTTTGCCCCTAGGTCCTGGGGTGCTTGAGACCAATATAGGGGAATGGTACAGTGATAAGCAGGAGTCTTGTAAAGGCAGGGGAAAGGGGGGAAGGGATAGGATATTCAACATTTTGTTTTGAACTTCATTAATTTTAGGACGGTCTTATATAACATATTTTGTTCTTATTCATTAAAATCTATTGATATACATTTTTTTCTCCACATATTTCAGTATTCTGCTTTTTTTATTTATAAATCATAATAAAAATACTGATGCCACATAAGAATTCCTTTTGGATTAATCAGTTTAGCAAGTAAATATTTTAAATTGCTACAACCTTAAAGTTACATATATAATATTATATGAACAGAAAATATTGTGTGACATTCACTGTACTACAGGGAAATGCAAAATAATAATGTGCCTGAAATTGTTAATAGCTACTGGTAAACAGAAGAATATTTATAGCCATATCTGTCAATATACATATTATGTTATTATATATCATTATACATATTATGTTACATGAAGTACACACAGACACATACACACATGCACACTCACATAGACACACATACACTCACATACATACTCTCTCACACACATATTATATAATATTTATATATTGTCTCAGGTTCCCTCCTCCTTTTTCAGTTTGCCATGTACTGCTGGATTTAGGAAAATTCATCAGCAAGAGACAGCAGACTGCTGCTTTGATTGCATTCAGTGCCCAGAAAACGAGTTTTCCAATGAAACAGGTGCATGCTTGCATGCAGAAAGAAATGCTGAATATGAATCCCTCTCTTTCCAAACTAGAACTGTGATATGACCTACATGGAATCTGAAGTTCTAAAGTCTCCATCTCTCAGAATTTAATCAGTTAAATAATGTGAACTTATTTTGGACCTAGCAAATAACTTGCAGTGTCTTCTACAAACAATAAATTATCTTCTCACAATATGCTGCTTACTGATTTTATACTATACAAAACACATTTCCGAGGACATACATGTGTACTAGTTTTTAAAGACAAACTATGAGAGATAGAGCTTCAAGAATGAAAATATTCCTTTAGGCAAACAGTAATTGCATAAGGAATTGTATGATCTAGTTTCTATAGGAGAGTCAGACAAATAGCACAACCCAAAAAGTAAACAGAGTACATACTACATTTCATCAACTGAGATCAATGACTATATCTTCACAGTACCCTGGTCTGTGAATAGTGATTTTATGGTTTGAAGAATTAAAAATTCTGCGATCATGAATACTATTATTTATCATATTTTCTTTCTATTTTGTTTAATGCATATTTTTTCCATTCCATTCCGAATCATGTGGTTTTATTTCACCACAAAACACTGGTTAATAGAGAGCAACTTTACATCCCTGCAGCAAGAAGGAATGGATGAGATGGTCAATACCAAATTACTTATCGATATATTCTCTGAATAATAAATTATAAAATTATAAATATAATAACAGTAACAATAATAATAACTGTTAACTAAATAAATATGATATCTTATAAGGTTTTATTGGGTTTTTTTGCAAATAGATATGGAACAATGTGTGAGGTGTTCAGATGATAAGTATGCTAACTTGGAGCAAACCCATTGCCTCAAAAGAGTTGTAATATTTCTGGCTTATGAAGATCCACTGGGAATAGTTCTAGGCTCCATTGCTCTGTCCTTCTCAGCCATCACAATTCTAGTACTCTTCACTTTTGTGAAGTACAAGGATACTCCTATTGTGAAGGCCAATAATCTCATTGTTAGTTACATCCTGCTCATTTCCCTAGTGTTTTGTTTTCTCTGCTCATTGCTCTTCATTGGACATCCCAACCAGGCCACCTGCATCCTGCAGCAGATCACATTTGGAGTATTTTTCACAGTGGATATTTCTACAGTGTTGGCCAAAACAATAACTGTGGTCATGGCTTTCAAGCTCACTACTCCAGGGAGAAAGATGAGAGGGATGCTGACATCAGGGGCACCTAACTTGGTCATTCCCATTTGTACCCTGATCCAAGTTGTCCTCTGTGGCATCTGGTTGGTAACTTCTCCTCCATTTATTGACAGAGATATACAACCTGAACATGAAAAGACTGTCATTATTCGCAACAAAGGCTCAAACATTGCCTTCCATGTTGTCCTGGGATACTTGGGTTCCTTGGCTCTGGGGAGCTTCACTGTGGCATTCCTGGCTAGGAACCTTCCTGACAGATTCAATGAAGCCAAGTTCCTAACTTTCAGCATGCTGGTGTTCTGCAGTGTGTGGATCACCTTCCTCCCTGTCTACCATAGCACCAGGGGGAAGGTCATGGTGGTTGTGGAGGTCTTCTCCATCTTGGCTTCTAGTGCAGTGTTGCTAGGGTGTATCTTTGTCCCAAAGTGTTATGTTATTTTAGTTAGACCAGATTCAAATTTTATACAGAAGTACAAAGATAAATCACTTCACTGAAAGTTTCATAGTATGAAAATGTTAGGTGACACTCAACACAACTTTTGTCTTAACAAAAATAATATTTAATCATATAAAAATCTTTAGAAAGACACTGATTTGAACTTATAAACAGGACAGCACTCTCGATTGTGATACCAGTTTGCCAAATTTGTTGGAAAATAGCTTTAAATAATAAGTACACAATCCTTAAGTGATGGGTTTATAAAAAGTGAGAAAGGGGTTTAGAGAGTGTTGCACAGTGGTGTGGGGGAAGTGAGTACCTGGGCAGGCCCATGCAGAGGTACCTCTTCCTCCTGAGGGACCCCACACACAAAGACATGGTATAGAAGAGAGTTTATTCAGGGCAAAGGATGGGAGTTAATGGTGTAGTGGAGGCAGAGAGAGGGAGGGAGGGAGGGAGGGAGGGAGGGAGGGAGGGAGGGAGAGAGAGAGAGAGAGAGAGAGAGAGAGAATGGAGAAGGGGAAGAGTGGAGGCCAGTCATGACCATGTGGAGAGAAGGGGGAGGGGAGGAGAGTCCAAGAGGGTTTGAGAGGTGAGAGTGCAAAGAGGCAGAGTGATGAGAGAGAAAAAGAGGAGGAGCAAACATTTCCTTTTAGAGTGGGCCAGGTCTATGTGGCAGGGCATACCTGGCTGTTGCCAGGTAATTATGTGGTGGAACTTAGACAGAATGCTAACATTAAGATATTGAGAACTGAGAGTCTCAATTGAGAAATGGCTACCATCATTTTGACCTGTGGTTTTGTGAATAAGCTATGTGCTTAATTAATGATTAATATAGGATAATCCTATTGACTGTGGACAGTACCATCTCTAAGTGAGTTGTTCTTGGATTTAAAACAAAGAGGATTGCAGACAACATGGGCACGAAGCCAATAATCAAGATTATCCTGTGTACTTTCATGGAGTGCTTACATCCAATTTCATGCCTTGGCTTCATTCAGTATACTGTGACCAACATACTTAAGTAAATAAACACTTTTCTCATATGTTTGCTTTGATCATGGTGCTGTTAGAGCAATAGAAACTAAAATATCACCTAAATGGCAATTGCCTCTGTTGGGATTTGGAATATCATAGATTCATGACACAATAAAAGCCACAGATTTGAAAAAAGAAACGAGAGGGAATTTCAGCAGAGTGTGAGGCACAGTGACAGTATTGCATAAGACAGCTTAGAAGCACTGGACTTTGGAGTAGGTTCAAAATGTACTAGAAAGATTTTAAGAATATCACGTAACCTAAACAGAAGGGAATATTTTAAGAAAAAGAGAATGGGGTTCAGATTGTTCCTGCAGTATAAGGGTCTGTAAATTTGTGCAAAAAGACACAATTTCACTATGCAATGAATGTGTTTCATTAAGTGTGTAAAATCTCTAATGGAAATGGCCCACACAAGACCTTTACCACAATTAGGTCAGTGAATTTGATGGACACAAAAATAACTCTATATGAAAGGTCTCATAAATTTTATCAAAATATGGGTACTAAAGGTCATTTCAATTTAATATTGCACACACAAACATGCACATAAATATACATACATATTATTGTTTCTTTACATCAGGTGATGAAGGTCAGTGTCATTTTTCTCTCAAAGTACTGTTTCCTGCTTCATTTTTAAATATGATTTTGTAGCTTATTTTTTGACATTGTCACTTAATTACTTTTTCTTTATGTTTCTTATCCCCCAAACACACTTTGTATCACTCCCTGCACTTCTAAATTGCACATGGCCTCTTATCTCATTAATTCTTTCTTAATGTGTATTCATTTCAACATATATATATATGTATACACACACACACACACACACACACACACATATATATATATATATTGAAATATAAATTGTAGAGACTGTGTAATATTGCTTTTTTTCAGATAAGGTTACATAGTAATAAAATCACTTATAATTACATTCTGCTATATTCAAATTCAGGGTCTTGATCTGCTGCCATCAGAGTTTTCCTTCTGTAATAGGAACAAATACAAATACCCTTAGGCAGTCAATTTTAAGAATGTGAAAGAATTTGGAACACAATTCACAAATGGGATGTCTCCATAAAATCCCTTGCCTCAGGACTCAGGAAATACTGGAGAAGCATAGGTAGAATTGTCGGACCGCTGGCCCCGCCCCTGACGTGACCTCGATTCCCAGCGCCGCCCCGCCTCTGTCCACCTCAGCCTCAGGCAGGAGCCATTTTGGCATCTCTGTCCCTCACTATGCGACCGCTGTCCCAGGCCCTAACGTCACTCTGGTCCCGCCCCATATCCAGCCTCCTGGAATGACGTCATTTTCTTTCTTTCCTTTTTATGAATGAAAGTGGGCCAGGAGTTTGACTGCGCGTGTGGTTCTGAGGCGTGGCAGAGGCGGGAGGGAGGTGAGCGCGCTCGTGTGCTCTTTCAGTGACTGCTGGGATTGCAGTGCTTCCCTGGCGCGAATTGCAGGGCGGGGAGTGGCAGACGGGACCGCATTGGCGCGCGCATTCGGATGAAGATCAGACTCCACGCTGCGGTGTCTGTGAGCTCTGGAGTCACTCTGCGCCATCCTCCTGTGGTCTCCGCATTCGCGGTCCGTGAGTTTGGCGCGGCCGGGCAAGGCGCGGGCTTCCCGCTCTGGAAAGTTTGCAGCGGGGCAGAGTGCAAACCCTCTCTGTGCTCCGGGCGGGGACAGTGGCCTCCGGGCACGACCCTCCTGTGGGGACAGAAGCCGAGCCTGGCCGCCATGGATCGCTGGGAGGTGCGCCCGGGCCTCGCTTCTGCGTGTGAGCTGCTGAGACAGGTAGGGAATCACAGGCCAAGAAACTGAACCCGGTTCCTTAACAAAACAGGCCGGGCTGGGAAACCACAAAGACCCGGGAGAGTTTACAGAAGTCTGGGCTGGCGCTTTCCCAAGGAACAGAAATGATCAAGTTGGAGCTGGCTGGGGTCAAGGGCTGTGGGATGGACGGGGCTAACCTGGCCACCCTTGGTCAGGCAAGCCCCGCTGGTGTGCTGACTGTGGGAGAGAGTAACCATAGGAGGTCCAGAAGTTTACCCCCAGGCCAGCTCACAGAGACAGGGCCTTCTCCCTCCCTTCCACCACCCCTGCTCCCAGCAGGAGGCTGGACCTTGAGCCCTGCTGGCCCTCCTGGTGGTTCATTAATAGCAGCATTCCAAGTCGGCTGCATACAACTCCCTTTCCCCAGATGATAGGTATGACACAACCCCGGGAGAAACCCAGGAAAGAGATGACAAACACTGTGGAGCACTGTTGTTAGTCAGTGTGTCTTCCTCACTGGCAAGGTGGGGAAAATCCACAGTTGTGTTAGCACAGGCTATCCACATAAACACACCTCATCTCATAGAAAGAATGAATTTCTCTAAGTACGTATAAGGGAGATTGAATAGAACGTCGCACAGACAGTTGTCTTCTTCCTCCAATAATGGCTGTCTGCCTAAAGACCTTTGAAAATCATGGACTTATCATCTGGTGAAAGGAAACTGCAGTTTCCCTGAGCCCAACATGAAACTAAATTCATGCTTGCTAATCCCTGTTCAATGTTAATAGCCTGGGCACCCTTCCCCTTGTGGGTCAGATTGACAGCTCCCCTGCACCTGAGGAATGGGCTGTGCAAGCTATTCACCTTGATTCCAGGAAGAAGCAGGCAAGTGCTGTGAGGAAAGCTCAGGCTAGGTCTGAGGACAGCTCCTGGTAAGTGCAGGGTCATTGCTCACAGAGGGGAGGAGCAGGCAGCTGACTAGCCAGAGCTGGAATGCTGGTTCCTCCCCCAGGGCTGGGTGGGGTGAGATTCCTCTGGCAGATCCAGCACAAATGCTAATGGAGTGTAAGGCACTCCTGAGATCTGGAAAAGTTCTGGCCCTGGACTGGAAGCACACTTTAGTATTGGGGAGGGATGAGACTCACTGGCCAATCAAGGCCTCCAGGCAGACCTGCAAGTCAGAGAAAGAGGCGGGATCTTCCAGCTGCCTTTCTTTAGGTTCCCTGTGACTGTGAAGCTTGAATGGTTCTCTGTGTCCTGCTCTGAGCTGTGCGGTTCCATGCTGTGAGGTGATCTCAGGGAAGCTCTGAAATCCAGATATGGTGAGCACAAGATCACTGCCCACAATGGGGAGGAACTTGTGGCTGGGCAGTGGAAGCTGGGGTGGTGGGTCCTCTATGGGGTTGGTTCGGAAGCATCAGTCAGATGTGACAACCTGTGAGGTTCCTTGTGGTGCTTCTTACTTGATATTTCAGGCCATGACCTCTTAATAACTTCAGCATCATGGCTGATTGTAATTCTGTCCAAAGCATCTGGGCCAGTTGCTTTCTTGTAGAAGCATGGGTGATTTCTGTGTCTCTGCAGCACCTGTTTCTAAACCTTTTTGTCTTTTATAAAATACATTAAGAAGGTAAGGTTAGGCCTGGAGAGATGGCTCAGGATGTATTCATTAACAGAAATCTTTCTCTAGATTCAAGGTTTTTATTTTTTTAATCTGTACACACACACACACACACACACACACACACACACACATATATGTATACATATATACACACAAATTATATATGTATGATTGTATATGATATATGCATTGTATATATGTATATTATATATGCATCATGTGTATATATATATATATATATATATATATATAGGATTTTTATATTTTTATTGAATACTTTGTTTACATTTCAAATGTCATCCCCTTTTCATGTCTCCCCTTTCCAGAAGCCCCCTATGCATTTCCCTGTCCCTCTGCCTCTATGACAGTGCTCTCTGACCCATCCACCCATTCTCATCTTCCAGCCCTTGCATTCCCCTACACTGGAGCATTGAACACTCAGAGGCTCAAAAACCATTGCTCCTGCTGACATCCAACTTGTCTATTCTCTGCTACATATGTAGATGGACTCATGAGTTCCTTCATGTTCATTATTTGATTGGTGGTCCAGTCCTGGGATGTCTGGCCAGTTGACACTAATGCTCCCCTCATGGGATTGTAAACGTCTTTAACTTATTCAGCCCCATCTCTAACTCCTCTATCAAGGATCCTGCATAAGTCCAATGATTGGCTGTGAGCGTCCACGTTTGTATTTTTCAGGCCTTTCAGGAGACAGCCATATCAGGCTCCTGTTAACATGCATTTCCCTGCATCCACAATACCATTCTAGTTTGGGGATTGTATATGGGATGGATCCCCAAGTGGGGCAGTCCCTTGGTGGTCTTTTCTTCAGTCTCTGGTCAACACTTTGTCTCTATATTGTCTCCTGTGAGCCCCCCCTTCTAAGAAGGACTGAAGCATCCACATATTGGTCTTACATATTCTTGAGCTTCATGTGGTCTTTGAATTTTATGTTGGGTATTCAGAGCTTTTGGGCTGATATTCATTTGTCAGTGATTGCATGACATGTGTGTTCTTTTGTGTTCAGGTTACCTCACCCAAGGTGATATTTTTTAGTTCTATCCACTTGCCTAAGAATTTTGTGAGTTAATTATTTTAATAGCTGAGTAGAACCCCACTACGTAAATTTGCCACCTTTTCTGTAACTATTACTGTGTTAAAGGACATCTGGTTTTGTTTTGTTTTGTTTTTAGCTTCTGGCTATTATAAACAATGCTGCTGTGAACAGAGTGGGGAAAGTGTCCTCATTACAGGTTTGAGCATGTTCTGAGTATATGCCCAGGAGTGGTATACCAGGCTCCAATTCTCTGAGGAAGGGCCAGATTGATTTCCAAAGTGATTGTCCCAGCTTGCAATCCCATGAGCAATGGAGAGTTTCTCTTTCTTCACATCCTCAACAATATCTGCTCTCACCTGAGATTTTGATGTTAGTCAATCTGACTGGTGTGAGGTAGAATCTCAGTATTGTTTTGATTTGCATTTCACTGATGACAAAGGAGGTTGAACATTTCTTTATGTGCTTCTCAGCCATTTGATATTCCTCAGTTGAGAATTCTCTGTTTAGCTCTGCACTCCACTTTTTATTAGGGTTATTTGGTTCTTTGGAGTCTAACTTATTGTGTTCTTTATATAGATATTGGATATTAGCACTCTATCAGTTGTACAATTGGTAAAGATCTTTTCCCAATATGTTGGTTGCCACTTAGTCCTATCTGGAGTGTCCTTTGCCATAGAAAAGCTTTGCAATTTTATGAGGTCCCATTTATCAATTCTTGATCTCAGAGGATAAGCTATTGATATTCTGTTCAGGAAATTTCCCCCTGTGCCCATGAGCTTGAGGCTCTTCCCCACTTTTGCTTCCATAACTTTCAGTGTGTCTGGTTTTATGTGTATGTCCTTGATCAACTTATACTTGAGTTTTGTACAGGAAGTAAGAATTGATGAATTTGCATTCTTCCACATGCTGACCTCCAGTTGAAACAGTGCAATTTCTTTAACATGCTGTCTTTTTCCACTGGGATTCTTTAGCTCCTTTGTCAAAGTTTAAGAGACCATAAATGTGTGGGTTCATTCCTAGTTCCTCAATTTTACTCCCGTGGTCTACCTGCCCCATCTCTGTAACAATGCCATGCATTTTTTTCTATTGCTCTTTAGTACTGCTTGAGGTTAGGGATGGTGATTCCCCCAGAACTTCTTTTGTTGTTGAGAATAGTTTTGCTGTCTTGGGTTATTTTCTTATTACAAATGAAGTTGAGAATTACTCTTTTTGACTCTATGAGGAATTGAGTTGGAATTTTGATTGGGATTGCATTGAATCTGTAGATTGCTTTCAGCATGATGACCGTTATTCCCATATCATTCTTACCATGCCATGAGGATGGGAGAGCTTTCCATCTTCTGAGGTCTTCTTTAATTTCTTACTTCAGAGACTTTAACTTCTTGTCATGCGTATCTTTCACTTGTTTGGTTAGATGCATACCAAGATACTTTATATGTATTTGATTATTGTGAAGGGTGTCATTTCACTAATTTCTTTCTCAGAATATTTATTCTTTGAGTATAGGAAGGTTACTGATTTGCTTTAGTTGATTTTATATCTGGCCATTTTGCTGAAATTGTTATTAGCTCTAGGAGTTCTGTGGTGGAATTTTTGAGGTCACTTAAAGATAATATCACATCGTCTGCAAATATTGATATTTTGACTCTTCCTTTCTAATTTGTATCCCTTTGTTCTCTTTTTGCTGTCTAATTGCTCTGGCTAGAACTTTGAGTAATTTATTGAATAGTGGTCAAGAGAGAGTGCAGCCTTGTCTAGACTCTGATTTTAGTGGGACTGTTTCAAGTTTCTCTCCATTTAGCTTGAATCTCCATACAGCTACTGGTTTGCTGATTATTGGTTTTACTATGTTTAGATATGGGTCTTGAATTCCTGATCATTACAAGACTTTTATCATGAAGAGATTTTGGATTTTGTCAAATGCTTTCTCAGCATCTAATGAAATGATCATGTGTCTATATACTTTGAATTTGTTTATATAGTAGATTATGTTGATGAATTTCCTTACATTGAAATATCCCTGCCTCCCTGGGATGAGGCCTACTTGATAGTTGTGAACATTTTGATATGTTCTTGAATTTAGTTTTTGAGGATTTAATTAAGTATATTTGCATCAATGTTCCTATGGGAAATTGGTCTGGAGGTCTCTTTCTTTGTTGTTTCCTTGTGTGATTTTGGTATTGACATAACTGGATTCATAGATCAAATTTGGTATTGTTCCTCCTGTTTCTGTTTTGTGGAATATTTGGGAGTGTATTGGTATTGGGTTTGCTTTGAAGGTCTGATAGAATTCTGTACAAAAATTGTCTGGTCCTGGGCTTTTCTTGATTGGGAGGTTATCAATGATGGCTTCTATTTATTTAGGGGTTATTGGACTATTTGGACCATTTATTTGATCCTGATTTAAATCTGTATTTTGTTATCTGTCTAGAAAATTGTCCATTTCATACAGATTTTTTCAGTTTTGTTGAATATAAGGCTGTGTAGTAGGATCAGATGGTTTTTTGAATTCCATAGTTTCCAGTATTATGTTTCCTAAATCATTTTTAATTTTGTTTATTTGCATCCTGTCTCTGTGCCATCTGGCTAGTCTACTTAAGGGTTTGTCTATCTTGTTGATTTGATCAAAGAACCAGATACTGGTTTTGTTGATACTTTGCATAATTCTATTTTTTTCTATTTGGTTAATTTCAGACCCAAGTTTGAAGATTTCCTACTGTCTATTCCTCTTGGGTGAATTTGTTTCTTTTTGTTCTAGATCTTTCAGATGTGCTATTAATCTACTAGTGTATGCTCTCCCCAGTTTCTTTTTGGAGGCACTCAAAGCTGTGAATTTTCCTCTTAGTACTGCTTTCATTGTGACCCTTTAGTTTTGGTATGTTGTGCCTTCATTTTCATTAAATTCTAATGAGACTTTTATTTCTTTATTCCTTCCTTGAACAAGTTATCATATAGTAGGGCATAGTTCAACTTCCATGTGTATGTACCATTTATGTAGGATTTTTGTTGTTGTTGATGTTGTTTTAGCTGTTGTTATTGAAGACCAGCCTTAGTCTGTGATGATATGTTAGGAGAGTGGGATTATTCAATCTTCTTATATTTGTTGAGGCCTGATTGTGACTGATTATATTGTCAGTTTTGTAGACAGTACCTTATACATGCTGAGAGGAAGGTATATTAGTTTGTTTTAGTATGAAATATTCTGTAAATATCAGTTAAATCCATTTGGTCCATAACTTGTGTTAGTTTCGCTGTGTCTCTGTATAGTTTTTGTTTCGCTGATCTGTCCATTGATGAGCATGATGTGTTGAAGTCTCCCACTATCATTTTCTGGGGGCAATATGTGCTTTGAGAGTTTGTAAAGTGTTGCTACTTTGTTTCCAAGCCAGTTCCATGGTAAAAGAAAGCTCAACTCAAAAGTTAACAAAAGAAGCTACAGGCTTAGATTGGGCAGGCCTCCCACTCCACTACTCTATTTCCATCTAACTTATATTATCCCATATAACTTGTGGTTTCTCCAGGCCCCCAGCTTCTCTCTCTGGGGCCTCTCAGTTGATCACTTCACACTCCTCCTTCCTGTTTTTCCCCATTGCTCCTTCTCTAGACTCACAGCTCCTCCCACTTACTCCTGCCCAATCATTGGCTCAAGCCTTTATTTGAAAAGTTAAGGTAGAGAGAAGGTTCACAAGGCAACTCCTAATCTGCAGCCCCTCTGAGGAGTGGAATTAGCATCAAAATACAAGCCCAGGTCTATCCACAACACTTCCCCTTTCTGTCCAATTAAAAGACTCTTTTATCTCAGACATCAATTGAGTGAATTTATTATCATTTTGTAATTTATAACATACTGGATAGACCTAACACTCAGTCAATCATTTTTTATCAATTAAGTAGTACCCATGTCATCACTTTGAACTTAAATGACTTATAATTCTACACCTAATTCAAGTTCTGGCTTTAGACTGTAACCCATCAGAAAACCATCCTCTCAAATCTGTATCATCTTTCTAAATGCTAACTAGCTTTGGCTGACTATAAGGCTATTAGTCTTCAAGACCATCAGAAATCCAACAATGACTAATATTTCCTGAAAGTATGAGAAGCACAAAATATAGCTTCTAAAACTTAGCCAATTTATAGAGACCACAGAGCACCTGGACAGGCCCTATACACCAAAACGTTGGAGCATCAATCTTCAGCCTTCTGGCCCACGATCATCTGGCAGACCTTGGTAATGCAGAATTTTGAAGGGCTGATTACTCTCTCATGGCAGAGATTATCAGTCAACTATTCCCCATAGTGTATCCTTTTCGGGACAGTGTCTGTAGATGAAGTGAGGCAGTTCTTGCCTGGTGACTGTCTCACCACAACTGAAGCAACTCCATTGATGCTCTTCTTTGAATTCAAGAAAGTGGTGCTGTCAGGAGCAGATAGGTCTCCAGTCGAATGATCTTTAATTAAGAAAGGTCAATAAACATCATATTTTGTGGACTTCTGACACCTTTGAAGAACATCTTTCGACCTAAAACATCTCTGAACTATTAAGCCTTGACTATTCTCAGCTGTTTCTAATCGAAATAACTCAGGAACACCCTTTTAACTAACTCAAAACCATGAGTTTGTTATCTGGCCCTTAACTTGTATTAATCATCTAAAAGCAATTATAGAAGGACTGGGTCTATGCATTGTATTCTTAAATGTGTTAAATAGGCGCAATGCCTACATGGGGGGGTAGCAATATTATTCTCAGTTTTATATCAATAATAAATTTATGCAAATGAAAAGCTTAAATTTACATCTAATGAATTCTGAACCAACATAAGACATGATAACTTCAAATTTGTATCAATTATAAAGACTTCTATGAATATAAGATCTGGCTATGTAATGTTTTGCTTAAAAGTACATTTGCTAACCTATCCTTATTTGGCTATTTCTATAATTTCTATATTACTATATCCCTTTTTTCTTTTCCACCCACTTCTCCTTTACCTAAGAAAGAAGTATAGAGAGAGGAAAGGAAAGGTAGAAATATCTGATTTTATGTTCTTTAGTTCCCTCCCTGTCCAAAGCTACATTTGTGAAGTATCCCTAAAATGATACCATATATGTAATTCCTAAAATAATCAGAACCATTCACCCCACATAAGGAACTGGGATGATGATTGTCTTCTGTCTGATTCCAGCTGAATTGGGGCGAAGAACTCCCATCTGATGGCCCAAAGGGAAATAAGAATTTGTGAGAACTAGCTGGCATTATTTGCCTTCCAGTCACTATGTGGTGAGAAAGTTTGTGCCTCCAGGTCAGATGACATCTTGACCATGACATTCTGAAGGTCTGGAGAGGCAAGTCAAGTTCTGGAAGCAAGTCTTTAAGAGAATCAGCTCTGATGTAAGTGAAGTACAGTCAAGTGGGAAGCTGGAATGGAAGGTCCTGGAATCTCAGCATCCTGGAGTGTGAATCTTTTCAGGGCTGTCTTTTCCTTCTTTCATTCCTGTAGTATACAAAACTTAAAAGCAACAAGTAAACAAATAAAGACATTCGCTCAGAGCAGGCAGGGGGCACAGATTGTCCAATGAAGATCAATAAAGAAAGATGACTGACTGCCTTTCCTCGGGTTAGCTTGATCACCTAGTCAAACTACAACATAACTGTGGCTCCATGTCCATGTAAAGGATGCTATGTAATACCCAATACGAGGTAATGGCTGTGTATAGACATTTTAGTCTCAACCAGTTCCAGAGCTGTCTCTATAAACAAAGACCAAAACATCAACACATATACATCACCTATATTGTTGATTTTAGTCTCCCTTTTCTTCTCTGTCACCAAGGTCTTCAGGAGGTCTCCCTTTGTCTTGTCTGATTTTTGTCAACTTGGAAGGAACCCACAGCTTTTCTTTTCCTGTGGAAACATAGGCATAGCCCCTCCCCCAGCATAACACATTTCTCATGCTCCATTCTGATGTTAGAATATCCTTAATGTAAACAGGCTGATTTAGTTTAATAGTTCTTTCCACAATCCAATGTCTTTCAGCAGCTGTGGTGTTTTGCTCATTGGCATTTAACAAATTTAAGGTTAATAAAGCACTCTGTAATCTATCCTTGGGGTTCTCATTGATCCTTTTTGCCTATTAAGCATCTCCTTTAAAGTTCGATATGATCTCTCCACAATTGCTTGTCCTGTAGGATTATGTGCTGTGCCTTTAACATGTTTTATATTGTAATATTCTAAAAACTGCTTCTTCTTATTAGAGATATACACTAGCCCATTGTCTATTTTAATTTGTGTTGGTATTCCCATAATGGCCACATCTTCTAACAAATGTATGATTACAGAATCAGTGTTTTCTGATGGTAATGCAGTTGCACATTGAAATCCTGAATATGTGTCTATAGTATGGTGCACATATTTCAGTTTGCCAAACTCTGTAAAATTCAAGACATCCATTTGCCAAATGTCATTTCTTTGGGTACCCTTAGGGTTAGTTCCAATAGGCCATGGAGTCTGGTTATATAACGGACAAGTAGGGCATTGCTTCACAATTTTCATGGTTTGTTGCCAAGTGATAGCAATCCAAATGGGTTGGTCAGTCAACCACCATAGTGGTAAGGCTGTTGGTGTTTTGGCAGCAGTGGCTCCTTGGGGTAAAGCTAAATTGTCAGCCTCTGCTGTATCTTGTTATGGAAAGCTTGGAGAGTCCGTAACTGCCATTGATAACATTCTGTAACGAATTTGAGATTTTTATTAGGAGCCAGACTAGCTTCTTGTCTAGATACTGAAACTGAGTGGATATTAATTTGGGCTTTCCACTGCTGTAATAGATCTCTCCCCCATAAGATAATGGCTATATCACCCACGTATGACCTCAATTTTCCTACCTGACCTTATGGTCCTATACATTATGCCTTCTAGTACATTGCTTTATTTGGGATAAGGTCCCAACTCCTTGAAATTGTATGTTTACTTCTTGAAGTGGCCAACTTACAGACCAAGATTTTGGAGAGATAATGGTAACATCTGCTCCAGTGTCAACCATTTCCTCAATCTCAATATTGTTTACTAATATTCTTAGCTTTGGCCTGTGATCCTCTATAGATGTTTGCCAAAATACTCATTTTGGGGTCCCTTTGAGGCTTTCAGAATTGTTTACACAACTTACCTCAGTCTTATCTGATATTAGAAAATCTGTTTTCACGCAGTGGCACTTGATTGTCTTGAGGAAGAGAACTCTCCCTGCCTGGCATTGGGGCCTGTGAGAGGCCCCTCTGGAAGTTTTTGGTAGGATGTTGGCCCATTTGTCTGTTCTTGCTCTATATTCCCTTGTCAAATGTTGGCCTCTGCCACACCTTTGACATATTCCAAAAGGCATAGGCCCCCTTCTGATATTACTTTGTTTTTTTTCTATAGTCATTTCTGAGATGACCCAATTCACCACAATTAACACATTTGAAATCTTGGGTCATTTCTAGGTGTCTAGTGGTGGCTTATCCTATTACAGTCATATCAGATGAGCAAGATGCAACATCAATTGTATATTTAATCCACTGGTCTATTGATGCTGACCTTGCCCTCAGTGGTCTGATTACTTCCTTGCATTCAGTATTTTCATTCTCAAAAGCTAAAAGCTCAATTATTGCCTTCCTTGCTGCAGAATCTGATATACTTCTTTCCACAACTGAGGTTAGTCTTTCTAAAAAGTCAGGGAAAGTTTCTTGTGGACCTTCTATGACTTGAGTAAATGGTTCAAGTCTTTTCCCTGATTCTGCAAATTTGTCCCAGGCCCTTAAAGCTGACAATCAACACAAGGCTAGGGTTTCTTCATCATATATAGCCTGCACTTCTACCTCAGCAAAGCGACCCTTACCAAGCAGTTGGTCTATGGACATCTCTCTACCCCTGGCTCTATTTTGTCATGCTATCTCCCTCGCCCCATCTCTCTACCATGTGACCCATTGTAAATTAGCAGCAGGTTCTAGTATTGCTCTTGCCATATCCTTCCAGTCTTGTGGGATTATTTTATTTTTAATAGCCCAAAAAGTCAGTATTTGCTTTGCAAATGGTGAATGAATTTTAAAATTAGTGACACTTCCCTTAAATTTTCTTAGATCAAACACTTCCTCAGGTTGCCATTGGAATTCCTCATAACTCTGTGGATGATCATCATCTGGAGGTCTTTGTGGTATATGGACCGAATAGACTAAAGTTTGGTTTTTAATAACCTTTGTTTGGCTTTCTCTATGTTTATCTTCTATCTCTATCAGAGTATTTTCCTTTTCCTTGAGTTCCTGTATTTTCTGTTCAAGGTTCTGCATCCACATTTTGATCTTTTCTTTATATTGCAATTCTGATAGTCTACTGTCCATTTTATTTTGATTGATTAATTTTAAAAGGTTATTCTCCAAGTCTAGCTTCCAATCCTCATTTTTTTCTCTCTGCTGCTCAGTCTGATCTGTGAACTGCTGCATCCTTTGTTCTAGCATCTTTTCTAACTCCTGTCTCCCACCTTCATTCTCCTCCTTCTGCTCTTATTCTGTTCTATAATTTCCTGGGTCTTCAATTCTAGTGTTTCCTCTAGGCCACATTGCCAAAGTCTTAAATTCCTCTTTCTGTTGTTCATGCTGATTTATACTTTCCTGTATCTTTTGTTCTAAGCCCTGCTTCCATAATCTTAGCTTCTCTTTGTGTTGTCATTCTAATATTGCAGCATCTGCCTTATTTTGACCTATGAAATCCTGAACCTTTTGTTCTAGTATTACTTGAAATCTCTTTTTTCTAAGGCAAAGAATTTTTTGTCTAGGACCATGTCTCTTGAAATGACAAAGTAAATCAATAGAATAAGTATTGCAACACCAATGACTTTTTCCTCTAAATCCATTCCTGTCAAACCATTCAAAATATCATTGCATACTGCCAAAAAGACATGTATTGTTTTTTCCCATCTTTAATTATCAAGATGCTATATATCTCTCTTAGATCAATGAATTACCCTGTACAAAACCCTTTGTATCTACTACTCAAGCTGTTCAGGGATTCTGGAAGCAGTTGACATTTTATCTCAGGTTTGTTATGTTCTAAAGAATATGTTGGGCGCCATTTTGTTACTACTTTGTTTCCAACCCAGTTCAGCAGTAAAAGCAAGCTCAACTCAGGTAACAAAACAAGCTACAAGCCTAGATTGGCCAGGCCTTGCACTCCACTACTCTTGTTTCAATCTACTTTATCCTATACAATTTGTGGTTTCTCCAGGCCTCCAGCTTCTTTCCCTGCCTCCTCTCCATTATTTTTTTTTCCATCTGCTCCTCCCCCTCCTGTTTATCCCCCATAGTTCCTCCCCTAGACTCTCTGCTCCTCCCGCTTCCTCCTGCCCAATCATAGGCTCAAGCCTTTATTTGAAAAGTCAAGGTGGGAGAAGGTTCACAAAGCAACTCCTCATCTGCAGCCCCTCTGAGGAGTGGAATTAGCATCAAAATACAAGCCCAGGGCTATCCACAACAATAAAGCTTCTTTTTTGAATGTGGCTACTCTTTCATGTCTATCATAGATATTCATAATTCAGAGTTCTTCTTGGTAGCATTTTCCTTTGGTGATTATGAAATGTCCTTCATTATGTTTTTTTTTAATAACTTTTGGTTGAATGTAGATTTTATTTTCTGTTAGTTTTCCAGCTTTTTTTTGGGGGGGGGGAACTACTACCACAGAAAATTGTTTTTCATCCCTTTACTCTGAGGTATTGGATGTCTTTGTCACTGAAGTGTATTTCATGTAGGCAGTAAAATGTTGGGTCCTCTTTACATATCCAGTCTGTTAGTCTGTGTCTTTTTGGGGGGAATTAAGTTTATTGATGGTAAGACATAATGAGGAAAAGTTATTCTTGCTTCCTGTTTTTGTTTTGGTTGTAGTTGTTGCTTTGTGATTGTGGTTGTTGTTGATAGAGGTGGAATTATGTTTGTATGACTATTTTTTAGGTGGTTTTTTAAAAGAAGATTGCTTTCTTGCTCTTTATATGGAGAAGTTTCCCTCTTTGTTTTTATCAATTTTCAATCTCTGTAGGGCTGGTTTGGTGGAATGATATTGTGTAAATGTGTTTTTGTCATGGACTATTTTGGTTTCTCCATTTATGGTAATTTAGTGTTTTGCTGGGTATAGTAGCCTGGGTTGGCATTTGTGTTCTCTTAGAGTCTGTATAAAATCTGCCAAGGATCTTCTAGCTTTCATAGTCTCTGGTAAGAAGACTGGTTTACTTATGATAGGTCTGATATTATATATTGCTTACTTTTTCTTACTGTTTCAATGTTCTTTCTTTGTTCATTACATTTGGTGTTTTGACTTTTATTGACAGGAGGAATTTTCTTTCTGGTCCAGACTGTTAGAGTTCTGTATGCTTTTTGTATATTCATGGGCATCTCTTTTTTAGGTTAGGGAAGTTGTCTTCTATAATTTTGTTGAAGATATTAATGGCCTTTAAAGTTGGGAATCTTCACTTTCTTTTATAACTATTGTCCTTAGGTTTGGTTTGCTAATTGTGTCCTGGATTTCCTGGATATTTTGGGTTAGAGGAACTTTGCAATTTGCATTTTATTTGACTGTTGTGTCAGTGCTTCTAATGTATCTTCTGCAACTGAGATTCTTTCTACTATCTCTTGTATTCTGTTGGTGATGATTTCATCTATGATTTATCTCTTTCCAAGCTTTTCTATCTCTAGGATTGTCTCCCTTTGTGATTTCTTTATTGTTTCCTTTTTCCATTTTTCCATCCTGGATGGCTTTGTTCAATTCCTTCACCTGTTTTTTATATTTTCCTGTAATTCTTTAATGGATTTCTGTGTTCACTCTTTCTACCTGTTTATCTGTGTTGTCCCTTATTTCATTAAGAGAATTATTTATGTCCTCCTTAAAGGCCTCTGTCATAATCATGAGATGTGAATTTAAATTAGTGTGGCTTTTCTGGTGTATTGGAGTATCCAGTCCTCACTGTGGTGGGAGAATTGGGTTCTGATGATGCCAAGGAGCCTTGGTTTCTGTTGCTTATGATTTGGCCCTTGCCTTTTGCCATCTGGTAATCTATGATTTTCGCTGGTCTTGCAGTATTGACTGTGGCTTGTCACTCTTTCAACAATGTGTGTCAGTACTCCTGGGAGAACAGATCTTTCCAAGAGCAATTTGGGTATGGAGAGCTGTGTCTCAGGGTCAGCTCTGGAGTGCAAAGAGAAATGCAGAAAGATATTTTCCCAGGCCTCTCATCAATTCCTGTTAATTTAGGGTCCTAGGTGATTCCCTATGAGCAGAAGTGTTGATCCTCCCTGTACTCACAGTTATGTCAGCACTCCTGGTAGCTCAGATCTCTTCTGGACTTATTTGTATATGGAAAATTGAGGCACAAGATCTCCTCTTGGAGTTGTTGCACAGGATCATCCAATGTATATATTTTTTATTGGTTATTGTAATTGATTACTTTTTTTTTTTTTGGTTTTTCGAGACAGGGTTTCTCTGTATAGCTCCGGCTGTCCTGGATCTCACTCTGTAGACCAGGCTGGCCTCAAACTCAGAAATCCACCTGCCTCTGCCTCCCAAGTGCTGGGATTAAAGGCGTGCACCACCACCGCCCGGCAATTGATCCTTCTTCCTAGTTTCACCTCCTTTTCCTTATCTGGTATTAGTAGGAAGGAAGGCCCTTGTTCCTGTGGAGGCTTGACAGCACCGCAAAGAATAAAGCTTGGGTGGTGTGGAAGTTGTGCATGGCTGTTTGTGGGAGAGTCCACACAAAAACATGGGGAAGGGGATAGGGAGGGTGGAGCCATGATTTTCTTTTAATCTTAGGAAAAGTTCATTGTTTTATAAATGTATTATATAAATATTCATCAAACAACTCATTCTTAATTTACCCTACCTTCTATCTCTATACCACTGAATGGTCTAATTTTTTATTTATAAATGGTGTAAAAGAAACTGATGCTACATAAATATTCCTTTTAGATTAATCAGTTTCAGAAGGAGAAGTTATGAATTGCTACCACCTGAATGTTACATATATAATATTACATTATGTAGTAAATATTATGTGACATTCATTGCATTGCAGTGTAATTCAAAATAATAAGGTGCCTGAAATTGTTAACTAATGCTGGTTATCAGAGGAATATTTATAACCATATCTATTACTGTCCAACATATCAATTTATGGGTCATTATACATATGATGTATAGATGAAGTATACCCACAGATATACACACTCATATATTATAATATTTATGTATTGTCTCAGGTTCCCTCCTTCATGTGTACTGTGCCATGTATAGCTGGAGTTAGGAAAATTCATCAGGAAGAAACAGCAGACTGCTACTTTGATAGTGGTCAGTGCAAAGACAATGAGGTTTCCCATGAAACAGGTACAGTTTGCATGCAGAAGAAAACTTTTACATTCTCTTTCCTAACTAGAAATATGATATGGCTTAAATGAGACTGAAGTCTTAAAATCTCTGTTTCAGAACTTTATCAATTATATAGTATCAACTTCTTTTGGATCCATCAAATAACCTGCAATATCCTCTACAATCTATATATCTCTCAAAATGTGATTAATGATTTTATATTATGTGGAAAACATTTATGGAGACAAATGTGTAACGATCTAAAACAAAAATTTTAGGCATAATCCATGTATATGCTTGTTTTTCTTTGACATTTTGTACAAAGAAATTTGATGACATGGCCAGTCCACAATCCACCCCAAAGACACACACCCAGCTTAGTCCTTAGCAAAAGTCAGTTTCTCAGAGAAACAGTTGTTTAATGAAATATATTTTAGAGCTTAGATGGTTTAAAGGGTGAAGTGTTTCCTGTCAAAGAATTAGAGCAGAAGTGAAGATTTCAAGAATGCCACAAGAGATGGGGCACTGCTTATCATCTATCACAGTCTAGCTAAGGAAAGAGGGATGAATGTGAGTATTCATTACCCTCATAGCCTTGAAGGAAGAGTTAGGAAGAAAGAGATTGTACCACAGCGATAGGGACATGCATATGTCTATGAGGCATAGAGCTTCAAGAAAAGAAATTGTATGCAAATAATATTTGCAGGATGAATTGTAAGTTCTGGTCATTATGTGTAGATAGAGACAAAGAGCTCAACGTTCAAAGCAAACAAAGTACATTATACATTTCATCAACTGGCATGAATAAGTATGACTGCATGTTACCCTTGTCTGTCAGTAGTGAAATTCTGGTTTGAGGAATTATTTAATGAGAGAATCTAAATATCATTTTTCCGCATACGTTTATTTTTGGTGTTGTTGTTTAATAAATACTTTTAGGTCTTCCATTCCCTATGAAGTTGTTTTGTTCCATCACAATCATAATTTAATGGAGAACAACTATTAGCTAAATGATTATATCTTATAAGGTTTTATTGTTTTTCACCAGCAGATATGGAACAGTGTGTGAGGTGTCTAGATGATGAGTATGTCAACTTGGAACACACCCACTGCCTCCAAAGAGCTGTGACATTTCTGGCTTTTGAAGATCCACTGGGAATAGCTCTAGGCTCCACTGCTCTGTCCTCCTCAGCCATCACAATTCTTGTTCTCATTACTTTTGTGAAGTACAAGGATGCTCCTAATGTGAAGGCTAATAAAAACATTCTCAGCTACATCCTGCTCATTTCTCTACTGTTCTCATTTCTCTGCTCATTGCCTTTTGTTGGACACCTGCATCCTGCAGCAGATCCCATTTGCAGTGTTTTTCACAGTGGCTATTTCTCCAGTGTTGGCCAAAAAAATAACTGAGGTCATGGCTTTCAAGCTCAGTAGTCCACATAGAAGGATGAGAGGGATGCTGATATGGGGGGTGGGGGCGCACCTAACTTGGTCATTCCCACTTGTACCCTGATCCAACTTGTTCTCTGTGGCATCTGGTTGGTAGCATCTCCTTCATTTATTGACAGTCATTTACAATCTGAATATGGGAAAACTGTCATTATTTGCGACAAAGGCTCAGTCATTGCCTTTCATATTGTCCTGGGATACTTGGGTTCCTTGGCTCTGGGGAGCTTCACTGTGGTTTTCCTGGCTAGGAATCTTCCTGACAGATTCAAGGAAGCCAACTTCCTAACTTTCAGCATGCTGGTGTTCTGCAGTGTTTGGATCACCTTCCTCCCTGTCTACCCTAGCACCCTGGCCCTGCTCCCGAGTCTAGCCTCCTGGAAACACTTCATTTTCTTTCTTTCATTTTTATGAATGAATGTTTTTTGGGAGTTTGAATGCACTTGTATCAGGGGCGTGGCAGAGGCGGGAGGGAGGTGAGTGCATGCATCCTTTCAGTGACTGTTAGGATGGCCGCTCTACCCAGGCACGGGATGGTGGACTGCAATCACAAAGACAAAGACCCTGGAGAGTTTGAATGCACTTGTATCAGGGGTGTGGCAGAGGCGGGAGGGAGGTGAGTATATGTGCTCTTTCAGTGACTGTTAGGATGGCATGGGATGGTGGACGGGACCGCAATCGTAAGGACCAAGACCTGGGAGAGTTTACAGAGGTCTGGGCTGGTGCTTTCCCAAAGAAAGTAAATGATCAAGTTGGAGCTGGCTGGGCTCAAGGGCTGTAGTTTTCTTTATATTTCTTTAACTTATATGTTTGTTGTTTTGATTATTATGTGGCAAAGGGACTCTTTGCCAATCTGTTTGGTATTTTGAATGTTTCTTCTAACAGGCACCTTCTTTAGTTTTGGAAAGTTTTCATTTATGATTTTATTGGAAATGTTTTCTAGACATTTATGCTAATTGATCTTCTTTGCTCGCCCTCACCCTCTCCTTTTCCTTCTGAGGTGTTCCCTGTGGCTTTGCAGACTTGAATGGTTTTCTGTGTCCTGCTCTGAGCTCCACTGTTGGCTGTTGAGGGGACCTCAGGGAAGATCTATAATCGCGACAAGGTGAGCCCAGGATCATTGCCCACAATGGGTAGGGACATGTGGCTGAGCAGTGGGAGCTGTGGTGCTAGGTCCTCTATGGGGTTGGATAGGAAGCATCAGCCAGATGTGACCTCCTGTGAAGTTTCTAATTGTGCTTCTTACCTTCTTGTTCAGGCCATGACCTCTGAATAACTTCAGTATGATGGCTGATTGTAATTCTGTCCAAACCATCTGGACCAGTTGCTTTCTTGTAGAAGCATGGCTGGTTTCTGTGACTATGCAGCACCTGTTAATAAACATTTTTGTCTTTTAAAATATACATTAAGAAGGCAGGAATAGGGCTGGAGAAATGGCTCAGAGGTTATGAGCTCTGGCTGTTCTTACACAGGTCATGAGTTCAATTCTTAGCAACCACATGGTGGCTCACAACTATATGTAATGGGATCTGGTGCCCTCTTCTGGCCTGCAGGAATACATGCAGAGAGAACATTGTATAAGTAATGAATTAATTTCTTCAAAAAGAAGACAGATAGGAATCTAATAGTTCTGATTTTATACATTACTCATTCTTTTGTTTAGTTTGCTATTTTTTCTGCTTTAGTATTTCTTTAACTTATATGTTTACTGTTTTGATTATTATCTGACAAAGGAACTTTTCCCCAATGTTTGGTATTTTTGATGCTTCTTGTATATTAACAGGAACCATTTTTAGTTTAGGAAAAATTTTCATTTATGATTTCATTTAAAATATTTTCTTGACTTTATGCTGATTGATCTTTTTCTTCCTCCTCGTCCTCCTTGTCCTCCTCGTCCTCCTCGTCCTCCTCCTCGTCCTCCTCGTCCTCCTCGTCCTCCTCGTCCTCCTCCTCCTCCTCCTCCTCCTCCTCCTCCTCCTCCTTCTTCTTCTTCTTCTTCTTCTTCTTCTTCATTCTCCCTCTCTAACATGTCCTGAGAAACTAAACTGAAATATGTAAGAGTCTGACACAAAAGAGGTTGTTTGTGGGAAAGGAGAGGAGTGAGAACCTGAGGATGGTGAGTTATTTTCCTGACTGGTATTCCTTATCTTCCTATGTGGGTGTCTAGGAGTCTGCATTTATTGTGATTATAGGTGTAGGTAAGGTTTCTCAGTTTCTCTTGTTTGGGTGGTAGTTTTATTCCTGTGTTACAGTTTTCTGTATACATTTTTAGAGTTTTGGCTAAGTGTTGCCCCTTTTATTGACCTGTTTGTTATGTTCGAGAGAGATTGGAGGTTAATGTTGAAAGCTAGGAGAGGAGGTGGGCAGGAAGAGAAAATCTTCTCAATCCACAAGGAGACATAGTCAGGAGAGAGGTGAAGCTACCAGCATTTCAACATTTCAGAGCTACTTTCTTCTGAAAGAGCCTCGGATTAGGGTGTGCTCTCATCAGAATGGCAGTAGCTATGTCTGAGTGTTCATGATTCTGAGTGTGACAATATTTATAAGCAAGTGGGCCTGGGATGGATGAGAGCTACCTGAGCATGGGACACTGACCAAGCAGGAGAGCAAGCCAGGAGACAATGTTTGTCCATGCTTTTACCTTCAGTTTGTAGCTTCTGTTTCTACTCTAAGTTTCCAAAGTGATGACCTGTGATCTGACAGAACCATTCACAACAACCATTTATTATCTGAGATGCCTTTGCTCAGAGGACTCCATCACAGCAGCAGAGTTGCAAGTTATAACAAAAACAACAAGAATAACAACAAAAAACAAAACGAAAAACAAAACATCAAAACTGTTATCAACAGAATCTATGTTCTTTTGAGGTAATGTGAAAAATATGAGAATTTTAGATGGCAAAAGGCATAGAAAGCTGTAGATGGAGCTTCATCAGCTGGACTTGGAATATTGGATTGTTGATATTATGCAGCCCGAGGAAATTGAGATCATAGTGTTTGAGTACAAAGTAGACTCTGTATAAACTTTTTCAGGAGTCATTTGTGTGACATTTTTGCCAAAAACCTTTTGTACTTAGCTTATAACCTGAACTATTGAGTGTGGAAAATTTGAAAATAATGGGATGATTTCTGTATTTTCATTCTATCAATATGTATTTCTTCACTTTTTAAAATTATTTGTTTTTCATTCATTTATTTATTTAATTTAAATTCAAATTGCTACCATCTCTCCATTATACCTTACACAGACCTTCCCATAACTAATTTTATCTCTTCAAGGAGGGTGGGGTCCACTTGAGCATACACCAACCATGGCATTTCAAATTTTTGCATGATTTGGCATATCCTCTCTTACTGAAGTCCGACAAGGCAGTCAAGTTAGGGAAACAGTTTGAACAGACAGGCAACAGCATGAGGGACGTCTTCTGCTCCATTTGTTGGGTGAACTGTATGAAGACTGAGTAGCTCATACTACATATATGATGGGGGATTCAGTCTATCCTGTGTATGCTCTTTAATTGGTGTCTCAGTCTCTGAGAGTCTCCTAGTGTCCAGGTTAGTTGACTCTGAGGGTCTTCTTATGGACTTACTGTTCCTTCAGAGGCCTTCAATCCTTTCCCCAACTTTTGAAAAGACTCGCTGACCCTTGTCCAGTGTTAGGCTGTGGGTCTCTGCATCTGTTTCAGTCAGGTGCTGGGTGGAGACTCTCAGAGGACAAGTATGCTAAGCTACTCTCTGGAAGTATAAGATAATATATCCTCAGTAATGTCAGGGAGTGGTGCTTGCCCATGGGGTGGTTCTCAATTGGGCAGTGCATAGTCTGGCCACATTCTCATTCTCTGCTCCATCTTTTCACCTGCATTTCTATTAGACAGTACAAAATTTGGGTGGAAATATTTGGTTCATTTGTATCCGTAATTCTCCACTGGGAGCTCCTGCCTGACTGCAGGCTGTAGCCTCTTCAGGGTCCATATCTCATTACCATGCATTTCTGCTAAGGTTACCCTCATAGACTTCTTGATGCCCTCCAATTTGTCATCACTGGCATAACCTTAAGATACCCCACTCTTCCACCCCCACCTGCTGCAGATTTTAATACATTTTCCTGGTCCTCTGCTCCTCTCTTGTCTCTCACCACACCTGTTCCTGTTCCCTCTCCCTTCCCTTTTCTTGTCTGTTCTCTTATTCAGTTCTCTCTCTTCCATCTGTCACCAATAACTGTTTTATTCCCCCTTCTGAGTGCGATACAACCATGCTCATATGGGTCTTTCTTTTTTTTTTAATTTTTATTTTCTATATTGTATGTTTACATTCCAAAGGCTTTCCCTTTTCCCAGTTCCCCCCCACCATACGTCCCATAATTCCTGTTCCCCCCAACTATTCCCCAATCATTCCCCCTCCCCCCACTGTTTCTCTACAAAACTAGATCCAATTTTACAGGCACAGGGTCCTCTCCTTTCTTCTTCTTGGGAATCATTTGACTAGCTAATAGTGCCTTGAGTATTTAGGGCTTCTGGGCTGATTAATATCCACTTATCAGTGATTGCATTTCATGTGTATTCTTTTGTGATTGGGTTAACTCACTCAGGATGATATTTTCCAGGTCTAACCATTTACCTACAAATTGCATGAATTCATTATTTTTAATTGCTGAGTAGTATTCCATTGTATAAATATACCACATTTTCTGTATCCATTCCTCCTTTGAGGGATATTTGGGCTCCTTCCAATTTCTGGCTATTATAAACAAGGCTGCTATAAACATAGTGGAGCATGTGTCTTTATTGTATGCAGGGGAATCCTCTGGGTATATGCCCAGGAGTGGTATGCCAGGGTCCTCTGGAAGTGTCATGCCCAATTTTCTGAGGAACCGCCAAACTGATTTCCAGAGTGGTTTTACCATTTTGCAATCCTACCAACCGTGGAGGAGTGTTCCTCTTTCTCCACATCCTCGCCAGCACTTGTCTCTTGACATCTTAGCCATTCTGACTGGTGTGAGGTGGAATCTCAGGGTTGTTTTGATTTGCATTTCTCTGATGACTAATGAGGCTGAACATCTCTTAAGGTGTTTCTCGGCCATCAGAATTTCTTCTGGTGAAAATTCTTTGTTTTGCTCTGTACCCCATTTTTTGATAGGGTTATTTGGTTCTTTGGGGTCTAACTTCTTGAGTTCTTTGTATATATTGGATATTAGCCCTCTGTCGGATGTGGGGTTGGTGAAGATCTTTTCCCAATTTGTTGATGGCTGTTTTGTGCTTCTGACAGTGTCCTTTGCTTTGCTGAAACTTTGTAATTTTATGAGGTCCCATTTGTAGATTCTTGATCTTAGTGCATAAGCTATTGGTGTTCTGGTCAGGAACTTTCCCCCTGTGCCCATGTCCCCCAGGGTCTTCCCAGGTTTATTTTTTAATAGTTTCAGTTTTATATGGAGGTCCCTGATCCACTTGGAGTTGATCTTAGTGCAAAGATATTAAAGTGGGTCAATTCGCATTCTTCTGCATGTTGACCTCCAGTTGAACCAGCACCATTTGTTGAAAAGGCTATCTTTATTCCACTGGATGGTTGTGGCTCCTTTATCAAAGATCAAGTGACCATAAGTCTATGGGTTAATTTCTGGGCCTTCAATCCTATTCCATTGATTTACTTGCCTGTTGGTGTACCAATACCATGCAGTTTTTAACACAATTGCTCTGTAGTACTGCTTAAGGTCAGGGATATTGATTCCCCCAGAAGTCCTTTTATTGTTGAGAATAGTTTTAGCTATCCTGGGTTTTTTGTTGCTCCAGATGAATTTGATAATTGCTCTTTCTAGATCTATGAAGAATTGAGTTGGGATTTTGATGGGGATCACATTGAATCTGTAGATTGCTTTTGGCAAGATGGCCATTTTTACCAAATTGATCCTGCCAATCCAGGAGCAAGAAATATTTTTCCATCTTCTGAGGTCTTCTTCAATTTCTTTCTTCAAGGACTTGAAGTTCCTGTTGTACAGATCTTTCGCTTGTTTGGTTAGAGTTACGCCAAGGTGCTTTATGTTGTTTGTGGCTATTGTGAATGGTGTTATTTCCCTAACTTCTTTCTCAGCCTGCTTGTCCTTTGAGTACAAGAAAGCTACTGAATTGCTTGAGTTAATTTTATAACCAGCCACTTTGCTGAAGTTGTTTTATCAGCTGTAGAAGTTCTCTGGTGGAGTTTTTTGGGTCGCTTAAGTAAACTATTATATTGTCTGCAAATAATGATAGTTTGACTTCTTCCTTTACAATTTGTATCCCTTTGACTTTCTTATGTTGTCTAATTGCTCTCGCTAGAACTTCAAGTACTATATTGAAAAGATATGGAGGGAGAGGGCAGCCTTGTCTAGTCCCTGATTTTAGTGGGATTGCTTCAAGTTTCTCTCCATTTATTTTGATGTTGGCTACTGGTTTGCTGTAGATTGCTTTTACTATGTTTAGGTATGGGCCTAGAATTCCTGCTCTTTCCAAGACTTTTAGCATGAAAGGATGCTGAATTTTGTCGAATGCTTTTCCAGCATCTAAGGAGATGACCATGTGTTTTTTTTTTTCTTTTAGTTTGTTTATGTAGTGGATTACATTGATGAATTTCCGTATATTGAACCATCCCTGCATCCCTGGGATGAAGCCTACTTGATCATGGTGGATGATTGTTTTGATGTGCTCTTGGATTCGGTTGGCAAGAATTTTATTTAGTATTTTCTCATCGATATTCATAAGAGAAATTGGCCTGCAGTTCTCTTTCTTTGTTGGATCTTTTTGTGGTTTAGGTATTAGCATAATTGGGCCTTTGAAGAATGAGTTGGGCAGTGTCCCTTCTGTCTCTATTTTGTGGAATAGTTTGAAAAGTATTGGTGTTAAGTCTTCTTTGAAGGTCTGGTAGAATTCTGCACTAAAACAATCTGGTCCCCTGCTTTTTTTGGTTGGGAGAATTTCTATAACCCCTTCTATTTCTCTAGGGGTTATGGGACTATATAGCTGATCTAATTGATCCTGGTTTAATTTTGGTATTTGGTATCTGTCTAGGAAATTGTCCATTTCCTCCAGATTCTCCATTTGTTTTGAGTATAGTCCTTTGTAGTAGGATCTGATGATCTTTTGAATTTCCCCAGTTTCTGTTCTTATGTCTCCCTTTTCATTTCTAATTTTGTTAATTTGTATACTGTCTCTGTGTCCTTTGGTTAGTCTGGCTAAGGGTTTATCTATCTTGTTGATTTTCTCAAAGAATCAGCTCCTGGTCTTGTTGATTCTTTGTATGGTTTCTTTGTTTCTACTTGATTGACTTCAGCCCTGAGTTTAATGATTTCTTGTCTTCTACTTCTCCTGGGTGAATTAACTTCTTTTTCTTCCAGGGCTTTAAGGTGTGCCATTAAGTTGCTAGTGTATGCTCTCTCCAGTTTCTTTTTGGATGCACTTAAAGCTGTGAGTTTTCCTCTTAGCACTGCTTTCATTTTGTCCCATAGATTTGGGTAGGTTGCACCTTCATTTTCATTGAATTCTAAAAAGTCTTTGATTTTTTTTTAATTTCTTCCTTGACCAACGTTTTATTGAATAGAGTATTTTTCAGTTTCCATGTGTATGTGGGCTTTCTGTTGTTTTTGTTGCTATTGAAGATCACTCTTACTCCATGGTGATCTGATTGGAGGCATGGGATTAGCTCGATCTTCTTGTATTTGTTGACATCTGTCTTGTGACCAATTATATGATCAATTTTGTAGAAGGTAATACAGGAGAATATGCATCAAAAGCTAGAAGCCCTTACAAGGCAAACACAAAAATCACTTAAAGAAATTCAGGAGAATATGGATCAAAAAATGGATGCCAATAAGGGGGAAACCCAAAATGAGAAAAACCCAAAAAGAGAATGTCAGTCAACAAGTAGAAGTCATAAAAGAGGAAACACAAAAATCCCTTAAAGAATTACAGGAAAACACAAACAAGCAAGTGAAAGATCTGAGCAAAACCATCTAGAATCTAAAAACAGAAGTAGAACCAACTAAGAAATTGCAAAGGGAGGCAACGTTGGAGATAGAAAACCTTGGGTAGAAATCAGGAGTCATAGATGCAAATATCAAAAATAGAATACAAGAGATAGAAGACAGAATCTCAGATGCTGAAGATACCATAGGAACCATGAATTCAATAATTAAAGAAAACGCAAAATGCAAAAAACTGGTAACCCAAAACATTCAGGAAATCCAGGACACAATGAGAAGACCAAACCTAAGGATTATAGGTATAGATGAAATTGAAGATCTACAACTTAAAGGGCCAGCAAATATCTTCTACAAAGTTATGGAAGAAAACTTCCCCAACCTAAAGAGAGAGATGCCCATGAATGTAAAAGAAGCCTACAGAACCCCAAACAGATTGGACCAGAACAGAAATACTTCCTGTCACATAATAATCAAAACCCCAAATGTACTAAACAAAGAAAGAATATTAAAGGAAGTAAGAGAAAAAGGCCAAGTAACATATAAAGGAAGACCTATCAGAATTACCCCAGACTTCTCACCTGAGACCATGAAAGCTAAAAGATCCTGGGCAGATCTCATGCAGACTCTAAGAGAACACAAACTTCAGCCAAAACTACTATACCCAGCAAAACTCTCATTTACAATAGATGGGGAAACCAAGGTATTCCATAACAAAACCAAATTTGAACAACATGTATCTACAAACCCAGTCCTACAAAGGATAATAGGGGAAAAATACCAACTCAAGGGGGGAAACTACACCCCAGAAGAAACAACATAGAAACGCCCCTCATCAAACCCAAAAGAAGAGAACCACTCAAATATAAAAAATAACTCCCAAAATGTCAGGAAGTAATAATTACTATTCCTTAATATCTCTTAACATCAATGGAATCAATTCCCCAATAAAAAGACACAGACTAAGAGACTGGATCCGGAAACAGGACCCTACATATTGTTGCATACAGGAAACACATCTCAGTGTCAAAGACAAACACTACCTTAGAGTAAAAGGGTGGGAGACAATTTTACAAGCAAATGCTCTCAGAAAACAAGTCGGAGTAGCCATTCTAATATTAGATAAAATTGACTTTCAACCTAACGTCATCAAAAGAGACACGGAAGGTCACTTCTTGCTTGTCAAAGGGAAAATCCATCAAGAAGAATTCTCAATACTGAACATCTATGCTCCAAATGTAAGGGTACCCTCATTCGTAAAAGAAACCTTACTAAAGCTTAAAGCACACATTGCACCTAACACAATAATTATAGGCGACTTAAACACTCCACTCTTCCTCAATGGACTGATCAGGAAAGCAGAAACTAAACAGGGACACAGTGAAACTAATTGAAGCTTTGGACCTATTGGATTTAACATATATATATATATATATATATATATATATATATATATATATATAACATTTCATCCTAAAGCAAAAGAATATACCTTTTCCTCAGCACCGCATGGTACCTTCTCCAAAATCGATCATATAATTGGTCACAAGACAGACCTCAACAAATACAAGAAGACTGAACTAATCCCATGCCTCCTCTCTGATCACTATGGAGTAAAAGTGGTCTTCAATACCAAGAAGAACAACAGAACGCCCCAATACACGTGGAAACTGAACAATACCTTGGTCAAGAAAGAAATAAAGGAAAAAAAATCAAAGACTTTTTAGAATTCAATGAAAATGAAGGTATGACCTACCCAAATCTATGGGACACAATGAAAGTAGTGCTATGAAAAAAACCTCATAGCCCTGAGTGCCTCCAAAAAGAAACTGGAGAGAGCATACACTAGCAACTTAACAGCCCACCTAAAGGTCCTGGAACAAAAAGAAGCTAATTCACTCAGGAGGAGTAGAAGACAGGAAATCATCAAACTAAGGGCTGAAATCAATCAAGTAGAGACAAAGAGAACCATACAAAGAATCAACAAAACCAAGAGCTGGTTCTTTGAGAAAATCAACAAGATAGATAAACCCTTAGCTAGACTAACCAAACGGCAGAGAGACAGTGTCCAAATTAACAAAATTAGAAATGAAAAGGTGGGTATAACAACAGAAACTGAGGAAATTCAAAAGATTATCAGATCCTACTACAAAAGCCTATACTCAACACAACTGGAGAATCTGGAGGAAATGGACAATTTCCTAGACAGATACCAAATACCAAAATTAAACCAGGATCAATTAGATCAGCTATATAGTCCCATAACCCCTAGAGAAATAGAAGGGGTTATAGAAATTCTCCCAACCAAAAAAAGCAGGGGACCAGATTGTTTTAGTGCAGAATTCTATCAGACCTTCAAAGAAGACCTAACACGAATACTCTTCAAACTATTCCACAAAATAGAAACAGAAGGAATACTGCCCAACTCATTCTATGAAGCCACAATAATGCTGATACCAATAGCACACAAAGATCCTACAAAGAAAGAGAACTATATGCCATTTTCCCTTATGAATATCGATGCAAAAATACTAAATAAAATTCTTGCCAACCAAATCCAAGAGCACATCAAAACTATCATTCACCATGATCAAGTAGGCTTCATCCCAGGGATGCAGGGATGGTTCAATATATGGAAATCCATCAATGTAATCCACTACATAAACAAACTAAAAGAAAAAAAAAAGCACATGATCATCTCAATAGATACTGAAAAAGCATTTGACAAAATTCATCATCCTTTTATGCTAACAATCCTAGAAAGAACAGGAATTCAAGGCCCATACCTAAATATAGTAAAAGCAATATACAGCAAACCAGTAGCCAACATCAAAATAAATGGAGAGAAACTTGAAGCAATCCCACTAAAATCATCGACTATACAAGGCTGCCCTCTCTCTCCATATCTTTTCAATATAGTACTTGAAGTTCTAGCGAGAGCAATTAGACAACATAAGGAAGTCAAAGGGATACAAATTGGAAAAGAAGAAGTGAAACTATCACTTTTTGTAGATGATATGGTAGTATATGTAAGTGGTCCAAAAAACTCCACCAGAGAACTCCTACAGCTGATAAACAACTTCAGCAAAGTGGCTGGTTATAAAATCAACTCAATCAAATCAGTAGCCTTCTTGTACTCAAAGGACAAGCAGGCTGAGAAAGAAATTAGGGAAATAACACCCTTCACAATAGCCACAAACAATATAAAGTATCTTGGCGTGACTTTAACCAAACAAGTGAAATAACTGTATGACAGGAACTTCAAGTCCTTGAAGAAAGAAATGGAAGAAGACCTCAGAAGATGGAAAAATATTCCATGCTCTTGGATTGGCAGGATCAATATAGTAAAAATGGCCATCTTGCTAAAAGCAATCTACAGATTCAATGCAATCCCCAACAAAATCCCAAATCAATTCCTCATAGATCTAGAAAGAGCAATTCTCAAATTCATCTGAAGTAACAAAATCCCAGGATAGCTAAAACTATTCTCAACAATAAAAGGACTTCTGGGGGAATCAATATCCCTGACTTCAAGCAGTACTACAGAGCAATTGTGCTAAAAACTGCATGGTATTGGTACAGTGACAGGCAAGTAGATCAATGTAATAGGATTGAAGACCCAGAAATGAACCCAATGACTTATGGACACTTGATATTTGATAAAGGAGCTACAACCATCCAGTGGAAAAAAGATAGCCTTATCAACAAATGGTGCTGGTTCAACTAGAGGTCAACATGCAGAAGAATGCGAATTGACCCACTTTTATATCTTTGCACTAAGATCAACTCCAAGTGGATCAAGGACCTCCACATAAAACCAGACACACTGATACTAATAGAAAAGAAACTGTGGAAGACCCTGGCAACATGGGCACAGGGGGAATGTTCCTGAACAGGACACCAATAGCTTATGCTCTAAGATCAAGAATTGACAAATGGGATCTCAAAATTACAAAGTTTCTCTAAGGCAAAGGACACTGTCAGAAGAACAAAACAGCAACCAACAAATTGGGAAAAGATCTTCACCAACCCTACATCTGACAGAGGGCTAGTATCCAATATATACAAAAAACTCAAGAAGTTAGACCCCAAAGAACCAAATAACCCTATCAAAAATGGGGTACAGAGCTAAAGAAAGAATTTTCACCAGAAGAAATTCGGATGGCCAAGAAACACCTCAAGAGATGTTCAACATCATTAGTCATCAGGGAATTGCAAATCAAAACAACCCTGAGATTCTACCTCACTCCAGTCAGAATGGCTAAGATTAAAAACTCAAGGGACAACAGGTGCTGGCAAGAATGTGGAGAAAAAGGAACACTCCTCCACTGTTGGTGGGATTGCAAGATGGTATAACCACTCTGGAAATCAGTCTGGCAGTTCCTCATAAAATTGGGCATGTCACTTCCAGAGGACCCTGGCATACCACTCCTGGGCATATACCCAGAAGATTCCCCTGCATGCAGTAAAGAAACATGCTCCACTATGTTCATAGCAGCCTTGTTTATAATAGTCAGAAGTTGGAAGGAGCCCAGATGTCCCTCAAAGGAGGAATGGATACAGAAAATGTGGTATATTTATACAATGGAATACTACTCAGCAATTAAAAATAATGAATTCATGCAATTTGTAGGCAAACGGTTGGATCTGGAAAATTTCATCCTAAGTGAGTTAACCCAATCACAAAAGAATACACATGAAAGGCAATCACTGATAAGTGGATATTAATGAGCCCAAAAGCTCTGAATACTCAAGGCACAATTATCAAATCAAAAGATTCCCAAGAAGAAGGAAAGAAAGGAGTGGATCCAGATTTGTAGGAGAGTATGAGAACAGAGAAATGGGAGGGGGGTGATTGGGGAATGGGTGGAGGGAAGAGGATTTATGGGACATATGGTGAGGGGGTAACTTGTAAAGGGGAAAGCCTTTCGAATGTAAACAAAGAATATAGAAAATAAATTAAAAAAAAAAGAAAAAGAAGAAAATGAAACACATTTTCTGAGTCCATATGTCAGTTCAGGGACAACATTCAAGGTTATTTATTCTTCCTCTACAGTTTCAGATTGCACTATTCTAGCCATCTTTTGGCAGAGTCAGAGCCTCAGTTAAGGCACTGACAGTTCATTGCATTGAACTTGTGAGGATGAGGCTTAAGTTGCATTTAGGTCCCAGAAGGTATTGATATACCTAAGGCATTGGTAAATCTGCTCAGAAGACAAGCAAACAGGGAGAGCAAATACCGAAACTGAGAGATGTGTAAGGATTTACAGGAAGAGGATCACCTCAGCCTTTTGTAAATGTAGTCCAATGTGATTAAGACAAAGCTACAGGATTTGGTTTTTGTCCTGGTGTGTTTCTTGCCTTGGTCCAATGTTCTCTCCATATGTGCACATTCCTATTTATTGCAATGAGAAGGAGTATTCTGTGCCATTGCATGTTGGAAAGTTACAACATGCTTTCTGATTATACAATATGTGGCTTTCAAGATATTTACTTGAATGTCAGAGGAGACTTTAGAAGTTTGAACAGTGTGAGAGCTCCTATACACTATGAGGATCACAGGAGACTGAGGGTATTTTTACCCCAGGATGAGTGTGAAACTATCATGAACAGAGTCACAATGCAGTTGATTGAAACATACAACATCTAGATAGGATGATGTCTTTGACTGCCTCTCTGACTTTTCTATCTTTCTCTGTGGATTTTGTGGAAGGTCTTGTATGAGGAGCATTTCCAGATACCTATTGGGGGAGATGACATTGTGTTTAGCCTTAAAATATTTCTTTCTTCCTTACATTTTTTGTATCTCCAGTACTTTATATATTGGTCAATTCCCTGATCCCTTTCCCCACTTTAGGTCCCTTGCCCTCACAAACTCCTTCCTCCCCAAAAGATACTGTGTTGTATCTTTTAGAGGGCATGGGCCCCATGGGTATCCCACACCATTCAATTTCCTTCAAAAATGACATGGTGAGTAGATTATAACTTCTGTGTCAGGAAATAAATGGAGTAAACACCAGAATTAAATAAATATCTTGTCAAAAAAGCATATGTTTACTTTACAGTGATATCAGTATCATGCTCTGTGTTGTACATGTGTGTGGGATACCTTAGGATGCAGTGACTTATGATGATCTGCATGTGAACTTCACTGCAGAAGAGTGGAATTTACTTCATTTTTCCCAGAAGAATCTCTACAAAGATGTGATGCTGGAGACGTACTGGAACCTCACTGTTACAGGTAAGACTTTGAATTTTCTTTGATTTTCAAAATAAGGGAAAGGACTTTCTTGGTTACTGACGATCTTCTTTATTTTAGTTGAGAACCAGGAAGATTGACCTGAATAAATCAGGTCCAGTGCTGTGAAAATTCGAGGTACCTTGAATTTTAGCTAATTTCCAATACTATATCATTCTTTTTCTTGTACTGTGTTTTAGGTTCCTATTGGGAAGACCACCATATTGAAGAACAATGTCAAACTTCTAGAAGTCATGAAAGGTAATTTTCATGTGCAAGATGAAACAAATATGCTTCTGCCAAAATTTTAATATTTTCTGGAAGCTCTATAGAAAAGCAAGAGTGTCAAATTTCCATCCTTTAAGTGTAGCTATGATTATAATATTCTCTCAAAACCATGTACCTCATGGTAGGTTATCTGATTCATGTGTGGAATGCATTCCCTTAAGAAAGAACACAAGAAAACTGTGCCTTTAGAGATATCTTTAACTGATTTATAGCTCCATTAGAGCTATGCGGTGAATCTTGCAATATGTACAGTCTTATAATATTTAGATGCTACAAATGAAATAGTGATAAATGTATATCCAAAACCTTTGAAGAAGTTAATAGTTCACTGTAAAGTTGATAGTCCTCATATTCTTGTAGTGACATTGCTAAGTTTAATGAGAGGTCAGTTTATGAGAGTGTAGAATGATGTCATGGAGAAACCTTAATACTTAAATAAAATTTCTATGAGGAACAAGATGTCCAACAGTGTGAATGCATTGTTTGTGAAAACCTTTCATTTGTTCTTCTTTTAATGGGAATATCATGTGTCACAATGACCATAGGGATATTTACATAAGCAATGCGAATTTGACATAAGCAAAGCAATAACCCAGATGTCCCTCAACAGACTAATGGATACTGAAAATATGGTACATTTACACAATGGAGTACTACTCAGCTATTAAAAACAATGAATTAATGAAATTTGGAGGCAAGTGGATGGAACTAGAACAGATCACACTGAGTGAGGTAACCCAGACACAAAATAACACATGTTGTATGTACTCACTAATAAGTGTATACTAACCCAAAATGTCACAATACGTTTGATACAACTAAAAAGCATTTGGAGTGTAGAAGGAAGGAAGATCAGGAGTTGGATGCTTCAGTCCTGCATTGCAGGGGGGACATACAAGCCAATTGTGGAGGAATGGAAGGACAGTGGGACAAGGGAGTGAGAAAGGATGAGGAAGAAATAAGAGTGACAGTACCAAAATCTGGAAGAGACATGAGACATGTATAGAGTCTTTCCATCCATGTTGAGTGATCAGTGCAGATACTCAATACTGCTTCAATGCTTTGAATAAATCATATTTCTGTGCCAAATCAAACCTTTTTTCAAGTGATTGAAGAAACAAAAATCAGTATCTGATTAATGGGAAACAAATAGGTCAAGAAGGTTTTATTAATAAATGATATGAAACATTTAATTTAATTACAACACTAATATATCAGAGATTATTCTATGAAATGAAGATAGGATACAGGCTATCTCATGTTTCACATAGCACAACATGGAATCAGATATCTGATTCCAACTCAAAATTAAAAGACCACAAACTGAGCAGAAGCTACAGAATATTATTTGTGAGACATAGAAGAACATTTTATTTTATATACTCATATATATTTTCTATACTCATAAGGTCATTTTATTTTATATACTCAAAGTACTGTAGGGGATATCTTTGCCATCGAATAGTTTAACTTAAAGGAAAAAGAAAAAAAAAAACACAAAGACTCCCTTGATAATCAGGAAGGATACACTGGTGTGTGGTGTGCCTTCTTTCTACCATGTCAAGTCAATAACATGAGCTTAAGGCAGAAAGAAAAGCAATTTCTAGAAATGCTATTTGTGTTCCAAGGACATGGAGAAATTTTCTGTAGGAAGTAAGCAGGAATTTCACTCTCAAACTTGGCAAAAGGAAATTTAAGTTTGTTGCAATGTAATCCAAGACAGTACTGTTTGAAAACAAATACCAACTAGAAATAAAAGAAAAATATAAGGTATATACTAACATTAGTAACACAATTCTCTCACAGAAATGGCATGTGAATTCTTTGATTTCCTTGAGACAAAAAATGGATGAAATTGTTCTCAAACTTCTTAATGAGGTGTGAACAAACGTCAACAAAGAAATGTTTCATCAAATGCCACTGACTGCCGGGGTCTGATTATCAGTGAAGTGATCTGGATAATAATTAAATGAATGTGTGCACACGTAGTGATATTGGACAGAATGAGGGTTTAATCTTTATAAATCCGGGCATTTTTGGATTTTGCATCATGATATATTCTCCAGGTGATAGGAGTCACAGGAGGTTTGGAGAGATTTTGTAAACATGACTAGCATACAATAGTATATGAACAACAAAGAGAATGTTCAACTCCTGGCTCAATGTGTCACGTGAGACTGCACTTCCCTACAGTAGATGAAGGAAGACAGAATGTCCCATGATTCTTCTCAGAGTGTGAATGGTATCAACCTTTTATGACTTTCTCAACTCTTTTCTATGGAAGTTCTGATAAAATCCATTGTGTTCATTCAAATTGTTTTTAATCCAGGGTCTGTTCCAAGCTGTGCAGGATCATAATTCCCTTGGGAAGATTCATGCCATGGATATGAATGAAATCATGCCACTTGAGGATGGAGAACAGGATCACAACATGTTTTCAGAAATGTTTTGAGAAAAGTGTCAGACCTCAGATGTAGTGCTTGAGACTATAATTTTCCTGATGTGCCCAGGTAGCATGACATTGGATGAATGGGAATGGGCTATTATAAATAATGCTGATGTCAGCACAGTGGGGCAAGTGTTCTCATTACATGTTGGAGCATGTTCTGGATATATGCACAGGAGTGGTATACGTGGGTCCAATTTTCTGAGGAAGGGCCAGATTGATTTCCAGAATGATTGTACCAGCTTGCATCTATTCAAACTTAAAAGACTTATAATTCTACACCTGACTCAAATCCTGGCTTTAGACTGTAACCCATCAGAAAACCATCCTCTCAAATCTGTATCATCTTTCTTAATGCTAACCAGCTTGGACTGGTTATAATGCTACTAGTCTTCAACCCCCTCAGAAATCCAAGAATGACTAATAATAGCTGAAATTATGAGAAGCACAAAATATAGCTTCTAAAACTTAGCCAATTTATAGATACCACTGAGCACCTGGACAGGCCCTATACACCAAAACGTTGGAGCATCAGTCTTCAGCTTTCTGGCCCACGATCATCTGGCAGACCTTGGTAATGCAGAATTTGGAAGGGCTGATTACTCTGTCTTGGCAGAGATTATCAGTCAACTATTCCCCATAGTGTATCCTTTTCGGGACAGTGTCTATAGATGAAATGAGGCAGTTCTTGCCTGGTGACTGTCTCACCACAACTGAAAGCAGTTCCATTGATGCTCAAGTTCTTCTTTGAATTCAAGAAATTGGTTCTGTCAGGAGCATACAGGTCTCCAGTCAAATGATCTTTAATAAAGAAATGTCAATAAACATCATATTCTGTGGACTTCTGACACCTTTGAAGAACATCTTTCGACCTAAAACATCTCTGAACTTTTAAGCCTTGACTATTCTCGGCTGTTTCTAATTGAAATAACTCAGGAACACCCTTTTAACTAACTCACCACCACAAGTTTGCTCTCTGGCACTTAACTTGTATTACTTAATCATCTAAAAGCAGTTAACTTGTATTACTTAATCATCTAAAAGCAGTTTATACTAGCAGTTATAGAAGGACTGTGTCTAAGATTTGTATTCTTAAATGTGTTATATAGGCACAATGCCTACATGGGGATAACAATATTATTCTCAGTTTTATATCAATAATAAATTCTTACCAATGAAAACCTTAAATTTACATCAAATAAATTCTGAACCAATATAAGAGATGAAAGCTTCAAATTTGTATCAATTATAAAGACTTCTTCCAATGTAAGATCTGGCTATGTAATGTTTTGCTTAAAAGTACATTTGCTAACCTATCCCTATTTGTCTATTTTTATAATTTCTATGATATTACTATATCTGCTTTTTCTTTTCCATCCACTTCTGATTTACATACGAAAGAATTGTAGAGAGTGGAAAGGAAAGGTAGATGTCATTGAGTTTAAGTTCATTCTCTGTCCAAAGCTACATTTGCAAAGTATCCCTAAAATGATACCATATATGCAATTCCTGAAATAATCAGAACCATCCACGCCACATAAGGAACTGGGATGATGATTGTCTTCTGTCTGCTTCCAGCTGAATTGGGGCGAAGAATTCCCATCTGGGGGCCCAAAGGAAAATTTTGAGAACTGGCTGGCATTATTTGCCTTCCAGTCACTATGTGGTGAGAGAGTTCATGCCTCCAGGTCAGATGACATCTTGACCATGACATTCTGAAAGGCTGGAGAGGCAAGTCAAGTTCTGGAAGCAAGTCTTTAAAAGAATCAGCTCTGATGTAGTTGAAATAGAGTCAAGTGGGAAGCTGGAATGGAAAGTCCTGGAATCACAGCATCCTGGAATGTGAATCTTTTCAGGACTGTCTTTCTCTTCTTTCATCCCTGCAGTATACAAAACTTAAAAGCAACAAGTACACAGTAAAGACATTCACTCAGAGCATGCAAGGAGCACAGATTGGCCAGTAAATATCAATAAAGAAAGACGACTGACTGCCTTTCCTCGGATTAGCTTGATCACCTAGTCAAACTACAACATAACTGTGTATACATGTCCTTGTAAAAGATGCTATGTAATACACAATATGTGTCAGTGGCTGTGTATAAACATTTTAGTCTCAACCAGTTCCAGAGCTGTCTCCATATACAGAGACCTAAACATCACCACATATACTTCAACTATTTTGTTGATTATGTTAGTCTCCCTTTTCTTCTCTGTCGCCAAGGTCCACAGGAGGTCTCCCTTTGTCATGTCTGATTTTTATCAACTTGGAAGGAACCCACAGCTTTTCTTTTCCTGTGGAAACATGGACATAACCCCTCCCCCAGCATAACACATTTTCCATTCTCCATTCTGATGTGAGAATATCCTTAATGTAAACAGGCTGGTTTAGTTCAATAGTTCTTTCCACAATCCAAAGTCTTTCAGCAGCTGTGGTGTATTGTTCATTGGAATTTAAAAGAATTTAAGGTTAATAAAGCACTATGTATTCTATCCTTGGAGGTTCTCATTTATCTTTTTTGTCTATTAAGCATCTCCTTTAGAGTTCGATTTCATCTCTCCACAATTGATTGTAGTGTAGCATTATGTGGTGTGCCTTTAACATGTTTTATATTCTAATATTCAAAAAAACTGCTTCATCTTATTAGAGGGCCCATTGTCTGTTTTAATTTGTGTTGGTATTCCCATAATGGCCACAGTTTTAACAAATGTATAATTACAGAATCAGCCTTTTCGGATGGCAATGCCCATTGAAATCCTGAATATGTGTCTATAGTATGGTACATATATTTCAGTTTGCCAAACTCTGTAAAATGCAAGATATCCATTTATATGCCAATTGTCATTTCTTTGGGTACCCTTAGGGTTAGTTCCAATAGGCGATGGAGTCTGGTTATATAATGAACAAGTAGGACATTGCTTCACAATTTTGTTGGCTTGTTGCCAAGTGATAGCAATCCAAATGTGTTGGTCAGTCAAACGCCTTAGTGGTAAGGCTGTTGTTTTGGCTGCAGTGGCTACTTGGGGGTAAATCTAAATTGTCAGCCTCTGATGTATCTTGTTTATGGACAGCTTGGGCAGTCTGTAACTGCCTTTGATAAGATTCCCTAACTGATTTAAGATTTTCATTAGAAGTTCGATTAGTTTCATGGCTAGATACTGAGACTGAGGGTATATTAATTTGGGTTTTCCAATGCTGTAATAGATCTCTTCCCCATAAATTAATGGCTATATCAGCCATGTATGGCCTCAATTTTCTTACCTGAACTTCTGGTCCTATACATTTAAGCCATGTGGTGCTTTGCTTTATTTAGGATAAGGTCCCAACTCCTTGAAATTGGATATCTACTTCTTGAAGTGACCAACTTACAGGTCAAGATTTTGGAGAGATAATGATGACATCTGCTTCAGTGTCAACCATTCCTTCAATCTTAATATTGTTTACTAATATTCTTAGTTTTACCCTGTGATCCTCTATAGAAGTTTGCCAAAATATTCTTTTTGGGTTCCTTTGAGGCTTTCTGAATTTTCTCTAGAACTTGTGTCAGTCTTGTCTGGTCCTATAACATCTGTTTTTCATGCAGTGACACTTGATTGTCTTGAGGAAGAGAACTCTCCTTGTCTGGCACTGGGGCCTTTGAGAGGCCACCTGGGAGTTTTTTGGCAGGAAGTTGCCCATTTGTCTGTTCTTGTTCTATATTCTCTAGTTCAATGCCAGCCTTTGCTACACCTTTGACATATTACAAAAGGCATAGGCCCCCTTTTCATATTTCTTTGGTTTTTTTAAAAAGTCATTTCTGAGATGACCCCACTCACCACAATTAAAACATTTGAAATCCTGGGTCATTCTAGTTGTCTAGTGGCAGTTTCTCCTTTTACAGTCATGTCACCATGCTGGCCTCTGCCACACCTTTGACATATTCCATAAGGCATACCCCTTTTGATATTACTTTTTTTTTCTATAGTCATTTCTGAGATGACCCCACTCACCACAATTAAAACATTTGAAATCTTGGGTCATTTCTAGGTGTCTAGTGGCAGCTTTTCCTATTACCATCATATCAGGTGAGTGAGACACAACATCAATTGTATATCTAATCCACTGGTCTATTGATGCTGACCTTGCCCTCAGTGGTCCAATTACTTCTTTGCATTTAGTATTTGCATTCTCAAAAGCTAAAGACTCAATTATTGCCTTCCTTGCTGCAGAATCTGATATACTCCTTTCCACAGCTGAGGTTAGTCTTTGTAAAAAGTCAGGAAAGGTTTCTTGTGGACCTTCTATTACTTGAGTAAATGGTTCCAGTCTTTTCCCTGATTCTGCAACTTTGTCCCAGGCCCTTAAACCTGGCAATCAACACAAGGCTAGGGTTTCTTCATCATATATAGCCTGCACTTCAACCTCAGCAAAGCGACCCTCACCAAGCAGTTGGTCTATGGAAATCTCTCTACCCCTGGCTCTATTTTGTCATGCTATCTCCCTCGCCCTGTCGCTCCACAATGGGAACCATTGTAAATTAGCAGCAGGTTCTAGTATTGCTCTTGCAATCCTTCCAGTCTTGTGGGATTATTCTATTTTTAATAGCCCAAGAAGTCAGGATTGGCTTTACAAATGGTGAATGCATTCCAAAATTAGTGATACTTTCCTTAAATTCTCTTAGATGTAACACATCCATAGGTTGCCATTCGAATTCCTGATAACCCTGTGGATGATCATCATCTGGAGGTCTTTGTTGTATATTGACTGGATAGACTAATGTTTGTTTTTTAATAACCTTTGGTTGGCTTTCTCTACTTTTATCTTCTATCTCTACCAGCCTTGTCTAGTCCCTAATTTTAGTGGGATTGCTTCCAGTTTCTCTCCATTTACATTGATTTTGACTACTGGTTTTCTGTGTATTGCTTTTTCTATGTTTATATATGGGTCTTGAATTGTTGTTCTTTCCAAGACGTTTATCATGGAGGGTTGTTGAATTTTGTCAACTGCTTTCTCAGCATCTAATGAAATGATCGTGTGTCCATTTTCTTTGAATGTGTTTATGTAGTGGATTGTGTGATAAATTTCCTTACATTGAACCTTCTCTGCCTCCTTGGAATGAGGCCTACTTGATCGTTGTGAACATTTTGTTATATTCTTGAATTTGGTTTTGGAGGAGTTAAATAAGTATATTTGCATCAATATTTATATGGGAAATTGGTCAGAAGTTCTCTTTCTTTGCTGGGTCTTTGTGTGATTTTGGTGTTGACATAACTTTGGATTCATACATCGAATTTGGTATTGTTCCTTCCTGTTTCTATTTTGTAGAATAGTTGGGTGTGTATTTGAATTGGGTTTTCTTTGAAGACTTTTCTTGGTTTGGGAGAATATTAATGATAGCTTCTATTTCTTTGGGGGCTATGGGACTGTTTAGACCATTTATTTAATCCTGATTTAAATCTGTATTTTGTATCTATCTAGAAAATTTTTAGTTTCATCCATATTTTTCAGTTATGTTGAGTATAAGCCTTTGTAATACTATCTGATGATTTTTTGAATTTCCACAGTTTCCATTATTATGTCTCCCTTTTCATTTCTGATTTTGTTTATTTGGATCCTGTGTCTGTGTTTTCTGCTTAGTCTACCTAAGAGTTTATCTATCTTGTATTTTTGGTCAAAGAATCACCTTCTGGTTTTGTTGATACTTTGTGTAGTTCTGTTTTTTCTCTACTTGGTTGATTTCAGATCTGACTTTGAATATATCCTGGTGTCTACTCCTCTTGGGTGTATTTGCTTCTTTTTGTTCTAGATCTTTCAGATGTGCTGGTAATCTACTAGTATATGCTCTCTGCAGTTTGTTTTGGGAGGCACTCAAAGCTGGGAGCTTTACTCTTAGCACTGCTTTCAAGGTGAATAGCATACCATTAGTTTTGGTATGTTCGTTTGGTATCTTCATTTTCATTAAATTCTAATGAGACTTTTATTTCTTTATTTCTTCCTTGTACAAGTTATAATTTAGGATGGTATAGTTCAGCTGCCTTGTGTATGTGTTCTCTATGTAGTTTTTGTTGTTGTCGTCGTTGTTGTTACTGTTCCTGTTGTTGAAGACCAACCTTAGCTGGAGGTGATCTGTGAGAACGAATGGGATAATTTCAATCTTCCCATATTTGTTGAGGTGTGATTTGGGGCATTATATTGTCAGTTTTGGAGAGGGACCATATAGGTGCTAAGAAGAATGTATTTTAGTTTGGTTTAGTATGAAATGTTCTGTAGACATCAGAACATTTAACATTTAACATTTAACATGTTAAATTAGTTAAATGTTAAATGTTAAATTAGTATTTAACATTTGGTCCATAACTTCTTCTAGTTTCACTGTGTCTCTGTAAAGGGTTGGTTTCCCTTATCTATCCATTGATGAGAGTGGGGTGTTGAAGACTCACTTTCATTTTGAGAGGGCAATGTGTGCTTTGAGAATTAGTAATGTTTCTGTTATGAACGTGGCAGCCCTTGTATGTGAATCATATATGTTCAGAATTAAGAGTTCTTCTTTGGTAGCATTTTCCTTTGATTAATATGAAATGTCCTTCATTATGTTTTTAATAACATTTAGTTGAAAGTAGATTTTATTTTTATTATTATGGCTATTCCAGCTTTTGTGGGGGGACTACTAGCACAGAAAATTGTTTTCCAGCCCTTTTCTCTGGGGTATTGGCTGTCTTTGTCACTGAAGTGTGTTTCATGTAGACAGCAAAATGTTGGGTCCTGTTTACATGTCCATTCTGTTAGTCTGTCTTTTTGTTGGATAATTGAGTTTATTGACCTTAAGACATAATAAGGAAAAGTTATTCTTGCTTCGCGTTTTTGCGGTTGTTGTTGTTGTTGTTTTGTGGTTGTAGTTGTTGTTTTTAGAGGTAGAATTATGTTTGTATGGCTATCTTTTTTGTGTTTGTTAGAAGAGGATTGCTTCCTTGCTTTTCATATGGAGAAGTTTCCCTCTTTGTGTTGGATTTTTCAATTTTTATTCTTTGTAGGGCTGGATTGGTGGAATGATATTGTGTAAATCTGTTTTTTGTCTTGGAATTGTTTGGATATCCCATCTATGGTAATTGAGAGTTTTGCTGGATATAGTATCTTGGGTTGGCATTTGTGTTCTCTTAGGGACTGTATGACATCTGCCAATGATATTCTGGCTTTCATATTCCCTTGTGAGAAGTCTGATGTAATTCTGATAGGTCTGATATTATATATTACTTGACTTTTTTCTTACTGCTTTAACATTCTTTTCTTTTTTTTTCATTGCATTTGGTGTTTTAAATATTATTAACGGTAGGAATTTCTGCTCTGGTCCTGTGTATTTGGAGTTCTGTAGGCTTCTTGTGTATTCATGTGCATCTCTTTCTTTAGGTTAGGGAAGTTTTCTTCTTTATTTTGTTGACAATATTAATAGCCTTTTTAGTTGGGAATTTTCACTTTCTTCTATACCTATTATGCTTAGGTTTGGTCTTCATTGTGCCCTGGGTTTCCTGGATATTTTGGGTTTGGGAATTTTACATTTTGCATTTTATTTGGCTGTTGTGTTTTCTAAAGTATCTTCTGCCCCTGAGATTCTACTATCTTATGTATTGTGTTGGTGATGCTTTCATCTATGTTTTGTTTTCTCTTTCTCAGCTTTTCTATCTCTAGAATTGCCTCTCTTTGTACTTTCTTTATTGTTTCCTTTTCCATTTTCCATCCTGAGTAGCTTTGTTCAATTCCTTCACCTTTTGGGTTGTGTCTTCCTGTAGATCTTTAAGGGATTTTATTTTATTTTATTTTATCTTATCTTATCTTATTTTATTTTATTTTATTTTTTTATTTATTTTTGTTTGTTTTTTGGAATTTGGTTTTTTTGAGACAGTGTTTTTCTGTGCAGCCCTGGCTGTCCTGGAACTCACTCTGAAGACCAGGCTGGCCTCGAACACAGAAATCTGCCTGCCTCTCCCTCCCAGAGTGCTGGGATTACAGATGTGTGCCACCACCGCCTGGCAGGGATATTTTTTTTTTGTTTCTTCTTTTTAACCTGTTTATTTGTGTTGTCCTGTATTTATTTATGGCATTATTTATGTTCTTCTTAAAGTCTTCTGTCATAATCATGAGATGTGATTTTAAATGGCTTGCTTTTCTGGTGTGTTAGGATATCCAGGCCTCACTGTGGTGAGAGAATGGGGTTCTCATGATGCCAAGGAGCCTTGGTTTCTGTTGCTTATGTTCTGGCATTTGCCTCTTGCCATCTGGTAATCTGTGATGTTAGCTGGTCTTGCAGTATTGACTGTGGCTTCTCCATCAAGCATGTGTGTCGGTATTCCTGGGAGAACAGATCTTTCCAGGAGGAATTTGAGTATGGAGAGCTGTGGCACAGGGTCAGCTCTGGGGTGCAAAGAGAACCATAGAAAGATATTGTCCCAGGTTTCTCCTCAATTCCTGTAAACTCATGGTCCTGGGTGGTTCCTTAGGGGAGATGTGTTGGTCATCCCTCTGCTCACAGAAATGTCAGCACTCCTGGGAGCCCAGATCTTTCCTGGAGGTATTTGGTTATGGAAAACTGTAGCACAGGATCAGCTTGTGAAGCTGTTGCACGGGATCAGCTAATTTATATATTTTATTGGTTATTGTAATTGATTACATTTCAAATGTTATCCATCTTCCTAGTTTCCCATCCTCTGCCTTATCTGGTATTGGTGGGAGGAAGGCCCTTGGTCCACTTGACTGCACAGCTTAGAATAACGATATGGTGGTGTGGCAGGGTTTATGGGTGTGTGGGGGAGATTCTGCACAATAGCATAAGAAAGGGCAAAGGGATAGTGAGTCCAAGATTTTCTTTTCTTCTTCTTTCTTTCTTTCTTTCTTTCTTTCTTTCTTTCTTTCTTTCTTTTTTTTTCCGAGACAGTGTTTCTCTGTGTACCCCTGGCTGTCCTGGAACTCACTTTGTGAACCAGGCTGGCCTCAAACTCAGAAATCCACCTGCTTCTGCCTCCCATGTGCTGGGATTAAAGGCGTGCGCCACCAGACCTGGACCAAGATTTTCTTTTAAACTTAGGAAAAAATCATTATTTTATAAGTGTATTATATGACATACTTTTCCATATTCATCAAACAACTCTTTCTTGATTTACCATATGTTCTATCTCTATACCATTCAATGTTCTAATTTTCATTAATAAATGATGAAAGAGTAACTGATGCCACATAAATATTCCTTTTAGATTAATCAGTTTAAGAAGGAAAAGTTATGAATTGCTATAAACTGAATGTTACCTATATAATATTATATTATGTAGTAAATATTGTGTGATGTTCATTGCATTGCAGTGTAAGTCAAAATGATAAGGTGCCTGAAATTGTGAACTAATGTTGGTTATCAGAATAATATTTATAACCATATCTATTAATGTCCCATATATCAATTTATGGGTTATTATACATATGATATATACATGAAGTATACACACACACACATACAAACTCATATTTTATAATATTTATGTATTGTCTAAGGTTTCCTCCTCCATGTGTAGGGTGCCCTGTACTGCTGGATTCAGGAAAATTCATCAGGAAGAAAAGGAAGATTGCTGCTTTGATTGTGTTCAGTGCAAAGAAAATGAGGTTTCCAATGAAACAGGTACATGCTTGGATTCAGAAGAATACTTGATGAATTTGAATACATTCTCTTTGCAAACTAGAAATATGATATGGCTTAAATGATACTGAAGTCCTAAAATCTCTGTGTTTCAGAACTTTATCAATTATATAGTATCAACTTCTTTTGCATCCATCCAATAACTTACAATATCCTTTACAAACTATGTATCTCTCAAAATGTGATTGTTACTGATTTTAAATTATGTGCAAAATGTTTATGGAGACAAAAATGTGTAACAATTAAAAACATTTAGGCATAATCCATGCATATGCTTATTTTTCTTTGATATTTTGTACAAAGAAATTTGATGACATGGCCAGTCCATAATTCACCCCCTCCCTTACCCAGCTTTGTCCTTGGCAAAGGACAGTTGCTCAAAGTAACAGTTTTTTATTGAAATATATTTTAAGAGCTTAGATGGTTTAAAGGGTTAAGTGTTTTCTGTCAAAGAATTAGGGAAAGAGTGAAGATTTCAAGAATGCAATAAGAGATGGGGCAATGCTTATCATCATCCATTACAGCCTAGCTAAGGAAAGGGGGAAAGAATGTGAATATCCGTTACCTTCATGGCAATGAAGGACGAGTTGGGAAGAAAGAGATTGTACCACAATTATAAGGACATGCATATGTCTATGAGGCATAGAGCTTCAAGAACAAAAATATTTTTATGGGAATAATATTTGCATGATGAAATATAAGTTCTGGTCATTATGTGTAGACAAAGAGCACAACTTTCAAAGCAAAAAAGTACATTTATGTATTTCTTCAGATGGCATCAGTAAGTATGATATCAGGTTATGCTTCTCTGTGAATAGTGAAATTCTGGTTTGAGGTATTATTTAATAAGAAATTCTTAATATGATTTTCAACATACATTTATTTTTTTGTTGTTGTTGTTTAGTAAATACTTTTAGCTGTACCATTCCCTATGATGGTGTTTTGTTCCATCACAAATCATAGTTTAATTGAGAACAACTATCAAATAAATGATTATGCTATCTTAAAAGGTTTTATTGTATTTCACCAACAGATATGGAACAGTGTGTGAGGTGTCCAGATGATAATTATGCCAACTTAGAGCAAACCTACTGTCTCCAAAGAGCTGTGACATTTCTGGCTTATGAAGATCCATTGGGAATAGCTCTGGGCTCCACTGCTCTGTCCTTCTCGGCCATCACAATTCTAGTACTAGTCACTTTTGTGAAGTACAAAGAAACTCCTATTGTGAAGGCCAATCACCACATTCTCAGCTACATCCTGCTCATCTCTCTAGTGTTCTGTTTTCTCTGCTCATTGCTCTTCATTGGACATCCCAACCAGGCCACCTGTATCCTGCAGCAGATCACATTTGGATTATTTTTCACAGTGGCTATTTCTACAGTGTTGGCCAAAACAATAACTGTGGTCATGGCTTTCAAGGTCACTACTCCAGGGACAAGAATGAGAGGGATGCTGACATTGGGGGCACCTAACTTGGTCATTCCCATTTGTACCCTGATCCAAGTTGTTCTTTGTGGCATATGGTTGGTAACATCTCCTCCCTTTATTGACAGAGATGTACAGTCTGAACATGGGAAGACTGTCATTGTTTGCAACAATTGCTCAACCTTTGTCTTCCATGTTGTCCTGGGATACTTGTGTTCCTTGGCTCTGGGGAGCTTCACTGTGGCTTTCCTGGCTAGGAACCTTCCTGATAGATTCAATGAAGCCAAGTTCCTAACTTTCAGCATGCTGGTGTTCTGCAGTGTCTGGATCACCTTCCTTCCTGTCTACCATAGCACCAGTGGGAAAATGCTGGTGGTTGTGGAAGTCTTCTCCATCTTGGCTTCTAGTGCAGCGTTGTTGGGGTGCATCTTTGTCCCAAAGTGTTATGTTATTTTTGTCAGACCAGATTCGAATATTATACAGAAGTATAAAGAAAAGGTGCTTCATTGAAACTTTCATCATCTGAAAATATTAGATGATACTCAACATATTTTTATTTGTCTTAACCAAAGTAGAATTTAGTCATAGAAAAATTTTACATAGTAAACAAATTTGAACTTACAAATGGGACAGCACTGTCCAGTGTGACAACAATTAACAAAGATTGGTGGAACATGGTTTCTTTCATAAGTTCACAGTCCTGACAATATTGAGAATTAGGAATCTCATCTGAGGAAGGGCTACCATCATTTGAATCTTTGTTTGTAAGCCAAATACTTAATTATATTTTGAATATAAGGTGATGGTACTGTCTGTGGACAGTACCCACTTTAGGGGAAGTGTTCTTGAAGCTATAAGAATGAGGACTGCAAACAACATGGACATGAAAACAGTCATCAACATTATTCCATATGCTTTCATGGAGTACTTACATCCAATTTCTCGCCTTGGCTTCATTCTCTATACTTTTACCAAGGTACATAAATAAATAAATAGTTGTCTCATATGTTTCTCTTGATCATGGTGGTGTTTTTGTTTATTAATTAATTAATTTATTTATTTATTTATTTTTAGAGCAACAAATTCTAAGACTTCTCCTTAATGTTAAAATGCCTCTGTTGAAATTTGGAATATTATAGATTCTTGATGCAATAAATGCACTGATTTGAAAAGTGAAATAAAAGTGAGTGCTAGCAGAGTTTGAATCACAGTGACAGTATTGCATATGACAACTCTGAAGTGCTGGTCGTTAGAATAACTTTACAATGAGCTAGGCCTATGTTAGGAATATCAGATAACATACAATGAAGGTAACGTTTATGAAAAGGACAATGGGGTTCAAGTTGTGCCTGGAATATATTGCTCTGTAAATGTATGTGAAAAGACACAATTTCATTATGAAATGAATGTGTTTCATTAAGTGTGTAAAATCACTAATGGAAATGTCCCAAACAAGGCCTTTCCCACAATAAGGTCAGTGCATATGATGTAAACATAAATCACTCTAGATAAAGGGTCTCATCACATATTTTATCAAAATATGGGTACTAAAGATAATTTCAGTTTAATATTACACACATCAATATTCACATATATACACAGACAGATTATTATTTCTTTACATCAGGTCAGTGTCATTTTTTTCTCAAAGTAGTGTTTGCTGCTTCATTTTTAAGTATTATTTAGTAGCTTATTTTTGACATTGCCATTTAATTACTTTTTTTTAAAGTTTCTTGTCTCCAAAACACACTGTTTTTTCTTTCTTTCTTTTTTTTTTGTTTTTTGTTTTTTTTTTGTTTTGTTTTTTTTCGAGACAGGGTTTCTCTGTGTAGCTTTGGCTGTCCTGGAACTCACTTTGTAGACCACACTGGCCTCGAACTCAGAGATCCACCTGCCTCTGCCTCCCAAGTGCTGGGATTAAAGGTGTGGGCCACCACCGCCCAGCCAAAACACACTTTTTAACACTCGCTGCACTCCTAAAATGCACATGTTCGCTTATCCCATTAAGTCTTACTGAATGTGTATTCATTTCCATATGTGTGTATATATATATATATATACATATTGCAATATAAATTTTAATATTGCATATATTTATGTTTAGATAAGATCACATAGTAATAAAGTCACTCATAATTACACTCTGCTATAGTCAAATTCAGGGTCTTGATCTTCCACCGTCACAGAGTTTTCCTTCTATAATAGGAACAAATATAAATACCCTTAGGCAGTCAATTTTGAGAATGTGAATGCTTTTGGAACAGAATTCACAAATAGGATGTCTGCATAAAATCCCTTGCCTCAGGACTCAGGAAATACTGGGGAAGCCTAGGTAGTATTGTCAGACCGCCTGCCCCGCCCCTGAAGTCACCCCCAGCCCCGCCCTGCCCTGAGTCCATACTTCTCAGCCCTGGGAGGGTGCCATGTTTGCATCGCTGTCCATCACCCAGAGCTGCTGGCCCCGCCCCCGAATCACCCCGGTCCAGCCCCGCCCGCGTCCATCAATCTCAGCCCCAGGGCGGGCTCCTTGTTGCCATCCCTGTCCTTCACCAGGCGACCACTGGCCCCGCCCCTGACGTCACCCGGTACCGCCCCGCGTCCAGCCTCCTGGAACAATGCCATTCCCTTTCCTTTTTAAGTATGAATGAAACTGGGTCTGGAGTTTGAATGCCTTTGTGGTTCAGCAGCAGAGACGCAAGGGAGGTGAGCGCGCGCGGGCTTTCAGCAACTGCTGGGATTGCTGCGCTTCCCAGGCGCAGAGTGGCCAGCCCGGAATGGCGGATGGCACCCCATTCGCCTGCGCATTCAGAAGATCGGACTCTATGCTGAGGTGTCTGTGAGCTCTGGAGTCACTCCGCGCCATCCTCCTGTCCTCTCCACCAACGCGGTCCGTGAGTTTGGCGCGGCCGGGCAAGGGGCGGGCTTCCCGCTCTGGAAAGTTTGTAGCGGGGCGGAGTGCAAACCCTCTCTGTGCTCCGGGCGGGGACAGTGGCCTCCTGGCACGACCCTCCTGTGGGGACGGAAGCCGAGCCTGGCCGCCATGGATCGCTGGGACGTGCTCCCGGGCCTCGCTTCTGCACGTGAGCTGCTGAGAAAGGTAGGGAATCACAGGCCAAGAAACTGAACCCGGTTCCTTAACGAGACAGGCCGGGCTGGGAAACCACAAAGACCCGGGAGAGTTTACAGAGGTCTGGGCTGGCGCTTTCCCTAGGAACATAAATGATCAAGTTGGAGCTGGCTGGGGTCAAGGGCTGTGGAATGGACGGGGCTAACCTGGCCACTATTGGTCGGGCAAGCCCCGTTGGTGTGCTGACTGTGGGAGAGAGTAACCATAGGAGGTCCAGAAGTTTACCCGCAGGCTGGCTTGCAGAGACAGGACCTTCTCCCTCCCTTCCACCTCCCCTACCCCTGGCTGGACCTTGAGCCCTGCTGGCCCTCCCAGTGGTTCATTAATACCTGCATTCCAAGTCGGCTTCATACAACTCCCTTTCCCCAGATGATAAGTATGAAACAACCCTGGGAGAAACCCAGGAAACAGATGACAAACACTGTGGAGCACTGTTGTTAGTCAGCATGTCTTCCTCACTGGCAAGGTGGAGAAAATCCACAGTTGTGTTAGCACAGGCTATCCAGATAAACACACCTCATCTCATAGAAAGAATGAATTTCTCTATGTATGTATAAGGGAGATTGAATAGAATGTCTCACAGACAGTTGTCGTCTTTATCCAATAATGGCTATCTGCCAAGAGAAATTTGAAAATCAAGGACTTATTATCTCGTGAAAGGAAACTGCAGTTTCCCTGAGCCCTACATGAAGCCACAAAACTAAATTCATGTTTGCTAAAATCCCTGTTCAATGTTAATAGCCTGGACACCCTTCCCCTTGTGGGTCAGATTGACAGCTCCCCTGCACCTGAGGAATGGGCTGTGCAAGCTATTCACCTTGATTCCAGGAAGAAGCAGGCAAGTGCTGTGAGGAAAGCTCAGGCTAGGTCTGAGGACAGCTCCTGGTCAGTGCAGGGTCCTTGCTCACAGAGGGGAGGAGCAGGCAGCTGACTAGCCAGAGCTGGAATGGTGGGTCCTCCCCCAGGGCTGGGTGGGGTGAGATTCCTCTGGCAGATCCAGCACAAATGCTAATGGAGTGTAAGGCACTCCTGAGATCTGGAAAAGTTCTGGCCCTGGACTGGAAGCACACTTTAGAATTGGGGAGGGGTGAGACTCACTGGCCAATCAAGGCGTCCAGGCAGACCTGCCAGTCAGAGATAGAGGCGGGATCTTCCAGCTGCCTTTCTGCAGGTTCATTGTGACTGTGAAGTTTTGCATGGTTCTCTGGTCCTGCTCTGAGCTGTGCGGTTCCATGCTGTGAGGTGATCTCAGGGAAGCTCTGAAATCCAGACATGGTGAGCACAAGATCACTGCCCACAATGGGGAGGAACATGTGGCTGAGCAGTGGGAGCTGGAGTGGTGGGTCCTCGATGTGGCTAGATCAGAAGCATCAGCCAGATGTGACCTCCTGTGAGGTTCCTTGTGGTGCTTCTTACTTGATAGTTCAGGCCATGACCTCTTAATAACTTCAGCATCATGGCTGATTGTAATTATTTCCAAAACATCTGGACCAGTTGCTTTCTTGTAGAAGAATGGATGGTTTCTGTGACTATGCAGCACCTGTTAATAAAGATTTTTGTCTTTTAAAATATACATTAAGAAGGCAGGAATAGGGCTGGAGAGATGGCTCAGAGGTTAAGAGCTCTGGCTGTTCTTACACAGGTCATGAGTTCAATTCTTAGCAACCTCATGGTGGCTCATAACCATATGTAATGGGATCTGGTGCCCTCTTCTGAACTGCAGGAGTACATGTAGGGAGAACATTCTATAAGTAATGAGTTAAATCCTTAACAAAAAGAAGACAGATATGAATCTAATAGTTCTGATTTCATACATTACTCATTCTTTTGTTTAGTTTGTTATTTTTTTCTCATTTTTTCTTTATTTTCTATATTCTTTGTTTACATTCCAAAGGCTTTCCCCTTTCCAAGTTCTCCCCCACCATATGTCCCATAAGTCCTCTCCCCCCTAACTACTCCCCAATCACCCCCCCCATTTCTCTGTTCTGATGTTCTCCTACAAATCTGTATCCAGTCTTTTCAGGACCAGGGTCCTTTCCTTCCTTCTTCTTGGGAATCTTTTGATTTGCTAATTGTGTCTTGAGTATTCAGAGCTTTTGGGCTCATTAATATCCACTTATCAGTGATTGCATTTCATGTGTATTCTTTTGTGATTGGGTTAAGTCACTTAGGATGATATTTTCCAGATCCAACCATTTGCCTACAAATTGCATGAATTCGTTGTTTTTAATTGCTGAGTAGTATTCCATTAGTTTGTTATTTTTTTCTGCTGTAGTTTTTTTATATTTATTTCATATGTTTAGTGTTTTTATTATTATGTGGCAAAGGGACTTTTCTCAATGTTTGGTATTTTTGATGCTTCTTGTACATTAACAGGCATCTTTTTTAGTTTAGGGAAAATTTTCATTTAGGATTTCATTTGAAATATTTTCTACACCTTTATGCTGATTGATCTTTTTCCTCTTCCTCTTCTTCCTTCCTTTTCTTCTTCCTCTTCCTCTTCCTCTTCCTGTTCTTCTTCTTCTTCTTCTTCTTCTTCTTCTTCTTCTTCTTCTTCTTCTTCTTCTTCTCCTCCTCCTCCTCCTCCTCCTCCTCCTCCTCCTCCTCCTCCTTCTCCTCCTTCTTCCTTCTCCCTCTCTAACATGTCCCGAGAAACTAAACTGAAACATGTAAGAGTCTGATGCAAAAAAGTTTGTGAGAAAGGAGAGGAGTGAGAACCTGAGGATGGTGACTTATTTTTCTGGCTGGTATTCATTATCTTCCTATGCTGGTGTCTAGGAATCTGCATTTGTGGTGATTATAGGTGTAGGTAAGGTTTCTTTGTCTTGTTTGTGTGGGAGTTTTATTCCTATGTTAACAGTTTTTTATATAGATTTTTAGTGTGTTGGCTGAGTGTTGCCTCTTTTAGTGACCTGTTTGTTATGTTCAAGAGAGATTGCTGGTTAATGTTGAAAGTTAGGAGAGGAGGTGGGCAGGAAGAGATCATCTCAGTCCACAAGGAGACATATTCAGGAGAGAGGTGAAGCTACCAACATTTCAACATTTCAGAGATAAAGTCATCTGAAGGAGCCTCAGTTGAGAGTGTGCTCTCATCAGAATGGCTGGTTGCTATGTTTATATGAGATAGTGTTGATGATTGATGTGGGAAGGCTTTTTCACTGATGGTGACAATATTCATAGGCAAATGGGCCTGGGCTGGACTAGAGAGCTACCTGAGCATGGGATAGTGACCAACCAGGAGAACAAACCAGAAGACAAAGTTTGCCCATACTTTTGCCTTCAGTTACCACTCTAAGCTCCCAACATGATGGACTCTTATCTGACAGGACCATGAGCAACAGGCATTTATTACCTGAGGTGCTTTTGCTCAGGGGATTCCACCATAGCAGAAAAGCAGCAAGTTATAACAACAAAAATAGAGAATGGTAATAATTGATTTTGCTGTGGGACAGAATCTATGTTCTATTTTGAAGGAATGTGGAAAATATCAGAAATTTAGATGGCAAAAGTCATAGAAAGCTGTCCATGAAGCTTAATCAGTTGTTCTCATAGGACTAGAGAAATTGGAGTGTTGTCAGTATGAAGCCAGAGGAAGTTGAGGTCATAATATGACAGTGGTAAAGAGACTCTGAAAACTTTAGCTAGAGGTCATTTTGTTATATTTTGCCCAAAATTCTTTCTTACACTGCTTATGCACTGAGACATTCAGTAGGGCAAAATGTAAAAATAATGGGTTGCTTTCTATTTTTTGTTCTATTTATATGTATTTGTTCACTCTTCTCATTTATTTATTAAATTTGCATTCCAATGGTTATCCCCTCCCCATTCTATGTTACAGAGTCCCTCATCCCTGACTCTTTGTTATATCCCTGGGGAGGGTTGGGACCATTTGTGTATCCTGTCACCATGGCATGTCAAGTCTGTACAGGGTTAGGCACATCCTCTCCTGATAAGGTTAGACTAGGCAGTTCAGCTAGAACCATTTGGACAGGCATACAACACTTAAGAGACTTCACCAGCTCAGGTTGTTTAGGGACCCACAAGAACACGGAGTCCCACATGTACTACATATACGGTGGGACCTATGTGTGTCCTGTGAATGCCCTTTGGTTGGTAGCTCAGTCTCTGAGAGTCTCCTAGGGTCTAGGTTAGTTCACTCTCATGGTCTTATGGAATTACTGCTCCTTTGGGAGCCCTTAATCATTTCTCCAACTCTTCCATGATACCCCCTGAGTCAATGGTAGTCTGTGGGTCATTGCATATGTTTCAGTTGGGTGGGACATTCAGACTTTCAGATGACAGATGACAGTGATGCTAAGCTACTGTCTGCAAGTATAGCAAAGTATCCTCAGTAATGTCAGAGTTTGGTGCTTGCCCATGAGATGGGACTCAAGTTGCACAGGGTAGAGTCTGGCCATTTCCTCAGTATCTGTTCCATGTTTGTGCCTGCATTTCTTGTAGATAGGACAAGTTTTGGTGGAAAGCTTTTTGATTCAGATGTTGTCTTTAACTCTCCACTGGGGGAAATCCTGTCTGCAGGATATGGACTCTTCAGTGTTCATATCTCACTGTTATGTATCTTAGTTAAGAACATCCCCCAAAGGCTCCTTGGTGTCCTGCCATTCCTGATCTCTGTCACATCCTAAAGATACTTCACACTTCAACGCCCCCCTCAGCTGCAGATATTGATACATTTTCCTGGCCCTTTGGCCCTCCATTGTCTCTAACCACACTTCTGCCTAACCCCCTTCCCTATTTTTATCTACTCTCCCATCCAGAACTCTCTTCTATCTGTCTCCTATGGCTGTCTCATTCCCCCTTCTCAGTGAGATTCAACCATGCCCATTTGATCTTTCCTTCTCTTTTAACTATTGTGGGTCTATGGAGTGTAATGTAGATATCCTGTACTTTATGGCTATTATTCCCTTATAAGGGAGTACATACAGGCATGTCTTTATCTGTCTGGGTTACCTCACTCAGGGTGATAGTTTATAGTTGTATTCATTTGCCTGCAAAATTCATGCTGTCCTTGTTTTTAATAACTGAATAGTATTTCATTTTGTAAATGAACCATATTTTATGCATCTATATTTTGGTTGAGGGAAACCTTCATTTTTTCCCATTAATAGCTGTTATAAATAAAATAGTTATGAAATCAGTGGAGCACATATCTTTGTGGGTGTGTGCCTAAAAAGGTATCCTAAGTGTAACACTTCCTACTGCTAAGCCTTACATAAGTGGAAGGAGTAGGCAAAGTGTTTCCTAGTCCCAGGAAGCAACTTTAAATAAAACCTGCGACTGCTACTGTAGTCCAAGTGAGGCAGGGTCCATCATCTTAGAAGCCAAACTTGACATGATCATCCTTATTAAATTGCTTCTGGAAACTGAAAGATGAAAGTTTCAAGGTCATGGATATTTTTCCTCTATGCTTTTAGTTTTGGACTATTCCAGCCAAATTTTTGCAGAGACAGAACCCCAGAGAAATGTCCATGAGCATTCATTGCATTGAAGTTGTGAGGATGATGCTTCAATTGCATTTTGAAACTGCAACTTATTGAGTTACCTAGGGTACTGAGAAATCTGGCATGGAGAGATGCATTCAGGGAGAGGAAATACCCAAACTGAAAGATGTATGAGAAAGTACAGCAATATGGCCATTTAGTGTTAGCATTTAGGGTTTGTCCCTCTCTGTTTCTTTCCTTGGTCCAGTCTTCTATCCCTATGTGTGCATTCCTGTCTATTGGAGTGGAAAGGGGCATTCTGATCCCATGAATGTTTTAAAGATATAACTTGCTTTATCATTTTCTGAGCTATGTCTATCAAGATATCACCTTTAGTGTCAGAAGAGACTTTAGACATCTGAACAGTGTAGGACCTCCTTCAAACTATTGGGATCACTTTAGACTGAATGCATTTTCATCATAGGGTGAAGATGAGCCTATAGTGACCAGGATCAGAATGCAGTTGATTGAAACAAAAAACTTCTAGATAAGATAATGTCTTGGGCCGCTTGTCTGTCCTGTTTGGCTTTTCCTTGGGAGCTTGTCAAAGATCTTGTAGGAAGAGCCCTTCCAAATTCAATTTGGAGGAGAGGATATTCTGTATAGACAGAAAAAAAATTTTTCTTTGTTTTCTTTCTCCATTTTTTTATATTCATTATCACCCTGAACATTGCTACTACTCTTGGTCCCTTGCCCCTACAGAGTACCTCAACCCTATTTCCTCCATTTCCCCTTTAAGATGGTATGGGCCACCTAGGTATCCTTATACTATGGAGCATCAAGTCTTTCATGGGTTAAGTGCATCCTCTCCCACTGAGGCCAGACATGGCAGTCCTGTAAGCTAATGGATACCAAAGATAGGCAGTAGGTTTAGGGATAGCCCCTGCTACAGTTGTTGGAGGACCCTCATGAAGACTGAGCTGTCCATCTGCTACTTATGCTCCAGGGGCCTTGTTCCAGCAGTGTATGCTATTTGGTTCATTGCTCAGTCTCTTGAGTGTCCCCTAGGGTCCAGGGTAGTTGAGATTGTTGATCTTCCTGTGGAGTTTCTAATCTCTTCAGGGCCTTCCATCCTTAACCCAACTCTTCCATGAGAGTCCCCAAGTTAAATTCAACATTTGATTCTGGTTTATTGCATTGGTTTAAGTCAGCTACTCTGTGGAGCCTCACAATAGACCATTATGCCAGTCTCCTGTATGGGAGCATAACTGAGTATCCTTAATAATGTCATGGATTGGAGCTTGCCCATAAGGTTTATCTAGTTGGGTAAATTTTTATTGACCATTCCCTCACTCTCTGCTCTAGCTCTACCCCTGAATTTCTTTTAGACATGATAAATTTTGTTCTGTTTGTTTGCTGTATTCTGTTTGAAACTGATCCCTCAGTTCTCTGCTCATGCTCCCAAATATTCACCATTTGGACTCTGTCCCTAAATCACATAACATACAGTAAACAGATTTGCTATTCAATACTAAGCTATTTTTCAAGCTGGAGGTTTTATATTTTTAATTTTTTTGTTTTTCTTTTTCAAAACAAAATTTATCTGTTAAACATTTCCTGTTCTGATAGTAGGTATAGAAATTGTAAAGCAATAAGACATGTTTTTGTACAATAAGCATGATTTTGTGCAAGTCTTCATCCACATCTTTAATTTTGATATGTGGCCAAATATTTGTTATATTCTATTTCTTAGGATTGCATAAGTTCATGACATCAATACTACCTGAGGCTTCAGAGTCATTGAATTGCAACTGTATGACATGTTGCCTAACTCTGTGTTTGTTCTGAAATATTTGAATAAATAGGAATATTGTGCCTACGGCCAGAAATATGATTATCATCTGTGCCTCATCATCAGTGTGCTCAGACAATGGCCTCAGAACTCTTCATCTTCATGTAATGGGTAGTTGTTGGTCCACATGTATTTGCTAGAAATTTGTCCACCATTATGCGGAAAACCAGCACAAGCTTTCTAATGCTGAGCTATCACTCTCTCTCCTGCCTTATGTTGCTTATTTATGATCAGCTTTTATATTACTAGTATTTTCATCTGTCCATTTGTAACCATTTTAAACATGAATTCATTTTTAATACAATTTTATTAAAGTTACCCTGGTAGCTGGTGCACTTCATGTTTCTGATCATGTTTGCATTATTGTAGTGAATATATAATTATTTGTAGGAACTTCAGTAAAGAACTGGGACGTTTCTCTTTCATATTTATTACCTTGACTGATATTTGTGAGGGACTGAGGGTCTTAATAAGTAACTTTTGCTGTCCTTAAATATGTTCCATAGACCAAGAAGGCATCCAGCTTAAAGACATACAGCTGCCGGTGCATCTGATATTAAAGACATTAACAAATAAACCCAGTTTGTCCATTATTTTTCTAGTTAGTAATTTTTCATACAATTTCTTGTGTGTGCGTGTGTGTGTGTGTGTGTGTGTGTGTGTGTGTGTGTGTTTGGTATTGCTGATTTGTTTCTCCCTGCATCTTCCTCTCAACTGGCATTTCTCTTGCAAGGCTGTATCTTATTCAAAAGTTTCATAAGCAACACAGGTGAACCTTCAATTCAATTTCCTTCAAAAATAATACAGCTTCTTTTGGTTTATAGAGTGGAGTTTGATATCCTGGAATTTATGGTTATTATTCACTTGTAAGTGAGGACATACATGGTTGTCCTTTTTTGTCTGAGTTTACACAGTTTATATGATAGTTTCTAGTTGTATTCATTTGCCAAGAAAATTCATGATGTTCTTCTTTTTAATAGCTGATTAGTATTCAAATTTGAAAATGAAACACGTTTTATGTATCCATATTTCAGTTGAGGGATATCTGGACTTTTTCAAGTTTCTAGCTATTATAAATAAAACAGATATGAACTTAGTGGAGCAAATGCTTTGGTGGGTATATGCCTGAGGAGGTACCCTAAGTGAAATTCTTCCTCCTGCTAAGTCATAAATTATTGGAAGGAGTGGGCAAATTATTTCCTAGTTTCAGGAAGGAACCTTAAATAAAACATGTTGCAACTGTGGCCCAAGTGAGGGAGGGTTCATCATCTTAGAAGCCAAACTTGTTAGGATGACCCTTATGCTGGTTCTGGAAACTGACAGATGAAAAATTGAAGGTCATTGATTCTTTCTCTATGGTTTCAGTTTTGCACTATTCTGGCCATCTTTTGGCAGTCAGTGCCACAGTTAAGGCACTGACAGTTCATTGAATTGATGTTGTAACAATGATGCTTAAGATGCATTTTGTGACCACAAGATGTTGAGATACCTAAGGCACTGATAAATCTGCTAAGAAGACACTCATACAGGGAGAGGAAATACCCAAACTGTGAGATGTATGAGAAGTTACTAGAAGAGGGCCATCTAAGCCTTTAGAAACTAAAATCCAGCATGTTTAAGACAAAGCTACAGGTTTTGGAGTTTGTCCTGCTATGTTTCTTGCCTTGGTCCAATCTTCTCTCCCTATGTGCACATTCCTATTTATTGTTATGAGAAGGAGTATTCTGTGCCATGCTAGAAACATACAACATGCTTTCTGATTTTACAATATGTGGCTTTCAAGATATTGACTTGAGTGTCAGAGGAGACTTTAGAACTTTGAACAGTGTAGGAGCTCCTAAAGAGTATTAGGATCACAGGAGACTGGGTCCATTTTCACCACAGGATGAGTGTGAAACTATTATGACCGTGGCCACAGTGCAGTTAATTGAAACATAAAGTTTCTAGATAAGATGATGTCTTTGGCTGCTTGTTTGTCCTGTTTTGCTTTCTCATGGGAGCTTGTTGAACCTCTTGTAGGAAGAGCCCTTCCAAATACATTTTGGAGGAGAGGATATTCTGTATAGCAGACAAAAATATTTCTTTTCTTTTTTTTCTTTCTTCAATAATTTTTATATTCATTCTCACCCTGATCACTGCCACGACTCTTGGTCCCATGCTCCTACAGAGTTGTTCACCCCTATTTCCTCGATTTCTCCTTTAAGATGGTATGAGCCACCTGGGTATCCTCATACCAAGGTGCTTCAAGTCTCTCGTGGACTAAGTGTATCCTCTCCCACTGAGGCCAGACATGGCAGTCCTGTAAGCTAAGAGATTCCAAAGATAGGCAGCAGGTTTAGGGATAGCCCCTGCTACAGTTGTTGGAAGACCTTCATGAAGACTGAGCTGTCCATCTGCTACTTATGCTCCAGGGGCCTTGTTCCAGCAGTGTATGCTATTTGGTTCATTGTTCAATCTCTTGAGTGTCCCCAAGGGTCCAGGTTAGATGTGATTGTTGATCTTCCTTTGGAGTTCCTACCCTCTTCAGGGCCTTCCATCCTTACGCCAACTCTTCCATGAGAGTCCCCAAGTTAAATTCAACATTTGTTTCTGGTTCATTGCATTGGTTTAAGTCACCTACTCAGTGGAGCCTCACAATAGACCATTATGCCAGGGTCCTGTATTGAAGCATATTTGAGAATCCTTAATAATGTCATGGATTGGAGCTTGCCCATAAAGTGGATCTAGTTGGGTAAATTTTTATTGGCTATTCCCTCAGTCTCTGCTCTAGCTCTAGCCCTGAATGTCTTTTAGACAGGATACATTTTGTTCTGTATGTTTACTGTATTCTGGTTGAAACTGATCCTTCAGCTTTCTTCTCATGCTCCCAAACATTGACCATCTGGACTCTGTCCCTAAATCACATAAGATTCAGTAAACAGATTTGCTATTGAATACTGTACCGATTGGTTTTGTGTCAACTTGACACAGGCTGGAGTTATCATAGGAAAAGGAGCTTCAGTTGGGTAAGTGCTTCCATGAGATCCAGCTGTGGGGTATTTTCTCAATTAGTGATCAAGTGGGGGAGGGCCCCTTGTGGGTGGTACCATCTCTGGGCTGGTATTCTTAGGTTCTATAATAGAGAAGGCTGAGCAAGCCAGGGGAAGCAAGCCAGTAAGGAACATCCCTCCATGTCCTCTGCATCAGCTCCTGCTTCGTGACCTGCTTGAGTTCCAGTCCTGACTTCCTTTGGTGATGAACAGCTGTGTGGAAGTGTAAGCTCAATAAACCCTTTCCTCCCTAGCTTGCATCTTGGTCATGATGTTTGTGCAGGAATAGAAATCCGGACTAAGACTAATACAAAACTAATTTTCAAGCAGTAGGTTTTATAGTTTTATTTTTTTGTTTTTCTTTTTCTAAAAAAAATTATCTGTGAAACATTTCCTGTTCTGATAGTAGGTATAGAAATTTTAAAGCAACATGACATGTTTTTGTACAATAAGCATATGATTTTGTGCAACTCTTTATCCACATCTTTAATTTTGATATTTGCCCAAATATATGTTATATTCTATTTCTTAGGATTGCAAAAGTTCCAAATTATCCTTTTCCTAAACAGTTCTAGTCTGTCCCTCAGCCACTTCCAACCTATTCTAGAACTGAATTAACCACAGTGTACCACACCCAACTGCCTCCAAGTGTGATCTAAATGTCTCGAACCTAACAACACCCTATGACTCTATGCAGATCACATCTCCTATTATCCAGGAGATGAGTGTTTTCTGGAGACAGATAATGACCACCAAGCCTGAGCATGGACAGTGATCTCTAGCCTGGTCTCTAGATTCCATCCTTGCATGGGAAGGATATAGCTGTGAAGCCCTACATAGCCATGTAGTTATAAATTTCATATTCTCATGAAAAAGACATTTTTTGGCCTTGATTTTTAAAATCCTAATAGTAATCTCAAAATTAATCATTTTAATATCAAGAATGGTGTCTTCAGAAGACACAGTCATAAAATTAATTTTTTTTAATTTTTATTTTCTATATTCTATGTTTACATTCCAAAGGCTTTCCCCTTTCCCAGTTACCCCCCACCATATGTCCCATAATTCCTCTCCCCCCCTGCTATTCCCCACTCATTTCCACCCCCCCACGATTTCTCTGTTCTGGGTCTACAATACTGGATCCAATCTTTACAGGTCCAGGGTCCTCTCCTTTCTTCTTCTTGAGAGTCATTTGACTTGCTAATTGTGGCTTGAGTATTTAGGGCTTCTGGGCTCATTAATATCCACTTATCAGTGATTGCATTTCGTGTGTATTCTTTTGTGATTGGGTTAGCTCACTTAGGATGATAGTTTCCAGATCTAACCATTTACCTACAAATTGCATGAGTTCATTATTTTTAATTGCTGAGTAGTACTCCATTGTATAAATATACCACATTTTCTGTATCCATTCCTCTTTTGAGGGATATCTGGGCTCCTTCCAATTTCTGGCTATTATAAACAAGGCTGCTATAAACATAGTGGAGCATGTGTCTTTATTGTATGCAGAGGAATCCTCTGGGTATATGCCCAGGAGTGGTATGCCAGGGTCCTCTGGGAGTGGCATGCCCAATTTTCTGAGGAAACGCCACACTGATTTCCAGAGCGGTTTTACCATTTTGCAATTCCACCAACAGTGGAGGAGTGTTCCTCTTTCTCCACATCCTCGCCAGCACTTGTTGTCTCTTGAGTTTTTAATCTTGGCCATTCTGACTGGTGTGAGGTGGAATCTCAGGGTTGTTTTGATTTGCATTTCTCTGATGACTAATGAGGTTGAACATCTCTTAAGGTGTTTCTCGGCCATCAGAATTTCTTCTGGTGAAAATTCTTTGTTTAGCTCTGTACCCCATTTTTTGATAGGGTTATTTGGTTCTTTGGGGTCTAACTTCTTGAGTTCTTTGTATATATTGGATATTAGCCCTCTGTCGGATGTGGGGTAGGTGAAGATCATTTCCCACGTTGTTGGTTGCCGTTTTTGTCCTTCTGACAGTGTCCTTTGCCTTACAGAAACTTTGTAATTTTATGAGGTCCCATTTGTCAATTCTTGATCTTAGAGCATAAGCTATTGGTGTTCTGTTCAGGAACTTTCCCCCTGTGCCCATGTCCTCCAGGGTCTTCCCAAGTTTCTTTTCTAATAGTTTCAGTGTGTCTGGTTTTATGTGGAGGTCCTTGATCCACTTGGAGTTGATCTTAGTACAAGGAGATAAGAGTGGGTCAATTCGCATTCTTCTCCATGTTGACCTCCAGTTGAACCAGCACCATTTGTTGAAAAGGCTATCATTTTTTCCACTGGATGGTTGTGGCTCCTTTATCAAAGATCAAGTGACCATATGTCTGTGGGTTCATTTCTGGGTCTTCAATCCTATTCCATTGATCTACCTGCCTGTTGCTGTACCAATACCATGCAGTTTTTAACACAATTGCTCTGTAGTACTGGTTGAGGTCAGGGATATTGATTCCCCCAGAAGTCCTTTTATTGTTGAGAATAGTTTTAGCTATCCTGGGTTTTTTGTTGCTCCAGATGAATTTGAGAATTGCTCTTTCTAGATCTATGAAGAATTGAGTTGGGATTTTGATGGGGATTGCATTGAATCTGTAGATTGCTTTTGGCAAGATGGCCATTTTTACCAAATTGATCCTGCCAATCCAGGAGCAAGAAATATTTTTCCATCTTCTGAGGTCTTCTTCGATTTCTTTCTTCAAGGACTTGAAGTTCCTGTCATACAGATCTTTCACTTGTTTGGTTAGAGTTACGCCAAGGTACTTTATGTTGTTTGTGGCTATTTTGAATGGTGTTATTTCCCTAACTTCTTTCTCAGCCTGCTTGTCCTTTCAGTACAAGAAGGCTACTGATTTGCTTGAGTTAATTTTATAGCCAGCCACTTTGCTGAAGTTGTTTATCACCTGTAGAAGTTCTCTGGTGGAGTTTTTTAGATCGCTTAAGTAGACTATCATATCATCTGCAAATAATGATACTTTGACTTCTTCTTTTCCAATTTGTATCCCTTTGACTTCCTTATGTTCTCTAATTGCTCTCGCTAGAACTTCAAGTACTATATTGAAAAGATATGGAGAGAGAGGGCAGCCTTGTCTAGTCCCTGATTTTAGTGGGATTGCTTCAAGTTTCTCTCCATTTATTTTGATGTTGGCTACTGGTTTGCTGTATATTGCTTTTACTATGTTTAGGTATGGGCCTTGAATTCCTGCTCTTTCCAAGACTTTTAGCATGAAAGGATGCTGAATTTTGTCGAATGCTTTTTCAGCATCTAATGAGAAGACCATGTGGTTTTTTTCTTTTAGTTTGTTTATGTAGTGGATTACATTGATGGATTTCCGTATATTGAACCATCCCTGCATCCCTGGAATGAAGCCTACTTGATCATGGTGAATGATCGTTTTCATATGCTCTTGGATTCAGTTGGCAAGAATTTTATTTAGTATTTTTGCATCAATATTCATAAGAGAAATTGGCCTGTAGTTCTCTTTCTTTGTTGGATCTTTTTGTGGTTTAGGTATCAGCGTAATTGTGGTTTCGAAGAACGAGTTGGGCAGTGTCCCTTCTGTCTCTATTTTGCGGAATAGTTTGAAGAGTATTGGTGTTAAGTCTTCTTTGAAGGTCTGGTAGAATTCTGCACTAAAACCATCTGGTCCCGTACTTTTTTTGGTTGGGAGGCCTTCTATAACCCCTTCTATTTCTTTAGGGGTTATGGGACTGTTTAGCTGATCTACTTGATGCTGATTTAATTTTGGTATTTGGTATCTGTCTAGGAAATTGACCATTTCCTCCAGATTCTCCAGTTGTTTTGAGTATAGACCTTTGTAGTAGGATCTGATGATCTTTTGAATTTCCTCTGTTTCTGTTGTTATATCCCCCTTTTCATTTCTAATTTTGTTAATTTGGATACTATCTCTGTGCTCTTTTCTTAGTCTAGCTAAGGGTTTATCTATCTTGTTGATTTTCTAGAAGAACCAGCTCTTGATTTTGTTGATTCTTTGTATGGTTCCCTTTGTTTCTACTTGATTGATTTCAGCCCTTAGTTTGATGATTTCCTCTCTTCTACTCCTCCTGGGTGAGTTAGCTTCTGTTTGTTCCAGGGCCTTCAGGTGTGCTGTTAAGTTGCTAGTGTATGCTCTCTCCAGTTTAGTTTTGGAGGCACTCATGGCTATGAGTTTTCCTCTTAGCACTGCTTTCATTGTGTCCCAGAGATTTGGGTAGGTCGTACCTTCATTTTCATTGAAGTCTAAAAAGTCTTTTATTTCTTTCTTTGTTTCTTCCTTGACCAGGGTGTCATTGAGTAGAGTATTGTTCAGTTTCCATGTGTATGTGTGCTTTCTGTTGTTCTTCTTGCTATTCAAGACCAGTTTTACTCCATAGTGATCCGATAGGAGACATGGGATTAGTTCGGTCTTCTTGTATTTGTTGAGGTCTGTCTTGTGACCAATTATATGATCAATTTTTGAGAAGGTACCATGCGATGCTGAGAAAAAGGTATACTCTTTTGCTTTAGGATGGAATGTTATATATATATATATATATATATATATATATATATATATATATATATATGTTAAATCCAATTGGTCCAAAGCTTCAATTAGTTTCACTGTGTCCCTGTTTAGTTTCTGCTTTCCTGATCAGTCCATTGAGGAGAGTGGAGTGTTGAAGTCACCTACAATCATTGTGTTAGGTGCGATGTGTGCTTTAAGCTTTAGTAAATTTTCTTTTAAGAATGAGGGTGCCCTTACATTTGGCGCATAGATGTTCAGTATTGAGAATTCTTCTTGGTGGATTTTCCCTTTGACAAGCAGGAAGTGACCTTCTGTGTCTCTTTTGATGACTTTAGGTTGAAAGTCAATTTTATCTGATATTAGAATGGCTACTCCGGCTTGTTTCCTGGGACCATTTGCTTGTAAAACTGTCTTCCATCCTTTTACTCTAAGGTGGTGTTTGTCTTTGACACTGAGATGTGTTTCCTGTATGCAGCAAAATGTAGGGTCCTGTTTCCATATCCAGTCTGTTAGTCTGTGTCTTTTGATTGGGGAATTGAGTCCATTGATATTAAGAGATATTAAGGAATAGTAATTATTACTTCCTGACATTTTGGGCATTATTATTATTATTATTATTATTATTATTATTTGTATTTGAGTGGATCTCTTCTTTTGGGTTGGATGAGATGGGGTTTCTATCTTGTTTCTTCTGGGGTGTTGTTTCCCCCCCTTCTGTTGGTATTTTTCCCCTATTATCCTTTGTAGGGCTGGGTTTGTAGATAAGTATCTTGCAAATTTGGTTTTGTAGTGGAATATCTTGGTTTCCCCATCTATGGCAATTGAGAGTTTTGCTGGGTATAGTAGTCTTGGCTGAAGTTTGTGTTCTCTTAGGGTCTGCATGAGGTCTGCCCAGGATCTTCTAGCTTTCATGGTCTCAGGTGAGAAGTCTGGTGTAATTCTGATAGGTCTTCCTTTATATGTTACTTGTCCTTTTTTTCTTACTGCCTTTAATATTCTTTCTTTGTTTAGTACATTTGGGGTTTTGATTATTATGTGACAGGAAGTATTTCTGTTCTGGTCCAGTCTATTTGGGGTTCTATAGGCTTCTTGTATATTCATGGGCATCTCTCTCTTTAGGTTGGGGAAGTTTTCTTCCATAATTTTGTAGAAGATATTTGCTGGCCCTTTAATTTATAGATCTTCATTCTCATCTATCCTTATAATCCTTAGGTTTGGTCTTCTCATTGTGTCCTGGATTTCCTGAATGTTTTGGGTTACCAGTTTTTTGCATTTTGCATTTTCTTTAATTGTTGAATCCATGGTTCCTATAGTATCTTCAGCATCTGAGATTCTGTCTTCTATCTCTTGTATTCTATTGTTGATATTTGCATCTATGACTCCTGATTTCTTCCCAAGATTTTCTATCTCCAATGCTGTCTCCCTTTGCGATTGCTTAGTTGTTTCTACTTCTGTTTTTAGATTTTGTATGGTTTTGCTCAGATCTTTCAGTTGCTTGTTTGTGTTTTCCTGTAATTCTTTAAGGGATTTTTGTGTTTCCTCTTTTATGACTTCTACTCGTTGACCCATGTTCTCTTGTATTTCTTTAAATGATTTTTGTTTCTCCCCCTTATTGGGATTCATTTTTTGCTCTATATTCTCCTGGATTTCTTTAAGTGATTTTTGTGTCTGCCTTGTATGGGCTTCTAGCTTTTGATCTATTTTCTCCTCTATTACTTTAAGAAATTTATCTAAGTGATCCTCAATCTGCATCTTTACCAGTGATTTTAGATCTGAGTCTTGTTTTTCTGGTGTGTTGAGATATCCGGGATTTAATTGTGTTTGCCTTGTAATGGCTTCTAGCTTTTGATCTATTTTCTCATGTATTACTTTAAGAGATTTATCTAAGTGTTCCTCTATCAGCATCCTGACCAATGATTTTAGATCTGAGTCTTGTTTTTCTGGTGTTTCGGGGTATCCAAGATTTATTGCTGTTGGGGAACTGGGTTTGGATGCCGCCATACTGCCTTGATTTCTGTTAGTAATGATCTTACCTTTGCCTTTTGCCATCTGGTTAACTCTGGTGTTAGTTGGTCCTGTAGATACTAGCTGGTGCTTGACCCTCCTGTGGGGTAGTAAGGCTATTTCCCAGTGACTGGGATACCTGAACCACTGCCCTGCAGGGCTCCTGCTCACAGATTGCTGAAAGGTGGCCTGAGTCCCCCGAGGTCTTAAACTCAGGATATCCCAGGTACTTGGTTCTGCCTGTTGGGCGGCTGCTCTGCACTGCTCCTGCTCAGGGTTTGCTGTCTGTTATCCTGTTTCCCCAGGGGTCTTAAAGTTGGGATATCTCAGTTATCTGGTTCCGCCTGCTGGTCCAAAGCTGCTGGGAAGCTGGCTGGGTCCGGCTTCCCCGCCACCGGCTGGATGGGAAGCTGGTTCTGCTGCTGGCTGGGTCTGAGCACCTGGCAAGCTGGCTGGGTCCGGCTTCCCCGCCACTGGCTGGATGGGAAGCTGCAGGCAAGATGGTAGCTGCCTGCAGGGAGTCAGGGGTCCGCCCTGGTTCCGCTGCTGCCTGGGTCTGAACACCTGGCAAGCTGGCTGGGTCTGGCTTCTCCGCCACCGGCTGGATGGGCCATAAAATTAATTTTATTGAGCAAGCTTGGCCATGAAGGTACTATGTCCAGACAAGCATCTTGATACATTTACATAAGATGGCCATATGATAAGATGGTGTTCTGTTTTCAGTGTTTGTGTATGTCTTCTCTACACCTTCCGAAATGTTTCAGAATTGTGAATAAAAGACACATACATGTTGTCTTATTTTTAATATGCCTTAAACTGGATATTTTTGAATTTTTGCATCTAACATACTTTCTGATAAAATTGAAGAATTACATTCAATGTTTCTGATAAATTGAAGAAATATATAGAAAAAAAGTGTTAAAATTGAACATTTTGTTGAAAAATTATACAGATAATATGGAAGATATAGAAAACATGTCTAAAATAAATTAAGAGGTAAGTAGAAACATTTTATGATAAGATTAAAGATTTACACGGAAAATATTTCTGAAAATGTTGAATATAGAGGAAAAATGTGTTAAAAGAGAAGAACGTTTGGGTAAATAATAACGGTAAAGAAAAACAGTAAATATATCTTTACTAATTGAACAAGCACATAGAAGCATTTTCTTAGTAAATTGAAGATTTTGATGGAAAATACTTTTGATACAATTGAAGAAATATGTAGTAAAAATGTTAAAATTGAAAATTTTCATAAAAAATACAGAAAAAATTGTAGAAAAATTAAATATTTCTAAAATTATTGAAGTGGTAAGACACATATTCTAATGAGGTTGAAGATTCACCTTTATACTATTTTTGATAAAATTGAAGAAATATATAGAAAAAGGTATTAAAATTGAAAAAAATTGTAAAATAATAATGGTATAATAGAAAACATAGAAAATAAATATATACTACTTGACCAAGCATACTGAAAATTTTCCTGATGATATTTGTAAATTTTGATGGAAAATATTTCTGATAAATTTGAAGAAATATCTACAAAAATTGTTTTTTTTTTTTTGTTTTTGTTTTTGTTTTTGAGACAGGGCTTCTCTGTATCACCCTGGCTCTCCTGGAACTCACTCTATAGACCAGGCTGGCCTTGAACTCAAAAATCCACCTGCCTCTGCCTCCCAGAGTGCTGGGATTAAAGGCGTGCGCCACTACTGCAGGCTTACAAAAATGTGTTAAAATTGAAGATTTTCAGACCCGGGTGTGGTGGTGCATTCCTGTAATCCCAGCACTTGGGAGGCAGAGGCAGGCAGATTTCTGAGTTCAAGGCCAGCCTGGTCTACACAGTGAGTTCCAGGACAGCCAGGACTACACAGGGAAACCCTATCTCAAAAAAAAAAAAAAAGATTTTCATTGAAAATAATACAGATAAAATGGTAGACATAGAAAATATTTCTAAACTAATTTAAGAATTGAGTCAAAATTTTTTCTGATAAAATTAAAGATTTACACCAAATATATTTCTGATAAAATTGAAGAAATATATACAAAATGTTAAAATAGTATACTATTTTACTATATACTATATACTATAGTATATATTTATACTATAATATATATATTATATATGTACATATATACTATATATTATATATACATATATACTATAATACTGTAGGACAGTAGCAAGTTAGAACACTATGACCAACAACAAAAAATGGTATCAATAGATGATTTTGCTGCTGGACAGAATCTAGCTTCTATTTTGAGGGATGTGGAAATTATCAGAAACTGAGATTGCAAAAATCATAGAAAGCTATTCATGGAGCTTAGTTGGTTGTTATTATAGAATTGGGAGTTTGGAGTGTTGACAGTATGCAACCAGAAGAAATAGAGATCATAGCATTTGAGTGGAAATAGACTCAAATTTTTGTGAGATGTTATTTGTTTGTTATTTTGGACAAATTTTTGTGAGATGTCATTTGTTTGTTGATTTTGGGCAAAAACTTTTCTCCTTGGCTTAAACCCTTAAATATTGAATGGGTAAAATTTAAAATTAATGTGCTGATTTCTATTTTTTCATTCTATTCATGTGTATTTGTTCATTTTCACATTTATTTATTTATCATTTAGTTATTTAATTTAAATTCCAATTGCTACCATCTCTCCATTCCACCTTACACAGTCCTTCATCCCTCACACCTTTTATCTCTGCAAGGAGCTCAGTATCCACTGGAGTATCCACCAACCATGGAATTTCACGTCTCTACATGGTTAGGCATATCTCTCTTAATGGGGTCAAAAAAGGCAGCCAAGTTAGGGGAACAGTTTGGACGGACATTCAAGAGCATAAGGGATATCTACACTTGATCTTAGCCAAAAGGCCAAGAAGCGACAAGGTACATCCCCTGCTCCATTTGTTGGTGGAAACACCTGAAGCCTAAGTAGCTTATGTACTACATATATGGTGTGGAACTCAGTCCATTCTGTGTATTTTCCTTGGTTGGTGGCTCAGTCTCTGAGAGTCTCCTAGTGTCTGGGTTAGTTGACATTGAGGGTCTTCCTATGGACTTCCTATTCTTTGGAGACCCTCCATCCTTTCCTCAAAAGACCCCTTGGGCTCTGTCCAATGTTAGGCTGTGGGTCTCTGCATCTGATTGTGTAAGGTGCTGGATGGACACTCTCAGAGGACATGCATACTAAGCTACTCTCTGGAAGTATAAGAAAGTATTTCCACAGTAATGTCAGGGATTAGTGCTTGCCTATGGGATGGATCTCAAGTTGGGCAGGGTATTGTTAGGCCATTCCTTCATTCTCTGCTTCATCTTTTTGCCTGTGTTTTTTGTAAACAGGACACATTTCGGGTGGAAAGGTTTTTGGTTTGGTTGGTGTAATTAAGTTTCCACTGGTGGTTCTGTCTGACTTTAGTATGTGGCCCTCTTCAGTGTCCAATTCTCACTGCTATGCATTTTAGCTATGGTCACTCCCATAGAATCCATGTTGCCCTCCCTTTCATGGTCTGTGGCATATCCTAAAAATGTCTACACCCTTAGAAGCCTGACAGCTGCAGTTTTCAAGTAATTTTCCTGACCCTATGACCCTTTTCTATCACTGCACCTGGACCTTACCTCCCCTTCCCCTTTCTTAACTACTTGCCCTTCCAGTTCTCTCTCTTTCATCTGCCTCCTATGACTATTTTATTTCCACTTCTGAGTGAGATTCAGCCATTCTCATATTAGCCTTCCTTCTTTTTAAAGATTTATTTATCTATTATACATAAGCACACTGTAGCTGTCTTCAGACACACCAGAAGAGGACGTTGGATCTCATTACTGTTGTTTGTGAGCCACCATGTGGGTGCTGGGACTTTTTTTTTTTTTGGTTTTTCAAGACAAGGTTTTTCTGTATAGCCCTGGATGTCCTGGAACTCACTCTGTAGACCAGGCTGGTCTTGAACTCAGAAATCTGCCTGCCTCCGTCTCCCAAGTGCTGGGATTAAAGGCGTGCACCACCACTACCACCCGGCTGGGTGCTGGGATTTGAATTCAGGACCTTCACAAGAGATGTCAGTGCTCTTAGCTGCTGAGTCATTTTTCTAGCCCCTTAGCCTTTCTTGTTTAATTTCTTCAGAGCCAAGAAATATAGTGTGGATTTCCTGTACATTATAGTTATTATTGATTTGTAAATGAGTACATACATGCATGTCCTTTTGGGAGTGGGATACCTCACTTAGGATGATAATATCTAGACATATTCATTTGCCTGCAAAATTCATAGTGTCCTTGTTTTTATAGGCTGAATAGTATTCCACTTTGTAAATGATCCATATATTCTGTATCTAAATTTCCATTGATGGACCTCTTGATTTATTTTCAGTTTCTAGCTGTTATGAATGAAACAGATATGAACTTAGTGGAGCACATGCCCTTGTGTGTAGATGCCTAAGAACATACCCAAAGTATAACACTTCCTCCAGCTATGTCTTAATTTCATGTAAGGAGTAGGCAATGTGTTTCCTAGTCCCAGAAGGAACTTAAATAAAACCTGCTGCAGCTGTGGTCCAAGTGAGGCAGAGCTCATCACCTTAGAAGCAAAACTTGAGAGGATCATTCATATGGTGCTGCTTCTGAAAATTGATAGATGAAAAATTCAAGATCCTGTATTCTTACTGTATGGTTTCAGTTAGGCACTATTCCACCATTCCTTTGTCAAAGTCAGAGCCCCAGGGAAGACTCTGTGTGAGTTCACTTCAGTGAAGTTATCAGGATGATGCTTGAATTGCACTTTGTGTCCACAACTTGTTTAGATGCCTGAGGCATTGAGATATCTGCTATGGAGAGATGCATACAGGGATAGGAAGTGCCCACACTCAAAGATGCATGAGATATTATAGGAATAGAGCCATCTAAGCCTTTAGAAAGTGAAGTCCAATGTGTCTTAGACAAAGCAGTAGGATTTGATGTTTATCCTGCTCTATTTCTTGCCTTGGTCTAATAGTCTCTCTACTTATGTACACCGCTATCTATTGGAAGGGGAAGGGGTATTGTGTGCCACTGTAAGTTGGAAAGATATAACTTGCTGTCTCATGTTACAAGATGTAGCTTTCAAGATTTTGCCTTGAGTGTCGGAAGAGACTTTAGATATCTGAACAGTGTGGGAGCTCCTACAAACTTGGGATCAGTGTAGACTGACTGCACTTTAATCACAGGATGGGCATGAGGCTATAGTGGCAAGGGTCAGGATGCAGTTGATTGAAACAAAAAGCTTTCAGATAGGATGATGGCTTTGGCCACCTGTCTGTCCTTTCTGGCTTTCTTTATGTTGCTTGTGGAAGATCATGTAGGAGGAGCCTTTCCAGATACATTTTGGAGAACAGGATAGTGCTTGTAGAATGAAAAATTTTATTTTTATTTTTCTCTCTTTTTTATTTCTCTAATAATTTATATATTCATTATAACCCTTATCATTCTCCCCATTATAGGTCCCTTGCTATTACAGAATTGCTCCACCCCCAATCTCCTCTGTTTCTCTTTTGAGAAGTTGTTGGACTCCCAGGTATCCCCCCAAAATGGTGCATCAAGTCTCTATGAGTTAAATGCATCCTCTCCCACTGAGACCAGACATGGCATCCCAGTTAAGGGAACAAATTCCAAAGATAGCTTGCAGCTATAGGGAAAGCGCCTGCTTCAGTTGTTGAATGACCTTTATGAAGAGGGAGCTGTATATCTGCTTCTAATGTACCAGGGGCCCTAATCCAGCCTGTGTATGCTATTTGGTTTATGGCTCAGTCCCTGAGTGTCAACAAGGGTACTGGTTAGCTGAAACTATTGGTCTTCCTATGGAGTATGTTATTCAGGGATTTTAATCTTCCCACCAACTCTTCCATAAGAGTCCCCAAGGTCCTTGCAAGGTTTGACTCTGTATCTCTGCATATTTTTCAGTCAGCTGATGGGTGGAGCCTCTCCATGGACAATTACTCAAGGCTCCTGTCTGGGAGCATAACAGAGTATCATTAATAATGTCATGGATTGGTGCTTGTCCATAGGATGACACTCAAGTTGGGCAAATTTTCATTTGCCATTGCCTCAGTCTCTGCTCCAGATTTATCCCTGTATTTCTTTTAGAGGGGTGACATTGTATTCTTAGTGGATACTGTGTTGTGGTTGAAACTGATTTGGATTTCTTTCTTCTTATGCTCCCAAATATCCACTATGAACTTTTTTCCTAAATCACATAAGATGCAATAGACATATTTGCTATTCAATAATAATCTAATTTACAAGTCAGGTGGTTTTATATTTTTAGATTTATTTATTTTGTGATTTTCTTTTCGAAAAAATTTCCCTGTGACACTCTGCCTGTCCTTATAGTAGCTAGAGAAACCACAAAAGCCACATGGCATGTTTTTTAAAGTAAGCATAAGTTCTTGTGTGATTTCTCATCCACATCTTTAGTTTTGAAATTTGGCCAAATATATGTTATATTCTATTTCTCAGGATGGCACAAGTTCATGAAATCCATATTATCTGACGTTTTAGTTTCATTGGGTGCCAATATATGACATTGTGCCTCAGTCTTGTTTGTTTGGTTTTTTTTCTGAAATGTTTGAATGAATAAGAGTATTTTACTTGTGTGCATGAATAATAATATCATGTGTCTTATCTTTACTGTTGTCAGAAAATGGTCTCAGAGCTCCTGATCTTGAGGTAATGAGTAGTAGTTGGCCCCTATGTATTTGCACAAAATTGACCAACATTATGTGGAATACCAGTAAGAGCTTTCCACTGCTGATCTCTCTCACCTTCCCTAAATTGCTCATTGATGATCAACATTTATATTACTATTATTTTCATCTGTTCATATACAACTACTTAAGCATGCATTCCCTTTTAGTAAAACTTTATTATAATGTTATAGTTTAGACTGTTACACTTCATGTTTCTACAAGATGAATACAGATCTGAAGTGAATGCATAATTCTTTGTAGGAACTTTTAGTAAAGAACTGTGAGTTCTCTATCATTTTTGTTTCCTTGGTTGATTTTGTAGGGGATTGAGGGTCTAAATGTATAACCTTTGGTCTCCTAGATTACTTTACATAAGCCATGCTGGCATCAAGCTAAATGACATACACCTGCTGGTGACTCTGTGACTAAAGGCATGAGCAAACACACCCAGCATGCCCATCAGTTTTTTAGTTAGTAATTGTTCATACTTTTTTTCAGATGTATGCTCAGTATTGTGGATCTGTTTCCCCTGCATCTTCCTCAATTGGCATTTCTATGCCAAGGCTGTATCCTATTCAAGAGTTCAAAAGTGACATATGTAAATCTTATAATTCAAGCTCCTAAATGACACTGTGATTATCATTTCTGAGACAGAATATAAGTGTAGCAAGTGCCAAAATTATATGAATATGTTTTTGAGGATCATATATTTCCATTACAGTGATATTAATATCATGCTTTGTGTTGTACACATGTATGGGATATTTAGGATGCAGTAACTTTTGATGATGTGCATGTGAACTTCACTGAGGAAGAGTGGAATTTACTGGATCCTTCCCAGAAGAATCTCTACAAAGATGTGATGTTGGAAACCTACCTGAACCTCAAAGCCATAGGTAGACTATTATTATTTATTTTTTTGGAAAGAAATATTTCTTGGTTATTGATTATATTCTCTTATTTTAATTGTGAATAATGAAGATTAAGCTGAATAATTAAGTTTCATTGAATTTTCACTGCAACTTTGACAGTGCGGTGAATATTCACAGTATCTTGAATTTTGCCTAATTTAGAATAGTATATCATTGATTTTCTGGTACTGTGTTTTAGGCTATTATTGGAAAGACCATCATCTTGAAGAACATTGTCAAAGTAGTAGAAGACATGAAAGGTAATTTTCATGTGCAAGCTGATACAAATTTTCCTCTGAGGGAATTTTAATATCTTCTCGAATATCCAAAGAAAAACAAGTGTGTAAAATAACAGTCTTTTAAGTGTAGCTATGATTATAATATTCTTACAAAACCATGTAACTCAAGATCCGATATCTGATTAGTGTGTCTGTTTGATAAGTAGATCCATTAGAGATATGCTGTGCACCTGACAATCTGTATAGTATCATAGTACTTAGAAATTGCATATTGAATAGTAATAAATTTATATCCAAAACATTATAATAAGCAAATAGTCCATAGTAAATTTGCAGATACTCATATTCTTATAGTAATATGGTTAAGTTTGGTGAGAGGGCATTTTATGAGAATCAAGAATTTTGTTGTAAAGAAGCATTAGTCTATATTGTACATGTTATGAGAAACAAAAGTTCAAACAGTGGGAATGCAATATGTACAGCTTTCATTTGTCATTCCTTTTTTTTTTCATTATATCATGTGTCACAAAGGATAAAAACCATGTGAGCATAGGGTTATTTAAAGAAGGAATATGAAATTTTTGTTCTAAGATAATGAGAAAATATGTAGTATTCTGCCTTTGATAGACATTAGGAATATGATAGACATTTGCAACTAATTGGTTTTCTAGTTTTACAGGGAATATCCCCAAACTCATAGTGTAGAAAATCTTTATCGGTATTAGGAATTTGGAAATTCTTCTGTGTGTCCTGGTTCACAGTCAAATGTCTTGTAATTCACACTACAGGAAAAACTATAAATGTCATCAGTGTTATAAAGATCAGAGTTGTTCAAACTTTCCTCAGATAGCTGAAATGCATCATATAAAAATCCCATTTAACAAGAGGATGTTATAAATATGAGCCATGTAATAACCATCACAGGTGTCTTGAACAACTCATGATGATGGAGAACACCATAAACATACAAAGGTCTAAAATGTTAAGATCTGATGCTTCTTTAGCATTAGACCAAATTGTAAACATAATTCATATTGGTTACATGATTGATCAGAGTAATGCATGTGGTAAAGTTTTCACATGTGCTAATTATTGTTGCAGGCATGTAAGAAGTCATAGTGGAGAGAAACTCTATGAGTGTAATCAATGTGGTAAAGCCTTTGCAAGATCCAGTCGTCTCCAAAGACATAAAAGAACACATACTGGAGAGAAACCTTATGAATGTAATCAATGTGGTAAAGCCTTTGCACAGCGCAGTACTTTCCAATATCATAAAAGAACTCATACTGGAGAGAAACCTAATGAATGCAATCAATGTGGTAAAACCTTTGCAAGATCCATTCATCTCCAATATCATAAAAGAACACATACTGGAGAGAAACCTTATGAATGCAATCAATGTGGTAAAGCCTTTGCAAGACCCAGTGATCTCCAATATCATAAAAGAACACATACTGGAGAGAAACCTTATAAATGTAATCAATGTTTTAAAGCCTTTTCATGTCACAGTAGTCTCCAAAGACATAAAAGAACACATAGCGGAGAAAAACCTTATAAATGTAATCAGTGCGGTAAAGCCTTTGAACAGCGCAGTAATCTCCAGTATCATAAAAGAACACATACTGGAGAGAAACCTTTTGAATGCAATAAATGTGGTAAAACCTTTGCAAGACACAGTCATCTACAAACACATAAAAGAATTCATACTGGAGAGAAACCTTATGAATGTAATCAATGTGGTAAACCCTTTGCAAGACCCAGTGATCTTCAATATCATAAAAGAACACATACTGGAGAGAAACCTTATGAATGTAGTCAATGTGGTAAAGCCTTTGCAAGACCCAGTAATCTCCAAAGACATAAAAGAACACATACTGGAGAGAAACCTTATAAATGTAGTCAATGTGATAAAGCCTTTGCAGATCACAGTGATCTCCAAAGACATAAAAGAACACATACTGGAGAGAAACCTTACGAATGTAATCAATGTGGTAAAGCCTTTTCATATCTCAGTGATCTCCAAAGACATAAAAGAATACATACTGGAGAGAAACCTTATGAATGTAGTAAATGTGGAAAAGCCTTTGCAAGACCCAATTATCGCCAATATCATAAAAGAAATGATACTGGAAAGAAAACTTACGAATGTAATAAATGTCTCTTCACAAGTAGAAGTCTCCAAAATTTCTCTGCTGGAGAGAAACCTAATGAATATAATCACGGATTAAGTGGGAGTTAAGGGGCCATTAGAATAGAAATATGTGAGACATGGGTGCTTGGGATTATTTCCACTCTGGAGATGGTTCTTATGATGTTTTAGCAAAGAATGTTGCTGACTTTTTCCCTAGTCTGATTAGTCTCCTTGAGGTTTAGTTAAAGGGATTTACATTATTTGGGTTGACAAAGTAAGTCTCAAGAGTCTGCACATAAAATTTGGCCTGACAGTTTTTAACAATAATAGAAAACTAAGAAAGAAAAAATACAAAATATAAGGTTCAAAATGCAAAGCTTCACCAGGAAGTTGAACGAAGTTAAATCATGTGATCAAGGATAGTCAATGATATTACAGGAATGGTTACATTAGCGCAAGATTCTATCCACCTAAACTTATGGTATTGCAATTGAATGAAAGTGAACTGTATCATGTAAGGAATTACTATTACCTGGTTATTGTTGTCATATGGACGTATGAAGACACACGTATGTATCAAACTGACAAAGAGGGGTTTTGATTGCTATTCTGGCTTTTCAATTTAAGATCTAACAGGAAAAGCTTACATCCAGGCCTGGTATTACATGATTTTTATCCCAGAGTTCAGGAGACAGAGCCCTGCAGATCTCTGAGTTCAAGGTTAATCCAGTGAACAAGTTTCATGACCACCAAGCTTAGGCAGTGAATTTTTTTGAAAACTAGAATTTGGGTGATAATATAATGGAAGGAAACATGTTTCAGCCACATCAAGTGACAGAACTCAACAGCTTTTTCTATGTGGCTCTGCATTTAGAGGCAAGAATAGCAGGGACTAGTGAGACAATGCTGGATAGCTGTAGTTCAAGAATTAGAGATGATGGAGAAGAAATCAGCATCACTGGGGTGAAATCTTCTGGGTAGTATTTTCTGACTGACAAAGAATGTGTGTTCCAGAGATCACCAACATTGGACCTAGTGGTGCAGCTGGACTTGGTCATGTGTAAGAATCACCCAGGTGATACTGGTTTTGAATGCATGAAGTTGTCATGCAGAGCAGGAGAGACTTGTCACCATTGATTGAGCATAACAGAGGCTATCTGTCAAGCCTAGTTGCAGCAGAAGAACACAGCATACTGAAGATGCAAGTACCATGGGATTAGCAGCAAGAACAGAAGGGGCAGGAGAGTGGAATCAATCAGAGCTTAGAGTGATAGAGAGGGCAGAGCTGGAAAAGTGACAACATCTCTTTGGAGGAGCAAAGAAGATAATGTGTGGATCCTGGAGACTGAAACAAGAAGCTGAAATATTGACGTTACCTTGGAGACACCAAGATTTTGAGATGTTAGAACTGTGTGTTACCTGCTCAGGAAAACTGATTTACGGGAATAAAACCAGTCAAAGAGAAAGTATTGTGCTTCAGTGAACAAAGCAGAAAGGAGTTACAGATCAGAAAAATGCTTTGACATCATCCCTGGACATGCAGAGTTTCAAGATTGCTCAGCTGGTTTTTGATCTTCTATAGGATCAGGATTTCCTCACAATGACCTTTAGAAATGGGGATGTGTATCCTGTTAATATGAAGACATGTAATGTGCTTTTTGATTTTGAAAATATATGTGATTATTATTACATGATAGGATTCATCTCAGAAGAGTCTTTGACCTTTGGACCCTTAACATTTTTGAACCTGCTATAGAGGATGGGGATTTTGGAGTTCGAGCTCGTGTATTCTGCATGTTTAAGTATGATCCCTATACCCTCATGTATTTGAACAATCATATGGGGGCCAGGCAGTGGAATGTGGTAATTTAAATATTCTATGCTAAATGAGTGGTATTATGTGGTGGAGTAGCCTTGTTGAAGGAAGTGCATCACCGTGAGAGTGGGATTTGAAATTCTTACCAGTGTAGAAGAGACCCTCCTATTAGGTCCCTGGAAGACAGTCTCTTTCTGGCTGCCTTGAGATACAGATGCAGAGCTCTCAGTTTCTTCTGCAGCAACATGTCAGCCTGCATGCCTGCCATTCTTCCATCTATGATGAAAATGGACTAAACCTCTGAAATTGTAAACCAGCCCCAATTGAATGTTTGCTTTTATAGGAGTTCCCTTGTTCATGGTCGCTTTATAGCAATGGAAATGAAAGAAACATGGTGCACTCATTTAATGTTTTTAAGACTGCACAATTCTGTAGTCTTCATTTTCATGAAAGAATATGCGTTGGAAAGAAATTCCATGAATGTGTTTAGTATAATGAAGGCTTTACACATCTCTATAGTCGTCATCATTTTGAAACCATTCTTACTGTAGAGAAATTCTATGACTGTTAGCAATGTGGTAAAGCCTTTATGTTAGGGGATCCGCTGAATTCCTACACAATTCAAACACCAGGGCAACTCAAATGACAAGAATCTTTTGTATTCAACTAGCTACTCATTAATCAGGACCTAAAAATGTACTCAGAACATTAGCCATTAAATTTTGTTTCTATTTTTAGTTAGTAGTGTATCCAACAACTTTCCTGAATGTGCTTATAAACTCTGGATTTGCCTTTGGGTAATTTTGGTTCATTCTGCATACAATCATATCATCTTCAAATAAATGTAATTTTACTTACTTCTTTCTAATTCATATTGTGTTTGTCCCCTTCAGATATATTGCTGTAGTTCAACTTTTAGATAGTACTTTAAATAGATAGAGAATGAACCACCTTGTCTTGTCTGTGAAATACTGAAATCTATTAGAATATCTCTCCATTTAATTTAAACTTGACTTTAAGCTTGCTGTAATGTGATGTTAGTATGTTTAGATATATCCCTTGTGTCCTTATTTACACCAAAAAGTTTTCCATAAAGTGGTGTTGTATATTTTCAGAGAATTTTCATCAGCTAATGAGATGTTTGGGTCTGTATACCTAAGATAAATAAATAAATAAATAAATAAATAAATAATTGAATTTTTTTCTTTTTCATTGGATAAATTCTCTATTTATATTTCATTTCCTTTTTTCTGGTTCCCTGCCCCCCAAAGGTCCCCCATGCCCTTTTCCCTCCCTGTGTTCCCCCATCCACCCTTTCCCACTTCCCTGTTCTGGTATTCCCTTACACTGATGCTTTGAGCATTTCCAGAACCAGGGTCCACTCCTTCCTTCTTATTGGACATCATTTGGTATGTGGATTGTGTCTTTGGTGTCCCAGGATTCTAGGCTAATATCAACATATCAGTGAGTGCATACCATGGGTGTTCTTTTGAGACTGTGTTACCTCACTTAGTATGATGTTCTCCAGCTCCATCCATTTCTCTAAGAATTTCATGAATTCATTTTTTCTAATGGCTGAGTAGTACTCCATTGTGTATATATACCACATTTTTTGTATCCGTTCTTCCATTGAGGGAAATCTGGGTTCTTTCCAGCTTCTGGCTGTTATAAATAGGGCTGCTATGAACATAGTGGAGCATGTATCCTTATTGCATGCTAAGGAAACTTCTGGGTTTATGCCCAGTAATGGTATGGCTGGGTCCTCCAGAAGTATCGTGTCCAGTTTTCTGAGGAACCGCCACACTGATTTCCAGAGTGGTTGTACCAGCTTGCATTCCCACCAGCAGTGGAGGAGTGTTCCTCTTTCTCCACATCCTCTCCAACACCTGTTGTTTCCTGAGTTTTTAATCTTAGCCATTCTGACTGGTGTGAGGTGAAATCTCAGGGTTGTTTTGATTTGCATTTCTCTAATGACTAATGATGTTGGACATTTTTTAATGTGTTTCTCAGCCATCCGAATTTCTTCAGGTGAAAAGTCTTTGTTTAGCTCTTTACTCCACTTTTTGATAGGGTTATTTGGTTTTCTGGGGTCTAACTTCTTGAGTTCTTTGTATACATTGGATATTAGCCCACTGTCAGATGTAGAGTTGGTGAAGATCTTTTCCCATTTTTTTGGTTGCTGATTTGTCCTTTTAACAGTGTCTTTTGCCTTGCAGAAACTTTGTAATTTTATAAAGTCCCATTTTTCTATTCTTGATCTTAGAGCATAAAATATTAGTGTTCTGTTCAGGAATTTTCCCCCTGAGCCAATGTCCTCAACAGTCTTTCCCAGTTTCTTTTCTATTAATTTTAGTGTGTCTGGTCTGATGTGGAGGTCCTTGATCCACTTGGAGTTGAGCTTAGTGTGTGTGTGTGTGTGTGTGTGTGTGTGTGTGTGTGTGTGTTTCCTTTCCCTTCTTTTACAGATAACACAAGGTTTTTGACTACCTTCGTATCATTACCTTCTTTGGGTTAGATTCTTCTATCACTTTGTTTAGATCTGTAATTGTAGAAAGATAATGTTAGAATTTGACTTTATTATTGACTATATTTTTTTATTTGTGGTGATTAAATTTTTCTACATGTAATAATTTGGGGACCTGTAGTTATTACACCACATGTGTTCAAGTCTTTCTGTCATTAACAGACTCCAGTGAGAATTCATCTGTGATTTCAGTAGATCTTCCTTTATATGTTTTTTTTTACTTTTATACCTTTGCAGGTTTTAGTATTATTTCTTTGTATTGTATGTTTTGATTATTATTCAGGGAAGAGACTTCATTTTATGATCCATTCTGTTTGGTGTTTTGATGATTCTTGTACTTTGATAGGTACTTCCCTCTTTAAGTTAGCAAATTTTTCTTGTATGTTTTTGATGTCAATATTTTCTGAGACTTTTTTTTTTGATCTAGTGTTCTTGCTCTATTCCTAGTAATCTAATGTTTTGTCCTTTCATAACGTCCTGAATTTTCTGGATATTTTATGTCAGGAAGTATTAGAATTAACATTTTTTGGCTGATGTGTCCATCCCTACTATTGTATTTTCAATGCTTAAGATTTGTCTTCCATTTCTGCATTCTCTCACTGAATCTTTCCTCTCTAGATCTAATGTGCACTTGTAAATTTTTATTTCTGTTATTCCCTTAGTTTATGTTTTCTTCATAGCTTCTATTTCTTGGTCTCTAATAGTTTGTTTCCTTCAACACTTGATTTATGTCTTCTTGACTGCATTTATAGAATTTATTGGTTCCTCCACTTTTTGGTTTGTGTTTTCCTGGGTGTCTTTGAGATATTTATTTATTTCTATCAATTGTTTCTGTTTTCCTGGATTTCTTTAAGTGATTTAGCCATTTTCTTCTTAAGGAACTCCAGCAACTTCATATAGTTGGATTAAAAGCCTTTGTCTAATAATGTACCTATGTTGGGATATTTAAGACCTTCTTTGGTAATATAAATGGACTCACAGTCATTAACCAGTGATGGATCAATGTTGGTCTTTATTATATAATCTAGTGTCCATATTGTGGAATTGAATGATGTTATCACTTCTTGAAGTGAAGAGTTCCTTTTCATGTGGATGAACTTGATATACAATAGTTTGTTTTCATACAATGAAATTTATTGTGGGGCCCACCCAAGCAACCAAGATAGAAACAGATTGAATGCTACATAATTCATTCTATCTTTATTTGTTTAAAAATTCAATTATAGCCGGGTGGTGGTGGTACACGCCTTTAATCCCAGCACTTGGGAGCCAGAGGCAGGCAGATTTCTGAGTTCGAGGCCAGCCTGGTCTACAGAGTGAGTTCCAGGACAGCCAGGACTACACAGAGAAACCCTGTCTCAAAAAACAAACAAAAAAAGATAAAAAGATTAAAAAATCAATTATTGATTTCAACTACATCACTGCTCTTATCTCTTGTTTGATTTTATTCCACTACTATTCCAGATCATTAAGAATTTCTTCAGATTTTTTTCAAGTCCTATTCATTATTTATTTCTATACACAGAAATGTTGCTTGTAGCTGAGGCTTCCTCTTTTTATGTAATTGAGAATTGCTTTGAGCACCCCATCATTTCTCTACTGCTCATATCTAGAAAGTGTGTCTTGCAACTCTTGCAGCCAGATCCTTTACAGTTCAGTGAAAAGCAAAAATAAAACACTAAGTGGGTTTCCTCCAAACTCTCTGACTTTTCTTGGGGTTTAAATTGAAGAGGTGCCTGTGCAAGAATCAATTTCTAAGACCAACTTTGAAGCAGGGTTAGTCACACTAAAAAAGGGTTGAAAAAAGAGGGTGAAAGCTTCTCTGCTTGGACTGTGATTGATATTACCAAGGAGCTGAGAGGTAATCAATTTTTGATGATCAATAAATGTCCTGACCAGCCATTTCTTGAATCTGCACTGTAGGCAATCCAAAATCTGAATGAAAATCTTAACTTATTTTAAAACAAATTACTGTAGATACACTTGTTCAAACAATACTGGAAATCCAGGTATCATGATGTGGCCCTATCTAAAAGGACAATTATTTTCTAGATTTAAAATGTTCAGCCTGAGAGAAAAATTATAAGCTAAATTTATGTGCTCTAATACAAGATCATAGACTCTGGACACATGCCCATGAAGCATGGTACATTTTACAATAATTTTGGGATTATAATTAGCTCATTTCTTTCCTGCCTCCCATGATTACTTAATAAAGATGAATAAAGCCTAATGCTGGGGGGAAGAAAGGTAGAATGTGCTTCAGTTCCCAGGCTTGGTGTCTGGGTTGAGACCATGAAGTAGAGAGAAGAGGAAGATAGAAGAATGGGCCATGGATTGGCCAGCAGGACTGGCCTGATTGTATGGGCAGTCTAGATAGAGCATGGCAAGTGATATCTCACAGTTATTATCAGGAACTATACAACATATTCTGTCCAACTCTATTTCTTTAAGTCTTATTATAAATACCAAGTCTTTGGTGTTTTTGTGTGGTACCTTTATGATTCAAGTGTGGTTAAAAAATAAATAAAAATAAATATTACCACAAAATGTGCCTTTAATTATTGTTTCTGTCCAATGATTGAAATGGAATGAAAAGGTAAGTTTGCATAGGACACTCGGTAGTCCTGACTCTTGTTGTTTCTAGTAAACAAAGAACATAGAAAATAAAAAAAATAATTGCTAATCTTAATAATGATTAAAAAAAAAGAAAATGTCACATTGTACTTTCAGACACTTTTTTTCCCCAAAGATGTAGAGGAGGTACTGTTCCAGTAACCCATTATTAGATGTGGAAGTTGAAAGGCAGCCTGCTGCTCCCTGTGGTGGTGCATGCCTAAAACCTCAGAACTCATCAGACAAGGCAGGAAGTTCATAAGGCCAAGACCCAGCTCAGATATCTTATGAATTTGAGGATAGACTAAGCTAAATTAAACCATGTCTCATTTCTACCTCAAATATTTTCATCAAGTGTTGATAGAAAAAATGTCACACGAACACATACATTCACACATATCCCTTTCTACTTTATGTTTTATATGTGTATCACAGCATTGGGAAATCAAGTGGAATCAGAAGTAGAATATTAAAATAAATTTCAATGGGAGAATTTAGGTTTATTTTACCTTTTGGGTTTTCCTATTTTCATCTCTATTTCATAATTTTCTTTATCAAACATGGATTGCTTGTGAAGTTTAATCAAAAGCACAAGCTGTGACAAATAGTCTACACAACAACTGTGGCATGTAATGTGTTATAATTGCATTCTAATTAATATGGATTTAAAAATAGTTATTAAATACACATTTGTGGTCCACCTGCAGAGGTCACACATGGATCTGGAGGGTCTCTAGTAGGGGAAGGCCAAGAAAACCTGCAGTGCAAAAGATAAATCATAATGGACAGTATGAGTTTTTTTGTTGTTGTTGTTTTCTCCTTAAGCAGCAGCAAAGCCTGCTTCAGAAGAAGACACTGATGTTGCTTATGGCAAGAAAAGCTTAGTAAGTTGAAAGCAGAGAATGAGAGCTGGAGTGAAAGCATCTGAATATGAGAGAGAAATCAGAAGCCTATAGATCAGTTTCCAGCCAAATGTCAGCAGTGTGATGAACAGTGAAGAAAGGAGGCAGCTAGGTAAAAAGGTGACTTAGTGCCATCCTTACTTCAGAAGATGAACACATCTCTTGGTACATGGTGTGCAGTTACTGATCTAATAAATTCATTTTTGCCACTATATCTCCATTAACATCACCAGAAGCAATTTGCTTCATTTGGCATTGACAGTAATATATCTTTATAATTTTTCCCTGAGGATATAATTATGTTTGCAGCACTGTGTCATAACTAAGGTAGAAGGGATCTTGATCATCTGTGTCTTCCCATAAATATAATATTAGTGTCTAAAGTGCACATTATGTAGAATTTAGCTAGAAAGCAGAAGGTGTCAATTTGGACTCCATTGTAACCCATAAGGGCATCAGAGGACTGAAAATAAATCCAACTAAAATTTAGTAGACTTCTAATTTAGTAAAATGCTTTGGAATCTAGTGGTATAGGATATGCAGAGACATTAATTCCAAGGTGAAAGATAAGTCATTACATTTGCCCACTCCCACCACAAAGAAAGAAGCACAGCAGTTAGTGTGCATACCAGAACTCTGGAGACACCACACTCTTTGCTTGGATTTCTTAACCCAGACAATATACCAAGTAGGCCAGAAAGCTGCTAGTTTCTGATGGGGGCTAAAAAGAGGAGAAAGCTCTGTAACAGGACCAGACTGCTGTGCAGGTCGCTCTACCAGTTTCATGGTCAGATAGGAATGTTGTTTAGAGCCTTTGGCAGGCCCTTATTATGAACCATAGGTTTTGAATAATGAACCAACGCTCTACTATCATCACCTCAATTTCACTATTTTCCCTTTTAAAGACATATCTTGGCCTTATATTCCATATTAGTGGAAATAGAGCATGTTGACCCAGGTAAATGTTAGTGATCACCAAAAAGGCACACACAGGAGCTGATCTGGTGCAACTCAAAGCAGGGCCTTTATTCTATTAGAGCTAACTCGGGGCCCTTCCCCCAATGCACCACCATTGCACATGATGGTTTTGATGGTGGGCAAATCTCTAATGTCTACAGGGGCAAGGCTTTTTGGTAAGCATTAAGGAGGAAGTACATGTCCAAGCATCTAATTTGGGAAGCTTCTGTGGCCTTTAACATATTGGTGGGTGCTGGGAGTCATATCATAAACTTAAACTTCTGCTCCCATATGCATTGATTACCAGTAGACAAGGGATGGGCTTGTAAACTGAGGATCCAGGTTTGTTTGGGAGGAGGAATACTCTGAGAATCTGATCTTGTTAGGGTGTAACCTGGAAATTATGGTCTTGTTGAGGATTAACCTAGAGACTGGATTTAGGCTCAAGATTTGTTGGGGGCAACTTGGAAACTAGTACTGGGTTTCAGGCTGTGAGTTTACCTCAGTTCAAAATTATGTGTGGTTCTGTAAAATGGAGTCTGAATTGAAAATTTATGGCACCTCAGTGAGGAATGGAAAAGCAGATGTTTTAGCATCTGTAGGTCAAGACCAACTCCCATTATCAGGTGACAGTAGATTCCTGTTATCCATGATTTTACAGCACCATTCTGGAGACACATAACTTCTCTTGTCCCACACATTGACTCTCTGATTCACTGACAGTCTCAGGAATCAGATTCTTTCTAGGGATATTCACAAGAAGAGATCACTGATAAAAAGCACTTTAAAAGATAAAGATATTTTTAAATTAACATGGTTTTGTCTGTATAATAATTCAAATATGTATGTGTCATAATTTAAAGAACATATGTTTTTCTTGTATGAGTGAGGACTATATCCAATATAAATAACATCTCCTGGTCTAGGAGTTGTAAACCCTTTAAAATTAATTTAGAACCTTACGGAATACAGACTGTGTTCTGTACAAGAATTTCAATAGTGATCAGTAAGATGCCATTTGGATGAGAATTGTATGTTTACATATATCATGTACTTAAAAGTAGACATTAAAATGTAAAAATATATTCTTATGTTACATATTCCAAAGAAAGATTCAAACGCATATTATTATTTATATTTATTTTACCTATTTGGATTTATTGAGTAAATATATTTTCATCCTTTCATGTAGCTGCTCGCAGCTACATTTGAATCGTTTACCGGGTCACCTGGAAGGAAAGCTGGGCATGGGAAAAGGGTGACGGGAGAAACATGGAAACAAAAAAAGATTTCCTGCTCAAGACTCAAACTTTAATGAAGGTCTCCATGGAGAACAATGGGCTTCAACTTGGTCTGAGCACTACACCATAGGTGGGAAGCAGTGGCTAGCAGAGTTTTGAGACTCCTGCTCAAAAAGGCTGGGAGGAGGGCACACCTTCATATAAATATTTAACTTTAATGTCATAAGAAAAAAATGAAATAGGGCCATGTTAAGTTTAATATACTTGTAATTCATTTGCTATTATGTACATGATATTAAATATAAACCATGATCTCATGTTTATAGTCTATACATAAGTACTAAAAGGGCATATTTTAGTAAGCCATGCATTTGTGTTTCTTTCTTTTTTGTAATTCATTTGCCTTAATTTTTACTGTCAAATGAAAATTTCACATAAAGTACTTCAGTAAACATATTGTTAGTTTGGGCAGAAAGTAAACCGGACATGTCTAGAGCAGCAAAGTACTGAAGGACATTTCATCTCAGAGAAAAATTAGCTGCATAAATAGCTGAAAGTGAGACCTAGCCTAGGGTAGCACAAAGGTTTATTGCTGGCAGCAGTCTGTCTGGCTCTGGGCAACTAATTCTTTGATTATCAGTTGGGTTTTGTGAATATCAAAATTTCCACTTCCTTTGTTACTTTGCGAGTTTTAGAGGCATAAGGCTGGAAAAAAATTTACATTCTTTTGAGAAGCCATTAATATGTAAGGAAGAATCTATAAGAAGAGGAACAAAACAAAACATTAAGTTATGAAATGAACAGGTTGTTGGTCTGATATTTCTTTGTGTATTAAGGATCCTATTGACTCAGTTGTACTATCAATAATCATGTTGGTCACCATTTTGCTTTATACTATTTAGTTATATTATCTATATCTGTGGTAAAGGCACATGGTCTATGCTATATTTATGATATCATTGACAAAGAAGGGGTCACCAATATCCTTTGATTGCTTCAATCGAATCGGGGAGAAAATTGGGAAGAGATTTAAATACTTGGGCACAGGGGAAATCTTCCTCAACAGAACACCACTGGCTTATGATTTAAGAGCAATAGTTGACAAATGGCAGCTGATAAAATCAAAAAGCTTTTCTATTAGTATTAGTGTGTCTGGTTTTATGTGGAGGTCCTTGATCCACTTGGAGTTGAGCTTAGTGCAAGGACATAAGAGTGGATCAATTCTCATTCTTCTGCATGTTGACCTCCAGTTGAGCCAGCACCATCTGTTGAAAAGGCTATCTTTTTTCCACTGGATGTTTTCAGCTCCTTTGTCGAAGATCAATAAGCCATAGATGTGCGGGTTCAATTCTGGGTCTTCGATCCTATTCCATTGATCCGCCTCCCTGTCACTGAACCATCCCATGCAGTTTTTAACACTTATGCCTTGTAATATTGCTTGAGGTCTGGGATATTGATTCCCCCAGAAGTTCTTTTGCTGTTGATGATAGTTTTAGCTATCCTGGGTTTTTTGTTATTCCAGATGAATTTGAGAATTGCTCTCTCTAACTCTATGAAGAACTGAGTTGGGATTTTGATGGGGATTGCGTTGAATCTGTATATTGCTTTGGGCAAGATTGCCATTTTGACTATATTAGTCCTGCCAACCCACGAGCATGGAAGATTTTCCCATTTTCTGATGTCTTCTTCAATTTCCCTCTTCAGAGACCTGAAGTTTTTGTCATATAAATCTTTCACATGTTTGGTGAGCGTCACTCCAAGATACTTTATATCATTTGTGGCTATTGTGAAGGGTGTCATTTCCCTAATTTCTTTCTCAGCCTGGAAGACCCTTGAGGACATTGGCTCAGGGGGAAAATTCCTGAACAGAACACCAATTGCTTATGCTCTAAGAGCAAGAATAGACAAATGGGACCTCATAAAATTACAAAGTTTCTGTAAGGCAAAAGACACTGTCAAAAGGATAAATCGGCAACCAACAAATTGGGAAAAGATCTTCACCAACCCCACATCCGACAGTGGGCTAATATCCAATGTATACAAAGAACTCAAGAGGTTAGACCCCAAAAAACCAAATAACCCTATCCAAAAATGGGGTACAGAGCTAAACAGAGACTTTTCACCTGAAGAAATTCGGATGGCTGAGAAACACCTTAAAAAATGTTCAACATCATTAGTAATTAGGGAAATGCAAATCAAAACAACCCTGAGATTTCACCTCACACCAGTCAGAATGGCTAAGATTAAAAACTCAGAAGACATCAGGTGTTGGTGAGGATGTGGAGAAAGAGGAACACTCCTCCACTGCTGGTAGGAATGCAAGCTGGTACAACCACTCTGGAAATCAGTCTGGCATTTCCTCAGAAAACTGGACGTGATACTTCTGGAGGGCCCAGCCATACCACTCCTGGGAATATACCCAGAAGATTCCCCAGCATGCAATAGGGATACATGCTCCACTATGTTCATAGCAGCTTTATATATAATAGCCAGAAGCTGGAAAGAACCCAGATGTCCCTCAACAGAGGAATGGATACAAAAAATGTGGTATATATACACGATGGAGTACTATTCAGCCATTAGAAACAATGAATTCATGAAATTCTTAGAGAAATGGATGGAGCTGGAGAACGTCATACTAAGTGAGGTGACCCAGTCTCAAAAGAAAACCCATGGTATGCAGTCACTGATAAGTGGATATTAGCCTAGAATCTTGGAACACCAAAGACATAAATCACATACCAAGTGAGGTCTGACAAGAAGAAAGGAGTGGACACTGGAGCTAGAATGGACCAAAGCATCATTGTGGGGAGTACAAGAACAGTGAGGTGGGAAGGGGTGGATGAGGGAGCAGGGGGAGGGAAAAGGTCATGTGGGACCCTTGGGGGTGGGGAACCAGAAAAAGGGAAATGAATTGTAAGTATAGAATATATCCAATAAAAAAAATCAAAAAGCTTCTGTAAAGCAAGGGACCCTATCATTAGTACAAATGGTAGCCAATAGGTGGGAAAAGGTTTTTATCCAACTTTCATCCAATAGAGGATTATTATCCAAAATATCCAAAGAATTCAAGAAGTCAGACTACAGAAAACCAAATAACCCTATTAAAATTGGGGAACAGTGCTAATCAGTAAATTTTCAAGTGAGGCATCTTGAATGGATGAGACACACTTAAAGAAATGTTTGGCACCCTTAGTCATCTGGGAATTTCAAATCAAAACAACCATGAGATTCTACCTCACACTAGTCAGGATGGCTAAAATAAAAAAAAATGGGATAGCAGATATTGGCAAAGATGTGGAGAAAGTAACACTCTTCCCCTGCTGGTGGAATTGGAAACTGGTGCAACCACTCTTGAAAATAGTCTAGTGGTTCCTCAGAAAATCGAACATAGCACTACCTGAGGACCCAGCTATACCACTCCTGCGGATATACCGAAAAGATATCCCAAAATATAACTAGAAAACATGTTCCACTATGTTCATAACAGCCTCATTTATACTAGACAGAAGCTGGAAAGAGTCCAAATGTTCTTCAATAGAGGAATGGGTACTGAAAATGTGGTACATTTACACAATGGAGTACTACTCAGCTGTTAAAAACAATGAATTCAAGAAATTTGCAGACAAGTTTACAGAACTAGAGCATATCATCCTGAGAGAGGTAACACAGACACAAATGCACACCCATGGTATGAACTCACTAATAAATGGACACCAACCCAAACACTAACAGTACATATGATACATCCTACAGATCATATGGAGTGCAGAAGGAAGATCAGGGCAGGAGGTGCTTCAGTCCTGCATTGAGGGGGATACAGGACAATTGTGGGGGTTGAAGGAGAGTGGGACAAGGGAGTGAGAAAGGAGGAGGAGGAAATATGTGTGGCAGTATCAAAATCTGGAGGAGATATGAGAGACGCACAGAGGGTTAGGAAATTGAATAAAATGGGTAGCAGAAGGGATGAGGAACTGGGGACAGCCACTGGAGTGTTCCAGACACCAGAGAAACATGAGAACCCCAGGAACAAATGGTACTGGATTTAGCCATAATGAACAAAGAAGGGGGAGACAGAACTTGTGGAGACCAACTCTAGTAGATAAGCACTGCCAGTGTTTGAGGGTCAGAGCCACCCAACCATCTCATATTTTTTCCCAGAAATGTTCCTGTCCAAAGGAAGAACAGGGATAAAAAAATGGAACAGCAACGGAAGAAAGGGCAAAACTAGGACTGCCCCACATATGGATACATCATGTCTGCACACAGCAAGTCTATCCCTTTTGCTGTGGTCAAGAAATGCTTGTGGAGAGGAACCAAGTGTGGCAGTTCCTGGGGAGGTTGGGACAGTGACTCACCAATACAAGGTGGATGCTTGGTGCCAACCATCATGCAGATTTCAGAGAACCTGGCAAAATGACTGGAGGAGAAAGAGGGGGATTGCAAACCCATTGGAAGAAGAACATAGGTTGTCCTGACCACCCAATTCTACCATAGACTAGACCACCAACCAAGGAGTGTACCTAAAGGGATCTTTGGCTCCAGATACATATGTAGTAGAGGATGGCAACCCCCCACAGCAATAGGAGGGGAGGCACTTGGTCTCTGGGAAGTTTGATGCCCGAGAGTCAGAGAATTCTGGAGCATGGGGTGGGAGAGGGCAGGAATGTGTGGTAGCACCTTCATGTAGGCAAAATGTGGAGGCAGATGTAGGTTGGGGTCTGGCAGAAGGGTAATTGGGAAGTCAGATATCATGGGATGGGTGTTTGTTGGAGGGGGCAACTGGGAACTAGGATATCATTTGAGATGTAAACAAATGGAATGATTAATAATAATACAAGGAAAATGTAAAAAAAAGTAAGTGTGCAATCAAGACCACTTATATTAAATACTGTAAGAGAAGCAAAAGTAATTTTAACATGACCAATTAAAGAAAGATTCTAATTTTAAGGAAACACAGAAGTACACCCACACTATTCTTTACAAAGCAAACAGAATCCCATCAGGAAATGCATTGGAAGTCTCAGTTTTATTATAAGTTGGATCTTTTGTCCAGGGAGATCCAAGCAGGAGAATCTTCAGTCTGGACCACACTGCTGAATATATCAGTCAACTTCACAGTGTGCAGGAACCATCATCATCAGTGAGGGAATCAGCAGGAAGGGGGGAATGTTCCATTTGTCATACCAGCCTTTCTGGCAACCACTGTGCCCATTTTCTTCCTGTGAAAAGACACAAACATGGCCTCCTCCCCATGTAAGTACATGGTCGGGTCAAAGCCATTGCCCTGTCATAGGATCCTTCCATTTCACTTAGGCATACATATGCCAAGTTGTAGGATTGCAGAGACCTTCAGCAAAGAGCTCCTTGACATCCAAAGTTTTAAAGATTTAAATAAATTTGTGGTATACAGGACCATAATTACCCCCCCTTTAATTTTATGAAGATATTTTAATTTTGGAAATTAAAAAAAATTTAACAGTGTTAATAACCCATTTTCTTTAAAACTATTACCAAGTGCATTAATTTCATCTTATATATTTGGCTGACAGTCCTTATATATGAAGGAATGATGGTGCATCTTTTAATACATCATTATATTAAATCCTATATATTATAGGTCTGGTTTTTATGACTGGATTTACATAAATTATATCCCAATTTAGAGATATCTTTAGGGACTTGTTTCTCTGGGTTGGTTCATACCATGTGTTTTCTAAAATTACTCTAATCCCACATTACCAGATTTAAGCTAACTTTTTGTTACCAATGTTACAAATTTTTAATCATACTTAGTAAGGTATAGGCCAATGATCTATAAACATGAAGACCATATTTATACATTTAAACAAGGATGAAGTTACCACACATTTACTTATTTAGACTAGACAAAATTTTCTTATTTTTTTCTAGCTGCAATTTCAAGAAAGGAGCACATTGTCACATGTTGATCACAATATTCACAATTGGAGAGATTGTCAAGTAAAAGCAACCATGAGGCTCATTACCATAGAAGCTGAGAAGCTGAATAGAAAGTCGTTCAATTCAACAGAGTGATGTCTGATTCCAACAAAAAAAGAGGGACAACAAACTGAACAGAAGCTAAGGAATATTATTTGTGACACATGGAAGAATATTTTATTTTACATACTCATAAAGTACTGTAGGGAATATTGTAAGATTGCAATCCAACAGTCTAACTTAAAGAAAAATGAAAAAACAACCAAAAAACAAACAAAATAAATAAAACAAAACAAAGACTCCCTTGATAATAAGGAAGGATACAGTGGTGTGTGGTGTGCCTTCTTTCTACCATGTCAGGTCAATAACATTAGCTTAAGGCAGAAAGAAAAGCAATTTCAAGAAATGCTATTTGTGATCCAAGGACATGGAGGATTTCTCTGTAGAAAGTAAGATGGAGTCTCACCTCTCAAACTTGGCAAAAGCAAATTCATGTTTATTGAAGGACCTTTATGTTTCAACTGTAGTCTGGCTATGAGTATGGTATGGATCCAAGTTCAATGATCTTGTGCACCAAATTACTTCCAAATGACTGCCACAGCCCAGGATGGCATTTCCATAGTAGTCACAATGGAGTGAAGAGTCAGCCTCCAAGCACATTACCAATTCATTTGACATGGTATTACCACCCAGTTTACAAGTATAGAATGTCACACTATCAAGGCTCACAATTTTCCCAATCTACAGGTCTTCAAAAGTACTGAAAAATATTTAAATTGACAACGTCATAATTCGCCCAAAGTATGAATCAAATTTTTATTGATAGTAACTAAGATGGTACAATAAACTCGATAGCATGATTTTATTTTAAGCCAGTGATGTAGCAACCATTCCAAAAAAAAGGAGTTAAAGATTCCATTTAATTCAGTATGTATATTATGGGACAAAAATAATGTACTTCAAAAAATATAAATCAAATTCAATGCTCCATCTGTGTCACTCATTGTAATCTAACCAAGTTACATACATTAGCATAATAGACATACATCTGTGTTGTTGCAATGTAATCCAAGACAGGATTGTTTCAAAACAAACACCAACTAGACATGGATGAAAAAAAATAAGGTATATACTAACATTAGCAATACAATTCTCTCACAGAAATGACATGTAAATTCTTTCACTTCTTTGAGAAAAATGTGTATAATTGTTCTCAAATATCTTTATGTGGTGTGAGCAAACATCAACAAAGAAATGTTTCATCAAATCACACTGACTGCCAGGGACTGATTATCAGGCAAGAGATCAGCATGATAACTCAGTGAATGTCTGCACATGTACTGATATTGGACAGAATGATGTTGACTCTTTATTATCCATGCAGTTTTGGATTTTGCATAATGGCATGTTCTCCAAATGACAGGAGTCACAGGAAGTTTGGAGACATTTTGTACACATGACTAACATACAATAGTATATGAACAACAGAGAGCACGCTCAACTCCTGGTTCAATGTGTCATGTGTCATGTGAGACTGTGCTTTCCTACACTAGACAGTGGAAGACATAATGTCCCACGATTCTTCTCAAAGTGCCAATTATATGGAAATTTTATGACCTTCTAAACTCTTGTCTATGTTAGTTGGGGGCGGGATGAAGGCTGAGAGTGACAGGTGGGGGCGTGGTTCCCAAAGCTGCTATGGTGCGGGGCGGGATGAGAGTGACAGGAAGGTTCAGGTGCGGCCTGAGCTGGCCTGTGATCCCGTGGTGACACCCTGACCCCACCCGTCTGTGATGCTGTGGGGGCAGGTTCTCGAAGTCCTGGAAGAAAGGAAAGGTCAAGGGTCACAGGGTCAGGTGAAAGTCAGGGACCACAGCATCACAGACGGGTGGGGTCAGGGCATCACCACAGGATCACAGGCCAATTCAGGCCACACCTGAACCTTCCTGTCACTATCACCCCACCAGGCCCCATAGCAGCTTTGGGAACCACGCCCCCACCTGTCACTCTCAGCCTTCACCCCACCTCCAACTAACATAGACAAGAATTTAGAAGGTCATAAAAGTTCGATATCATTCACACTCTGAGAAGAATCATGGGACATTATGTTTTCCACTGTCTAGTGTAGGGAAGTGCAGCCTCACATGAAACATTGAGCCAGGAGATGAGCATGCTCTCTGTTGTTCATATACTATTTGTGTACAAAATGTCTCCAAACTTCCCGTGACTCCTGTCATCAGGAGAACATGTCATTATGCAAAATTCAAAAGTGCCTGGATAATAAAGAGTCAACATCATTCTGTCCAATATCAGTACCTGTGCAGACATTCACTGAGTTATCATGCTGATCTCTTCCCTGATAATCAGTCCCTGGCAGTCAGTGCGATTTGATGAATCATTTCTTTGTTGATGTTTGTTCACACCTCATTAAGAAGTTTGAGAACAATTTCACACATTTTTCTCAAAGAAGTGAAAGAATTCACTTGTCATTTCTGTAAGAGAATTGTATTGCTAATGTTAGTATATACCTTATATTTTTTTCTTCCATGTCTAGTTGGTGTTTGTTTTAAAACAATCCTGTCTTGGATTACATTGCAACAACACAGATGTATGTCTATTATGCTAATGCATGTAACTTGATTAGATGCTCCTGCATGAGGCGGCTTCTCCCTGTGCTGCTCAGCAACTGAGGGAACTTCCTGGGGAATCAGGACCCTGGGGGTGGGGCCGTGATGTCCTCACTGTGGGACGGCTCTCCTGCCTGTCTCCACATGTGAGGTCCCTTGTGCTGCTCCTCACTTGCCAAATCAGCCTGTGACTTCTGAGTAACTTCACCATCATGGCTAATTCTGAATCTGCCCAAAACCTTTAGACCAGTGGCTTTCTTGTTGGAACCTGTGTGGTTTCTTTGGCTCTGCAGCACTTGTCAAACCCTTTTGTGTCTTATAGCATACATTATTAAAAAGACAGGTAAAAATCGAATAGCTCTGCTTTCATATGTTACTTGTTTTTGTTTTCTCTAGTTTTGTTAATTATTTCTGTTGTAGATGTTTATATTGCTTTACTTTAGATGTTTAGTGTTTTGATTATCATGTGACAATGGGATTTTTCCCCAATGAATTTGGTATTATAGATGCTTCTTTTACATTAACAGGCACCTTCTTTAGTTTAGGAAAGTTTTCATTTATGATTTTACTGGAAATGTTCTCTAAATGTTTATGCTGATTGATCTTGACCCTCACCCTCTCCTTCTCTTTCTCCTTCTTTTTCTATTCCATTCAACTGTGTTTTTGCCTTCTCATATGTTTCAGAACTCTTGGTTGTTTGGTGCTGGGAAAGTTTTAGGATCCAGATTTTTTTGACCAATGTATCCATTTTTTCTATTCACTTTTAATGCTTGTGATTCTCCTATTCTTATTCTGTGGTTGAGCCTTTCCTCAGTAGTTTCAATGTGTAGGCAAATTCACTGGCCTGCTCTTAATGACCTAGGAAATGCTTAAGCCATTAGCTGCCTCTGTTACCTGCTGCTGTTTCCAGTTTTTGCATTTTACACAAGAACAGCCTATTATTTTTATTCCCTGTCTCTGTTCCCTGTATTTGCAGTCTGTCTGTTCTCTTTCTCTAACTTCATGGATTTTCCTCTGCTCCCTGTCTGTCTGCCTGTCTGCAGGTTCTCTTGTGTATCTCTATCCTATGTTCAGGTTCTCTCTCCTCTCCCTTCCTCGATACAACCTCTTTTGCACCAGATCTCTTGCATGTTTTAGTTTCTCAGAACCTGCTGTGAAAGTATAGCTTGGTATTCTTGGTGACATGTTTTCCTGAATGTTATTCATTATATTCCTATGTTGATGTCTAGACATTTGAGTTTGTGGTGATAATAGGTCTAGGTATTTGTTACTCAGTTTCTCTTGTTTGGGTGGGAGTTGAGTTTTATTTCTGGGTTTCAGTTTGCTGTCTGGATTTTCAGAGTGTGTTGGCTAAGTGTTGCCTCTTTTACTGACCTGTTTGGTTGCCATGTTGAAGCTGGAATGCTGGCTAATTTTGAAAGCTAGGATAGGAGGTGGACAGGAAGAGATAATCTTAGCAGTCCATAAGGAGACATTGTCAGCATTGGTGAAGCTGCCAACATTTCAACATTTCAGAGCTACAGTCATCTGAAGGAGCCTCAGTTGAGGGTGTGCTTTCACCAGAATGGCTGGTTGGTATGTCTGTGTGAGATAGTGTTGATGATTGACATGGGAAGGCTCTTCCACTGAGGGTGATGACATTTATAAGCAAGGGATGGGCCTGGGATGGATGAGATACCTGAGCATGGGACACTAACCAAGCAGGAGAGCAAGCCAGGAGACAAAGCTTGTCCATGCTATTACCTTCAGTTTGTAGCTTCAGTTTCTACTCTAAATTCAAAACATAATGAACTGTGATCTGACAGAACCATTCACAACAACCTTTTATTACCTGAGATGCTTTTGCTCAGAAGATTCCATCATAGAAGCAGAGTTGCAAGTTAGAACAAGAACAAAAACAACAACAAAAATAAAAAACTGGTATCAATAAGTGGTTTTTGCTATTGAACAGAAACTATGTTCTTTTTTAATGGAATGTGGAAACTATCAGAAATTGAGATAGCAAAAGGCATAGAAAGCTGTAGATGGAGCTTAATCAGTTGGAATTGGAAGATTGGAGTGTTGACAGTATGCAGCCAGAGGAAATTGAGATCATAGTGTTTCAGTGCAAAATAGACTCTGTGTAAACTTTAGAGAGAGGTAATTTGTGTGACATTTTGTCCAAAAAAATCTTTCCTACTTAGCTTATAACTTGAAATATTGAGTGGGGTAAATATTAAAAATAATGGGCTGATTTCTGTATTTTCATTCTATTTATATGTATTTGTTCATTTTCACCACTTATCTCTTTTTATTTATTTATTTAATTTAAATTCCATTTTCTCCTGTCTCTCTATTCCGCCTTACAGAGTCCTTCATCCCTACCTCCTTTTCTCTCTCTAAGGAGCACAGGAACTACAAGAGTATCCACCAACCATGGCATTTCAACTCTTTGCATGGTTAAACATATCTCTCTTACTGAGGTCATATAAGGCAGCCAAGTTAGGGGAACAATTTGGACAGACAGGCAACAGTATAAGGGACATCTCCTGATCCATTTGTTGGGGGAATCACATGAAGACTGAGTAGCCTATGTTCTACATACATGGTAGGAGGCTTAATCCATCCTGTGCATGCTCTTTAGTTGGTGACTCAGTCCCTGAGAATCTCCTAGTTTCCAGGTTAGTTGACTCTGAGGGTTTTCTTATGGACTTCCTCTTCCTTCGGAGGTCCTCAATCCTTTTCTCAACTCTTTCAAAAGAACCGCTGGGCTCTGTCAAATGCTAGGCTATGGGTATCTGCATCTGTTTCAGTCAGGTGCTGGGTGGACACTCTCAGAGGACAAGTATTCTAAGCTACTCTCTGGAAGTATAAGAAAATAAATCCTCAGTAATGTCAGGGATTGGTGCTTGGCCATGGGATGGGTCTCAATTTGGGCAGGGTATAGTCTGGCCATTCCCTCATTCTCTGCTCCATCTTTTCACCTGAATTTCTAGTAGACAGGCCAAATTTTGTGTGGAAATATTTTTGGTTCAGTTGGTGTCCTTAATTATCCACCAGGGGTCCTGCCTGACTGCAGGATGTAGCCCCTTCAGGGTCCATAACTCATTACCATGCATTTCTGCTAAGGTTACCCCCATAGACTCCTTGGTGCCCTTCAATTTGTCATCCCTGGCACATCCTAAAGATACCCCATTCTTCCACCCCCACCTGCTGCAGATTTTAATTCATTTTCCTGGTCCTCTGGTCCTCTTTTCTCTCACCACACCTGTTTCTGTTCTCTCCCCCTTCCCTTTTCTTATCTGCTCTCCTATCCAGTTCTCTCTCTTCCATCTGCCTCCTATGACTGTTTTATTCCCCTGTCTGAGTTAGATTCAACCATGCTCATTTGGGTCTTCCTTCTTCTTTCGCTTCTTTTTGTCTATGGAGAGCAGTGTGGATATCCTGTACTTTGTGGTTAATATTCACTTGTAAGTGAATACATACTCACCTGTCCTTTTGTGTCTGGGTTATCTCAGTCTGCATGATAGTTTCTAGTTATATCCATTTTCTTGGAAAATTCATGATATCCCAGTTTTTAATAGCAGAATAGTATTCAAATTTGAAAATGAAATACCTTTTCTGTATCCATATTTTGGTTGAGGGACATCTTGACATTTTAAAGTTTTTAGCTATTATAAATAAAACAGATATGAACTTAGTAGAGTAAATGCTCTGGTGGTTATATGCCTGAGTAGGTACCCTAAGTGAAATTCTTTCTCCTGATAAGTCAAAAATTAATGCAAAGAGTGGGCAAATTATTTCCTAGATCCAAGATAAAAAATAAAAATAAAATATAATATAAAATTATAAAATAATATAATTTTATAATATAAAATTATAAAAAAAATATAAATATTTTTTATCCAAGATAAAAAATAAAAATTAAATAAAAGCTGATGCAACTGTAGCTCAAGCGAGGCACACTCCATCAACTTAGAAGACAAACATGACAGGATCTTCCAAATTATGGCTGGAAACTAACAGATGAAAAATTCAAGGTCATGGATTCTTCCTTTATGGTTTCAGTTTTGCAATATTCTACCCATCTTTTGGCAGAGTCAGAGCCTCAGTAAAGTTTCTGAGATTTCATTGCATTGAAGTTGTAAGGATGATGCTTAAGTTGCATTTAGGTACCAGAAGGTGTAGAGATACCTAAGGCATTGATAAGTCTGATAAGAAGACAGGCATACAGGGAGAGGAAATACCCAAACTGAGAGATGTATGAGGAGTTACAGGAAGAGGAACATCTAAGCCTTTAGAAACTGAAGTCCAATGTGTTTAAGACAAAGCTACAGGATTTGAAGTTTGTCCTCTGTGTTTCTTGCCTTGGTCCAATCTTCTCTCCCAATGTGCACATTCTTATTTATTGGAATGCTAAGGGGTATTCTGTGTCATTGCATGTTAGAAAGATACAACATGCTTTCTGATTTTACAATATGTCACTTTCAAGATATTGCCTTGAATGTCAGAGGAGACTTTTGAACTTTGAACCATGTGGGAGCTCCTAAAGACTATTAGGATCACAGGAGACTGAATGGGTTTTCACCACAGAATGACCAATATCATGGCCAGGGCCACAATGCAGTTGATTGAAACAAAATGATTCTAGATAAGATGATGTCTTTGAAGGTTTGTCAGTCCTGTCTGACTTTATTTCTGGAGTCTGTGGATGGTTCTGTATTAGAGGCTATTCCAGAAACCTATTGGGAGAGATGACAGTGTGTATAGATTTTAAAAAGCTCATTCTTCCTTAATTTTTTATCTCCAATAGTTTATATATTCCTCATTTTCCTGGTCACTGTCCCCACTCTAGATCCCTTTCCTTCACAAACTTCTTCCTCCCAATCACCTCTGTTTTTCCTTTTAGAGTGTGTGGGCCCCATGAATATCCCCACACCATTCAGTTTCCTTTAAAAGTACATGGTGCTTAGATTATAACTTCTATGTCAGGAAATAAGTGGAGAAAACACCAGAATTAAGTGAATATCTTGTCAAGACAGCATACATTTACTTTACAGTGATATCAGTATCATGCTTTGAGTTGTACACTTGTGTGGGACATTTTAGGATGCAATGACTTTTGATGATGTGCATGTGAACTTCACTTCAGAAGAGTGGAATTTACTTGATCCCTCCCAGAAGAATCTCTACAAAGATGTGATGCTGGAGACATACTGGAACCTCACTGTTATAGGTAAGACTGAGAATATTTCTTTTGATTTTCAAAATAAGGGACAGACATTTCTTAGTTATTGATGATCTCCTTTATGTTAGTTGAGAACCAGGAAGATTGAGCTGAATAAAGCAGGTTCAGTGCTGTGAAAATTCATAGTACCTTGAATTTTACCCAATTTCCAATACTATATCATTCCTTTTCTGGTACTGTGTTTTAGGTTGTTACTGGGAAGACCATCGTATTGAAGAACAATGTCAAACTTCTAGAAGTCATGAAAGGTACTTTTCATTTACAAACTGATACAAATATACCTCTGTCAAAATTTTAATATGTTCTGGAAGCTCTAAAAAATCAAGAGTGTTAAATTCCAGTCCTTTAAGTGTAGCCATGATTATAATATTCTCTCAAACCATGCACCTCATTGTAGGTTATCTGATTCATGTATGCAAGGCATTCCTGTAAGAAAGAAGACAGGGAAACAATGCCTTTGAAGATAACTTTATTTGATTTATAGCTCCATTAGAGCTATGCTGTGGACCTGCCAATCTGTATAGTTTCATTAGATATTGCACATTGATTAGTGATAAATTTATATCCTAAACATTCTAATAAACAAATAGTCCATAGTAAAATTGGTGATACTCATATTCTTGTAGTAATATTGTTAAGTTTGGTAAGAGGGCATTTTATGAGAATCAAGAATGTGGTTGTAGAGAAACATTATTCTATATTACATATATTATAAGAAACAAAAATTCAAAGAATGTGAATGCAAAGTATAAGTATTTCATTTGTCATTCTTTTTTATTAGGTATATAATGTGTCACAATGTATAAAAACCATGTGATCGTAGGGATATTGAAAGAAGCAACATAACATTTTTGTTCTAAAACAATGAGAAGATGTGTAGTATTCTGCCCTTAATAGATACTAGGAATATGATAGACATTTGCAATTAATTGGTTTTCAAGTTTTACACTGAACATCCCCAAATTCATAGTATACAAAATCTTTATGGGTACTAGAAATTTGGAAATTCTTCTGTGGTTCCTGGTTCACAGTCTAATGTGTTGTAATTCACACTACAGGAATAACTATGAAAGCAATCAGTATTATAAAGATCAGAGTTGTTCACTTTCTTCAAGTAGCTGAAATATATCATATAAATATCCCACATATAAAGAGGATGTTATAAATATAAGCCATGTACTAACCATCACAGGTGTCTTGAACAACTCATGAGGAAGAACCCCATGAACATACAAAGTGCTAAAACCTTAAGATCTGATGCTTCTTTACCATTAAACCAAACTGTAAACATAATTCAAATTGATTACATGATTGATCAGAGTAATGAATGTGGTAAAGATTTCTCATGTGCTAATTATTATTGCAGGCATGTAAGAAGTCATAGTGGAGAGAAACCCTATGAGTGTAATCAATGCGGTAAAGCCTTTTCATTTCACAGTAATCTCCAAAGACATAAAAGAACACATACTGGAGAGAAACCTAATGAATGTAATCAATGTGGTAAAGGCTTTGCAGGTCACAGTGATCTCCAAAGACATAAAATGACACATACTGGAGAGAAACCTTATGAATGTAACCAAAGTGGTAAAGCCTTTGCAAGACCCAGTCATCTCCAATATCATAAAAGAGCACATACTGGAGAGAAACCTTATGAATGTAATCAATGTTTTAAGGCCTTTTCATATCACAGTAATCTCCAAAGACATAAAAAAACCACATACTGGAGAGAAACCTAATGAATGTAATCAATGATGTAAACCTTTGCAACACCCAGTCATCTCCAATATCATGAAAGAACACACACCATACAGAAACCTTATTAATGTAATCAATGTGGTAAAGTATGTTCACAAGGGAAAGGTCTCCAATTTCTGTGTGCTGGAGAGAAAAATAATGAATATAATCATGAATTAAGTGCGAGTTAGGGGGGCTATGATAGTAGGAATTTGATAGACATGGGTGCTTGGGATTATTTCTACTGTAGAGATGGTTCTTTTGATGCTTTGGCAAAGAAGGTTGCTGCCCTTTATCCTTGTCTGAAGATTTTCCTTTGTGGTTATGTTAAAGAGATTTACATTAATTTCTTTGACAAAGTAAGTCACAAAAATCATCGTGTAGAATTTGGCCTGACAGTTTTTAGCAAGCATATAAACTAAGAAAGGAAAAATACAAAACATAAGGTTCAAAATGCAAGACATCATCAGGAAGTTGAAGGAAGCTTAATCCTGTGGAAGAGGATATTCAATCATATTAAAGGAATGGTTACATTAGGGCAATATTCTGTCCAGCTAAACATATGGATTTGCAGTTGTATGAAAGTGAACTTTATCATGTTAGGAATTATTATTACCTGGTTATTGTTTTCATGTGGACTTATGACGATACAAGTATGTGTCAAACTGACAAGGGATGGATCTTGATTGCTATTCTGGGTTTTCTATTTAAGATCTAAAAGGAAATCCTTAGGTCTACCTATGGTGTTGCATGCATTTTATCCCAGCATTCATGAGACAGAGACATACATTATGGCTGTGGGTCAAGCCTAGTTTCAGCAAAAGAACTCAGTACACTGAAGATGGAAGTACCATGGGATGAGCATTAAGAACAGAAGGAGGAGTCAAGTGTAGTCCATCTGAACATAGAGTGATACAGAGGACAGAAATGGAGAAGAGACCCTCTGGAGGAGTAGAGATGATAAATCATATGTGAATCCTGGACATTGAAAGAAGAAGCTGTGATATTGAAGTTATCTTTGGGACCTCAAGTTTTTGAGATGTCAGAACTGCATGATACCTGCTCAGGAATGGAATAAAACCAGTCAAAATTAAAGAATTGTGCTTCAGTGAACAAAGGAGAAAGGAATTGGAGATCTGAAGAACATTTTGACATCAGACATGGAGATGCAGAATTTGGAGATTGCTAAGCTGGCCTTGGTCATTGTTAGGTCCACTATTTCCTCATGATTACATTTAGGACTGATGAAGTATATCCTGTGAATTTCTAGGTGTATGATGTGCGTTTTTGTTTTTGAAACTATAGGGGATTATTCTTCCATGATAGGATTAATCACAGAAGAATCTGACCTTTGTACTTCTAACATTTCTGAGATTACTACAGATGATGGTGCCTTTTGAATTTGGAGCTCATGTGTTTTGCTTTATGCTTTGTTTAAGTATGGTCCCCATACACTCTTGTGTATGAACAATCGTATGGGTCCAGGCAGTGGAATGTGGTAGTTAGGACTTATTTGGGGGAGGGAGTGGCACTATTAGGAGGTGTGGCTTCTTGCAGAAAGTTTATCACTGTTGGGGTGGACTTTGGGGTTCCACCAAGTGCTGAAGAAACCCTCCTATTAGCTCCCTGGAAGAAGTCTCTTCTTAGCTTTCTTTGGATCAAGATGCAGAACTCTCATATCCTTCTCCAGCATTGTTTGCCTGCATGTGTGCCATGTTTCCTGCTATGAGGAAAATGTACTAAACTTCTGAAACTGTAAGGCAGCCCCTATTAAATATTTGGTTTCATAAAAGTTTCATTGATCATTTCATCTATTCTTAGTAATATAAAATCTAATTTAGAAATACAGTGCATGAATTTAGGTGGTGAAACTTTTGCACAATTCTGCAGTCTTCTTCAACATGTAAGAATTTGTACTGTGGAGAAACTGTTGTGAATGTATTTAGTATGATGAAGCCTTTGCACACCTCTATAGACTTTATCATAATGAAATTATGCATGCTGGAGAGAAATTGTATGAACAACAGCAGTGTTATATGTTAGGGGGCCACTGATATCCAACACAGCTCAAACATTAGGAGAATGTAAATGATAAGAAATCATTTTAATCAAGTCAGTACTGATAAATCAGGGCCAGAATAAAACACTCCAAAGCTTATCTAAAATATTCCACCCATACCCACACTGAACCAGAAAGTTATATAGCTTCCAATCATAAAAACCACAAATACCAGTGCCAAGGTACATCTACATTTTCCCCTCAATCACTATTTTTTCTATTCTTAATCTATATCCACTGAATGGTTTTTACGTTCTAGCCTATCACAACCATGTGTACTTTTGTAGTTAAGAACAGACATTATATTTTGAGGAATGAAACAGTAGTAACAGAAATTAGAGTTATGAAGTTGTTATATTTGGGGGAACAAAACATGAATAATTAAAGATGGCTTGATATTGTCAAGTAGTCCTGTCAGCTATCACCAGCACTTAAATTTAGTTTGAACTTATGATTAAATGGAGGTTGGTAACAAAAAGGCAGTCCTTAGGACAAATTTCTTTTGCTTGTTCCCAACATTTTTATATCATAGTCATGTTCAAATGTATAACAGAACACATATTGACAAATAAACTTACAAATGGAATAAATTCATAACACATTAACCTAGGAATATATAAAAGAAAGCATCCTGGAGAGAAACGCTATGCATAAGCAATGTGTTAAAGCCTCTGCATGTAAGAGTAGTCTTAGAAAAAGACTTTGAAAAGTCTTTTGAGGAAAAAGTCATAATTCAGATAAACACCATAAACATAGACATGTTAATGTTTTGCACTTTTTGCTCTCTTTATAAAAGAGTAAACTCTTTTGTATGTAATCGATCTACTAAATCTTTTACATATTACAATAGTCTTTGAAGATGTTCAAATATACCAAAAGTAACCTCTGACTACAAAGAGTTTGGCAAAATCTGAAGCAATACATTTACATTGTTTTACTCAAGATTATTTATTTTTGTAAAAATAAAACTGTGACAAGTGTCAACAATCAATTCAAACTTTATGATGTCCCTTGATTTTATTTGCATTTGTAAACATGTATCGACAAAAGACACATGAAGGCAACAGTAAGGAAACCCTTTTAGATTTCACAATTCTCTTAAGTTACATAAAAGAACTTTTGCAGGTGTAAGGATTTATGGCTGTGTACTAGTGCTTTTTATGTTGTAATGAGAAAATATAATGTCTAAAGCTACTTCTGAAAGAGTTTAATTTGGTTTATGATTCCAGATTGATATGGGTTGACTATAAAGTGGAAACACAGCAAGTGTCTTGCAAGTAGGAAAATTAGCCTGAGGCAGAGAGAGCTTTCAAATTGCATATCTGATGAAAGTGTTCATCTAAGTGTTCATCCCTGGATTATATACACACAACCAACAGAAATGCACTCAGCATATTTTTTCTTATAGTTAGACATACTTTCTAAAGCATACTGAAAATGAATGACTTGGAAGGGAAGAAGTAGGGAAGGCTTTGAGAAAGGACAAGGAATAACAAAATATACTTTAATTAAAAGGTCAAACAATTTTTCAATAAAAGTGCAGATAGACAGGCAGCATGCTAGTGAAGAACATTGTGAACTGAAAGAGAGAGAGACAAGTTTCATTCCCAGAAAGTACTTGGTAAGTAATCACATCCTGTAAATACAGTCCCAAGGAATCTGGTGCTTTTCTGTCCTTGCAGGTACTGCACACAGATATATGAGGGCAACACATCCATGCACATAAAATAAAAATTACACTAAAAAGTAATTATTTATAGTGCTTACTTAGCCCTGAGGTGGAGCACAGTCAGGGCGATGTAAAACGGACTCCTTCTGGTCTGGATTTAGCTGCAGCTGTGGACAGCCATGGAATCAGCCTCCTCAGAGGCAAAACCAGCCATATTCTAAGAATAGAATAGCACAGCATAGCTATTCATCTGAGCTTTGCGAGCACAGTGCTGTTACAACACTTTTTCTTGTTGTTATCTGTATTTGTGTTCTCTGCCTTCACATGTGTAAGAATTTTGCTTTGGTGCTTGTTTTCAATCCCCAGTTTAGGTCATACATTATGATCTAGAAGATAGATTTAGTTTTAAATCCCTATTTGCCTTTCTGGGTAGACTTGCAATCTCCTGTACCTATTCAAACGGTCTCATGTATATCATAGGGACTGAACTTAAAGTTGACAGCATATGTAGGAAGCAAGTACTGTTCCAGGGTGGGTATTTGACTGTTAGCCAGAGTTGAATGCATAGTAGCATTAAAGTCATTGTTTTTATTAGCTGCTCAAATGTGTGGAATGATTTCTACTTGAGAATGGATATTTATTCTAGCACAGCTATACCTGCAGCAGTTTAGAAAAATCAATCTAGACAAGATGTACTATTTTTTGCTGGCTCAGGTGGCCTTGATCCCAGAATTTTGCTCCCTAGTATAATGAACTTGCTGTTCTATTAATGAAAATCTAACTAATTTCTTATATTAAATGGCTGTATTAGCACTCATTTACCTATTGACTCATATTGACACTCTGGTCATGAGCGAAGGATTTGCATGTGGAGCATGGTTTCTGCCTTCAGACAAGAATAAGAGGACTTGCTTATGTGTGTTTTTAGTGCATGCAATCTTGGTGTTCTGCTCAGAAATTGATCCTCTGTGCCAGTGAGTTGAAGATTGTTCTCTACTTTTTATTCCACCACGTTGGTGTTGAGATCTTTGAACCACATAGACTTCAAATTAGTTCGCTATAATAAACATGTATCTGTTTGCATCCTTCAAAGTTTTTGTTTATTGTTATTACCTATGAAATTGAGTATTGTCCTTGAAATGTCTCCAAAAAATTGATTTGAAAATTTGAGGGGGTTTGTATTAAATCTGATGATTGATTTTAGTTTCTTGAACTCATATTATGTTAAACCTAGGTATTCTTTCTTTAATTATCTATATTCTTTGTTTATATTCCAAATGATTTCCCCTTTCCCTGTTCCCCCTCCCCATATGTTCCATAAGTCCTCTCCCTCCACCCATTCCCCAATCACCCCCTCCCATTTCTCTGTCCTGGTACTCCCCTACAATACTGAATCAAGCCTTTTCAGGACCAGGGCCCTCTCCTTCCTTCTTCTTGCGAAACATTTGATATTCTAATTGTATCTTGAGTATTCAGAGTTTCTGGGCTAATCAATATCCACTTATCAGTGATTGCTTTTCATGTTTATTCTTTTGTAATTGGGTTACCTCACTTAGGATGATATTTTCAAGTTCCAGCCATTTGCCTAAAAATTTCATGAATTCATTGTTTTTCATTGCTGAGTAGTATTCCATTGTATAAATATACCACATTTTCTGTATCCATTCCTCCATTGATGAACATCTGGATTCTTTCCAGCTTCTGGCTATTATAAATAATGCTGCTATGAACATAGTGGAGCATGTGTCCTTGTTGCCTGCAGGGGAATCCTCTGGGTATATCCCCAGGAGTGGTATAACAGGATCCTCTGGAAGTATCATGCCCGGTTTTCTGAGGAAGCTCCAGACTGATTTCCAGAGTGGTTGTATTATCTTGCAATCAACCAGCAGTGGAGGAGTGTTCCTCTTTCTCCACATCCTCGCCAACACCTGCTGTCTCCTGAGTTTTTAACCTTAGCCATTCTGACTGATGTGAGGTGAAATCTCAGGGTTGTTTTGATTTGCATTTCCCTAATGACTAATGATGTTGAACATTTCTTAAGGTGCTTCTCAGCCAACCGAATTTCTTCAGGTGAAAAGCCTTTGTTTAGCTCTGTACCCATTTTTAATAGGGATATTTGGTTCTCTGGGGTCTAACTTCTTGAGTTCTTTGTATACATTGGATATTAGCCCTCTGTCAGATGTAGGGTTGGTGAAGATCTTTTCCCAATTTTTTGGGTTGTGTTTGTCCTTCTGACTGTGTCCTTTGCCTTCCAGAAACTTTGTAATTTTCTGAGGTCCCAATTTGTCAATTCTTGATCTTAAAGCATAAGCTATTGATGTTCTGTTCAGGAACTTTCCCCCTGTGCCCAGGTCCTCAAGCGTTTTCCACAGTTTCTTTTCTATTAGTTTCAGTGTGTCTGGATTTATGTAGAGGTCCTTGATCCACTTGGAGTTGAGCTTAGTACAAGGAGATAAGAGTGGACCAATTCACATTCTTCTGCATGCTGACCTCCAGTTGAACTAGCACCATTTGTTGAAGAGGCTGTCTTTTTTTCCACTGGATATTTTCAGGTCCTTTGTTGAAGATCAAGTGACCATAAGTCTGTGGGTTCATTTCGGGTTCTTCAATCCTATTCCATTGATCAACCTGCCTGCCACTGTACCAATACCATGCAGTTTTTAACACAATTGCTCTGTACTACTGCTTGAGGTCAGGGATATTGATTCTCCCTGAAGTTCTTTTACTGTTGAGAATAGTTTTAGCTAGTCTGGCTTTTTTGTTATTCCAGATGAATTTGATAATTGCTCTTTCTAAGTCTATGAAGAATTGATTTGAGATTTTCATGGGGATTGCATCATTAAATCTGTAGATTGCTTTTGGCAAGATGGAAATTTTCACTATATTAATCCTGCCAAACTAAGAGCATGGAAGGTTTTGCCATCTTTTGAGGTCTTCTTCGATTTCTTTCTTCAAAGACCTGAAGTTCCTGTCATACAGATCTTTCACTTGTTTGGTTAGAATCACACCAAGATACTTTATATTGTTTGTGTCTATTGTGAAGGGTGTTATTTCCCTAACTTCTTTCTCAGCCTGCTTATCCTTTGACTATAGGAAGGCTACTGATTTGCTTGAGTTTTTATAACCAGCCACTTTGCTGAAGTTGTTTATCAGCTGTAGAAGTTCTCTGGTGGAGGTTTTTGGGTCACTTAAGTATACTATCATATCATATGCAAATAACGATAGTTTGACTTCTTCCTTTCCAATTTGTATCCCTTTGACTTCCTTATGTTGTCTAATTGCTCTCGCTAGAACTTCAGGTACTATAGTGAAAAGATATGGAGAGAGAGGGCAGCCTTGTCTAGTCCCTGATTTTAGTGGGAATGCTTCAATTTTCTCTCCATTTATTTTGATGTTGGCTACCAGTTTGCTGTATATAGCTTTTACTATAGGTATGGGCCTAGAATTCCTGTTCTTTCCAAGACTTTTAGCATGAAAGGATGCTGAATTTTGTCAAATGCCTTTTCAGCATCTAATGAAATGATCATGTGGGTTTTTTTCTTTGAGTTTGTTTATGTAGTGGATTGCATTGATGGATATCCATATATTAATCCATCCCTGCATCCCTGGGATGAAGCCAACTTGATCATGTTGGATGATCATTTTGATGTGTTCTTGGATTTGGGTGGCAAGAATTTTATTGAGTATTTTTGCATCGATATTCATAAGGTAAATTGGCCTGAAGTTCTCTTTCTTTATTGGATCTTTGTTTGGTTTTGGTATCAGTGTAATTGTGACTTCATAGAATGAGTTGGGTAGTGTTCCTTCTGTTTCTATTTTGTGGTATAATTTGAAGAGTATTAGTGTTAGGTCTTCTTTGAAGGTCTGATAGAATTCTGCACTAAAACCTTCTGGTTCTGTGCTTTTTTTGGCTGGAAGATTTTCTATGACACCTTCTATTTCTTTAGGAATTATGTGACTGTTTAGATGATCTATTTGATCCTGATTTAATTTTGGTATTTGGTATTTGTCTAGGAAATTGTCCATTTCCTCCAGATTCTCCAGTTGTGTTGAGTATAGGCTTTTGTAGTAGGATCTGGTGATTTTTTGAATTTCCTCAATTTCTGTTGTTATATCTCCCTTTTCATTTCTAATTTTGTTAATTTGGATACTGCCTCTGTGCCCTTTGGTTAGTCTGGCTTAGGGTTTATCTATCTTGTTGTATTTCTCAAAGAACCAGCTCCTGGTTTTCTTTATTCTTTTTATTGTTCTTTTTGTTTCTACTTGATTGATTTCAGCCCTGAGTTTGATGATTTCCTGTCTTCTACTCCTGAGTGAATTAGCTTCTTTTTGTTTCACGGCTTTTAGGTGTGCAGCTAAGCTGCCATTGTATGTTCTCTACAGTTACTTTTTGGAGGCACTCGGAGCTATGAGTTTTCCTCTTAGCACTGCTTTCATTGTGTCCCATAGATTAGGGTATGTTGTGCCTTCATTTTCATTAAATTCTAAAAATTCTTTGATTTCTTTCTTTATTTCTTCCTTGACAAAGGAATCATTGAGTAGAGTATTGTTCAGTTTCCATGTGTATGTGGACTTTCTGTTGTTTTTGTTGCTTTTGAAGACCACTTCTACTCCATAGTGATCTGATAGGAGGCATGGGATTAGTTCATTCTTCTTATATCTGTTGAGGTCTGTCTTGTGACCAATTATATGATCAATTTTGGAGAAGGTACCATGAGGTGCTGAGAAAAAGGTATATTCTTTTGCTTTAGGATGCTTTTTATATTCTATATATGTCTGTTAAATCCAATTGGTCAAAATCTTCAATTAGCTTTAGTTTCTGTTTTCCTGATCAGTCCATTGAGGAGAGTGGAGTGTTGAAATCACCCACAATTATTGTATTAGTTACAATGTGTGCTTTGAGCTTTAGTAAAGTTTCTTTTACAAATGTAGGTCCCCTTGCATTTGGAGCATAAATGTTCAGAATTGAGAGTTCTTGGTGGATTTTTCCTTTGACCAGCAAGAAGTGTCCTTCCATGTCTCTTTTGATGACTTTAGGTTGAAAGTCAATTTTATCTGATATTAGAATGGCTACTCCGGCTTGTTTCCTGAGACCATTTGCTTGTAAAATTGTCTTCCAGCCTTTTACTCTTAGGTAGTGTTTGTCTTTGACAGTGAGGTGTATTTCCTGTATGCGGCAAATGTAGGGTCCTGTTTACATATCCAGTCTGTTAGTCAATGACTTTTTATTGGGGAATTGAGTCCATTGATGTTAAGAGATATTAAGGAATAGTGATTATTACTTCCTGTCATTCTTGATGTTATTTTTTATGTTTGATTGGTTATCTTCTTTTTGGTTTGATGGAAGAATGTTACTATCTTGCTTTTTCCAGGTTGCAGTTTCCCTCCTTGTATTGGTGTTTTCCCCCTCTTATCCTTTGTAGGGCTGGGTTTGTGGAAAGATACCATGTAAATTTGGTTTTGTCATGGAATATCTTAGTTTCTCCATATATGGTGATTGAGAGTTGTGCTGTTTATAATAGCCTGGGCTGGCATTTGTGTTCTCTTAGAGTCTGCATGAGATCTGCCCTGGATCTTCTAGCTTTCATCGTCTCTGGTGAGAAGTCTGGTGTAATGCTGATAGGTCTTCCTTTAGGTGTTACTTGGCCTTTTCTCTTACTGCATTTAATATTCTTTCTTTGTGTAATACATTTGGGGTTTTGATTATTATGTGACAGAGGTATTTTTGTTCTGGTCTATTCTGTTTGGAGTTCTGTAGACTTCCTGTATATTCATGGGCATCTCTCTCTTTAGGTTAGGGAAGTTTTCTTCCATAATTTTGTTGAAGTTATTTACTGGCCCTTTAAGTTGTAAGTCTTTGCTCTCATCTATACATATAATCCTTAGGTTTGGTCTTCCCATTTTGTCCTGGATTTCCTGGATGTTTTGGGTTACAAGCTTTTTGCATTTTGCATTTTCTTTGACTGTTGAGACCATGGTTTCTATGGTATCTTCTCCATATCAGATTCTTTCTTCTATCTCTTGTATTCTGTTGTTGATATTTGCATCTATGTCCCCTGATTTCTTCCCAGTGTTTTCTATCTCCAAAGTTGTCTCACTTTGCAATTTTTTAGTTATTTCTACTTCTGTTTTTAGATCCTGGATGGTTTTGCTCAGTTCTTTCACTTGCTTGTTTGTGTTTTCCTGTAATTCTTTAAGAGATTTTTGTGTTTCCTCTTTCATGATTTCTGCCTGTTGACCCAAGTTCTCCTGTATTTCTTTAAGTGATATTTGCATTTCCTCCTTATTAACTTCTATCTTTTGACCCATTTTCTCCTGAATTTCTTTAAATGATTTTTGTGTTTCCCTTGTAATGGCTTCTAACTTTTTGTCTGTTTTCTCCTGTATTTTGTTAAGAAATTTATGTCCTGTTGTTATATCCCCCTTTTCATTTCTTTTTTTTCATTAATTCATTTTTTTATTTATTGGATATATTTTATATTTACAATTCATTTCCTTTTTTCTGATTCCCCACCCCCAAAGGTCCCACATGCTCTTTTCCCTCCCCCTGCTCCCTCATCCACCCCCTCCCACCTCACTGTTCTTGTACTCCCCCACAATGATGTTTTGTTCCATTCTAGCACCAGTGTCTACTCCTTTCTTCTTGTGAGACATCACTTGATATGTGATTTATGTCTTTGGTGTTCCAAGATTCTAGGCTAATATCCACTTATCAGTGACTGCATACCATGGGTATTCTTTTGAGACTGGGTCACCTCACTTAGTTGATGTTCTCCAGTTCTATCCATTTCTCTAAGAATTTCATGAGTTCATTGTTTCTAATGGCTGAATAGTACTCCATTGTGTATATATACCACATTTTTTGTATCAATTCCTCTGTTGAGGGACTTCTGGGTTCTTTCCAGCTTCTGGCTATTATATATAAGGCTGCTATGAACATAGTGGAGCATGTATCCTTATGGCATGCTGGGGAATCTTCTGGGTATATTCCCAGGAGTGGTATGGCTGGGTCCTCCGGAAGTATCACGTCCAGTTTTCTGAGGAACCACCATACTGATTTCCAGAGTGGTTGTACCAGCTTGCATTCCCACCAGCAGTGAAGGAGTGTTCCTCTTTCTCCACATCCTCACCAACACCTGATGTCTTCTGAGTTTTTAATCTTAGCCATTCTGACTGGTGAGAGGTGAAATCTCAGGGTTGTTTTGATTTGTATTTCCCTAATGACTAATGATGTTGAACATTTTTTAAGGTGTTTCTCAGCCATCCGAATTTCTTCAGGTGAAAAGTCTCTGTTTAGCTCTGTACCCCATTTTTGGATAGGGTTATTTGGTTTTTCTGGGGTCTAACCTCTTGAGTTCTTTGTATACATTGGAAATTAGCCCTCTGTCGGATGTGAGGTTGGTGAAGGTTTTTTCCCAATTTGTTGGTTGCCGATTTATCCTTTTGACAGTGTCTTTGGTCTTACAGAAACTTTGTCATTTTATGAGGTCCCATTTGTCTATTCTTGCTCTTAGAGCATACACAATTGGTGTTCTGTTCAGGAATTTTTTCCCTGAGCCAATGTCCTCAAGGGTCTTCCCAGTTTCTTTTCTCTTTCTTTTCTCTTTCTAACTCTATGAAGAACTGAGTTGGGATTTTGATGGGGATTGCATTGAATCTGTATATTGCTTTGGGCAAGATTGCCATTTTGACTATATTAGTCCTGCCAACCCACGAGCATGGAAGATTTTCCCATTTTCTGATGTCTTCTTCAATTTCCCTCTTCAGAGACCTGAAGTTTTTGTCATATAAATCTTTCACATGTTTGGTTAGTGTCACTCCAAAATACTTTATATCATTTGTGGCTATTGTGAAGAGTGTCATTTCCCTAATTTCTTTCTCAGCCTGCTTATCCTTTGCGTATAGGAAGGCTACTGATTTGCTTGAGTTGATTTTATAGCCAGCCACTTTGCTGAAGTTGTTTATCAGTTGCAGGAGTTCTCTGGTGGAGGTTTTTGGGCCACTTAAGTATACTATCATATCATCTGCGAATAGTGATAGTTTGACTTCTTCCTTTCTGTTTTGTATCCCTTTGACTTCACTCTGTTGTTGAATTGTCCTAGCTAGTACCTCAAGTACTATATTGAAGAGATATGGTGAGAGGGGGCAGCCTTGTCTTGTCCCTGATTTTAGTGGGATTGCTTCAAGTTTTTCTCCGTTTACCTTGATGTTGGCTACTGGTCTGCTGTATATTGCTTTTACTATTTTTAGATATGGGCCTTGAATTCCTGTTCTTTCTAAGACCTTTAGCATGAAAGGATGCTGAATTTTGTCAAATGCTTTTTCAGCATCCAATGAGATGACCATGTGGTTTTTTTTGAGTTTGTTTATGTAGTGGATTACGTTGATGGATTTCCTTATATTGAACCATCCCTGCATCCCTGGGATGAAGCCAACTTGATCATGGTGAATGATCGTTTTGATGTGTTCTTGGATTCGGTTGGCAAGTATTTTGTTTAGTATTTTTGCATCGATATTCATAAGAGAAATTGGCCTGTAGTTCTCTTTCTTAGTTGGATCTTTCTGTGGTTTTGGTATCAGGATAATTGTGGCTTCATAGAATGAGTTGGGTAGTGTTCCTTCTGTTTCTATTTTGTGGAATAATTTGAAGAGTATCGGTATCACGACTTCTTTGAAGGTCTGATAGAATTCTGCACTAAAACCTTCTGGTCCTGTGCTCTTTTTGGATGGAAGACTGTCTATGACCCCTTCTATTTCTTTGGGGGTTATGGGTCTGTTTACACATCTATTTGATCCTGGTTTAATTTTGGTATTTGGTAAATGTCCAGGAAATTGTCCATTTCCTCCAGATTCTCCAGTTGTGTTGAGTATAGGTTTTTGTAGTAGGATCTGATGATTTTTTGAATTTCCTCAGTTTCTGTTGTTATATCTCCCTTTTCATTTCTAATTTTGTTAATTTGAATACTGTCTCTGTGCCCTTTGGTAAGTCTGGCTAGGGGTTTATCTATCTTACTTCCAGAGGATCCAGCCATACCACTCCTGGGAATATACCCAGAAGATTCCCCAGCATGCAATAAGGATACATGCTCCACTATGTTCATAACAGCCTTATTTATAGTAGCCAGAAGCTGGAAAGAACCCAGATGTCCCTCAATGGAGGAATACATACAAAAAATGTGGTATATATACACAATGGAATACTATTCAGCCATTAGAAACAATGAATTCTTGAAATTCTTAGAGAAATGGATGGAGCTGGAGAACATCATCCTAAGTGAGGTAACCCAGTCTCAAAAGAATACCCATGGTATGCAGTCACTGATAAGTGGATATTAGCCTAGAATCTTGGGACACCAAAGACACAATTCACATACCAAATGATGTCTGACAAGAAGAAAGGAATGGACACTAGTGCTGGAAAGGATCAAAGCATCTGTGTAGGGGAATACCAGAACAGGGAAGTGGGAAGGGGTGGATGAGGGAGCAGGGGGAGGGAAAAGGGCATGTGGGACCTTAGGGGGGGTGGGAAAACAAAAAAGGGAAATGAAATGTAAATATAGAATATATCCAATAAAATTTTTTTTGAAAAAAAAAAGAAATTTATGTCCTTGTTGTGTTCCTGTAATAGCATCATGACCAGTGATTTTAAATCCAAATATTGATTTTCTGGTGTGTAGGGGTATCCAGGACTTTCTGTTGTTGGAACATTGGGTTTGGATGCTGCCATATTGCTTTGATTTCTGTTAGTAATGTTCCTATCTTTGCCTTTTGCCATCTGGTTATCTCTGGAGTTATTTGGTCCTGTTGTCACTGGCTGGTGCTTGAAACCCCTGTGAGCCCATAAGGCTATTTCGGCACCACTGGATGACTGGGTTTCCCCTGGCACAGATTGTTTATGTGGTGCCCTCCTCTTGAGTGCTGTTGGAGCCCTGGTGTATCTTGCCCCAAACAATGTTATACTCAGGTTGTCTCTGTGAACTTGGTGCTGCTTGTCAGCTCTGTCAGGGAGTGAAGATGGCGGTGGGGAGTCCCTCCAAGTGCTGACCACCCTGCAGGCACAGGAGTCATGGCTTGCCAGCACACAGACTAACTGCCAATCTGCCCAGGTCATGAGCGCAAGTAGCAGCCTGGTGGTCTGCATCCCCAGAGATCTTAAACTTGGGATATCTCTGTACTTGGGGCCCCACTTCTCCTGTCTGACTGGGAGTAAAGATAGCAGCAAGGGAGCTACTCTGATTGCTGCCCACCCCACAGGGCAGAGGATCCATGCCTGGCTGGCACACAGACGAACCGTGGATCTGCTTTGGTCCTGTGCACAGGTAGCAGCCCAGCAGTCTGCGTCCCCAGAGATCTTAAACTTGGGATATCTCCGTACCTGGGGCCCTGCTTGTCCTGTCTGACCAGGAGTGAAGATCGAAGCCTAGGCTCTTGTACATGGGAGATCTTTCAGTCTTTCTCATTTATTTATTTATTTATTTATTTATTTATTTATTTATTTTACATTTTATTACTCTCATTTTTTTCATTCCAGTTGTTACTTCCCCCCAGGTACAACATTCCAGAATTCTCCTTACCATTTCTCTTACCCCCTGTCTCCAATAGCATGTCTCAACCCTCGAACACACAGCTCAACGTACTAGAAAAAAATCTTCAATAAAATCATTAAAAAAATCCTTCTCCAACTTAAAAATATGATCTCCATAAATATGCAAGAAGCTTATAGATTCCCAAATAATTTAGACCAAAAAGTAAAATTTTCTTGTCACACAGCAATCAAAACACTAAATGTGAGAGCTGATTCTGTGCCACAGTTCTCCATACCCAAATACTGCATCGATAGAGAGGGTCTCACAGGGGTGCTGAGATGCCTATGACTACAGATAAGATTACCACTTCTGCTCAAAGGGAGCCCTGCAGAGCACTCAGGACAACACAACTGAGGAGCATCCTGGGACATGATCATTCCATTCTCTGCCTGCACCCAGAGCTGATCCTCTGCCACAGTGCTCCATATCCAAATACCGCGAGGAGAGAGCTGATCTCCCAAGAGTACCATCCCACCTGTAAGCACAGGTAAGACCTTGACTTCTGCTCAAATTCCAGTCCCAAGATTGACCCACCCAGAGCCCTCAGGACACAGGAACCAAGGGAAAGCTGGAGACAGGATACTTTTGGATTCTGTCTGCACCTTGTAGCTGACCATGTGACACAACTCTCCATACCAAAATTCCTCCAGGAGAAAACTCGTCTCCCAGGAGTACTGACACACAGGCTTGCAGGAAAGACAAGCCTCAGTCTGAGACAGATCAGCTAACACCAGAGATAATCAGATAGCAAGACACAAGGTCAAGAATATAAGCAATGGACACCAAGGCAAAGTTGTATCATCAAAAATTTAAAATCATATCTCATGATGATGATACAGGACTTTAAAAGGTGCATAAATTACTCCCTTAAAGAAATACAGAAGAACCAGCCAGAATCCCTTAAAGAGGAAACACAAAAATCCATTAAAGATGTTCAGACAACAAAACCATCCAGGATGTAAAAATGGACATAGAGACAATAAAAAAGTCATAAAAGGAGACAACCCTGGAGATAGGAAACCTAGGAAGGAGATCAGAAGTCATAGATGCAAACATCACCAACAGAAATCATGAAACAGAAGAAAGGTGTAGACGATGCCATAGAAAACATTAACCCAAAAGTCAAAGAAAATGAAAAATGCCAAAAGTTCTTAACTAAAATTATACAGGAAATCCAGGAGACAACAAGAAGACAAAATCTAAGAATAATAGGTATAGAAGAGAGCAAAGATTCCCAACTTAAAGTGCCAGTCGATATCTTCAACAAAATTACAGAAGAAAACTTCCCTAAACTAAAGAAAGGGAAGCCCATGAACATACAAGAAGCCTACAGAAACCCAAATAGCCTTGACTAGAAAAGAGATTCCTCCTCTCACATAATAATCAAAGCACCAAATGCACAATGCAAAGAAAGAATATTTAAAGCAGTAATGGAAAACAGTCAAGTAACATATATAGGCAGGCCTATCAGAATTATACCAAACTTCACATCAGAAACTATGAAAGGCAGAAGATCCTGGACAGATGCCATGCAGACCCTAACAGAACACAAATGCCAGTCCAGACTGCTATATGCAGCAAAACTCTCAGTTACAATAAACGGAGAAACAAGACATCCCATGACAAAAACAAATTTACACAATATCCTTTCACAAATTCAGCCCTACAAAGTATAATAAATGGAAAATGCCAACACAAGGAGGGAAACTTTACCTTAGGAAAAAAAACAATAAAATAATTATCTTTCAAAAAACCCAAAAGAAGATAACCATGCAAACATAAAATAGCATCAAAAATAATAGGAAGCAATAATCACTATTCCTTAATATCTCTTAACATCAATGGCCATTAAAAATACAGACTAATAGACTGGATGTGCAAACAGGACCCAGCATTTTGCTACATACAGGAAATGCACAACAGTGACAAAGACAGGTACTACCTCAGAGTAAAGGGTTGGAAAATAATTTCCAAGCAAATGGTCCCAAGAAACAAGCTGAAGTAGATATTCTAATATCTAATAAAATGGACTTTCAACCAAAAGTTATCAAAAAAGATAAGGAAGGACACTACACCCTCATCAATGGAAAAGTCTACCATGAACAACTCTCAATTCTCAACATCTATGCTGCAAATGCAAAGAAACCCACATTCATAAAAGAAACTTTACCAAAGCTTAAAGCACACATTGCATCTCACAATAATAGTGGGAGAATTAAACACCCCAGTCTTAGAAATGAACTGATCTTGGAAATGGGAACTAAATAGGGACACAGTAAAACTAACATAACTTATGAGCCAAATATATCTATCAGATATTTGTAGAATATCTCATCCTAATGCAAAAGAATATACGTTATTCTCAGCACCTCATGATGCCTTCTCTAAATTTGACCACATGATCAGTCACAAAACAGGCCTCAATAGATACAAGAAGTTTGAAGATAATCCCACACATCCTATCACATTACCAAAAACTTTTTATACTTTTATGGAAATGAAGGCACAACATACCCAAACCTTTGGCACAAAATGAAAGTAGTGCTAAGAAGAAGACTCATAGCTTTGAGTATTTGTAATTTGCACACACACACACACACACAAAAACATGGCGATTTTAGGCCACTCATTCACTAATGTCTTTTCATTTACACTGATCAGTAGGGCCCAGCCTTAGTGGACATGTATTGAGGGTGCATTGCAGACCCAAAAATGACACCGAGATTTGAAACAATGAATAGCTATAGTAAAATTTATCAGTCCATTTATCAGTGATAAATGCCAGGCAATCTTGAAGCTCATTTCTCTCACTGTACATCAGGTGAGTCGTCAGATTCTCCAATTTCTTTTCCTATTTCTTGATAACAATTTTTGGGGGAAGAGGTTTATGGAAACCCCAGCCTCTGTATCTAGAGGAACACAAGTAAACTTCCAAAGTGGGAAGCCATAGAGAATGCATAGATCAGGCTGATGACCAAACAGACAGAGAAGATACCTGGAATCCAGTGAGACACCAAAGACTTTGGCACAGGCTTGAAAGGCCTGCTCTGTGGATCTCAGCTCTCCCATCATCCTATAGAGATTTGGGTATCTAAGTGGCCGGGTGTTTTGGCCACCTACCTACACCTTGTTATAATGTCCAAAGATATGGTCTCTCCAGGATTGCTAACAACTTCAGAGGATGCATCTTGGCTTCAGAGCTCCCAGTCATGAAGATACAAAAACCAGGAAAAATGGCACTGTCCCCAAGCACCCATATGCAGTGTTCATAACCAGATATCCTACCATGAGTTCTAGGCTCTTGACTGTGGATTAAATAGTCATGTATGGCAAACCCTCATCAGACAACTGAAAAATTCATCCAACTAAAAGACCAAAACAAACCTAAGCTGGAAAAAGTATCTAGTGTCTGGTTCTGACAGAGCTTTGGATGCATTAGAGATATGTCTGAGACCCAACCTTCTGATTGAAGAAGCTTAGGGGCTCATGCTCAGGGAGATGTTTGTCAGAAAAGGTCTGGGTATGCAAGGTATCATAAGAATATTTTACTCTGAGTTAATATAATCTGATAGACACTGTGCCTAGAAAAACAACCTGGGTGTAAACTGTTGAACTGATGATATAAACTATGCAATATCATTTTCTCCCTGACTCTTTATGGTCTCCTTTTGTCCCCAGGTTATACCCTCAAGCCAAAAAAGAGGAAAATATAAAAATTCAAAATACAGTATCTTTGGACTAGCCAGCTCCTCTCTTTTGGGATGGAAAAACAAATGTAATAGAATTCTCACCTTTCAAGAATTATGATAAGCAGGAAAGTTCATTAGCTTCACAGTGGCACCATTTCCTATTACCCATTACTGTGAAGCCAGGCTCAAGTGTCCCTACTCCAGGAATTTTTAACATCACTGATGCATGACTCATGGTGCCTTTCCCAGGACCATATCTTCCTTGCTGGTTTAGAGTGAGATGGTAAGCCAGCTCCCTTTGGCCTCTCTCTCATTTCTCTAAGCTCTCCATTCTCACTCTCAAGTAGACTCCTCCTCCATCTTACAGACATAAATATGGGTGAATACTCTAGGGACTAATTGAAAGTCCTAAGTGGTGTTGTGGGTGTTGTGACATCACTGGTGACATCACAGGAGATGCCTCGAGCTCTCCAGGATACACTAGAATATTCAGACAAGGAATTTTTCATGTCATGGGGAACACGCTTTGCCTTCCTCTTAATGCTCTCCCTCTATTGAACAGAAGCTGAGTAGCCAATCCTGGGAGACTCTCCTGGGACACAAATGTTGATCACCTCCCTTTCAAAAGCCAGAGGTCTCAGCCACGAACTCTTTGCAGTATCTGCACAATGGGAAAGTGGTGTGCTTCATTTTCAAACGTGTTAACTGTGGAGAATTGGTACAGGATGGAGAGAAGAGCCAGTCCATCAAGTTGGTAGCAGAAGTCTTGAGATGTCTAATTTCTTCCTAGACTTTGTCCACATAAACTTGTTAGAAGGCAGTTCCAGGGACACTTTCAGTATGTGGAGATTCAGGACTGGAGGGTCGTTCTCAGGACAGTCTTGCTTAGAGATGAGGCCTACGGACAAAGATCAAGAAAACAAGATGGCTCATATGTGACACTCTGGCCAAGAGATGAAAACAAAGGATATAGTAAAGTCTCTGCATTCCATGCTGTCAATCAGGCTGTGAGATACAGTTGTCCTTAGACACTCGCCACCAGATGTCCATCCACATCTGTCAACAAATGTCAAATTCTGCATGCCACAAACAGCTATTGTCTGTGTCTTAGCCTTAGAAATATATACAGAAATGTTTTAAAATTGAAGGGTTTCATGGAAAATAATATAGATATAATGGTAGGCATATTGAACATTTCTAAACTAATTGAAGTGTTAAGAAGAAATATTTTCTGATAAAATTGTAGATTTTCATGTAAAATATTTCTGAAAAAAATGAAGAAATACATAAAAAAGTGTTAAAATTGAAGATTTTCCTGAAAAATTATACAGATAATATGGAAGACATTAAAAGCATTTCAAAAACAAATGAAGAGGTAAGTAGAAACATTTTCAGATAAAATTGAATATTTACATGGAAAATATTTCTGAATATATTGGAGAAATATATAGAAAAATATAAGAATTTGTTAGTAAATTATAATGGAATTATAGAAAACATATCAAATATATCTTAACTAATTGACCAAGCACATAGAATCATTTTCTGATTAAACTGAAGTTTTTGATGAAAAATATTTCTGATAAAATTGAAGAAATAAACAGTGAAAGTATTAAAATTGAAGATTTTCATGGAAAATGATACCTATAAAATGGTAGACATAAAAAACCATTTGCAAAATAATTAATAGGGAAGTAGAAACATTTTTTGATAAAACAAATTTTACATGGAAGGTATTTTTGACAAAGTAGAAGAAATATATAGGAAGTATTAAAAAAGAAATATTTGTTAGAAAATAATAAAGGTAAAATGTAAGCCCAGATGAATTAACTTTACTAAATGACCAAGCACATAGAAAACAATTCTGATAACATTGAATGTTTTGATGGAAAATGTGTTTGATAAAATTGAACTCTAGAAAAAAGTGTTAAAATAGAAGATTTTCATGGAAAATAATACAGATAAAATGATACACTTAGAAAATATTTCTAAATTAATTAAAAAGTTTAATAGAAATATTTTCTGATAAAGGTGAAGATTTTTGATGGAAAATGTTTCTGATACATTTCAAAAATGTTAGTGAAGATTTTCACAGAAAATAAAAGAGATAAAATGGTTGACATATTCATCATTTCTAAACTAATTAAATTGGCAAGGAGAGACATTTTCTGATATAATTTAAGATATTCATGGAACAAATATCATTGATAAAACTGAGAAAAATACATAGAAAAGGGTTAAAATTGTAGAAGTTATTGGAAAAACTGGTAAAATAGCAAACATACAAAAAATATCTTTACTAATTGACCAAGCACATAGAAAAAAAATAGAATAATATTGAAGGTTTTGATGAAAAATGTTTCTGACAAAATTGAAGAACTATAGAAAAAAGTATTAAAATTGGAGATTTTCATTGGAAAATAATAATGGCAAAATGATAAGCATAGAAAATATTTCTTTATGAGTTGATCAAGCACATATAATATTTTCCAATAAAATTGTAAATTTTGATGGAAAGATCTGAAACAACACACATATATTGTTTTACTCAAGATTAGTTTTGTAAAAATACTGTGATGAATGTCAAGAATCAGTTCAAACTTTATGATGTCCCTCGATTTTATTTGCAACTGTAAGCATGTATTGAGAAAAGACACATGAAGGTAACAGTAAGGAACCCTTTTTATGTCTCACAATTCTCTTAAGTTAAATGAAAGAACTTTTACAGGTGTAAAAATTTATGGCATGTACTAGTGTCTTTTATGTTGTAATGATAAAATATAGTTTATAAGGCAACTTCTGAAAGAGTTTAATTTGGCTTATGATTCTAGAACGATATGGGTTGACTATGAAAGCGGAAACACAGCAAGTGTCTTGCAAGTAGAAGAATTAGCCTGAGGCAGAGAGAGCTTTCAAATTGCATATCCAATGTAAGTATTCATCTAAGTGTTCATTCCTGGATAATATATATACACACAACCAACAGAAATGCACTTAGCATATTTTATTCTCATATATGTACATACTTTCTAAGACATACTTAAACTGAATGACTTGGAAGGAAAGAAGTAGGGAAGGCATTGAGAGAGGACAAGGCATAAAAACATATACTTTTAATCCAGAGGTCAAACAATTTTCAATAAAAACACAGCTTGAGAGGCAGCATACTAGTCAAGAGCACTGAGGTTTGTTAGAGAGAAGACAAGCTTCATTCCCCGAAACTAATTGGTAGCTAATCATGTCCTGTATCTCCAATATCAAGGGATATAATGCTCCTTCTGGCATTTCAGGTAAGGCACACAGATATATGCAGGTAATGCATCCCTGCACATAAAACAAAAATGAAGGTTAAGAGGAATCCTCTAAAGTACTGACTTAGCCCTCAGAGAGGAAGTAGTCAGGACTTGTTAACATCAACTCCTTATGGTCTGGATTTAGGTGCAGATGTGGAAATCCTTGAACCCTGCCTCCTCAGAGGCAGCCTTATTCTAGATTGAATAGCACAGCATAGCTGTTCTTCTGAGATCTCCACCCACAGTACTGTTTTCCTTGATGTTTTCTGTATTTGTGTTATCTGTCTTTACATGTGTGAGAACTGTGACATTAGCACTTGTTTTCAATCTACCTTTTAGATTACACACATGATCTAGAAGACAGATCTCCTTTGTTAGAAGAAGAAAGAATATTTGAGAAAATACAGCACCCTTCTTGTTAGACATATTGGAGAGATCAGGAATTCAAGACTCATACCTCAACATAATGAAAGCAGTTTACTGCAAACCAAAAGCAAACATCAAATTAAATGGAGACATAGTTGAAGCAATTCCACTAAAATCCGAGCCAAGACAAAGTTGCCCACTCTCACATATCTATTCAGTATAGTAACTGAAGTGGTACCTAGAACAATGACACGACAAAAAGATATCAGGGGGATACAAACTGGCAAAGAATAAATAAAGGTATTTCAGATGATATGATAGTATACATAAGTGAATCCAAAAAATCTACCAGAGAACTCCTCCAGCTGAAAAGAATTTCAGCAATGTGGCTGGATATAAAATTAACTCAAATAAATCAATAGCCTTTCTTTATACAAATGACAATTAAAACATCAAATTAAATGGAGACATAGTTGAAACAATTCCACTAAAATCCGAGCCAAGACAAAGTTGCCCACTCTTACATATCTATTCAGTATAGTAACTGAAGTGGTAGCTAGAACAATGACACGACAAAAAGATATCAGGGGTATGACAAGCAGGCTGAGAAAAAAAATTAGGGAAACAACTCTTTTCACAATATCCACAAACAAGACCAAATAACTTGGGGTAAATCAAACCAAAAGAATGAAAGATCTGTATGACAATAACTTCAAGTCTCTCAAGAATGTAATCAAAGTAAATCTCAGAAAATGGAGCAATCTCCCATATGCATGGATTGACAGAATTAACATTGTAAAAATTGTCCATCCTACTAATGGCAATCTAAAGATTCAATCTAATCCCCATCAAAATCCCAACACATTTCTTCACAAACATGGAAATTGCAATTCTCAAATTCATTTGAAAAAAAAAAAACAAACAGAAAAGCAAAAGCTATTCTAAACAATAAAAGAACTTCAGGAGGAATGAGCATCCCTGACCTCAAGTTGTACAACAGAGCAATAGGGATAAAAACTGCATGGGATTGACACAGAGACAGGTTGATCAATGGTATAGAATAGAAAATCCAAAAATAAAACCACATACTTGATCTTTGACAAAGAAGGCAAAAATATACAATGGAAAAAGGCATACATGTTCAATAAATGGTGCTGGTCTAACCAGCAATCTGTACGTAGAAAAAAGAAAATAAACCCATGTTATTTTGGACAAAGCTTAAGCCCAATTGGATCAAGTGCTCCTACATAAAACTGGATACACTTATTCTAATAAAAGAGAAATTGGGAAAGAACCTTGAATTCATTGGCACAGTGGTATATTTCCTAAACAGAACTCCAATGGCTTAGGCACAAAGATCAAGAATTGATAAGTGGGGCCTCATGAAACTGGAAAGCTTCTTTCTGTAAGGCAAAGGACATAGTCAAGAAGACAAATAGGCAACCTACAGATTGGAAAAAAGTCTTCACTATCCCCACATCCTGTAGAGTGCTAATATATAAAATAAATAAAGAATTCAAGAAGCTAACCACCAAGAAGCCAAACAACCATTATCAATAAATGGGTATGGAACCAAACAGATAATTCAGAACATAGGAATCTTAAATGACTGAGAAGCACCTAAGTAAATGTTCAGAAATCTTAGTCATCAGGGAAATCCAAATCAAAATGACCCTGAGATTCCACCTCATACCAATCAGAATGGCTAAGTTCAAAAACTCAGGTGACACACATGTTGGGGAGGATATAGAGGAAGAGGAATTGCAAAAGGATAAAAACACTCTGGAAAACAATTTGGAGGTTCCTCAGAAAATTGGAAATAGATCTACCTGAAAACCCAGCTATACCTTTCTTGAGCATCTACCAATAAGTTGCCCTAACACAGGATCATGTTTTCCACTATGTTCATATTACCCTTATTTGTGATATTCAGAAGCTGTCAACAACCCAAAGTCCTACAACAGATGGATGAATACAGAAAATGTGGTCTATTTACACAATGGAATACTACTCAGCTATTTAAAAGGAGCTATTTAAAATTCATGCATAATGAATTTTGCACGCAAATGAATGCAATTAGAAAATATTGTCCTGAGTCAGGTAACTCAGACCCAAAACCATATGTATGTTATGTACTCACTAATAAGTAGATATTAGGCAAAAAAGTACAAAATTACCAGGATACAGAATTCAAGGAGGCTAACAAACCAAAGGGCCCAATCACACTTGGGAGGGAGAAGAAAACAATCACAGGAGTGGAGGACTTGTGTGGGAATGAAATAGGAAGGGGAAGAGGGAAAACCTGATCAGGTATTGAGGGAATAGAACTGAAGTTCTGAGGGCCAGCAGAATGATTCAAAAGAGGCAACCTCAGGAAGTAGGAGGTAGGGCAGCACTCTGGAATGTACCAGAGACCTGGGGGGTGAGAGACACTTAGATGGAGTCCCTACTGAGAGGAGAGAACTTGTAGAATCCACCTACAGTAGAATGGCAGGGCAACAAGTGGAGGGACGGGATGCCATCCAATAGTCAACAAATCTGACCCACAAATGTACCTGTTTGAAAGAACAGCAGGAACAAAAGTGGAGAGGTGCCTGAGGATGAGGAGGTCCAGTTACAGGCCCAAATTGAGATCCAGCTCTGAGGGAGTTCCCAAGGCCTGACACTATTGCTGAGTCTATGGTGTTAGAAAGAGGGACCTATCATGACTGCACTCTGGAAGACCTAGCAAGCATCTCATAGAGTCAGAAGCAGATATTTGTACCCAACCCAAGAGAGAAGTGGCTGACACCTATGGTTGAATTAAGGAAAAGCTGGAAGAAGCTGAGGAGAGGGCGACACTGTAGGAAGACCAGCAGTCTCATTTATCCTGGATCCCTGGGATCTCTCAAATACTGAGCCACCAACCAGCCAGCATACACCAGCTGATAAGAGACCCCCAATACTAAACAGCAGAGGATTGCTGGGTCTGAAGACAGTTGGTGAAGATGCATCTGATCATCAAGAAACTTTGGGCCCCAGAATGTGGGCAGGTCTGTTGGGGTGGTAGTTGTTTGGGGGACATCCTCTTGGTGATGGGTTGTCGGGGGGTGGGATGTAGAATATGGAACAGTAAGAGGGTGGAACATAAGGGGGTTAAAAACAGGACTATAAAAATAGATAAAAGAATACAATTAAAAAGGAAGGAAAAGAGTGAGTCCACTGCACTCAGCGTGGATATTATGGGGGAAAACATAAGGTAGTTCAAAAAATTACAAATCAAATTCAATGTTCCATCTGTGTCACTCACTGTAATCTAACCAAGTTACATAAATTACCATAACAGACATACATCTGTGTTGTTATGTTGTAATCCAAGACAGTACTGTTCCAAAACAAATACCAACTAGACCTGAATGGAAAATAGAAGATATATAATAATATTAGCAATGAAATTCTCTCTCATAAATGACACCTAAATTCTTTCATTCCTTTGAGAAAATGTATGAAATTCTTCTCAATCATCAATCAGCAATGTTTCATCAAATGTCATTGACTGCCAGGGACTGATTATCAGGCAAGAGATCAGCATTTTAAATCATTGATTGTGCAGTTACTGATATTGAACAGGATGGGGTTTGATTCTGTATTATTCCAGGAATTATTGGATTTAGCAGAATGACATGTTCTCCAGGTAACAAGAATCACAGGAAGTTTGAAGAGATTTTGTAAACATGACTAGCATACAATAGTATATGAACAACAGCATGCTCAACTCCAGACTCAGTGTTGCATGTGATATTTCCCTTCCCTCCAGTAGACAATGGAAGACATAATGTTCTATGATTAAACTCAACTTCTGAATGATATACAACATTTATGACTTTCTAAACTTTTGTCTTACTCTGGAAATTCTGATGAAATCTGTTGTGTATTGATGTTGACACATGGTCTGGTCCAAGGTGTCCAGGAAAAGATTTTCCTTGAGATTTATGCCACACGTGTGAATGAAATCATTGCACCTGAGGATGGATAACAGGATCTCCAAAACATGTTTTCAGAAATGTTTTGATCAAAAGTTTTCAGACCTCAGATGTAGAGCTTGAGGCCAGAATTTTCCTGATGTATCCAGGGAGCATGACATAGGATGAATGGAAGGGAAATGTTGAATATAATTAAGTGGACCTCCAGAGGGCAGTAGATTTAAAATAGACAAATAGGTGTAAATGGTGTGTGTGTGTGTGTGTGTGTGTGTGTGTGTGTGTGTGATTGCCTGCATAGGAAATGGATTTAACAACTGCATCTTAGATCCTAGCAGACATGAAGAATCTTTGTGCTTTTAATATTTTCTTTTTGCTCCTGAAGTTTTCTCTCACCTTGTGTGGTTTGATTGAATCCATTGGCTTTTGGAGGATAAATAGTGAAGATAATGATGGAGATTTGAGAAGTGACTGTGGTTTTTCAATTTTTGCAATAGAGGAACCTGTTGAAGATGACTTTTATACTAAAACTATTGTTTTTAGGTAAGTCATTAACTTAATTTCCTGATTCAATGTCATGAATTATCAATATGTAGCTGTGTACACAAACTGTGGGGTTCTGTCTTGTTCTTCCTCCTGTAACTTTACGAACCACTGACAATAATTACATCAATCATTATTTTAAAACTTTCAAATCTTTCACAGTTTAGCTTATCTTTACTATGCTTTCCTCCTGTGCACAAAGTGGGGTGATGAGAGAGACTGGATTCTTTCAGTTGACTCTGTATGGATATCATATGTCAAAATACCTTTTCATCTGTCTTGAAGTTATAATTCCCACCTTTGGTAAGTGCTCAATTTGAAGAGACTGAATAATTGCCTATATTCAATTGTCTGCCAGCAATTCCTGCATGAGCATTCATCTAAATACCTTCCTAAAAATGTTATCTAATTGTGGTCTCTAAATGTTGGGTATTCATTCATACATTGAAATACTTGTGGATGTTTGGATCTACTCTTTCTGATTATAGGTATAATATTACTTATATGCATGTGAATATACATATATTTTGCTTTTTAATATAATCTTCAAATGAGCCCCACCTTTCATTCTGGAATTGATACTGAATGTGGAAAAAGACTACCAGGCTTCATATTCTGTTACCAGAAGAATCTTTTGTTCCAATCATGAAAATGCCGAGTCACATATTAGGCTTATTATCAGTAACAGAAAGATAATATTTATATTAATTATTGAATAAATCTCATTACAGAAAATATAAGAGGATACATGTACTTCTGGATAAGAAGCTGTTCTCGAACTTTGCTTCTGCTTGGACAGGACAAGAGGCCCCAGGTACCGAGATATCCAGAGTTTAAGATCTCTGGGGACGCAGGCCGCTGGGCTGTGTGTGACCTATACACAGGATCTGTGCAGATCAATGGTTTGTCTGTGTGCCAGCTGGGCATGGGTCCTGTGCCCTGTGGTGTGTTCTACATTCAGAGGGTTCCCCACTGCCATCTTTGCTCTTGGTCAGACAGGACAAGCGGCCCCAGTTACAGAGATATCCAGAATTTAATATATCTGGGGACATAGGCCACCTGGCTGCAAACTGTACACAGGATCTGGACAGATCAGCAATTCGTCTGTGTGCCAACCAGGTGTGGGTCCTGTGCCCTGCGGGGTGGAAAGAATGTAGAGGGGCTCACAGCCGCCATCTTCACTCCCTGACAGAGCAGACAAGCACCATCAGGTCCACAGAGACAACAGAGAATAATATTGCTTGGAGCAAGATACACCAGAGCTCCAACAGCACCCAAGAAGAGGGCACCACATCAGCAATCCGAGCTAGGAGAAACCCAGTTATCCAGTGGTGGGGAAATAGCCTTAAGGGCTCACAGTGGCTTCAAGCACCAGCCAGTGACAACAGGACCAACTAAAGCCAGAGATAACCGGATGGCAAAAGGGAAATGTAGGAACGTTACTAACAGAAACCAAGGCAATATGGCAGCTTCTGAACCCAATTCTCCAACAGCAGTAAGTCCTGGATACCCAAACACACCAGAAAAACAAGCTTTGGATTTAAAATCACTGGTCATGATGCTGTTATAGGAACACAAGAAGACATAAATAAATCTCTTAAAGAAATACAGGAGAAAATGGATCAAAAGTTAAAAACCTTTACAAGGGAAACACAAAAATCATTTAAAGAAATTCAGGAGAATATGAGTCAAAAGGTAGAAGCTAATAAGGAGGAGATGCAAAAATCACTTAAAGAAATATAGGAGAACTTGGGTCAACAGGCAGAAGTCATGAAAGAAGAAACACGAAAATCTCTTAAAGAATTGCAGGAAAACACAAACAAGTTCAAGATCTGAGCAAAACCATCAAGGATCTAAAAACAGAAGTAAAAACAACTAAGAAATCGCAAAGGGAGACAACTTTGAAGATGGAAAACCTTGGGAAGGAATCAGGGGCCATAGATGCAAATATCAACAACAGAATACAAGAGATAGAAGAAAGAATCTCATATGGAGAAGATACCATAGAAACCATGGACTCAACAGTCAAAGAAAATGCAAAACGCAAAAAGTTTGAAATGCAAAACATCAAGGAAATCCAGGATACAATGAGAAAACTAAACCTAAGGATTATAGGTATAGATGAGAGAGAAGATTTACAACTTAAAGGGCCAGCAATTATCTTCAACAAAATTATGGAAGAAAATTTCCCTAACCTAAAGAGAGAGATTCCCATGAATATACAAGAAGCCTACAGAACTCAAAACAGACTGGACCAGAACAGAGTGACCAACCGTCACATAATAATCAAAACCCCAAATATACTAAAGAAAAAAAGAAAGAATATTAAAGGCAGTAAGAGAAAAAGGCAAAGTAACATATAAAGGAAGACCTGTCAGCATTACACCTGACTTCTCACCAGAGACCATGAAAGCTAGACGATCCTGGGCAGATCTCATACAGACACTAAGAGAATACAAATTCCAGCCAAAACTACTATACCCAGCAAAATTCTCAATCACCAAAGATGGAGAAACCAAGATATTCCATGACAAAGCCAAATTTACATGATATTGTTCCACAAACCCAGCCCTACAAAGGATAATAGGGGGAAAACTCCAATACAAGGAGGAAAACTAGACCCTGGAAAAAGCAAGATAGAAACCTTCCCTAATCAAACCCAAAAGAAGATAACCACTCAAATATAAAAAATAACATCAAAAATGACAGCAAGTAATAATTATTATTCCTTAATACCTCTTAACATCAATGGACTCAATCCCCCCCCCAAAAAAAGACATAAATTAATGGACTGGATATGAAAAGAGAACCCAACATTCTGCAGCATACATGAAACACACCTCAATGTCAAAGACAAACACTACCTTAGAGTAAAAGGCTGGAAGACAATTTTACAAGCAAATGGTCTCAGGAAACAAGCCAGAGTAGCCATTCTAATATCAGATAAAATTGGTTTTCAACCTAAAGTTATCAAAAGAGAAATGGAAAGACACTTCTTGCTGGTCAAAGGAAAAATCCACCAAGAAGAACTCTCAATTCTGAACATTTATGCTCCAAATGCAAGGGCACCTTCATTTGTAATAGAAACTTTAATAAAGCTCAAAGCACACATTGCACCTAACACAATAATTGTGGGGGACCTCAACACTCCACTATCCTCAATGAACCAATCAGGAAAACAGGAACTAAACAGGGACACAGTGAAACTTATTGAAGCTTTGGACCAATTGGACTTAAGATATATATATATATATATATATATATATATATATATATATATATATATGGAACATTTCATCCTAAAGCAAAAGACTATACTTTTCTCAGCACCTCATGGTACCTTCTCCAAAATTGACCATAAAATTGGTCACAAGACAGACCTCAACAAATATAAGAAGATTGAACTAATCCCATGCCTCTTGTTGGATCACCATGGAGTAAGAGTGGTCTTCAATAGCAATAAAAACAACAGAAAGTCCACATACACATGGAGGCTGAACAATATTCTACTCAATGATACCTTAGTCAAGGAAGAAATAAAGAAAGAAATCAAAGACGTTTTAGAATTTAATGAAAATGAAGGCACAACATACCCAAATCATTAGGACACAATGAAAGAAAGAGAATTGATCTACTCTCATCTCCTTGTACTAAGCTCAACTCCAAGTGGATCAAGGACCTTCACATAAAACCAGACACACTGAAACAAATAGAAAAGAAACTGCGTAAGACCCTTGAGGACATTGGCTCAGGGGGAAAGTTCCTGAACAGAACACCAATTGCTTATGCTCTAAGATCAAGAATAGACAAATGGGACCTCATAAAATTATAAAGTTTCTGTAAGGCAAAAGACACTGTCAAAAGGACAAATCGGCAACCAACAAATTGGGAAAAGATCTTCACCAACCCTATATCTGACAGAGGGCTAATATCCAATGTATACAAAGAACTCAAGAAGTTAGACCCCAGAAAACCAAATGACCTATCAAAAATGGGGTACAGAGCTAAACAAAGACTTTTCACCTGACGAAATTCGTATGGCTGAGAAGCACTTTAAGAAATGTTCAGCATCATTAGTCGTTAGGGAAATGCAAATCAAAACAACCCTGAGATTTCACCTCACACCAGTCAGAATGGCTAAGATTAAAAACTCAGGAAACAGCAGGTGTTGGAGAGGATGTGGAGAAAAAGGAACACTCCTCCACTGCTGGTGGGATTGCAAGCTGGTACAACCACTCTGGAAATCAGTCTGGCAGTTCTTCAGAAAACTGGACACGATACTTCTGGAGGACCCAGGCATACCACTCCTGGGCATATACCCAGAAGATTCCTCAGCATCCAATAAGGATACATGGTCCACTATGTTCATAGCAGCCTTATTTATAATAGCCAGAAGCTGGAAAGAACCCAGATGTCCCTCAATGGAGGAATGGATACAAAAAATGTGGTATATATACACAATGGAATACTATTCAGCCATTAGAAACAATGAATTCATGAAATTCTTAGAGAAATGGATGGATCTGGAGAACATCATCCTAAGTGAGGTAACCCAGTCTCAAAAGAATACCCATGGTATGCACTCACAGATAAGTGGATATTAGCCTAGAATCTTGGAACACAAAAGACACAATCCACATACCAAATGATGTCCGAGAAGAAGAAAGGAGTGGACTCTGGATCTGGAAAGGCCAATGCATCAGTGTAGAATACCAGAACAGTGAAGTGGGAAGAGGAGATTGGGGGAACAGGGGGAGGGAAAAGGGCATATGGGACCTTTGGGGGGCGGGGAACAAGGAAATGGGAAATTAAATGTAAATAAAAAATATATCCAATAAAAAATAAAAAAAGAATATAATCAATAAAAAATTGGGAAAAAATTACAAAGTTTCTGTAAGGCAAAGGACACTGTCAGAAAGCCAAAACAGCAACAAACTAATTGGGAAAAGATCTTCACCAACCCCACATCCGACAGAGGGCTAATATCCAATATATACAAAGAACTCAAGAAGTTAAAGCCCAGCCAGGCAGTGGTGGTGCACACCATTAATCCCAGCACTTGGGAGGCAGAGGCAGGCGGGTTTCTGAGTTCGAGGCCAGCCTGGTCTACAGAGTGAGTTCCAGGGCAGCCAAGGCTACACAGAGAAATCCTGTCTCAAAAAAAAAAGAGGAGGAGGAGGAGGAGGAGGAGGAGGAGGAGGAGGAGGAGGAGGAGGAAGTGAGTTTCTGAGTTTGAGGCCAGCCTGGTCTACATAGTGAGCTCCAGGACAGCCAGAGCTACAGCTACACAGAGAAACCCTGTCTCGAAAAACAAAAACAAAAAACAAACAAACAAACAAACAAAAAACCAAACAACCTCAGGAGACAGCAGGTGCTGGCGAGGATGTGGAGAAAGAGGAACACTCCTCCACTGTTGGTGGGATTGCAAGATGGTACAACCACTCTTGAAATCAGTTTGGTGGTTCCTCAGAAAATTGGGCATGACCCTTATGGAGGACCCTGTTATACCACTCCTGGGCATATACCCAGAAGATTGCCCTACAGGCAACAAGGACACATGCTCCACTATGTTCATGGCAGTCTTATTTATAATAGCCAGAAGCTGGAAAGAACCCAGATGTCCCTCAATGAACTGTAACTGTAAACAATCCATTTTCTCTAAAATCAATACCAAGTGCATTAATTTCATCTTACATAGTTTGGCTGCCATTCCTTACATATGAATGAATGCTGCCATTCCTTACATATGAATGAATGAATACAAATTTTAATACCTCATTATTTTAAATTCTATCTTTTATACATCTGGTTTTTAGGCCAGGGATTACATAAATTATTTTCCCAATTTAGAGGTATCTTTAGTGACTTGTTTCACTGGGGTTGTTCATACCATGTGTTGTTTAAAATTACTCAAACCCTGAGTTACCAGATTTAAGCCAACATTTTGTTATCAATGTTACAAATATTTAACATACTAAGTAATGTACAAGCCAATAATCTATAACAAATACATGAAGAACATATTTAGATATTAAACTAGCACAAAGTGGCCACATATTTACTTATTTAGACTAGTCAAAATTTTCTTAATTTTCCTAGCTGTAATTTCAAGGTAGGAGCACCTTGTCACCTGTTGATCACAATAATCTCAATCACAGAGATTTTCTAGGAGAAGCAACCATCAGGTTCATTACTATAGAAGCTGAGCAGAGAGTTGTTCAATTTCACAAAGTGTATTGGCTTTCTTTGTTTCTACTCTCTTTGAAGTACAGCTTCAATCCATGGTGGTCTGATAAGATCCAAGGTGTTATTTTAATTTTCTTTTGTGACTTTATAACCAGATTTGGAGAAGGGATCATGGTTTACTGAGGGTAGGCTATATTCTTTTGTATTTTGGTGAAATAGTGTATAGATGTCTATTAGGTACAATTTATTCATAATTTCTGATAGTTTCATTTTGACTCTCATTAGTTTATGTCTGGATGACATAATTTGGGAGAGTGAGGTCTTCAAGTCTCCCACTAAATGTATGGGTTCAATGTGCTACTTAACCTTTAGGAATGTTTCTTTTACAAATATGGGTGTCCTTGTGTTTGGGACACAGATGTTTAAAGTTGAGATATTATCTTCGTAGATCTTTCTTTTGAGAAGTACAAAGTGTCCTTTCTTCCCTAAGAGTTTTATTAATTTTGGTTGAAAGTTTCATTTTAGATATTAAAATGACTACTAAAGTTTGTTTCTAGGGTTTGTTTGCTTGGAAAACTATGCTTCAGCCTTTACTCTGAGAAAATGCCTATTGCTATTTTGAGGTGTGTTTCTTGTATGCACCAGAATGATACATCTTGTTTTTAACATGCATTCTGTTAGTCTCTGTCTTTTTCTTTGGGAATTGAGTCCATTGATATTGAGAGATATTAATGATCAGATGTTTTGATTTTGATTTTGATTTATTTTGATTTTTTTGGTGGAGTTTGTGTTGGTGATATGTGTGTGCGTTCCTCTTTTTGAATGTATAGACTTACTTATTTTTTGCCTGTTTGTGGATGTATTTATCCTTCTTGGTTTGGAGTTTGCTTTCAGTATTTTCTATAGAGCTGTCTGTGTATAGATCTTGAAATATCTTGTTTTCTGCCTGTAGGGTGGTAACTGAGAAATTTTGGGGGGGTGCAGTATTTGGGGGGATGTAGACATTGCAAGATATCTGACCTGTCTCTCCTAGATTTTAGAATATGTATTGTGATGTTGGCTGTAATTCTGATAGATCTGTCTATCAGATCTATAATAGCTTGTTTGTTACAGGACCATTTCCGTTACCACTTTTTATATTCTTTCTTTGTTTTGTAGATTTTGTATTTTTCTTATTATGTTCCCTGAATGTTTTCTTTTCTTTTTCCCGTCTATTTGGTTTTCAATAAATTTCTTTTGTTTTTATGGGCATCAATTTCTTTAAGTTAGGAGAATATTCTTCTCTGATTTTATTGAGAATATTATCTGAGCCTTGGAACTGGGACTCTTCAATGTCTTCTATTTCTGTTTTTCTTGTCTTAGGTCTTTTCATGGCATCCCAGAATTCATGTATAGATTTGGTCAGGAGTCTTTCAGATTTACCATTTTTTAAACCAAAGAATCAACTTCTAATGTTGTATCTTCTACACCTCAGATTCTCTCTTTCATCTACTGTATTCTGTTGGTGAAGTTTGCCTCTGTTGTTTCTGTTCTACTCCCTAGGTTTTCCTTCTCCAGGATTTCAACATTCAGATCCTGAAGAGCTTTATTCACTTACTTCACCTGTTTTATTTCATTTTTATGTAAGTCTTTAAGGGGTTTGTTTACTCTTTAAATTCTTCTATCTTTTTTGGTTATTATTCCCTGTATTTCTTTAAGAGAATTATTCATTTCCTATTTAAAGGCCACTATCGTCTTTACCAGATTGGATTATAGTCATTTTTTTAAATTTATATTTCAGGCTATCCCAGGCTTGTGGTATCGGTGAAGGCCTTCTTTGGAGGTATTATGTATCCAAGTCTTTTGCTGATTGTGTTGCTTCGAGGGTATCCTGTAAATTTGAGTTCATAAAAGTTCTTATTGTAGTTGGTATTGGGAGGGCATGCATCTTGTTGATCCTGGTGTGGCAGTCATCTCGTGGATATTCTTAGTTTGTCTTTTTTCAGACCTCCAGTTATTTATGTTTCAGATGAAAGTGCGTGGAAAGGTGGCAGGAAAATGGAGATCTTCCTGGGCTATCAGACTGCTGAATGAACCTTGGCTTGGTGCAGGGGGCTCCGAGATCAGGGAAGATGTGTGGGGCAAGAGAAGCTTACCTGTGTGCATCTGGAGTCTGATGAATGTGCAGAAGAGATTTGTGATTTCTTTGTTTTCTTCAGGTTTTCTTTCTTTCTTTTTATTTTCTATATTCTTTGTTTACATTCTAATTGATATCCCCTTTCCCGGTTCCCCCCTCCCCATATGTCCCATAAGCCCTTTTCCCTCTGCCCATTCCTGAATCACCCTCCACCCATTTCTCTGTCCTGGTAATCCCCTACAATGCTGGATCAAGCCATTTCAGGACCAGGGTCCTCTCCTTCCTTCTTCTTGGGAATCATTTGACATGATAGGTGTGTCTTGAGTATTCAGAAATTCTGGGTTAATTAATATCCACTTATCAGTGATTGCATTCCATGTGTATTCTTTTGTGATTGGGTTACCTCATTTAGTATGATATTTTCCAGTTCCAAACACTTGCGTAAAAATTTCATAAATTCATTGTTTTTTAATTGCTGAGTAGTACTCCATTGTGCAAATATAACACATTTTCTGTATCTATTCCTCCATTGAGGGACATCTGGGTTCTTTCCAGCTTCTGGCCATTATGAATAAGGCTGCTATGAACATAGTGGAGCATGTGTCCTTGTTGCATGTTGGGGAATGCTCTGGGTATATGCCCAGGAGTGATATAGCAGGGTCCTCCATAAGAGTCATGCCCAATTTTCTGAGGAACCGCCAAACTGATTTCCAGAGTGGTTGTACCATCTTGCAATCCCACCAGCAGTGGAGGAGTGTTCCTCTTTCTCCACATCCTTGCCAACACCTGCTGTCTCCTGAGTTTTTAACCTTAGCCATTCTGACTGGAGTGAGGTGAAATCTCAGGGTTGTTTTGATTTGCATTTCCCTAATGACTAATGATGTTGAACATTTCTTAAGGTGCTTCTCAGCCATCCAAATTTCTTCAGACGAAAATTCTTTGGTTAGCTCTGTACACCATTATTAATAGGGTTATTTGGTTCTCTGGGGTCTAACTTCTAGAGTTCTTTGTATATATTGGATATTAGCCCTGTGTCAGATGTGGGGTTGGTGAAGATATTTTCCCAATTTGTTGGTTGCCATTTTGTTCTTTTGACGGTGTCCTTTGCCTTACAGAACCTTTGTAATTTTATGAGGTCCCATTTGTCAATTCTTAATCTCAGAGCATAAGCTATTGGTGTTCTGTTCAGGAACTTTCCCCCTGTTCCCATGTCCTCGAGGATCTTCCTCAGTTTCTTTTCTATTAATTTTAGTGTGTCTGGTTTTATGTGGAGGTCCTTGATCCACTTGGAGTTGAGCTTAGTACAAGGAGAAAAGAGTGGATCAATTTGCATTCTTCTGCATGCTGACCTCCAATTGAACCAGCACCATTTGTTGAAAAGGCTATCTTTTTCCCACTGGATCTTTTCCGATCCTTTTTCTAAGACGAAGTGACCATAGGTGTGTGGGTTCATTTCTGAGTCTTCAATCCTATTCCACTGATCCACTTGCCTATAACTGTACCAATACCATGCAGTTTTTAACACTATTGCTATGTAGTATTGCTTGACGTCTGGGATACTGATTCCCACAGAAGTTCTTTTACTGTAGAGAATAGTTTTACCTATCCTGAGTTTTTTGTTATTCCACATGAATTTGATAATTTCTCTTTCTAACTCTATGAAGAACTGAGTTGGGATTTTGATGGGGATTGTATTGAATCTGTAGATTGCTTTTAGTAAGATGGCCATTTTTACTATATTAATCCTGCCAATCCATGAGCATGGAAGATTTTTCCATTTTCTGAGGTCTTCTTCAATTTCCTTCTTCAGAGACCTGAAGTTCTTGTCATACAGATCTTTGATTTGTTTGGTTAGAGTCACACCAAGATACTTTATATTGTTTGTGGCTACTGTGAAGGGTGTCATTTCCCTAACTTCTTTCTCAGCCTGCTTATCCTTGGAGTATAGGAAGGCTACTGATTTGCTTTAGTTGATTTTATAAGCAGCCACTTTGCTGAAGTTGTGTATCAGCTGTAGGAGTTCTCTGGTGGAGTTTTTTGGGTCACTTAAGTATAATATCATATCATCTGCAAATAGTTATAGTTTGACTTCTTCCTTTCCAATCTGTATCACTTTGACCTCCTTATGCTTTCGAATTGCTCTAGCTAGAACTTCAAGTATTATATTGAAAAGACACAGAGAGAGGGGGGAGCCTTGTCTAGTCCCTGATTTTAGTGGGATTGCTTCGAGTTTCTCTCTATTGAGTTGATGTTGGCTATCAGTCTGCTGTATATTGCTTTTACTATCTTTAGGTATGGGCCTTGAATTCCTGTTCTTTCCAAGACGTTTAGCATGAAAGGATGCTGAATTTTGTCAAATGCGTTTTCAACATCTTATGAAATGACCATGTGATTTTTTTCTTTGAGTTTGTTTATGTAGTGGATTACATTGTTAGATTTCCATACATTGAACCATCCCTGAATCCCTGGGATGAAGCCTACTTGATCATGGTGGATGATCATTTTGATGTGTTCTTGGATTTGGTTTGCAAGAATTTTATTTATAATTTTTGCATTGATATTCATAAGGGATTGGCCTGAAGTTCTCCTTCTTTGTTGGATCTTTGTGTGGTCTTGGTATCAGCATAACTGTGGCTTCGTGGAACAAGTTGGGTAGGGTTCCTTCTTTTTCTATTTTGTGGAATAGTTTGAAGAGTATTGGTGTTAGATCTTTGAATATCTGATAGAATTCTGCAGTACAACCATCTGGTCCCATGATTTCTTTGTTTGGAAGACTTTCTATGACCCCTTCCATTTCTTCAGGGATTATGGGACTGTATAGATGATCTATTTGATCATGATTTAATTTTGATATTTGGTAACTGTCTAGAAAAATTGTCCATTTCCACCAGATTCTCCAGTTGTGTTGAAGTATAGGCTTTTGTAGTAGGATCTGATGTTTATTTTTTTTAACTTTCCTCAGTTTCTGTCGTTATATCTCCATTTTCATTTCTAATTTTATTAATTTTGATATGGCCTCTTGCCCTTCGGTTAGTCAGGCTAAGGGTTTATCTATCTTGTTGATTTTTCTCAAAGAACCAGCTCCTGGTTTTGTTGATTCTTTGTATGGTTCTTTTTGTTTCAACTTGATTGATTTCAGCCCTGAGTTTGATGATTTCCTGACTTCTAATCCTCCTGGGTGAATTAGCTTCTTTTTGTTCCAGAGTTTTTAGGTGTGCCATTAAGTTGCTAGTATATGCTCTCTCCTGTTTCTTTTTGGAGGCACTCAGAGCTATGAGATTTCCTCTAAGCACTGCGTTCTTTGTGTCCCGTAAATTTGGGTATGTTGTGCCTTCATTTTCATTAAATTCTAAAAATTCTTTGATTTCTTTCCTTATTCCTTCCTTGACCAAGGTATCATTGAGTAGAGAATTGTTCAGTTTCCATGTGTATGTGGCCATTCTGTTGTTTTTGTTGCTACTGAAGACCACTTTTACTCCATATTGGTCTGATAGAAGGCATGGAATTCATTCCATCTTCTTATATTTGTTGAGGTCTGTCTTGTGATATATTATGGAGAAGGTACCATGGGGTGCTGAGAATAAGGTATATTCTTTTGCTTTAGGATGAAATGTTTATATATATTTGTATATTCCAATTGGTTCAGAGATTCAATTAGTTTTACTGTGTCGCTGTTTAGTTTCTGTATTCCTGATCAGTCCATTGAGGAGAGTAGAGTGTTGAAATCACCCACAATTATTGTGTTAGGTGCAATGTTTGTTTTGAGCTTTAGTAAAGTTTCTTTTACTAATGAGGGAGCCCTTGCATTTGGAGCACAGATGTTCAGAATGGAGAGTTCTTCTTGGTGGATTTTTCCTTTGACCAGCAAGAAGTGTCCTTCTGTGTCTCTTTTGATGATATTAGGTTGAAAGTCAATTTTATCTGATATTAGAATGGCTTCTCTGGCTTGTTTCCAGAGACCATTTGCTTATAAAATTGTATTCCAGACTTTTACTGTAAGTTAGTGTATGTCTTTGATACTGAGATGTGTTTCCTGTATGCAGCAGAATGTAGGGTCTTGTTTATGTATCCAGTCTTTTAAGTCTATGTCTTTTTCTTGTGGAATTGAGTCCATTGATGTTAAGAAATATTAAGGAATAGTGATTATTACTTCCTGTCATTTTTGATGTTGTTTTTTGTATTTGGATATCTTCTTTTGGGTTTGATGAAAGAAGGTTACTATCCTGCTTTTCCCAGGGTGTAGTTTCCCTCCTTGTATTGGTGTTTTCCCCCTAATATCCTTTGTAGGGCTGGGTTTGTGGAAAGATATTGTGTATATTTTGTTTTGACATGGAATATCTTGGTGTCTCCATCTATGGTATTTCAGAGTTTTGCTGGGTGTATTAGCCTGGGCTGGCATTTGTGTTCTCTTAGAGTCTGCATGAGATCTGCCCAGGATCTTCTGGCTTTCATTGTCTCTGGTGAGAACTCTGGTGTAATGCTGATAGGTTTTCCTTGATATGTTACTTGGCCTTTTTCTCTTCCTGCCTTTAATATTCTTTCGTTCTTTAGTACATTTTGGGTTTTGATTATTATGTAACAGAGGTATTTTTGTTCTGGTCCAGTCTGTTTGAGGTTCTGTAGGCTTCTTGTATATTCATACGCATCTCTCTCTTTAGCTTGGGGAAGTTTTCTTCCATAATTTTGTTGAAGATATTTGCTGGCCCTTTAAGTTGTAAATCTTCACTCTCATCTATACCTATAACCCTTTGGTTTGGTCTTCTCATTGTGTCCTGGATTTCCTGGATGCTTTGGATTACAAGCTTTTTGCATTTTGCCTTTTCTTTGATTGTTGAGTCCGTGGTTTCTATGGTACCTTCAGCATCTGAGATTCTTTCTTCTATCTCTTGTATTCTGTTGCTGATATTTGCATCTATGACCCCTGATTTTTTCCCAAGGTTTTCTATCTCCAAAGTTGTCTCCCTTTGTGATTTCTTAGTTGTTTCTATTTCTGTTTTTAGATCCTAGATGGTTTTTGCTCATTTCCTTCACTTGTTTGTGTTTTCCTGTAATTCTTTAAGAGATTTTTGTATTTCCTCTTTCATGACTTCTGCCTGTTGACCCAAGTTCTCTTGCATTTCTTTAAGTGATTTTTGCATTTCCTCCTTATTGGCTTCTATCTTTTGACCCATATTCTCCTGAATTTCTTTAATGATGTTTGTGTTTCCCTTATAAGGGCTTCTAACTTTTCTTCCATTTTCTTCTGTATATCTTTAAGAGATTTATGTATGTCCTACTTGTGTTCCTCTAACTGCATCATGACCAGTGATTATAAATCTAGATCTTGTTTTTCTGGTGTGTTGGGGTATCCAGGACTTGCTGTTCTTGGAGAATTGGGTTCAGATGCTGCCATATTGCCTTGATTTCTCTTAGTAACATTCCTATGTTTGCCTTTTGCCATCTGATTATCTCTGACATTATTTGGTCCTGTTGTCACTGGCTGGTGCTTGAACCTCCTGTGAGCCTGTTAGGCTATTGCCATACCACTGGATGACTGGGTTTCCCCTGGCATACATTGTTGATGTACTGTCCTCCTCTTGGGTGCCATTGCAGCCCTAGTGTGTCTTGCCTCAAGCAATGTTATACTCAAGTTGTCTCTGTGACAATGTTATGCACGGTGCTGTCCATCTGCTCCATCAGGGAGCAAAGAATGTGGTTGGGAGCCCCTCCAAGTGCCAACCACCCAGCAGGGCACAGGACCTGGGTGCAGGTAGCAGCCAGGTGTTCTGCCTCCCCAGAGATCTTAAACTCACTCTGGTGTCTCAGTACCTGGAGCTGCCTGTGCTGTGCAACCTGGAGTGAAGATGGAGGCCACTATTTTTTTAAATGCAACTTTTAAATTTTTTATTGGATAAATTCTATATTTACATTTCATTTCCCTTTTACTGGTTTCTCGCCTCCCAAAGGTCCCACATGCCCTTTTCCCTCCCCCTGTTCCCCTATCCACCCCTTCCCACTTCCGTGTTCTGGTATTCCCCTACACTGATGCTTTGATCCTTTACAGCACCAGTGCCCACTCCTTTCTTCTTGTCAGACATCATTTTGTATGTGGATTGTGTCTTCGGTGTCCCAAGATTCTAGGCTAATATCCACTTATCAGTGAGTGCATACCATGGGTATTCTTTTGAGACTGGGTTACCTCACTTAGTATGATGTTCTCCAGGTCCATCCATTTCTCTAAGAATTTCATGAATGGCTGAATAGTACTCCATTGTGTATATATACCACAATTTTGTATCCATTCCTCCATGGAGGGGCATCTGGGTTCTTTCCAGCTTCTGGCTATTATAAATAAGGCTGTTATGAACATAGTGGAGCATGTATCCTTATTGCATGCTGAGGAATCTTCTGGGTATATGCTCAGGAGTGGTATGACTGCGTCCTCTGGAAGTATCATGTCCAGCTTTCTGAGGAACCACCAGACTGATTTCCAGAGTAGTTGTACCAGCTTGCAATCCCACCAGCAGTGGAGGAGTGTTCTTCTTTCTCCACACACTCGCCAGCATCTGATGCCTCCTGATTTTTTAATCTTAGCCATTCTGACTGGTGTGAGGTGAAATCTCAGTGTTGTTTTGATTTGCATTTCTCTAACAACTAATGATGTTGAACATTTTTAAGGTGTTTCTTACCCATCCAAATTTCTTCAGGTGAAATGTCTTTGTTTATCTCTGTACCCCATTTTTGATAGGGTTATTTGGTTTCTGGGGTCTAACTACTAGAGTTGTTTGTATACATTGGATATTAGCCCTCTGTCAGATGTAGGGTTGGTGAAGATCTTTTCCCAATTTGTTGGTTGCCATTTAGTCCTTTTGACAGTGTCTTTTGCTTTACAGAAACTTTGTAATTTTATGAGGTCCCATTTGTCTATTCTTGATCTTAGAGCATAAGCAATTGGTGTTCTGTTCAGGAACTTTCCCCCTGAGCCAATGTACTCAAGTGTCTTCCCCAGTTTCTTTTCTATTAATTTTAGTGTGTCTGGTTTGATGTGGAGGTCCTTGATCCACTTGGAGTTGAGCTTAGTACAAGGAGATAAGAGTGGATCAATTCTCATTCTTCTGCATGTTGACCTCCAGTTGAGCCAGCACCATTTGTTGAAAAGGCTGTCCTTTTTCACTGGATGTTTTTAACTCCTTTGTTGAAGATCAATTGGCCATAGATGTGTGGGTTCACTTCTGTGTCTTCAATCCTATTCCATTGATCCACCTCCCTGTCACTGTACCAATGCCATGCAGTTTTTAACACTATTGCTCTGTAGTATTTATTGAGGTCCGGGACACTGATTCCCCCAGAAGCTCTTTTACTGTTGATGATATTTTTAGTTATCCTTGGTTTTGTTATTCCAGATGAATTTGAGAACGTCTCTTTCTAAGTCTATGGAAGAACTGAGTTGGAATTTTGATGGGGATTGCTTTGAATCTGTATATTGCTTTTGGCAAAATTGCCATTTTAACTATATTAATCCTGCCAATCCACGAGCATGGAAGATTTTTTTCCATTTTCTGAGGGCCATTTCAATTTCCTTCTTCAGAGACCTGAAGTTTTTGTCATAAAAATCTTTCACTTGTTTGGTTAGAGTCACACCAAGGTACTTTATGTTGTTTTTGGCTATTGTGAAGGGTGTCATTTCCCTACTTTCTTTCTCAGCCTGCTTATCCTTTGAGTATAGGAAGGCTACTGATTTGCTTGAGTTGATTTTATAAGCAGCCACTTTGTTGAAGTTATCAGCTGTAGGAGTTCTCTGGTGGAGTTTTTTTTTTTTGGGGTCACTTAAGTATACTATCATATCATCTGCAAATAGTTATAGTTTGACTTCTTCCTTTCCAATTTGTATCCCCTTGACTTCCTTATGTTGGCGAATTGCTCTAGCTAGTACCTCAAGTACTATTTTGAAGAGATATGGTGAGAGGGGGCAGCCATGTCTAGCCCGTGATTTTAGGTGGGACTGCTTCAAGTTTCTCTCTGTTTACGTTGATGTTGGCTACCAGTCTGCTGTAAATTGCTTTTACTATGTTTAGGTATGGGCCTTGAATTCCTGTTCTTTCCAAGACTTTTAGCATGAAAGGATGCTGAATTTTGTCAAATGCTTGTTCAACATCCAATGAAATGACTATGTGTTTTTTCTTTGATTTTTTTAATGTAGTGGATTACTTTGATGGATTTCCATATATTGAACCATCCCTGCATTCCTGGGGCGAAACCAACTTGATCATGGTGAATGGTCATTTGATGTCTTCTTGGATTCAGTTGGCAAGAATTTTTTTGAGTATTTTTGCATCTATGTTCATAAGGGAGATTGGTCTGAAGTTCTCTTTCTTAGTTGGATCTTTCTGTGGTTTGAGTATCAGGGTAATTGTGGCTTTGTAGAATGAGTTGGGTAGTATTCCTTCTTTTTCTATTTTGTGGAATAGTTTGAAGAGTATTGGTGTTATGTCTATGAAAGTCTGATAGAATTCTACACTAAAACTATCTGGTCCTGTGCTTTTTTGGTTGGAAGTCTTTCTATGACACCTTCTATTTCTTTGGGGGTTATGGGACTGCGTAGATGATCTATTTGATCCTGATTTAATTTTGGTATTTGGTATCTGTCTAGAAAATTGTCCATTTCTTCCAGATTCTCCAGTTGTGTTGGGTATAGGCTTTTGTAGTAGGATCTGATGGTTTTTCGAATTTCCTCAGTTTCTGTTGATATATCTCCCTTTTCATTTCTAATTTTGTTAATTTGAATACTATCTCTGTGCCCTTTGATAAGTCTGGCTAGGGGTTTATCTATCTTGTTGATTTTCTCAAAGAACCAGCTTCTGGTTTTGTTGATTCTTTGTATGGTTCTCTTTGTTTCAACTTGATTGATTTCAGCCCTGAGTTTGATGATTTCCTGTCTTCTACTCCTCCTGGGTGAATTAGCTTCTTTTTGTTCCAGGGCTTTCAGGTGTGCTCTTAAGCTGCTAGTGTATGCTCTCTCCAGTTTCTTTTTGGAGGCACTCAGGGCTATGAGTTTTCCTCTAAGCACTGCTTTCATTGTGTCCCATAGATTTGGGTAAGTTGTACCTTCATTTTCATTGAATTCTAAAAAGTCTTTGATTTCTTTCTTTATTTAATATATGTACATATATATATACATATATGTACATGTATATATATACACATGTATACATACATATATATGTATATATGTATATATATATATATGTATACATATGTATACACACACACACACACACACACACACACATGTATGTATATTAAATCCAATTGGTCCAAAGTTTCAATGAGTTTCTGTGTATCCCTGTTTAGTTTCTGTTTTCCTGATCGGTCCATTGAGGATAGCGGAGTGTTGAGGTCCCCCATAATTATTGTGTTAGGTTCAATTTGTGCTTTGAGCTTTAGGAAAGTTTCTTTTATGAATGAGGGTGCCCTTGCATTTGGAGCATAGACGTTTAGAATTGTGAGTTCTTCTTGGTGGATTTTTCCTTTGACCAGCAAGAAGTGACCTTCTGTGTCTCTTTTGATGACTTTAGGTTGAATGTCAATTTTATCTGATATTACAATGGCTATTACAGCTCTCTTCCTGTGACCATTTGCTTGCCAAATTGTATTCCATCCTTTTACTCTAAAGAGTAGTGTTTGTCTTTGACCCTGAGGTTTTTTTTCCTGTATGCAGCAAAATGTAGGGTCCCATTTCCATATCCAGTCTGTCTATGTCTTTTTATTGGGGAATTGAGTCCATTGATGTTAAGAGATATTAAGGAATTGTGATTATTTCTTCCTGTCATTTTTGATTTTATTTTTGTTTTTGAGTGGTTACCTTCTTTTGAGTTTGATGGAAGGTTACTATTTTGCTTTTTCTAGGGTGCAAATAAAAGGGCCCCTCCTTGTATTGGAGTTTTCATCCTATTATCCTTTGTAGAGCTGGTTTAGTGGAAAGATATTGTGTAAATTTGTTCTTGTCATGGAATATTTTGATTTCTCCATCTATGTTGATTGAGAGTTTTGCTGGGTATAGTAGTCTAGGCTGACATTTGTGTTCTCTTAGAGTCTTCATGAGATCCGCCCAGGATCTTTTAGCTTTCATGGTCTCTGGAGAGAAGTCTGGTGTGATTCTGATAGGTATTCCTTTATATGTTACTTGGCCTTTTTCTCTTACTGCCTTTAATATTCTTTCTTTGTTTAGTACATTTTGGGTTTTGATGAGTATGTGACGGGAGGAATTTCTGTTCTGGTCCAGTTTGTTTGGAGTTCTGTAAGCTTCTTTTATATTCATGGGTATCTCTCTCTTTTGGTTAGGGAAGTTTTCTTCCATAATTTTATTGAAGATATTTGCTGGCCCTTTAAATTGTAGATCTTCACTCTCATCTATCCCTATAATCCTTAAGTTTGGTCTTCTCATTGTGTACTGGATTTCCTGGATGTTTTGGGTTACAAGCCTTTTGCATTTTGTATTTTCTTTGACTGTGGAGTCAATGGTTACTATGGTATCTTCAGCATCTGAGATTCTTACCTCTATCTCTTGTATTTTGTTGTTGATATTTGCATCTATGACCCCTGATTTCTTCCCAAGATTTTCTATCTCCAAAGTTATCTCCCTTTGTGACTTCTTATTTGTTTCTACCTCTGTGTTCAGATCTTGGATGGTTTTGCTCAGTTCCTTCAATTGTTTGTTTGTGTTTTCCTGCAATTCTTTTTTTTTTTTTTTAATTTTTATTTTCTATGTTCTATGTTTACATTCAAAAGGCTTTCCCCTTTCCCAGTTCCCACCCACCATAGTTCCCATAGTTCCTCTCCCCCCCAACTGTTCCCCAATCATTCCCCCTCCCCCCTCGGTTTCTTTACTAAACTGGATGCAATCTTTACAGGCCCAGGGTCCTCTCCTTTCTTCTTCTTGGGAATCATTTGACTTGCTATTTGTGTCTTGAGTATTTAGTGCTTCTGGGCTCATTAATATCCACTTATCAGTGATTGCATTTCATGTGCATTCTTTTGTGATTGGGTTAATTCACTCAGGATGATATTTTCCAGGTCTAACCATTTACCTACAAATTGCATGAATTCATTATTTTTAATTGCTGAGTAGTATTCCATTGTATAGATATACCACATTTTCTGTATCCATTCCTCCTTTGAGGGATATTTGGGCTCCTTCCAATTTCTGGCTATTATAAACAAGGCTGCTATAAACATAGTGGAGCATGTGTCCTTATTGCATGCAGGGGAATCCTCTGGGTATATGCCCAGGAGTGGTATGCCAGGGTCCTCTGGAAGTGACATGCCCAATTTTCTGAGGAACCGCCAAACTGATTTCCAGAGTGGTTTTACCATTTTGCAATCCCACCAACAGTGGAGGAGTGTTCCTCTTTCTCCACATCCTCGCCAGCACTTGTTGTCTCTTGAGTTTTTAATCTTAGCCATTCTGACTGGTGTGAGGTGGAATCTCAGGGTTGTTTTGATTTGCATTTCCCTGATGACTAATGATGTTGAACATCTTTTAAGGTGTTTCTCGGCCATCCGAATTTCTTCTGGTGAAAATTCTTTGTTTAGCTCTGTGCCCCATTTTTTGATAGGGTTATTTGGTTCTTTGCGGTCTAACTTCTTGAGTTCTTTGTATATATTGGATATTAGCCCTCTGTCGGATGTGGAGTTGGTGAAGATCTTTTCCCACTTTGTTGGTTGCCGTTTTGTCCTTCTGACAGTGTCCTTTGCTTTGCAGAAACTTTGTAATTTTATGAGGTCCCATTTGTCGATTCTTGATCTTAGAGCATAAGCTGTTGGTGTTCTGTTCAGGAACTTTTCCCCTGTGCCCAAGTCCTCCAGGGTCTTCCCAAGTTTCTTTTCTAGTAGTTTCAGTGTGTCTGGTTTTATGTGGAGGTCCTTGATCCACTTGGAGTTGATCTTAGTGCAAAGAGATAAGAGTGGGTCAATTCGCATTCTTCTGCATGTTGACCTCCAGTTGAACCAGCACCATTTGTTGAAAAGGCTATCTTTATTCCACCGGATGGTTGTGGCTCCTTTATCAAAGATCAAGTGACCATAAGTCTGTGGGTTAATTTCTGGGTCTTCAATCCTGTTCCATTGATCTGCTTGCCTGTTGCTATACCAATACCATGCAGTTTTTAACACAATTGCTCTGTAGTACTGCTTGAGGTCAGGGATATTGATTCCCCCAGAAGTCCTTTTATTGTTGAGAATAGTTTTTGCTATCCTGGGTTTTTTGTTGCTCCAGATGAATTTGAGAATCGCTCTTTCTAGATCTATGAAGAATTGAGTTGGGATTTTGATGGGGATCGCGTTGAATCTGTATATTGCTTTTGGCAGGATGGCCATTTTTACTATATTGATTCTGCCAATCCAGGAGCAAGAGATATTTTTCCATCTTCTGAGGTCTTCTTCAATTTCTTTCTTCAAGGACTTGAAGTTCCTGTTGTACAGATCTTTCGCTTGTTTGGTTAGAGTTATGCCAAGGTACTTTATGTTGTTTGTGGCTATTGTGAAGGGTGTTATTTCCCTAATTTCTTTCTCAGCCTGCTTGTCCTTTGAGTACAGGAAGGCCACTGACTTGCTTGAGTTAATTTTATAACCTGCCACTTTGCTGAAGCTGTTTATCAGCTGTAGAAGTTCTCTGGTGGAGTTTTTTGGGTCGCTTAGGTAAACTATCATATCATCTGCAAATAATGATAGTTTCACTTCTTCCTTTCCAATTTGTATCCCTTTGACTTCCTTATGTTGTCTAATTGCTCTTGCTAGAACTTCAAGTACTATATTGAAAAGATATGGAGAGAGAGGGCAGCCTTGTCTAGTCCCTGATTTTAGTGGGAATGCTTCAAGTTTCTCTCCATTTATTTTGATGTTGGCTACTGGTTTGCTGTAGATTGCTTTTACTATGTTTAGGTATGGGCCTTGAATTCCTGCTCTTTCCAAGACTTTTAGCATGAAAGGATGCTGAATTTTGTCGAATGCTTTTTCAGCATCTAATGAGATGACCATGTGGTTTTTTTCTTTCAGTTTGTTTATGTAGTGGATTACATTGATGGATTTCCGTATATTGAACCATCCCTGCATCCCTGGGATGAAGCCTACTTGATCATGGTGGATGATCGTTTTAATGTGCTCTTGGATTCGGTTAGCAAGAATTTTATTTAGTATTTTTGCATCTATATTCATAAGAGAAATTGGCCTGTAGTTCTCTTTCTTTGTTGGATCTTTTTGTGGTTTAGGTATTAGCGTAATTGTGGCTTCGAAGAATGAGTTGGGCAGTGTCCCTTCTGTCTCTATTTTGTGGAATAGTTTGAAAAGTATTGGTGTTAAGTCTTCTTTGAAGGTCTGGTAGAATTCTGCACTAAAACCATCTGGTCCCGTACTTTTTTTGGTTGGGAGGCTTTCTATAACCCCTTCTATTTCTTTAGGGGTTATGGGACTATTTAGCTGATCTACTTGATGCTGATTTAGTTTTGGTATTTGATATCTGTCTAGGAAATTGTCCATTTCCTCCAGATTCTCCAGTTGTTTTGAGTATAGACCTTTGTAGTAGGATCTGATGATCTTTTGAATTTCCTCAGTTTCTGTTGTTATGTCTCCCTTTTCATTTCTAATTTTGTTAATTTGTATACTGTCTCTGTGACCTTTGGTTAGTCTGGCTAAGGGTTTATCTATCTTGTTGATTTTCTCAAAGAACCAGCTCCTGGTCTTGTTGATTCTTTGTATGGTTCTCTTTGTTTCTATTTGATTGATTTCAGCCCTGAGTTTGATGATTTCTTGTCTTCTACTCCTCCTGGGTGAATTAACTTGTTTTTCTTCCAGGGCCTTAAGGTGTGCCATTAAGTTGCTAGTGTATGCTCTCTCCAGTTTCTTTTTGGATGCACTTAGAGCTATGAGTTTTCCTCTTAGCACTGCTTTCATTGTGTCCCATAGATTTGGGTAGGTTGTACCTTCATTTTCATTGAATTCTAAAAAGTCTTTGATTTCTTTTTTTATTTCTTCCTTGACCGAGGTGTCATTGAGTATAGTATTGTTCAATTTCCATGTGTATGTGGGCTTTTTGTTGTTTTTGTTGTTATTGAAGACCACTCTTACTCCCTGGTGATCTGATAGGAGGCATGGGATTAGCTCGATCTTCCTGTATTTGTTGACATCTGTCTTGTGACCAATTATATGGTCTATTTTGGAGAAGGTACCATGTGGAGCTGAGAAAAAGGTATATTCTTTAGCTTGAGGATGAAATGTTTTATATATATCTGTTAAATCCAGTTGGTCCAGAGTTTCAATTAGTTTCACTGTGTCCCTGTTTAGTTTCTGCTTTCTTGATCTGTCCATTGAGGAGAGTGGAGTGTTGAAGTCACCCACAATTATTGTGTTAGGTGTAATGTGTGCTTTAAGCTTTAGTAAGGTTTCTTTTACGAATGAGGGTGCCCTTGCATTTGGAGCATAGATGTTCAGTATTGAGAGCTCTTCTTGGTGGATTTTCCCTTTGGCCAGCAAGAAGTGACCTTCTGAGTCTCTTTTGATGATTTTAGGTTGGAAGTCAATTTTATCTGATATTAGAATGGCTACTCCAGCTTGTTTCCTGGGACCATTTGCTTGTAAAATCGTCTTCCAGCCTTTTACTCTAAGGCAGTGTTTGTCTTTAACACTGAGATGGGTTTCCTGTATGCAGCAAAATGTAGGGTCCTGTTTCCGTATCCAGTCTGTTAATCTATGTCTTTTTATTGGGGAATTGAGTCCATTGATGTTAAGAGATATTAAGGAATAGTAATTATTTCCTCCAGACATTTTTGAAATTATATTTATTTATTTTATTTATTTTTTTAATATTCGAGAGGTTACCTTCTTTTAGGTTTGATGAGAGGAGGTTTCTATCTTGTTTCTTCCCGGGTGTAGTTTCCGTCCTTGTCTTGGTGTTTTCCCCCTATTATCCTTTGTAGGGCTGGATTTGTGGAAAGATATCGTGCAAATTTGGTTTTGTCATGGAATACCTTGATGTCTCCATCTATGGCGATTGAGAGCTTTGCTGGGTAAAGTAGTTTTGCCTGGAGTTTGTGTTCTCTTAGAGTTTGCATTATATCTGCCCAGGATCTTCTAGCTTTCATGGTCTCAGGTGAGAAGTCTGGTGTTATTCTGATAGGTCTTCCTTTATAAGTTACTTGGCCTTTTTCTCTTGCTGCCTTTAATATTCTTTCTTTGTTTAGTACATTTGGAGTTTTGATTATTATGTGACGGGATGTGTTTCTGTTCTGGTCCAGTCTGTTTGGGGTTCTATAGGCTTCTTGTATATTCATGGGCATCTCTCTCTTTAGGTTGGGGAAGTTTTCTTCCATAATTTTGTAGAAGATATTTGCTGGCCCTTTAACTTGTACGTCTTCATTCTCGTCTATACCTATGATCCTTAGGTTTGGTCTTCTCATTGCGTCCTGGATTTCCTGGATGTTTTGGGTTACAGCCTTTTTGCATTTAGTATTTTCTTTGACTGTTGAATCAATGGTTCCTATGGTATCTTCGGCTTCTGATATTCTGTCTTCTATCTCTTGTATTCTATTGTTGATATTTGCATCTATGGCCCCTGATTTCTTCCCCAGGTTTTCTATCTCCAATGTTGTCTCCCTCTGTGATTTCTTAGTTGTTTCTACTTCTGTTTTTAGTATCTGGATGGATGTGCTCAGATCTTTCGCTTGCTTGATTGTGTTTTCATGTATTTCTTTAATAGATTTTTGTGCTTCCTCTTTCATAGCTTCTACTTGTTGGCCCACGTTCTTCTGTAGTTCTTTAAGTGACTTTTGTCTTTCTTCCTTATTGTCTTCTTCTCTTTGATCCATCTTCTCCTGCATTTCTTGAAGTGATTTTTGTATTTGCCTCGTAAAGGCTTCTAACTTTTGATCCATTTTCTCCTCTATTTCTTTACGAGATTTTTCTATGTGTTCAGCTACCAGCATCCTGACCAGTGATTTTATATCCAAGTCTTGTTTTTCTGGTGTTTTGGGGTATCCAGGGCTTCCTGTTGTTGGCGAACTGGGTTCAGATGCTGTCATGTTGCCTTGATTTCTGTTAGTGACATTCCTTCGTTTACCTTTTGCCATCTGGTTATTTCTGGTGTTAGTTGACCTTGTTGTCACTGGCTGGTGTTTGAATCTCCTGCGAGGCTGGGCTTACCTGTTGTTTCTTTACTGGTGGTTATGCGTGATTGCTGCTCAACGGGATCACGAGCTGGCTGCCACCGGCTGACTTTGTGCCCGGCCTGAGGACTCTGGCAAGTGTGGGGGAGTGCAGCAGAGCCTAGGTAGGCGCTGCTAGGCCTGCCTAGTAGGGAGAGCCTAGCAGATCCCCTCACGTGGTAGCCCCTGATGGAATCTATCTACCTGTGTCTTTCCAGCTGTGTCCTGGTTGCAATATGGAGGCCTGCCGCTATAGCTGGTCCGGGGTCCTGGGGAGCTGGGTGGTTCCGGTTGCCTCAGTGCAAGTCCTAAGCTCGCAGGGACCGTGCTGCAGAGCCTAGGTGCCTGGGCCCGCCTCTGGGCGAGAGCTCAGCAGAGCTCCCTGCTCCAGTCCCAGAAGGAGTCCCTACCTGCGCCTTTCCAGCTGTGTCCTGGTTGCAATATGGAGGCCTGCTGCTATCGTTGGTCCGGGGTCCTGGGGAGCTGGGTGGGTCCGGCTGCCTCGGTGCAAGTCCTAAGCTCACAGGGACGTGCTGCAGGGCCTAGGCGCCTGTGCCCTCCTCTGGGCGGGAGCTTAGCAGCGCTCCCTGCTCCAGTCCCAGACGGAGACCCTACCTGCGCCTTTCCAGCTGTGTCCTGGTTGCAATATGGAGGCCTGCTGCTGTCGCTGGTCCGGGGTCCTGGGGAGCTGGGTGGGTCCGGCTGCCTCGGTGCAAGTCCTAAGCTCACAGGGACGTGCTGCAGGGCCTAGGCGCCTGTGCCCTCCTCTGGGCGGGAGCTTAGCAGCGCTCCCTGCTCCAGTCCCAGACGGAGACCCTACCTGCGCCTTTCCAGCTGTGTCCTGGTTGCAATATGGAGGCCTGCTGCTGTCGCTGGTCCGGGGTCCTGGGGAGCTGGGTGGGTCCGGCTGCCTCTGTGCAAGTCCTAAGCTCACAGGGACCGTGCTGCAGAACCTAGGCGCCTGTGCCCTCCTCTGGGCGGGAGCTTAGCAGCGCTCCCTGCTCCAGTCCCAGACGGAGACCCTACCTGCGCCTTTCCAGCTGTGTCCTGGTTGCAATATGGAGGCCTGCTGCTATCGCTGGTCCGGGGTCCTGGGGAGCTGGGTGGGTCCGGCTGCCTCGGTGCAAGTCCTAAGCTCACAGGGACCGTGCTGCAGAACCTAGGCGCCTGTGCCCTCCTCTGGGCGGGAGCTCAGCAGCGCTCCCTGCTCCAGTCCCAGACGGAGACCCTACCTGCGCCTTTCCAGCTGTGTCCTGGTTGCAATATCTTTCCTGCAATTCTTTAAGAAATTTTTGTGTTTCCTCTTTCATGACTTCTGCCTGTTGACTCAATTTCTCCTGCATTTCTTTAAGTGATTTTCTCATTTCCTCTTTATTGGCTTCTGTCTGTTGATCCATATTCTCCTAGAATTCTTTAAGTGATTTTTGTGTTTGCAATGTAAGGGCTTCTGCCCTATTCATGTTCCCCTGTATTTCTTTAAGAGATTTGTTTATGTCTTTATTTTTTTTCCTCTCTAAGGGGTTCTACCTGTTTTATTTCCTACCTGTTATTTTTTTCCTCTCTAAGGGGTTCTACCTGTTTGCCTGTGGCTTTCTGTATTTCATTAAAAGGATCATTTTTATCCTCATTAAAGACATTTGTCATCCTCACGAGGTGCCATTTTAGGTTAGAATCTTGTGCTTCATTTTTGTTTGGGTAACCAGGGTAGGAGAACTGGGATCTGATAATGCCAAAATACATTGGCTTCTGTTAGTTATATTCTTTCATTTTGCTTTCCCCACCTGGTCATTTCTGTTGTTAACTTGCCTGGTCCCCTTTGACTGGAGCAGGCCACTTTGGAGACAGACACTGCTGTCTCTGGTTAGGTCAGGCCTTCTGTGTCTGTGCTTAGTGCAATCATCATGTATCCTCGTGTCTCTGATTAATGCAGGTCTCCTGAAATCCAGATTGGCTTTGGGTGTCTAGGGTAGACAAATTGATCTTCCATAGTTTCAGTTGGAGGTGCAGACTGGAAGGACAATGTAGCTCAAGAAGAACTTGATAGATACCACATGTGCTGGTCTCAGTGGGGGTCCCAAATGGTATGGGTATTCAACCAAAGGTCTGACCTATGTTTCTAGATATGGAAGACCATCTGTTAGACAGATAGACTGCTAGGAGTTGGAGAAACAACCCGTTTTTCTTAAGTTCAGGCTATAAATTCTTCAGGTATAAACTTTATATAGAATACTGAAATTTTTGGTATTGCATATAAGTGTGGTTCAGTATATGGGACAATATAAAGCTGGCCAGGGACTATAGGGCTCTCTATTGAAAGCTGAGTTGTATGGTTTAAAGGGTTTAAGGGGACAAATTTTCAGAACCGTCATCAGCCTACCTGCATGGCTATGTGCTTTGACTGTTACTGAAGTTATGTTTCATGCCAATTATAATGCATTGTGTTAAAAATCCTATTTGTAATCAAGTCATAACCTGTCAGATTTCCATTCAATAGATTAAGTGGAATTTTCTACATAAATCATGGGAATTATAATTGACTGAGCTATTCTTTAAAATGAAGAAAATGAAGTTATGTTTATTGATGCATGAATGTACAATGAGCATCACATTATACCACAAATATCTGTGGTTAATGAATAAGATCTTTGCTATTGTGTATCTCATTCATGAAAGAGGAAGTCTTTCCATACATTTAGAGTGATGAGAACAGATACTCAAAGCTGCTTCAATGCTTTTATTAAATCATATTTTTGTGCAATATCAAACCTTGTTTCAAGTGATTGAAGAAATAAAAATCAGTATTAAATTAATGGGAAACAAACATGCCAAGAAAGCTTCACTGATAAATGGTATCAAACATTTAATGAAAATGCAACACCAATTCATCTAAAATTATTTTTGAAATGAAAATGGGATAGAGGTATCACATATTCCCCACAGATATCTGATACCACAAGAAATGGAGGGACCACAAACTATAAGGAAGCTATGGGATATTATCTGTGAAACATGGAAGATAATTTTATTTTATAAAGCCACAAAGTACTGTAGTGAATATCTTAAGATTGCATCTAACAGATTAACTTAAAAAAATGAAACCAACGATTTCCTTGATAATAAGGAAGTACTCGGTGGGGTGGGGCGGGCATTATTTCCACTATGTCAAGTCAATAATATGAACTTTAGGTAAAAAGAAAATAAATTTCAAGAAAAACTATTTGTGTTCCAAGCAACATGGAGGACATCCTGTAGAAAACAACCTGGAGTCTCATTTCTCAAACTTGGCAAAACCAAATTTAAGATTATTAAAAAACCTGAACATTTGAACTGCAGTCTTGATATAATGAGTATGTTATGGATCCCAGTCAAATGCTCCTGTGGACCAAATGATTTCCAAAAGACTGCCACAGCCCAGGATGTCATTTCAATAGCAGTAACAATGGAATGAAGAGTCAGCCTCCATGAACATTTCCAATTCACTACTACCCAGTATAAAAAAGTGTAGAATATCACAACACACTCAATTTACCCAATCTATAGGTCTACAAAATACTTAAGAAAAATCTCAGAATTCAACCAAAATATGAAACAATTTTTTATTCATAGTAGTGGAGATTGTGCAATACACTCTATAGCAAGATTTTCTTACAAGCCAGTGACATATCAACCATACCAAAATGGATTTAAATATGCCTTATAATGAAGTGTGTATATAATGGACAAAAACATAAGGCAGTTCAAAAAATTACAAATTAAATTCAATGCTCTATCTGTGTCACTCATTGTAATCTAACCAAGTTACATACATTAGCATAACAGACATACATCTGTGTTGTTGCAATATAATACAAGACAGGATTGTTTCAAAACAAACACCAACTAGAAATTGATGAAAAAAATAAGGTATATACTAACATTAACAATATAATTCCCTCTCAAAAATGACGTGAATTCTTTCATTTCTTTGAGAAGAATGTGTGAAATTGTTCTCAAACTTCTTAATGAGGTGTGAACAAACATCAACAAAGAAATGTTTCATCAAATGGCACTGACTGCCAGGGATTGATTATCAGGCAAGAGATCAGCATGATAACTCAGTGAATGTCTGCACAGGTACTGATATTGTTCAGAATGGGTGTTTAATCTTTATAAATCCAGGCATTTTGGGATTTTGCATAATGGTATATTCTCCAGATGACAGGAGTCACAGGAAGTTTGAAGATATTTTGTAAAAATGACTACCATGCAATAGTATATGAACAACAGCACGCTCAACTCCTGGCTCAATGTTTCATGTGAGACTGTGCTTCCCTACACTAGACAATGGGATACATAATGTCCCATGATTCTTCTCAGAGTGTGAATGATATCGAACTTTTATGACCTTCTAAACCCTTGTCTATGGAAGTTCTGGTGAAATTCATGTTTTCAGAAGCATGAATGAAGTCATGGCACCTGAGGATGGAGAGCATGATCTCCAAAACATGTTTTCAGAAATGTTTGATCAAAAGTTTTCAGACATAAGTTTTTCCTGATGTGTCCAGGGAGCATGACATAGGATGAATGGGAATGAACAGTTGAATATAATTAAGTATACCTCCAGAGAGCAGTAGCCTTAAAACAGACACATTGGTATAAATGTCTGTGTGATGTTTGTCTCCATAAGAAACAGATTTCAAAACTGCCTCTTCTGAGAGCCTAGCAGACATGAAGAAGCTGTGTGCTTTCACTATTTAATTTTTGCTCCTGAAGTTTTCTTTCTTCTTGTGCTGTTTGACAGAACCCATTTGCTTTTGGAGGATAAAGGATAATGAAGATAATGATGGAGATTTGAGAAGTGACTGTGGTTTTTCCCTTTGGACAAAGGAGGGACCTATTGAAGATAATTTGTATAATAAAATGATTCATTTTAGGTAAGTATTTATTTTCTGCATCAGTGTCATAAATTAGAAATAGTTAGCTGTGTACACAAACTGTGGGGTTCTGTCATGTTCCCTTCTGTATCTTTAGAAACCATGGAAAATTAATTATTATACCAATCACTGTTTTAATAGTTTCAAATGTGTCACAGTTTAATTTAGCATTAATACATTGGGCTTAGGTCTCCATCTTGCAGCCAGGTCACTGGTAGAGATCCATCAGGCAGGCCCAGGTACCCAGACTTAATCTGAGACCACCATCGCTCAGGTGGAAACCTGCCAGGCTTTTGTTTTCACCTGTAGCCAGGGCCCTGGAGGCTATGCGGGCCATCTCCCTATGGCCACAGGGCTGTGCACCAACTTGGTTGGGAGCTGCCTGCCCTGTGGTCCTGCCAGCACTCTCAGTGGTGGTCTCCATCTTGCAGCCAGGTCACCAGTAGAGATCCATCGGGCGGGCCCAGGTTCTCAGACCAAATCTGAGATTACTATCAATTGGGTGGATACCTGTCAGGCTTTTGTCTGTAGCCAGAGCCCTGGAGGCTCGGTGGGCCTTCTGTACACCAACCCAGTCATGCACCAACCCAGTTGGGGGTCATCTGCCCTGCAGAGCGATCTGCACTTGGATAAGGTCCCTGCAGCACCCACAATCTGTGCACCCTGAAGGAGCAGACAAGCAGCACTAGCTTCACAGAGACAACCCGAGTGTAGCATTGCTTGGGGCAGGACATATGAGAGCTCCAAGGGCACCCAAGAGGAAGGTAGCACACCAGCAATCTGAGCCAGAGGAAACTCTGACATCCAGAGGTGCAGAATTACACTTACAGGCTCACAGGAGGTTCAAACACCAGCCAGTGACAACAAGACCAACTAACACCAAAGATAACCAGATGGCAAAAGGCAAACTTAGGAAAGTTACTAACAGAAATCAAGGCAACATGGCAGCATCCGAACCCAGTTTGCCAACAACAGGAAGTCCTGGATACCCCAACACACCAGAAAAACAAGATTTGGAATTAAAATCACTGGTCAGGATGCAGTTAGAGGAACAGAGGAAGGACGTAAATAAATCTCTTAAAGAAATACAGGAGAAAATGGATCAAAAGTTAGAAGCCCTTAAGAGGGAAACACAAAAATCAATTAGAGAAATTCAGGAGAATGCGGGTCAAAAGATAGAAGCCAATAGGGAGGAAATGCAAAAATCATTTAAAAGAATACAGGAGAACTTGGGTCAACAGGCAGAAATCATAAAAGAGGAAACACAAAAATTTCTCAAAGATCTACATGAAAACACAAATAAGCAAGTTAAGGATATGAGCAAAACCATCCAGGACCTAAAAAAAAAGTAGAAACCACTAAGAAGTCACAAAGGGAGACAACTTTGGAGATAGAAAATCTTGGGTAAAAAAAATCAGGGTCCATAGATGCAAATTATAGCAACAGAAGACAAGAGATAGAAGAAAGAATCTCAGATGCTGAAGATACCATAGGAACCATGGACACAACAATTAAAGAAAATGCAAAATGCACAAAGCTTGTAACCCAAAACATTCAGGAAATCCAGGACACAATGAGAAGACCAAACCTAAGGATTATCGGTATAGAAGAGAGTGAAGATTTACAACTTAAAGGGCCAGCAAATATCTTCAACAAACAGACTGGACGAGAACAGAAATACCTCCCATCACATAATAATCAAAACCCCAAAATGTATTAAACAAAGAAAGAATATTAAAGGCAGTAAGAGAAAAAGGCCAAGTAACATAAAGGAAGACCTATCAGAGTTACACCAGACTTCTCACCCAAGACCATGAAAGCTAGAAGATCCTGGGCAGATATCATGCAGACTAAGAGAACACAAATGTCAGCCAAAACTACTATACCCAGCAAAATTCTCAATCACCATAGCGGGAGAAACCAAGATATTCCATGACAATACCAAATTTACACAATACCTTTCCACTAACCCAGCCCTACAAAGGATAATAGGGGGAAATCACCAATACAAGGAGGGAAACTACACCCTGGAAAAAGCAAGATAGTAACCTTTGGTCATCAAACACAAAAGAAGAAAACATATGAAATATAAAAAAAAAAACATCAAAAATGACAAAAAGCAATAATCACTACTCCTTAATATCTCTTAACATTAGTGGACTCAATTCCCCAATAAAAAGACACAGACTAACAGACTGGATATGAAAACAGGACCCTACATTTTGCTGCATACAGGAAAAACATCTCAGTGTCAAAGACAAACACTACCTTAGAATAAAAGGTTGGAAGACAATTCTATAAGCAAATGGTCTCAGGAAACAAGCTGGAGTAGCCACGCTAAAATGAGATAAAATTGACTTTCAACCTAAAGTCATCAAAAGAGATGCAGAAGGACACTTCTTGCTGGTGAAAAGGAAAATCCACCAAGAAGAACTCTCAATACTGAACATCTATGCTCCAAATTCAAGGGCACCCTCATTTATAAAAGAAACTTTACTAAACCTTAAAGCACACATTGCACCTAACACAATAGTTGTGGGTGACTTCAACACTCCACTCTCCTCAATGGACCGATCAGGAAACTAGAAACTAAATAGGGACACAGGGAAACTAATTGAAGCTTTGGAACAATTGGATTTAACATATATATATATATATATATATATATATATATATATATATATATATATATATGTGTGTGTGTTAAATATATATATATATATATATATATATATATATATATATATATATATAGTGAGAGAGAGAGAGAGAGAGAGAGAGAGAGAGAGAGAGAAAGAGAGAGAACATTTCATACTAAAGCAAAAGAATATACCTTTTTCTCAGCACTGCATGGTACCTTCTCCAAATTGATCATATAATTGGGCACAAGACAGACCTCAACAAATACTAGAAGACATATAGAGAGAAAGAGAGAAAGAGAGAGAACATTTCATACTAAAGCAAAAGAATATACCTTTTTCTCAGCACTGCATGGTACCTTCTCCAAATTGATCATATAATTGGGCACAAGACAGACCTCAACAAATACTAGAAGACAAACTAATCCCATGCCTCCTATCAGATCAGTATGGAGTAAAAGTGGTCTTCAATAGCAAGAAAAATAACAGAAGGACCACATACATATGGAAAATGAACTAAACTCTACTCAATGACACCTTGGTCAAGGAAGAAATAAAGAAAGAAATCAAAGACTTTTTAGAATTCAATGAAAATGAAGGTACAACCTACCGAAATCTATGGGACACAATGAAAGCAGTGCTAAGATGAAAACTCATAGCCCTGAGTGCCTCCAAAAAGAAACTGGAAAGAGCACAAACTAGCAGCTTAACAGCACACCTGAAAGCCCTGGAACAAAATGAAGCTAATTTACCCAGGAGGAGTAGAAGTCAGGAAATCATCAAACTAAGGGCTAAAATTAACAAAGTAGAAACAAAGAGGACCATACAAAGAATGAAAAAAAAAGGAGCTGATTCTTTGAGAAAGTCGACAAGATAGATAAACCCTTAGCTAGACTAATCAACGGGTACAGAGACAGTATGCAAATAACAAAATTAGAAAGGAAAGGGGGGATATAACAGCAGAAACTGAGGAAATTCAAAAGATCATCAGATCCTACTACAAAAGCCTATACTCAACATAACTGGAGAATCTGGAGGAAATGGACAATTTCCTAGACATATACCAAATACCAAAATTAAATCAGGATCAATTAGTTCAACTAAACAGTTCCATAACCCCCAAAGAAATAGAAGGAGATATAGAAAGTCTTCCAACCAAATAAAAGTACTGGACCAGATGGTTTTAGTGCAGAATTCTATCAGACCTTCAAAAAAGACCTAACACCAATACTCTTCAAAATAGTCCACAAAATAGAAACAGAAGGAACAGTACCCAACTCGTTCTACGAAGCCACAATTATGCTGATACGAAAACCACACAAAGTTCCAACAAAGAAAGAGAATTTCAGACCAATTTCCCTTATGAATATCGATGCAAAACTACTAAATAAAATTCTTGCCAACTGAATCCAAGAGCACTTCAAAATGATCATTCAACATGATCAAGTAGGCTTCATCCCAGGGATGCAGGAATGGTTCAATATAGAGAAATCCATCAATGTGATCCACTACATGAACAAACTAAAAGAAAAAAAAAAACATGGTCATTTAATTAGATGATGAAAAAGCATTTGACAAAATTCAGCATCCTGTCATGGTAAAAGGCTTGGAAAGAGCAAGAATTCAAGGCCCATACCTAAACATAGTAAAAGCAATATACAGCAAAACAGTAGCCAACATCAAAATAAATTAAGAGAAAGTTGAAGCAATCCCACTAAAATCAGGGAGTAGGCAAGGCTACCCTCTCTCTCTCTCCATATCTTTTCAATATAGTACTTGAAGTTCTAGCGAGAGCAATTAGACAACATAAGGAAGTCAAAGGGATAAAATTTGGAAAGGAAGAAGTCAAACTATCACTATTTGCAGACGATATGATAGTATATGTAAGTGACCCCAAAAAAACCCACCAGAGAACTCCTACAGCTGATAAACAACTTCAGCAAAGTGGGTGGTTATAAAATCAACTCAAGCAAATCAGTAGCCATCTTGTACTCTAAGGACAAGCAGGCTGAGAAAGAACTTAGGGAAATAACACCCTTCACAATAGCCACAAACAATAAAACGTATCTTGGTGTGGCTCTAACCAAACAAGTGAAAGATCTGTTTGACAGGAACTTCAAGTCCTTGGAGAAAGAAATAGATGAAGACCTCAGAAGATGGAAAAATATTTCATGCTCGTGGATTTGCAGGATCAATATAGTAAAAATGGCCATCTTGTCAAAAGCAATCTACAGATTCAAGGCAATCCCCATCAAAATCCCAAAACAATTCTTCACAGAACTAGAAAGAGCAATTCTCAAATTCATCTGGAATGACAAAAAACCCAGGATAGCTAAAACTATTCTCAACAATAAAAGGACTTCTGGCGGAATCAATATCCCTGACCTTAAGCAGTACTACAGAGCAATTGTGTTAAAAACTGCATGGTATTGGTACAGCAACAGGCAGGTAGATCAATGGAATAGGATTGAAGACCCAGAAATGAACCCACAGACTTATGGTCACTTGATCTTTGATAAAGGAGCCACAACCATCCAGTGGAAAAAAGATAGCCTTTTCAACAAATGGTGCTGGTTCAACTGGAGGTCAACATGCTGAAGAATGCAAATTGACCCACTCTTATCTCCTTGTACTAAGATCAACTCCAAGTAGATCAAGGACCTCCACATAAAACCAGACACACTGAAACTAATAGAAAAGAAAGTGGGGAAGACCCTGGAGGACATGGGTACAGGGGGGATGTTCCTGAACAGAACACCAATAGCTTATGCACTAAGATCAAAAATTGACAAATGGGACCTCAAAAAATTACAAAGTTTCTGTAAGGCAAAGGACACCATCAGAAGGACAAAACAGCAACCAACAAATTGGGAAAAGGTCTTCACCAAACCCACATCCTGACGTACTTCGACAGCAAGGCCACACCTCCTAAATCTCTTCCACAATGAGCTCCATCAATTGGGCACCAAATGTTCAAATGCCCACGATTATATAGGACATGTCACTGAAACCACCCACTAGTTGTATACCTATTTTCTATACCTATGTACTATGTGAAAAATTCTCAGGTGAATAGGGGTTGAGTGAAAGATTTTAAGAAACCTTTACCTAGAATAGGGGCAGACAGACAGTAAAGTACATTTCTGGAAAGCTGGGAGACAGCAAGGTGAGCAGAAATGAAAGGCAGGTATATTCTTTAGGGTTTCTCTTGATGCAGTGAAACACATTAACCAAAAAGAAAGTTGAGGAGGAAAGGGTTTATTTGGCTTATACTTCCTTATCAGTATTTATCCTTGAAGGGAGTAAGGACAGGAACCCAAACAGGGCAGGAACCTGGAGACAGAAGCTGATACAGAGTCCATTGAGGCGTGCTGCTTACAATCTTGTTCCTTGTGACTTGCTTAGCCTGATTTCTTACAAAACTAAGGACTACCAGTACAGAGGTGGCACCAGACTGATGAGAGTTGGGCCCTCCTTCATCAATCACTAACTAATTAAGAAACTATCCTATAGCCTTGCTGATAGCTAGGTCTTATGGAGGCATTTTCTCAACTGGGGCTCCCTCCTCTCCAATGACTCTAGCTTGTGTCAAGTTAACATAAAACTAGCCAGGACAGCAGGATCACTACTTTGCTTCATAGAATAAGTGTTGTTTCTCTATCTTTCCCCTATTCTTTCCCACAGATGTTCAATAGCCAAGTAGTTATCAGCTTAGCAAAAATAAAAAGCAGTAATGGTAATAACAGAAAATAAAGAATGTTCATTTACTCTAAGACAAATATAATTTGTGCTAGAAATATCCCTATAAAAGGCTCATGTGTTTAAGGCTGTGTTGCCAGCAGGTCCTGATTGGGGAATTAGAGCTTTGACATACAAGATGTAAACTGATATTATTGTTGGGAGGTAGTATGAAATAGGAGGTTGACCTGATAAGTGAAAATAGCTTACTCGTATTGTGACTTGGAAGTAGTTTGCTGTGCTTGTGACTCATTTGCAAACCCATCTGTATGTGTGTGTGTGTGTGTGTGTGTGTGTGTGTGTGTGTGTGTGTGTGTTTGACTCCTGATTATCTTTATTGGTCATTATGAGGGGAACAACGTTCCTTTACTATCCTGTTATACCATAAAAATCTTAACTTACCATCAGCCCAGAAATAATCTATCCAGTTAGAGATAGACTAGAAACTCTGATGGAATTCAGGTTCTATTTCTGATCTTGGTGTATTCAGGTGCCAGCAAGTTGGCCTGGAATGAAAGGAATGAAGCTTGTCTGGGCAGATGGTTTTGCAGGAATTTGGTTGTCTTGAGTGAGGAGGGAGGTATGTGTGAGTGTGTGGGGCTGGGTCTATGGGTGGGGGGATGGTTTTCAGTGTTGCAACTTTATTTGTAGAGTTGGTGTGGTTTTGGAGATGGGAGTACATTATTGGCTAGGTTGAGGTGCTGGCAATGCTTCATTTACATGAAGAGGAATTTCAGGTGCTTGCTGGACATTTCCTTTTATAGAGAAAGGAAATTAAACCTGTATCATGGCCTTGAGGCTACATGACTGTTTTGAAGGGGAGGTGGAGGTAGGGGTGCCAAATATATATATGTGCTATGACATACAAGCCCAGAACAAGGAGGAAGCAATTCATATTCCTGCTGGTCTCAAGATGATACTTTGGGGGTTTTGGACACATTGTGACCTCATTCATGTTCCCCTGGTCACATGACTCACTTTCCCCCATGCTGAATCTGTGAAAAAAATGTCTTTTAAATAGTTTCTTTCAGATATTTGTCACAGTGATAAAAAGTATGATTGAATGAGGTCTCCCATAATCTTGAGTGTTTGAATACTTGGTACCCAGTTAGTGACACAACTTTGGTGAGTTTAAGAGATGTGAGCCAGACAGTGGTGGCACATGCCTTTAATCCTAGCACTTGGGAGGAAGAGGCAGGCAGATTTCTAAGTTCGAGGCCAGCCTGGTCTACAGCGTGAGTTCCAGGTCAGCCAAGGCTATACAGAGAAACCCTGTTTCAAAACAAAACAAAACAAAACAAAACAAAACAAAACAAAACAAAACAAAACAGAAAGATGTGGCTTTGTTGGAAGAAGTATGTCACTGGGGAGCCTGGGTAGGTAGGGGGTAAGGGGCAAGACTAAAAATACCTTTGCTATTGCCAATTTTCTTTCTTTGTTTCATGTGTGATGCTCAAGATGTAAGCTCTCAGCTTTCTACTGTTTCCCATGATGATCATGATGGTGATGATGATGAATTCCAGTCCTATCCCTCTGGAATTATATGACCAAATGTGCCCTTTCTTCTCTAAGTTGCCGTGGTCATGCTGTTTTATTGCAGCAATAGGATATGTCCAAACAGTATATACACATACAGTGGAGATTTTCTTTGAAAGAATTTGAAAAAACTCCCAGCAAAAATTCACCTTCTCAGATTTACTTAAATACATCAATTTCAAGGTATAAAATCGTATCATTTCAAAGTTGTTTTAAATTTTATTTTATTGATTTATTCAAGAGGCCTGAAAACACATCTGAAACATGCAATGAAAAGCCATTTTCAATTACATTCCATAGTCACCTAGTCCTCTTAGCATGGGCAATTATATTTATTGCTTAGTTAATATGATGAAACATGTATACATACACATGCTCTGCTATTAGAATGTGACAAAGAAAAAGAAAAAATGCATTAAAAGCTAATGAAAAGAACTAAATACGGTTGAAAAGTGTTCAAATAATACTTTTAGAAGTGAAAAAGTGTGCACACGCCTTTAATCCCAGCACTTGGGAGGCAGATGCAGGTGGATTTCTAAGTTCGAGGCCAGCCTGGTCTACAGAGTGAGTTCCAGGACAGTCGGCTCTACACAGAGAAACTCTGCCTTAGAAAACCAAAATTAAATAAATAAATAAATAAATAAATAAATAAATAAAAATATACTTGATTTATTAGGGTTGGAGAGAGGGCTCAGGAGTTAAGAGCAATGACTCTTCTTCCAAAGGTCCTGAGTTCAAATCTCAGCAACCACATCATGGCTGACAAAATTAGTACAGCTACAGTGTACTCATATACATTAAATAAATGAACAAATGAATGAATGAATGAATAAATAAATAAAGTGAAAAATGCAATAATCAAAAGTGAAGACTTCAAGTATACCTTACCAATGTAATAAAAACACAGAATATATATTTCTATTGAAACTTTGGAACATCAGACCCTAGAACACTATAAAGTTTCAAAAATTTCCCTGTTATGGTGCCATACGCTGTAATACTAGAACCAGGAGTCTGAGAAGGATGTGTCATCATGTGTTTGAGGCAATTGTGTAGGAAAACATTGGTTCTATCACAGGTATCTAGCCAACTAAGGGCCCATATTCCACAAATCTTCTCTATGATGAAAACTTTTTTAAAAATCTTTTAATCTCCCAGTCATGATAAAAGTATTGTTTACTCAAAGGCCCTGCTGCTGAAGTCCCAGACCTTGGTGTCCTGGGGTGCTAAGCCCTTTTCCCTCTCCTTCATTTGCTTTGCACAGATTCCAGAGGACCCTGGCATACCACTCCTGGGCATATACCCAGAGGATTCCCCTGCATACAATAAAGACACATGCTCCACTATGTTTATAGCAGCCTTGTTTATAATAGCCAGAAATTGGAAGGAGCCCAGATATCCCTCAAAAGAGGAATGGATACAGAAAATGTGGTATATTTATACAATGGAGTACTACTCAGCAATTAAAAATAATGAACTCATGCAATTTGTAGGTAAATGGTTAGATCTGGAAACTATCATCCTAAGTGAGCTAACCCAATCACAAAAGAATACACATGAAATGCAATGACTGATAAGTGGATATTAATGAGCCCAGAAGCCTTAAATACTCAAGGCACAATTAGCAAGTCAAATGACTCCCAAGAAGAAGAAAGGAGAGAACCCTGGGCCTGTAAAGATTGGATCCAGTTTTGTAGACCCAGAACAGAGAAATCGTGGGGGGGGGATGATTGGGGAATAGTTGGGGGGAGAGGAATTATGGGACATATGGTGGAGGGGAACTGGGAAAGGGGAAAGCCTTTGGAATGTAAACATAGAATATAGAAAATAAAAATTAAATAAAAATAAATTAAAAAAAAAAAAGAAAACCAAAAACAAAACAAAAATAGAATGTGAAGTCAGATCCCAGGCAAAGTAGAAAAGACACTGTTACCATTAATATCGGAAGAACATGATCAGGTATTGGGCAGAGGGTGGGAAGAGAGACCAGGAATGAAGCCCGAGGGTTAGCAGAATGAATGGAAATATACAACCCCAGGAGGTGGGAGGTAGGGGAACCCCCTCAACAAAGAATATTGAAAAAAGAATAAAGCCAAGGGAACTTCTGCCCAGTGTACTTGCTGACTTAGTTTATGTTGTGTTCTATCCTTTCTTCTGAGAATCTTTGACTTTGTTAATGTGTGCCTCTGTGTCACACAGATTCTTATTTCTTTGTTTCTCAAAAATATTGAATTTTACGCCAGTCAAGGTGTACACTGGAAAACATGTGTGAAGCCCGGCTCTCTCTCTCTCTCTCTCTCTCTCTCTCTCTCTCTCTCTCTCTCTCTCTTTCTCTCCTCTCCCCCCACCCCCGTGCTTATGTGCTCCAGCATCTATGCAGAGATGTGGGGATAGTTGACTTCTCTACTTTCCAAAGTGCCAGTATTGAATAAACCTGACTGTTCTACCAACTCTGCATTCTTGAATACTGATTTTTCAGGCTGCAAACAGCCTAGAATTTAGTATGAGAACCATATTTGTGTCTACTTGGAGATTATAACATACATAAGTGTGCATAAAAATAGGAATACTGAGGTAAGACACCATCAACTACCCCATTACAGTACTTAAAGCCACCCAACAGCCCCAAACGGAACCCTCTCTTCTGAGCTCCATATTCTATCCCACAATTCCTGAGACTTTTCAGAGGTAAGGCTGGTACTAGGGACCTCTGGTAAGACACCGCCCACCACATGCTAACCGTCCTTAAAGTCCATCCAATAGTCTCAAGCTGTGCCCCCTCCTGTGTGCCCATAACTCTAGCTACTTTCCCGGATTTCATGCTGGTACTAGTAACTCCAGGTAAGATATTGTGTACTGACCCCTAACACTCCTTAAAGCCAGCCAAATATTGGCAACAGCATTCGCTATGCCATATTCGGGCCCAAAATATTGGCAGAAGACTTCTGCTTCCAAGAGGCTGAGCTGTACTACAAAGTAGGTACATAATAGATACAGGGGAAGTCCAATAACTCATTAGGTCTTACTTCAAAAGCACTAAAAAAGAAATATTCAAGATCCTTAGCCATCAGGGAAATGCTAATCAAAATGATTCTGAGATCCCATCTTATCCCTTTCAGAGTAAGTTACTTCAAAAACACAAGTTATAGCTCATGTTGGCAAGGATATGGAGCAAGGGAACCCTCCTGCATTGCTGGTGCGAGTGTAAACTTGTACAGCCACTTCATTAATATGGCCGTTTCTCAGAAAATTGGGAATAGTTTTACCTCAAAACCTAGCTCTACCACTCCTGTATACCCAAAGGATGCTCACCATACCATAAGGATAGTTGCAAAATTATGTTCATAGCAGCTTTATTAGTAATAGCCAGGAACTAAAAACAACCTACATGCCCCTCAACAGAAGAATGGATAAAGAAACTGTGGTACATTTATACAATGGAAAATTACTCAACTGTTAAAAACAATGACATCATCAAATTTTCATAAAATAGAAAGTACTAGACAGAAATCATATGAAGTGAGGTAATCCAGAACTAGATTTATGCCTTCCTGGACCAAAAGAACCCTCGTTTCCTGCAACTACAATTCCTGGAAGAGTTTGGTCTGCAGCAGATATATGCATAGATTGGTGCCTAACAATTGCCATCAGAGAAGCTTCATAAAGGAACTCATAAAAACAGATTCAGAGACCCACAGCCAATCATTATGTAGAGCTTGATAAACCCTGTAGATAACTTTTTCCCTATTGGAGGAAAGGAGGTGCCTAGTCTTGCTGCAACTTGATATGCCATGGCAGGTTAACATTCATGGGAGGGCCTTTTTGAAGAAAAAGGGAGGAAGAGTGGATGGAGACAGCGAGGAAAAATGTGGGAGTAGAACTGGGAGGAAAGAAGGAGGGAAAACTAATTAGAATACAAAAGAATGAAGGAGGGGAGAGAAAGACAGGAAGGAAAGAAGGAAGGAAGGAAGGAAAGAAGGAAAGAAGGAAAGAAGGAAAGAAGGAAAGAAGGAAAGAAGGAAAGAAGGAAGGAAGTTAGTAATACCAAAATGGAAATAGAGAATACATTTTTGTGTAGCTTTTTGGAATTAAGTTAATATAAATCTGATATGAATGGTACTGGGCCACTATGATGTGCAAGCACGTGGTGGAGAGATGAGAAAGAAAGAGAACCAGAACAGTTTGAGCATTGTGAAGAGAGGTAAAACTGGAGATGCCAATGTGGTGAGAAACAGCCTGATGTGAGTAGCCTGCCTTGCCCCCTGAGGCCTTATCTGGGTCCACAGCCATATAGCAGTATAGGTTTGTGTCAATGTCAGTGGTCCAGGCTACCACCAAAGTCCCTGCAGATGTTTCTGCTCTGGTCTGCCACCAGGGAACATGTTGATATCCAAGGGCTGTGTAGAGTTGGCCACTTCAATTACTATGACACTCAGGAGAGCTGGTATACGCACAGAAGAGCTGGTCACCCATATAGGCAAGGGAGAGAGGTTTCCTTCCTTGTATCTTGTCCACTCCAGCTGGAGAGACAGCCTGAGGTCATGAGAACAAGAGAGCTTGTCCTGCCCCTTGCTGGCCACAGCATTGTGTGGGCTAACTGGAGCAGTGCTGAATAGCTCACCCTAATGATGTGGATGTGGAAACTCTGGCAAGCTGCCCAACTCAGCTACCACCTAGGCCCAGATACAGGTCTTTTGATTTGACACACCATAACATCTACGCCATCTATGAACTGATGGAATATATGAAGTGATCCTGGAGCAGATTCAAAGCTTCGGGATGCCATAACACAGGGCAACAACAGGATATATGAGAGGAGTTCCAGTGAGGATACAGTATAAATAATGTAGCACAAGCCAGAGGCCTGGAACCAGACCATTGAAATAGACATTCGAAAGTAAAGATGTGTGGACATAGAGGTATGCTGTGGGACACCCTGTGACACAGTATGGCTTCTATGATAAGATTTATATTTTTATTTTTATCTTTTATTTTCTTTTGGTGAAAGGTTTCAAGTGTGGATGGCAGATATAAAGGGACAGGGATGGAGAGTTGAGTAGGAGTGGGGTTCATGATGTGGAACTCACAAAGAATTTATAAAATGTTTTTCTTTAAAAAATATGTATATATGATTGCTCTTGGCTATCTGATTGTCTACCAGAACTAGATGGTCAGACCCTATTACTGAAGATCCCACATACTTTAGTTGCAGGACAGAGAGAAACTATGATACAACTGATCCAAATCTTCCTCTTTGCTGTCTAGATTTCATGGAGGCTGAAGTTGTGATGCAGGCATGTGGAGGAGAAAATATCAACTGTTAATCCTTCAAGGTATAATAGCAACCTTCCAGGCAAGAAAGCCTTACTGGGGCAATACTGACATGATTGTTATGGGAGTAACCTACTGTTTTCAGATTGGATTTGAGGTCTGGTCTACAGGAAGAAATGGATAACTTGTCCTGTGGATCTGGTCAAAGGTACATGACTGAGGATGTCCTTGAGGGTAAACCTACCATTTTTGATTTATAAATTAACATGTTGTCTAAGTACTTTCTAGGCATTTGTGTTTATATTAATAGACTAGTGCTTCTCTCTGCCTTGATCATCGAAGATATTTGTACTGAACAGAAGCACTGCAGAGATTCATGACTAATCCAAAGCTCTACGAATAAGTGACTGGGCCTAAACTGAGTATCCACAGCACTTTATCCAAGATTCATTGGTGATGCTAGAAGAGAGGGCAGGAAAAATACAAGAACTAGATGATGGGGAGAACTTTAAGATGCTGCTTCTATACAGAATGTGAGTCAAACACTTAGGAATTTATAGAAAGTGCAGTTGCACTAGACTTTCACAAGACAGGACTTGTCAACATTTAGTCAGTCATGGATGAGAGGGGTGGCTCAAGGAGCCCAGCCTCTCTTTAAATAGTTACTGGCAGATGTTAACTATTTCTGTGTATGAAGGTGAGGGGGGGTCATTGTCTTCACTATAGCCAGCCATTGGGGAATTACCCATGTTTTGGGGGATACCTATACCCATGTAGGTGAACCTCGTTAAATTCAGTGAGTCACAAAACAAAAATGAACCAAAACACATAAATTGGGAGGGGAGACTAGCTGGAAGGAGGTAAGGTTGGCAGTGATGGGAGAAGGCTGTGAGAAGGCTATGTAATGAGTGTGGTAAAAATGTATATATTCGTATATGAAAGTGTAAGGAAGAAATGGAATGTTTTCAAATACATAAAAAAGGCATGTGAGTTAGTTCACCAGGCAGAGGTACTTAAGACCAAAACAAACTACTTGAAGTCAATTCCCCAGAACTCATCCATGGGAAGGAGAGAAGCAATACAGGCTAGTTGTCCTCTGACTTCCACACTCAAGTTGCGAATATGCTTCCTGCAATAATATAAATGGTAATTTAACTTAAAAATGACATAAAAACATAAATGTACCCTATAAAGCAAATAATAAGAAAACAAAATTATATCGTAAAAAACAACTATAGAAGAGGTCAGTGATTGCAAGAAAAGATAAAGAAAAAAACTAGTACAGGGAAGAAAATTCGAAGGAAAATTGAATTATATCCACAACAACATTGAATACGACTGGATGAAGTAAGTCAAAGACTGAAATCTTCAGACTAGAGGTTTTTAAATGATGAGACCCAAGTACTTGATGCCTGCAGGAGATTTGAAGGTACCAATTGAGATCTATGCTATAGAACTGCTTGCCCACAGCCTTTCAAACATGGAGTGCCTGCAACTCCTTGACTACCATGCTGCTCTGGTGCTGTGCAAATTGGCTGCTTTGGCTGCAGTCAAGCCTACCATCTTCAAGGAGCAGTTCCACTTGGAGATAGGTGGACTTACCTGTTAATGGAATCTAAGAACGAATATTTTATCCAACTCATCCTTGCTACTTGAAAGTTCCACAAATATCAGGAAAAAGGTAATGGCCTACGAAAAAGCAGGACCCCTGTCCCTTCTGCTCTTTACTGACCAGATTCAATCCTTTCAGTAACAAGGGCATGATTGTGGAGTTCTAGATCAAGAACATCCACTTAGGGAACAATTATATGAAGCTATTTCCCAAATCTGGGCTAGATGGATATGCACAGAGACCCAGAACATCATTATATTTGTCCTGGAAACTGTCGCCCCAGCACCAAGAAAAAACACACCACCTTCAGATGCAATGGACATGGTTATTTGGTATATAGCTAATGAACATGTACAGAGTAAGGGTGTAGCTAGACAGTATCTAAGAAGTGAAAACTGTCAATGTCAAATTGGTATCTTAGTTAGGCTTTGACTGCTATGAACAGACACCATGATCAAGGCAACTCTTATAAGGACAACATTTAATTGAGGTTGGATTACAGATTCAGAAATTCAGTCCATTATTATCAAGCTAGGAGCATGGCAGAATCCAGGCAGACATGGTACAGGCAGCACTAAAAGTTCCACATTTTCATCTGAAGGCTGCTAGTAGAAAACTGACTTCCAGACACCTAGGTGAGGGTCTGAACCCATGCCCACAGTGACATACCTACTCTAACAAGGCCATACCTCCTATTAGTGCCACTTCCTTGGCCAAGCATATACAAACCATCACATTCCACTCTCTGGCCCCCAAAGGCTTGTTCAAACACATGAGTCTATGGGGTCCATACCTAAACCTACCATGACTGACACACCAATCATCCTTGACACCAATTTTGCAATGAGAGTTTTCACTTCATACGTATTTTCTAGCTACACACAGTCTCTACCTGTTCAGTAGCCATATACCAAATAACCATATCCATCATACATTTAGTCCAACTTCGAATGTTCCCATAGTCTATAGAAGTCTCAACAATGTTAAAAGTCCAAAGTTCAAGGTCTCTTCTGAGATTCATTCAATCACTTAACTGTAATCCCCAAAGCAAGACAGAAAAAGAGCTAGACAATGTCCAAACACTGCATCTCCATGCCTGATGACAAAGTGGTCTTCAGATGTCCAAGTCCTTTTTCATCTTTGTTGACTGCAACAAACTTTTTTCTCATGGGCTGGTTCTACTCCCTGTTAAGAGCTTTCCTCAGCAGATAGTTGACAGCTCTGGGTCTCAAACATCTTGGGGTTTCCAAGTCAACTTCAATGTTACACCTGCTTATTCCAATGTCTGGGATGCACACATGATCTTCAGGGCTCCTCCAAAGGGCTGGTGTCATTTCTCCAGCACTGCCCTCTGTAGCACTCTAAGCTCAGGTTGATCTCCTCCACTGCTGCTGCTATTCTCGGTGATCATCCCTTGGTACTGGCATTTCCAATACACTGGGGTCTTCCACTGCAGCTAGGCTTCACCAATAGCCTTCCATGGCCTCTCACAATGCCAAGCCTCACCTGCTCTTCATGACCCCTTCATGCCTTCAAAACCAGTACCACTTGGGTGATTCTTACACAATACTAAGTACAGCTACAGCATGACGTACTACAATCTTGGCTATCTCCGGAATACACCTTTGTGATCTCAGAAAATGCTTCCCAGAAGGTTTTCACCTCAGTGATGCTGGTCTCTTCTTAATCACCATTAATTTCTTAGCTCCAGCTAACCAGCATCAATTGTCCCAGTAGTCTCTTCCATTTTTCACTCTAAATCCAGGGCCACATGGCCAAAGCTGCCTTGTTTTGCTGCTTGCTGGGCTGGAACATGGCCCCCTCCACTATTCTATTACCACCTTCTGTTTTCCAGTTCCTTCTTTACCTAAGCTTGGCTGTCCTTGAACTCAACAGATCTGCTTACCTGTCTCCTGGGATTACAGTAGTGTAACACCAAATCGGATCTAAATTTAGTTAGGTATTATCCCGCCCCCAAATCCCACTCTTTTAATACATTATCTCCTAGTACACAGGATTCAGCTCCATTTCACTTCCTGGTGCTCCTTTAATGCCAGAACCATACATTGTATATATTTCCTTTCTAAGCTTGCTACACTTGTTCAAAATGCTCTTCATGAGACTTAACCAAAGAAGAAGTTCTCTGTTGGGCTTTTTTTGAGACTTCCTTTATCAATGCAATTAACATAAATCTCTTTACCTAAGCCTCAAATAGACTCTTCAGAAATGGGCAAAAAACAGCCACATTCTTCACCAAAACACCACAAACACCATCTCTATGCCATATTATGAAGTTCTCCTCTGAAAACTCTTGGGCCAGGTATACAGAGTTCAGATCACTCATAGCAACAAAGTCTTCCATAATCCTATTAGGATGGTCCATTAAGCCCCATTTAAAATCTTCTACTGCTTTCCAAACCCAAAGTCCCCAAATCTACATTCTTCCAAACAAAAGCATAGTTGGACTTATTACAGTAATAGTCCACTCCTGGTAACAACTTCTTAGTTAGGGTTTTACTGCTGTGAACAGGCTTCATGACCAAGTCAACTCCTATAAGGACAACATTTAATTGGGGCTGGCTTACAGATTCAGAGTTTCAGTCCATTATTATCAAGGCAGAAGCATGGCAGCATCCAGGCAGGCATGGTGCAGGAGGAGCTGAGAGTTCTACATCTTCATCTGAAGGCTGCTAGTGAAACACTGAGTTCCAGACAGCTAGGGTTAGAGTCTTAAGCCCATGCCACAGTGACATACCTACTCCAACAAGCAATAATACCACTCTCTGGGCTAAGCATACAAACCATCACAATTGGAAAGGACTCCCTGTGTAACCTTCCAAAAATAAGGAATTCAGAAGCTACCAAGCCAGAAATCTGTGATGGAAAATATGATAGCAAACAGCAGGATGCCCACTGTGTGACAGGCATGGATAATATTGTTAATCCAACAGACCCCAAGGCTGAGGTCTAGAAAAATACTTGAACACATCTCTGACAGGTGCTAAAACACATGAGTTCTGGAAATTACCTGTGATTCACAACTCTGAGAAGAAGGGCAAGTAGAAGCCACAGCACATAAACAATGTTGAAGACTGCTGTTTGTATTTTCTGCTGGCCCAAGAGGGGTGCCCTGACAAGGAGTAGATCATGTAATCAGGTCATGCCAGGTGAAATCTTAATCAAATAAAGGCTAGGGCCTGTGATTGGTCAATGGAAGGAAAAGGCAGTGCTGAAAGTTTTAGAAAGGGAGAGGAAGAGGAAGAGGACAAGACAGAGGGAGAGGAAAATGGAGGAAGAAGAGGTTGAAGATTGAAAAGGTGGAACAGTTATTTGGTTTCCTGGGGTCTAACTTCTTGAGTTTTTATATTGGATATTAGCCCTTTGTCAGATGTAGGGTTGGTGGAGATCTTTTGCCAATTTGTAGGTTGCTGATTTGTCCTTTTGAAGGTGTCCTTTGCCTTACAGAAGCTATGTAATTTTATGAGGTCCCATTTGTCAATTCTTGATCTCAGAGCATAAGCTATTGGTGTTCTGTTCAGGAAATTTGCCCCTGTGCCCATCTCCTCAGGGGTCTTCCCCAGTTTCTTTTCTATTACTTTCAGTGTGTCTGGGTTTTTGTGGAGGTTCTTGATCCATTTGGGGTTGAGCTTAGTACCAGGAGATAAGAATGGATCAATTCACATGCTTCTGCATTCTGACCTTCAATTGAACCAGCACCATTAGTTGAAAAGGCTATCTTTTCTTCCACTGGATGTTTTCAGCTCCTTTGTCAAAGATCAAGTAGCCATAGGTGTGGGTTCAATTCTGGGTCTTCAATCCTATTCCATTGACCAACCTGCCTATCATGGTAACCCTATTAAAAATGGGGTACAGAGCTAAACAAAGAATTTTCACCTGAGGAACTTCAGATAGGTGAGAAGTACCTTAGACAATCTTTAACATCATTAGTCATTAGGGGAATGCAAATCAAAAAGACCCTGAGATTTCACCTCACACCACTCAGAATTGCTTAGATTAAAAACTCAGGAGACAGCAGGTGTTGGTAAGGATGTGGAGAAGGAGGAACACTCCTCCCCTGCTGGTGGGATTGCAAGCTGGTACAACCACTCTGGAAATCAGTCTGGAGGTTCCTCAGAAAACTGGGCAAGACATTTCCTGAGGAGCCTGCTATACCACTCCTGGGATAGACCCAGAGGATTCCCCAGCACTTAATAAGGTTACATGCTCCACTATGTACATAGCAGCCCTCTTTATAATAGCCAGAAGCTGGAAAGAACACAGACGTCCCTCAACTGAGGAATGGATACAAAAAAATGTGGTATATATACACAATGGAGTACTATTCATCCACTAGAATCAATGGATTCATGAAATTCTTAGACAAATGGATGGAGCTGGAGAACATCATCCTAAGTGAGGTAACCCAGTCTCAAAAGAACACTCATGGTATGCACTCACTGATATGCAGATATTAGCCTAGAAACTTGGAATATCCAAGACACAATCCACATATCAAATTATGTTCATGAAGAAGGAAGGAGTGGCCCCCGGTTCTGGAAAGGCTCAGTGCACATTTTAGGGGAATACCATAACAGGGAAGAGGGAAGGTTGGATGGGGGAAGAGGGGGAGGGAAGAGGGCTTATGGGACTTTCTGGGAGCAGGGAGCCAGGAAAGAGGAAATCATTTGAAATGTAAATAAAGAATATATTCAATGGATTAAAAAAAAAAAGATGGAAGGGATCCATGTGGCCTGCAGGGGAAGCAAGTAGCTAGGGATCATGTAGCTGGGCAATAGAGTAGGGTAGTGACATATTTGCCCAATCTAGGCCTTTAGCTTGTATTCATAATAACTGAGTTGTGTGTTCTTTGCATGGGCATTTTGGGATTGGAGATTTATAGTTACAAAACTGGTTGGTATGGTATAATTCTCTAGTGTTTTGATTTCATAAGTTAAAGCGGAGCAGAGTGAGCCTTAGCTGGTGTTCTGCAGGCCAGCACCAGGGGATGGATGGCCTGAAAAATGTGAGTGCATTTCAAGTTAAACTGGTTTGGTTAGATTAAGAAGCTAGCTGCAGGAACCAGGGCCAGACCCTACATAGAGCTAACCATGGGGGTGGGCACAACCACATGCTACAGAACAACCCTGATTAAAGGGACATGTTGGATACACCTAGAGATGTACAGTCCAAAATCTGCCTCAATGACAGTATCTATATTTATCATTTGGCTGTGCTGAGCCTAGGTATCTGAGAAGTAGGGTACAGTTGTCTCTGACAACTTTGTCACCAAAGGTCACAAAAGATTTTATCAAGACAGAGGACATCACAAATGCCAGAGACAAGCCAAGAAGGAAAAAAAGCAGAGGACATACAATATCAGGAGAATGGAGATGATAAAGAGAAGGACAAAGAATGTACCATTGATCAAGTCAAGAAGCAACTGTACATGCCATGCTGGCTGCTTCCAGAGCTGAAGCCTCACTTGCTATTTCTTATGAGACTCAAGAAATTTTAGGACTTTTATCCAGGGGAGTTCAGATTTGGTGCAAATTATAGTGACCCGCCCCCATACACAAAATCATTCAAATAGATTCATTGCCTTTGAATTCCTTTTGTCCTCACTGTTAGGAATCAGGCTTTGTGCTGCCCTGAGTTTCTCTACATTATACAACAAAAAAGATTCTAGGCCTTTGTCCTACCTAGCATTTTCCATTTAAAAGCAGCTGGCTTTTTTGAGGGAGAAGTTCCTGGGTATATTCAAAACCTACACCATCTATTAGGTAACTCTCATCCAGATTAAACTGACAAATAACATTTCTGGGAATGGAAGTGGCCCCACTCTATTCATTCATTAGGTGAATTAAAATTGTGTGGCACATTTGCATTTAATTAAAACCATATAAGGAAAACCAGGCTACAGTTTTGAACTTATCAGACATGCCAGACAAAGGAAAAGATGGAACTCCTTCACCTAGAGCTCATAATGTCATGGACACCTAACACTGTGTTGGCATGGCTCCCACATCAATCTATCATCTGATACCTGGTATGTTCAGGAAGAACTGAGGATCTCTCTACTGTTTCTGGCGACTGTGCTTGGCTATGTCCCCTGCTGTTGACACTGCCTCCTGGTCCCCTTGCCTGTTTACCTATCTGCCTCTCTGCACATGGATATTATCAGCCTTTTCCTGCCCCTCACCCACTTCCTACTTCTGAGCAGTTCAACCTTTCACCTGGCTCCACCAGCTCCAGCAGTGGCCCCCCCAAGGCACTTTCAGGTTCATTATCCCTACAGACTCTTTCCCAGTCTACCCATGAAAACTCTCCAACGTTTCTGCAGCCTCCTTAACTCATGTCCATCCTGTAACTATCATGCATGCATGTGGATGTATTTACTCTGCTATGTGGTGGGCTAATGTTAGTAATTAAGACGGCAATAATGACCTGTATTTGCCTCAGCCAAGCTACTGGGGTATGCGGATTATGTTACAAATTGCTGTCACAGAAACCTCTAAACATTGTATATTTGTTGTTATTCAATAAATTATGACAGTATAAAAAGCCAAAACACTATTTACCTATGGTTCAAGAATTGCAGCAAACATTCACCTATGCTCTCTCTCTCTCTCTCTCTCTCTCTCTCTCTCTCTCTCTCTCTCTCTCTCACACACACACACACACACACAGTGCTTTCTCCTCCCCTTATCATCCTCTTCTCATCTTCTTCTTCCCCTCTTCATCCCCCTCCCCTTCCGTTCTTTCCCTCTTCTTTCCTCCTACAGCTCCTCTACTCTTCCTTCTATCCCTACTCATTCCTGTCTTCATTCCTTCTTTTCTTCCCTCTCACCCTGTGTCTTAGGATTTCTATTGCTGAGAAGAAGCATCATGACCAAGGCAACTCTTATAAAGGAAAACATTTAATTGGGTTTATCTTATAGTTCAGAATTTTCGTCCATAATATCATGGTGCAAAACATGGTAGTATCCAGGCAGCATGGTGCTGGGACAGTTCAGAGTTCTGCAAGGCAGCAGGCAGCAGGAACACAATAGGACACATACTCAAAGAAGGCCACACCTATTCAAAAAAAAACCTGCCACAACCCAAATAGTGCCACTCCCTCTGGGCCTATGGGAGCCATTTTTATTCAAACCACCACACCTTACTTTCCTTTTGCTGTTTTCCCTACTTTTCCTCTTCCATTCTCCCTCCTTCCTCCTCTATATCCTTCCTCATTCCCCCTCCATCATCCCCTTTTCTCATCCTATCCCTCCTCCACAACCTCTCCTCCTCCATCCTCCTCCTCCATTCCCTCTCCTCCTTCTTCTCCCACTTGCCCTGCTTCCAACTTGCTTCTGTCTCTTCTTCCCCTTCCTTATCTTCCTCCTCCAGCGTTCCTTTTCCTCACTGCCTTGCCCCTTCTCATCCTTCTAGTCTTCTCTCCTTACTCTTTCCATTCTTCAGTCACTTGTTTTCCTTTTACCCCTTCTCCCCTTTCCCTTCCTGCTCTTTGCTTTTTATTCCTCCTTCTGTACCCCTCTGCCTCTTTGCCTCCTGTTCCCCTTTCTCTTCTTCACCCATCTTATCTTCCTCTCTTCGTTTTCCTTCCCTCCTACTCTTTCTTTTTCTCCAATCTTCCTACTTCCCCTCTTCCTTCTGATCTCCCTCCTTTCCTTTTCTCCTGGCATTGCCCCTTCTGGACTTCCTTTTCTGCTTTCCCTCCTACACCATTTATTCCAGCCTCCTTTATATTCTTGCTCTTTCCCCCTTAATTTTATTCTTCTTGCCCTTTCCTTCTCTGCCCTTTCCCTATCCTCTTCCTCCTTCCCCTCCTTGTCTTTTGTCTCTTTTCCTCCTTTTTCTTCTCTTCTTACCCCTTCTCTCTTTATCCTCCCTCTCTTCCTCTTCCAACTCTTCCTTTTCCTCCCCCTCCCTTTCTTGCCCACTCTTGTCTCCTCCTTTCTCCTTGCTCCTGTCCTCTTCCTACTCCCTCCCACCTCTTTTCCTCCTCACTACTACTCCACTGTTTCCTCCCCCTCCTTTCCTGCTTTTCTCCTTCCTCCCTGTCCACCTCTTCTTTCTTTTCTTCCTCCCCTCCTCCAAGTCTTCCCCCCTTCCCCTCCCCCTTTCTACACCATGCATCTTCTCTCCTCCCTCTTTTGCTCCCTCACCTCCTCTTCTATAGCTTTCTTTATCAATCATACCTCTTCTTCCTCCTCTCCTTCTTTATCCTCCCCTTTTCCTCCTTCTTTGATGTAGAGAGTCAACCCATGCTCTTCTTGGTTATACCTATAGCCTTTTTTATTTAAAAAAAGTTTTTTATTTTTAATTATGTGTATATATGTGTTTTCTGTATATCTATTATGTGGAGGTTTTGACACTAGAAATGAGGGCATTTTACCAAATAAATATGGCTGCTTCATAGAAACTCATAATAAAGAAGGACTAGAAGCACTCCCATTCAAGCAATGTCAAAGAGCAACAAAAAATTTTTAGTGAATATGTATTTGCTTTTGAACGATGTTACATGGTGATAAAGAAGCATTTAATAGTTTTGTTTTGCTCACAAAGATAATCAAAAGGAAACATTAAGCCCTGTTATGCAATTTTCACGAACATCAATTCCACAATGCAAACAGCAAAGAGAAATATTTCCTGCTCCAGGAGTGACAGAATGGTCATTTGATCCTCACAGGGCTTTGCAACAATATTCAGCAGAAGCTTCTTGGTAATTGCTGACATAAAAAAGAGAAGTAGAGTTGTCAGAAAGATATTCAAGGAAATCCTGCATATAGCTAGATACTAAGAGAAGACTCTGCCTACTAAGGGGTGAATGGGCCAATGTAGTCCCAATTTTCACAAACAATCTCAGGAGGTGTGGCGCCCCATAAAGCTGAGACATTGGAATATCAGGATAAGCCCTGTGAATTTCGGCATACTGGGGCCTGTCAAAGTGGCAGAGCAGCTGGGTGCCCAGCATCTTGTTGAAATACTTTCTTATTCCAACTACAACTTTATCAATGGAATATTCTCTATTATCAGCAAGCCTCTGTGACTTCACAAAAGTCACATATTCCACAAGAATGGTATCTACAGTCTTTTCAGCAGGTAATTGGAATAACAGCTTTTGTTTGTTGATCAATTCCCATTCCTCAACAAGACAAGACTTCAGCTCATCAGGAAACCTCAACTCAACTCCCATTTTTATCTTCACCATTGAAGACACATTACTGTGAGGGACCTGGGCTACTCAGTTGGTATCACTGTCAACAGTGTTTTCTGGAGGACTCTGCATGCTGTTTGGCTCTGTCGCCTTCACCATGGATCCTGAAGAGGGTTTCTCTTCAGGGTAGCCTATCTCCATGGAGGGATGACCTTTCTCCACAGAACTCATATTGTCTTCTGCACTACCTTCTTCAGCTGTGCTGCTTTTGTGGGAAGAATGAGCTCTCTTCTCTGAAAGATCTTTCTCAGAGGGGCAAACCTGCTCTTCCATGCTACCTTCCACAACAGAGAGCTGTCTCACTACAGGACAACTTTTCTTTTCACGATGACCTCTCTCCATTGAGTGAACTCTTTCTGGCGAACGAATTTGCTTTGCACAGACAACTTTCTCTGCAGGTCGATGTTTTTTAGGTGGGCAACCTTTCCTAGATGCAGAAAGATGCCTCTCTGCAGGGTGGATTTTCTTCCCAGGCTGACCTCTGCCTGTAGGGTGATCTTTTCCTGTGGTCAGTCCCTTCCCTGCACGGTTACCCCTTTCTGCTGAGTAACCATGCTTTTCTGGGCGGCTTTTCTTTGGAGTCTGACCTCGGCCAATGGGCTGATCTTTCCTGGAAGATGGCCCTCTTTTTGCAGATTTACCCCTTCCAAAGGAGAGAAATTCCTCTTCAGGGTGACTATATTTGCAACATCCTCTACCTGCAGGGTGTTCTTGCCCTGTAGAGGGCACTCTCTCTGATCAGTGGCGCTTTTCTGCAGGGTGGTTTTTCTTCAGAGGCCTCCTTCTGCCCGAGGGGCCATCTTTCCCTGCAGAGGGTCCCCCTGATGTACAGCGGCTACCCTCGCCAGAGTGACACTTCTCTGCAGGGACTTTTTTTTGGGGGTGACCTCTTCCTTCAGAGCGATGTTTCTCTCTAGAATGCCCTCTTGATGTACTGGGGCTACCCTGGCCAGAGGCACCCTTCTCTGTAAGAACATTTTTTGGGGAGTGACCTCTTCCAGCAGAGAGATCTTTTTCTGTAGAATGCCCTCTTGATGTTCTAGGGCTACCCTCAGCAGAGCCATTCTTCTCTGCATTTTTGATGGGGCGACTTCTTCCTCCAGAGCTAATTTTCTCTGGAGAGTGCCTTCTTGATATTTTGAGGCTTCCCTTGCCAGAGCCACCCTTCTCTGCAGGGACATTTTTATTGGAGCCACCTTTTCCTCCAGAGCAATCTTGCTGTGTAGAATACCCTCTTGATGTACTGGGGCTACCCTTGCCAGAGCGATTCTCTGTAGGGTCGCTTTTGTTGGGGCGACCTCTCCCCCCAGAGTGATCTTTCGCTGGAGAATGCCTTCTTGATGTTCTGTGGCTACCCTTGACAGAGCCACCCTTCTCTGCAGGGACATTTGTATTGGGGCGACCTCTTCCTCTGGAGAGATCTCTCTCTGTAGAATGCCCTCTTGATGTACTGGGGCTACCCTGGCCAGAATGATACTTCTGTGTAGGGTCGCTTTTGTTGGGGAGACCTCTCCCTCCAGAGTAATCTTTCTGCTCAGAGTCCTCTCAATTCATCGGTACCACCCTCAACTGACTGACCCTCCTCTGCAGGGACACTTTTGCTGGGGTGACCTCCTCCTCCAGGGCAATCTTTCCCTGAAGAATGTTGTCTTGTATAGATCAAGACTTGGTTGAACACCACTGCTCTGCAAGGCCTTCTTTTTTGAGCCAGCGTCTTCTCACAGGACGCTCTTTCCTTGTAGAGGGTCCTCCTGATGAATAAGAATCACTCTCAAATGAGTGATCCTTCTCTGCAGGGCCACTCTCCTTGGCGTGCCCTCCTCCTGCAGTGCAATCTTTCCCTATAGAGGGTACTTTTGGTGCACAGATCCCACATTTGATTGAGCACCACTGCTCTGCAGAGCCACTTTTGCTGGAACAACTTCTTACAGGGCAATCTTTGCCTGCAGAGGGTTGTCCTGATGCACATATAACACTCTTGACTGAGAGACACTCCTCTGCCCGACGGCTATTAATGGGGTGCCTTCTTCCTGGTGGGCACTCTTTCCCTTCAGAGGGTACTTTTGGTGCACAGATCCCACCTTTGACTGAGCACAACTGCTCTGCAGAGCCACTTTTGTTGGAGCAGCTCTTTGCAGGACGCTCTCTCCCTACAGATGGTCGTCTGGATGCACAGACATCCCTCTTGGGTGAGCAACCTTCTGCTGCAGGTCCTCTTTTATTGGGGCTACCTCTTCTTCCAGAGTGATCTCCCCCTGCAGAAGGTACTCCTGTTGCACAGATACTACACTTGATTGAGCACCACTGTTCTGCAGGGCTGCTTCTTTTGGAGAGATGTCTTACAGGGCGCTCCCTTCTTGTAGAGGGTCCTTTGGATGTAGTGCGACCACCCTCGACTGACCGACTCCCCTCTGCATGTTTTTTTGAGATACCTCTTCCTCCAGAGCAAGCTTTCCCTTCAGAGGGTGCTCTTGATGTACTGCTATGACCTTTGACTGAGGGACCCTTTGCTGCAGGCCCACCTCTGCTGCTCTTAACTCTTCCTGCAGAGCTATCTTTCTCTCTACAAGTTCCTCTTGAGTGGCTCTTCTCTGCCAGATGACTTCTTTTGGCAGGCAGACCTCTCCCTGAAGGGCAATCTTTCTCTGTAGAGAATCTTCTATCTGTAGCACTGCCTCTCTCTATCTGGTGATCTCTCTCTGTAGAGCTAAGTTTCGTGGCTGAGCAGGCTTTCTTTGAAGTTTGTTGGTCCTCATTGGAAGGACCCTTCTTAGTAGAAAGGCCTTTCTCTCTAGGTGGACCTCTCTTGGTAGGATGCCCTCTCTCAGGAGGAGAGAGCTCTTGGCAGGAGCATAGGGACTTCTCCCTGTAGTGGAGTGAGGTTTTTCTGTAGGCCGTTGTTTCTTGATAGGACAGCCTCTATCTTCAGGATGATCTTTGTCTGAAGAGCCACGCTTTACAGATGAATGACCTTTGTCCAGAAAGTGAGGACTCTTCCCATAGTTGAGCATCTCAGAATGGCACCTCCCAGTAGAAGAACTTTTCTGGGCCTTTTGACCTTTTTCAGTAGGAGAGTAATTCTCAGCAGAGGATCTCTTCTCCCTATTGAGGCATTTTTCAGCATAGGGATGCTTTGCAGCTAACAGAAGTTTTTCAGCTGAGAAGCTTTTGATTGTAGTGTTCTCAGCAGAACAAAGTTTCTTGGTGGAAGGATTTTTCTCACTGAAGTAAATTTTCTCCACTCTACAGGTTGTCTCCTCAGAGTAACCTTTATCCACTGAACAACTTTTCTTCAAAGAGCGGCCCCGCTGTCTTGTTTGACTAGTTGGTGGAAAATTCCTCGGCTCTGTTGACTTGTTAGCTGAGGAGACACTTCTTGCCTTTCGGACCTGCCTGTTACTTGGCTTCAACTTCAGGAAGTCATCTTCTTCAGCAATCTGCTGACCACGAAGACAAAGAACTTTCCTTCTGGAGGAACTCATTTATGGAATCTTCTCCCTTTATCTTCAAAGAACTAATGAATTCCCATATTTTCTGGGACTAGCTGTGAAAAAAAATGAACTGGGTACAGAACCCAGAATTTGGAGTCCAAACAACTACATTCAGGATCAAATCCCTAGATTTTCTACTAAATTCAGATCTTTTGAAAGAGCATGGAGGAGCAGCAGTGAAGCATGTCCTGCTGCTTGTCCAACCACCAGGACAATGGCTGGTTTCTCCGGCAACAATCATAAACAAATGTCATTTTGGGACGGGCTTATGACCATCAACCAATCAGTAGTCTTATGTAAATTTATTGTGTTCCATAGCCAAATGATTGGACCACCACTCTGATGTCATTCTTATGGCACATGAGGAGGGAGAGATTTTCTCTCCTCTCCTCCCCTCTCCCCTTCCCTCCTCTCTCCCTTCCCCTCTCCCCTCTTCTATCTCTTCTCCTCTCCTCTCCCCTCCCCTTTCCCTTCCCCTTTCCTCTACTGTCTTCCCTCCCCTTCCCTCCCCTCCCCTTCTCTCCCCTTCCCTCCCTCCCCTACCCTCCTATCCACTCCACTCCTCTTTCCTTTCCCCTCCCCTACCCACCTCTCACTTTTACTCTCCCCTCCCATTCCCTCCCCTCTCTCTCCTTTTCTCTCCCCTCCCCTCCTCTCCCCTCTTCTCACCTCTGCCTTCTCCTTTACCCACATCTACTTCCCTTTCCTTTCTCCTTTCCTTTTCCCTCTTTTCCTTTCCTTTCCTTTCCTTTCCTTTCCTTTCCTTTCCTTTCCTTTCCTTTCCTTTCCTTTCCTTTCCTTTTTTTTTCTTTTTCAAGACCAGGCTGTTCCCAAACTTGTACATATCTCTAAGTTTCTGCCTTCCTTACACAGTAAAGGTATTAAAGACATGCATGTACTGCTCATCTTTCCTGATTAATGCAATTTTCTTCTTCTGACCCTTTTGCTGCTAGAATCACTTGGTTCCTTCCATTTAATACTAGATGAAAGGTAGTAAAGAAGATCTAGGTTTGAGATTTTCTACATCCCAGGGGGAAAAAAACAAAGGTGTGTCACTTCCACCTCTAATCCCTGAGGAATAATAGGTCTCTTTCTATCCTCACTTTCTCCCCTGCTTCCAGGATTGGGCCACTGATGAGTGTGGCAATGACTTCATTTCCCTTCACCCTGAGGATGGAATAATAATAAATCTGTTAAACTGAGTATCTCAAAAATTATGCCAATAAACTGAAAGTTTAAAAAAATGGTGAAAGAGGGCTGTAGAGATGACTCAGCAGTTAAGAGCACTGACTGCTCTTTCAGAGGTCCTGAGTTCAATTCCCAGAACACACATGGTGGTTCACAACAATCTGTAATGGGATCCCATGTCCTTTACTGGGGTATCTTGAGACAGCTATAGTGTACTCATATAAAACAAATAAATAAATCATTAAAAAATCAAGTAAAACAAAAATAACTTCAAAAAATGGAAAAAGATACAAGATATCAATTGCAACCCTAAGAATACTAGAGTTGCTTTGTCAGTATTAGAATAAAAATAGATGTTAAAACAAAAAAAAATTATAGGATAAAGAGGGCTTTCTAATGATGAAGGGGTTAGACTCTTAGAAAGTTATCCCAATAATGAACATTTAATCATCTAAGAATGTAGAACAAAATATATGAAGCAAAAAGTCACAGAAATACAAAAGGCAATTCAAAGTACTAATTGGATAATTCAATAGCTACTTTCAGTAATGGATAGAACATGTGGTGGTTTGATTAGGTATGGCCCCCATAGACTCGTGTCTGAAGGCTTGGTCTATAGGGAGTGGTACTACTAGGGGGTGTGGCCTTGTGGGAGTGGATGTGGCCTCCTCTAGGAAATGTATCACTGAGTGGGTGGAATGGAGATCTCCTATGGTCAAGCTGTAGCCAGTGTGGCACATAGTGTCCTTCTGCCTGTGGATCAAGATGTAGATCCACACCTCAGTTCCTTCTGTATACCATGTCTGCTTGAATGCCACCATGTTTTCTGCCATGATAATAATGGACTAAACCTCTGAATCTGTAAGCTAGCTTCAGTCAAATGTTGTCTTTTTAAGAGTTACCATGGTCATGGTATTTCTTCACAGCAATAAGACTCTAAAAGAGAACACTAAAAAGAAGACAACAATGAGGGAAAGGACTTTAGCAACACTAGGAAGCAAATAATTCTACAAATAAACCTACACAACTCACCCAATTATAGCAGAATACACATTATTCTCAACTGCATCTAGAAAAATCTCCATGTTAAGTCATGCACTGTCAAGAAGAAAAAAAAAAGAGAACAGAAATAGCATTAAGTATGTTCTTTAACCACAATGTAATGAAGTTGTAAATCTTTGAAAATTAAATAGTATATTAATGTAAAAAGGAAGAAACAAAAAAGGGAAATGAAAAAGTACTGTGAAGCTTTTCTACAACAGGTTTGCTGTCTGAACATAGGTGTTATGAAAGCCACTGCTAATTCAAAGCAAAAATGGGAAAGACATCAACATCATCGTAATTGGACATATAGATGGTTTGATTTGAAACTGAGTCATATAAAAAAAAAACTGGCGTTTTGTAAGAGCTTATTATAAAAGGTTCATGAAAATGAGTCTCCGGTCCCATTGTGAACTGTAATTATGATTTAAAGTTTCTTTTAATTCAAGAATTATAATTTTTTTGGTACCACTTTTTTTATTCTATATTATTTGTTTACATTCCAAAGGCTTTCCCCTTTCCCAGTTCCCCCCCACCATATGTCCCATAAGTCCTGTCTCTCACCCCCATCTATTCCCCAATGACCCCCCCCCCACACACACACACACCATTTCTCTGTTCTGGTACTCTCCTACAAAACTGGATCCAATCTTTTCAGGCCCAGGGTCCTCCCCTTCCTTCTTCTTGGGAATCATTTGACTTGCTAATTGTGCCTTGAGTATTCAGAGCTTCTGAGCTCATTAATATGCACTAATCTGTGATTGCATTTCATGTGTTTTCTTTTTTATTGGATATATTCTCTATTTACATTTCATTTCCCTTTTTTGGTTCCCCACCCCCCCAATGGTCCCACATGCCCTTTTCCATCCCCCTGCTCCCTCATCCACCCCTTCCCACTTCCCTGTTCTGGTATTCCCCTACACTGATGCTTTGATCCTCTCCAGCACCAGTTTCCACTACTTTCTTCTTGTTAGACATCATTTGGTATGTGAATTGTGTCTTTGGTGTCCCAAGATTCTAGGCTAATATCCACTTATCAGTGACTGCATACCATGGGTATTCTTTTGAGACTGGGTTACCTCATTTAGTATGATGTTCTCCAGCTCCATCCATTTCTCTAAGAATTTCATGAATTCATTGATTCTAATGGCTGAATAGTATTCCATTGTGTATTTATACCACTTTTTTTGTATCCATTCCTCCATTGAGGGACATCTGGGTTCAATCCAGCTTCTGGCTGTTATAAATAAGGCTGCTATGGACATAGTGGAACATGTATCCTTATTGCATGCTGGGGAATCTTCTGGGTATATTCTGGATATATTCCCAGGAGTGGTATGGCTGGGTCCTCCGGAAGTATCATGTCCAGTTTTCTGAGGAACTGCCAGACTGATTTCCAGAGTGGTTGTACCAGCTTGCAGTCCCACCAGCAGTGGAGGAGTGTTCCTCTTTCTCCACATCCTTGCCAACACCTGATGGCCTCCGGCCTTTTAATCCTAGCCATTCAGACTGGTGTGAGGTGAAATCTCAAGGTTGTTTTGATTTGCATTTCTCTAATGACTAATGATGTTGAACATTTTTTAAGGTGTTTCTCAGCCATCCGAATTTCGTGTGTGTGTGTGTGTGTGTGTGTGTGTGTGTGTGTGTGAAAGCTTTCCCCACAGAGATCCTTAATGAAGCAGCTCCCTGAGAAGATACTTACTCATTTATATTGCTTTACTTGGTGGAAGATGTAAATTCATACACTTTACTCAGGGTTAACCAAAAATTAAATACCTTTTGGGGGAAGGAATACCCAGGAAGGGAAGGTTATTGACTGATGGCTCAAGGCTATCTAGATGCCTCAGCAGCATGGAGAACTCCAGGTGTTGTGCTGCCTGACTGAGGATCCACATATCAGAGTGGTGTTGTGGTTATGTATTCCAAAGCAGGTACAGAGGCAGAGGAAATGGCTCCTATCCTGTCATCAAGCCTCAATTATTCCTGAGGTTTAAGCTCATTCAATCTTACTTGTTCTTATGCCTCTATGGTAGGGAGATACCACAAATTTGGTCATCTTGCTTTACAAATTATGCCTCTGAACATCCAGTCTCTTCAAGTAAAATGATTTAAGAAATATGGTTATTGCTGTTGTGATGTGGCGACTTAGAGATCTGTCCTTCTGCAGAAGTAAGAGCTTTAGCCTTGTCAATCCAGTTCATGTTAGGCATAAATTACTTGTTACATATGCGATATGACTAACTGCTTTCATCGGTTGGTTGGGGTTATGGAATGAAAATGCTGTAGCAGATTTTTTAAAGCTTCTGTTACTATGGTTAATTTTCAAAAATTTTAAAAGTGAATCATTTATTCTTGACAGGGCAGACACTGTCTCTGGGAGTATACTGTTTTAAATTAGAAATTATTTCTTTTGAGAGAAAACAACTTAGAATTAAATTGTCTCTTTGTGTAGATTGACACTATAAAATATCTTTGCTATGAAATCTTACAACATAAGTACAACAATCTGATATTAACAAAAATATGTACTAAGTTATATATTTACGTTCTATGTATGGCCATTTAAGGTAATGGGCCCAACTTTTAAAATGTCACCTTATCAAGTTTTTTCTAATAAAAATTGTATTTTTTGAGAGACTTGACTTTTTCTTCTTTAAATAATAGCTGGTATTGTTATTGTTTGAATCAAATATACCAAGTTAATCATATGTGAAAGCAAGGAGTACCACTTGGACACATTCTGTGCAGAATCATTCCTTGGATGCTGTCATTAACTGACTTCTCTCAGCTTCCATCTGCTTGTTCCTTGTGCAGGAGTCTGATGTCTGATATAAACAAGAATCTAACTAGAGTAACCTCTCTGCTCCCCAACCTTCACAGAAAACCTCTCAGTTCTACTCTGTAAATAAGTCCTCTGCCTAAGGCTCTCTAATAATTATTTTCCACGTTTCTTAAGGAATACTGAATGTTAATAGAACTGCCCCCTCCTACAAAGACCCTCCTCAGCAGAAAATAGCTCTAACACCCCTACCTTGTATTTTTACATCCTCTCAGAGTTAGCAATGATGGTTTCCTACTGAAGAACTACATTTCCCAGCTTCCTTTGCAGGCTACAGAAGTCATCTCCATTCCTATAAGGGACTGCATCCCAACTTCCCTGTAGGCATTTTGGCTGTTCACACTAGGGTGACAAAATGACCCCTCACCATGAATAAACATTGTCATGCCCAAGCTGACACCAAGCTTCTCTTTATTTTCAACTTCCCTTTCTTTATAGCTGTCTTTAAACAAGATATAGCCTTTTTGGAGGAAGTATGTCACTGGGGTGGGGGGCTCAGTCTCCCCCTCTTGTTGCTTGTAACTTTCAGATCAGATGTGAGTTCTCTGCTCCAGTACCATGCCTGCCTGCTCAGTGCCATACTCCCTGCCATGATGATCATGGACTGACCCTCTAAAACTGTAAGCAAGTACTCAGCTAAATGACTTCTTTAATAAGCTATATTGGCCTTGAACCCTTGTCACAGCAATAGAACAGTAACTAAGACTCTGTATACTAGTAAGTTAGATAACTTCGGTTAAAAATGGAAAAAACTAGAAAGATACAAACTACCAAAGTAGATTTAAATATGAAGATACCTTATGAAACCACAATAGTTTGTAAGTTAATTAAAAATAATATTTTAAAGACATTTTAATTGAAGTACCCCACATTAGTGGACAATGCTGCTTCTAGATGACATGACCTATTAACAAAAATCTCAGTAGTAGACAAAGGTTACATCCATATGAGATATTGGTAAGAGAGACTCCAGAAGCTCACCAACAAATATAGATTTTTTCCTGTTGCTGACCATAAGTAGATTTCAAGATATTATTGGGGGATGAATCCACCTATTTTGGTTACAGGACAAAGAAAAATCAATCTTGAACTGATCAAGAGTGTGATTACGGTATGTAAGATGAATAAATATTCCCCCCCAACTCAAGTTGCTTTTCATTAGTCTTTTATCAAACTGACAGAACATAATTAGGACACACCTATATCTAGTAAGAAGGTTGAATTTGTAATCAAAAGCCTCCATACAAAGAAAAGCCCAGGATCAGATGGTTTCACTGTTGAATTCTACCAAACATTTCTAGAATAATTCATATTAATAGTTCTCAAACACTTCTGACAATGTGAGGGAGCACTTTTTAAGGTATTAGCCCAATATCAGAGCCATATAAGGCACTATAAGAAAAAAGTACAGTGCAGACATAACATCTCTGATGAATATCAATGTCAAAATCTCAACAAAAGTCCAAGCCAATCTAACAATATGAAAAGAATTCTTCACTATAACTAGAGATAATCCCAAAAGTAAGGATTATTTTGTATATAAATATCAATATAAAATAAGTCATATTAATAAAATAAATACATCATCAATTCAGTAAACAAACATCACTTGACAAAAATTCAACACCCTTTCATAAATATAAAAACTTGGCAAACTAGAAATAGAGAGTACTTTCCCCAATCAAATAAAAGGTGTCTATAAAAACCTGTGGCTAACATTCTATTTGATAGGAAAAGAAAGAATACAACACAAGAAACAAGATGAGGATGTCATCTCTGGCTATTTTACGAAACACTATACTCAGGGTTGTAGCCAGAGAAGGAACATGAGAAAGAAGAAAATAGCATTACCCCAAAAAAGCAAAAAGTCAAAGATATTTGCAAAAAAAGTATCTTTATATAGATAACATATCTGATGCCAAACCCTAGGGAATCCACTTAGGAAAGGCATAACTAATAAATAAGATCGGCTGGCTCCTAGGATGCAAGATCAGTATACAAACATCAATTGCACTTTTCTGCACATGAAATGAACACTGATTTGAAATCAAGAAAATAATTTCAATTAAAATACCAGCAAAGGAAAAATGTTTAGGGATCAATTTAACAAAAAATGTAAAACATATTGTACACTGTTGAAAGAAATTAAAGAAAACGAAATAAATGGCAAAATATCTGATTGCATGGATAAACAGAATACAGTTATGGTGTACATAGCCCTCAACTTGATCACTATGTTTAATACAACACCTATTATAATCTAGTTGGCCTCCTTTAGAAATTAACAAACTAAAAATTTGTGTTGGATTGCTATAGAATATCCAAAACTGTCTTGAAAAAAGTCGTAGCCCTCAAATATGCAGGGTTGGGGGTGGCTCCCCCTTCTCAGACAGGAGGGGAAGAGAGACAAAGGTAGGGGTGTGTGAAGGGGGAAGTGGTAGGAGAGGAGAGGGTTGGAATCAGGATGTAAAGTTATGACTTAATAAATTAATGGGAGAAAAGATTGTGTGACAAGATGACAACTGTAGTAGATGGCATACTATATTTTTGGAGGTCCTCTCTGCTGCCACCCCCTAGACAAGTGCTTTTCCTGTTCTGATGTCTGGACTTAGGCTAGTGCTCTAGCTCATGCTCAGGGCAACAGCTCTCATTCTTTTCCTTACCAGTGTGGCCAGCAGCATGATGCTCTCCTACTCCTTTCTCAAATCCATTGTGGACCAGGGTATAGCAATGAATACACTCAACAATGACCTTAACATCTTTGGAAGCCTCCATTTTATGTGGTAGCCCCTCAATATCAAACTGACATCAGTGTTACCAACCTTGAGATACATTGTCCCGTTTTTTTCTGTGAAAAGTCCTTTCAATCTGGCTCAGGGGTCTGCTCCCTGCAGAGGCCAGCAGGCAAGGTGGATACATGTTTGTTAGGATGTAGCAAGCAATAAAGAAACCCCTGCACCACAAAGAGAGGTGGCCCACCTTTTCCACTAGTGACCCATAAATCCTGGTTCAGCTTAAGGAGACCCCTGCACAATGCCATAAATGCATTTTATTTTGTTACTGATGATGCTTTGTTTTCCTTTTTAATGAAATGAATAAGAGAATAATAGGAGCAGCTGTTCTCAGATAGAAAAGGGATGTTTAGAAAGGTAGATATGGGCTGGAGAGATAGCTCAGGGTTAAAAGCACTGACTGCTCTTCCAGAGGCCCTGAGTTCAATTCCCAGCAAGCATATGGTAGCTCCCAAACATTTGTAATGGGATTCGATGCCCTGTTCTGGTGTGTTTGAAAACATTCAAAATGTACTCGTGTATAAAATAAAAATATAATTTTTTAAAGAAAGCTGGAGACCTGCAAACATTTCCTAGTCTCACTCTCTAGATAGCCCTGGTTGTCCCAGAACTCACTATGTAGAACAGGCTGTCCTCAAATTCACAGAGATCCACCTGCCTCTGCCAGGTACTGGGATTAAAACCATGTGTGTGCCACCCGTTCCACCAGTAATGGTTCTTAAAACAGATGTTAGAGAAAACAAGTAAAGGATAAAAACTTTGTAAATTTGGTTCTCTCTTGTCATGTGTAATTGTAAAACACATACCTGGGATTGCAGCCCATGCTCTGGACTCTCCTGGCTTAGCTCCAAGGTCAGCTGCTTCCAGACCCACTCCTAGCTTGACCATTTCTGCTTCACCAAGCCATCAGCTTCTGCCATTGCCCAGGAACTGTGTGGTACCAGCACCACTGGAGACTTTTGAATCCATGAGTAAAGACTCAGCTTTATTGTTTTAGAACGTGTTGGCTAGCACTATTGCTGAGCACAGAATCTCCTTCCCTAACTTATCAGCTAGCCTGAATCAGGTAGGCTCCGATGACGTCCTTGGCTATCCACTGGTGTTGGAGGTGGCTGGTTCTAGCTTCCCTGAGGCCTAACATGACTGCTGCTTTCTTGTTGTTCCAATGCATGACAAAAGTACCTACTCTTTCCCTCCTATTTCCTCCTGGGACTTGGAAGTCCCATAATTTCCTTCCACCGAGCAATTGGCTCCTAGCCTTCTTTATTGACCCAATTAGCACCTCTCCTCTGTCTCTGTCTCTGTCTCTGTCTCTGTCTCTGTCTCTGTCTCTCCCCCTCCCTTCTTTTCCCCTTCAAAGATCTATAGCCAGACTTATATCATTCTTCAGCTCTTGAGTTTGGAAGGCAAGCACCACACAACCACACACAGTTTGGTTTCCTTTGAGGTAATGGAACCAGGTGAAATTTGACCATGGAGGTTATTACTGAACAAGCTTTTTAACAAGAGAAAGAATGGCACTATATATTAGCCTCGATATCACAGCTTGGCTCAGCTATTAAAGAAATGAAGATCAGTGTACCACCATCATCCCCGCCCTCGCCCCCACCCCCCAAAATACTGATGATCCTGGAGAACTGGATGGTCTGAAGATGACATGAATTTATTCTTGGGGAGCTACAGTATAGAAACCTACCATCAATGTGACAGTTCTTTGGAAACTGGACTAAATCAGGATATTTATGTAATCTTCCTATGCCTCTTCTGTCCCTAGAAATTATATTGCTTGCTCATTCACCAAACTTTGTTTGAATTTTAGTTTTGTATAAAACACTTTCTTTAGGTGATAGACAAATAGAGCTCTGGGAAGCAAATGGGCACATAAGTAACCTGCATAGAAGCCAAGATATAGACTTCTGAGTTTATGAATAATGTCCCGTGAATGCCACCCTCTTAACAACAACAACAACAACAAAATAGATGAACTTCACTATCTAGAGAAGATACCTAACAAATGGTTCCTAACCATGCTGTACATTGAGATGTCCAGAAGTCATTAGAGCTTCCGCGGGTAAAAGGCCAGCCTACAGATGGAGGGGCTGTATTCCTGTATTCCTCTAGCAGGTTCTATTCTTTTCAAGTGGTTAATATCACTGGGAGACTTTCTCATGAGAATTAGTCTGAATGGGCCGTCTACAACACTGCTTTTGGCTTCTTGTCTACTAGGGATTTCTGATTTATCATGAGCTAACTTTTAGCTCTACTGTCTGATTTGAGTCACATGATCAGCAACCCCTTTGCTCCCTGAAGTAGGCTTTGTCAGTTTACACAGATTTTCACAGCCTCTGAACCCCTACTTGAACTTTCCTCTGCCTCTTCCAGTCCTTCCCAGTCCTCTGTCCCATCTGGTGCATGTGGCACAACGAGGAAGCCTGATCAGGGAAGCATTCCTGAAATGAGTCACCTACCCAATTATTTGACCTAAAATCAATATCTCTACAGCAAAATAGTCTACATGAGATGCACAAAGTTAACACTGCAGCTCTAATTTCTTTCTCAGCCTGCTTATCCTTTGAGTATAGGAAGGCTACTGATTTGCTTGAGTTGATTTTTATAATCAGCCACTTTGCTGAAGTTGTTTATCAGCTGTAGGAGTTCTCTGGTGGAGTTTTTTGGGTCACTTAAGTATACTATCATATCATCTGCGAATAGTGATAGTTTGACTTCTTCCTTTCCGATTTGTATCCCATTGATTTCCTTATGTTGTCGAATTGCTCTAGCTAGTACCTCAAGTACTATATTGAAGAGACATGGTGAGAGGGGGCAGCCTTAGGCACAAACAATATAAAGTATCTTGGTGTGACTCTAACCAAACAAGTGAAAGATTTATATGACAAAAACTTCAGGTCTCTGAAGAAGGAAATTGAAGAAGAATTCAGAAAATGGAAAAATCTTCCAGGCTCATGGGTTGTCAGGATTAATATAGTTAAAATGGCAATCTTGCCAAAAGCAATATACAGATTCAATGCAATCCCCATCAAAGTCCCAACTCAGTTCTTCATAGAGTTAGAGAGAGCAATTCTCAAATTCATCTGGAATAACAAAAAACTCAGGATAGCTAAAACTATCATCAACAGTAAAAGAACTTCTGGGGTAATCAATATCCCGGATCTCAAGCAATACTACAGAGCAGTAGTGTTAAAAACTGCATTGGATGGTACAGTGACAGGCAGGCGGATCAATAGAATAGGATCGAAGACCCAGAATTGAACCCACACATCTATAGCCAATTGATCTTCAACAAAGGAGCTGAAAACATCCAGTGGAAAAAAAGATAGCCTTTTCAACAAATGGTGCTGGGTCAACTGGAGGTCATCAAGCAGAAGAATGAGAATTAATCCACTCTTATCTCCTTGCACTAAGCTCAACTCCAAGTGGATCAAGGACCTCCACATAAAACCAGACACACTAAAACTAATAGAAAAGAAACTGGGGAAGACCCTTGAGGACATTGGCTCAGGGGGAAAATTCCTGAACAGAATACCAATTGCTTATGCTCTAAGAGCAAGAATAGACAAATGGGACCTCATAAAATTACAACGTTTCTGTAAGGCAAAAGACACTGTCAAAAGGACAAATCGGCAACCAACAAATTGGGAAAAGATCTTCACCAACCCCACATCCAACAGAGGGCTAATATCCAATGTATAAAAAGAACTCAAATAGTTCGACCCCAGAAAACCAAATAACCCTATCCAAAAATGGGGTACAGAGCTAAACAAAGACTTTTCACCTGAAGAAATTTGGATGGCTGAGAAACACCTTAAAAAATGTTCAACATCATTAGTCATTAGAGAAATTCAAATCAAAACAACCCTGAGATTTCACCTCACACCAGTCAGAATGGCTAAAATTAAAATCTCAGAAGACATCAGGTGTTGGCGAGGATGTGGAGAAAGAGGAACACTCCTCCACTGCTGGTGGGAATGCAAGCTGGTACAACCTCTCTGGAAATAAGTCTGGCAGTTCCTCAGAAAAGTGGACATGATACTTCCAGAGGACCCAGCCATACCACTCCTGGGAATATACCCAGAAGATTCCCCAGCATGCAATAAGGGTACATGCTCTACTATGTTCATAGCAGCCTTACATATATATATTATCCAGAAGCTGGAAAGAACCCAGATGTCCCTTAACGGAGGAATGTATACAAAAAATGTGGTATATATACACAATGGAGTACTATTCAGCCATTAGAAGCAATGAATTCATGAAAGGAGAGGGAGGAGAGGGAAGGAGAGAGAGAGAGAGAGAGAGAGAGAGAGAGAGAGAGAGAGAGAGAACATGCAGAGAGGAGAAAGAGACAAAACTATCTGGATTATATAGTGAAGATACTCTGGGGGAAGGGCAATCCAGCTCTGCTACTGGACAGTTCATTTAATTTTTTTAGCCTGATAGCATTTTATTTTTGATATAAAAAACTGTTTATATGTTCTATAAGAATTGCAGTTGGTTTTTTTTTTCAGCTAGCTATTTGTCTTTTAACTTCACTATGATATTTGCCATGCAAACTATTGAATATGTAGTAATCAATATTAATCTTTCCTTTATGGCCTGAAGCTTTAGATTTAGACTATTCTGTAATTATAAAAAAGTGCCTGTATGGGTACATCTATTATTTTATGGCTTCATTTGTGTCTTGTAAATCTTGGATCTAATTGTAATGGGTGAGGGTTTCAAAACTACCATATGGTTACCAATAGTCCCTATATAATCTAATGAAAAGTCAAGCATTTCTATACTGATGTAATATATCACTTTTTGTTTGTTTTTTGTTTGTTTGTTTGTTTGTTTTTTTAAATTTGATATTTTCTATTTTTTGCATTTAGGGAGCAAAATCCCTTATTTTTTATGAAATTTTAGTTTGTTATAATTTTTATTATTATATTCAACATAATATATATTTTATGCCAATGTTACAAATAATGGACATGTTATTAAATAAACATAAAAAGGTAAAGCCTTTTTGTTTGTTTTATTTTTAGTAGAGCTCAAACTCCTGACTCTTACTGTGGTAGAAAAGCAAAATAAGTATAACTTTTAGACATGGGAGTTCACTGTAATAAAGCTCTACTTCAATCTCCCTCACATCAATGGATATTTTCTTTATTTTCTTCATTTACATTTCAAATGTTATCCCCTATCCCAGTCCCCCACGACCCCCATCCCAAACCCCCTATCCCATAACGTGTCACTTTTATTAAATGCTAAATTTGTATAACTGTCAAATTCTGGGCCTTCTGATCTATAGAAGTTATCAGACCATGAATCATTATAACAGGTTATCTATTATAACATCATGATATATTTTTTGAAACAGGGTCTCTTCTAGCCCTGGCTGGCCTTAAATGTCCAGAAGGTCAAAGATAGCTTTAGACCTTTGATCCTCTACTGTCCTATCCTGCAGGACTCAGTTATTCGTGGGGGTCGAGGCGGATTCGCCCTGAAAGAAGAATGGGCAAGAAGGAGAGCGAGACCAAGCAAAATCTTTGTCATGGTCTGTTTATTGTAGTGAAGGCAGCAGGTCTTAAGCATTAGGGAGGGGGAATGGGGGAAGGTGATAAATCTGAAACAATCAGGTGAAATATCCTCAGAATGCGAGGGTGAAGACAGTTGGGTAAAGGTCAGGTTATTGATTAGCTAGTTCCTGGAACAGCAGATGAGGGAGGGTGCTGAGTCAGTTGCATATGTGACTTAGAAGGACTTGTAAGATGGTTGCACTCCAGCCCCTTAGTTTGGGCCTTTGTCTCCAACACTCTACTGTCGACCTCCTAAATTATGAGATTACAGACAGAAGCCATCCTTCAGGCCTAATTTATGATCTTATTTTGAAAAAAAAAATGTCCTGCTTATTTTAAATTATTATTCTTTTTGCACGCTGTTGTAAGTTTGTTTTTGTACTGCTGTGACAAATACCACATGTAAAAGCAACTTGAGGAGGAAAGGAATTATTTCATCTTACATGATATAATCTATCATCAAGGGAAGTCAAGGTAGGAATTCAAAACAAGAACTTGAAGCAGCAACCACAGAGCAACATTCCTTACTAGCTTGCTTCCAGGCTCATAATCAGGTATCTTTCTTATGTTCTCCAGGCCCAACTGCCCAAAGACGGCACTGCTTGTAATGGTCGAAAACCTCTCACATCAAATATTAATCAGGAAAATGCCTTGAAAACATACCCCAAGCCAGTCCTATTTAGATGGTTCTTCAGTTGAGGTTCCTTCTTTCCAGATGACCCTGGGTTTGTTATTGACAGATGAATCTAATTATGACACTCACAAACTCTAGAGACATTTCATACTTTTCCAGATGAAACCCTGCTGGAACTTAAGTGAGCTCACCTTAAAGTTATCGATTAATTAAGGGAAATGGAACTGTTTTTAAGATGGTGATTTTTCTTATTCACAACTTAGGCCATTTTAAATTTTTTCTGTCCCTTGGGAATATTTAGAACTTTTCTTACAATAGGCTACAGAGATATGTTAAGCATTTTTTGAGAATTTTATGTGAATTTTATGTGAAGCTCAAGATGTAAGCTCTCAGCTTTCTACTTTTTCCCATGATGATCATGATGGTGATGATGATGAATTCCAGTTCTATCCCTCTGGAATTATATGACTAAATGAGCCCTTTCTTCTCTAAGATGCCTTGGTCATGCTGCTTTATTGCAGTAATAGGATATGTCCAACCAGTATATACACATACAGTGGAGATTTTCTTTGAAAGAATTTGAAAAAACACCCAGCAAAAATTCACCTTTTCAGATTTACTTAAATACATCAATTTCAAGGTATAAAATGGTATCATTTCAAAGTTGTTTTAAATTTTATTTTATTGATTTATTCAAGAGGCCTGAAAACACATCTGAAACATGCAATGAAAAGCCATTTTCAATTACATTCCATAGTCACCTCGTCCTCTTTGCATGGGCAATTATATTTATTGCTTAGTTAATATGATGAAACATGTATACATACACATGCTCTGCTATTAGAATGTGACAAAGAAAAATAAAAAATGCATTAAAATCTAATGAAAAGAACCAAATATGGTTGAAAAGTGTTCAAATAATACTTTTAGAAGTGAAAATTGTGCACACGCCTTTAATCCCAGCACTTGGGAGGCAGAGGCAGGTGGATTTCTAAGTTCAAGGCCAGCCTGGTCTACAGAGTGAGTTCCAGGACAGTCGGCTCTACACAGAGAAACTCTGTCTTAGAAAACTAAAATTAGCTGCAGCTTCCCATCCAGCCGGTGGCAGGGAAGCCAGACCCAGCCAGCTTCCCAGGTGCTCAGACCCAGCCTGCGGAACCAGGAACCCAAGACAGCCCAAGTTTAAGACCTTCGGGGACTCAGGCTTGGAGCGGGAGCTGCGCACAGAGTAGCGGTTTGGGGTACAGCTGCTGAGCCTGCGCTCTGAGCTCACAGGGCGGACCCCGGACTCCCTGCAGGCAGCACCATCTTGCCTGCAGCTTCCCATCCAGCTGGTGGTTGGGGAGCCAGCCTCAGCCAGCTTCCCAGCAGCTGAGGAACCACATAACTGAGATATCCCAACTTTAAGACCCCTGGGGAAACAGGATACCAGACAGCAAACCATGAGCAGGAGCAGTGCAGAGCAGCTGCCCAACAGGCGGAACCAAGTACCTGGGATATCCTGAGTTTAAGACCTCGGGGGACTCAGGCCACCTGTCAGCAATCTGTGAGCAGGAGCACTGCAGGGCAGTGGTTCAGGTGTCCCAGTCGCTGGGAAATAGCCTTAAGAGCCCACAGGAGGGTCAAGCACCAGCTAGTAACTACAGGACTAACTAACACCAGAGTTAACCAGATGGCAAAAGGCAAACATAAGATTGTTACTAACAGAAATCAAGGCAGTATGGCGGCATCCGAACCCAGTTCCCCGACAGCAATAAATCTTGGATACCCCAAAACACCAGAAAAACAACAATCAGATCTAAAATCACTGGTCAGGATGCTGATAGAGGAACACTTAGATAAATCTCTTAAATTAATACATGAGAAAATAGATCAAAAGCTAGAAGCCCTTACAAGGCAAACCCAATTAAATCTCGGATATCTCAACACACCAGAAAAACAAGACTCAGATCTATAATCACTGGTAAAGATGCAGATTGAGGATCACTTAGATAAATTTCTTAAAGTAATAGAGGAGAAAATAGATCAAAAGCTAGAAGCCCATACAAGGCAGACACAAAAATCACTTAAAGAAATCCAGGAGAATATAGAGCAAAAAATGAATCCCAATAAGGGGGAGAAACAAAAATCACTTAAAGAAATACAAGAGAACATGGGTCAACAAGTAGAAGTCATAAAAGAGGAAACACAAAAATCCCTTAAAGAATTACAGGAAAACACAAACAAGCAACTGAAAGATCTGAGCAAAACCATACAGAATCTAAAAACAGAAGTAGAAACAACTAAGCAATCACAAAGGGAGACAGCATTGGAGATAGAAAACCTTGGGAAGAAATCAGGAGTCATAGATGCAAATATCAACAATTGAATACAAGAGATAGAAGACAGAATCTCAGATGCTGAAGATAACATAAGAACCATGTATTCAACAATTAAAGAAAATGCAAAATGCAAAAAGCTGGTAACCCAAAACATTCAGGAAATCCAGGACACAATGAGAAGACCAAACCTAAGGATTATAGGGATAGATGAGAATGAAGATCTACAACTTAAAGGGCCAGCAAATATCTTCTACAAAATTATGGAAGAAAACTTCCCAAACCTAAAGAGAGAGATGCCCATGAATATACAAGATGCCTATAGAACCCCAAATAGACTGGACCAGAACAGAAATACTTCCCGTCACATAATAATCAAAACCCCAAATGTACTAAACAAAGAAAGAATATTAAAGGCAGTAAGAGAAAAAGGACAAGTAACATATAAAGAAAGACCTATGAGAATTACACCAGACTTCTCACCTGAGACCATGAAAGCTAGATGATCCTGGGCAGACCTCATGCAGACCCTAAGAGAACACAAACTTCAGCCAAAACTACTATACCCAGCAAAACTCTCAATTGTCATAGAAGGGGAAACCAAGGTATTCCACGACAAAACCAAATTTGCACGATACTTATCTACAAACCCAGCCCTACAAAGGATAATAGGGGAAAAATACCAACACAAGGGGGGAAACAACACCCGAGAAGAAACAAGATAGAAACCCCATCTCATCCAACCCAAAAGAAGAGAACCACTCAAATACAATAATAATAATAATAATAATAATAATAATAACGCCCAAAATGTCAGGAAGAAATAATTACTATTCCTTAATATCTCTTAATATCAATGGACTAAATTCCCCAATAAAAAGACACAGACTAACAGACTGGATATGGAAACAGGACCCTAAATTTTGCTGCATACAGGAAACACATCTCAGTGTCAAAGACAAACACCACCTTAGAGTAAAAGGCTGGAAGAGAGTTGTACAAGCAAATGGTTCCAGGAAACAAGCCGGAGTAGCCATTCTAATATCAGATAAAATTGACTTTCAACCTAAAGTCATCAAAAGAGACACAGAAGGTCACTTCCTGCTTGTCAAAAGGAAAATCCACCAAGAAGAATTATCAATACTGAACATCTACGCACCAAATGTAAGGGCACCCTCATTCGTAAAAGAAAGTTTACTAAAGCTTAAAGCACACATAGCACCTAACACAATAATTGTAGGTCACTTCAACACTCCACTCTCCTCAATGGACCAATCAGGAAAGCAGAAACTAAACAGGGACACAGTGAAACTAATTGAAGCTTTGGACCAATTGGATTTAACAGATATATATATATATATATATATATATATATATATATATATATATATGTATATATAGAACATTCCATCCTAAAGCAAAAGAGTATACCTTTTTCTCAGCACCGCATGTTACCTTCTCAAAAATTGATCATATAATTGGTCACAAGACAGACCTCAACAAATACAAGAAGACCGAACTAATCCCATGTCTCCTATCAGATCACTATGGAGTAAAAGTGGTCTTCAATAGCAAGAAGAACAACAGAAAGCCCACATACACATGGAAACTGAACAACACTCTACTCAATGACACCTTGGTCAAGGAAGAAATAAAGAAAGAAATCAAAGACTTTTTAGACTTCAATGAAAATGAAGGTATGACCTACCCAAATCTTTGGGACACAATGAAGGCAGTGCTAAGAGGAAAACTCATAGCCCTGAGTGCCTCCAAAAAGAAACTGGAGAGAGCATACACTAGCAACTTAACAGCACACCTGAAGGCCCAGGAACAAAAAGAAGCTAACTCACCCAGGAGGAGTAGAAGAGAGGAAATCATCAAACTAAGGGCTGAAACCAATCAAGTAGAAACAAAGAGAACCATACAAAGAATCAACAAAACCAAGAGCTGGTTCTTCGAGAAAATCAACAAGATAGATAAACCCTTAGCTAGACTAACCAAAGGGCACAGAGACAGTATCCAAATTAACAAAATTAGAAACGAAAAAGGGGATATAACAACAGAAATGGAGGAAATTCAAAAGATCATCAGATCCTACTACAAAGGCCTATACTCAAAACAACTGGAGAATCTGGAGGAAATGGACAATTTCCTAGACAGATACCAAATACCAAAATTAAATCAGCATCAAGTAGATCAGCTAAACAGTCCCATAACACCTAAAGAAATAGAAGGGGTTATAGAAAGCCTCCCAACCAAAAAAAGTACAGGACCAGATGGTTTTAGTGCAGAATTCTACAGGACCTTCAAAAAAGACTTAACACCAATACTCTTCAAACTATTCCACAAAATAGAGACAGAAGGGACACTGCCCAACTCGTTCTTCGAAACCATATCTTTTCAATATAGTACTTGAAGTTCTAGCGAGAGCAATTAGACAACATAAGGAAGTCAAAGGGATACAAATTGGAAAGGAAGAAGTCAAAGTATCATTATTTGCAGATGATATGACAGTCTACTTAAGTGATCCAAAAAACTTCACCAGAGAAATTCTACAGCTGATCAACAACTTCAGCAAAGTGGCTGGTCATAAAATTAACTCAAGCAAATCAGTTGCCTTCTTGTACTCAAAGGACAAGCAGGCTGAGAAAGAAGTCAGGGAAATAACACCCTTCACAATAGCCACAAACAACATAAAGTATCTTGGCATAACTCTAACCAAACAAGCTAAAGATCTGTATGACGGGAACTTCAAGTCCTTGAAGAAAGAAATCGAAGAAGACCTCAGAAGATGGAAAAATATTTCTTGCTCCTGGATTGGCAGGATCAATATAGTAAAAATGGCCATCTTGCCAAAAGCAATCTACAAATTCAATGCAATCCCCATTAAAATCCCAAGATCTAGATCTAGAAAGAGCAATTCTCAAATTCATCTGGAGCAACAAAAAACCCAGGATAGCTATAACTATTCTCAACAATAAAAGGACTTCTGGGGAAATCAATATCCCTGACCTTTAGCAGTACTACAGAGCAATTGTGTTAAAAACTGCATGGTATTGGTACAGCAACAGGCAGGTAGATCAATGGAATAGGATTGAAGACCCAGAAATTAACCCACAGACTTATGGTCACTTGATCTTTGATAAAGGAGCCACAACCATCCAGTGGAAAAAAGATAGCCTTTTCAACAAATGGTGCTGGTTCAACTGGAGGTCAACATGCTGAAGAATGCAAATTGACCCACTCTTATCTCTTTGCACTAAGATCAACTCCAAGTGGATCAAGGACCTCCACATAAAACCAGACACACTGAAACTATTAGAAAAGAAACTTGGGAAGACACTGGAGGACATGGGTACAGGGGGAAAGTTCCTGAACAGAACACCAATAGCTTATGCTCTAAGATCAAGAATTGAGAAATAGGACCTCATAAATTTACAAAGTTTCTGTAAGGCATAGGACACTGTCAGAAGGACAAAATGGCAACCAACAAAGTGGGAAATGATCTTCACCAACCCCACATCGGACAGAGGGCTAATATCCAATATATACAAAAAACTCAATAAGTTAGACCCCAAAGAACCAAATAACCCTATCAAGAAATGGGGTACAGAGCTAAACAAAGAATTTTCACTAGAAGAAATGTGGATGGGGATGCCCGAGAAACACCTTAAGAGATGTTCAACATCATCAGTCTACAGGGAAATGCAAATCAAAACAACCCTGAGATTCCACCTCACAGCAGTCAGAATGGCGAATATTAAAAACTCAAGAGACAACATGTGCTGGCGAGGATGTGGAGAAAGAGGAACACTCCTCCACTGTTGGTGGGATTGCAAAATGGTAAAACCGCTCTGGAAATCAGTGTGGTGTTTCCTCAGAAAATTGGGCAAGTCACCTTCAGAGGACACTGGCATACCACTCCTGGGCATGTACCCAGAGGATTCCTCTGCATACAATAAAGACACATGGTGCACTATGTTTATAGCAGCCTTGTTTATAATAGCCAGAAATTGGAAGGAGCCCAGATGTCCCTCAAAAGAGGAATGGATACAGAAAATGTGGTATATTTATACAATGGAGTACTGCTCAGCAATTAAAAATAATGAACTCATGCAATTTGTAGGTAAATGGTTACATCTGGAAACTATCATCCTGAGTGAGGTAACCCAATCACAAAAGAATACACATGAAATGCAATCACTGATAATTGGATATTAATGAGCACAGAAGCCCTAAATACTCAAGGCACAATTAGCAAGTCAAATGACTCCCAAGAAGAAGAAAGGAGAGGACCCGTGGCCTGTAAAGATTGGATCCAGTATTGTAGACCCAGAACAGTGAAATCATGGGGGGGGAATAAGTGGGGAATAGAAGGGGGAGAGGAATTATGGGACATATGGTGGGGGGAAACTGGGAAAGGGGAAAGCCTTTGTAATGTAAACATAGAATATAGAAAATAAAAATTAAAAAAAAAGTAAAGAAAAAAATACAGTGCAGACATAACATCTCTGATGAATATCAATGTCAAAATCTCAACAAAAGACCAAGCCAATCTAACAGTATATGAAAAGAATTCTTCACTATAACTAGAGATAATCCCAAAAGTAAGATTTATTTTTTACATAAATATCAATATATACTAAGTCATATTAATAACAAAATAAATCATCATCTCAGTAAAAAAACAGCACTTGACAAAAATTAGCATCCTTTCACAAATATAAAAACTTGGCAAACTAGAAATAGAGAGTACTTTCCCCAATCAAATAAAAGGTGTCTATAAAAATTTGTGGCAAACATTCTATTTGATAGGAAAAGAAAGAATACAACACAAGAAACAAGATGAGGATGTCATCTCTAGCTATTTTCAAGAAACACTATACTCAGGGTTGTAGCCAGAGAAGGAACATGAGAAAGAAGAAAATAGCATTTACCCACAAAGAGCAAAAAGTCAAAGATATTTGTAGAAAAGTATCTTTATATAGATAACATATCTGATGCCAAACCCTAGGGAATCAACTTAGGAAAGGCATAACTAATAAATAAGATCAGCTGGCTCCTAGGATGCAAGATCAGTATACAAAAATCAATTGCAATTTTCTGCACTTGAAATGAACACTGATATGAAATCAAGAAAATAATTTCACTTAAAATACCAACAAAGGAAAATGTTTAGGGATCAATTTAACAAAAAATGTAAAACATATTGTACACTGTTGAAAGAAATTAAAGAAAACGAAATAAATGGCAAAATATCTGATTGCATGGATAAATAGAATACTGTTATGATGTACATAGCCTTCAAATTGATCACTATATTTAATACAACACCTATTAGAATCTAGTTGGCCTCCTTTAGAAATTAACAAACTAAAAATTTGTGTTGGATTGCTATAGAATATCCAAAACTGTCTTGAAAAAAAGTCGTAGCCCTCAAATATGCAGGGGTGGGGGTGGCTCCCCCTTCTCAGACAGGAGGTGAAGAGAGACAAAGGTAGGGGCTGTGTGAAGGGGGAAGTGGTAGGAGAAGAGAGGGTTGGAATCAGGATGTAAAGTTATGACTTAATAAATTAATGGGAGAAAAGATTGTGTGACAAGATGACAACTGTAGTAGATGGCATACTATATTTTTGGAGGTCCTCTCTGCTGCCACCCCCTAGAAAAGTGCTTTTCCTGTTCTGATGTCTGGACTTGGGCTAGTGCTCTAGCTCATGCTCAGGTCAACAGCACTCATTCTTTTCCTTACCAGTCTAGCCAGTAGCATGATGCTCTCCTACTCCTTTCTCAAATCCATTGTGGACAAGGGTATAGCAATGAATACACTCAACAATGACCTTAACATCTTTGGAAGCCTCCATTTTGTGTGGTAGCCCCTCAATATCAAACTGACATCAGTGTTACCAACCTTGAGATACATTGTCCGATTTTTTCTGTGAAAAGATGTTTCTTTCTGGCTCATGGGTCTGCTCCCTGCAGAGGCCAGCAGACAAGTTGGGTACATGGTTGTTAGGATGTAGCAAGCAATAAAGAAAGCCCTGCAGCACAAAGAGAGGTAGCCCACTTTTTCCACTAGTGACCCATAAATCCTGGTTCAGCTTAAGGACAGTCCTGCACAATACCAGAAATGCATTTTATTTTGTTACTGATGATGCTTTGTTTTCCTTTTTAATTGAATGGATAAGAGAATAATAGGAGCAGCTGTTCTCAGATAGAAAAGGGATGTTTAGAAAGGTAGATATGGGCTGGAGAGATAGCTCAGGGTTAAAAGCACTGACTGCTCTTCCAGAGGCCCTGAGTTCAATTCCCAGCAAGCACATGGTAGTTCCCAACCATTTGTAATGGGATTCGATGCCCTGTACTGGTGTGTTTGAAAACATTTAAAATGTACTCATGTATAAAATAAAAAAAAATAAATTTTTAAAGAAAGCTGGAGACCTGCAAACCTTTCCTAGTCTCACACTCTAGATAGCCCTGATTGTCCCAGAACTCACTATGTAGAACAGGCTGTCCTCAAATTCACAGAGATCCACCTGCCTCTGCCAGGTACTGGGATTAAAACCATGTGTGTGCCACCCGTTCCACCAGTAATGGTTCTTAAAACAGATGTTAGAGAAAACAAGTAAAGGATAAAAACTTTGTAAATTTGGTTCTCTCTTGTCATGTGTAATTGTAAAACACATACCTGGGATTGCAGCCCATGCTCTGGACTCTCCTGGCTTAGCTCCAAGGTCAGCTGCTTCCAGACCCACTCCTAGCTTGACCATTTCTGCTTCACCAAGCCATCAGCTTCTGCCTTTGTCCAGGAGCTGTGTGCTACCAGCACCACTGGAGACTTTTGAATCCTTGAGTAAAGACTCAGCTTTATTATTTTAGAACATGTTGGCTAGCACTATTGCTGAGCTCAGAATCTCCTGCCCTAACTTATCAGCTAGCCTGAATCAGGTAGGCTCCGATGACGTCCTTGTCTATCCACTGGTGTTGGAGGTGGCTGGTTCTAGCTTCCCTGAGGCCTTACATGACTGCTGCTTTCTTGTTGTTCCAATGCATGGCAAAAGTACCTACTCTTTCCCTCCTATTTCCTCCTGGGACTTGGAAGTCCCATCATTTCCTTCCACCCAGCAATTGGCTCCCAGCCTTCTTTATTGACCAAATTAGCACCTCTCCTCTGTCTCTGTCTCTGTCTCTGTCTCTGTCTCTGTCTCTCCCTCTCCCTCCCTCCCTTCTTTCCCCCTTCAAAGATCTATAGCCAGACTTATATCATTCTTCTGCTCTTGAGTTTGGAAGACAAGCGCCACACAACCACACACAGTTTGTGTTCCTTGGAGGTAATGGAACCCAGTGAAATTTGAACATGGATGTTATTACTGAACTCGCTTTTTAAAAAGAGAAAGAATGGCACTATATATTGGCCTTAATATCACAGTTGGCTCAGCTATTAAAGAAATGAGAATCAGTGTACCACCATCATCCCTGCCCTTGCCCCCACCCTCCCCAAAAACTAATGATCCTGGAGAAAAGGATGGTCTGAAGATGACATGAATTTATTCTTGGGGAGGTACAGTATAGAAACCTACCATCAATGTGACAGTTCTTTGGAAACTGGACTAAATCAGGATATTTATGTAATCTTCCTATGCCTCTTCTGTCCCTAGAAAATATATTTTTTGCTTATTCACCAAACTTTGTTTGAATTTTAGTTTTGTATAAAACACTTTCTTTGGGACATAGACAAATAGAGCTCTGGCAAGCATATGGGCACATAAGTAACCTGCATAGAAGCCAAGATATAGACTTCTGAGTTTATGAATAAGGTCCCGTGAAAGTCACCCTCTTAACAACAACAACAAAATAAATGAACTTCACTATCTAGAGAAGATACCTAACAAATTGTTTCTAACCATGCTGTACATTGAGAGGTTTAGAAGTCATTAGAGTTTCCACAGTGAAAAGGCCATTCTACAGATGGAGGGGCTGTATTCCTGTGTTCCTCTAGCAGGTTCTGTTCTTTTTTTTTCTTTTTTTTTATTGTATATATTCTATATTTACAATTCATTTCCCTTTTTCTGGTTCCCCACCCCCAAAGGTCCCACATGTCCTTTTCCCTCCCCCTGCTCCCGCATCCACCCCCTCCCACTTTATTGTTCTTGTACTCTCCCACAATGATGTTTTGGTCCATTCTAGCACCAGTGTCCACTCCTTTCTTCTTGTGAGACATCACTTGATATGTGATTTGTGTCTTTGGTGTTCCAAGCTTCTAGGCTAATATCCACTTATCAGTGACTGTATACCATGGGTATTCTTTTGAGACTGGGTCACCTCACTTAGTATGACATTCTCCAGCTCCATCCATTTCTCTAAGAATTTCGTGAATTCATTGTTTCTAATGGCTGAATAGTACTCCATTCTGTATATATACCACATTTTTTGTATCCATTCCTCTGTTGAGGGACATCTGGGTTCTTTCCAGCTTCTGGCTATTATATATAAGGCTGCTATGAACATAGTGGAGCATGTATCCTTATTGCATGCTGGTGAATCTTCTGGGTATATTCCCAGGAGTGGTATGGCTGGGTCCTCAGGAAGTATCATGCCCAGTTTTCTGAGGAACCGCCATACTGATTTCCAGAGTGGTTGTACCAGCTTGCATTCCCACCAGCAGTGGAGGAGTGTTCCTCTTTCTCCACATCCTCGCCAACACCTGATGTCTTCTGAGTTTTTAATCTTAGCCATTCTGACTGGTGTGAGGTGAAATCTCAGGGTTGTTTTAATTTGCATTTCCCTAATGACTAGTGATGTTGAACATTTTTTAAGGTGTTTCTCAGCCATCCGAATTTCTTCAGGTGAAAAGTCTCTGTTTAGCTCTGTACCCCATTTTTGGATAGGGTTATTTGGTTTTCTGGGGTCTAACCTCTTGAGTTCTTTGTATACATTGGAGATTAGCCCTCTGTCGGATGTGGGGTTGGTGAAGATTTTTTCCCAATTTGTTGGTTGCCGATTTGTCCTTTTGACAGTGTCTTTTGCCTTACAGAAACTTTGTAGTTTTATGAGGTCCCATTTGTCTATTCTTGTTCTTAGAGTATAAGCAATTGGTGTTCTGTTCAGGAATTTTTCCCCTGAGCCGATGTCTTCAAGGGTCTTCCCCAGTTTCTTTTCTATTAGTTTTAGTGTGTCTGGTTTTATGTGGAGATCCTTGATCCACTTGGAGTTGAGTTTAGTGCAAGGAGATAAGAGTGTATCAATTCTCATTCTTCTGCATGTTGACCTCCAGTTGACCCAGCACCATCTGTTGAAAAGGCTATCTTTTTTCCACTGGATGTTTTCAGCTCCTTTGTCGAAGATCAATTGGCCATAGATGTTTGGGTTCAATTCTGGGTCTTCGATCCTATTCCATTGATCCGCTTCCCTGTCACTGAACCAATACCATGCAGTTTTTAATACCACTGCTCTGTAATATTGCTTGAGGTCCGGGATATTGATTCCCCCAGAAGTTCTTTTGCTGTTGATGATAGTTTTAGCTATCCTGGGTTTTTTGTTATTCCAGATGAATTTGAGAATTGCTCTTTCTAGCTCTATGAAGAACTGAGTTGGGATTTTGATGGGGATTGCATTGAATCTGTATATTGCTTTGGGCAAGATTGCCATTTTGACTATATTAGTCCTGCCAACCCACGAGCATGGAAGATTTTCCCATTTTCTGATGTCTTCTTCAATTTCCCTCTTCAGAGACCTGAAGTTTTTGTCGTATAAATCTTTCACATGTTTGGTTAGCATCACTCCAAGATACTTTATATCATTTGTGGCTATTGTGAAGGGTGTCATTTCCCTATACGCTTATCCTTCGCGTATAGGAAGGCTACTGATTTACTTGAGTTGATTTTATAGCCAGCCACTTTGCTGAAGTTGTTTATCAGTTGCAGGAGTTCTCTGGTGGAGGTTTTTGGGTCACTTAAGTAAACTATCATATCATCTGCAAATAGTGATAGTTTGACTTCTTCCTTTCCGATTTGTATCCCTTTGACTTCCCTCTGTTGTCGAATTGCTCTAGCTAGTACCTCAAGTACTATATTGAAGAGATATGGCAAGAGGGGACAGCCTTGTCTAGTCCCTGATTTTAGAGGGATTGCTTCGAGTTTTTCTCCGTTTACCTTGATGTTGGCTACTGGTCTGCTGTATATTGCTTTTACTATGTTTAGATATGGGCCTTGAATTCCTGTTCTTTCTAGGACCTTTAGCATGAAAGGATGCTGAATTTTGTCAAATGCTTTTTCAGCATCCAATGAGATGACCATGTGGTTTTTTTTTTCTTTGAGTTTGTTTATGTAGTGGATTATGTTGATGGATTTCCGTATATTGAACCATCTCTGCATCCCTGGGATGAAGCCAACTTGATCATGGTGAATGATCGTTTTGATGTGTTCTTGGATTCGGTTGGCAAGTATTTTGTTTAGTATTTTTGCATCGATATTCATAAGAGAAATTGGCCTGTAGTTCTCTTTCTTAGTTGGATCTTTGTGTGGTTTTGGTATCAGGGTAATTGTGGCTTCATAGAATGAGTTGGGTAGTGTTCCTTCTGTTTCTATTTTGTGGAATAATTTGAAGAGTATCGGTATCAGGACTTCTTTGAAGGTCTGATAGAATTCTGCACTAAAACCGTCTGGTCCTGTGCTCTTTTTGGTTGGAAGACTGTCTATGACCCCTTCTATTTCTTTGGGGGTTATGGGTCTGTTTAGACGATCTATTTGATTCTGGTTTAATTTTGGTATTTGGTAACTGTCGAGGAAATTGTCCATTTCCTCCAGATTCTCCAGTTGTGTTGAGTATAGGTTTTTGTAGTAGGATCTGATGATTTTTTGAATTTCCTCAGTTTCTGTTGTTATATCTCCCTTTTCATTTCTAATTTTGTTAATTTGAATACTGTCTCTGTGCCCTTTAGTAAGTCTGGCTAGGGGTTTATCTATCTTGTTGATCTTCTCAAAGAACCAGCTCCTGGTTTTGTTGATTCTTTGTATGGTTCTCTTTGTTTCAACTTGATTGATTTCAGCCCTGAGTTTGATGATTTCCTGTCTTCTACTCCTCCTGGGTGAAATTGCTTCTTTTTGTTCCAGAGCTTTCAAGTGTGCCATTAAGTTGCTAGTATATGCTCTCTCCTGTTTCTTTTTGGAGACACTCAGGGCTATGAGTTTTCCTCTAAGCACTGCTTTCATTGTGTCCCATAGATTTGGGTATGTTGTGCCTTCGTTTTCATTAAATTCTAAGAATTCTTTGATTTCTTTCTTTATTTCTTCCTGGACTAAGGTATCATTGAGTAGAATATTGTTCACCCTCCAAGCGTATGGGGATTTTCTGTTGTTTTTGTTGCTATTGAAGAACACTCTTATTCCATGGTGATCTGATAAGAGGCATGGGATTAGTTCGATCTTTTTATATTTGTTGAGATCTGTCTTGTGTCCAATTATATGGTCAATTTTGAAGAAGGTACCATGAGGGGCTGAGAAAAAGGTATAGTCTTTTGCTTTAGGGTGAAATGTTCTATATATATATATATATCTGTTAAATCCAATTGCTCCAAAGTTTCGATGAGTTTCTCCGTGTCTCTGTTTAGTTTCTGTTTTCCTGGTCGGTCCACTGTAGATAGTGGAGTATTGAGGTCCCCCACAATCATTGTGTTAGGTGCAATGTGTGCTTTGAGCTTTAGTAAGGTTTCTTTTACAAATGAGGGTGCCCTTACATTTGGAGCGTAGATGTTTAGAATTGTGAGTTCCTCTTGGTGGATTCTTCCTTTGACTAGCAGGAAGTGACCTTCTGTGTCTCGTTTGATGACTTTGGGTTGAAAGTCAATTTTATCTGATATTAAAATGGCTACTCCAGCTTGCTTCCTGTGACCATTTGCTTGCAAAATTGTCTTCCATCCTTTTACTCTAAGGTAGTGTTTGTCTTTGACTCTGAGGTGTGTTTCCTGTAAGCAGCAAAATGTAGGGTCCTGTTTCTGTATCCAGTCTGTTAGTCTATGTCTTTTTATTGGGGAGTTGAGTCCATTGATGTTAAGAGATATTAAGGAATAGAGATTATTACTTCCTGACATTTTTGATGTTATTTTTGTTTTTGTGTAGTTATCTTCCTTTGAGTTTGATGGAAGAAGTTTACTGTCTTGCTTTTTCTTGGGTGCCATTTCCTTCCTTGTGTTGGAGTTTTCCTCCTATTATCCTTTGTAGAGCTGGGTTAGTGGAAAGATATTGTGTAAATTTGGTCCTGTCATGGAATATTTTGATTTCTCCATCTATGTTGATTGAGAGTTTTGCTGGGTATAGTAGTCTTTGCTGACATTTGTTTTCTCTTAGGGTCTGCATGAGGTCTGCCCAGGATCTTCTAGCTTTCATGGTTTCTGGAGAGAAGTCTGGTGTGATTCTGATAGGTCTTCCTTTATATGTTACTTGGCCCTTTTCTCTTACTGCCTTTAATATTCTTTCTTTGTTTAGTACATTTGGGGTTTTGATTATTATGTGACGGGAGGTATTTCTGTTCTGGTCCAGTCTGTTTGGAGTTCTGTAGGCTTCTTGTATATTCATGGGCATCTCTCTCTTTAAGTTAGGAAAGTTTTCTTCCATAATTTTGTTAAAGATATTTGCTGGCCCTTTAAGTTGTAGATCTTCACTCTCATCTATCCCTATAATCCTTAGGTTTGGTCTTCTCATTGTGTCCTGGATTTCCTGGATGTTTTGGGTTACAAGTCTTTTGGATTTTGCGTTTTCTTTGACTGTGGAGTCAATGGTTACTATGTTATCTTCAGCATCGGAGATTCTTATTTCTATCTCTTGTATTCTGTTGTTTATGTTTGCATCTACGACCCCTGTTTTCTTCCCAAGGTTTTCTATCTCCAAGGTTGCCTCCTTTTGTGATTTCTTAGTTGTTTCTACCTCTGTGTTCAGATCTTGGATGGTTTTGCTCAGTTCCATCATTTGTTTGTTTGTGTTTTCATGTAATTCTTTAATATATTTTTGTGCTCCCTCTTTCATGACTTCTGCCTGTTGTTTCAAGTTCTCCTGCATTTCTTTAACTGATTTTCTCACTTCCTCTTTATTGGTTTCTGTCTGATGGCCCATATTCTCCTGGAGTTCTTTAAGTGTTTTTCGTGTTTGGATTGTAAGAGCTTCTACTCTATTGATGTTCCCCTGCATTTCTTTAAGAGATTTGTTTATGTCTTTTTTGTGTTCCTCTAGGAGCATCATGACCTGTGCTTTTATATCTAACTCTTGTTTTTCTGGTATGCTGGGGTATCCTGGACTTGCTGTGGTTGGCGAATTGAGTTCAGATGGTGCCATGTTGCCTTGATTTCTGTTAATAACGTTCCTACGTTTGCCTTTTGCCATCTCTTTATCTCTGGCGTTAGTTGGTCTTATTGTATATGGCTGAAAGCACAGCACGCCTGTCCCCAGGAGACAGATCCCTTCTGGCAGCTTGTCTGTGCTGGACTATGCTCGCTCTGAGTCTAGGTCCCTGACTCCAGCTGCTAGAGTTCCGAGCTGTGCCCCGAGGCGGCCCGGGGGCCCCTTGCTGCTAGTCCGCTCAGAGAGCTGGTCCCGGCCGGTAGTCTGCACCCGCAGCTGAGCTTTCTGTGCCCGGATCACCTGCAGAGCTAAGCTAAGCTATAACTCTGGCCACACACCTGATTCCAGCTGCTCACTGCGTCCAGTGTGCCCGCTGTTTGCACGCGGGGGTCTGGGGCAAGATGGCTGCCCCTGCTGAAAGCACCGCGTGGCCTTGGCTGAGCTGCTCGTACCCGGCTCTGCTGCTCCCTTCTGTCTGCGTTGTCTGTGCTCGCAGGTTCTGTTCTTTTCAACTAGTTAATATCACCGGGAGACTTTCTCATGAGAATTAGTCTGAATGGGCCTTCTACAACCCTGCTTTTGGCTTCTTGTCTACTAGGGACTTCTGATTTATCATGAGCTAACTTTTAGCTCTACTGTCTGATTTGAGTCACATGATCAGCAACCCCTTTGCTCCCTGAAGTAAGCTTTGTCAGTTTACACAGATTTTCACAGACTCTGAACCCCTACTTGACCTTTGCTCTGCTTCTTCCAGTCCCTCCCAGCAATTCTCAAATTCATCTGGAATAACGAAAAACTCAGGATAGCTAAAACTATCATCAACAGTAAAAGAACTTCTGGGGGAATCAATATCCCGGATCTCAAGCAATACTACAGAGCAGTAGTGTTAAAAACTGCATGGTATTGGTACAGTGACAGGCAGGAGGATCAATGGAATAGGATCGAAGACCCAGAATTGAACCCACACATCTAAGGCCAATTAATCTTCGACAAAGGAGCCGAAAACACCCAGTGGAAAAAAGATAGCCTTTTCAACAAATGGTGCTGGGTCAACTGGAGGTCAGCATGCGGAAGAATGAGAATTCATCAACTCTTATCTCCTTGCACTAAGCTCAACTCCAAGTGGATCAAGGACCTCCACATAAAACCAGACACACTAAAACTAATAGAAAAGAAACTGAGGAAGATTCTCGAGGACATGGGCACAGGGGGAAAATTCCTGAACAGAACACCAATTGCTTATGCTCTAAGATCAAGAATAGACAAATGGGACCTCATAAAATTACAAAGTTTCTGTAAGGCAAAAGACACTGTGAAAGGATAAATCGGCAACCAACAAATTGGGAAAAGATCTTCACCAACCCCACATCTGACAGAGGGCTAATATCCAATGTATACAAAGAACTCAAGAAGTTAGACCCCAGAAAACCAAATAACCCTATCCAACAATGGGGTACAGAGCTAAACAAAGACTTTTCACCTGAAGAAATTTGGATGGCTGAGAAACACCTTATAAAATGTTCAACATCATTAGTCATTAGAGAAATGCAAATCAAAACAACCCTGAGATTCCACCTCACACCAGTCAGAATGGCTAAGTTGAAAAACTCAGAAGACATCAGGTTTTGGCGAGGCTGTGGAGAAAGAGGAACACTCCTCCACTGCTTGTGGGACTGCAAGCAGGTACGACCACTCTGGAAATCAGTCTGGCGGTTCCTCACAAAACTGGACATGATAATTCCAGAGGTCCCATCCATACCACTTCTGGGAATATACCCAGAAGATTCCCCAGCATGCAATAAGTACACATGTTCCACTATGTTCATAGTAGCCTTATATATAATAGCCAGAAGCTGGAAAGAACCCAGATGTCCCTCAACAGAGGAATGGATACAAAAAATGTGGTATATATACACAATGGAGTACTATTCAGCCATTAGAAACAATGAATTCATGAAATTCTTAGAGAAATGGATGGAGCTGGAGAACATCATACTAAGTGAGGCAACCCAGTCTCAAAAGAATACCCATGATATGCACTCACTGATAAGTGGATATTAGCCTAGAATCTTGGAACACCAAAGACACAAATCACATATCAAATGATGTCTGACAAGAAGAAAGGAGTGGACACTGGTGCTGGAAAGGATCAAAAAATCAGTATAGGGGAATGCGAGAACAGGGAAGTGGGAAGGGGTGGATGAGGGAGGAGGGGGAGGGAAAAGGGCATTTGGGATCTTTGGGGGATGGGGAATGAGAAAAATGGAAATGAATTGTAAATATAGAATATATACAATAAAAACAAAAACACTGCAGCTCCACTGGCAGAGTCAGAGTGGTACAAATTTGACCTCCAATTGCTTGTTCCATTCTACTTCAGAGCATGAAATATATTACATGATTATGCAGGTAGCTCACAATTGGAAGAGTATACACATTCTAACAAAGTATGCTGAAAAGTAAATTTAGATTAAATGAAGCTGATTTACCCACTTACACTATTATAAAATCAGAAATTCATACTGTAGGAGTTAGAAAAAAATTGGTCTTGGATATAAGACAGTTATTCTTAATAAAGCAGCAGTGCCTGTAATGAGACATATTCAAAGAGAAAACAATTACTCTGATAAAATATTAACAACAACACATTTGTTCTGACTACATGTCATATTATCTTAAAACCGCTGTGAGAAGAGGTATAAGACAGTGCCAAATTCAAGAAGCCAGATGGGTTCACATGTGCTTTCTAAGAGGTAAATAACTGTTAAACCTCTATACTTACCAACCTTAATATGCAATATACTTCTGACTCCATGTCCAAAGAAATCTGTTTTTCTCTGCCCTGTATTGGGTTGGGGAAGGAAAGAAGGGTTTTTGTATCATTGAAACTCTGTCTTTTTTTATAATGGAGAATGATCTGACAGTATTAAACATGCATTCATGGGCTAAAGCGTGTGGTAAAATCAAGTATCTGTTGTCCTTTTGAAAAATGATTGTATTTCATAAATACACAGAAATCCTTTTCAGTTTCCTTTGTTGCCAGACACTGGCAAGGAAGATGAGTTGTCATCCATCACCACTCTAGATTATTGCATTTTTGTAGCAGAGAACTGTTCTCCAGAACCCATGTCTCTACCTGAAGTAGAAAAAGGAAAAGTAAATCAGTCTGGCAGTCACATGTCTGAAGAAAATTGGAATAAGCATATTAATAATACATATTCTAATTTGACTTTTGTTCTAAATACTTGGGTTAAAGACAAGTAGACATTAATCAAAGGGACAATGAGGAGAAGAGGTTGGGAGAGAACAGTATAGACCATGTGCACAATGACTATGTGCTAGTGTGTGAGACTGCAAATAATTCAGTATGACTGGAAAATGAAGGTGGAAAAACACGAGACAAGCCAAGAAGAAATGTAATCCAGGCCTTTTCATCAGCCATAATACCTAATACCCAGTAGGCATTAGCCCTAACGAACTTCACTCCAGATAGTAAATACCAAACCAAGACCATGGACCTACTTGATTTGGGTTTCAAATAGGGTTTCTAAATAATGTGCATAATATCAAGATAATTTTGAATTTCAGATCAAGAGAGAGAAATATTTTTGTGGTGGTTGGAGAGAGTACTGATATCAAAGTTAGGGTCTGATGTACCAAAGCACAGAGCTGCATATCCAGTCAACTAAAAGTTAGTCGTACTAGTTTAATATTTGAAACAAACCTTTGCTTTTTAAAAGCATCATTTTTCACATAAAACTGAGGCTTAACAAGACATCTTGTATTATTGATTCGTAAATTTGGTGATATATAGTAGCTAGGTCCTGATAGAATTATTATTGACATTTTTACATATTTATTTTTCCTTTATATTTAATTATATTAGAGAAATTATTTAAGGAATTTCTTTCTTTTTCTCTCCGACTTCAGGTCCTACAGCAAAAGCTTTCAAAATTGATAACTTATACTTTATTAAACAGAATATAAATTAATAAATACACACAACCTTGGAGCTAATTGCATTTACTAGCATTTCAGGGTCAAAAATAAAGACTATCTCCATGGAAAGAAAAAAATCCAATTCCTGAGGGTATTCCTATACTATTGGTGGCCCCAGTGGAGAAGAAAACAGTAGAGAGAACAGGACAGAAATATTTTAAAAATAAAAGAACAACTTTCTGCATTAGTCTCACTCAGCCAGAGAGGGATGTTCAGCTCCTGAAGATTTAAGGGTATCAACTAGATATGACACCAGTTCATTATCTGATGAATTTGAAGGTTTCAGTCAAATTAAATCATATTATTTACCTAAAATGGATCTTAATTACCCTCACATTTTGTTTTGGATTTTTAGTCTTCCTTCTTTCCTTCCTTCCTCGTTCGTTCGTTCGTTCGTTCCTTCCTTCCTTCCTTTGTTCCTTCCTTCCTTCATTTCTTTACTCCTTCCTTCCTTCCTTCCTTCCTTCCTTCCTTCCTTCCTTTCTTTCTTTCCTGATCTCTCCCCCCTCATCCCTCCCTTCCTGCTTGCTTGTTTGCTTGCTTACCATTTTTCAAAAATAGAATTTGTGCTTTTACTCTGGCATGAAATCCAGGATATATTGCCAAGGGAAAAACAAGGAGGGATGGCAAAGGAAGATAATTTGTGTCAGTCCCAAAAGAAACAATGAGGGCTAGGGAGATAGCTTAGTAAGAGACTGGGGGAGCCCTTGCCCTGCAAATGTGAGGATCAGAATTTAGATCCACCTCCACCTAATCCTACTAAATGCAGAAGGGTGTGGAAGGCCATCTGTAAAAATACAATTTAGGGATGGAGAGAGGGGATTCTTGGAGGAAACTGGCTAGTGAAATTAACCCAACTGTTGAACTCTGGGTTTAATGGCCTCAATGACTAAGGTAGAATAATTGAAGAAAACTCCCAACATTAGCCTTTGGCCACTGCTCTACTTAGTAAACCTGCTATATAGCTGGGGATGACTTTGAACTCTGTATCCTCCTGCCTCTGCTATAGAGTACTAGAATATTACTGGCATGTACCACCATATCACATTTCTACAGTGCTGAGGATTGAATTGACTTTGTGCATACTAAATAACCACCCTACATTTTTCAGATGTAGACAAATATGATTTTGCAAGTGGCTGTATATTAAATATAATGTAATGTGCTTCATGTTTTTCTTAGTAAGAACATTAAGAGACCATTCTGTATTCATATCCATAGTGATACTTCATTTTGATGGTTGCATAGTATTCCATGGTACATATTTATTTTAAAAAATGTAAAGCTATTCCTATTGATAAGTTATTTCCCTGGTGATGAAATGAGCCAGTTCAAGCCAGATTAGATTCTATTAAATGCAAGTTTATTGCGAAGTTGCTCTTGGGTATGTTTACTGACCCCAAGGACTGAGGCCAGGGAAGTCACCTTGGGTAAGGAAAGAAAGGAGAGGGAGGAGAGGGAAGGAGAGAGAGAGAGAGAGAGAGAGAGAGAGAGAGAGAGAGAGAAGGAGGAGGAGGAGGAGGAGGAGGAGGAGGAGGAGGAGGAGGAGGAGAGAGCACATGCAGAGAGGAGAAAGAGACCAAAATATCTGGTGTCTAAGCATAACACTAATTTTGAACAACCTACATACAGCACTACAGAAAAACCAGACATTATGCAAATTTATTTATAGCATCTGTGAAGAAACAGATATGATTTTACTGGTTTGATCTGCTGCTGTAATCAACAACAGTGTCAGTAAATCCCCTGACACTAACTATATCATTCTACTATTCCTGAAATTATCTTGTGTAAGTTGCCTGTGCTATTTGATTTTGAACATGCCCCTTTCTCTTTCTTAGGATATGTGCTGCTGAAGCGAGCATACCCTTTGCTATTTTAATTAGGGTTTAAAACATATTTTGAACTCTATTGACATCATAGGAAGTTTTGAAAGAAACTGTGAGTTAGGGTCATATTAGAATCACCTGACAAAAGCTTTTGAAGTGTACATTTCATTTCCAAGTGGGAGAGCCTAGCTGTGGGTAAACTTCTTATTCAGCAGAGTAAACAGAATATGTATGCATTTCCTATACTTTCTGAGACTAGGTTTTATCTCATATCATTTTTTTTAATTAGACATGATTTCTCTATGTAGTTCTGGCTGTTGTGGAACTTGCTATGTAGACTAGGTTGGGCTTAAGCCATCAGAAATCCCCATGCTCCTGTCTCCAAAGTGCTATGTCTCTGTCCATTTTTATTACTTTAATGAATTACCCAAGGCAGCTAAATGAAAAGAGATTTATTTTGCATATAGTTCCAGAGTTGTATGTCTAGGTACTGCAACTGATGGCAGCCTTCATGCTGTCAGTCTCCAGGTGGTATAGCCTAGCAAATGATAGGGAGGGCCTCTGTACATATCTCTTTTAATGTCTTTCATTTTTGTAACAAAGCCATCAGGATTTGATGATGAATGCTCTGTCCTGATGGACTTTGATTTCTATCCCAAGGGTCCTAACTCTAAGCACCACAGTCAGATTAAATTTCTAATCTCTTAAAAATCACATAAAGAGAATTAAGCTTAAACACATGAAATCTTGAGGGACATATCCAAGCCAGGCCCAGATTGTAACATCATTAAAATGACTATAGAGGAGTATGAAAACAATTATGCAAGTCCTTCACAAGGAAGGGATCACAGAAGTCAGGAGTTTGTTGTGCTTGAGGAGATATCTATATGTGAAGGATTCTATAAGTCCTAGGGGGCAGAAAGCAATAGAAATTGAGTAATGACTAGTATGAAGGAGAATTATGTCTGGTGTGTTGTGACCTTTGCACAGCTTTCGAAAGACCACACCAGGCCAAACAGTTCCACGTGAGGTTTATTGAGAGAGGAAAAATGGCAAGTTGGTGGCAGGAAGGGAAGAGTAGTGGGGGGGGAGATCAGGGTGGCTTTCCTTTATATATGGATGGTGACATAGCCACAAGTAAAGGTGGGATTTGAGCCAAGTGGGTTCTGGGAACATGGTGGCTGTTGCCTTGGCAACATGTGTGCAGGTAGCACTGTCGCCTATTTGATGTCACAGATTTCAGAGGTCCTGTTACCAACATGGTAGCCTAGAATATAGTTTCTTAACTGCAGGTTAAAATATGCAATTAGAGCTTGGCCTGGTGGCAAATGTCTTTAATCCCAATACTAGTGAGAAAGGCAGAGGGGCAGAGGGACATTGGGGCAGAGAGGAAGAGAGGCAGAGTTGGAGAGAAGGAGAGGCATGCAGATCTCTGTGAGTTTCAGGCCAGTCTGTTCTACATAGTGAGTTCCAGAATAACAAGGTCTTAAAATAAAAGGGTGTTGAAAAAAATTAGTAACAGTAAAAGGTTTCTGAATGCACAATGACTACGCATAAATTTGAAATCAAATATACTATGAACTTTACATATCTCTGATAATGGTTTCCTGTGGTGTGTCATATAACTTCACTGTAGCTTGGTTCTAAACACAAAACTTGTGTGCATGCTAGCATGTCACAGGACACCAACAGATGCTGCGTGAAATAATTCAGCTCAGATTTGAGTTTAAGAAAATTTACTGTATGCAAAATGTCTTTTGCTCTTATATTAAAATAATGGGTTAATTAGAGAAGATAGGATATTTAATATTTCCTCATGATCATTCCCCAGAATGCAGCAAGTTTGCATATGCTTCTATTCTACTGAATTGGAATGTTTGATTTTTTAAAAAATGGTTTACCTTGGGAACTAACTCTGCAGCCAGTTTCTTAATACTCAGAGAAAGCTCCATTCCCATGTGCTCTAACATGACCTGGATCCCGAGATCCTAGGGGCTTCATCACATCAGTATCTCAGGGCCCCAGAGGCAGCTTGATGCCCAGGAGCTCTGACACACCTAGGATCTCAGGATCAAAGGATCCCAGAATCACAGATCCACAGAGTCAGCTGGATTCTGAGGAGTTCTGACATAAGCAGGATCACAGGAAGACAGGCTGCAGTCAGATATAGACAGAGCAGGTAACACTAGAGATAACCAGATTTCAGGAGGCAAGCATAAGAACATAAGAAAGAGAAACCAAGGTAACTTGTCATCATCAGAACCCAATTCTCCCACCATAGCAAGTCCTGGATATACCATCACACCCAAAGAGCAAGGTTTGGACCTAAAATCACTTCTTATAATGATGATAGAGGATGTTTTTCTGTATTTTTTGATTGTTTTTGTTTTTGTTTTTTTTTTTGTTTTGTTTTGTTTTAGTTTTTGAGACAGGGTTTCTCTGTATAGTCCTGGCTCTCCTGGAACTCACTCTGTAGACCAGGCTGGCCTCAAACTCAGAAATCCACCTGCCTCTACCTCCCAAGTGCTGGGATTAAAGGCATATGCAACATCCGCCTGGGCAGGATCATAGAGGATGTTAAAAAGGCCACAACTAACTACCTAAAAGACCACAACCAAAGTGGCAAAGGAAATGAACAAACCATCCAAGATATAAAAAATGGAACTAGAAACAAAAAAGAAATCACAAAGGGGAGACAACCCTGTAATTAGAAAACCTAGGAAAGAGGTCAGGTGTCCTAGATGCTAGCATCACCAACAAAATACAAGAGATAGAAGAGAGAATCTCAGGTGCAGAGAAAAACTTAGAAAACATTGACATAACAGTCAAAGAAAATGTAAAAAGCAAAATGTTCCAAACTCAAAAGATCTAGGAAATCCAAGATGCAATGAGAAGACCAAAGTTAAGGATAATAGGTATAGAAGAGAGTGAAGAAACCCAACTTAAAGGGCCAGTAAATATTTTCAACAAAATTACAGAAGCTTCCCTAACCTAAAAAAAGAGATGCCCAAGAATATATATGAAGCCTACTGAAGTCCAAATAGACTGTACCAGAAAAGAAAACCCTCCCATCATGTAATAGTCAAAACACCAAATGTACAAAACAAAGAAAGAATATTAAAGGGGAAAAGGTCAAGTAATGTATAAAGGCAGACCTATCAGAATTACACCAGACATCTCACCAGAAACTATGAAATTGAGAAGAGCCTGGGCAGATCTCATACAGACCCTAAGAGACATAAATGCCAGCCCAGGTTACTGTACCCAGCAATTCTCTCAATTACCAGAGGTGGGGAAACCAAGATATACTATGCCAAAACCAAATTTCAACAATATCTTCCCATAAATACAGCCCTACAAAGCATATGAGATGGAAAATGCCAACACAAGGAGGGAGAGTATAACCTAGAACATGTTAGAAGGCAATCTTTCAACAAACCCAAAAGAAGAGAGCCACACATTCATAATTCCACCTCTAACAACAAAAATAACAGGAAGTAACAATCACTTTTCCTGAATATCTCTTAACATCAATGGACTCAATTCCCCAATAAAATTACATAGATTAACAGATTGGATATGTAAAGAGGACCCAGCATTTTGCTGCATAAGGAAAACACCCCTCAGTGACAAAGATAGACACTACCTCAGAGTAAAAGTTTGGAAAACAATTTTTCTAGCGACTGGTTCCATGAAACAACCTGAAGAAGCAATTCTAAAATTAAATATAATCAAATTTCAACCAAAAGTTATCAAAAAAGATAAGGAAGGACACTTTATACTTGTCAAAGGGGAAATGTACCAAGATCATCTCTCAATTCTGAATGTCTATGCTCCAAATATAATGGCACCCACATTCATAAAAGAAAATTCACTAAAGCTCAAAGCAAACATCATAGCCCACACAATAATAGTGGGAGACTTTACCCCACTGTCCGCAATGGACAGATCATGGAAACAGATACTAAACAGAGACACAGTGAAAATGACAGAAGTTATGAACCAAATGCATCTAACAGATATTTATAGAACATTTCATCCTAAACCAAAAGAAGAAACCTTCTTCTCAGCACCTCATAGCATGTTCTCCAAAATTAACAAATCAGGCCTCAACAGATAGAAGAAGATTGAAGTAATCCCGTGCACTGGATAAGACAACCAGTGACTAAGACTGGCCTTAAATTCCAATGGAAACAAAAAATGGAACACACACATACCAAGTACACATGGAAGCTGAACAATGCTCTACTCAATGATAACTTGGTCAAGAACGCAATAAGGAACGAAGTTAAAGACTTTTTAGAATTTAATGAAAATGAAGACACTTCATACCAAAATTTATGGGACATAATGAAAGCAGTGGTAAGAGGAAAACTCATAGTTCTAAGTGCCTCCAAAAAGAAACTGGAGAGAGCTTACACTAGCAGTTTCTCAGCACACCTGAAAGCTCTAGAACAAACACAAGCAAATACACCCAAGAGGAGTAGACAGCAGGAAATCATCAAACTCAGGGCCAAAATCAACCAAATAGATACAAAAACAAAAAAACAAAGCAAACAAACAAACAAAATGCTATAGAAAGAATCAACAAAACCAGGAGCTGGATCTTTGAGTAAACCAACAAGATAGATAAACCCTTAGCCAGACGAATCAGAGGGCACAGAGACAGTATCCAAATTAATAAAATCAGAAGTGAAAAGGGAGACATAACAATGGAAACTGGAAATTCAAAAAACCATCAGATATAACTACAAAAGCCTATACTCATCAAAATTAGAAAATCTGAATGAGAGATAGTATTTGAAATGTAAATAAAATATTCAATTCAAAAAACAATTTTAAAAAAGAAAAAAAACAGGTTTTGCCTTCTTAAATGTTAAAATATGGCCATCTTAGCATTGATGAGTATAAAATCAAAATATCAATCAACTCTGAAACACATTGAAGCCATTATACATCTTGTAGTATCAAATATTTAGCCAAGATTTATTCCTTCACATAAAATCAAACGGGGATATATATCTTCTAATAATAGAATTTGATTTCATCTTTAATATGTAGTAAATTTTATGTATATCTGACTGTGCTACCAGCTCTCACCCAGCTTCCCTTTTGTTCTACCCACCTTTGCTCTGGGATATGACCATGCTACTAAACCCTTCCCAAGCTTTTTGAAGCTGTGGATAAAACACACATGCTCTATTACTTAACAACTTGCCTCCTAAGCACAATTGCTGGGCGTTGATTATGTTCCTCCTGGAAAGAATGCTCTTACAAATTTATTATCTCCACCTTTCCACTTGCCCTAAACTTTAGTGGATAATTCCACATGCCCATGCCAATCTTCCTTGGCCACTCACTTGTAGTATAGGTCAATAGGTCATAAGCACAGTCCGGCCCCCCCACCACACACACATACACCTAACATGGTTCTTCTTCCTCCTAATCATGGCATAAAAAAACTATTGTCTACCTTGCATCTCCCTTTTTCTCTTTGGACTCTGACCTAAAGGCATGGGTCACCATATTCAGATCAAGGAATTGCTCTAAAATAAATATTTTGATCCACGAGATAGCTTAGTATGTAAAGAGCTTGCTATATAAGCTCATTAGACATGAGCTCTGTCCCTAGAACACATGGAAAGGGGGAAGATGATTCTGCAAGATTGTTCAATGAACCTCTACATGTGTTGTATCATGTGTGTGCTTACTTCAATAATCTCTCACAGACATTCAATAATATTATCTCTAAATGGTTAATTTACACATTAGTTACTTTGATGTAATAAATCACTATCACCAAGGCAACTTAAAGAAAACAGAGTTTATTTTTGGTTTATTGTTCCAAAGGGATAAGAGTTCATGGTGACATAGCAAAAGTATGGTGCCTGGAGAAGCTAAGAGTTCATATTTTCAGACTACACATACAAGGAAGAGAGATAAAGCTGCAAGAAGGGTGAGACTTTAAGCAATCAAATCTATCCCTCAATGACATACTTAATCATCAAGGCCTTATCTCCTAAACTTTTCCATATACTACTATCAACTAGGGGTCAGTATTCAAATATATGAGACTATGGGGGTTTATCATTCAAATCACCATGTTCCTGGTCCAACCACAATACAAAATGCATTTAATCAAATGTCTCCATAGTCTTTATAGCCTCAACACTGTTTAAAAGTATTTTGAGACTTTAGGAAATCCCTTAATTATAATAAGCTTCTGTGAAAATCAAAGAGCAAATAACATTTCAAACATACAATGTCATATAATATATAGCAGCATTCCAAAAGTCAGGAATGGGATCCAGTGAAGAAATACTTAACCAAAACAAGACCAACACCTAGGGCGGGGCCCGATATTGTAGCTAGCTAGCCAAACATGTCTAGGATCAAAGGGCATAGATAGATTGGGCTCTTTAGCTTTCCTGCCTGAAATATACCTCTATCATTTGAACTGATTGCATTTTTTATATGTAGCTCTCCTTGGCAGATATACCACGAATCTGGCATCTCCTCACATTCTAGGATTTCTAATGCAGTCCAGTGGTCTTGCAAGGCCTCCTGTCCTCTCAGGACCTTCACGCAGGGAGCCTCCTGACACAAACTGCCTGGCTTCAGCAGCTCTTTGAAGCCACAGAGGAAGATTTCCATTACACTTGATTTGTCTTGATTCCAAAATAATACAATGCCAGTGACATTGTGTAATTTATTTGTCAGCTTGAGATAGACATCTGTACCCAGAATGACATTTAAAGTAGCTTTTTCTACTCAGTTATTCACTAGAACCTGAGGACTCTTTTGGTCTTTTTCTTTTCGAAGTTGGAAGTTGGGGGTACCTTTCTCTTCCAACACACATTAGGCTACTCCTTGATGATGCTAGTCTTTACAACAATTAAAGCCTCTCTTTCAGCTTTTTCATTTTTCCTTTTAAAACTGTACATTTTGTCCTTTTTTTCTGGCCCCATTTGCTCCTCTTTACTCTAGACCTGTAAGAGTGATTACTAGCAACCACATGACAGATTCAGTATAAGGCTGCCCTGAAATCTGCCAGAGAAATTAGTCCATTTAAATTTTAAATTTAGCCCAGGCAAATTCTTAAGAGAGGGATAAAACCCAGCTACATTCTTTCCCAATATATCACACAAATGGTGTCTAATCCAGTTGCTCATTTTGTTCTTCTTTGAAACCTCTTGAGGACTCTACAATCTGAGTTGCTCTCAGCACTACCATCTTCTGCAAACTTACCAGTCCATCCCATTATGCTCTGATCATAATGTTAAACTGCTTTTCTAGTCCAAAGTTTCAAAATCATCCTCAATCCTTCACACAAACAACCTAGTCACATTCTTCACAGCAGCATTCAATTCCTGGTATCAATTTCTGTATAAGTTCTTTTTCTGTTGCAGTGATAGAACACTAGTGTCAAGGCAAATTAAGGAAGACAGAGTTATCTTGGCTTTATGTTCCAGAAGTTAAGAAGAATGGTGCCTGAGAGCTGATATTTCAAACTGTATACCCAAAGGAAAAAGTAAACTGTAAGGAGGATGAGGCTTTGCTCTTTTAAAACCTTTCTTCAGTGACATACTTCCACAGCAAGGCCACACCCCCTAAATCTCTTCCACAATGAACTCCATCAATTGGGCACCAAATGTTCAAATGCCCAAGATTATATAGGACATGTCACTGAAACCACCCACTAGTTGTTTACCTATGTACTATGTGAAAAATTCTCAGGTGAATAGGGGTTGAGCAAAAGATTTTAAGAAACCTTTACCTAGAATACGGGCAGACAGACAGTAAAGTACATTTCTGGAAAGCTGGGAGACAGCAAGGTGAGCAGAAATGAAAGCCAGGTATCTTCTTTAGGGTTTCACTTGATGCAGTGAAACACAATAACCAAAAATAAAAGTTGAGGAGGAAAGGGTTTATTTGGCTTATACTTCCTTATCAGTATTTATCCTTGAAGGGAGTAAGGACAGGAACCCAAACAGGGCAGGAACCTGGAGACTGAAGCTGATACAGAGGCCATTGAGGGATGCTACTTACTATCTTGTTCCTTGTGACTTGCTTAGCCTGATTTCTTACAAAACTCAGGTCTACCAGTACAGAGGTGGCACCAGACTGATGAGAGTTGGGCCCTCCTTTATCAATCACTAACTAACTAAGAAACTATCCCATAGCCTTGCTCATAGCTAGTTCTTATGGAGGCATTTTCTCAACTGGGGCTCCCTCCTCTCTGATGACTCTAGCTTGTGTCAACTTAACATAAAACTAGCCAGGACAGCAGGATCACTACTTTGCTTCATAGAATAAGTGTTGTTTCTCTATCTTTCCCCTATTCTTTCCCACAGATGTTCAATAGCCAAGTAGTTATCAGCTTAGCAAAAATAAAAAGCAGTAATGGTAATAACAGAAAATAAAGAATGTTCATTTACTCTAAGATGAATACAATTTGTGCTAGAAATATCCCTATAAAAGGCTCATGTGTTAAAGGGTGTGTTGCCAGCGGGTCCTGATTGGGGAATTAGAGCTTTGACATACAAGATGTAATATGATATTATTGTTTGGAGGTAGCATAAAATAGGAGGTTGACCTGATAGGTGAAAGTAGCTTACTCGTGTTGTGACTTGGAAGAAGTTTGCTGTGCTTGTGACTCATTTGCAAACCCATCTGTGTGTGTGTGTGTGTGTGTGTGTGTGTGTGTGTGTGTCTGTGTGTGTGTCTGTCTGTCTGTCTGTCTATCTGTCTGCCTGTATATCTGTGTGTCTGAGTGTTTGTGTGTGTGTGTATGTGTGCGTATGTTTGACTCCTCGTTATTGGTCATTATGAGGGGAACAACCTTCCTTTACTATACTGTAATACCATAAAATACTTAACCTATCATCAGCACAGGAATAATGTATCCAGTTAGAGATAGACTAGAAACTCTGATGGAAGTCAGGCTCTACTTCTGATCTTGGTGTATTCAGGTGCCAGCAAGTTGGCCTGGAATGAAAGGAATGAAGCTTGTCTGGGCAGATTATTTTGCAGGAATTTGGTTGTCTTGAGTGAGGAGGGAGGTATGTGTGGGGCTGAGTCTATGGGTGGGGGGATTGTTTTCAGTGTTGGAAATTTATTTGTAGAGTGGGTGGGGTTTTGGAGGTGGGAGTACATTATTGGTTAGGGTTGAGGTGCTTGCAATGCTTCATTTACATGAAGAGGACATTTCCTTTTATGGAGAAAGGAAATTAAACCTGTATCATGGCCTTGAGGCTACATGACTGTTTTGAAGGGGAGGTGGAGGTAGGGGTGTCAAATGTATATATGTGCTATGACATACAAGCCCAGAACAAGGAGGAAGCAATTCATACTCCTGCTGGCCTCAAGCTGGTCTCAAAATGATACTTTGGGGATTTTGGACACATTTTTACCTCATTCATGTTCCCCTGGTCAGATGGATCACTTTCCCCCATGCTGAATCTGTGAAAAAATGTCTTTCAAATAGTTTCTTTCAGATATTTGTCACAGTGATAAAAAGTATGATTAAATGAGGTCTCCCATAATCTTGAGTGTTTGAATACTTGGTACCAAGTTGGCGACACTGCTTTGGTGAGTTAAAGAGATGTGAGCTGGACAGTGGTGGCACATGACTTTAATCCTAGCACTTGGGAGGAAGAGGCAGACAGATTTCTAAGTTCGAGGCCAGCCTGGTCTACACAGTGAGTTCCAGGTCAACCAGGACTATACAAAGAAACCCTTTTTCCAAACAAAACAAAACAAAACAAAACATAACAAAACAAAAAAAAAAACAAAAGAAAAAAGAAAGATGTGGCTTTGTTGGAAGAAGTATGTCACTGGGGAGCCTGGGTAGGTAGGGGCTAAGGGGCAAGACTAAAAATACCTTTGCTATTGCCAATTTTCTTTCTTTGTTTCATGTGTGATGCTCAAGATGTAAGCTCTCAGCTTTCTACTTTTTCCCATGATTATGATGATGGTGATGATGATGAATTCCAGTCATATCCCTCTGGAATTTTATGACCAAATGAGCCCTTTCTTCTCTAAGTTGCCTTGGTCATGCTGTTTTATTGCAGCAATAGGATATGTCCAAACAGTATATACACATACAGTGGAGATTTTCTTTGAAAGAATGTGAAAATCTCCCATTAAAAATTAACCTTCTCAGATTTGCTTAAATACATCAATTTTAAGCTATAAAATGGTATAATTTCAAAGTTGTTTTAAATTTTATTTTATTGATGTATTCAATAGGCCTGAAAACACATCTGTAACATGCAATGAAAAGCCCTTTTCAATCATATTCCATAGTCACCTAGTCCTCTTTGCATGGGCAATTATATTTATTGCTTAGTTAATATGATGAAACATGTATACATACACATGCTCTGCAATTACAATGTGACAAATAAACAGAAAAAATGCATTAAAAGCTAATGGAAAGAACCAAATACAGTTGAAAAGTGTTCAAATGATACTTTTAGAAGTGAAAAACGTGCACACGCCTTTAATCCCAGCACTTGGGAGGCAGAGGCAGGTGGAAGTCTAAGTTCAAGGCCAGCCTGGTCTATAGAGTGAGTTCCAGGACAGTCGGCTCTACACAGAGAAACTCTGTCTTAGAAAACCAAAATTAAATGAAGAAATAAATAAATAAATAAATAAATAAATAAATAAATAAAATGTACTTGATTTATTATGGCTGGAGAGAGGGCTCAGGAGTTAAGAGCAATGACTGTTCTTCAAATGTCCTGAGTTCAAATCTCAGCAAGCACATCATGGCTGACAAAAATCAGTACAGCTACAGTGTACTCATACATTAAATAAATGAAAGAATGAAAGAAAGAATAAATAAATAAATAAGTATAAAAATAAATAAATAAGTATATAAATAAATAAATAAATAAATAAAGTGAAAATAGTAACAATCAAAAGTGAAGACTTCAAGGATACATTACAAATACAATAAAAACACAGACTATATTTTCCTAGTGAAAGTTTGGAATATCAGACCCTAGAACAATATAAAGTTTCAAAAGTTTCCCTGTTATGGTGCCATACCCTGTAATACTAGAAACAGGAGGCTGAGAAGGAAGTGTCATCATGAGTTTGAGGCCATCGTGTAGGAAAATATTGGTTCTATCACAAATTATCTAGCCCACTAAGGGCCCATATTCCACAAATCTTCTCTATGATGAAAAAAATTTTTACAAATCTTTTAATCTCCCAGTCGTGATAAAATTATTGTTTACTCAAAGGCCCTGCTGCTGAAGTCCCAGATCTTGGTGTCTTGGGGTTCTACCCCCTTTTCCTTCTCCTTCATTTGCTTTGCACAGATTTTTTTTTAAAGACTGTGAAGTCAGATCCCAGGCAAAGTGTAAAAGACACTGTTACCATTTTCATTAGGGGAACATAATCAGGTATTGGGCAGAGAGTGGTTAGAGAGACCAGGAATGAAGCCCGAGGGTCAGAAGAATGAATGGAAATATACAACCCCAGGAGGTTAGAGGTATGGGGACCCCCCCCAACAAAGAATAATGTTTATTGAAAAAAGAATAAAGCTATGGGAACTTTGGCCTGTGTACTTGCTGACTTAGCTTATGTTGTGTTCTATCCTTTCTTCTGAGCATCTTTGACTTTGTTAATGTGTGCCTCTGTGTCACACAGATTCTTATTTCTTTGTTTCTAAAAAATACTGAATTTTAGGCCAGCCAAATTTGTACACTGGAAACCATGTGTTAAGCCCAGTCTCTTTCTCAATCTCTCTCTCTCTCTCTCTCTCTCTCTCTCTCTCTCTCTCTCTCTCTCTCTCTCTCTCTCCCTGTGCTTATGTGCTCCAGAATCTATGCAGAGATGTGGAGATAGTTGACTTCTCTACTTTCCAAAGTGCCAGTATTGAATAAACCTGACTGTTCTACCAACTCTGCATTCTTGAATACTGATTTTTCAGGCTGCAAACAGCCTAGAATTTAGTATGAGAACCATATTTGTGTCTACTTGGAGATTATAACATATATATGTATGCATAAAAATAGGAATACTAAGGTAAGACACCATCAACTCCCCCATCACAGTACTTAAAGCCACCCAACAGCCCCAAACGGCACCCTCTCTTCTGAGTTCCATATTCTAGCCCACAATTCCTGAGACTTTTGGGAGGTAAGGCTGGTACTAGGGACCTCTGGTAAGATACTGCCCACCACCCACTAACTCTCCTTAAAGCCCATCCAAAAGTCTCAAACTGTGTCCCCTTCTGTGTACCCATAACTCTCGCTGCTTTCCCGGATGTCATGCTGGTACTAGTAACTCCAGGTAAAACATTGCCTACTGACCCCTAACACTTCTTAAAACCAGCCAAATATTGCCAACAGCATCCCCTACCCCATATTCTGGCCCAAAATATTGGCAGAAGACTTCTGCTTCCAAGAGGCTGAGCTGTACTACAAAGTAGGTACATAATAGAAACAGGGGAAGTCCAATAACTCATTAGGTTTTACTTCAAAAGCACTAAAAAAGAAATATTCAAGATCCTTAGCCATCAGGGAAATGCTAATCAAAATGATTCTGATATCCCACCTTATCCCTTTCAGAATAACTAAGTTCAAAAACACAAGTTATAGCTCATGTTGGCAAGGATATGGAGCAAGGAAACGCTCCTGCATTGCTGGTGTGAGTGTAAGCTTGTACAGCCACTTCATTAATATGGCAGTTTCTCAGAAAATTGGGAATATTTTTACCTCCAACCATAGCTATACCACTCCTGTATACCAAAAGGATGCTCACCATACCATAAGGAGAGTTGCAAAATTATGTTCATAGCAGCTTTATTAGTAATAGCCAGGAACTAAAAACAACCTAGATGCCCCTCAACAGAAGAATAGATAAAGAAGCTCTGGTACATTTATACAATGGAACATTACTCAACTGTTAAAAACAATGACATCATCAAATTTTCAGAAAATAGAAAGTACTAGAAAGAAATCATATGAAGTGAGGTAATCCAGAACTAGAAAGAAAAACATGCTATGCACTCACTTAAGGGCATATTAGCCATAAAGTAAGGAATAATTGGGCTACAATTCAGAGACCCAGAGTAGCTAAGAAATAATGAAGGCTCAAAGGGGAATGCATGAATCTGAGAAGGAGAAATGGAGTTGACATCACAGGTGGATGGTGGAGGGGTTTTCACGGGGGATAATGATGGGAACAGGATAGATGAGGTTAGTGGAAGATGAAGGGAGAAGAATATTGGGAGAGACAACCCGAATTGGGGGCAGAGGGCATCTCTGGAAAAAGCTATAAACCTAGAACAATAGGTTGGCTCTAGCAATGTGAAATAGGGAGCCTGGACAGACCATGCCCTATAGTCAGAAAGACTTCCAATGGAGCGATTGGGACACCGATCCAGCCACAAAACCTTCAACATACATACCTGTGCTAAAGTAAAGGTGTTACAGATATTATGAGATGGTTAAATCAATAATTGTTTTAGCTTTAGACCCTTGCCTCCTGACACTGCCTGGAGGAGTGGGAAACAGAGGCTGGATAGCCCAGAGACCTAAGATAGAACCAAACATTACTGGGAAAAATTCAATGAAATGATTCCTAATGATATTCTGCTATATAGCTCAATAGCTCCAATAGATTCTGTGAGACAAAGTTCTATAGACTGAGACGGGAAAATGTCTCTTAGAGCCTTCAGAACACCCCTAAGTAGAAGCCAAAGTCTCACTTGGAAATTTGCTTTGTTTCCAAGCTTCCCCCCTTTTCTTCTCTTGAAAGATTATTCTAATGGCCCAGAGCTAAGAAAAAGCAAGCAAATAAGATGTAAACGAATCCTTTGAAGTAAAATCACTGGCCAAAAAACTCTTTTCTTAGAACTACAACACGTTGCCTTAGTGGTTGACATAAATTCCTTGCAGGAAACATGGGTGTTGGACCAGGTCTTAGACAAAAGGCTCAGATTACAAGATATTTACATTTGAGGAACCTCCTACTATGTCCTTGCTAGGCAGGTGGGTGTTGGGCAGATTAAATTTACATTTGAGTTAGTTCATAGCTCAGTTTCCTCAATGGAAGCTTGTGAGGAACTGCTTTTGTCTTGCAGACCCCACTTAGGGGGTCTGAAAAAACATCCTTTGAAGTCTCTTTAAAAGTTTGTATCACAGCCGGGTGTGGTGGCACACGCCTGTAATCCCAGCACTTGGGAGGCAGAGGCAGGTGGATTTCTGAGTTCGAGGCCAGCCTGGTCTACAGAGTGAGTTCCAGGACAGCCAGGACTATACAGAGAAACCCTGTCTCGAAAAACCAAAAAAAAAAAAAAAAAAAGTTTGTATCAGATTTTTTTATATTGGATATATTCTATATTTACAATTCATTTCCCTTTTCTGGTTCCCTGCCAACCAAATATCCCACATGCACTTTTCCCTCCCTGTGTTCCCCTATCCAGCCTTTCCCACTTCCCTGTTCTAGTACTCCCTTTCACTGATCCTTTGAGCATTTCCAGAATCAGGATCCACTCCTTCCGTCTTGTTGGACATCATTTGGTATGTGCATTGTGTCTTTGGTGTCCCAGGATTCTAGGCTAATATCCACTTATCAGTGAGTGCATACCATGGATATACTTTTGAGACTCTGTTACCTCACTTAGTATGATGTTTTCCACTTCCATCCATTTCTCTAAGAATTTCATGAATTCATTTTTTCTTTTTTTTTAATTTTTATTTTCTATATAATATGTTTACATTCCAGAGGCTTTCCCCTTTCCCAGTTCCCACCCACCATAGTTCCCATAGTTCCTCTCCCCCCCCAACTGTTCCCCAATCATTCCCCCTCCCCCCTCAGTTTCTTTACTAAACTGGATCCAATCTTTACAGGACCAGGGTCCTCTCCTTTCTTCTTCTTGGGAATCATTTGACTTGCTATTTGTATCTTGAGTATTTAGGGCTTCTGGGCTCATTAATATCCACTTATCAGTGATTGCATTTCATGTGCATTCTTTTGTGATTGGGTTAATTCACTCAGGATGATATTTTCCAGGTCTAACCATTTACCTACAAATTGCATGAATTCATTATTTTTAATTGCTGAGTAGTATTCCATTATATAAATATACCACATTTTCTGTATCCATTCCTCCTTTGAGGGATATTTGGGCTCCTTCCAATTTCTGGCTATTATAAACAAGGCTGCTATAAACATAGTGGAGCATGTGTCCTTATTGCATGCAGGGGAATCCTCTGGGTATATGCCCAGGAGTGGTATGCCAGGGTCCTCTGGAAGTGACATGCCCAATTTTCTGAGGAACCGCCAAACTGATTTCCAGAGCGGTTTTACCATTTTGCAATCCCACCAACAGTGGAGGAGTGTTCCTCTTTCTCCACATCCTCGCCAGCACTTGTTGTCTCTTGAGTTTTTAATCTTAGCCATTCTGACTGGTGTGAGGTGGAATCTCAGGGTTGTTTTGATTTGCATTTCCCTGATAACTAATGATGTTGAACATCTCTTAAGGTGTTTCTCAGCTATCCGAATTTCTTCTGGTGAAAATTCTTTGTTTAGCTCTGTGCCCCATTTTTTGATAGGGTTATTTGTTTCTTTGCGGTCTAACTTCTTGAGTTCTTTGTATATATTGGATATTAGCCCTCTGTCGGATGTGGAGTTGGTGAAGATCTTTTCCCACTTTGTTGGTTGCCGTTTTGTCCTTCTGACAGTGTCCTTTGCTTTGCCGAAACTTTGTAATTTTATGAGGTCCCATTTGTCGATTCTTGATCTTAGAGCATAAGCTATTGGTGTTCTGTTCAGGAACTTTTCCCCTGTGCCCAAGTCCTCCAGGGTCTTCCCAAGTTTCTTTTCTAATAGTTTCAGTGTGTCTGGTTTTATGTGGAGGTCCTTGATCCACTTGGAGTTGATCTTAGTGCAAAGAGATAAGAGTGGGTCAATTCGCATTCTTCTGCATGTTGATTTCCAGTTGAACCAGCACCATTTCTTGAAAAGGCTATCTTTATTCCACCGGATGGTTGTGGCTCCTTTATCAAAGATCAAGTGACCATAAGTCTGTGGGTTAATTTCTGGGTCTTCAATCCTGTTCCATTGATCTGCTTGCCTGTTGCTATACCAATACCATGCAGTTTTTAAAACAATTGCTCTGTAGTACTGCTTGAGGTCAGGGATATTGATTCCCCCAGAAGTCCTTTTATTGTTGAGAATAGTTTTAGCTATCCTGGGTTTTTTGTTGCTCCAGATGAATTTGAGAATTGCTTTTTCTAGATCTATGAAGAATTGAGTTGGGATTTTGATGGGGATCGCATTGAATCTGTAGATTGCTTTTGGCAAGATGGCCATTTTTACTATATTGATCCTGCCAATCCAGGAGCAAGAAATATTTTTCCATCTTCTGAGGTCTTCTTCGATTTCTTTCTTCAAGGACTTGAAGTTCTTGTTGTACAGATCTTTCGCTTGTTTGGTTAGAGTTACACCAAGATACTTTATGTTGTTTGTGGCTATTGTGAAGGGTGTTATTTCCCTAATTTCTTTCTCAGCCTGCTTGTCCTTTGAGTACAAGAAGGCCACTGACTTGCTAGAGTTAATTTTATAACCTGCCACTTTGCTGAAGTTGTTTATCAGCTGTAGAAGTTCTCTGGTGGAGTTTTTTGGGTCGCTTAGGTAAACTATCATATCGTCTGCAAATAATGATAGTTTCACTTCTTCCTTTCCAATTTGTATCCCTTTGACTTCCTTATGCTGTCTAATTGCTCTTGCTAGAACTTCAAGTACTATATTGAAAAGATATGGAGAGAGAGGGCAGCCTTGTCTAGTACCTGATTTTAGTGGGAATGCTTCAAGATTCTCTCCATTTATTTTGATGTTGGCTACTGGTTTGCTGTAGATTGCTTTTACTATGTTTAGGTATGGGCCTTGAATTCCTGCTCTTTCCAAGACTTTTAGCATGAAAAGATGCTGAATTTTGTCGAATGCTTTTTCAGCATCTAATGAGATGACCATGTGGTTTTTTTCTTTCAGTTTGTTTATGTAGTGGATTACATTGATGGATTTCCGTATATTGAACCATCCCTGCATCCCTGGGATGAAGCCTACTTGATCATGGTGGATGATTGTTTTGATGTGCTCTTGGATTCGGTTAGCAAGAATTTTATTTAGTATTTTTGCATCTATATTCATAAGAGAAATTGGCCTGTAGTTCTCTTTCTTTGTTGGATCTTTTTGTGGTTTAGGTATTAGCGTAATTGTGGCTTCGAAGAATGAGTTGGGCAGTGTCCCTTCCGTCTCTATTTTGTGGAATAGTTTGAAAAGTATTGGTGTTAAGTCTTCTTTGAAGGTCTGGTAGAATTCTGCACTAAAGCCATCTGGTCCCGTACTTTTTTTGGTTGGGAGGCTTTCTATAACTCCTTCTATTTCTTTAGGGGTTATGGGACTATTTAGCTGATCTACTTGATGCTGATTTAATTTTGGTATTTGATATCTGTCTAGGAAATTGTCCATTTCCTCCAGATTCTCCAGTTGTTTTGAGTATAGACCTTTGTAGTAGGATCTGATGATCTTTTGAATTTTCTCAGTTTCTGTTGTTATGTCTCCCTTTTCATTTCTAATTTTGTTAATTTGTATATTGTCTCTGTGTCCTTTGGTTAGTCTGGCTAAGGGTTTATCTATCTTGTTGACTTTCTCAAAGAACCAGCTCCTGGTCTTGTTGATTCTTTGTATGGTTCTCTTTGATTCTATTTGATTGATTTCAGCCCTGAGTTTGATGATTTCTTGTCTTCTACTCCTCCTGGGTGAATTAACTTGTTTTTCTTCCAGGGCTTTAAGGTGTGCCGTTAAGTTGCTAGTGTATGCTCTCTCCCGTTTCTTTTTGGATGCACTTAGAGCTACGAGTTTTCCTCTTAGCACTGCTTTCATTGTGTCCCATAGATTTGGGTAGGTTGTGCCTTCATTTTCATTGAATTCTAAAAAGTCTTTGATTTCTTTTTTTATTTCTTCCTTGACCAAGGTGTCATTGAGTAGAGTATTGTTCAGTTTCCATGTGTATGTGGGCTTTCTGTTGTTTTTGTTGTTATTGAAGACCACTCTTACTCCATGGTGTTCTGATAGGAGGCATGGGATTAGCTTGATCTTCTTGTATTTGTTGACATCTGTTTTGTGACCAATTATATGGTCTATTTTGGAGAAGGTACCATGTGGAGCTGAGAAAAAGGTATATTCTTTAGCTTTAGGATGAAGTGTTCTATATATATCTGTTAAATCTAGTTGGTCCAGCGTTTCAATTAGTTTCACTGTGTCCCTGTTAATTTCTGCTTTCCTGATCGGTCCATTGAGGAGAGTGGAGTGTTGAATTCACCCACAATTATTGTGTTAGGTGTAATGTGTGCTTTAAGCTTTAGTAAGGTTTCTTTTACGAATGAGGGTGCCCTTGCATTTGGAGCATAGATGTTCAGTATCGAGAGCTCTTCTTGGTGGATTTTCCCTTTGGCCAGCAAGAAGTGACCTTCTGAGTCTCTTTTGATGATTTTAGGTTGGAAGTCAATTTTATCTGATATTAGAATGGCTACTCCAGCTTGTTTCCTGAGACCATTTGCTTGTAAAATTGTCTTCCAGCCTTTAACTCTAAGGCAGTGTTTGTCTTTAACACTGAGTTGGGTTTCCTGTATGCAGGAAAATGTAGTGTCCTGTTTCTGTATCCAGTCTGTTAATCTATGTCTTTTTATTGGGGAGTTGAGTCCATTGATGTTAAGAGATATTAAGGAATAGTAATTATTTCCTCCAGACATTTTTGAAATTATATTTATTTATTTTATTTATTTTTTTATATTCGAGAGGTTACCTTCTTTTGGGTTTGATGAGAGGAGGTTTCTATCTTGCTTCTTCCCGGGTGTAGTTTCCGTCCTTGTCTTGGTGTTTTCCCCCTATTATCCTTTGTAGGGCTGGATTTGTGGAAAGATATCGTGCAAATTTGGTTTTGTCATGGAATACATTGATGTCTCCATCTATGGCGATTGAGAGCTTTGCTGGGTAAAGTAGTTTTGGCTGAAGTTTGTGTTCTCTTAGAGTTTGCATGATATCTGCCCAGGATCTTCTAGCTTTCATGGTTTCAGGTGAGAAGTCTGGTGTTATTCTGATAGGTCTTCCTTTATAAGTTACTTGGCCTTTTTCTCTTGCTGCCTTTAATATTCTTTCTTTGTTTAGTACATTTGGAGTTTTGATTATTATGTGACGGGATGTATTTCTGTTCTGATCCAGTCTGTTTGGGGTTCTGTATGCTTCTTGTATATTCATGGGCATCTCTCTCTTTAGGTTGGGAAAGTTTTCTTCCATAATTTTGTAGAAGATATTCGCTGGTCCTTTAACTTTTACATCTTCATTCTCCTATATACCTATAATCCTTAGGTTTGGTCTTCTCATTGTGTCCTGGATTTCCTGGATGTTTTGGGTTACAGCCTTTTTGCATTTAGTATTTTCTTTGACTGTTGAATCAATGGTTCCTATGGTATCTTCGGCTTCTGATATTCTGTCTTCTATCTCTTGTATTCTATTGTTGATATTTGCATCTATGGCCCCTGATTTCTTCCCAAGGTTTTCTATCTCCAATGTTGTCTCCCTCTGCGATTTCTTAGTTGTTTCTACTTCTGTTTTTAGTACCTGGATGGATGTGCTCAGATCTTTCGCTTGCTTGATTGTGTTTTCATGTATTTCTTTAATAGATTTTTGTGTTTCCTCTTTCATAGCTTCTACTTGTTGGCCCACGTTCTTCTGTATTTATTTAAGTGATTTTTGTCTTTCTTCCTTATTGTCTTCTTCTTTTTGATCCATCTTCTCCTGCATTTCTTGAAGTGATTTTTGTATTTGCCTTGTAAAGGCTTCTAACTTTTGATCCATTTTCTGCTCTATTTCTTTACAAGATTTTTCTATGTGTTCTACCAGCATCCTGACCAGTGATTTTATATCCAAGTCTTGTTTTTCTGGTGTTTTGGGGTATCCAGGGCTTCCTGTTGTTGGCGAACTGGGTTCAGATGCTGTCATGTTGCCTTGATTTCTGTTAGTAACATTCCTTTGTTTACCTTTTGCCATCTGGTTATTTCTGGTGTTAGTTGACCTTGTTGTCACTGGCTGGTGTTTGAATCTCCTGTGAGGCTGGGCTTACCTGTTGTTTCACTACTCGTGGTTATGCGTGCTTGCTGCTCAATGGTATCATGAGCTGGCTGCCACCCGCTGACTTTGTGCACAGCCCGAGGTCTCTGGGAAGTGTGGGGGAGTGCAGCAGAGCCTCGGCAGGCGCTGTTGGGCCTGCCTAGTAGGGAAAGCCTAGCAGATCCCCCCACGTTGTAGCCCCTGATGGAATCTGTCTACCTTTGCCTTTCCAGCTGTGTCCTGGTTGCAGTATGGAGGCCTGCTGCTATTGCTAGTCCGGGGTCCTGGGGAGCTGGGTGGTTCCGGCTGCCTTGGTGCATGTCCTTAGCTAGCAGGGACGTGCTGCAGAGCCTAGGCGCCTGGGCCCGCCTGTGGCCGAGAGCTTAGCAGCGCTCCGTGCTCTAGCCCCAGACGGAGTCCCTACCTGTGCCTTTCCAGCTGTGTCCTGGTTGCAATATGGAGGCCTGCCGCTATTGCTGGTCCCGGGTCCTGGGGAGCTGGGTGGATCCAGCTGCCTCGGTGCACGTCCTAAGCTCGCAGGGACGTGCTGCAGAGCCTAGGCGCCTGGGCCCGCCTGTGGCCGAGAGCTTAGCAGCGCTCCCTGCTCTAGCCCCACATGGAGTCCCTACCTGCGCCTTTCCAGCTGTGTTCTGGTTGCAATCAAATTCATTTTTTCTAATGGCTGAGTAGTACTTCATTCATTGTGTATAGACACCACAATTTTTGTATTCATTCTTCTGTTGAGGGAAAAAAAAGTATTGACTTTTAATAAATAAAAAATAGTTCTGAAACATATAAGAAAAAAGTTTGTATCAGGAATACTGGTGTTATCTGTGTTTGAGCTTCTAAATTTGTTATAAGGGAAGCATTTTACCAGGTTGATTTTACATTTCCTTGTGCCAAATGGTTATGCTAATTGCCCATTGTACCTGCTTTACTGGATACATCTTTTGATATGGAAACGTCAATCCCTCATGCTTAAAAACTCCTGTTTTAGAGGTAAAAATTACACTCAGATTCTAAACCACCTCTACATTGGGTGTCTGAGTGTCATTCAGCGATTCCATGCCTTCCTGGACCAAAAGAACCCTGGTTTCCTGCGACTACAATTCCCGGCTGAGATTGGTCTGCAGCAGATATATGCATAGATTGGTGCCTAACAATTGCCATCAGAGAAGCTTCATACAGGAACTCATAAAAACAGATTAGGAGACCCACAGCCAATCATTATGTGGAGCTTGATAAACCCTGTAGATATCTTCTTCCCTATTAGAGGAAAGGAGGTGCCTAGTCTTGCTGCAACTTGCTATGCCATGGCAGGTTGACATTCATGGAAGGGCCTTTTTGAAGAGAAATGGAGGAAGAGTGGATGGAGAGGGAGAGGAAAAATGTGGGGGTAGAACTGGGAGGAAAGAGGGAGGGGAAACTAATTAGAATATAAAAGAACAAGAGGAGAGAAAGGAAGGAAGGAAGGAAGGAAGGAAGGAAGGAAGGAAGGAAGGAAGAAAGGAAGGAAGTTAGTAATACCAAAATGGAAATAGAGAATACATTTTTTGTGTAGCTTTCTGGAATTATGTTAATATAAATCTGATATGAATGGTACTGCACTATGATGTGCAAGCATGTGGTGGAGAGATGAGAAAGAAAGAGAAGCAGAACAGTTTGAGCATTGTGAAGAGAGGTGAAACTGGAGATGCCAATGTGGTGAGAAACAGCCTGATGTGAGTAGCCTGCCCTGCCACCTGAGGACTTGCCTGGGTCCACAGCCATATAGGAGTATAGGTTTGTGTCAATGTCAGTTGTCCAGGCTACCACCAAAGGCCCTGCAGAAGTTTCTGCTCTGGTCTGCCACCAGGGGCCATGTTGATATCCAAGGGCTGTGTAGAGTTGGCCCCTTCCATCACTATGACACTTAGGAGAGCTGGTATATGCACAGAAGAGCTGGTCACCCATATAGGCAAGGGAGAGATGTTGCCTTCCTTGCATCTTGCCCAATCCAGCTGGAGAGACAGCCTGAGGTCATGAGAACAAGAGAGCTTGTCCTGCCCCTTGCTGGCTACAGCATTGTGTGGGCTAACTGGAGCAGTGCTGAATAGCTCACCCTAATGATGTGGATGTGAAAACTCTGGCAAGTTGCCCAACTCAGCTACCACCTAGGCCCAGATACAGGTGTAAGGAAAAAATGGAATGTTTTCAAATATATAAAAAAGGCGTGTGAGTTAGTTCACCAGGCAGAGGTACTTAAGACTAAAACAAACTACCTGAAGTCAATTCCCCAGAACTCAACCAAGGAAAGGAGAGAAGCAATACAGGCAAGTTGTCCTCTGACTTCCACACTCAAGTTGCAAGTATGCTTCCTGCAATACTATAAATGGTAATTTAACTTAAAAATGTCATAAAAACATAAATGGTACCCTATAAAGCAAATAATAAGAAAACAAAAATTATGCTGTAAACAACAATTATAGAAGAGGTCAATGATTCCAAGAAAAGATTAAAAAAAAGAAACAATAAAAAACAAGTACAGGGAAGAAAAATCGAAGGAAAATTGAATTATATCCATAACAACATTGAAATGACTGGATGAAATAAGTCAAAGACTGAAATCTTCAGACTAGAGGTTTTTAAATGACAAGACCCAAGTATTTGCTGCCTGCAGAAGATTTGAAGGTACCAATTGAGATCAATGCTATAGAACTGCTTTCCCACAGCCTTTCAAGAACGAATATTTTATCCAACTCATCCTTGCTTCTTGAAAGTTCCACAAACATCAGGAAAAAGATAATGGCCTACAAGTAAGCAGGACCACTGTCCCTTCTGCTCTTTACTGACCAGATCCAAACTGTTCAGCACCAAGGGCCTGATTCTGGAGGTCTAGATCAAGAACAACCACTTTGGGAACAATGATATAAAGCTATTTCCCAAATCTGGGCTAGATGGATATGCACAGAGACCCAGAACATCATTATATTTGTCCTGGAATCTGTGGCCCCAGCACCAAGAAAAAACACACCACCTTCAGATGCAATGGACGTGGTTATTTGTATATAGCTAATGAACATGTACAGAGTAAGGGTGTAGCTAGACAGTATCTATGAAGTGAAAACTGTCAATGTCAAATTGGTATCTTAGTTAGGGTTTGACTGCTATGAACAGTCACGATGACCAAGGCAATTCTTATAAGGACAACATTTAATTGAGGCTGGATTACAGATTCAGAAATTCAGTCCATTATTATCAAGCTAGGAGCATGGCAGAATCCAGGCAGGCATGGTACAGGCAGCACTAAAAGTTCTACATTTTCATCTGAATGCTGCTAGTAGAAAACTGACTTCCAGACAACTAGGGTGAGGGTCTGAACCCATGCCCACTGTGACATACCTACTCTAACAAGGCCATACCTCCTATTACTGCCACTTCCTTGGCCAAGCATATACAAACCATCACATTCCACTCCCTGGCCCCCATAGGCTTGTTCAAACACACGAGTCAATGGGGGCCATACCTAAACACACCATGACTAACACAACAATCATCCTTGACACCAATTTGTCATTGACAGTTTTCACTTCATAGGTATTGTCTAGCTACACACAGTCTCTTCGTGTTCAGTAGCCATATACCAAATAACCATATCCACCATTATACATTTAGTCCAACTTCAAATCTACCCATAGTCTATAGCAGTCCCAACAATGTTAAAAGTCCAAAGTTCAATGTCTCTTCTGAGATTCATTCAATCACTTAACTGTAATCCCCAAAGCAAGACAGAAAAAGAGCTAGACAATGTCCAAACACTGCATCTCCATGCCTGATGACAAAGTGGTCTTCAGGTGTCCAACTCCTTTTTCATCTTTGTTGACTGCAACAAACTTTTCTCTCATGGGCTGGTTCTACTCCCTGTTAAGAGCTTTCCTCAGCAGATAGCTGACAGCTCTGGGTCTCAATCATCTTGGGGTTTCCAAGTCACCTTCAATGTTACACCTTCTTGTTCCAATGTCTGGGATTCACACATGATCTTCAGAGCTCCTCCAGCGGGCTGGTGTCACTTCTCCATCTCTGCCCTCTGTAGCACTCTAAGCTCAGGTTGATCTACTCCACTGCTGCTGCTGTTCTCGGTGATCATCCCATGGTACTGGCATTTCCAATACACTGGGGTCTTCCACCGCAACTAGGTTTCCACAATAGCCTTCCATGGCTTCTCAATGCCAAGCCTCACCTGCTCTTCATGACCCTTTCATGCCTTCAAAACCAGTACCACGTGGGTGATTCTTACACATTACTAAGTACAGCTACAGCATGAGGTACTACAATCTTGGCTATCTTTGGAATACAGTTTCTTTGTGCTTGCAGAAAACACTTCCCAGAAGGTCTTCACCTCAGTGATCCTGGTCTCTTCTTAATCACCACTAATTTCTGAGCTCCAGCTAACCAGCATCAATTGTCCCAGTAGTCTCTTCTATTTTTCACTCTAAAGCCAGAGCCACATGTCCAAAGCTGCCTTGTTCTGCTGCTTGCTGGGGCTGGAACATGCCCCCCTCCACTATGCTATTACCACCTCTGTTTTCCAGTTCCCTCTCTACCTAAGCTTGGCTGTCCTGGAATTTGCTCTGTAGATTGTCCTTGAACTCAAGAGATCTGCTTGCCTGTCTCCTGGGATTAAAGTGGGGTAACACCAAACCTGGATCTAAATTTAGTTAGGTAGTATCCTGCCCCAAAGTCCCATTCTTTTAATACATTATCTCCTAGTCCAAAGGATGCAGCTCCATTTCACTTCCTGGTGCTCCTTTAATACCTGAACCATACATTTTATATATTTCCTTTCTAAGCTTGCGACACTTGTTCAAAATTCTCTTCTTGAGATCTAGCCAGAGAAGAAAGTCTCTGCTGGGCTTTTTTGAGACTTCCTTTATCAATGCAATTAACATAAATCTCTTTACCTTAGCCTCAGATAGACTTTTCAGAAAAGGGCAAAAAGCAGCCACATTCTTCACCAAAACACCACAAACAGCATCTCTATGCCACATTCTGAAGTTATTCTCCTCTGAAACCTCTTGCACCAGGTTTACAAAAGGTCAGATCACTCTTAGCCACAAAGTCTTCCATATATATATATATATATATATATATATATATATATATATATATATATAAATTGGATATATTCTATATTTACAATTCATTTTCCTTTTTCTGGTTCCACACCCCCAAAGGTCCCACATGCCCTTTTCCCTCCCACTGCTCACTCATCCACCCCCTCCCAACTCCCTGTTCTTGTACTCCCCCACAATGATGTTTTGGTCCATTCTAGCACCAATGTCCATTCATTTCTTCTTGTCAGACATATACTTGGTATGTGACTAGTGTCTTTGGTGTTCCAAGATTCTAGGCTAATATCCACTTATCAGTGACTGCCTACCATGGGTATTCTTTTGAGACTGGGTCACCTCACTTAGTATGATGTTCTCCAGCTCCATCCATTTCTCTAAGAATTTCATGAATTCATTGTTTCTAATGGATGAATAGTACTCCATTGTTTATATATACCACATTTTTTGTATCCATTCCTCCGTTGAGGGACATCTGGGTTCTTTCCAGCTTCTGGCTATTATATATAAGGCTGCTATGAACACAGTGGAGCATGTATCCTCATTGCATGCTGGGGAATCTTCTGGGTATATTCCCAGGAGTGGTATGGCTGGGTCCTCAGGAAGTATCATGTCCAGTTTTCTGAGGAACCGCCAGACTGATTTCCAGAGTGGTTGTACCAGCTTGCATTCCCACCAGCAGTGGAGGAGTATACCTCTTACTCCACATCCTCGCCAACACCTGATGTCTTCTGAGTTTTTAAGCTTAGCCATTCTGACTGGTGTGAGGTGAAATCTCAGGATTGTTTTGATTTGCATTTCCCTAATGACTAATGATGTTGAACATTTTTTAAGTTGTTTCTCAGCCATCTGAATTTCTTCAGGTGAAAAGTCTCTGTTTAGCTCTGTACCCCATTTTTGGATAGGGTTATTTGGTTTTTTGGGGTCTAGCCTCTTGAGTTCTTTGTATACATTGGATATGAGCCTTCTGTCGGATGTGGGGTTGGTGAAGATCTTTTCCCAATTTGTTGGTTGCCGATTTATCCTTTTTACAGTGTCTTTGGTCTTACATAAACTTCGTAATTTTATGAGGTCCCATTTGTCTATTCTTGCTCTTAGAGCATAAGCAATTGGTGTTCTGTTCAGGAATTTTTCCCCTGAGCCAATGTACTCAAGGGTCTTCCCCAGTTTCTTTTCTATTAGTTTTAGTGTGTCTGGTTTTATGTGGAGGTCCTTGATCCACTTGGAGTTGAGCTTAGTGCAAGGAGATAAGAGTGGATCGATTCTCATTCTTCTGCATGTTGACCTCCAGTTGAGCCAGCACCATCTGTTGAAAAGGCTATCTTTTATCCACTGGATGTTTTCAGCTCCTTTGTCGAAGATCAATTGGCCATAGATGTGTGGGTTCAATTCTGGGTCTTCGATCCTATTCCATTGATCTGCCTCCCTGTCAGTGAACCAATACCATGCAGTTTTTAATACTACTGCTCTGTAGTATTGCTAGAGGTCCAGAATATTTATTCACACAGAGGTTCTTTTGCTGTTGATGAGAGTTTTAGCTATCATGGATTTTTTGTTATTCCAGATGGATTTGAGAATTGCTCTTTCTAACTCTATGAAGAACTAAGTTGGGATTTTAATAGGGATTGTGTTGAATCTGTATATTGCTTTTGGCAAGATTGCCATTTTTACTATATTAATACTGCCATCCCACGAGCATGGAAGATTTTCCCATTTTCTGATGTCTTCTCCAATTTCCCTCTTCAGAGACCTGAAGTTTTTGTCATATAAATCTTTCACATGTTTGGTTAGAGTCACTCCAAGATACTTTATATCATTTGTGGCTATTGTGAAGGGTGCCATTTCCCTAATTTCTTTCTCAGCCTGCTTATCCTTCGCATATAGGAAGGCTACTGATTTGCTTGAGTTGATTTTAAAGCCAGCCACTTTGCTGAAGTTCTTTATCAGTTGCAGGAGTTCTCTGGTGGAGTTTTTTGGGTTCCTTAAGTATACTATCATATCATCTGCGAATAGTTATAGTTTGACTTCTTCCTTTCAGATTTGTATCCCTTTGGCTTCCTTCTTTTGTCGAATTGCTCTAGCTAGTACCTCAAGTACTATATTGAAGAGATATGGTGAGAGTGGACAGCCTTGTCTAGTCCCTGATTTTAGTGGGATTGCTTCAAGTTTTTCTCTGTTTACCTTGATGTTGGCTACTGGTCTGCTGTATATTGCTTTTACTAAGTTTAGATATGGGCCTTGAATTCCTGCTCTTTCCAAGACCTTTAGCATAAAACGATGCTGAATTTTGTCAAATGCTTTTTCAGCATCCAATGAGATGACCATGTGGTTTTTATCTTTGAGTTTGTTTATGTAGTGGATTACGTTGATGGATTTTCTTATATTGAACCATCCCTGCATCGCTGGGATGAAGCCAACTTGATCATGGTGAATGATCGTTTTGATGTGTTCTTGGATTCGGTTAGCAAGTATATTGTTTAGGATTTTTGCATCGATATTCATAAGAGAAATTAGGCTGTAGTTCTCTTTCTTAGTTGGATCTTTCTGTGGTTTTAGTATCAGGGTAATTGTGGCTTCATAGAATGAGTTGGGTAGTGTTTCTTCTGTTTCTATTTTGTGGAATAATTTGAAGAGTATCGGTATCAGGACTTCTTTGAAGGTCTGATAGAATTCTGCACTAAAACCTTCTGGTCCTGTGCTTTTTTTGGTTGGAAGGCTTTCTATGACCCCTTCTATTTCTTTGGGGGTTATGGGTCTGTTTAGACAATCAATTTGATCCTGATTTAATTTTGGTATTTGGTATCTGTCTAGGAAATTGTCCATTTCCTCCAGATTCTCCAGTTGTGTTGAGTATAGGCTTTTGTAGTAGGATCTGATGATTTTTTGGATTTCCTCAGTTTCTGTCATTATATCCCCCTTTTAATTTCTAATTTTGTTAATTTGAATACTGTCTCTGTGCCCTTTGGTAAGTCTGGCTAGGGGTTTATCTATCTTGTTGATTTTCTCAAAGAACCAGCTCCTGGTTTTTTTGATTCTTTGTATGGTTCTCTTTGTTTCAACTTGATTGATTTCAGCCCTGAGTTTGATGATTTCCTGTCTTCTACTCCTCCTGGGTGAAATAGCTTCTTTTTGTTCCAGAGCTTTCAGGTGTGCCATTAAGTTGCTAGTATATGCTCTCTCCTGTTTCTTTTTGTAGACACTCAGGGCTATGAGTTTTCCTCTAAGCACTGCTTTCATTGTGTCCCATAGATTTGGGTATGTTGTGCCTTCATTTTTATTAAATTCTAAGAAATCTTTGATTTCTTTATTTCTTCCTGGACTAAGGTATCATTGAGTAGAATATTGTTCAGCTTCCACGTATATGAGGATTTTCTGTTGTTTTTGTTGCTATTGAAGAACACTCTTACTCCATGGTGATCTGATAAGAGGCATGGGATTAGTTTGATCTTTTTATATTCGTTGACATCTGTCTTCTGTCCAAATATATGGTCGATTTTGGAGAAGGTACCATGAGGAGCTGAGAAAAAGGTATAGTCTTTTGCTTTAGGGTGAAATGTTCTATATATATATATATATATCTGTTAAATCCAATTGGTCCAAACTTTCGATGAGTTTCTCCGTGTCCCTGTTTAGTTTCTGTTTTCATGATCAGTCCACTGAGGGTAGTGGAGTATTGAGGTCCCCCAGAATCATTGTGTTAGGTGCAATGTGTGCTTTGAGCTTTAATAAAGTTTCTTTTACGAATGAGGGTGCCCTTACATTTGGAGCATAGATGTTTAAAATTGTGAGTTCTTCTTGGTGGATTCTTCCTTTGACTAGCAAAAAGTGACCTTCTGTGTCTCTTTTGATGACTTTGGGTTGAAAGTCAATTTTATCTGATATTAAAATGGATATTCCAGCTTGCTTCCTGCGATCATTTGCTTGCAAAATTGTCTTCCATCCTTTTACTCTAAGGTAGTGTTTGTCTTTGACTCTGAGGTGTGTTTCCTGTAAGCAGCAAAATGTAGGGTCCTGTTTTTGTATCCAGACTGTTAGTCTATGTCTTTTTATTGGGGAATTGAGTCCATTGATGTTAAGAGATATTAAGGAATAAAGATTATTACTTCCTGACATTTTTGATGTTATTTTTGTTTTTGAGTAGTTATCTTCCTTTGAGTTTGATGGAAGAAGGTGACTGTCTAGCTTTTTCTTGGGTGCAGTTTCCTTCCTTGTATTGGAGTTTTCCTCCTATTATCCTTTGTAGAGTTGGGTTAGTGGAAAGATATTGTGTAAATTTGGTCCTGTCATGGAATATTTTGATTTCTCCATCTATGTTGATTGAGAGTTTTGCTGAGTATAGTAGTCTTGGCTGACATTTGTGTTCTCTTAGGGTCTGCATGAGGTCTGCCGAGGGTCTAGCTTTCATGGTTTCTGGAGAGAAGTCTGGTGTGATTCTGATAGGTCTTCCTTTATATGTTACTTGGCCTTTTTCTCTTACTGCCTTTAATATTCTTTCTTTGTTTAGTACATTTGGGGTTTTGATTATTATGTGACGGGAGGTATTTCTGTTCTGGTCCCGTCTGTTTGGAGTTCTGTAAGCTTCTTGTATATTCATGGGCATCTCTCTCTTTAAGTTAGGGAAGTTTTCTTCCATAATTTTGTTAAAGATATTTGCTGGCCCTTTAAGTTGTAGATCTTCACTCTCATCTATCCCTATAATCCTTAGGTTTGGTCTTCTCATTGTGTCCTGGATTTCCTGGATGTTTTGGATTACAAGCCTTTTGGATTTTGCGTTTTCTTTGACTGTGGAGTCAATGGTTACTATGTTATCTTCAGCATCTGAGATTCTTATCTCTATCTCTTGTATTCTGTTGTTGATGTTTGCATCTACGACCCCTGATTTCTTCCCAAGGTTTTCTATCTCCAAAGTTGCCTCCTTTTGTGATTTCTTAGTTGTTTCTACCTCTGTGTTCAGATCTTGGATGGTTTTGCTCAGTTCCTTCATTTGTTTGTATGTGTTTTCATGTAATTCTTTAATATATTTTTGTGCTCCCTCTTTCATGACTTCTGCATGTTGTTTCAAATTCTCCTGCATTTCTTTAACTGATTTTCTCATTTCCTCTTTTTTGATTTCTGTCTGTTGGCCCATATTCTCCTGGAGTTCTTTAAGTGATTTTTGTGTTTGCATTGTAAGAGATTCTACCCTATTGATGTTCCCCTGCATTTTTTAAAGAGATTTGTTTATGTCTTTTTTGTGTTCCTCTAGCAGCATCATGACCAGTGCTTTTATATCTAACTCGTTTTTCTGGTGTGCTGCAGTATCCAGGACTTGCTGTGCTTGGCGAATTGGGTTCAGATGGTGCCATATTGCCTTGATTTCTGTTGGTAACATTCCTACGTTTGCCTTTTGCCATATGTTTATCTCTGGAGTTATTTTCTCTTATTGTAGATGGCGGACACGCTGAAAGCACAGCGAGCCTGTCCCCAGAGGTCAGTGACCTTGCTGAGCTGTTGGTACCCGGACCTGCCAATCTCTTCTGACTCTGGGTGCCGGCCAGAGCCTGGTTGTGTTGTCTGTGCTAGACTAAGCTAGGTCTCAGTCCATGCCCCTTGACTCCAGCTGCTAGAGTTCTGTGCGGTGTCCTGAGGCAAGATGGCACCTCGCTGCCAGCTGGCCTGGAGAGCCGATCTGCAGTGGTGTGCAACCTTGCCCAGATCTCCTGCAGAGCTAAGCTAAGCTAGGTCTCTGTTCACAAACCTGACCCAGCCGCTCTCTGTGCCCACTGTTTGTGCGGTGCCCCCGTCTTCCATATTTCTACTGGCATGATCCATTAAGCCTCATTTAAAGCCTTCTACTGCTTTCCAAATCCAAAGTCCTTAAATCTACATTCTTCCAAACAAAAGCATAGTCAGACTTAATACAACAACACCCCACTCCTGCTAACAACTTCTTTGTTAGGATTTTACTGCTATGATCAGGCTTCATGACCAATGTAACTCCTATAAGGACAACATTTAATTGGGGCTGGCGTACAAATTCAGAGTTTCAGTCCATTATTATCAAGACAGAAGCATGGCAGCATCCAGGCAGGCATGGTGCAGGAGTATCTGAGAGTTCTACATCTTCACCTGAGGGCTGCTAGTGGAAGACTGAGTTCCAGACAGCCAGGGTAAGAGTCTTAAGACCATGCCACAGTGACATACCTATTCCAACAAGTAATAATACCACTCTCTGGGCTAAGCATATACAAACGATCACAATCGGAAAGGACTCCCTGTGTAACCTTCCAAAAAAAATAAGGATTTCAGAAGCTACCAAGCCAGAAATCTGTAATGGAAAATATGATAGCAAACAGTGGGATGGCCACTGTGTGACAGGCTGGGATAATATTGTTAATCCAACAGACCCCAAGGCTGAGGTCTGGGAAAATCCTTGAACACATCTCTGACAGTTGCTAAAACTCATGAGACTGGAAATTACCTGTGATTCACAACTCTGAGAAGAAGGGTAAGTAGAAGCCACAACAAAAAAACAATGTTGAGGACTGCTGTTTGTATATTCTGCTGGCTCAAGAGGGGTGCCCTGACAAGGAGTAGATCATGTACTCAGGTCATGCCAGGTGAAATCTTAATCAAATAAAGGCTAGAGCCTGTGATTGGTCAATGGAAGGAAAAGGCAGAGCTGAAAGTTTTGGAAAGGGAGAGGAAGAGGAAGAGAACAAGACAGAGAACAGAGGAAGAGCAAAATGGAGGAAGAAGAGGTTGAAGATTGAAAAGATGGAACAGTTATTTGGTTTTCTGGGATCTAACTTCTTGAGTTCTTTGTATATATTAGATATTAGCCCTCTGTCAGATATAGGGTTGGTGAAGATCTTTTCCCAATTTGTAGGTTGCTGATTTGTCCTTTTGAAGGTGGCCTTTGCCTTATAGAAGCTTTGTAATTTTATGAGGTCCCATTTGTCAATTCTTGATCTCAGAGCATAAGATATTAGTGTTCTGTTCAGGAATTTTGCCCCTGTGCCCATGCCCTCAAGGGTCTTCCCCAGTTTCTTTTCTATTACTTTCAGTGTGTCTGGCTTTTTGTGGAGGTTCTTGATCCACTTGGGGTTGAGCTCAGTACCAGGAGATAAGAATGGATCAATTCACATTCTTCTGCATTCTGACCTCCAATTGAACGAGCACCATTTGTTGAAAAGGCTATCTTTTTTTCCACTGGATGTTTTCAGCACCTTTGTCAAAGATCAAGTGGCCATAGGTGTGTGGGTTCAATTCTGGGTCTTCAATCCTATTCCATTGATCCACCTGCCTGTCACGGTAACCCTATTAAAAACTGGGGTACAGAGCTAAACAAAGAATTTTCACCTGAGGAACTTCAGATAGGTGAGAAGCACCTTAGGCAGTGTTTAACATCATTAGTCATTAGGGGAATGCAAATCAAGACAACCCTGAGATTTCATCTCACACCACTCAGAGTGGCTTAGATTAAAAACTCAGGAGACAGTAGGTGTTGGTAAGGATGTGGAGAAGGAGGAAAACTCCTCCCCTGCTGGTGGGATTGCAAGCTGGTACAACCACTCTGGAAATCAGTCTGGAGGTTTCTCAGAAAACTGGGCAAGACATTTCCCAAGGAGCCTGCTATACCACTCCTGGGATATACCCAGAGGATTCCCCAGCACTTAATAAGGTTACATGCTCCACTATGTACATAGCAGTCCTATTTATAATAGCCAGAAGCTGGAAAGAACACAGATGTCCCTCAACTGAGGAATGGATACAAAAAATGTGGTATATATACGCAATAGAGTACCATTCATCCACTAGAATCAATGAATTCATGAAATTCTTAGACAAATGGATGGAGCTAGAGAACATCATCCTAAGTGAGGAAACCCAGTCTCAAAAGAACACTCATGGTATGCACTCACTGATATGCAGATATTATCCTAGAAACTTGAAATATCCAAGACACAATCCACATATCAAATAATGGCCATGAAGAAGGAAGGAGTGGCCCCCAGTTCTAGAAAGGCTCAGTGCACATTTTAGGGGAATACCAGAACAGGGAAGTGGGAAGGGGCGGATGGGGGAAGAAGGGGAGGGAAGAGGGCTTATGGGACTTTCTGGGAGCAGGGACCCAGAAAAGGGGAAATCATTTGAAATGTAAATAAAGAATATATTGAATAAATTTAAAAAAAGAAAAGATGGAAGGGATCCATGTGGCCTGCAGGGGAAGCAAGTAGCTAGGGATTATGTAGCTGGGCAATAGAGTAGTGTAGTGACATAATTGCTCAATCTAGTCGTTCAGCTTGTATTCATAATAACTGAGTTGTGTGTTCTTTGCATGGGTAATTTGGGGTTGGAGATTTATAGTTACAAAACTGGTTGGTATGGTTTAATTCTCTAGTGTTTTGATTTCATGGGTTTAAGGGGGAGCTGAGTGAGCCTTAGCTGGTGTTCTGCAGGCCAGTACCAGGGGACAGATGGGCTGAAAAATGTGAGTGCATTTCAAGTTAAACTGGTTTGGTTAGTTTAAGAAGCTAGCTGCAGGAACCAGGGCCAGACCCTACATAGAGTTAGCCATGGGGGTGGGCAAAACCACATGCTACAGAACAACCCTGATTAGAGGGACATGTTGGATACACATAGACATGTACAGTGCAAAATCTGCCTCAATGACAGTATCTATATTTATCATTTGGCTGTGCTGAGCCTAGGTATCTGAGAAGTAGGGTATAGCACCATCTCTGACAACTTTGTCACCAAAGGTCACAAAAGATTTTATCAAGCCAGAGGACATCACAAATGCCACAGACCAGCCAAGAAGGACAAAAAGCAGAGGACATACAATATCAGGAGAATGAAGATGATAAAGAGAAGGACAAAGAATGTACCATTGATCAAGCCAAGAAGCAGCTGTAGATGCCATGCTGGCTGCTTCCAGAGGTGAAGCCTAACTTGATGTTTCTTATGAGACTCTAGAAATTATAGGGCTTTTATCCAGGGGAGTTCAGATTTGGTGCAAATTGTAGTGACCCATCCCCATACACAAAATAATTCAAATTGATTAATTTCCTTTGATTTTCTTTTGTCCTTACTCTTAGGAATCAGGCTTTGTGCAGCCCTTTCTCTACATTGTACAACAAAAAAGATTCTAGGGCTTTGTCCTACCTAGCATTTTCCATTTAAAAGCAGCTGGCTTTTTTTGAGGGAGAAGTTCCTGGGTATGTTCAGAACCTACACCACCTATTAGGTATCTCTCATCCAGTTAAACTGACAAACTACTTATTTCTGGGAATGGAAGTGGACACACTCTATTCATTTATTAGGTGAATTAAAACTGTGTGGCACATGTGCATTTAATTAAAACACTATAAGGAAAACCAGGCTATAGTTTTGAACTTATCAGTCATGCCAGACCAAGGAAAAGATGGAACTCCTTCACCTAGAGCTCATAAAGTGATGGACACCTCACACTGTGTTGGCATGGCTCCCACATCAACCTATCATCTGATACCCGGTATGTACAGGAAGAACTGAAGATCTCTTTTCTGTTTCTGGAGATTCTGCTTGGCTATGTCCACTGCTGTTGACACTGCCTCCTGGTCCCCTTGCCTGTTTACCTATCTGCCTCTCTGGACCTGGATCTTATCAGACTTTCCCTGCCCCTCACCCATTTCCTACTTCTGAGCAGTTCAACCTTTCACCTGGCTCCAGCAGCTCCAGCAGTGGCCCCCTCAAGGCACTGTCAGGTTCATTATCCCTACAGACTCCTTCCCAGTCCACCCATGAAACCTCTTCTACTTTTCTGCAGCATCCTTAACTCATGTCCATTCTGGAACTACTATGCATGCATGCAGATGTATTTACTGTGCTATGTGATGGGCTAATGGTAGTATTTCAGATGGCAATAATGAACCTGTATTTGCCTCAGCCTAGCTACTGGGGTATGCGGATTATGTGACAAACTGCTGTCACAGAAACCTCTAAACATTGTATATTTGTTGTTATTCAATAAATTATGACCGCATAAAAAGTCAAAACACTATTTACCTATGGTTCAAGAATTGCTGGAAACATTCACCTATGGTCTCTCTCTCTCTCTCTCTCTCTCTCTCTCTCTCTCTCTCTCTCACACACACACACACACACACACACACACGCACGCGCGCGCGCGCGCGCGCGCGCTCACACACACACACACACACACACACACACGCCCCCGCCCGCGCGCGCGCGCGCGCGCGCACACACACACACACACACACACACACACACACACAGTGCTTTCTCCTCCCCTTATCATCCTCTTCTCATCTTCTTCCCCTCTTCCTCCCCCTCTTCCTTTCTTTCCCTCTTCTTCCCTCCTACAGCTCCTCTACTCTTCCTTCTATCCCTACTCATTCCTGTCTTCCTTCATTCCTTCTTTTCTTCCTTCTCACCCTCTGTCTTAGGATTTCTATTGCTGTGAAGAGGCATCATGACCAAAGCAACTCTTATAAAGGAAAACATTTAATTAGGTTTAGCTTATAGTTCAGAATTTTGGTCCATAACAGCATGGTGTGAAACATGGTAGTATCCAGGCATCATGGTGCTGGGACAGCTCAGAGTTCTGCAAGGCAGCAAGCAGCAGGAACACAATAGGACACAACCTCAAAGAAGGCCACACCTATTCAAAAAAGAAAAACCTGCCACAACCCAAATAGTGCCACTCCCTCTGGGCTATGGGAGCCATTTTTATTCAAACCACCACACCTTACTTTCCTTTTGTTGTTTTCTCTACTTTTCCTCTTCCATTCTCCCTTTTTCCTCCTCTCTATCCCTCCTCATTCCCCCTCCATCTTCTCCTTTTCTCATCCTATCCCTGCTCCCCAACCTCTCCTCCTCCATCCCTTCATTCCCTCTCCTCCTTCTCCTCCCACTTGCACTGCTTCCAACTTGCTTCTGTCTCTTCTTCGTCTTCCTTATCTTCCTCCTCCAGCATTCCTTTTCCTCCCTGCCTTGCCCCTTCTCATCCTTCTAGTCTTCTCTCCTTACTCTTTCCATTCTTCAGTCACTTGTTTACCTTTTACCCCTTCTCCCCTTTCCCTCCCTGCTCTTTCCTTTTTATTCCTCCTTCTGTACTTCCCTGCCTCTTTGCCTCCTGTTCCCCTTTCTCTTCTTCACCCATCTTATCTTCCTCTCTTTTTCCTTCCTTCCTACTCTTTCTTTTTCACCAATCTTTTTACTTCCCCTCTTCCTTCTGATCTTCCTCCTTTCCTTTTTTCCCAGCATTGCCCCTTCTGGACTTCCTTTTCTTCTTTCCCTCCTACACCATTTATTCGAGCCTCCTTTATGTTCTTGCTCTATCCCCCCCTAATATTCTTCTTGCCCTTTCCTTCTCTGCCCTTTCCCTATCCTCTTCCTCCTTCCCCTCCTTGCCTTTTGTCTCTTTTCCTCCTTTTTCTTCTCTTCTTACCTCTTCTCTCTTTATCCTAACTCTCTTCCTCATCCAACTCTTCCTTTTCCTCCCCCTCCCTTTCTTGCCCCCTCTTGTCTCCTCCTTTCTCCTTGCTCCAGTCCTCTTCCTACCCCCTTCCACCTCTTTTCCTCCTCACTACTACTCCACTGTTTCCTCCCCTCCTCTCCTTCTTTCTCCCTTCCTCCCTGTCCACCTTTTCTTTCTTTTCTTCCTCCCTTCCTCCAAATCTTCCCCCTTCTCCTTCCCATTTTTACACCATGCATCTTCTCTCCCCACTCTTTTGCTCCCTCACCTCCCCTTCTATCGTTTTCTTTATCAATCATTTCTCTTCTTCCTCCTCTCCTTCTTTCTCCTCCTTCTTCTTTGATCTAGAGAGTGAACCCATGGTCTTCTTGGCTATACCTATAGCCTTTTTATATTTTGAAAAGAAGTCTTTTATTTTTAATTATGTGTATATATGTGTTTTGTGTATATCTATTATGTGGAATCTTTGACACTAGAAATGAGGGCATTTTACCAAATAAATATGGCTGCTTCGTAGAAACTCATAATAAAGAAGGAATAGAAGCACTCCCATTCAAGCCATGTCAAAGAGCAAAAAAAAATTACTGAATATTTATTTGCTTTTGAAAGATGTTACATGATGGTAAAGAAGCATTTAATAGTTTTGTTCTGCTCACAAAGATAATCAAAAGGAAACATTAAGCCCTGTTATGCAATTTTCAGGAACATCAATTGCACAATGCAAACAGCAAAGAGAAATATTTTCTGCTCCAGGACTGACAGAATGCTCAGTTGATCCTCACAGGGCTTTGCAACAATATTGAGCAGAAGCTTCTTTGTAATTGCTGACATTAAACAGAGAAGTGGACTTCTCAGAAAGATATTCAAGGAAATCCTGCATATAGCTAGACACTAAGAGAAGACTCTGCCTATTAAGGGGTGAATGGGCCAATGCAGTCCCAATTTTCACAAACAATCTCAGGATGTGTGGCGCCCCATAAAGCTGAGACATTGGAATATCAGGATAAGCCCAGTGAATTTCGGCATACTGGGGCCTTTCAAAGTGGCAGAGCAGCTGGGTACCCAGCATCTTGTTGAAATACTCTCTTATTCCAAATACAACTTCATCAACCGAATATTCTCTATTATCAGCAAGCCCCTGTGACTTCACAAAAATCACATATTCCGCAAGAATGGTATCTACAGTCTTCTCAGCAGGTAGTTGGAATAACAGCTTTTGTTTGTTGACCAAGTCCCAGTCCTCAACAAGAGGAGACTTGAGCTCATCAGGCACCCTCAACTCAACTCCCATTTTTATCTTCACAGTTGAAGACACATTACTGTGAGGGACCTGGGCTACTCGGTTGGTATCACTGTCAACAGTGTTTTCTGGCAGACTCTGCAGGCTGTTTGGCTCTGTCGCCTTCACCATGGATCCTGAAGAGGGTTTCTCTTCAGGGAAGCCTATCTCCATGGAGGGATGACCTTTCTCCACAGAACTCATATTGTCTTCTGCACTACCTTCTTCAGGTGTGCTGCTTTTGTGGGAAGAATGAGCTCTCTTCTCTGAAAGATCTTTCTCAGAGGGGCAAACCAGCTCTTCCATGCTACCTTCCTCAACAGAGAGCTGTCCCACTACAGGACAACTTTTCTTTGCATGATGACCTCTCTCCATGGAGTGAACTCTTTCTGGCGAACGAATTCGCTTTGCACAGACAACTTTTTCTGCAGGTCGATGTTTTTTAGGTGGGCAACATTTCCTAGATGCAGAAAGATGCCTCTCCGCAGGGTGGATTTTCTTCCCAGGCTGACCTCTGCCTGTAGGGTGATCTTTTCCTGTGGCCAGTCCCTTCCCTGCACGGTTACCCCTTTTTGCTGAGCAACCATGCTTTTCTGGGCGGCTTTTCTTTGGAGGCTGACCTCGGCCAATGGGCTGATCTTTCCTGGAAGATGGCCCTCTTTTTGCAGATTTACCCCTTCCAAACGAGAGAAATTCCTCTGCAGGGTGACTATATTTGCAACATCCTCTACCTGCAGGGTGTTCTTGCCCTGTAGAGGGCACTCTCTGTGCTGAGTGACGCTCCTCTGCAGGGTGGTTTTTCTTCAGAGGCCTCCTTCTGCCTGTGGGGCCATCTTTTCCTGCAGAGGGTCCCCCTGATGTACAACGGCTACCCTCACCAAAGCAACACTTCTCTGCAACGACATTTTTTGGGGGGTGACCTCTTCCTTCAGAGCGATGTTTCTCTCTAGAACGCCCTCTTGATGTACTGGGGCTACCCTGTCCAGAGGCACCCTTCTCTGCAGGAACATTTTTTGGGGGGCGACCTCTTCCAGCAGAGAGATCTTTTTCTGTAGAAGGCCCTCTTGATGTTCTAGCGCTATCCTCAGCAGAGCCATTCTTCTCTGCAGGAACATTTTTGATGGGGCAACTTCTTCCTCCAGAGCTAACTTTCTCTGGAGAGTGCCTTCTTGATGTTCTGAGGCTTCCCTTGCCAGAGCCACCCTTCTCTGCAGGGACATTTTTATTGGAGCCACCTTTTCTGCCAGAGCAATCTTGCTGTGTAGAATACTCTCTTGATGTACTGGGGCTACCCTTGCCAGAGCGATTCTCTGTAGGGCCGCTTTTGTTGGGGCGACCTCTCCCCCCAGAATGTTCTTTCGCTGGAGAATGCCTTCTTGATGTTCTGTGGCTACCCTTGCCAGAGCCACCCTTCTCTGCAGGGACATTTGTATTGGGGCGACCTTTTCCTCTGGAGAGATCTTTCTCTGTAGAATGCCCTCTTGATGTACTGGGGCTACCCTGGCCAGAGCGATTCTTCTCTGTAGGACCGCATTTGTTGGGGTGACCTCTCCATCCAGAGTGATCTTTCTGCTCAGAGAGTCCTCTCAATTCATCGGTACCACCCTCAACTGACTGACCCTCCTCTGCAGGGCCGCTTTTGCTGGGGTGGCCTCCTCCTGCAGGGCAATCTTTCCCTGAAGAATGTTGTCTTGTTGTACAGAAACCAGACTTGGTTGAACACCACTGCTCTGCAAGGCCTTCTTTATTGAGGCAGTGTCTTCTCACAGGGCACTTTGTCCTTGTAGAAGGTCCTCTTGATGAATAAGAATCACTCTCAAATGAGTGATCCTTCTCTGCAGGGCCACTCTCCTTGGGGCACCCTCCTCCTGCAGTGCAATCTTTCCCTATAGAGGGTACTTTGGGTGCACAGATCCCACATTTGATTGAGCACCACTGCTCTGCTGAGCCACTTTTGCTGGAACAACTTCTTACAGGGCAATCTTTGCCTGCAGAGGGTTGTCCTGATGCACATATACCACTCTTGATCGAGCGACCCTCCTCTGCCCGACGGCTTTCAATGGGGTGCCTTCTTCCTGGTGGGCACTCTTTCCCTGCAGAGGGTACTTTTGGTGCACAGATTCCACCTTTGACTGAGCACAACTGCTCTGCAGAGCCACTTTTGTTGGAGCAGCTCCTTGCAGGACGCTCTCTCCCTATAGATGGTCGTCTTGATGCACAGACATCCCTCTTGGGTGAGCGACCTTCTGCTGCAGGTCCTCTTTTATTGGGGCTACCTCTTCTTCCAGAGTGATCTCCCCCTGCAGATGGTACTCCTGTTGCACAGATACCACACTTGATTGAGCACCACTGCTCTGCAGGGCTGCTTCTTTTGGAGAGATGTCTTACAGGGTGCTCTCTTATTGTAGAGGGTCCTTTGGATGTAGTGCGACCACCCTTGACTGACCAACTCCCCTCTGCGTGGCCCCGTTTTTGGAGAGGCCTCTTCCTCTGGAGCAAGCTTTCCCTCCAGATGGTGCTCTTGATGTACTGCTATGACATTTCACTGAGAGACCCTTTGCTGCAGGCCTACCTTTGCTGCTCTTAACTCTTCCTGCAGAGCGATTTTCTCTCTACCAGTTCCTCTTGAGCGGCTTTTCTCTGAGTGGCTCTTCTCTGCTGTATGATTTCTTTTGGCAGGCCGACCTCTCCCTGAAGGTCAATCTTTCTCTGTAGAGAGTCTTCTATCTGTAGCACCACCTCTCTCTATCTGGTGATCTCTCTCTGCAGAGCTAAGTTTCTTGGCTGAGCAGGCTTTCTTTGAAGTTTGTTGGTCCTCATTGGAGGGAACCTTCTTAGTAGAAAGGCCTTTCTCTCTAGGTGGACCTCTTTTAGTAGGGCGCCCTCTCTCAGTGGCAGGAGCATAGAGACTTCTCCCTGTAGTGGACTGAGGTTTTTCTGTAGGCCTTCGTTTCTTGATAGGACAGCCTCTATCTTCAGGATGATCTTTGTCTGAAGAGCCATGCTTTACAGATGAATGACCTTTGTCCAGAAAGTGAGGACTCTTGCCAGAGTTGTGCATCTCAGAATGGCGCCTCCCAGTAGACGAACTTTTCTGGGCCTTTTGACCTTTTTCAGTAGGAGAGTAATTCTCAGCAGAGGATCTCTTCTCCCTACTGAGGCGTTTTTCAGCATAGGGATGCTTTGCAGCTAACAGAAGCTTTTCAGCTGAGAAGCTTTTGATTGTAGTGTTCTCAGCAGAACAACATTTCTTGGTGGAAGGATTTTTCTCACTGAAGTAAATTTTCCCCACTCTACAGGTTGTCTCCTCAGAGTAACCTGTATCCCCTGAACAACTTTTCTTCAAAGAGCAGCCCCGTTGTCTTCTTTTACTAGTTGGTTGAAGACTCCTTGGCTCTGTTGACTTGTTAGCTGAGGAGACACTTCTTGCCTTTCGGACATGCCTGTTACTTGGCTTCAACTTCACGAAGTCATCTTCTTCAGCAAACTGCTGACCACGAAGACGAGGAACTTTCCTTCTGGAGGAACTCATTTATGGAATCTTCTCCCTTTATCCTCAAAGAACTAATGAATTCCCATATTTTCTGGGACTAGCTGTGAAAAAAAATGAACTGGGTACAGAACCCAGAATTTGGAGTCCAAACAACTACATTCAGGATCAAATCCCTAGATTTTCTACTAAATTCAGATCTTTTGAAAGAACTTGGAGGAGCAGCAGTGAAGCATGTCCTCCTGCTTGTCCAACCACCAGGACAATGGCTGGTTTCTCTGGTAACAATCATAAACAAATGTCATCTTGGGGGCGGGCTTATGCTCATCATCCAATCAGTACTCTTATGTAAATTTATTGTGTTCCATAGTCAAATGATTGGACCACCACTCTGATGTCATTATTATGGCAGATGAGGAGGAAGGGATTTTCTCTCCTCTCCTCTCCTCCCCTCTCCTCTCCCCTCCCCTCTACCCTCTTCTATCTCTTCTCCTCTCCCCTCCCCTCTCCCTTTCCCTTTCCTCTACTCTCTCCCCTCCTCTTCCCTCCCCTCCCCTTCTCTCCCCTTCCCTCCCTTCCTCCCCACCCCTCCCATCCAATCCTCTGATCTTTCCTTTCCCCTTCCTACCTGCCTCTCCCTTTTAGTCTCCCCTCCTTTTCCCTCCCCTCTTGCTCCTTTCCTCTCCCCTCCCCTCCTCTCCCCTTTTCTCTCTTCTGCCTTCCCCTTTCCTCATCTCTCTTTCCCTTTCCTTTCTCCTTTCCTTTTCCCTCTTTTCCTTTCCTTTCCTTTCCTTTCCTTTCCTTTCCTTTCCTTTCCTTTCCTTTCCTTTTCAATTCTTTTCTTTTCTTTTTCAAGACCAGGCTGTTCCCAAACATGAATATATCTCTAAGTTTCTGCCTTCCTCACACAGTACATGTATTAAAGACATGCATGTGATGCTCATCTTTCTTGATTAATGCAATTTTCTTCTGACCTTTTGCTGCCTGAATTACTATGTTCCTACCCTTTAATCCTAGATGAAAGGTTGCAAAGAAGCTCTAGTTTGACATTTTTTATATCCCAGGGGGAAAAAAACAAAGGGGTGTCACTTCCAGCCTCTAATCCCAGAGGAATAATAGGTCTCTTTCCATCCTCCCTTTCTCCCTTGCCTCCAGGATTGGGCCACTGCTGAGTGTGGCAATGAGTTCATTTCCCTTCACCCTGAGGATGGAATAATAATAAATAAATCTGTTAAACTGAGTATCTCAAAAAGTATGCCAATAAACTGAAAGTTTAAAAAAAATGGAAAAAGATGGCTGGAGAGATGGCTCAGCAGTTAGGAGCACTGACTGCTCTTCCAGAGTGCCTGAGTTCAATACCCAGCACCCACATGGTGGTTCACAACAATTTGTAATGGGATCCCATGTCCTTTTCTGGGGTGTCTGGAGACAGCTACAGTGGACTCATATAAAACAAATAAATCATTAAAAAATCAAGTAATACAAACATAACTTTAAAAAATGGAAAAAGATACAAGATATAAATTGCAACCCTAAGAATGCTAGAGTTGCTTTGTCAGTATTAGAATAAAAATAGATGTAAAAGCAAAAAAACATTATAGGATAAAGAGGGCTTTCTAATGATTAAAGGGTTAGACTCTTAGGAAGTTATCCCAATAATGAACACTTAATCATCTAAGAATGGAGAACAAAATATATGAAGCAAAAAGTCACAGAAATACAATAGACAATTCAAAGTACTAATTGGATAGTTCAATAGCTACTTTCAGTAATGGATAGAACATGTGGTGGTTTGACTAGGTATGGCCCCCATAGACTCATGTCTGAAAGCTTGGCCTATAGGGAGTGGTACTACTAGGAGGTCTGGTTTTGTGGGAGTGGATGTGGCCTCCTGGAGGAAGTGTATCACTATGTGGGTGGAATGGAGATCTCCTATGGTCAAGCTGTAGCCAGTGTGGCACATAGTCTCCTTCTGCCTATGGATCAAGATGTAGATCCACACCTCAGTTCCTTCTGTATACCATGTCTGCTTGAATGCCACCATGTTTTCTGCCATGATAATAATGGACTAGACCTCTGAATCTGTAAGCTAGCTTCAGTCAAATGTTTTCTTTTTAAGAGTTACCATGGTCTTGGTGTCTCTTAACAGCAGTAAGACTCTAAAAGAGAACACTTAAGAGAAGACAACAATGAGGTAAAGGACTTTAGCAACACTAGGAAGCAAATAATTCTACAAATAAATCTACATAATTCACCCAATAATAGCAGAATACACATTATTCTCAACTGCCTCTAGAAAATTCTCTATGTTAGATCATGCACTGTCAAGAAGAAAAAAAGGAATTGAAATAGTATTAAGTATGTTCTTTAACCACAATGTAATGAAGTTGTAAATCTGTGAAAATTAAATAGTATATTAATGTAAAAATGAAGAAACAAAAAAGGGAAATGAAAAAGTACTGTGAGGCTTTTCTACAACAGGTTTGCTGTCTGAACGCAGGTGTTGTGAAAGCCACTGCCAATTCAAAGCAAAAATGGGAAAGTAAGAGCTCGCAGGCCCCTGGACCAGCAATAGCGGCAGGCCTCCATATTGCAACCAGGACACAGCTGGAAAGGCCCAGGTAGACACTCCTTCCAGGGCAACCCTCACGGGGGGATCTGCTAGGCTCTCGGCGCCAAGCAGGCCGAGTACTGCCTAGGCTCTGCTGGACTTCCCCGCACCCTCTGGCCGTACACCGAGGCAGTGGGCAGCAACCAGCTCACAGGCTCCTGGACCAGCAATAGCGGCAGGCCTCCATATTGCAACCAGGACTCAGCTGGAGAAGCCCAGGTAGACAGGCTCCATCAAGGGCTACAATCGCATGGGTGGCAGACAGCTTATGATCCCTTAAAGCAGAAGTCACACATACTCACCAGTAGAGAAACAACAGGTGAGCCAAGCCTCACAGGAGATTCAAACACCAGCCACTGACAACAAGGCCAACTAACACCAGAAATAACCAGATGGCAAAAGGAAAACGAAGGAACGTTACTAACAAAAATCAAGGCAACATGACAGCATCTGAACCCAGTTCTCCAACAACAGGAAGCCCTGGATACCCCAAAACACCAGAAAAACAAGACTTGGATATAAAATCACTGGTCAGGATGCTGGTAGCTGAACACATAGAAAAATCTCGTAAAGAAATAGAGGAGAAAATGGATCAAAAGTTAGAAGCCTTTACGAGGCAAATATAAAAATCACTTCAAGAAATTCAGGAGAAGATGGATCAAAAAGAAGAAGACAATAAGGAAGAAACACAAAAGTCACTTAAAAAACTACAGAAGAACGTGGGCCAACAAGTAGAAGCTATGAAAGAGGAAGCACAAAAATCTATTACAGAAATACATGAAAAAACAATCAAGCAAGCGAAAGATCTGAGCACATCCATCCAGATACTAAATACAGAAGTAGAAACAACTAAGAAATCACATAGGGAGACAACATTGGAGATAGAAAACCTTGGGAAGAAATCAGGGGCCATAGATGCAAGTATCAACAATAGAATACAAGAGATAGAAGACAGAATCTCAGAAGCCGAAGATACCATAGGAACCATTGATTCAACAGTCAAAGAAAATACTAAATGCAAAAAGGTGGTAACCCAAAACATCCAGGAAATCCAAGACACTATGAGAAGACCAAACCTAAGGATTATAGGTATAGACTACAGTGAAGATTTACAAGTTAAAGGGCCAGCTAATATCTTCTATGAAATTATGGAAGAAAACTTCCCCAACCTAAGGAGAGAGATGCCCATGAATATACAAGAAGCCTATAGAACCCCAAACAGACTGGACCAGAACAGAAATACATCCTGTCACATAATAATCAAAACTCCAAATGTAATAAACAAAGAAAGAATACTAAAGTCAGCAAGAGAAAAAGACCAAGTAACTTATAAAGGAAGACCTATCAGAATAACACCAGACTTCTCACCTGTGACAATGAAAGCTAGAAGATCCTGGGCAGATATCATGCAAACTCTAAGAGAAACAAACTTCAGCCAAAACTACTTTACCCAGCAAAACTCTCAATCACCATTGATGGAGACATCAAGGTATTCCATGACAAAACCAAATTTGCACGATATCTTTCCACAAATCCAGCCCTACAAAGGATAATAGGGGGAAAACACCAAGACAAGGATGGAAACTATACCCGGGAAGAAGCAAGATAGAAACCTCCTCTCATCAAACCCAAAAGAAGATAACGTCTCAAGTATAAAATAAATAAATAAATAAATAAATAAATAAAAATAAATAAATAAAAATAATTTCAAAAATGTCTGGAGGAAATAATTACCATTCCTTAATATCTCTTAACATAAATGGACTCAACTCCCCAATAAAAAGACATAGATTAACAGACTGGATACGGAAACAGGACCCTACATTTTGCTGCATTCAGGAAACACATCTCAGTGTTAAAGACAAACACTGCCTTAGAGTAAAATGATGGAAGACAATTTTACAAGCAAATGGTCTCAGGAAACAAGCGGGCGTAGCCATTCTAATATCAGATAAAATAGACTTCCAACCTAAAGTCATCAAAAGAGACTCAGAAGGTCACTTCTTGCTGGCCAAAGGGAAAATCCACCAAGAAGAGCTCTCAATACTGAACATTTGTGCTCCAAATACAAGGGCAACCTCCTTTGTAAAAGAAACCTTACTAAAACTAAAAGCACACATTACACCTAACACAATAATTGTGGGGGACCTCAACACTCCACTCTCCTCAATGGACCAATCAGGAAAGCAGAAACTAAACAGAGACACAGTGAAACTAATTGAAACTTTGGACCAATTGGATTTAACAGATATGTATAGAACATTTCATCCTAAAGATAAAGAATATAACTTTTTCTCAGCACCGCATGGTACCTTCTCCAAAATTGATCATATAATTGGTCACATGACAGATGTCAATGAATACAAGCAGATCAAGCTAATCCCATGCCTCCTATCAGACCACCATGGAGTAAGAGTGGTCTTCAATAACAACAAAAACAACAGAAAGCCCACATACACATGGAAACTGAATAATACTCTACTCAATGACACCTTGGTCAAGGAAGAAATAAAAAAAGAAATCAAAGACTTTTTAGAATTCAATGAAAATGAAGGTACAACCTAAAAAATCTATGGGACACAATGAAAGCAGTGCTAAGAGGAAAACTCATAGCCCTAAGTGCATCGAAAAAGAAACTGGAGAGAGCATACACTAGCGACTTAACGGCACACCTAAAAGCCCTGGAAGAAAAAGAAGTTAATTCACCCAGGAGGACTAGAAGACAAGAAATCACCAAACTCAGGGCTGAAATCAATCAAGTAGAAAGAAAGAGAACCATACAAAGAATCAACAAGACTAGGAGCTGGTTCTTTGAGAAAATCAACAAGATAGATAAACCCTTAGCCAGACTAAACAAAGGACACAGAGACAGTATACAAATTAACAAAATTAGAAATGAAAAGGGAGACATAACAACAGAAACTGAGGAAATTCAAAAGATCATCAGATCCTACTACAAAGGTCTATACTCAAAACAACTGGAGAATCTGGAGGAAATGGACAATTTCCTAGACAGATATCAAATGCCAAAAATAAATCAGCATCAAGTAGATCAGCTAAATAGTCCCATAACCCCTAAAGATATAGAAGGGGTTACAGAAAGCCTCCCAACCAAAAAAAGTACGGGACCAGATGGTTTTAGTGCAGAATTCTACCAGACCTTCAAAGAAGACTTAACACCAATACTTTTCAAACTATTCCACAAAATAGAGACAAAAGGGACACTGCCCAACTCATTCTTCGAAGCCACAATTATGCTAATACCTAAACCACAAAAAGATCCAACAAAGAAAGAACTGCAGGCCAAATTCTCTTATGAATATAGATGCAAAAATACTAAATAAAATTCTTGCTAACCGAATCCAAGAGCACATCAAAACGATCATCCACCATGATCAAGTAGGCTTCATCCCAGGGATGCAGGGATGGTTCAACATATGGAAATCTATCAATGTAATCCACTACATAAACAAACTAAAAGAAAAAAACCACATGGTCATCTCATTAGATGCTGAAAAAGCATTGGACAAAATTCAGCATCCTTTCATGCTAAAAGTCTTGGAAAGAGCAGGAATTCAAGGCCCATACCTAAACATAGTAAAAGCAATCTACAGCAAACCAGTAGCCAACATCAAAATAAATGGAGAGAATCTTGAAGCATTCCCACTAAAATCAGGGACTAGACAAGGCTGCCCTCTCTCTCCATATCTTTTCAATATAGTACTTGAAGTTCTAGCGAGAGCAATTAGACAACATAAGGAAGTCAAAGGGATACAAATTGGAAAGGAAGAAGTGAAACTATCATTATTTGCAGACGATATGATAGTTTACCTAAGCGACCCAAAAAACTCCACCAGAGAACTTCTACAGCTGATAAACAACTTCAGCAATGTGGCAGGTTATAAAATTAAATCTAGCAAGTCAGTGGCCTTCTTGTACTCAAAGGACAAGCAGGCTGAGAAAGAAATTAGGAAAATAACACCCTTCACAATAGCCACAAACAACATAAAGTATCTTGGTGTAACTCTAACCAAACAAGTGAAAGATCTGTACAACAGGAACTTCAAGTCCTTGAAGAAAGAAATCGAAGAAGACCTCAGAAAATGGAAAAATATTTCTTGCTCCTGGAATGGCAGGATCAATATAGTAAAAATGGCCATCTTGCCAAAAGCAATCTACAGATTCAATGCAATCCCCATCAAAATCCCAACTCAATTCTTTATAGATATAGGAAGAGCAATTCTCAAATTCATCTGGAGCAACAAAAAACCCAGGATAGCCAAAACTATTCTCAACAATAAAAGGACTTCTGTGGGAATCAATATCCCTTACCTCAAACAGTACTACAGAGCAATTGTGTTAAAAACTGCATGGTATTGGTATAGCAACAGGTAAGCAGATCAATGGAACAGGATTGAAGACCCAGAAATTAACCCACAGACTTATGGTCACTTGATCTTTGATAAAGGAGCCACAACCATCCGGTGGAATAAAGATAGCCTTTTCAACAAATGGTGCTGGTTCAACTGGAGGTCAACATGCAGAAGAATGCAAATTGACCCACTCTTATCTCTTTGCACTAAGATCAACTCCAAGAGGATCAAGGACCTCCACATAAAACCAGACACACTGAAACTATTAGAAAGCAAACTTGGGAAGACCCTGGAGGACTTGGGCACAGGGGAAAAGTTCCTGAACAGAACACCAATAGTTTGCGCACTAAGATCAAGAATCGACAAATGGGACCTCATAAAATTACAAAGTTTCTGCAAAGCAAAGGACACTGTCAGAAGGACAAAACGGCAACCAACAAAGTGGGAAAAGATCTTCACCAACCCCACATCCGACAGAGGGCTAATATCCAATATATACAAAAACTCAAGAAGTTAGACCCCAAAGAACCAAATAACCCTATCAAAAAATGGGGCACAGAGCTAAACAAAGAATTTTCACCAGAAGAAATTCAGATGGCCGAGAAACACCTTAAAAGATGTTCAACATCATTAGTCATCAGGGAAATGCAAATCAAAATAACCCTGAGATTCCACCCCATAACAGTCAGAATGGCTAAGATTAAAAACTCAAGAGACAACAAGTGCTGGCGAGGATTTGGAGAAACAGGAACACTCCTCCACTGTTGGTGGGATTGCAAAATGGTAAAACCACTCTGGAAATCAGTTTGGCAGTTCCTCAGAAAATTGGGCATGTCACTTCCAGAGGACCCTGGCATACCACTCCTGGGCATATACCCAGAGGATTCCCCTGCATATAATAAAGACACATGCTCCACTATGTTTATAGCAGCCTTGTTTATAATAGCCAGAAATTGGAAGGAGCCCAAATATCCCTCAAAGGAGGAATGGATACAGAAAATGTGGTATATTTATACAATGGAATACTACTCAGCAATTAAAAATAATGAATTCATGCAATTTGTAGCTAAATGGTTAGACCTGGAAAATATCATCCTGAGTGAGTTAACCCAATCACAAAAGAATACACATGAAATGCAATCACTGATAAGTGGATATTAATGAGCCCAGAAGCCCTAAATACTCAAGACACAAATAGCAAGTCAAATGATTCCCAAGAAGAAGAAAGGAGAGGACCCTGGGCCTGTAAAGATTGCATCCAGTTTAGTAAAGAAACCAAGGGGGGCGGGGGAATGATTGGGGAATAGTTGGGGGGGGGAGAGGAACTATGGGAACTATGGTGGGTGGGAACTGGGAAAGGGGAAAGCCTTTGGAATGTAAACATAGAATGTAGAAAATAAAAATTAAAAAAAAATAAGTCCCAGCATCCAGAGAGTCAAATGTGCACTGGAGGGATAAAAAAAAAAAAAGACATCAACTTCATAGTAATTGAACATATAGATTGTTTGATTTGAAACTGAGTCATATAAAAAAAAAAACCTGGCATTTTGTAAAAGCTTATTATAAAAGGATCATGAAAATGAGTCTCTGGTCCCATTGTGTACTGTAATTATGATTTAACATTTCTTTTAATTCAAGAATTATAATTTTTAAGCTTAAAATTAACAAGGATAAAGTTATAAAATTCTAATCTTATATCAGAGTAACTAATTTATTATAAGCTGTTAAAGATAATTAAGATATAGAACTTATTTGTCAGCCATGCTTAGTACAACTAATTCATTTACAGCGGAAAACTCGAAGAGAGAGTTCAATTTTTATATCTCATCATAAAGTATTCTGTGTATGTTGTCAACATTAAGCCTACAGCAAATATAACAAAACAAGTTTAAAGTAAATTTAACATTTGCTTACTGCAAAATAATATTCAAAATCAGTTATATAAAATTCTGCTCAAAATGATTGAATGCTTGAGTAAAAATGGGTTAAATTTACTATATGCTCAAATGTCAGGAAACCTGACCAGCTCAAGGCATTTCCTTGGATGTGGCACCATCCCACCACAGTAAGTTGCATGTTAGCCTCATGGTAGTATAAATAAGACCTGCCAGAAGTCTCCTGCTTGTGACTCCAGCTGCTTAGGCCTTATCAGTTCCTGCAACATAGGACATACCAGAAAAACAGACCCTCCACTTTATCATAAAGAAATTTCTCCTCATGTCTCCCATGACAAGAGTTGGGGGGTAGGGAATTGATTCTCGAAGGGTCCCTGAGTCTGCACTCTTATCTCACTTGAATATCTCCAATGACAGAGAAGCAAATAGCAATTACTCTGCCTTCAATGTCTCCTGAACTGATATTTGAGGATGCTGTGACCAGGACAACTTTGTACCTAAGCCTACCATCTCACTGGATTGGGACCTGTAGGCTAGTTCAATTGACCATGACTCTTATCTTGCCACTCAAATCTTTCTCATAGTAAAAGCTAATTCCAACATTAATAACCCTAACTACCCATGTTTCCTCACTAAAGAAGGATGCCAGATACAAAGTCATCAAACTCACAGCTTTGGAAAGCTATCCAGAATGTCTGAGTGGTGCCTTTGACAGTTGGTTTTTATATCTGTAGCCTCAACAAATGATTCTTTTAAGTGATATCCTAAGCAGTTAGATTTCTGGGAAGGAAATGACTTAGATGAAGAGATTCTCTCCAACCTGGGCTCACCCATGGTGCTTTGAAAGTATAATCCAGTCTGTACCCAAGGACAGAGCCTGTCCTCTCACCTTGAAGCTTACAAGGAGCAGAAGGGCTTTTGGCACTGATGTATCCTAAGAAATTCCAAAAGACAAAAGCTCATTTAATTTGTGTGTGGTACTGTATCATGCCTCTCTGCTGGGTGTGCGTGTTTGCTGCCAGCACACTGCTAGGAAGAGGCAGGGCAAACTCTGAAACAATGAGCTCTCAGTGGTTCCCAATCACCTTGCTGGTTACCAAGGTACCACCAGCTTGCTGCCTATAGATGGAGTCAAGTATCCACGTAGAGGTCTACCTTTCCACTTGGTCTGCACAACAAGTAGGAAGAGTAGGTAGGACCCAGGACAAGCAGAATCCCATCTAATTGGAAGTGAATGCCATGAGTACTGGGGGCTCTGTGTGTCCGTGTGTGTGTGTGTGTGTGTGTGTGTGTGTGTGTGTGTGTGTGTCTGTGTGTGTGTGTGTGTCTGTGTGTCTCTGTGTGTGTGTGTCTGTGTGTCCATGTGTGTGTATGTGTGTGTGTCTGTGTGTGTGTGAGTGTGTGTGTCTGTGTGTGTGTGTGTCTGTGTGTTTGAAAGCTTTCCCCACAGAGTTCCTTAATGAAGCTGCTCCCTGAGAAGATCCTTGTTTGTTTATATTGCTTTACTTGGTGGTAGATGTAAATTCATACACTTTACTCAGGGTGAACCAAAAATTAAATACTTTTTGGGGGAAGGAATACCCAGGAAGGGAAGGTTATTGACTGATGGCTCAAGGCTATCTAGATGCCTCAGCAGCATGGAGAACTACAGGTGTTGTGCTACCTGACTGAGTATCCACATATCAGAGTGGTGTTGTGGTTATGTATTCCAAAGCAGGTACAGAGGCAGAGGCAATGGCTCCTCTCCTGCCATCAAGTCTCTTTTATTCCTGAGGTTTAAGCTCATTCAATCTTACTAGTTCTTATGCCTGTATGGTAGCGAGATCCCACAAATTTGGTCATCTTGCTTTACAAATTATGCCTCTGAATATCCAGTCTCTTCAAGTAAAATGATTTAAGAAATATGCTTATTGCTGTTGTGATGTGGAGACTTAGAGATCTGTCCTTCTGCAGAAGGAAGAGCTTTTAGCCTTGTCAATCCAGTTCATGTTATGCATAAATTACTTGTTACATATGTGATATGACTAACTGCTTTCATCTGTTGGTTGGGGTTATGGAATTACAATGCTGTAGCAGATTTTTTAAAACTTCTGTTACTAGGGTTAATTTTTGAAATTTTTAAAAGTGAATCATTTATTCTTGACAGGGCAGACACTGTCTCTGGGAGTATAATTTTTTAAATTAGAAATTATTTCTCTTGAGGGAAAACAACTTAGAATTAAATTGTCTCATTATGTAGATTGACACTATAAAATATCTTTGCTATGAAATCTTACAACATAAGTAGAACAATCTGATATTAACAAAAATATGTACTAAGTTATATATTTACATTCTATGTATGGTCATTTAAGTTATGGGACCAACTTTAAAAATTTCACCTAATAAAGTTGTTTCTAATCAAAAATTGTATTTTTTTGAGAGACTTGAAAGACTTTTTCTTCTTTAAATAATAGCTGGTATTGTTATTGTTTGAATCACATATACCAAGTTAATCATATGTGAAAGCAAGGAGTATCACTTGGACATATTCTATGCAGAATCATTCCTTGAATGCTGTCATTAACTGACTTCTCTCAGCTTCCATCTGCTTGTTCCTTATGCAGGAGTCTGATGTCTGATATAAACAAGCATCTAACTACAGTAACCTCTCTGCTCCCCAACCTTCACAGAGAACCTCTCAGTTCTACTCTGTGAACAAGTCCTCTGCCTAAGGCCCTCTAATAATTATTTTCCACGTTTCTTCAGAAATACTGAATGTTAATAGAACTGCCCCCTCCTACAAAGACCCTCCTCAGCAGGAAATAGCTCTAAAACCCCTACCTTGTATTTTTCCATCCTCTCAGAGTTAGCAATGATAGTTTCCTACTGAAGAACTACACTTCCCAGCTTCCTTTGCAGGCTACAGAAGTCATCTACATGCCTATAAGGGGCCACATCCTAACTTCCCTGTAGGCATATTGGCTGTCCACACTTGGGTGACAAAATGACCCCTCACCATGAATAAACATTGTCATGCCCAAGCTGAGACCAAGCTTCTCTCTATTTTCAAGTTCCCTTTCTCTATAGCTGTCTTTAAACAAGATATAGCCTTTTTGGAGGAGGTATGTCACTGGGGTGGGGGGCTCAGTCTCCCCCTCTTGTTGCCTGTAATTTTCAGGTCAGACGTGAGTTCTCTGCTCCAGTACCATGCCTGCCCGCCCAGTGCCATACTCCCTGCCATGATGATCATGGACTGACCCTCTGAAACTGTAAGCAAGTACTCAGCTAAATGACTTCTTTAATAAGCTATATTGGTCTTGAACCCTTGTCACAGCAATAGAACAGTAACTAAGACTCTGTATACTAGTAAGTTAGATAACTTAGGTTAAAAATGGAAAAAAAACTAGAAAGATACAAATTACCAAAGTAGATTTAAATATGACCATACCTTATGAAGCCTTAATAGTTTGTATGTTAATTAAAAATAATATTTTAAAGACATTTTAATTGAAGTACACCACACTAGTGGACAATGTTGCTTCTAGATGACATGAACTATTTACAAAAATCTCAATAGTAGACAAAGGTTTCATCCATATGAGGTATTTGTAAGAGAGACTCCAGAAGCTCGCCAACAAATACAGGTTTTTTACTGTTGCTGACCATAAGTAGATTTCAAGATATTATTTGGGGATGAATCAACCTATTTTGGTTACAGGACAAAGAAAAATCAATCTTGAACTGATCAAGACTGTGATTATGGTTTGTAAGATGAATAAATATTTTCTCCCCCTAACTTAAGTTGCTTTTCATTAGTCTTTTATCATACTGACAGAACATAACTAGGACACACCCATATCTAGTAAGAAGGTTGAATTTGTAATCAAAAGCCTCCATACAAAGAAAAGCCCAGGATCAGATGGTTTCACTGTTGAATTCTACCAAACATTTCTAGAATAATTCATATTAATAGTTCTCAAACACTTCTGACAAAGTGAGTGAGCACTTTTTAATGTATTAGCCCAATATCAGAGCCATAAAAGGCACTGTAAGAAAAAAAAATACAGTGCAGACATTATATCTCTGATGAATATCAATGTCAAAATCTCAACAAAAGACCAAACCAATCTAACAATATATGAAAAGAATTCCTCACTATAACTAAATAGAGATAATCCCAAAATAAAGTTTATTTTGTATATAAATATCAATATATAATAAGTCATATTAATAACAAAAATACATCATCATCTCAGTAAACAAACAGCACTTGACAAAAATCAGCACACTTTCATAAATATAAAAACTTGGCAAACTAGAAATAGAGAGTACTTTCCCCAATAAAATAAAAGGTGTCTATAAAAACCTGTGGCTGACATTCTATTTGATAGGAAAAGAAAGAATACAACACAAGAAACAAGATGAGGATGTCATTTCTAGCTATTTTCAAGAAACACTATACTCGGGGTTGTAGCCAGGGAGGGAACATGAGAAAGAAGAAAATAGCATTTACCCACAAAGAGCAAAAAGTAAAAGATATTTGTAAAAAAGTATCTTCAGATACATAACATATCTGATGCCAAACCCTAGGGAATCCACTTAGGAAAGGCATAACTAATAAATAAGATCCGCTGGCTCATAGGATGCAAGATCAGTATACAAAAATCAATTGTACTTTTCTGCACTTGAAATGAACACTGATTTGAAATCAAGAAAATAATTTCACTTAAAATACCCACAAAGGAAAAATGTTTAGGGATAAATTTAACAAAAAAAAAATGTAAAACACATATTATACACTGTTGAAAGAAATTAAAGAAAACTAAATAAATGGCAAAATGTCTGATTGCATGGATAAATAGAATACTGTAATGTTGTACATAGCTCACAAAATGATCACTATGGCCAGGTGTGGTGGCACACGCCTGTAATCCCAGCACTTGGAAGGCAGAGGCAGGCAGATTTCTGAGTTAGAAGCCAGCCTGATCTACAGAGTGAGTTCCAGGACAGCCAGGGCTACACAGAGAAACCCTGTCTCGAAAAACCAAAAAAAAAAAAAAAAGATAAAAAAAGATTGTAAAATGATCACTATGTTTAACACAACTCCTATTAGAATCTAGCTGGCCTCCTTTAGAAATTAACAAACTAAAAATTTTTGTTGGATTGCTATAGAATAGCCAAAACTATCTTGAAAAAAGTTGTAGGCCTCAACTATGCAGGGGTGGGGGTTGCTCCCCCTTCTCAGACAGGAGGGGAAGAGAGACAAAGGGAGGGTCTGTGTGAAGGTGGAACTGGGAGGAGAGGAGAGGGTTGGAATCAGGATGTAAAGAAATGACTTAATAAATTAATGGGAGAAAAGATTGTGTGACAAGTTGACAACTGTAGTAGATGGCATATCATATGTTTGGAGGTCCTCTCTGCTGCCACACCCTAGACAAGTGCTTTTCCTGTTCTGATGTCTGGACTTGTGCTAGTGCTCTAGCTCATGCTCAGGCCAACAGTACTCATTCTTTTCTTTCCAGTCTGGCCAGCAGCATGATGCTCTCCTACTCCTTTCTCAAATCAATTGTGGACAAGCATACAGCAATGAATACACTCAACAATGACCTTAACATCTTTGGAAGCCTCCATTTTGTGTGGTAGCTGTTGGTTTTTCCCCACGCAGTTTGGCAGCGGAACCGACTGGGCCACAAGCCATGGCACAGTGGAGAAACCGGGAGATGTGGGCCGCAGCAATAAAACTAGACTGAGCAGCTCCACGTGGCTTTAAGACAAGAAATCATCAAACTCAGGGCTGAAATCAATCAATTAGAAACAAAGAGAACCATACAAAGAATCAACAAAACCAGGAGCTGGTTCTTTGAGAAAATCAACAAGATAGATAAACCCTTAGCCAGACTAACCAAAGGACACAGAGACAGTATACAAATTAACAAAATTAGAAATGAAAAGGGAGACATAACAACAGAAACTGAGGAAATTCAAAAGATCATCAGATCCTACTACAAAGGTCTATACTCAAAACAACTGGAGAATCTAGAGGAAATGGACAATTTCCTAGACAGATATCAAATACCAAAATTAAATCAGCATCAAGTAGATCAGCTAAATAGTCCCATAACCCCTAAAGAAATAGAAGGGGTTATAGAAAGCCTCCCAACCAAAAAAAGTACGGGACCAGATGGTTTTAGTGCAGAATTCTACCAGACCTTCAAAGAAGACTTAACACCAATACTTTTCAAACTATTCCACAAAATAGAGACAGAAGGGACACTGCCCAACTCATTCTTCGAAGCCACAATTACGCTAATACCTAAACCACAAAAAGATCCAACAAAGAAAGAGAACTACAGGCCAATTTCTCTTATGAATATAGATGCAAAAATACTAAATAAAATTCTTGCTAACCGAATCCAAGAGCACATCAAAATGATCATTCACCATGATCAAGTAGGCTTCATCCCAGGGATGCAGGGGTGGTTCAATATACGGAAATCCATCAATGTAATCCACTACATAAACAAACTGAAAGAAAAAAACCACATGGTCATCTCATTAGATGCTGAAAAAGCATTGGACAAAATTCAGCATCCTTTCATGCTAAAAGTCTTGGAAAGAGCAGGAATTCAAGGCCCATACCTAAACATAGTAAAAGCAATCTACAGCAAACCAGTAGCCAACATCAAAATAAATGGAGAGAAACTTGAAGCATTCCCACTAAAATCAGGGACTAGACAAGGCTGCCCTCTCTCTCCATATCTTTTCAATATAGTACTTGAAGTTCTAGCGAGAGCAATTAGACAACATAAGGAAGTCAAAGGGATACAAATTGGAAAGGAAGAAGTGAAACTATCATTATTTGCAGACGATATGATAGTTTACCTAAGCGACCCAAAAAACTCCACCAGAGAACTTCTACAGCTGATAAACAACTTCAGCAAAGTGGCTGGTTATAAAATTAGCTCAAGCAAGTCAGTGGCCTTCTTGTACTCAAAGGACAAGCAGGCAGAGAAAGAAATTAGGGAAATAACACCCTTCACAATAGCCATAACAACATAAACAACATAAAATATCTTGGTGTAACTCTAACCAAACAAGCGAAAGATCTGTACAACAGGAACTTCAAGTCATTGAAGAAAGAAATCGAAGAAGACCTCAGAAGATGGAAAAATATTTCTTGCTCCTGGATTGGCAGGATCAATATAATAAAAATGGCCATCTTGCCAAAAGCAATCTACAGATTCAATGCGATCCCCATCAAAATGCCAACTCAATTCTTCATAGATCTAGAAAGAGCAATTCTCAAATTCATCTGGAGCAACAAAAAACCCAGGATAGCTAAAACTATTCTCAACAATAAAAGGACTTCTGGGGGAATCAATATCCCTGACCTCAAGCAGTACTACAGAGCAATTGTGTTAAAAACTGCATGGTATTGGTATAGCAACAGGCAAGCAGATCAATGGAACAGGATTGAAGACCCAGAGGTTAACCCACAGACTTATGGTCACTTGATCTTTGATAAAGGAGCCACAACCATCCAGTGGAATAAAGATAGCCTTTTCAACAAATGGTGCTGGTTCAACTGGAAGTCAACATGCAGAAGAATACGAATTGATCCACTCTTATCTCTTTGCACTAAGATCAACTCCAAGTGGATCAAGGACCTCCACATAAAACCAGACACACTGAAACTATTAGAAAAGAAACTTGGGAAGACCCTGGAGGACTTGGGCACAGGGGAAAAGTTCCTGAACAGAACACCAATAGCTTATGCTCTAAGATCAAGAATCGACAAATGGGACCTCATAAAATTACAAAGTTTCTGCAAAGCAAAGGACACTGTCAGAAGGACAAAACGGCAACCAACAAAGTGGGAAAAGATCTTCACCAACTCCACATCCGACAGAGGGTTAATATCCAATATATACAAAGAACTCAAGAAGTTAGACCGCAAAGAAACAAATAACCCTATCAAAAAATGGGGCACAGAGCTAAAAAAAGAATTTTCACCAGAAGAAATTCAGATGGCCGAGAAACACCTTAAAAGATGTTCAACATCATTAGTTATCAGGGAAATGCAAATCAAAACAACCCTGAGATTCCACCTCACACCAGTCAGAATGGCTAAGTTTAAAAACTCAAGAGACAACATGTGCTGGCGAGGATGTGGAGAAAGAGGAACACTCCTCCACTGTTGGTGGGATTGCAAAATGGTAAAACCACTCTGGAAATCAGTTTGGCGGTTCCTCAGAAAATTGGGCATGTCACTTCCAGAGGACCCTGGCATACCACTCCTGGGCATATACTCAGAGGATTCCCCTGCATGCAATAAGGACACATGCTCCACTATGTTTATAGCAGCCTTGTTTATAATAGCCAGAAATTGGAAGGAGCCCAAATATCCCTCAAAGGAGGAATGGATACAGAAAATGTGGTATATTTATACAATGGAATACTACTCAGCAATTAAAAATAATGAATTCATGCAATTTGTAGGTAAATGGTTAGACCTGGAAAATATCATCCTGAGTGAATTAACCCAATCACAAAAGAATGCACATGAAATGCAATCACTGATAAGTGGATATTAATGAGCCCAGAAGCCCTAAATACTCAAGACACAAATAGCAAGTCAAATGATTCCCAAGAAGAAGAAAGGAGAGGACCCTGGGCCTGTAAAGATTGCATCCAGTTTAGTAAAGAAACCGAGGGGGGAGGGGGAATGATTGGGGAACAGTTGGGGGGGGAGAGGAACTATGGGAACTATGGTGGGTGGGAACTGGGAAAGGGGAAAGCCTTTGGAATGTAAACATAGAATATAGAAAATAAAAAAAATTAAAAAAAAACAAAAAAAAAACATTATGAGTAAACAATCCTAAAATGTGATTTAAAAACTCATCAAGGACCTGGCTATTGAATGTTACTTCCATGAATAAATTTGATATATTTTTGGAGTTGAAAAAAAAAAAGATAGGGGTACAAGGGAGCAGGGTAAAGGGAAGGCAGGGAGCGAAGAGCAAAAAGAGAAAGAGAAACGTTACCCTTTTATATGGGTGGTAATTTAAATTACAGGTAAAATAGGTAGGCCCATTGAATTCTGGGTACATGGTGGCCGTTGCCTTGGTAACAGGCCTAAACTTGCGGGTCGCACTAATTGTCGCCTATATGACGTCACAGGTCTCAAGATCAACATTCCTCCATTTCTGTTATTAAAAAAGGAAAAGAAAAGAAGAGGGTGCCGATGGTGAAAAGGAATGCGGGCGTCATATCTCTTAAACTGCTTCCTGCTGTCCAGGGGCTGTCATCAGTTTGGAGGCATAGCTGATTTTCACCATCAGGGCCCTTGGCATCAGGTACTTCTGTGGACAGCGGCTCTTCTGTGGGCAGCGGCTGGTAATTCTGTAACAGAAGCTGATTAATAGTTGTTTGGAAATTTTTTGTATTTGCTGTTGGAGGAATGTAGAAACAAGATTAATGAGGCAAGGCACAAATAACAGCACGAAAAAGATGACTAGAAAGGGCGTTACGAAAGGCAGTATCCATTTCCATATAGAGTTTTCAAAAATCCCAGAACTAGAGGTCTCACGATCTCTGAAGTTTTTTATGTCTGACTGGAGCTCCTGGATTTTGTTTTTCACTATCCCGGACTGGTTGACATAGAAGCAGCATTCTTCTTGAAGGAACAGGCAAAGACCACCTCTTTCAGCTGTGAAGACATCCAGTCCACGTCGATTCTGAAGTACCAAGGCTGCCAAAGAATCGATCTGCTTTTGGATAGTAAGCAATGTTTCAGTCATTCCCTGGAGATCACTTTTAAACTGGAAAGTGAATGTATTGTACTGGGCCAGAGAAGTTGTTATTCCTGCTACACCAGTGCCAACGCCTACGGCTATTCCTATATCGACCAAGAGGGGCATGATCTGAACTGCCCTCTCATGTCGAGCAGCTATCATATCTACCACTGGTATTGGCAGAGGCTCATTTCCCTGGATTACTCCCAGTTCAGGGAAAAGGAGTATTAATGTGCAAACTCCAGACCAGCTGGTAGGTAGGCGATGAGTGCCACAAAGAGTTGACGTGTTTTGGATTGCAGGGCATTGTGGCAGAGATGATATATCAAGGCTTATGGTTTTATTACAGTCTAGGGGGCTTAACGTTCCTACAGAACATGTCCCAGAGGCCTTAAAACAGTTTGCCATGCCAAAGAGAGGGACAGAGGTAAGGTACGGAGCCATGGTGACATCGGAGTCAGGACAGCTGACAAAAGGTGAGGTAAGGTTATTTGGCAGTATCATTGGAGAAGCTCTAAGTGACAGTTTGAGTCAATTCCTGGGGGTACACATAACCAACAATCTTTAAAGCGACCAGGCCTGGTGACATTAAGGAGCTGGTATGCGGAGGTCAACGTTTGAAGCAATAGACGAAATGACAAGTTAGTGCCATTTATGAGGGGTGCTGTCAATGAATCGAGGTCCTCGGAGGAGTGTTTGATTATCTCCCCTACCTTTTCAATACCTAGAGGTTGGGCGATTGAGATATACTTTCTCTGAATATGGATGGTACTTACTGGGGAGCTGGGCTGATTTTTACGATAGAGCTTACCAACAACTCCTTTCTCCCACCTGGAATCCCACGGGTCTTGTATGTAGAAGAAAAGTGTCTTGCGGTGTTGATAGAACAAATGATTGACCCGTGATCCTAGCGTATGTATCTGGCAAGACCAATATGGGCAGCCCCCATATTCGTCTGGCCATCTTCTGCAATAATCTTTTGTCTGGTCAAAGAGAAAGCAAGTATAGAGATCATAATATTTAGATGGGATAACCAATATAGGAATGATCGCAATTTGGACCGGTTCTTGGCATCTGGATATGGAGCAGTTTCCTGATCCTATTTGGAAAGACTGTTTGTTATCTGTGGGGTTTTCTTGAGCCTCGAATCTCCAGGTGTAAGGACTGCCCTGGATGGAAACGAAGAACAGCAGGGGTAGGACAAGAAACCCATGTCTAATCCAATGAGGTCGAGCTCGGATGCAGGAGTGGAATCTCATGTTCTGGAATTGGGAACAAGGTGGATGGTCTCGAAGTCCTCCGGAGTTTAATAGAGCACAGTCCTGTTGGGGTTGACGTGTATGAAGAACAGTCATTTTTAGGTAGAGGGATGAAAGGTTTAAGGTGAGGTAGGTGGATCCAATGAGAGAATCCTTCGAGTTTAGCAGCTGTGGGGGTCACGAGAATCACCTTAAAAGGACCCTGCCATTTAGGCAAGAGAGGTGGCGGCCGTTGATCTGGAGGAGATAAGAGGACTTGGTCCCCAATGTTGACAGGCATTGGACAGGAGACAGTCTGTGGCTGTGGTAGATGGTGGTCAGAAAAGTTCCATAGGAGAGAACGAAGGTGGCAAAGCAATGGGGTGAGTAGGTGGTCTGGGAGGGGGGGCATTTAGGTGAAAGACCAGGAGTTAAAACTGGACATCCATACATAAGTTCAAAGGGTGAGATGAGAAGGGGTCACTTGGGGACTGCTCGTAGTCTGAAAAGAGCCAGAGGTAGGAGTATTACCCAGTCAACGTGAAGTTCCTGTGACAGCTTAGCAAGGGTGGTTTTTAAAGAGCTATTAGTTCTTTCTACCTTACCTGAAGATTGAGGATGGTAGGGAATGTGAAAATGCCAAGGGATGTTTAAGGCCTTAGAAAGAATTTGAGAAACCTGGGAAGTAAATTCAGGGCCAATGTCTGACTGAAGAGAGGCTGGAACACCAAATCAGGGGATGATCTCTCAGAGGAGATCAGAAACTGTCTGAGCAATCTTGTTAGTGGTGGGAAATGCTTCTACCCACCCCGAGAAGGTGTCCACTAAGACCAAGAGGTACTTGGCACGCTTGACAGTGGGCATGTGGGTAAAGTCAAGTTGCCAGTCAGTTCCAGGAAGGGAACCTCTAGCCTGATGGGTAGGGAAAGGGGTGCTACGATATCTCGAGTTGGAATCTGACATCTGACAAATTTTACAAGAGGCAGTGATAGATTTTAAGAAACTTAAGTCCTCAGGAGTAGGCTGTAAGTGGGTCTTAACAAAAGAAGATAATGCTCGGCTGTTAGGATGAAAGAGTTGGTGAAGATAGGATAGTTTGGCGAGTATCAGGGGGAGAAGGTAGAGATGTGGGTTGAAGTGTGAGGATATCTCGGGAAAGGTAAGATGAGTTTAGCCCCCTAAGAGCTACAGTCCTAGCTGCCTCATCAGCTCGGTTGTTTCCCTTGGAGACAATAGAGTCATCCATCTGGTGGAATCTGCAATGGACAATCCCGATAGCTGTGGGGATATGGGAGGCCTTGAGCATGGCTAAAATGTGGCTTGCATTAGTTATCGATCCTTCTGTGGTGGTAAGTAACCCGCGCTCTTTCCAGATAGCAGCGTGGGACAGGAGGATATGAAAAACATATTTAGAGTCTGTATAGACTTTGAGGATTGTCCCTGTGCCAATTGAAAGGCATGAGTGAGAGCTATTAGCTCAGCCTGCTGATTCGTGGTGTGTGAAGGGAGGGCCTGTGCCTCTACCACCTCGGTGTCTGACACTATGGCATAGCCAGCTTTTCTAGTCCCTTCATATAGAAAGGAGCTTCCATCTGTGTACCAGGTATAAATGGCTTGAGGCAATGTGCCCTCCTGTATGTGGGAAGGATGAGGTAGTAGTTGCTCTAAAGTCTCAGTACAGGAATGAGAAAGGGAGTGCTTAGTGTTAGGTCAGGGAAGAAGATTAGAAATATTGAGAGGAGGACATGATTGAAAGGTGAGCGTGGAATCCTCTATTAGCGCTACCTGAAGAGAAAGGACCCTTGAGGGAGGTAGAGTCTGCAAGACTTTATAAGTTAGGAGCTGCGACAGGTTATGAGAAGAGAGCACAGTTATAGGAGACCCCAAGGGTAGCTTCTTTGACTCTCGAATAAGTAGTTCAGCAGCTGCTAAGGTACGAATAAAAGGTGCCCATCCTTGGATGGTTAAATCTAGTCTTTTGGACAGGTATGCTACAGGTGCAAAAGAAGGTCCTAGCTGGTGACCTAAGACTCCAAGAGCAAATTCCTCCTTTTCAGTTACATAGAGGGAGAAGGGACGAGTCAGGTCAGGGAGGTGTAAGGCTGGGGCCTTAAGGAGAGCCTGTTGGAGTCTCAGAAAGGGCTTAGTAACAGTTTTGAGAAGAGGATCATGAGTGGGGCCTAATGCTGCCTCATATAAGAGCCGAGAAAGGAGGGAAAATGAAGGAACCCAGGAATGTAAGAAGTTAGCCATTCCTAGGAATGATAAGATCTCTTCCTTTGTAGAAGGAACAGTTAAAGACTGAATTAGATTCTTTCTATCTAAAGTATTAGCCTTGTGGGTTGGGGTAATTTTTAACCCCAAATAGGTAACCTGAGGAGTAGACAGTTGAACCTTAGAAGGTGAGACCCTGTAGCCTCGACTGGAAAGGAAATTTAGAAGAGTGGAGGTGTCTTCTTGGCTAATCTCTAAAGATGGGCTACACAAAAGAACATCATCTACATAAAGAAGAATTTTTGATCTAGGGAGAGATAGAGAGAGTAAATCAGAAGCCAGAGCCTGGCCAAATAGGTGTGGGCTGTCTCAGAATCCCTGAGGCAGAACAGTCTAGGTAAGTTGGGTAGAAAAGTGGGTATCAGGATCCATCCAGGTAAAAGCAAATATATTTTGTGATTGAGTGTCAAGAGGGATAGAGAAAAAGGCATCTTTTAGATCTAGGACTGAGAAATGAGAAGTTCCTGAGGGGATAGTAGAAAGATCTGTGTGTAAGGTTTGGCTACGACAGGATGGAGAGATACCACTGCAGCATTAATGCGCCTGAGATCTTGAACCAGGCGATAGGTACCATTAGGTTTTTTGACTGCTAGTATAGGGGTGTTGAAGGGAGAAGAGGTAGGGCGGAGAAGTTTCTTTCTTAAGAGGTCAGAGATGATAGGCTTAAGTCCCCTGAGGCTTTGGAGAGAGGGGGGGTATTGAGCTTGGGTGATGTACCTGGTAGGGTCCAGTAACTGGATAGCAACAGGAGAATGATGTCTAGTGACAGAAGGATTCTGGATGTCCCAAACTCTGGGGTCCACCTGAGAAGCTGGTAGAGGAAATAATGTGTTAGTGTTAGTAGGTTTACTGGCTAGAAGGAGAAGTAGGGGAACTGCTGGTGAGCTTGGGTTCAGGCGAGTGAGGGGGCAAAGGAAATTGAAGCCCCCAACTTAACTAAAAGGTCCCTACCTAATAAGGGAACGGGAGAAGATGGCACTACCAAAAAGGAATGGGTGAAGGGTATGTTTCTAAAAGTGCAGCTAAGTGGTGGAGTCTGGTGAGGAAGGTAAGGCTGTCCCCCTATCCCGACTATGGGGAGACACGAAGGTGAAGTGGGCCCCCAAAACTCCACCAGGACCAAGTATGTGGCTCTGGTGTCCAGGATGAAAGAGATGGGCCACCCACATACCACTATAGTTACCCAGGGCTCCCTGCTGGTGATGGGTGTTGTCGGGTCAAGAGATCTCCGGCCCCTTCAGTCATCCATAGCCAAGCCTAGGAGGTCTGTTGGAGGAGTATCTGGGCGAGATGGCCTTCTGTTCTGTGCGACCCGAGGGCAATTGATCGCCCAGTGTCCCTCACGATGACACTCAGGGCATGGTCCTCTTGGATTGCGGGGGTTGGGGCAATCCCTCGCCCAGTGACCCATTTGACCACATCTATAGCAGGGAGCTGGCGGTACTTTAGCCTTAGAAGGCCAGGAGCCCGGGGTGGTAGCTGGAGCTGGTCGGACAGCCTTTGCCAGCATGTGGTATTTTTGTTTTCGAGCTTTCTCATCTCTCCCGTGGTACACCTTGAAGGCCAACGCTAAGACTTCTGCCTGGGGAGTTAGACGCCCCCTCTCCAAGCGTTTAAGTTTAGCTCTTATGTCGGGATAGCTCTGGGAAAAGAAATAAGTCATTAAAAGTTGCTTACCTTCCGGATTCTCGGGATCTAGATTAGTGTACTGTAATAAAGCCTTTGTATGGCGGTCTAAAAACTGAGATGGATTTTCCTGTTTGTCCTGGACAACTTCCTGGAGTTTTTCAAAGTTTACTGGCTTTAAGGCTGCCTTTCTGAGACCAGCTATAAGACATGTAATAAACCTGTCTCTGGCTAAAATATCACCTGTGGAATTGTAATCCCATTGAGGATCCTGGTCAGGTACTGCCTCGGATCCAATTGGATATGTTCTGTCTGTCTGGTGAATTTGGTCTGCATGCACTCTCGCCTCTTCCAAGACTCGCCTGCATTCCTCTGGAAGCAAGTTATTAGTGAGAATCATATGGACATCATGGAAAGTTAAGCTATAGGATTGAGTGATGTACTGAAACTCTTTAATAAAGTTAGAGGAATTGGAAGTATAAGAACCTAGTCTGCTTTCTATTTGAGAGAGTTCACTCAACGAGAAAGGAACATGTACCCTAACCAAACCATTAACTCCAGCCACTTCCCTCAGAGGAAGGACTGGTGCTGGGTCAGGTGTCCTCGGGGGAGAAGTGGTTGGGCATTTGGCTGTGGCCTTGGAACGTGTAATAGGAGGGGTAAAAGTTGGCACCAGTTCAGGGTGTTTGGAATGACCTGTAGCTGGCAGAGAGGGAGGGGAAGGGTCTGGGGAGGTTGGATTAGTAGACTCCGGGACCTGTTGAGAGAGAGAGGCTGAAGCTGCAGTTTTGGGAGTAGGCCTGCGGTGGATTAGGGGTGGCTCGTCAGCTGGATCGAACGTGGCACCCTCTAGTGGAAGGTGGGTAGGTTTCATGGCTAAGAGGAGTTGAGAAGGAGAACAAGCAGAGCAAAGAGATGGTTTAGAACGAAGATAAATGAAAGCTTGGACGTAGAGAACCTCATCCCATTTACCGGATTGCTGGCAATATGTATTAAGATCCCTTAAAATGATAGGGTCTAGGGTGCCAATAGGTGGCCATTTGGAGTTATTGTCTAGCTTATATTGAATCCAGACCTTATTACAGAGGTTTATTAGCTTTGATCGCCTCAAATTGGAGGCTAATTTTAGAGATTTGAGATTCTCCAGGAGGCATCCCAGTGGGGTGCCTGGAGGTACCATCGAAGACAAATTACTGCCCATTGGGTGGGTAAGAAGGTATTAAATATTATCCCAGCGTCCTGGGGAAAATATGCTAATACTGCTGCTGCCTGCTAGGCTAGGAACCCAGGCCATAGGGAGGATTCCTAGGAGCATCCGCACGTTCTCAGAACATGGAAGGGAAAGTGGTTGCCTGGTCCAGGACTTCCACAGCAGAGTATTAAACACTTCCCAGTGGGGGAGGTAGAAATACCCAAGGGCTAATTGTCCTAATATGAGTGAGCATTAGCTAGAGGTCAGTTATGTGAGCTGGGTTCAGGAACAAACTTCAACCTGAGATAGGCTGGCCAATTCCTATCCTTTGGCAGAAATTCCTCTAGCCAACCAGAGTTACCTTAGCAATTGGCCATGTCTGTTCCTAAAAATGTGCAATCCGATAGCCAGGAACGTGGAGCTGTTTGGTCTGGTCTATGCTGTGTGGTGAGTGCTAGAGTGCAGCTCACATGATGGAAGTTTGCAGCATCAGCAGCTGTGCCGGCAGCCAGCGGTAGCAGCAGCAGCGGCAGCTCCAGCGGGCCCGGCAGGGTGCCGGGTGGAGAGCTGGCGGTGTTGGAAGCAGCGGTGGGAGACTGTGGTGCCCACAGGAGACTGCAGGGCTGTGGAAACAGTGGCAGTGGTGGCTTAGGTGCGGCGAAGGCTGCGCGGGTGTCTTCTCTGCAGAGTCTCCTGGCTTGGCTCGCCAAAATGTTGGTTTTTCCCCACGCAGTTCGGCAGCAGAACCACCTGGGCCACAAGCCGCAGCTGAGAAACAGGGAGATGTGGGCCGCAGCAATAAGACTAGACCGAGCAGCTCCACGTGGATTTATTTAAGATAGGGGTAAAAGGGAGCGGGGTAAAGGGAAGGCAGGGAGCAAAGAGCAAAAAGAGAAAGAAAAAGAGAAAGAGAAAGAGAAACGCTACCCTTTTATATGGGTGGTAATTTAAATTACAGGTAAAATAGGTAGGCCCATTGAATTCTGGGTACATGGTGGCCATTGCCTTGGTAACAGGCCTAAACTTGCAGGGCGCACTAATTGTCGCCTATATGACGTCACAGGTCTCAAGACCAACAGTAGCCCCTCAATATCAAACTGACATCAGTGTTACCAACCTTGAGAAACATTGTCCCACTTTATCTGTGAAAAGATGTTTCATTCTGGCTCAGGGGTCTGCTCCTTGCACAGGCCAGCAAACAATGTGGATATATGGTTGTTAGGATGTAGCAAGCAATAAAGAAACCCCTGCAGCACAAAGAGAGGCGTCCCACGTTTTCCACTAGTGACCCATAATTCCTGGATCAGCTTAAGGACACCCCTGCACAATACCAGAAATGCATTTTATTTTGTTATTGATGATGCCTTGTTTTCCTTTTTAATGGAATGGATAAGAGAATAATAGGAGCAGCTGTTCTCAGTTAGAAAAGGGATGTTTAGAAAAGTGGATATGGGCTGGAGAGATAGCTCAGGGTTAAAAGCACTGACTGCTCTTCCAGAGGCCCTGAGTTCAATTCCCAGCAAGCACATGGTAGCTCCCAACCATTTGTAATGGGATTCGATGCCCTGTTCTGGTGTGTTTGAAAACAATTAAAATGTACTCTTATATAAAATACATAAATAAATTTATAAAGAAAGCTGGAGACCTGCAAATCTCTCCTTGTCTCACTCTCTAGATAGCCCTGATTGTCCCAGAACAAACTATGTAGAACAGGCTGTCCTCAAATTCACAGAGATCCACCTGCCTCTGCCTGGTACTGGGACTAAAAGCATGTGTGTGCCACCTGTTCCACCAGTAAGGGTTCTGAAAGGAGATGTTAGAGAAAACAAGTAAAGGATAAAAACTTTGTAAATTTGGTTCTCTCTTGTCATGTGTAATTGTAAAACACATACCTGGGATTGCAGCCCATGCTCTGGACTCTCCTGGCTTAGCTCCGAGTTCAGCTGCCTCCAGACCCACTCCTAGCTTGACCATTTCTGCTTCACCAAGTCATTAGCTTCTGCCTTTGTCCAGTAGCTGTGTGCTACCACACCACCAGAGACTTTTGAATCCATGAGTAAAGACTCAGCTTTATTATTTTAGAACGTGTTGGCTAGCACTATTGCTGAGCTCAGAATTTCCTGCCCTAACTTATCAGCTAGCCTGAATCAGCCAGCCTCCGTTGACCTCCTTGGCTATCCACTGGAGTTGGAGGTAGCTGGTTGTAGCTCCCCTGAGGCCTTACATGACTGCTGCTTTCTTCTTCTTCCAATGCATGGCAAAAGTACCTTCTCTTTCCCTCCTTTTTCCTCCTGGGCCTTGGGAGTCCAATTGTTTCCTTCCACCCAGCAATTGGCTCCCAGCCTTCTTAATTGCCCAAGTTAGCACCTCCCCTCTGTCTCTGTCTCTGTCTCTGTCTCTGTCTCTGTCTGACTCTGTCTCTGTCTCTCCCTCTCCCTCCCTCCCTACTTTTCCCCTTCAAAGATCTATAGCCAGACTTGCATCATTCTTCAGCTCTTGAGATTTGGAAGGCAAGCACCATATCACCACACAAAGTTAGTTTTCTTTGGAGGTAATGGAACCAGGTGAAATTTGACCATGGAGGTTATTACTGAACATGCTTTTTAAAAAGAGAAAGAATGGCACTATATATTGGCCTCGATAACACAGCTTGGCTCAGCTATTAAAGAAATGAGGATCAGTGTACCACCATCATCCCCGCCCTCGCCCCCACCCACCAAAAAACTGATGATCCTGGAGAACTAGATGGTCTGAAGATGACATGAATTTATTCTTGGGGAGCTACAGTATAGAAACCTACCATCAATGTGACGGTTGTTTGGAAATTGGGGTAAATCAGGATATTTTTGTAATCTTCCTATGCTACTTCTGTCCCTAGAAAATAAATTACTTGCTTATTCACCAAACTTTGTTTGAATTTTAGTTGTGTATAAAACACTTTCTTTGGGGTATAGACAAATAGAGCTCTGGCAAGCAAATGGGCACATAAGTAACCTGCATAGAAGCCAAGATCTAGACTTCTGAGTTTATGAATAAGGTCCAGTGAAATTTACCCTCTTAACAACAACAACAACAACAATATAGATGAATTTCACTATCTAGAGAAGATACCTAACAAATGGTTCCTAACCAAGCTGTACATTGAGATGTTTAGAAGTCATTAGAGCTTCCACGGGGAAAAGGCCAGCCTACAGATGGAGGGCCTGTATTCCTCTATTCCTCTAGCAGGTTCTGTTCTTTTCAAGTGGTTAATATCACTGGGAGACTTTCTCATGAGAATTAGTCTGAATGAGCCTTCTACTACCCTGCTTTTGGCTTCTTGTCTACTAGGGACTTCTGATTTATCATGAGCTATCTTTTAGCTCTACTGTCTGATTTGAGTCACATGATCAGCAAACCCTTTGCTCCCTGAAGTAGGCTTTGTCAGTTTACACAGATTTTCACAGCCTCTGAACCCCTACTTGAACTTTCCTCTGCCTCTCCCAGTCCCTCCCAGTCCTCTGTCCCATCTGGTGCATGTGGCACAATGAGGAAGCCTGATCAGGGAAGCATTCCTGAAATGAGTCACCTACCCAATTATTTGACCTAAAATCAATATCTCTTCAGGAAAATAGTCTACATGAGATGCAGAAAATTAACACTGCAACTCCACAGGCAGGGTCAGAGTTGTACAAATTTGACCTCCAATTGCTTGTTCCATTCTACTTCAGAGCATGGAATATATTACATGATTATGCAGGTAGCTCACAAATGGAATAGTATACACATTCTAACAAAGTATGCTGAAAAATAAATTTAGATTAAATGAAGCTGATTTACCCACTTACACTATTATAAATTTAGAAATGCATACTGTAGAAGTTAGAAAATATTGGTCTTGGATATAAGACAATTATTCTTAATAAAGCAACAGTGCCTGTAATGAGACATATTCAAAGAGAAAACAATAACTGATAAAATATTAACAACACATTTGTTCTGACTACATGTCATATTATATTAAAACTGCTGTGAGAAGAGGTATAAGACAGTGCCAAATTCTAGAAGCCAGATGGGTTCACATGTGGTTTCTAAGAGGTAATCAACTGTTAAACCTCTATATTTACCAACTTTAATATGCAAAATACTTCTGACTCCATGTCCAAAGAAATCCGTTTATTTTTCCCTGCCCTGTATTGGGATAGGGAAGGAAAGAAGGGTTTTTGTATCATTGAAACTCTGGCTTTTTATAATGGGGAATGATCTGACAGTATTAAATATGCATTCATGGGCTAAATCATGTGGTAAAATCAAGTATCTGTTGTCCCTCTGAAAAATGACTATAGTTCACAAATACACAGAAATCCTTTTCAGTTTCCTTTGTTGCCAGACACTGACTGGCGAGGAAGATGAGTTGTCATCCATCACCACTCTAGATTATTGCATTTTTGTAGCAAAGAACTGTTCTCAGAACCCATGTCTCTACCTGAAGTAGAAAAAGGAAAAGTAGATCAGTCTGGCAGTCACATGTCTGAAGAAAATAGGAATAAGCATATTAATAATAAATATTCTATTTTGACTTTTGTTCTAAATACTTGAGCTAAAGACAAGTAGACATCAATTAAATGGACAATGAGGAGAAGAGGTTGGGAGAGAACAGTGTACAGCATGTGCACAATGACTATGTGCTAGTGTGTGAGACTGCAAATAATTCAGTTCTTCTTTTAAAATTTTTCCTTTAGCCTGATAGCATTTTAATTTTGATATAAAGAACTTTTTATATGTTCTATAAGAATTGCAGTTGGTTTTTTTTCAGCTAGCTATTTGTCTTTTAACTTCACTATATTTGCCATGCAAACTATTGAATATGTAGTAATCGATATTATTCTTTCCTTTATGGCCTTAAGCTTTGGAATTAGACTATTCTGTAATTATAAAAAAGTACCTGTATGGGTACATCTATTATTTTATGGCTTCATTTGTGTCTTGTAAATCTTGGATCTGATTGTAATGAGTGAGGGTTTCAAAACTACCATATGGTTACCAATAGTCCCTATATAATTATTGAACAGTCAAGCATTTCTATACTGCTGTAATATATCACTTTTTGGTTTTTGTTTGTTTGTTTGTTTTTTTAAATTTGATATTTTTTTGCATTTAGGTAGGAAAATCCCTTATTTTTTATGAATTTTTAGTTTGTAATAATTTTTATTTTTATTATATTCAACACAATATATATTTTATGCCAATGTTACAAATAATGGACATGTTATTAAATAAACATAAAAAGGTAAAGCCTTTTTGTTTGTTTTATTTTTAGTAGAGCTCAAACTCCTGGCTCTTACTGTGGTACAAAGGCAAAATAAGTACAACTTTTAGACATTGGACTTCATTGTAATAAAGCTGTAGTTCAATCTCCCTCACATCAATGGATATTTTCTTTATTTTCTTCATTTACATTTCAAATGTTATCCCCATTCCCAGTCCCCCGCGACCCCCCACCTCAAACCCCCTATCCCATAACCTGTTACTTTTATTACATGCTAAATTTGTATAACTGTCAAATTCTGGGCCTTCTGATCTGTAGAAGTTATCAGACCATGAATCATTATAACAGGTATTCTATTATAACATCATGATATAATTCTTTTTTGAAACAGGGTCTCTTGTACCCTGGCTGGCCTTAAATGTCTAGAAGGTCAAGGATAGCTTTGGACCTTTGATCCTCTACTATCCTATCGCGTGGGACTCAGTTATTCGTGGGGGTCCAGGCAGATTTATTGATTATTGTAGTGATGGCAGCAGGTTTTAAGCAGTAGGGAGGGGGAATGGGGGAAGGTGATAAATCTGAAACAATCAGGTGAAATATCCTCAGAATGCGAGGGTGAAGACAGTTGGGTAAAGGTCAGGTTATTGATTAGCTAGTTCCTGGAACAGCAGATGAGGGGGAGTGCTGAGTCAGTTGCATATGTGACTTAGAAGGTCTTGTAAGATGGTTGCACTCCAGCCCCTTAGTTTGGGCTTTTGCCAACAACACTCTACTTTCGACCTCCTAAGTTCTGAGATTACAGACAGAAGCCATCCTTCAGGCCTAATTTCTGATCTTATTTTGAAAAAAAATGTCCTGCTTATTTTTAATTATTATTCTTTTTGCACACTGTTGTAGTTTGTTTTTGTACTGCTGTGACAAATATCATATGTAAAAGCAACTTGAGGAGGAAAGGAATTATTTCATCTTACATGATATAGTCTATCATCAAGGGAAGCCAAGGTAGGAATTCAAAACAGGAACTTGAAGCAGCAACCACGGAGCAACATTCCTTACTATCTTGCTTCCAGGCTCATAATCAGGTATCTTTCTTATATTCTCCTGGCCCAACTGCCCAAAGATGGTACTGCTTGTAATGGTCAAAATCCTCTCACATCAAACATTAATCAGGAAAATGCCTTGAAAACATACCCCAAGCCAGTCCTATTTAGATGTTTCTTCAGTTGAAGTTCCCTCTTTCCAGATGACCCTAGGTTTGTTATTGACAGATGAATCTAATTATGACACCCACAAACTCCAGAGACATTTCATACTTTTCCAGAGGAAACCCTGCTGGAACTTAAGTGAGCTTACCTTAAAGTTATCGATTAATTAAGGGAAATGGAACTGTTTTTATGATGTTGATTTTTCTTATTCAGAACTTAGGCCATTTTAAATTTTTGTGTCCCTTGGGAATATTTAGAACTTTTATTACAATAGGCTACACAGATATGTTAAGCATTTTTTGACAATTTTTATCTTAAACTTTAAAATCATATGTATGTATGCAAGTATGTATGTGTGTATGTATGTATGTATGTATGTATGTATGTAATGGGAAAGAGATGCACCCTTGCCATAAGAAGCACATGGAGGTCAGAGGACAACATATGAGTATTGGATTTCTTCTTCTATCATGTGGCTATTAGGAGTCAAACACAGAGTGTCAGACTTGGTGCTAAACACCTTACCTGCCTCTAATCTAGGTGACTTATTTTTTTTCATGTCTTCTGTGAATGATTTTTGATGTTCTAATAGTTTTACTGTTGCATATATAAAACAGCATGCTTCAACTTTGTACATCGTTTCTTTTTATTAGCACTGTTTCTATGATGCTGATATTTATATTTACTCATATATTATCGATAATATATATACTTTTTAATTTATTATATTCATTAGGAAATTATCTTATTTTTATTCTTTAGCAGTTTCTAGTTGAGTCATTTGCTTTTTTTCTACCTTATATTTTGAATCAAGTGTAAATAATGATAATCTCATTTTCTCTGTTTTTACACTTCACTTACTGGGTTTGTTAATTCTGTTAAGTATTAAGCTGGTAAAGACATGGTGGTGCATGCCTTTATTCCCAGTAGTAGAGAGACAGAGGCAGACAGATTGCTGTGAATTTGAGGCCAGCCTGGTTTACATAGGGAGTCCCAGGACAGCTAGGGCTGTTACATAGAGAAACTCTGTCTTATAAAACCAGAACCCAAACCAACAAACAAAACATTATGTTAGGTATTATCTTAAATTTATGGTAAACAGTAGTAATCAGTGAAGATCTTTGACTATTGTCATTTTCCCATGAGGAGGCTACTGCTGTTTGTCCAAGCATAACACTAATTTTGAACAACCTACATACAGCACTACAGAAAAACCAGACATTATACAATTTTATTTTTACCATCTGTGAAGAAACAGATATGAATTTACTGGCTTGATCCGTTGCTATAATCAACAACAGTGTCAGTAAATTCCCTGACACTAACTAAATCATTCTACCATTCCTGGAATTAACTTGTGCAGGTTGCCTGTGCTATTTGATTTTTAACATGCCCTTTTCTCTTTTTTAGTATATGTGCTGTTGAAGCAAGAACACCCTTTGCTCATTTAATTAGGACTTAAAACATATTTTGAGCTCTATTGACATCATAGGAAGTTTTGAAATTACCTGTGAGGTAGGGTCATACCAGAATCACCTGAAAAAAGCTTTTGAAGTCTATAATTCATTTCCAAGTGGGAGAACTGACCTGTGGGTAAACTTCTTTTTTTATCTTTTTTTTATTGGATATATTCTATATTTACAATTCATTTCCCTTTTTCTGGTTCCCCACCCCCAAAGGTCCCACATGCCCTTTTCCCTCCCCCTGCTCCCTCATCCACCCCTCCCAACTCCCTGTTCTTGTACACCTCCCACAATGATGCTTTGGTCCATTCTAGCACCAGTATCCACTCCTTTCTTCCTGTCAGACATCACTTGGTATGTGATTTATGTCTTTGGTGGTCCAAGATTCTAGGGTAATATCCACTTATCAGTGACTGCATACCATGGGTATTCTTTTGAGACTGGGTCACCTCACTTAGTGTGATGTTCTCCAGCTCCATCCATTTCTCTAAGAATTTCATGAATTCATTGTTTCTAATGGCTGAATAGTACTCCATTGTGTATATATACCACATTTTTTGTATCCATTCCTCCATTGAGGGACATCTGGGTTCTTTCCAGCTTCTGGCTATTATATATAAGGCTGCTACGAACATAGTGGAGCATGTATCCTTATTGCATGCTGGTGAATCTTCTGGGTATATTTCTAGGAGTGGTATGGCTGGGTCCTCCGGAAGTATCATGCCCAGTTTTCTGAGAAACCACCAGACTTATTTCCAGAGTGGTCGTACCAGCTTGCAGTCCCACAAGCAGTGGAGGACTTTCTCCTCTCTCTTTCTCCACATCCTCGCCAACACCTGATGTCTTCTGAGCTTTTAATCTTAGCCATTCTGACTGGTGTGAGGTGAAATCTCAGGGTTGTTTTGATTTGCATTTCCCTAATGACTAATGATGTTGAACATTTTTTAAGTTGTTTCTCAGCCATCCGAATTTCTTCAGGTGGTAAGTCTCTGTTTAGCTCTGTACCCCATTTTTGGATAGGGTTATTTGGTTTTCTGGGGTCTAACCTGTTGAGTTCCTTGTACACATTTGATATTAGCCCTCTGACGGATGGAGGGTTGGTGAAGATCTTTTCCCAATTGGTTGGTTGCCGATTTATCCTTTTGACAGTGTCTTTTGCCTTACAGAAACTTTGTAATTTTATGAGGTCCCATTTGTCTATTCTTGCTCTTAGAGCATAAGCAATTGGTTTTCTGTTCAGGAATTTTCCCCCTGAGCCAATGTCCTCAAGGGTCTTCCCCAGTTTCTTTTCTATTAGTTTTAGTGTGTCTGGTTTTATGTGGAGGTCCTTGATCCACTTGGACTTGAGCTTAGTGCAAGGAGATAAGAGTGGATCAATTCTCATTCTTCTGCATGTTGACCTCCAGTTGAGCCAGCACCATCTGTTGAAAAGGCTATCTTTTTTCCACTGGATGTTTTCAGCTCCTTTGTTTAAGATCAATTGGCCATAGATGTGTGGGTTCAATTCTGGGTCTTTGATCCTATTCCATTGATCCACCTCCCTGTCACTGAACCAATACCATGCAGTTTTTAACACTACTGCTCTGTAGTATTGCTTGAGGTCCAGGATATTGATTCCCCCAGAAGTTCTTTTGCTGTTGATGATAGTTTTAGCTATCCTGGGTTTTTTGTTATTCCAGATGAATTTGAGAATTGCTCTTTCTAACTCTATGAAGAACTGAGTTGGGATTTTGATGGGGATTGCATTGAATCTGTATATTGCTTTTGGCAAGATTGCCATTTTAACTATATTAATCCTGCCAACCCATGAGCATGGAAGATTTTCCCATTTTCTGATGTCTTCTTCAATTTCCCACTTCAGAGACCTGAAGTTTTGTCATATAAATCTTTCACATGTTTGGTTAGAGTCACTCCAAGATACTTTATAATGTTTGTGGCTATTGTGAAGGATGTCATTTCCCTAATTTCTTTCTCGGCCTGCTTATCCTTCACATATAGGAAGGCTACTGATTTGCTTGAGTTGATTTTATAGCCAGACACTTTGCTGAAGTTGTTTATCAGTTGCAGGAGTTCTCTGGGGGAGTTTTTTGGGTCACTTAAGTATACTATCATATCATTTGCGAATAGTGATAGTTTGACTTCTTCCTTTCCGATTTGTATCCCTTTGACTTCCCTATGCTGTCGAATTGTTCTAGCTAGTACCTCAAGTACTATATTGAAGAGATATGGTGAGAGGGGACAGCCTTGTCTAGTCCCTGATTTTAGTAGGAATGCTTAAAGTTTTTCTCCGTTTACCTTGATGTTGGCTACTGGTCTGATGTATATTGATTTTACTATGTTTAGATATGGGCCTTGAATTCCTGCTCTTTCCAAGACTTTTAGCATGAAAGGATGCTGAATTTTGTCAAATGCCTTTGCAGCGTCCAATGAGATGACCATGTGATTTTTTTCATTCAGTTTGTTTATGTAGTGGATAACGTTGATGGATTTAAGTATATTGAACCATCCCTGCATCCCTGGGATGAAGCCAACTTGATCATGGTAAATGATCATTTTGATGTGTTCTTGGATTCAGTTAGCAAGTATTTTGTTTAGTATTTTTGCATCGATATTCATAAGAGAAATTGGCCTGTAGTTCTCTTTCTTAGTTGGATCGTTGTGTGGTTTTGTTGTCAGGGTAATTATGGCTTCATAGAATGAGTTGGGTAGTGTTCCTTCTGTTTCTATTTTGTGGAATAGTTTGAAGAGTATCTGTATCAGGACTTCTTTGAAGGTCTGATAGAATTCTGCACTAAAGCCATCTGGTCCTGTGCTTTTTTTGCTTGGAAGGCTTTCTATGACCCCTTCTATTTCTTTGGGGGTTATGGGTCTGTTTAGACGATCTATTTGATCCTGGTTTAATTTTGGTATTTGGTAACTGTCTAGGAAATTGTCCATTTCCTCCAGATTCTCCAGTTGTGTTGAGTATAGGTTTTTGTAGTAGGATCTGATGATTTTTTGAATTCCCTCAGTTTCTGTTGTTATATCTCCCTTTTCATTTCTAATTTTGTTAATTTGAATACTGTCTCTGTGCCCTTTGATAAGTCTGGCTAGGAGTTTATCTATCTTGTTGATTTTCTCAAAGAACCAGCTCCTGGTTTTGTTGATTCTTTGCATGGTTCCCTTTGTGTCAACTTGATTGATTTCAGCCCTGAGTTTGATGATTTCCTGTCTTCTACTCCTCCTGGGTGAAATTGCTTCTTTTTGTTCCAGAGCTTTCAAGTGTGCCATTAAGTTGCTAGTATATGCTCTCTCCTGTTTCTTTTTGGAGACACTCAGGGCTATGAGATTTCCTCTAAGCACTGCTTTCATTGTGTCCCATAGATTTGGGTATGTTGTGTCTTCATTTTCATTAAATTCTAAGAAATCTTTGATTTCTTTCTTTATTTCTTCCTGGACTAAGGTATCATTGAGTAGAATATTGTTCAGCCTCCACATGTATGAGGATTTTCTATTGTTTTTGTTGCTATTGAAGAACACTCTTACTCCATGGTGATCTGATTAGAGGCATGGGAGTAGTTTGATCTTTTTATATTTTTTGAGGTCTGCCTTGTGACCAATTATATGGTCGATTTTGGAGAAGGTACCATGAGGAGCTGAGAAAAAGGTATAGTCTTTTGTTTTAGGGTGAAATGTTATATATATATATATATATATATATATATATATATATATATATCTGTTAAATCCAATTGGTCCAAAGTTTTGATGAGTTTCTCCGTGTCCCTGTTCAGTTTCTGTTTCCCTGATCAGTCCACTGAGGGTAGTGGAGTATTGAGGTCCCCCACAATCATTGTGTTAGGTGCAATGTGTGCTTTGAGCTTTAATAAAGTTTCTTTTACGAATGAGAGTGCCCTTACATTTGGAGCGTAGATGTTTAGAATTGTGAGTTCTTCCTGGTGGATTCTTCCTTTGACTAGCAAGAAGTGACCTTCTGTGTCTCTTTTGATGACTTTGGGTTGAATGTCAATTTTATCTGATATTAAAATCGCTATTCCAGCTTGCTTCCTGCGACCATTTGCTTGCAAAATTGTCTTCCATCCTTTTACTCTAAGGTAGTGTTTGTCTTTGACTCTGAGGTGTTTCCTGTAAGCAGCAAAATGTAGGGTCCTGTTTCCATATCCAGTCTATTAGTCTATGTCCTTTTATTGGGGAATTGAGTCCACTGATGTTAAGAGATATTAAGGAATAGAGATTATTACTTCCTGAGATTTTTGATGTTATTTTTGTTATTGAGTAGTTATCTTCCTTTGAGTTTGATGGAAGAAGGTTACTGACTTGCTTTTTCTTGGGTGCAGTTTCCTTCCTTGTATTGGAGTTTTCCTCATATTATCCTTTGTAGAGCTGGGTTAGTGGAAAGATATTGTGTAAATTTGGTCCTGTCATGGAGTATTTTGATTTCACCATCTATGGTGATTGAGAGTTTTGCTGGGTATAGTAGTCTTGGCTGACATTTGTGTTCTCTTATGGTCCGGATGAGGTCTGCCCAGGATCTTCTAGCTTTCATGGTTTCTGGAGAGAAGTCTGGTGTGATTCTAATAGGTCTTCCTTTAAATGTTACTTGGCCTTTTTCTCTTACTGCCTTTAATATTCTTTCTTTGTTTAGTACATTTTGGAGTTTTGATTATTATGTGATGGGAGGTATTTCTGTTCTGGTCCAGTCTGTTTAGAGTTCTGTAGGCTTCTTGTATATTCATGGGCATCTCTCTCTTTAAGTTAGGGAAGTTTTCTTCCATAATTTTGTTAAAGATATTTGCTGGCCCTTTAAGTTGTAGATCTTCACTCTCATCTATCCCTATAATCCTTAGGTTTGGTCTTCTCATTGTGTCCTGGATTTCCTGGATGTTTTGGGTTACAAGCCTTTTGGATTTTGTGTTTTCTTTGACTGTGGAGTCAATGGTTACTATGTTATCATCAGCATCTGAGATTCTTATCTCTATCTCTTGTATTCTGTTGTTGATTTTTGCATCTATGGCCCCTGATTTCTTCCCAAGGTTATCTATCTCCAAAGTTGCCTCCTTTTGTGATTTCTTAGTTGTTTCTACCTCTGTGTTCAGATCTTGGATGGTTTTGCTCAGTTCCTTCATTTGTTTGTGTTTTCTTGTAATTCTTTAATATATTTTTGTGCTCCCTCTTTCATGACTTCTGCATGTTGTTTCAAATTCTCCTGCATTTCTTTAACTGATTTTCTCATTTCCTCTTTTTTGATTTCTGTCTGTTTTCCCATATTCTCCTGGAGTTCTTTAAGTGATTTTTGTGTTTGCATTGTAAGAGCTTCTTCCCTATTGATGTTCCCCTGCATTTCTTTAAGAGATTTGTTTATGTCTTTTTTGTGTTCCTCTAGCAGCATCATGACCAGTGCTTTTATATCTAACTCTTGTTTTTCTGGTGTGCTGGAGTATCCAGGACTTGCTGTGGTTGGCGAATTGGGTTCAGATGGTGCCATATTGCCTTGATTTCTGTTAGTAACGTTCCTATGTTTGCCTTTGCCATCTGTTTATCTCTGGAGTTAGTTGGTCTTATTGTTACTGGTTGGAGTTTGAAACTCCTGTGAGCCTGGCCTTTGGCATTGCTGTAGTAGAGGGCATCCGTGTTCCTGAACCCAGCCTCCACTCGTCTGCTGTGACCTGACACCAGCAGCTAGCATTCTGCTGTGTCCTGAGGCAAGATAGCACCTCCTGCCAGGCTGGTTAGCTGGTCTGCAGTGGTCTACAACCACAGCTGAGCTGTAGGTGCCCAGATCTCCTGCAGAGCTAAGCTAAGCTAGCATGGTTAAACTTCTTATTCAACAGAGTAAACTGAGAATATGTATGCATTTCCTATACTTCCTGAGACTAAGTTTAATTGCAGCTCATTTGTTGTTGTTGTTGTTTTTTGTAATGAGACCATGATTTCTCTATGTCGTTCTTGTTGTTGTGGAACTTGCTATGTAGACTAGGCTGGGCTTAAGCCATCAAATATCCCCCTGCTCCTGTCTCCAAAGTGCTATGTCTCTGTCCATTTTTATTACTTTAATGAATTACCCAAGGCAGCTAAATGAAAAGAGATTTTTTTTGCATATAGTTCCAGAGGTGTAAGTCTAGGGATTGGAACTGATGCCAGCCTTCATGCTGTCAGTCTCCAGGTGGTATAGCCTATCAAATGATAGGGAGGGCCTCTGTACTTATCTCTTTTAATGTCTTTCATTTTTGTAATAAAGCCATCAGGATTTGATGATGAATGCTCTGTCCTGATGGACTTTGATTTTTATCCCAAGGGTCCTATCTCTAAGCACCACAGTCAGATTAAATTTCTAATCTCTTAAAATCCCATAAAGAGGATTGCGTTTAAACACATGAAATCTTGAGGGACATATTCAAGCCAGGCCCAGATTGTAGCATCATTATAATGACTATAGAGGAGTATGAAAAAAAAATTATGCAAGTCATTAACAACGAAGGAATCACAGAAGTCAGGAGTTTGTTGTGCTTGAGGGGATATCTATATGTGAAGGATTCTATAATTCCTAGGAGGAGAAAGCAAATAGAAATTGATTAATGACTAGCACGAAGGAGAATTGTATCTGGTGTGTTGTGACCTTTGCACAGCTTTCGAAAGACCACACCAGGCCAAACAGTTCCACGTGAGGTTTATTGAGAGAGAATAAATGGCAAGGTGGTGTCAGGAAGGGAAGAGTTTGGGGGCAAGATCAGAGGGGCCTTCCTTTATATATGGATGGTGGCATAGCCACAGGTAAAGTGGGAGGTGAGCCAAGTGGGTTCTGGGAACATGGTGGCTGTTGCCTTGGCAAAAGGTGTGCAGATGGCACTGACGCCTATGTAATGTCACAGGTTTCAGGGGTCCTGATACCAACATAGTGGCTTAGAATATAGCTTCATAACTGTAGGTTAAAATATGTAATTGGAGCTTGGCCTGGTGGCAAATGTCTTTAATCCCAATACTAGGGAGAAAGGCAGAGGGTCATTGGGGCAGAGAGAAAGAGAGGCAGACAGGGAAAGAAGGAGAGGCAGGCAGATCTCTGTGAGTTTAAGGCCAGGCTGGTCTATATAATGAAGTCCAGGATAACAAGGTCTTAAAATAAAATAAAATGGTGTTGAAAAAATTAGTAACAGTAAAAGGTTTCTGAATGCACATGACTACACATTAATTTGAAATCAAATGCATTATAAACTTGACATATCTCTGATAATCTTTTCCTGTGTTGTGTCATATAACTTCACTATAGCTTGGTTCTAAACACAAAACTTGTGTGCGTGCTAGCATGACACAGGACACCAACAGATGCTGCCTGAAATACTTCTCCTCAGATCTGAGTAGATTATATACACTTAAGAAGATTTACTGTATGCAAAAATTCTTTTGCTCTTATATTAAAATAATGAGTTAATTAGAGAAGATAGAATTTTTAACATTTTCTCATGATCATTCCCCAGAATGCAGGAAATTTGCATATGCTTCTATTCTACTGAATTGGAATGTTTGATTTTATAAAACATAGTTTTCCTTGGGAGCTAACTCTGTAGCCAGTTTCTTAATACCCAGAGAAAGTTCCACTCCTATGTTCTCTAACATGACCCAGATCCCGGGATCCCAGGGGCTTCATCACATCAGAATCTCAGGGCCCCAGAGGCCGCTTGATGCCCAGGAGCTCTGACACACCTAGGATCTCAGAATCACAGGATACCAGAATCACAGATACACAGAGTCAGCTGGATGCTGAGGAGTTCTGACATAAGCAGGATCGCAGGAAGATAGGCTCTCGTCAGGTAAAGAGAGAGAGCAGGTAGCACTAGAGATAACCAGATGTCAGGAGGCAAGCATAAGAACATAAGCAACAGGAACCAAAGTAACTTGTCATCATCAGAACCAAATTCTCCCACCATAGCAAGTCCTGGATATACCATCACACCAAAAGAGTGAGGTTTGGATCTAAAATCACTTCTTATAATGATGATAGAGAATGTTAAGAAGGCCACAACTAACTACCTTAAAGACCACAATCAAAGTGGCAAAGGAAATAAAAAAAAACCATCCAAGATCATTAAAAAAAATGGAACTAGAAACAAAAAAGAAATCACAAAGGGAGACAATCCTGGAGTTAGAAAACCTAGGAAAGAGGTCAGGAGTCCTAGATGCAAGCATCACCAACAAAATACAAGAGATTGAAAAGAGAATCGCAGGTGCAGAGGAAAACTTAGAAAACATTGACATAACAGTCAAAGAAAATGCAAAAAGCAAAAATTCCAAACCCGAAACATCTAGGAAATCCAGAATGCAATGAGAAGACCAAAGTTAAGGATAATAGAAATAGAAGAGAGTGAAGATTCCTAACTTAAAGGGTCAATAAATACATTCAACAAAATTACAGAAGCTTTCCTAACCTAAAGAAAGAGATGCCCAAGAATATATATGAAGCCTACCGAACTCCAAATCGAATGAACCAGAAAAGAAATTTCTCCCATCATGTAATAGTCAAAACACCAAATGTACAAAACAAAGAAAGAATATTAAAGGGGGAAAGGTCAAGTAATGTATAAAGACAGACCCATCAGAATTACACCAGACATCTCACCAGAAACTATGAAATTGAGAAGAGCCTGGGCAGAACTCATACAGACCCTAAGAGACATAAATGCCAGCTCAGGCTACTGTACCCAGCAATACTCTCAATTACCATAGGTGGGGAAACCAAGATATTCCATGCCAAAACCAAATTTCCACAATATCTTCCCACAAATCCAGCCCTACAAAGGATATTAGATGGAATATACCAACACAAGGAGGGAGACTATAACCTAGAAAATGCTAGAAGGTAATCTTTCAACATACCCAAAAGAAGAGAGGTACACAATCATAATTCCACCTCTAACAACAAAAATAACAGGAAGTAACAGTCACTTTTCCTTAATATTTCTTAGCATCAATGGACTCAATTCCCCAATAAAACCCATAGATTAACAGATTAGATATGTAAACATTACCTAGCATTTTGCTGCATAAGGAAAACACCCCTCAGTGACAAAGTTAGACACTACCTCAGAGTAAAAGGTTGGAAAACAATTTACAAGCAAATGGTTCCATGAAACAACCTGAAGTAGCAATTCTAATACTAAATATAATCAAATTTTAACCAAAAGGTATCAAAAAACATAAGGAAGAGCACTTTATACTTGTCAAAGAGGAAACGTACCAAGATCATCTCTCAATTCTGAATGCTCCAAATATAATGGCACCCAAATTCATAAAAGAAAATTCACTAAAGCTCAAAGCACACATCACAGCCCACACAATAATAATAATGGGAGACTTTACCCCATTCTCAGCAATGGACAGATCATGGAAACAGATACTAAACAGAGACACAGTGAAAATAACAGAAGTTATGAACCACGAGGATCTAACAGATATTTATAGAACATTTCATCCTAAACCAAAGGAATACACAGTCTTCTCAGCACCTCATAGCAAGTTCTCCAAAATTAACAAATCAGGCCTCAACAGATAGAAGATTGAAGTAATCCCGTGCACTGGATAAGACAACCAGTGACTAAGACTGGCCTTAAATTCCAATGGAAAACAATGGAAACAAAAAATGGAAAACACACATACCAAGTACACATGGAAGCTGAACAATGCTCTACTCAATGATAACTTGGTCAAGAAAGAAATAAGGAAAGAAGTTAAAGACGTTTTAGAATTTAATGAAAATGAAGACACTTCATACCAAAATTTATGGGACATAGTGAAAGCAGTGGTAAGAGGAAAACTCATAGTTCCAAGTGCCTCCAAAAAGAAACTGGAGAGAGCTTACACTAGCAGTTTCTCAGCACACCTGAAAGCTCTAGAACCAAAACAAGCAAATACACCCAAGAGGAGTAGACAGCAGGAAATCATCAAACTCGGGGCCAAAATCAACCAAATAGATACAAAAACAAAAAACAAAGCAAACAAACAAACAAAAAACTATAGAAAGGATCAACAAAACTAGGAGCTGGATCTTTGAGTAAACAAACAAGATAGATAAACCACTAGCCAGACTAATCAGAGGGCACAGAGACAGTATCCAAATTAATAAAATCAGAAGTGAATAGGGAGACATAACAATGGAAACTGTGGAAATTCAAAAAACCAACAGATACCACTACAAAAGCTTATACTCAACAAAATTAGAAAATCTGGATGAAATGGACAATTTTCTACACACTATATAGGTGTCAAAGTTAAAACAGAATCAGAAAACCATCTAAACAGTCCCATATCCCCTAAAGAAATAGAATCAGTCAGTAATAGCCTCACAACCAAAAGAGCCCAGGACCAGATGGGTTTAGTGGAGAATTCTATCAGCCCTTCAAACAAGACCTAATATTAATACTCTTCAAAATATTCCACAAAATAACAACAGAAGAAACACTATCCAATTCATTCTATAAATCCACAACTTCGATTATACCCAAATTATACAAAGACCCAATAAAGAAAGAGAATTTCAGACAAATTTCCCTTATGAACATCGATGTAAAAATACTCAAGATAATTCTCACAAATGAAATCAAGAACACATAAAGTAAATCATCTATCATGATCAAGTAGACTTCATTCCAGGGATGCAGGGATGATTCAATATTCAGAAACCCATCCATGAAATCCAATATATAAACAAAGGAAAAAACAGATGATCATCTCATTAGATGCTAAGAGCATTTGACAAAAATCCAACAGCCCTTCATAATAAAAGTCTCAGAAAGATCAGGAATTCAAGGCCCATACCCAAACATAGTAAAAAGCAATATAGAGCAAACCAGCAGCCAACATCAAACTAAATGGATAGAAACTTGAAGCAATCCCACTAAAATCTGGAACTAAACAAGGCTGACAACTCTTTCCCTATCTATTCCATATAGTATTTGAAATTCAAGCTAGAGCAATTAGACTACATTTGGAGGTCAAAGGGTTACAAATTGGAAAGGAAGAAGTCAAAATATCACCATTTGCAGATGATATGATAGTATACTTAAGTCACCCCAAAAATTCTAGCAGAGAACACCTACCACTGATAAACAACTTCGGCAAAGTGACTGGATATAAAATTAACTCAAACAAATCGGTATCCTTCCTCTACTCAAAGGATAAACAAACTAAGAAAGAAATTAGCCTGAAGCTATATAGTCAGAAATAGCCAGAAGCTGGAAAGAACCCAGATGTCATTCACAGAAGAATGGATACAGAAAACGTGGTATATTTACACAATAGAGTACTATTCAGCTATTAACATGAAATTCTTAGGTAAATAGATGCAACTAGAAAATATCATCCTGAGTGAGGTAATCCAATCACAAAAGAACACACATGGTATGCACTCACTGATAAGTTGCTATTCGCCCAAATGCTCAGAATACCCAAGATACAATTCACAGGTCACATGAAGCTCAAGAAGAAGGAGCACAAAGTGTGGATGGTTCAGTTCTTCTGAGAAGGGGAACAAAGTAGTCATTGGAGTAAATATGGAGTTAAAGTATAGAGCAGAGACTGAAGAAAAAGTCATCCTGAGACTGTTCTACCTGGTGATTCATCCCGTATACAGTCACCAAACCCCAACCCTGTTGAGAATGCCAAGAAATGCTTACTGACAGGAGCCTGATATGGCTGTCTCCTGAGAGGCTCTGCCAGTACCTCACAAATACAGAGGCAGATGCTCTCAACAAACCATTGGACTGAGTTCATGGTCCCTAATGGAGGAGTTAGAGAAAGAACTGAAGAAGCTGAAGAGGTTTGCAACCTCATAGGAAGAACAACAATATCAACCAACATTACCCCATAGACCTCCCAGCCATCAACTGAGGAGTACACATGGCTCCAGATGCATATGTAGTGAAGGATTGCCCTATCAGGCAGGCATCAATGGGTGGAGATGTCCTGGTGCTATGAAGGCATGATAGATACCCCAGAGTAGGGGAATGACTGGGTGGGGGAGAATGTGGGAGTAGGATGGGTGGAGGAACACCCTCATAGAAGGAGGGGAGCAAGGATGGGATAGGGGGTTTCTGGGAGGAGGGGAAACTGGGAATGGAGATAACATTTGAAATGTAAATAAAGAAAATATTCAATTCAAAAAACATTTTTAAAAAAGGGAAAAAAAACAAAACATTAATTGCCTTCTTAAATGTTAAAATATGACCATCTCAGCATTGATGAGTATAAAATCAAAATATCAATCAACGCTGAAACACATTGAAGCCATTCTACATCTTGTAGTATCAAATATTCAGCCAAGATTTATTTCTTCACATAAAAGTGTACAGGGCATATATATCTCTTAACATAGAATTTGATTTTATCTTTAATATGTAGTAAATTCTGTGTATAACTGACTCTGCTACCAGCTTCCACCCGGCTTCCCTTTTGTTCTACCCACCTTTGCTCTGGGATGTGACGATGCTACTAACCCCTTCCCAAGCTTTTTGAAGCTGTGGATAAAAGACACACACTCCGTTTGTTACTTGACAACTTGCCTTCTAAGCACAATTGCTAGGCGTTAACTATGTCCCTCCAGGAAAAGCATGCTCTTACAAATTTATTATCTCCACCTTTCCACTTGCCCTAAACATTAGTGGGTAATTCCACATACCCATGCCAATCATCCTTGGCCAATCACCTGTAGTATAGGTCATAGTCCCTAGTTACACCCCACACACATACACGTAACATGGTTCTTCTTCCTCCAAAGCATGGCAGAAAAAACTCTTTTCTACCTTGTATCTCCCTTTTTCTCTTGGGACCCTGATGTCCTACCTGTCCTTTCCACCCAGCAATTGACCCTGGGCTTTATTTACTGACAAATCAAGAACCAATTGGGGAACAAGGCCTTAGCATCAGAACCACCTCATTCATCTCTCTCTCCAACTCTCTCTCTCTGTGTGTGTGTCTCTCTCTGTGTGTCTCTCTCTCCATCTCTCTGTCTCTGTCTCTCTATCTCTCTGTCTCTCTGCCCCTCTGTCTCTGTCTCTGCCTCTTTCTCTCTCTCTCTCTCTCTCTCTCTCTCTCTCTCTCTTTCTCTGTCTCTCAGTCTGAGACACAGTCTCTCTATGTAATTCTAGCTGGCCTGGAACTCACTATGTAAACTAGGCATGTTTTAAACTCTAAGAGATCTAGCTTACTGTGAGCTAAAGGCATGGGTCACCATATTCAGATCAAGGAATTGCTCTAAAACAAATATTTTGATCCATGAGATACATTAAATAAATGAATGAATGAATGAATGAATGAATAAATAAAGTGCAAAATGTAACAATCAAAAGTGAAGACTTCAAGGATACATTACCAATATAATAAAAACACAGAATATATATATATATATATATATATATATATATATATATATATATTCCTAGTGAAACTTTGGAACATCAGACCCTAGAACACTATAAGGTTTCAAAAATTTCCTGTCATGGTGCCATAAACTGTAATCCTAGAACCAGGAGGCTGAGAAGGAACTGTCATCATGAGTTTGAGACCATCGTGTAGGGAAATATATATATATATATATATATATATATATATATATATATATATTCTATCACAGGTATCTAGCCCACTAAGGGCCCATATTCCACAAATCTTCTCTATGATGAAAATATTTTTACAAATATTCAATCTCCCAGTCATGATAAAGCTTTTGTTTACTCAGAGGTCCTGCTGCTGAAGTCCCAGATCTTGCTGTCCTGAGGTATTACCCCCTTTTCCCTCTCCTTCATTTGCTTTGCACAGATTCTTTTAAAAACTGTGAAGTCAGATCCCAGGCAAAGTGGAAAATGCACTGTTACCATTTTCATTAGGGGAACTTGATCAGGTATTGGGAAGAGGGTGGGAAGAGAGACCAGGAATGAAGCCCGAGGGTCAGCAGAATGAATGGAAATATACAACCCCAGGAGGTGGGAGGCTGGGCACCCCCAACAAAGAATAACATTTATTTAAAAAAAAGAATAAAACCAAGGGAACTTCTGCCCTGTGTACATGCTGACTTACTTTATGTTGTGGTCTATCCTTTCTTCTGAGTATCTTTGACTTTGTTAATGTGTGCCTCTGTGTCACACAGATTCTTATTTCATTGCTTCTAAAGAATACTGAGTTTTAGGCCAGCCAAATGGGTATACTGGAAACCATATGTGAAGCCCAGTCTCTCTCTCTCTCTCTCTCTCTCTCTCTCTCTCTCTCTCTCCCCCTGTGCTTATGTGCTCCAGAATCTATGTAGAGATGTGGGGATAGTTGACTTCTCTACTTTCCAAAGTGGCAGTATTGAATAAACCTGACTGTTCTACCAACTGTGCATTCTTGAATACTGGTTTTTCAGGCTGCAAACAGCATAGAATTTAGTATGAGAACCATATTTGTGTCTACTTGGAGATTATAACATATATATGTATGCATAAAAATAGGAATACCGAGGTAAAACACCATCAACTACCCCATTACAGTACTTAAAGCCGCCCAACAGCCCCAAACGGCACCCTCTCTTCTGAGCTCCATATTCTAGCCCACAACTCCTGAGACTTTTTGGAAGTAAGGCTGGTACTAGGGACCTCTGGTAAGATACTGCCCACCACCTGCTAACACTCCTTAAAGGCCACCCAATAGTCTCAAACTGTGCCCCCTCCCATGGGCTCATAACTCTAGCTGCTATCCTGGATGTCATGCTGGTACTAGTAACTCCAGGTAAAACATTGCCTACTGACCCCTAACACTCCTTAAAGCCAGCCAAACATCCCCCAACAGCATCCTCTACCCCATATTCTGGCACAAAATATTGGTGGAAGTCTTCTGCTTCCAAGAGGCTGAGCTGTACTACAAAGTAGGTACATAATAGATACAGGGGAAGTCCAATAACTCATTAGATCTTACTTTAAAAGCACTAAAAAAGAAATGTTCAAGATCCTTAGTCATCAGGGAAATGCAAATCAAAATGATTCTGATATCCCATCTTATCCCTTTCAGAATAACTAACTTCAAAAACACAAGTTATAGCTCATGTTGGCAAGGATATGGAGCAAGGGAACCCTCCTGCATTGCTGGAGTGAGTGTAAACTTGACAGCCACTTCATTAATATGGCAGTTTCTCAGAAAATTGGGAATAGTTTTTCCTCAAAACCTAACTATACCACTCCTGTATACCCAAAGGATGCTCACCATACCATAAGGAGAGTTGCAAAATTATGTTCATAGCAGCTTTATTAGTAATAGCCCGGAACTAAAAAGAACCTAGATGTCCTTCTACAGAAGAATGGATAAAGAAACTGTGGTACATTTATACAATGGAACATTACTCAACTGTTAAAAACAATGACATCATCAAATTTTCAGAAAATATAAAGTACTAGAAAGAAATCATATGAAGTGAAGTAATCCAGAACTAGAAAGACAAACATGCTATGGACTCACTTAAGTGCATATTAGCCATAAAGTAAAGGATAATTGGGCTACTCTTCACAGACCCAGAGTAGCTAACAAATAAGGAAGGCTCAAAGGGGAATGCATGAATCTGAGAAGGAGAAATGGAGTTGATATCACAGGTGTATGGGGGAGGGGTTTTCATGGGGGATAAAGATGGGAACAGGATAGATGAGGTTAGTGGAAGATGAAGGGAGAAGAATATTGGGAGAGACAACCCGAATTGGGGGCAGAGGGCATCTCTGGAAAAAGCTATAAACCTAGTGCAATAGGTTGGCTCTAGCAATGTCGAATAGGGAGCCTGGATAGACCATCTCCTATAGTCAGGAAGACTTCTAGTGGAGCGATTGGAACACTGATCCAGCCACAAAACCTTCAACATACTTACATTTGCTAGAGTAAATGTGTTACAGAAATTATGCAAAGGGTCAATCAATAATTGTTCTAGCTTTAGACCCTTGCCTCCTGACACTGCCTGGAGGAGTGGGAAACAGAGGCTGGATAGCCCAGAGACCTAAGATAGAACCAAACATGACTGGGAAAAAGTCAATGAAATGATTCCTAATGATATTCTGCTATATAGCTCAGTATCTCCAATAGATTTTGTGAGACGTAGTTCTACAGATTGAGACGGGAAAATGTCTCTTGGAGCCTTCAGAACACCCCTAAGTAGAAGCCAAAGTCTCACTTGGAAATTTGCTTTGTTTCCAAGCTTCCCCCCTTTTCTTCTTTCACAAGATTATTCTAATGGCCCAGAGCTAAGAAAAAGCAAGCAAATAAGATGTAAAAGAATCCTTTGAAGTAAAATCACTGGCCAAAAACCTCTTTTCTTAGAACTGCAACACTTTGCCTTAGTCATTTACATATTACATTTACCTCCTCAAGTTTAGAGAGGAGATCTCAATGGGAATATGAAACAATGAGTAAAATTTTTCAAGGAATCCTAAAAGTACAAGTTCCCTTTTTTATTTGACCCTCATACAAAGTCCTTGCAGGAAACATGGGTGTTGGACCAGGTCTTAGACAAAAGGCTCAGATTAGAAGATATATACATTTGAGGAACCTTGTACTATGTCCTTGCTGGACAGGTGGATGTTGGGCAGATTAAATTTACATTTGAGTTAGTGCATAACTCAGAGTTTCCTCAATGGAAGCTTGTGAGGAACTGCTTTTGTCTTGCAGACCCCACTTAGGGGGTCTGAATAAACCTCCTTTGAAGTCTCTTTAAAAGATTTTTCAGTATTTTTTATATTGGATATATCCTATATTTACATTTCATTTCCCTTTTCTGGTTCCCTGCCCCCCAAATGTCCCACATGCCCTTTTCCCTCCCCGTGTTCCCACATCCACCCTTTCCCACTTCCCTGTCCTGGTATTCCCTTACAGTGATCCTTTGAGCCTTTCCAGTATCAGGGTCCACTCCTTCCTTTTTGTTGGAATTTTGTATGAGAATTGTGTCTTTGGTGGCACATGATTCTAGGCTAATATCCACTTATCGAGTGCATACCATGGGTATTCTTTTGAGACTGTGTAACCTCACTTAGTATGATGTTCTCCAGCTCCATCCATTTCTCTAAGAATTTCATGAATTCATTGTTTCTAATGGCTGAGTATTGTATATTATACATTATCCATTGTATATTATATCACATATTTTGTACCCATTCTTCTGTTGAGGAAAAAAAAGTAATGACTTTTAATAAATAAAACATAGTTCTGAAACATATAAAAAAAGTTTTTATCAGGAAGACTGGTGTTATCTGTGTTTGATCTTCTAAATTTCTTATACGGGAAGCATTTTACCTGATGGATTTTACATTTCCTTGTGCCAAATGGTTATGCTAATTGCCCCTTGTACCTGCTTTACTGGATACATCTTTTTATATGGAAATGTCGATCCCTCATGCTTAAAAACTCCTGTTTGGGACACAAAAAATACACTCAGATTCTAAAACACCTCTACGTTTGGTGTCTTGAGTGTCATTCGGGGAACCCATTCCTTCCTGGACCAAAAGAATCCTGGTTTGCAGTGACTACAATTCCCAGCAGAGTTTGGTGTGCAGCAGTTATATTCATAGATTGGTGCCTAACAGTTGCCATCAGAGAAGCTTTATCCAGGAACTCATAAAAACAGATTCAGAAACCCACAGCCAATCATTATGTGGAGCTTGACAAACCCTGTAGATATCATTTTCCCTATTAGAGGAAAGGAGGTGCCTAGTCTTGCTGCAACTTGATATGCCATGGCTCGTTGACATTAATGGGAGGGCCTTTTTGAAGAGAAATGGATGAAAAGTGGAAGGAGAGGGTGAGGAAAAATGTGGGGGTAGAACTGGGAGGAAAAAGGGAGGAGAAACTAATTAGAATATAAAAGAACAAAAGAGAGAGAGGAAGAAAGGAAGGAAGGAAGGAAGGAAGGAAGGAAGGAAGGAAGGAAGATAGTAATACTAAAATGGAAATAGAGAATACATTTTTGTGTAGCTTTCTGGAATTAAGTAAATATAAGTCTGATATGAATGGTACCGGGCCACTATGATGAGCAAGCATGTGGTGGAGAGATTAGAAAGAAAGAGAAGCAGAACAATTTGAGCATTTTGAAGAGAGGTGAAACTGGAGATGCCAATGTGGTGAGAAAGAGCCTGATGTGAGTAGCCTGCCCTGCCACCTGAGGCTTTGCCTGGGTCCACAGCCATATAGGAGTATAGGTTTGTGTCAATGTCAGTGGTCCAGGCTACCACCAAAGTCCCTGCAGATATTTCTGCTCTGGTCTGCCACCAGGGACCATGTTGATATCAAAGGGCTGTGTTGAGTTGAACACTTCCATCACTATGAAACTCAGGAGAGCTGGTATGCGCACAGAAGAGCTGGCCACCCATATGGGCAAGGGAGAGATTTTGCCTCCCTTGCATCTTGCCCACTCCAGCTGGAGAGACAGCCTGAGGTCATGAGAAAAAGAGAGCTTGTCCTGCCCCTTGCTGGCCACAGCATTGTGTGGGCTAACTGTAGCAGTGCTGAATAGCTCACCCTAATGATGTGGATGTGGAAACTCTGGCAAGCTGCCCAACTCAGCTACCACCTAGGCCCAGATACAGGTCTTTTGATTTGACACACCCTAACATCTACGTCATCTATGAACTGATGGAGTATATGAAGTGATTGTGGAGCAGATTCAAAGCTTCGGGATGCCATAACACAGGGCAACAACAGGATATATGAGAGGAGTTCCAGTGAGGATACAGTATTAATAATGTAGCACAAGACAGAGGCCTGGAACCAGACCATTGAAATGGAAATTCACAAGCAAAGATGTGTGGACATAGAGGTATGCTGTGGGACACCCTGTGACACAGTACAGCTTCTATGATAAGATTTATATTTATATTTTCATCTTTTATTTTCTTTTGGGGAAAGGTTTCAAGGGTGGATGGCAGTTATAAAGGGACAGGGATGGGGAGTTGAGTAGAAGTGGGGTTCATGATGTGGAATTCACAAAGAATTAATAAAGTGTTTTGTCTTTAAAACTTATGTATATATGATTGCTCTTGTCTATCTGATTGCCTACCAAAATTAGATGGTCAGACCCTATTACTGAAGATCCCACAAACTTTGGTTGCAGGACAGAGAGAAACTATGCTAGAACTGATCTAAATCTGCCTCTTTGCTGTCTAGATTTCATGGTGGCTGAAGTTGTGATGCAGGCTTGTGGAGGAGAAATGTCAACTGTTCATCCTTCAAGGTATAATAGCAACCTTCCAGGCAAGAAAGCCTTACTGGGGCAATACTTACATGATTGTTTTGGGAGTAACCTACTGTTTTCAGATTCAATTTGAGGTCTGGTCTGCTGGAAGAAATGGATATCTTGTCCTGTAGATCTGGTCAAAGGTACATATCTAAGGAGGTCCTTGAAGGTAAACCTACCACTTTTGTTTTACTAAATTAACATGTTGTCTAAGTACTTTCTAGGCATTTGTGTTTATATTAATAGACTAGTGCTTCTCTCTGCCTTGATCATCAAAGATATTTGTACTAAACAGAGGCACTGCAGAGATTCATGGCTAATCCAAAGCTCTACGAATAAGTGACTGGGCCTAAACAGAGTAATCACACCACTTTATCCAAGATTCATTGGTGATGCTAGAAGAGAGGGCAGGTAGAATGCAAGAACTAGATTATGGGAAGAAATTTAAGATGCTGCTTCTATACAGCATGTGAGCCAAACACTTAGGAATTTATAGAAAGTGCAGTTGCACAAAACTTTCACAAGGCAGGACTTGTCAACATTTAGTCAGTCATGGATGAGATGGGTGGCTCAAGGAGCCCAGCCTCTCTTTAGACAGTTACTGGTAGATGTTAAATATTTGTGTGTATGAAGGTAAGGAGGGGTCATTATCTTCACTATAGCCAGCCATTGGGGAATTACCCATGCATTGGGGGATACCTATACCCATGTAGGTGAACCTGGTTAAATTCAGTGAGTGACAAAACAAAAATGAAACAAAACACATAAATTGGGAAAGGAGACTAGCTGGAAGGAGATGAGTTTGGCACTGATGGGAGAAGTCTGTGAGAAGTTTGTGTGGTGAATGTGGTAAAAATGTATATATGCATATATGAAAGTGTAAGGAAAAAATGGAATGTTTTCAAATACATAAAAAAGGCCTATGAGATAGTTCAACAGGCAGAGGTACTCAAGGCCAAAATAAACTACCTGAATTCAATTACCCAGACCTCATACAAGGGAAGGAGAGAAGCAATATAGGCAAGTTGTCCTCTGACTTCCACACTCAAGTTGCCAGTATGCTTCCTGCACTACTATAAATGGTAATTTAACTTAAAAATGTCATAAAAACATAAATGGTAGCCTATAAAGCAAATACTAAGAAAACAAATTTATATCTTAAAAAACAACTATAGAAGAGGTCAGTGATGGCAAGAAAAGATAAAAAAGACAAGTACAGGGAAGAAAATTCGAAGGCAAATCTAATTATATCAATAACAACATTGAATATGACTGGATGAAATAAGACAAAGACTGAAATCTTCAGACTAGAGGTTTTAAAATGATTAGACCCAAGTACTTGTTGCCTGCAGAAGATTTGAAGGTACCAATTGAGATCTATGCTATAGAACTGCTTGCACACAGCCTTTCAAATCTGGAGTGCCAGCAACTCCTTGACTACCATGCTGCTCTGGTGCAGTGCAAATTAGCCTCTTTGGCTGCAGTCAAGCCTACCATCCTCAAGAAGCAGTTCCAGTTGGAGATAGGTGGACTTACCTGTTAATGGAATCTAAGAATGAATATTTTATCCAACTCATCTTTGCTTCTTGAAAGTTCCACAATCATCAGGAAAAAGATAATGGCCTACGAGTAAGCAGGACCCCTGTCCCTTCTGCTCTTTACTGACCAGATTCAAACTTTTCAGCACCAAGGGCATGATTCTGGAGGTCTAGATAAAAAACAACCACTTTGGGAACAATTATATGAAGCTAATGTCCCAAATCTGGGCTAGATGGATATGCACAGAGACCCAGAACATCATTATATTTGTCCTGGCATCTGTGGCTCCAGCACCAAGAAAGAACCTACCACCTTTAGATGCAAGGGACATGGTTATTTGGTATATAGCTAATGAACATGTACAGACTAAGGGTGTAGCTGGACAATATCTATGAAGTGAAAACAGTCAATGTCAAATTGGTATGTTAGTTAGGGTTTGACTGCTATGAACAGTCACGATGAACAAGGCAACTCTTATAAGGACAACATTTAATTGAGGCTGGATTACAGATTCAGAAACTCAGTCTATAATTATCAAGCTAGGAGCATGGCAGTATCCAGGTAGGCATGGTACAGACAGGACTAAAAGTTCTACATATTCATCTGAATGCTGCTAGTAGAAGACTGACTTCCAGCCAACTAGGGTGAGGGTCTGAACCCATGCCCACAGTGACATACCTACTCTAACAAGGCCACATGTCCTATTATTGCTACTTTCTTGGCCAAGCATATACAAACCATAACATTCCACACCCTGGCCCCCATAGGCTTGGTCAAACATACGAGTCTATGGGGGCCATACCTAAACACACCATGACTAACACAACAATCATCCTTGACACCAACTTTGCATTGACCATTTTCACTTCATAGGTATTGTCTAGCTAAACAGAGTCTCTTTTTTATTTTTATTTTCTATATTCTATGTTTACATTCCAAAGGCTTTCCCCTTTCCCAGTTACCCCCCACCATATGTCCCATAATTCCTCTCCCCCCCCTGCTATTCGCCACTCATTCCCCCCTTTCACGATTTCTCTGTTCTGGGTCTACAATATTGGATCCAATCTTTACAGGCCCAGGGTCCTCTCCTTTCTTCTTTTTGGGAATAATTTGACTTGCTATTTGTGCCTTGAGTATTTAGGGTTTCTGGGCTCATTAATATCCACTTATCAGTGATTGTATTTCATGTGTATTCTTTTGTGCTTGGGTTAGCTAACTTAGGATGATAGTTTCCAGATCTAACCATTTACCTACAAATTGCATGAGTTCATTATTTTTAATTGCTGAGTAGTACTCCATTGTATAAATATACCACATTTTCTGTATCCATTCCTCTTTTGACGAATATCTGGGCTCCTTCCAAATTCTGACTATTATAAACAAGGCTGCTATAAACATAGTGGAGCATGAGTCTTTATTGTATGCAGAGGAATCCTCTGGGTATATACCCAGGAGTGGTATGCCAGGGTCCTCTGGAGGTGACATGCCCAATTTTCTGAGGAACCTCCACACTGATTTCCAGAGCGGTTTTACCATTTTGCAATCCCACCAACAGTGGAGGAGTGTTCCTCTTTCTCCACATCCTCGCCAGCACCTGTTGTCTCTTGAGTTTTTAATCTTAGCCATTCTGACTGGTGTGAGGTGGAATCTCAGGGTTGTTTTGATTTGCATTTCCCTGATGACTAATGATGTTGAACATCTCTTAAGGTGTTTCTCAGCCATACGAATTTCTTCTGGTGAAAATTCTTTGTTTAGCTCTGTACACCATTTTTTGATAGGGTTATTTGGTTCTTTGGGGTCTAACTTCTTGAGTTCTTTGTATATATTGGATATTAGCCCTCTGTCAGATGTGTGGTTGGAGAAGATCATTCCCCACTTTGATGATTGCCATTTTGTCCTTCTGACAGTGTCTTTTGCCTTACAGAAACTTTGTAATTTTATGAGGTCCCATTTGTCGATTCTTGATCTTAGAGCATAAGCTATGGGTGTTCTGTTCAGGAAATTTCCCCCTGTGCCCATGTTCTCCAGGGTCTTCCCAAGTTTCTTTTCTAATAGTTTCAGTGTGTCTGGTTTTATGTGGAGGTCCTTGATCCACTTGGAGTTGATCTTAGTACAAGGAGATAAGAGTGGGTCAATTCACATTCTTCTGCATGTTGACCTCCAGTAGAACCAGCACCATTTGTTGAAAGGCTCTTTTTTCCACTGGAAGGTTGTGGATCCTTTATCAAAGATCAAGTGACCATAAGTCTGTGGGTTCATTTCTGGGTCTTCAATCCTATTCCATGGATCTACCTGCCTGTTGCTGTACCAATACCATGCAGTTTTTAACACAATTGCTCTGTAGTACTGCTTTAGGTCAGGGATATTGATTTCCCCAGAAGTCCTTTTATTGTTGAGAATAGTTTTAGCTATCCTGGTTTTTTTGTTGCTCCAGATGAATTTGAGAATTGCTCTTTCTAGATCTATGAAGAATTGATTTGGGATTTTGATGGGGATTGCAATGAATCTTTAGATTGCTTTTGGCAAGAGGGCCATTTTTACTATATTGATCCTGCCAATCCAGGAGCAAGAAATATTTTTCCATCTTCTGAGGTCTTCTTCGATTTCTTTCTTCAAGGACTTGAAGTTCCTGTCATACAGATCGGTTACTTGTTTGGTTAGAGTTACGCCAAGGTACTTTATGTTGTTTGTGGCTATTGTGAAGGGTGTTATTTCCCTAACTTCTTTCTCAGCCTGCTTGTCCTTTGAGTACAAGAAGGCTACTGATTTGCTTGAGTTAATTTTATAACCAGCCACTTTGCTGAAGTTGTTTATCAGCTGTAGAAGTTCTCTGGTGGAGTTTTTTGGGTCGCTTAAGTAGACTATCATATTGTCTGCAAATAATGATCTTTGATTTCTTCCTTTCCAATTTGTATCCCTGTGACTTCCTTATGTTGTCTAATTGCTCTCACTAGAACTTCAAGTACTATATTGAAAAGATATGGAGAGAGAGGGCAGCCTTGTCTAGTCCCTGATTTTAGTGGAATTGCTTCAAGTTTCTCTCCATTTATTTTGATGTTGGCTACTGGTTTGCTATATATTGCTTTTACTATGTTTAGGTATGGGCCTTGAATTCCTGCTTATTTCAAGACTTTAAGCATGAAAGGATGCTGAATTTTGTCGAATGCTTTTTCAGCATCTAAGGAGATTACCATGTGGTTCTTTTCTTTTAGTTTGTTTATGTAGTGGATTACATTGATGGATTTCCATATATAGAACCAACCCTGCATCCCTGGAATGAAGCCTACTTGATCATGGTGAATGATCGTTTTGATATGCTCTTGGATTCGGTTACCAAGAATTTTATTTAGTATTTTTGCATCAATATTCATAAGAGAAATTGGCCTGTAGTTCTCTTTCTTTGTTGGATCTTTTTGTGGTTTAGGTATTAGCGTAATTGTGGTTTCGAAGAACGAGTTGGGCAGTGTCCCTTCTGTCTCTATTTTGTGGAATAGTTTGAAGAGTATTGGTGTTAAGTCTTCTTTGAAGGTCTGGTAGAATTCTGCACTAAAACTATCTGGTCCCGTACTTTTTTTGGTTGGGAGGCATTCTATAACCCCTTCTATTTCTTTAGGGGTTATGGGACTGTTTAGCTGATCTACTTGATGCTGATTTAATTTTGGTATTTGGTATCTGTCTAGGAAATTGTCCATTTCCTCCAGATTCTCCAGTTGTTTTGAGTATAGGCCTTTGTAGTAGGATCTGATGATCTTTTGAATTTCCTCAGTTTCTGTTGTTATATCCCCTTTTTCATTTGTAATTTTGTTAATTTGGATACTGTCTCTGTGCCCTTTGGTTAGTCTAGCTAAGGGTTTATCTATCTTGTTGATTTTCTAGAAGAACCAGCTCTTGGTTTTGTTGATTCTTTGTATGGTTTCCTTTGTTTCTACTTGATTGATTTCAGCCCTTAGTTTGATGATTTCCTCTCTTCTACGCCTCCTGGGTGAGTTAGCTTCTTTTTGTTCCAAGACCTTCAGGTGTGCTGTTAAGTTGCTAGTGTATGCTCTCTCCAGTTTCTTTTTGGAGGCACTCAGGGCTATGAGTTTTCCTCTTAGCACTGCTTTCATTGTGTCCCAAAGATTTGGGTAGGTCGTACCTTCATTTTCATTGAAGTCTAAAAAGTCTTTGATTTCTTTATTTCTTCCTTGACCAAGGTGTCATTGAGTAGAGTATTGTTCAGTTTCCATGTGTATGTGGGCTTTCTGTTGTTCTTCTTGCTATTGAAGACCACTTTTACTCCATAGTAATCTGATAGGAGACATGGGATTAGTTCGGTCTTCTTGTATTTGTTGAGATCTGTCTTGTGATCAATTATATGGTCGATTTTGGAGAAGGTACCATGCGGTGCTGAGAAAAAGGTATACTCTTTTGCTTTAGGATGGAATGTTCTATATATATCTGTTAAATCCAATTGGTCCAAAGCTTCAATTAGTTTCACTGTATCCCTGTTTAGTTTCTGCTTTCCTGATCGGTCCATTGAGGATAGTGGAGTGTTGAAGTCACCTACAATTATTGTGTTATGTGGGATGTGTGCTTTAAGCTTTAGTAAAGTTTCTTTTACGAATGAGGGTGCCCTTACATTTTGTGCATAGATGTTCAGTATTGAGAATTCTTCTTGGTGGATTTTCCCTTTGACAAGCAGGAAGTGACCTTCTGTGTCTCTTTTGATGACTTTAGGTTGAAAGTCAATTTTATCTGATATTAGAATGGCTACTCCAGCTTGTTTCCTGGGACCATTTGCTTGTACAACTGTCTTCCAGCCTTTTACTCTAAGGTGGTGTTTGTCTTTGACACTGAGATGTGTTTCCTGTATGCAGCAAAATGTAGGGTCCTGTTTCCATATCCAGTCTGTTAGTCTGTGTCTTTTTATTGGGGAATTGAGTCCATTGATATTAAGGGATATTAAGGAATAGTAATTATTACTTCCTGACATTTTGGGCATTATTATTATTTTTTTTTTGTATTTGAGTGGTTCTCTTCTTTTGGGTTGGATGAGATGGGGTTTCTATCTTGTTTCTTCTGGGGTGTTGTTTCCCCCCCTTCTGTTGGTATTTTTCCCCTATTATCCTTTGTAGGGCTGGGTTTGTAGATAAGTATCGTGAAAATTTGGTTTTGTAGTGGAATACCTTGGTTTCCCCATCTATGGCAATTGAGAGTTTTGCTGGGTATAGTAGTTTCGGCTGAAGTTTGTGTTCTCTTAGGGTCTGCATGAGGTCTGCCCAGGATCTTCTAGCTTTCATGGTCTCAGGTGAGAAGTCTGGTGTAATTCTGATATGTCTTCCTTTATATGTTACTTGACCTTTTTCTCTTACTGCCTTTAATATTCTTTCTTTGTTTAGTACATTTTGGAGTTTTGATTATTATGTGACAGGAAGTATTTCTGTTCTGGTCCAGTCTATTTGGGATTCTATAGGCTTCTTGTATATTCATGGGCATCTCTCTCTTTAGGTTGGAGAAGTTTTCTTCCATAATTTTGTAGAAGATATTTGCTGGCCCTTCAAGTTGTAGATCTTCATTCTCATCTATCCCTATAATCCTTATGTTTGGTCTTCTCATTGTGTCCTGGATTTCCTGAATGTTTTGGGTTACCATCTTTTTGCATTTTGCATTTTCTTTAATTGTTGAATCCATGGTTCCTATGGTATCTTCAGCATCTGAGATTCTGTCTTCTATCTCTTGTATTCTATTGTTGATATTTGCATCTATGACTCCTGATTTCTTCCCAAGGTTTTCTATCTCCAACGTTGTCTCCTTTTGCGATTGCTTAGTTGTTTCTACTTCTGTTTTTAGATTCTGTATGGTTTTGCTCAGATCTTTCAGTTGCTTGTTTGTGTTTTCCTGTAATTCTTTAAGGGATTTTTGTGTTTCCTCTTTTATGACTTCTACTTGTTGACCCATGTTCTCATGTATTTCTTTAAGTGATTTTTGTTTCTCCCCCTTATTGGGATTCATTTTTTGCTCTATATTCTCCTGGATTTCTTTAAGTGATTTTTGTGTCTGCCTTGTATGGGCTTCTAGCTTTTGATCTATTTTCTCCTCTATTACTTTAAGAAATTTATCTAAGTGATCCTCAATCTGCATCTTTACCAGTGATTTTAGATCTGAGTCTTGTTTTTCTGGTGTGTTGAGATATCTGGGATTTAATTGTGTTTGCCTTGTAATGGCTTCTAGCTTTTGATCTATTTTCTCATGTATTACTTTAAGAGATTTATCTAAGTGTTCCTCTATTAGCATCCTGACCAGTGATTTTAGATCTGAGTCTTGTTTTTCTGGTGTTTCAGGGTATCCAAGATTTATTGCTGTCGGGGAACTGGGTTCGGATGCTGCCATACTGCCTTGATTTCTGTTAGTAACGATCTTACGTTTGCCTTTCCCATCTGGTTAACTCTGGTGTTACTTGGTCCTGTAGTTACTAGCTGGTGCTTGACCCTCTTGTGAGGTCGTAAGGCTATTTCCCAGCGACTGGGACACCTTAACTACTGCCCCGCAGAGCTCCTGCTCACAGATTGCTGACAGGTTGCCTGAGTCCCCCGAGGTCTTAAACTCAGGATATCCCAGGTACTTGGTTTTGCCTGTTGGGCAGTTGCTCTGCCCTGCTCCTGCTCAGGGTTTGCTGTCTGGTATCTTGTTTCCCCAGGTGTCTTTAAGTTGGGATATCTCAGTTATTTGGTTCTGCCTGCTGGTCCAAAGCTGCTGGGAAGCTGGCTGAGGCTGGCTCCCCCGCCACAGGCTGGATGGGAAGCTGCATGCAAGATGGCCTGCCTGCAGGGAGTTTGGGGTCTGCCCTGTGAGCGCAGAGTGCAGGCTAGGCTGCTGTGCCCCAAACCTCTACTCTGTGTGCAGCTCCTGCTCCAGGCCTGAGTCCCCGAAGTTCTTAGACTCGGGCTGTCTCGGGTACCTGGTTCCCCCTGCTGGGTCTGAGCACCTGGGAAGCTGGCTGGGTCCAGCTTCCCCGCCACCAGCTGGATGGGAAGCTGCAGGCAAGATGGCTCTGCCTGCAGGGAGTTTGGGGTCCGGCCTGCAAGTGCAGAGCACAGGCTCAGCCGCTGTGCCCCTAACTGCTACTCTGTGCGCACTCCCGCTCCAGGCCTGAGTCCCTGAAGGTCTTAGACTCGGGTGGTCTGAGCACCTGGGAAGCTGGCTGGGTCCGGCTTCCCCGCCCTAGTTTAGAGTTTTTATCTACCATTTTATATGCAAAATTTCCCATGAAATAGTCAATTTTAATGTGTTTGTCTATATATTTCTTGAATTTTGCCAGAAATATTTTCCATGTAAATCTTCAATTTTATCTGAAAATGTTTATAATTCCACCTTCAATCAACTTAGAATATCTTTATGCGTATCATTTTATCTGTATAATTTCCATGATAATCTTTAATTTTAACGTGCTTTTCTATATATTTCTTCAATTTTATCAGAAATATTTTCCATGTAAATCTTCAAGTTTATCAGAAAATGTTTATAATTCCACATTCAATCAACTTAGGAGTACTTTTATTCCTTTCATTATTATATCCTTATAAAAATTTCCATGATAATTTTCAATTCTAACATGTTTTTTTACATTTTTCTATAATTTTATCATATCAGAAATATTTTCCATGTAAATCTTCAATTCTATCAGAAAATATTTCTATTTCATATTTCAATTAATTTAGCAATGTTTTTATGTGTACCACTTTACTCTTTAATTTTCCTTGAAAATTGTCAATTTTAACATGTTTTTCTATGTATCTCTTCTATTTTATCTGAAATATTTTCCATGTAAATCTTTAATTTTATCATAAAGTGTTTTTACTTCCCTTTTCAATAAAAAGCATGGAATTCTGAAAAAAAATCTGGGAGCAAGCTCAGCATAGTGGCTCACGCCTTTAATCCCAGCACTTGGGAGGATATCTATGACTTTGAGGCCAGTTTGGTCTATATAGCAAGTTCCAAGACATTCAGGAAAAACAGAAAGAAGCTATCTAAAAAGAACAATAAAACCTTTGTCCTGTGAAGGCTCGATGCCCCAGGGTACAGGAATGCCAGGACAGGGAAACTAGAGTTGGCAGGTTGTTGAGCAAGGAAGAGGGGATGGGATATGGGTTTTCGGAGGGGAAGCCAGGAAATTTGATAACATTTGAAATGTAAATAAAGAAAATATCTAATCAAAACAAAACAAAATGGAAAACCCTAAAAATGAAAAAATTAGAAGCAAACAAATTTAGTAAAGTAACTGTTTAAAAATGAGGTAGACTCTTTCAGTTTCTATTTATGCCCTGAGCTGACCCTGTGCCACAAGCTCTCCATAGCCAAACTCTGATGGAAGAGAGCTGGTCTTCTGTAATCACAGGTAAAGACTGCCACTTCTGCTCAAATTCCTGGCCCAAGAGGGACCCACCCAGAGCTATCAGGACACAGGAAACAAGGTACAACCAAGGACTGGGCCTTCCAGTTTCTGTCTATGTCCTGGAGGAGCCAACCTTGTGCCACAGCTCTCCATACCCAAATTCCTCCCAGAGAGAACTGATCTCCCAGGAGTCCTGACACACATGCTTGCAAGAGAGACAAGCCACAAATACAGACAGCAAGACCAGGTATCACCAGAGATACCCAGATGGCAAGAACATAAGCAACAGAATCCAAAGCTACTTGGCATCATCAGAACCTAGTTCTCCTACCACAGTGAACCCGGGATACCACAACAAACTGGAAAAGCAAGACTCAGATTTAAAATCACATCTCAGGGTGATGATAGACGGCTTTAAGATGGACCCAAATAACTCCCTTCAAGAAATACAGGTGAACACAGGTAAACAGGTAGGAGCCCTTAAAGAGGAAACACAAAAATCCCTTAAAGTATTACAGAAAAACACAACCAAACAGGGGAAGGAATTGAATCTGACAAAGGAAATAGAAACAATAAAGAAATCATAAAGGAAAAACCTCTGGAGTTGGAAATCCTAGGAAAGAGATCAAGAGTCATAGATGCAAGCATCGCCAACAGAATACAAGAGATAGAAGAGAGAATCTCAGGTGCAGAAGATACCATAGAAAACATTGACACAACCGTCAAAGAAAATGCAAAAGGCAAAAAGTTCCAAACCCAAAACATCCAGTAAATCCAGGACACAGTGAGAAAACCAAACCTAAGAATAATAGGTATAGAAGAGAGTGAAGATTCCCAACTTAAAGGGCCAGTAAATATCTTCAACAAAATTATAGAAGAAAACTTTTCTAACCTAAAGAAAGAGATGCCTAGGCCAGGCGTGGTGGCGCACGCCTGTAATCCCAGCACTCTGGGAGGCAGAGGCAGGCAGATTTCTGGAGGCCAGCCTGGTCTACAGAGTGAGTTCCAGGATAGCCAGGGCTATACAGAGAAACCCTGTCTCGAAAAAACAAAAAAAAAAAGAAAGAAAAGAAAGAGATGCCTATAAACATACAAGAAGCCTACAGAACTCCAAATAGATTGGACCAGAAAAGAAATTCATCCAGTCACATGATAGTCAAAACTCCAAATGCACAAAACAAAGAAAGAACATTAAAAAACAGTAAGGGAAAAAGGTCAAGTAACATATAAAGGCAGACCTATCAGAATTACACCAGACTTCTCACCAGAGACTATGAAAGCTGGAAGATCCTGGACAGAGGCCATACAGACTCAAAGAGAACAAAAATGCCAGCCCAAGCTACTATACCCATCAAAACTCTCAATAACCATAGGGGGAGAAAATAAAATGTTCCATGAAAAAAACAAATTTATACAATGTCTTTCCACAAATCCAGTCCTACAAAGGATAATAGAAAATGCCAACACAAGGAGGGAAACTACACCCTAGAAAAAGCAAGAAAGTAATCTTCTTTCAACAACCCCAAAATAAGAAAGCCACACAAATATAAAAATAATATCAAAAATAAAAGGAAGCAACAATCACTATTCCTTAATATCTCCTAACATCAATGGACTCAATTCCCCAAGAAAAAGACATAAACTAAGAGACAGGATATGTAAACAGGATCCAGTATTTTGCTGCATACAAGAAATGCACATCGGTGACAAACACAGACACTACCTCAGAGTAAAGGACTAGAAAAAATTTTCCAAGCCAATGGTCCCAACAAACAAGCTGGAGTAGTCATTCTAATATTGAATAAAATCATCTTTCTACCACAAGTTATTAAAAGAGATGGGGAAGACAATTCATACTCATTAAAGGGAAAATCTACCTAGAAATACACTCAATTCTGAACATTTATGCTCCAAATGCAAGGTCACCTACATTCATAAAAGAGACATTACTAAAGCTCAAAGCACACATTACATCTCACACAATAATAGTGGGAGACTTCAACACCCCACTCTCATCAATGGACAGATCATAGAGACACAAACTAAACAGAGACACAGTGAAACTAACAGAAGTCATGGACCAAATGTATTTAATAGATATCTATAGAACATTTCATCCTAAAACAAAATAATATACCTTCTTTTTAGCACCTCATAGTACCTTCTCCAAAATTGACCATATAATTGGTCACAAATCAGGCCTCAACAGATACAAGAAGATTGAAATAATCCCATGCATCCTATCAGATCACTATGGAGTAAGGTTGTTCTTCAATAACAACAAAAACAGCAGAAATATCACATGGACATGGAAGTTGTACAACACTCTACTCAATGATAACTTGGTCCAGGAAGAAAAAAAATAAAGACCTTTTAGAATTGAATGAAAACAAAAACACAACCTACCCAAATTTATGGGACACAATGAAAGCAGTGCTAAGAGGAAAATTCATAACTTTGCATGCCTCCATAAAGAAACTGGGGATAGCATACACTAGCAGCTTAACAGCACACCCGAAATCTGTAGAACAAAAAGAAGCAAATACAACCAAGAGAAGTAGACAGCAAAAAATAATCAAACTCGGGGCTGAAATCAACCAATTAGAAACAAAAAGAACTATACAAAAAAAAATCAACAAAACCAAGAGCTGGTTCTTTGAGAAAATCAACAAGGTAGATAATCCCTTACCCAGACTAACCAGAGGGCACAGAGACAATTTCTAAATTAACAAAATCATAAATGAAAAGGGAGATATAACAGAAACTGAGGAGATTAAAAATAATTGAATCCTACTACAAAAGCCTACATTTAACAAAAGTAGAAAATCAGGATGAAATGGACAATATTCTAGACAGATAGCATGTACTAAAGTTAAATCAGGATCAGATAAACTATCTAAGCAGTCCCATGACCCCTAAAGAAATAGAATCTGTTATTAAAAGTGTCCCAAACTAAAACAAAGCTCAGAATCATGTAGGTTTAGTACAGAATTCTTTCAGACCTTCAAAGGAGACCTAATATCAATACTCTTCCAACTGTTCCACAAAATAGAAATAGAAGGAACACTACCCAATTTGTACTATGAAGCCCCAATTATGCTTATACCTAAATCACACAAAGATCCAGCAAAGAGAACTTCAGACCAATTTCCCTTATGAATACCAATGCAAATATTCTCAACAAGTAGGTCTCATCTCTGGGATGCAGGGGAAGTTCAATATATGGAAATCCATCAATGTAATCCACTACATAAACCCAAAGAAATAAAACCATATGATCATTTCATCAGATGCTGAAAAAGCTTTTGACAAAGTTCAACATCTCTTCATATTAAAAGTCTTGGAAAGATCAGGAATTCAATCCCTATACCTAAACATAGTAAAAGTAATATATAGCAAACCAGTAGCCAACATCAAAGTAAATGGAGAGAAACTTGAAACAATCCCACTAAAACCACAACTAGACAAGGCTGCGCTCTCTTTCCCTATCAGACATCAAAAGGAGATCAAAGGGATACAAATAGCAAAGGAAGTTGTCAAAATATCACTATTTGAAGATGATATTATTGGATGCTTAAGTGACCCAAAAATTCCACCAGAGAACTCCTAAAGCTGATAAACAACTTCAGCAAAGTGGCTGGATATAAAATTAACTCAAACAAGTGAGTAACCTTCCTATAGCCAAGGATTAGTGGGCTGAGAAAGGAATTAGGGAAACGACACCCTTCACAATAGTCACAAACAATATAAAATATCTTGGTGTGATGCTAACCAAACAAGTGAAAGATATGTATGACAAGAAGTTCAAGTCTCTGAAGAAAGAAATCAAAGAAGACCTTAGAAGATGGAAAGATCTTCCATGCTCGTGGATTAGCAGGATTAATATAGTAAAAATGACACACTTGCAGAAAGCAATCTACAGATTCAATGCAATCCCCATAAAATTCTGATTCAATTCTTCATAGAATTAGAAAGAGCAATTCTCAAATCATTTGAAATAACAAAAAAAAAAAAACCTCAGAATAGCTATTATCAACAATAAAGAACTTCTGGGGGAATCACCATCCCTGACCTCAAGCTATACTACAGAGCAATAGTGATAAAAACTTCATGGTATTGGTACAGCTGTACTACAGAGCAATAGTGATAAAAACTTCATGGTATTGGTACAGTGACAGGCAGGTAGGTCAATGGAATAGAATTGAAGACCCAGAAATGAACCTATACACCTATGGTCACTTGATCTTTGAAAAAGGAGCTAAAACCATCCAGTGGTAAAAAGATAGCATGTTCAATAACTATTGCTGGTTCAACTGGTGGTCACCATGTAGAAGAATGCAAATTGATCTATTCTTATCTCCCTTGTACAAAGCTCAAGTCCAAGTGGATCAAGGACCTCCACATAAAACCAGATACAGTGAAACTAATAGAAGAGAAAGTGGGGAAGAACCTTGAACACAGGGAGACTTTTCCTGAACCAATGGCTCTAAAATCAAGAATCAGCAAATGAGACCTCCTAATATTATAAATCTTCTGTTAGGCAATGGAGACTGTCTTTAGGACAAAATGGCAACCAACAGATTGGGAAAACATCTTTACCAATTCTACATCCTATAGAGGGCTAATATACAATATATGCAAAGAAATCAAGACTTTAGACTACAGAGAACCAAATAACCCTATTTAAAATTGGGGAGCAGAGTTAAACAGAGAATTTTCAACTGAGGAAACTCAAATGGCTGAGAAGCACTTAAAGAAATGTTCAGCATCCTTAGTCATCAGGGAAATGCAAATCAAAACAACCCTGGCATTCCATTTCACTCCTGCCAGAATGGCTAAGATCAAAAACTCAGGTGACAGCAGATGTTGGTGAGAATGTGTAGAAAAAGGAACATTCCTCTATTGCTGATCGGGTTGCCAGCTGGTAAAACCACTCTGGAAATCAGTCTGGTGCTCCTCAGAAAATTGGACATAGTAGTACCTGAGGAGCAGCTAGACCACTCCTGGGAATATACTCAGAAGATGCTCAACATGTAAGGACACATGCTCTACTATGCTCATAACAGCCTTTTTTTAAAAAAAAAAAATAATAGCCAGAAGCTGGAAAGAACCCAGATGTCCTTCAATGGAGGAATGGTACAGAAAATGTGGTACATTTGCACAATGGAATACTACTCAGCTATTAAAAACAATGACTTCATGAAATTCTTGGGCAAATGGATAGAACTAGAAAATATCATCCTGGAACTAGAAAGTGTCATCCTGAGCAAGGTAGCCTAATCACAAAAGAATGCACATGGTATGCACTCACTGCTAAGTGGATGTTAGCAGGAAAGCTCAAAATAAACAAGTTACAATTCACCCAGCACAGGAAGCTCAAGAGGAAGGAGGACTTAAGTGAGGGTACTTCGGTTCCTCGAAGGAAGGTAACAAAATATTCACAGGAGCAATAAAGGAGACAAAGTGTGGAGCAGAGACTGAAGGAAAAGCCACCCAGAGACTGCCCTACCTGGGGATTCATCCTATAAACAGTCACCAAACCCCTGACACTACTATGGATGGCAAGAAATGTATACCAAAAGGAACATGCTATGGTTGTCTGCCAGAGCCTTACAAATAGAGAGGCAGATGCTAGCAGCCAACCATTGGTCTGCGTGTGGGGGCCCGCATTGGAGGAGCTAGAGGGTGGTCCGAGGAGCTGAAGGGGTTTACAGCCCCATGGAAAGATCAATGATTTTGGCCAGCCAGATGCCCCAGGGCTCTCAGGAACTAAACCATCAACCAAGGGGTAGACATGGTTCCAGCCAAAAATGTGGCAGAGGAATGCCTTGTCAGGCATCAGTAGGAGGATTGGTCCTTGGTCAGGTGAAGGCTCAATAGATGCCCCAACAAAGGGAAATCGAGAGGAAGGAGGTGGGAGTGTGTCAGGTGGAGGGGCATATACATGGAGGCAGGGGGTGGGAGGAGGGGTTGTGGGTCTTTGGGGAGGGGGGAAATCAGGAAAGGGTTTACCATTGGCAATGTAAATGAAGACAATATTCAATAAGTAAATAAAAAAGAAAAGAAAATATAATCCTGAGTGAGGCAAAAAACACTGATAAGTGGATATTAGTCCAAAAGCTCGGAACACCCAAGATACAGTTCACAGACCACACGACGCTTAAAAGGGAAGACCAAAATGTGGATGTTTCAGTCCTTCTTATAAGAGGTAACAAAATACTCACAGGAGCAAATATGGAGACAAAGTGTGGAGTAGAGACTGAAGGAAAGACTATCCAGAGACTGCCCCACCTGGGGATCCATGCCATATACAGTAGTCAGTCCCCAATGCTATTGTAGATATAGGGAAGAGCCTTCAGGGAGCCTAATATGGCAGTCTTCTGAGAGGCTCTGCCAGAGCCTGCCAAATACAGAGGTGGATGCTCACAGCCAACCATTGGACTGAGCATGGGGTCTCAGATGGAGGAGTTGGAGAAAGGACTGAAGGACCTTAGAGGGTTTGCAACCACATGGGAGGAGCAGCTTTGTCAACCATTTGTGCCAGGGGATGGACTTATTGGACATCAGTGGGAGAAGCCATCCTTGGGCCTGAGGGTTCAATGCCCCAATGTAGTGGAAATCTAGGGTGGGAAGGCAGGAGTGGGTGGGTGGGCAAACACCCTCATAGAGGCCAGGGGAAGTGGAATGGGATATGAGGATTCAGGAGTGGAGACCTAGAAATGGGATGATATTTGAATTGTAAATAAAGAAATTATCCAATAAAAGAAAAACATGTGGCAAAGAGTTAAACAGAATTCTCAACAAAGAAGTCTCCAATGGCTGAGAAGCACTAAAAGAAATGTTTAACATTATTAATCAACAGGGAAGTGCAAATCAAAATGAACATGAGATTCCACCATACACCAATCAAAATGGCTAAGATCAAAAACTCAAGTGACAGTACATGATGGCAAGGATATGGAGAATGAGGAACACTTCCATTGCTGGTGTGATTGCAGACTGGTTCAACTAACCACTCTGGAAATCAATCTGGCGGTTCCTTAGAAAGCTGGACATGGTACTACCTGAGGACCCAGCCATACCATTCCTGGGCATATACCCAGAAGATGCTCTAAAGTATAACAAGGACACATACTCCATTATGTTCATAGCAGCCTTATTTGCAATAGCCAGAAGCTGGAAAGAACCCCGATGTCCCTCAACAAATAACTGGATACAGAAAATGTTCATTTACACAATGGAATACTATTCAGCTATTAAAAATGAGGACATAATCAATTTTGTAGGCAAATGGATGGAACTAAAAAATATCATCTTGAGTGAGGTAACTCAGATGAAAAAGGACATGCATGATATGTACTCACTGATTAGTGGATATTGGCCAATAAGTTCAGACTATCCTTGATAGAACTCACAGATATTAGGAAGCTTAACAGGAAGGAAGGCCCAAGTGTGGATACCTGAATCCCACTTAGAAGGGGAACAAAATAATCATGGGAAGCAGAGAGAGGGAGGAATCTGCATAGGAGAGGGGATGGGGAAGGGGAAAAGAAAGAGCAGGATCGGATATAAAGAGATACAGGAGTGAAGCCCAGAGGGCAGACAATGTATTGAAATTGTAGCAGTGGGTTGATAAAGGCCAGGGAGAACCTCTATCATGTTCTAGAGACCTGGAATGTGAGAGGCTCCCAGGATTCAAAAGGCGTTACATTAGCTGAAATGCCCAACAGTGGGAAGATGGAACCAGAAGAGATCACCTCCAGTAGACATCGCCCCCAGTTGAGGCAGAGGGCCACCCACCGATCTTCAAAGTTTTTAACCTAGAATTGTTCCTGTCCAAAAGAAATGCATGGACAAAAATGGAGTAGAGACTGAAAGAAAGGCTAACCAATGACTGGCCCAACTTGTGATCCATCCTTTGTACCCATACCAAATTCTGACACTATTGCTGATACCATATTGTGTGCAGACAGGAGCCTGGCATGGCTGTCCCCTGAGAGGCTCAACCAGCAACTGACTGAGACAAAAGCAGATACTTAGAGCCAACCATTGGGCTGAGGTTGTAGTCCAATATAAAAGAGTTAGAGGAAGGACTGAAGGAGCCGAAGGTGATAGCAACCCCATAGGAAGAACAACTGTGTCAACTAACTCAGATCCCTCAGAGCTCCCAGGGACTAAGCCAAAGAACAAGGAGCATACATGGGCTGGTTCATAGTCCTAGGCACATGTGTAGCAGAGGACTGCCTTGTATGGCTTCAGTGGGAGAGGATGTGCATAAACCTGTGGAAACTTGATGCCCCAGGGAAGAGCAATGCTGGAGATGGGAGTGGGTGGGCAGGTGTGGGCACACCTCAGAGGTGAGGGGGGAGATGGGGTGAAAAACTCTGAGATGGAGGAACAGTAAGGGGAGGCAACTTTTGGAATGTAAATTAATTTAGCTTTAAAAAGGGAGGAAAAGTATGATGTTTCTAAGCATGGTGGCACATGCCTTTAAATCCAGCACTCAGGAAACAGAGGCAGGTGGATATCTGGGAGTTTGAGGTCAGTCTGGTCTATGTAGTGAGTTGTAGTATGCTAGCCAGAGCTACATAGTGAGACTGTCTTCACCCCTCCTCACAAGACATTAAAAACAGGTGCCCCACATGGATTTTTCAGTTGCTATGGAACACTAGTTTTCAGTGTTTAATAGGTTACATAAAAGCAAGTGAAGGGTGGCCCATTTATCAATAGGTACACACATGAAGTCTAGAAAACATTTTCAAAGATTTGTTTTTGTTTCACATATGTGAATGCCTATATGTATGTATATAGGTGGGCCAGGTGCATGTCTGGTACCCACAGAGGAAAAAGAGGGTGTCACATCTCCTGTAACTGGAGTTACACATGGTTGTGAGCTGCCATGTGGGTGTGGACTTTAATGGCAATGAAGGAGCGAACTTGCAGGCAAAGAGAGAGCAAGTTTCCTTCTTCCAGGTGTTCTCAGGATGGATGGTTGTTGCGCAGCTTAATAAGCCAGCCAGAGGAATGGGTAGCACTCTCAGGAAAATGCCAGCTTGCAAAATGGAGGCTGCTGTCATTGGAGCATAACCATGAACTCTGGGAAAGCATTAGCTAGCTGTGGGGGCTGAGCAGACATCAGGCAAGCGAGGCACTGAGACCAGAGCCTAGCCGGAGCAAGTGTGTTTCTAAAACTACACACGACACCTCACAGATGTGCCTAGTCATTTGGGCTTTAGCTAATTCCAGCTGTCCTCAGGTTGACAAGCAAGAATACCATCACACCAGGCCTCATGAGGGCTGGGACATTCCATACTAATGAGGAAGCAGGGTGATGTCAGGCTGGTGTCTAAACTGCACCGGCAGTGTGATTAGTAATGCAACCTTCTCTGGAAACAATGAACCCAGGAGATTCCATTAGCAGCCCATGTGCTGACAGGAATGAACACAATGTCTCTCAGTTTCAAGAGTTAACACTCTGGAGGTGCTTAGCTATCACCATCTGCTCAATGTCTCAACAGGAGTTAAGACTTATAAGGCGTCTTGGAAGGCTCTGGAACTAACTGGTGGCCTACTAGCCCACTTCTATCCACTTTAGAAATAATCTGAGAATGCCTTTGATGTGCTTGTTGTATGGGTTGGAGACATATCAGCACACAAAATCTCAAGAGTCTACTCTTCCCCAGACCTTTTACTCCATTTGGGGAGGTGGGCAGGAAACAATATACATGATAAACAAGTACAGGATCCATCAGAAACCTCCACAGAAAGGAAGATGCATGCCTCAGGTTTACACCCTGGGGACTCTCAAGAGCTCTCTCTCTCTCTCTCTCTCTCTCTCTCTCTCTCTCTCTCTCTCTCTCTCTCTCTCTCTCTCTCTCTCTCAGCCCAGGTAAGGGAAGCAGTGGCAGCTTTTGTAGCTAGGGTATATATCTTTCATTCACTCACTGTCCACAGACCTCTGAACCCTGGATCATTTGGCCCCTGCAGGGGCACCTATTCAACCCCCTGGCCCACCACCCCTCTGCATTAATGCTGTCACTTTCTTCTCAGACAAAGCCCACTTGAAACCTCAGTGATGGCTGACAGCAGCCAGAGACACTCTCCCACATCCAGATTTCTGGAGACAGCCAGCTCTTCCTTTTTTCCCTAACTCCTATCATTCCCAGTTCAAACACCACACATACACATAGCTCAAGATTGGCAGGGGCACCGGGGCTGGCACTGTTGCTGGTACTATACATGGTAGCCCACAGGAACCTTTCTTCTGACAGTGTTGGATCTGAGACCAGAGGCCTCCTGCTCTGTCTGTGGTCCTGTGCAGCTCCACCCCTGCCCTGTCCCCTGTTTTCTGTTTCTAATGGGCCCTGGGGATAGAAAAAGGAGATTCAAGTCACAGGCATCTGTGATGAGGTGTGGCTGCTCAGGATGGAGGTGGAAGAGCAGAATGAAGTGACTCATGCCGAAGTAAAGAGGCCTGGAGGTTTTGGAGCTGGAGCCGCAGGACTGTATCTTCTGGAAATGAAGGAAGAGACTCAGACATCCAATTCTTCTATAACAAATGGAGGACCTTTGGTTCTTGGTACCCTACACCATCTGGCTTGTACATATTTGTAACCACTGTGAAATAGCACATAGCCATTGCCTGTCAGGTCCTGGGAGCAAAGAGTTCAAGGGTGTGCTCTGTGTTTCCTGAACCTTCCTTGTTACCCTGCAGGTCTCCTTGGGTGGGGCAAAGCCCAGATATTTCTAGTTCCTTCTGCGCTAGAGCCATCATTTTGAGTGACTGGAAATGTTCGTAAATATATGTATGAAAGATGATCATGGAATCCATCAGGCATTTAGTTTTCATTTGTTGTGTGACAAGACCTTTCCCAGGGAGACATACACCATGTCTAATCACTCCAGATAGATAGCCAGATAAGCTAAAGTCCAGATAAGCTAAAGTCACGCACCATCAAAGTTCAAGTTAGTGAGCCAGTATGCTTTATGGTGGTCACTTACAGGGATCAGGGTATGGGTTACTTACAAGGGTAGAAATGATTCAAAGACAAAGTCCACCCCCACATAGGTGACAGGTCACAAATACTAGGCACCTGGACTACACTGTACAGCCTACAAGAAGTTCACTGGATCAGAGGGTGTCCTTTCCAAGTGACTCAGTTGGTCTAAACCTTTTCCAGACTTCAACTCCCAGGCAACTGGACTGCTCTATCTTTGCAGGATGGCTTGTCAGAGAGTGACTCTTGGTAATCTTTTTTATTACTTTAATTTTATGTTTTTCGTTTTTATTGGTTATTTGATTTATTTGTATTTCAAATGTTATCCCCCCCTTCCCAGTTTCCCCTCCACAAACTCCCTATCTCTGCCCTGAACTGCTTCTATGAGGGTGCTCCTCTACCTGCTCACCTGTTCCTGCCTCAGTGCCTTAGGATCCCTTTACTGTTTGGTCATTGAGCCACCACAGGGCCAAGGGGTTTCCCTCCCAGTGATGCCTGATAAGGTAATCCTCTGCTACATACACAGCTGGAACCATTGGTCCCTCCATGTGCATTCTTTGGTTAGTGTTTTAGTCCCCAGAGGCTTTGGGGGTTCTGGTTAGTTGATATTGTTGTTCTTCCTATGGGGTTGCAAATCCCTTTACCTCCTTCAGTCCCTTCTCCAACTCCTCCATCGGGGGAACCTGCACTCATTCCAATGGTTGACTGCAAGCATCTGCCTCTATATTTGTCTGGTTCTGGCAGAGTCTCTCAGGAAACAGCCATACCAGACTCCTGTCAGCAAGCAGTTCTTGGCATCAGCAATAGTGTCTGGGTTTGGTGACTGCATGTGGGATGGATCCCCAGGCAAGGCAGTCTCTGGATGGCCTTTCCTTCTATCTCTGCTCCACTCTTTGTCGCTGCATTTCCCTTTGACAGGAGAAATTCTGGATTAATATTTTTGAGGCGGCCCCATCCCTCAACCTGGGACTGTGCCTAACCACCCGGATATGGTTTCTACAGGTTCTATTTCCCCTTTGTTGGGTATTTCGGCTAATGTCCTCCCTGTTGGATCCTGGGAACTTCTTGGGTCCCTGGCATCTGGAGTTTATCTTGATTTTTTACTCCTAGGAGTTAATGTTTAATATCATGCTATTAGTGACTTCACAGGAAAAACAAGGATAACCTCCATTCTACCCCTTCCCCATCGCTTTCAGAGTGTACTGAACAAACAATTTTGCTTCCCCAAAACTCAGCTGTACTCAGCCTAGAGAAAAAGGTCAGCCCAGATCCTTAAATTAATTTGTCATGCACAATCCACTCTGGAGAAAGTGTAGCTACAGAGACCTTTAGGATACTTAGACACTACTGGTAAGAGCAGTTGCCTGTACTACTCTGGGTAGACTTGAACTGTTGGAATAAATAGATTCAAAATAATGATAGGTCAGACACATTCCCTCTCTCGGTCATGTAAGAGTCAATGACAGATATTCCATTCAACAGACAATGTTCCTCTGTACAGACCCAGGCAGGTGCCATCTCTACCATCTTCAACACAGCTCCTGAGGCATGCCGCTTATCATCATTGCTCAAAGTGAGAGAATGGAGGAGTGCAATCAAGGAATGCCACAGTCAAGAAAGTCAGGAAATTATTTCTGCCATGCAGAGGTCAGAAAAATCTCAGAGCCACTTTTACTGTTAGTATGAGTGTCCCAAGGTCTCAAGATGATTAGTGTCAAAAGGAGCGTGAAAACTCTTATCTACAGAAAGATAATGTGTCTGCTCTCACTGCTAGAAGAAAAGTGTACTTTCTACCCCCTGTTCTTATTCATGTTTTGGAAAGAGAGTTCACATTGGCAAGGGAATCTTAGAAACATTGCCTAAGGGTTTCCATCTTCTGAAATGCAAGGAGGAAGACTGGATTGGAATTTTTGGAGAGTGTCAACAGTCAACACCAGCTGTATTGTGGAGAATCCTGTTGAAATAGAAAGATCTGCCTCCCTTCCTCTTCTAGACTGAAGATCGGACCCATCAAAGTCTCTAGTATTACTCTGCAAACTGAAGCACTGTTGCTGAGGTTACAGAAGTCATTTGTGTTATGGAATTTTCTTATTTTCTACACCCTGGATGGCCATTCTGGATATAAAATGAGCCCTAATTTGTGCTTTCTGTTATACTTACATCATTCTGCATATTTATTCTTGTGAGTTAGTACTTGGTCTCATAAACCTATGCCTCAGACAGTAAGTCATCTGGTGTCACAATTGAAGGGACCCCAAAATTCAAAGGTGAGGGAAACTTCTGATAAGTTGGAAGAACTTCCTAGATTGCTATCAGATACCGTTGGCTTCCCAGGTTCAAGTTACCCTCATGGAAACATTGTAGCATAAAAGGAGGTTCCAGGAAGTATTTTATATGGTAATGAATATATTTATCCTCCTAAGGGTTTCATTCGCAGAATGAATATGGCTGAAACAGAACACAGTAAGACTCATTTCTGGGATCTGGAAAGACGGCTCAGTGATTAAGAACAGTGGTTACTCTTGCAGAGGGTTCTAATTTGGTTTCTAGCACACATGTTGGGCAGCTCACAACCATCTGTAACTCCAGATTCAGGAGAATCCAACATCACTGGCCTCCACGGGCAATTGAACATACACACACACACACACACACACACACACACACACACACACACCTAAATATAGTGAAAATAAACATTTTTTTAAAAAAAAGCCTCATATATCCTATTGGTAAAATGACAAAGTAAAGGTGCTTACTACAAAGTCTTCTGATTGTGAGTTCAATCATTTATACCTATGTGGAAGGAGATACCAACTCTTACAAGTTGTTCTTTTACCTCCACAGTCTTACAGTGTACACACTCACAAAAATAAGTAAATGAAAAAAATCCAAAAAGTTTAAATACACTAGTTTCTCAGATTGGGTTACTGGCTAAGGTGAGAAAGAACCTAAGAATCCTCAAGTGTGTTCTCAAGTACTACACAGACAAATCAGAGTGTGTAAGTGTTCAAATCTAACTGCCTTCCATTGGCTCCTCTTTTTAGCCTAGCTGTGGCTCTTCTTTGAAGGCTATGGAGCCTTTAGGAGGTGAAATTTCTAGGGTCAGGCCGTTGAAGCTTATACTATTGTTTAGTTACTGCCTACCTACATTCTCTGTTTCCTGGTCACCTGTGGTATTTATTTAGAAAGCACTTTTATTAATTCTTTGAAAATTTCAGACAATGATTTTTCATATTCCCTGTCCCAAATCATGTGTGTTGGGGTGAGGAGTAGAAGACACAAGTGCACTTGTGTAGGCATGTGGATGTGTGTAGCCTGAGGCTGATAGGGTGTCCTGCTGAACATGAAGTTCATCAATTGGATTAGGCTGGCTGGAACTGAACAATGAGATCCTCCCACAAGGCTATAGTTACAGGCCAGTGCCTCCATGCTGAGCTTTGTTGTAATTTCTACATTTAAACGTTTATTTTTAATTATCTGTGGCTGGATGGGTATGTGCATATGAGTGTAGCAGCTAGAAGATGCCCAGTGCATCTTGTCCTCCTGGACTGGGTTAATGGGTGATTGGGAGCAATCCAAAGTGGACACTGAAGGTCAAACTTGGGTTGTCTGCAAGAGCAGCATGCATTGTTAACCATTAAGCCATTGCTCCAACCCCTCCATGACTGACTTTTCATGTAGCTTCTAGGAATCCAAACTCAAGTCCTTGTGCTTGCATGACAAGCACTCGACTGATTGAGTCATCTGTCCAGTCCAATTGCACTACATTTTAACTTTATCTTGACTGTAAAGGCTATTTTTCTAGGAATAGAATTCTAGGTTAATTAACACTTTATTTTGCCTCAGAACCTTTAATATATTATTTCATGATGTTTTTATTGTGTTCCTTGGAAAATTAGCTGTTATCTTTCCTTCTTTGAAGGTAATGTTCCTCCCCCTATCATCACAACTACCTATTATTCTCAGAAATGTAACAACAATGTGCCTCTTTATAAATTCCTTCCATTCCATTCCATTCATTGAGAGAGTAGAACCTCTTGTGTCAGTGGCTTGGTTTTTTGTTTGTTTGTTTGTTTGGTTGGTTGGTTGGTTGGTTGGTTGGTTGGTTGGTTTTTTTGTTTTTGGTTTTGTTTTGTTTGGTTTAGTTTGGTTTTTTTGGTTTTGTACTACTTCTGGTTGATATACACTTAAAACAGACATTTCTACCACGGTCCACACCTCATACACTCCATTTTAAAATTTTCCCTTCTCTGTCTGTCTTAGTCATGGTTTTACTGTTGTGAACAGACACTGTGACCAAGGCAAGACTTATAAGGACAACATTTAATTGGGGCTTGCTTACAAGTTCAGAGGTTCAGTCCATTATCATCAAGGCAGGAACATGACAGTGTCTAGGCAGGCATGGTACAGGCTGAGCTGAGAGTTCTACATCTTCATCTGCTAGCAGAAGAGTAACTTCCAGGCAACTAGAGTGAGGGTCTTAAGCCCACGCCCACAGTGGCACACCTACTCAACGAGGCCACAACTCCTAATAGTGCCACTCCCTGAGCCAAGCATATACAAACCATCAACCTCTCCCTCCTCTTCCTTCTCCCTTTCCTTCTCTATCTTCTTTACAATATTTTATTCTGCATATTTTTTGATCAATTGTTTTCCAATCCACTAAACTTTGATTATGCTACATCTCAATTCTATTATATATAGTGTTTTACTTTATTTGTATTTCTAGAATTTCCATTTAATTATTATGATTTTCCTTTTTTCTTTCTTTTTTGTCATACTTGTATATACCACATTGTGGATGTGTGCACTTGTATGCACAGGTGCATGTGGATGTGAGCATCTGTATGTGTGCAGGTGCTTGTGGATGTGTGCACCAGTGTGTACAGGTATATGAGGATGTGTGCATTTGTGTGTGTGCAGGTACATGTGGATGTGTGCATCTGTGTATGTGCAGGTATATATGGATGTGTGCATCTGTATGTGTGTATGTACCTATGGATATGGGTACCTGTGTGTATAGGTATATGTCCATGTGTGTGCAGGTGCATGTGGATGTGTGCACCTTTGTGTACAGGTATATGAGGATGTGTACATCTCTGTGTGCTCAGGCACATGTAGATGTGTGCATCCCTGTGTGTGCATCCATGTGCATGCAGGTGTGTGTGGATGTGTGCATGTGGAATCTGGAGGCTGACATTGTGTGCCTTCCTCAACTGCTCTCTGTGCTTTCTTTTTCTTTTTTTTCTTTTTCTTTTCTTTTCTTTTCTTTTTTTTAAATTTATTTTCTATATTCTTTGTTTACATTTCAAAGGCTTTCCCCTTTCCCAGTCCCCCCTTCACCATATGTCCCATAAGTTCTCTCCCCAACACCCGTTCCCCAATCACCCCCCCCCCATTTCTCTGTTCTGATACTCTCCTATAAATCTGCATCCAGTCTTTTCAGGACCAGGGTCCTTTCCTTCCTTCTTCTTGGGAATCTTTTGATTTGTTAATTGTGCCTTGGATATTCAGAGCTTTGGGGCTCATTAATATCCACTTATCAGTGATTGCATTTCATGTGTATTCTTTTGTGATTGGGTTAACTCACTTAGGATGATATTTTCCAGATCAAACCATTTGCCTACAAATTGCATGCATTCATTATTTTTAAATGCTGAGTAGTATTCCATTGTATAAACATATCACATTTTCTGTATCCATTCCTCCTTCGAGGAACATCTGGGCTCCTTCCAACTTCTGGCTATTATAAATAAGGCTGCTAAGAACATAGCAGAGCATGTGTCTTTATTGTATGCAGGGGATTCCGCTGGGTATATGCCCAGGAGTGGTATGACAGGGTCCTCTGGAAGTGACATGCCCAATTTTCTGAGGAACCGCCAGACTTATTTCCAGAGCAATTGTACCATCTTGCAATCCCACCAACAGTGTAGGAGTGTTCCTTTTTCTCCACATCCTGGCCAGCACCTGTTGTCCCTTGAGTTTTTAATTTAACCATTCTGACTGGTGTGAGGTGGAATCTCAGGATTGTTTTGATTTGCATTTCCCTGATGACTAATGATGTTGAACATCTCTTAAGGTGCTTCTCAGCCATACGAATTTCTTCTGCTCAAAATTCTTTGTTTAGCTCTGTACCCCGTTTTTTGATAAGGTTACTTGGTTCTTTGGGGTCTACCTTCTTGAGTTCTTTGTATATATTGGATATTAGCCCTCTGACAGATGTGGGGTTGGTGAAGATCTTTTCCCGATTTGTTGGTTGCTGTTTTGTCCTTCTGACAGTGTCCTTTGCCTTATAGAAACTTTGTAATTTTATGAGGTCCCATTTGTCAATTCTTGATTTTAGAGCATAAGCTATTGGTATTCTGTTCAGGAACTTTGCCCCTGTGACCAAGTCCTCCAGGGTCTTTCCCAGTTTCTTTTCTATAAGTTTCAGTGTGTCTGTTTTTATGTGGAGGTCCTTGATTCACTTGGAGTTGATCTTAGTACAAGGAGATAAGAATGGGTCAATTTGCATTCTGCATGTTGACCTCCAGTTGAAACAGCACCATTTGTTGAAAAGGCTATCTTTTTTCCACTGGATGGTTGTAGCTCCTTTATCAAAGATCAAGTGACCATAAGTCTTTGGGTTCATTTCTGGGTCTTCAATTCTATTCCATTGATCTACTTGCCTGTTGCTGTACCAATACCATGCAGTTTTTAGCACAATTGCTCTGTAGTACTGCTTGAGGTCAGGGATATTGATTCCCTCAGAAGTCCTTTTATTGTTGAAAATAGTTTTAGCTATCCTGGGTTTTTTTTTCTTTTTCTTTTTCTTTTTTTCTTTTTTTGGTTTTTCGAGACAGGGTTTTTCTGTGTAGTCCTGGCTGTCCTGGAACTCACTCTGTAGACCAGGCTGGCCTTGAACTCAGAAATCACCTGCATCTGCCTCCCAAGTGCTGGGATTACTGGCGTGTGCCACCATGCCTGGCTATGTGCTTTCTTTTTCTTGAGAAAGGGTTTCTCACCAAACCTATAGCTGGCTAGTTAGCTAGATGTGGTATCTAAGAAGTTATAGGGATTCTTCTGTCTCCACTTCCCTAGCACTGGGGCTCCAGGTGTGTACTGAGCTGCCATGCTTTTTGCACGGGTACTGATCTGGATATAGATCTTCATGCTTATGCAGAAAGTATTCCTCCTTGCCTCATTTGATCATTTTAAGAAAACAAAATCATTTTGAAATTATGAAAATGTTTAGATATATCAGATATAGCAGAAGCAGATAACCCTCACCTCATCAAGGACCAAGATGTTTCCAGACTCTCTTTTCTGTTTCTGAGAGCTCTCTGATTTCTCTTGCTTATAAAACAAAGTCATTCCATGTTTTTTTATCTGAGAGTCTGACTCAAAATTTTGTGTGTTTAGATACAGATGAAGGTCAGTGGCAGAGTCCTTGCCCGGCACATATAATGGTTTGCAACAATGTAAATCAAAAGCCTCTATGATAATGAAATTTCTAAGATACACATGTACATTTTGATCACTCTCTGCTTGGCTTCTTGCCATGTTGTCTTGTGCATGTTTAGAAGATAAACTGTTGATGGTTTGGAGTTCACTTCACTGTAGTCCCTCTTTTGCTAGATCATGACCTTTAAGTCCTGGATAAAATAGTATCAAACAAATGTAAATGTAGTGTGTTTTCCTCCTGACTCCAAGCTCCCAGAATAACAACAAATCTGGGACTCAAAATACATTTACAAACTCTTTGGCTATGAACTTTGGCTTGTTGTATGACTAGCTCATAAAGTTATATCCCATCTAAGATGAGAACTTGTTCTCATCTAAGTTCTGCCACATGGCAGTTACCTCTATCCAGCTTCTGTGTGTCTGTCTCCTGTCTCCTCCTTAGAGTTCCTAGGGGCTAAAATCTCCCATGATTGGTTCTATCCTAGAATCCTTTCTGGCTCCTGAATGTCCCACATTCTGTTCTACCTTTTCCTGTGGGCCATAGGTTTTGTACTGACAAGTGATCCATCCATAAAATACACAAGGCTGTGTATCTCTACAAATGTACTTTTTCCACCCTACCTTTTGAAGTTTTTGTAAGCTCTGAATGACTACTTCTATTCTTCCTCTTGATTACACACAGAATAAGGCCTAATAAATGCCTTTGGAAAGAAAAATTGCAAATCACTTGAATGGTTTCCCCTCCACTGAATCATCTCAACTCTAATGTTGGCTGTGTGGTGCCTGTGAACAGCTGTGCTATTTGTGCATTTTATCTAGTTTTTATCGTTTCTTTAAGCCAGAGAATTAGATTATAAGAAGTTGGTCTGCTGAGTATGGTGGTGCATGCCTTTAATTCCAGTACCAATCAGGTGGACTGCTATAAGTTCGAGACCTGGTCTACAAAGTGGATCACAGGGTAACCATTTTGGTACATGAAGACCCAGCCTATAAAAGAAAGGAACAAAGAAATGAAAGAAGAAAGGAGAGTAAAAAGCCTCTCATAGTTGGTAGAAAGTTTCAGTTAATTAGCTTATCTACCCACAAAAAAAAAATGTGTCCTGTTATCTTTGGTTCAGAAAGAGGCTTTAATAAAAATGAATTAAAACTCATTTAATTTATTTTTGGTACAGGTGTAGGAAACACCCTTTCCATGCCATTTGCAGTGTGGCATTTCTCTTTACCTATCATTTTTTTAGCATTTGATTTCATTTTAAAAATTATATGTATTCATGTTTTGCAAATGTATACGTGTATGTCTGCAGAAGTCAGAGGCCCCGAATCCTTCTAGAGCTGGAGTTACAGCAGCTGTAGGATACCTGATGTGGATGCTCAGAGCCCCTGAAAGAACAGAGCAATCCCTCCGCCATTGAACAATATCTTCAGACCCTTAATGTAACAGTTTACTCACTGATTTGAAAATGCTAAACCAAACATACATTCCAAGAATAAACCCTGTTGAATGAGGATATATTTTTTTAGTGTATTCATCTATTCAATCTACTAAAGTTTCAATTAGAATACCTCAAAACTACTTGGACTAAAGCTGTCTTTCTTGCAATGCCCTTGCTGGGTTTTAAATAAATGTCATTTTGACCTCATAATATAAGATGGGAAGGATTCCCTCCATTCTTTTTGAGAGTATTTCTTTCCACTCCTCATCCCTCTAGCTCTTTTCTCTCCTTTTCACTCCTCTTTCATTTCTTTAAAAACAGATGTATAGATTTTATTTTTTTAGATTATAGCGAGTTCAGGCATTAGTCTTACTTTCATCCTGCTAAAAAGACTACCTCTCTTGTATTTTGGCCAGTGACTTCAGTGCAACCTATTACTGAAAGATTTTTCCTTTGGACAAGTCTGTGTGATGGTGGTGTTAGCTATTCCTGAGCTTGATTAAATTGATGGAGGAGTTCATGTGAGCTTTGAATTCTTTACAAAAATGTTTGTGATTATAGAGATTAAAGTCACAATTGACACAGAAAAATCTAGATATTCTTCTTGTGTATCATTTTATTTTCCACTTAGGATTTGGCTTGTTTTTCTTACAATTTCCCATTTTCAGTAAATGCTCTTCATATCATTTTGTAATCTTTTGAGTATGTGCAATCTTTAGAGACAGTCTCTCTCTGTGTCTCTCTGTCTCACTCTCCTCTCTCTCTGTCTCTCTCTGTCTCTCTCTGTCTCTCTCTCTCTGTCTCTGTCTCTCTCTCTCTCTCTCTCTCATGTATGTAAGTGTATAAGTGTGATAAATGTTCATATGTGTGCATGTGTGCTGATGTGCAAGGGCAAATGGAAGTTAGAAGACAATCTCAGATGTTTTCTTTTCTCACTTTCCACCCTGTTTATGGCAGAATATCTTTGCTGCTGTTTCCTCCAGACTAGGTGGCTTTCAAGCTTTCAGGGATTCTTTTGTCTCTGTCTCCCATCTCAAAATAGAAATACAGGTATGCACTGTTGTTCCTGGCTTTACGTAGGGTCTGGGAATTTGAACTCTGCTTCTCACACTTGTGCAACAAACATTTTAACCCATTCAGTCGCCTCCAAACCTAACTTCTTCCTTTTTACCATTTACTGGAAGTTGAAAACTAAAACCTCTATGTCAAGTTTCTTATTTTTCACTAAGAGTTGGACCTGTGAGGCTATAGAGATGTATCAGGGGTGAATAGAACTGGCTGCTTTTTCAGAGGAACCAGGTTCAATTCCCTGCACACTGTTGCAGCTCACAACTGTCTGTAACTCCTATTCCAGAGGATCTGACACCTTCACACAGACCTACATTCAGCCAAAGCATCAATGCATATAAATACATTATTTTTAAAGGAGTTGTATCTGTGACAATTCTGTCCAATAATGAATAAGTGGGATTATTTGGATGTAATTTTTTTCAAATAAAAAGAAAAACCTGGAAAGGGAATACATTTTTGCCATTAACTTTTTTATCTTTCCTTATGTTTACCCTAAAGGTAGAATAGTATTTTAGCAAACAAGCCATCTTTTAGCATTAAGGTAAGAAACAAAAAGATAAAACAAGAAATGGTTAAATAATAATAATCTGGTCCCATCAGAAGATCATCAAACCATTGCATTAACTCTCAGATTAGTTATAACTTAACTCTTTATTAGGTGAGCTAAATGAACACCTTGTTTTCTTAGGCCATTGTAAATTAGCTTCTTGCTGTTTGTGGATAATATAGTCTTAATTTTGATATATTGAGGTTCAAAATAAGTTGATTTCGATTCTCATGTGGCTTATACAAAATTTTTATATATCAGCAAAAAAGATGTTCAGAAAATGAAATTAAAACTTTATCTTTTGTGGCCAGATGTTTTTAAGTAATGACAATTCTCACTAAGGGATAATCAAAGATTTTTAGGGAAATCTTTGCTTCTATCTAGGTCTGAGATAGTAGAATACATGGTGATAATTGGCTGTCTTATGTTGGAATAAAAGGAAAGAAAAAATCAAGAAAACATTTATAGACTAATAATGGGACCCATCTAAAATATTATCATAGTTTTTACTGGCAATAGTCAAGATATTTGGACACCAAAAATAATGGTGGGAATTTGTTTGTAATACATAAGGTAAACATTAGTTTAATTTATAGTGATACTTCAAAATTATAACAAAAAGGAAAGGTAGAAGAGAAATAGAGAAAGCTCTTAGTTATGTTGTCTTTGAATGAATTCTAGGTTAACAGATAATGAATTAGAAAATTGAATACAAGTCTATCAAAAAAGAAAGATCTGTAAAGAAATACCCATAAAAGGTGATTATTATTAAACAAGAGGAGAATTTGGCCCATAATGCAATTACAATTGAGGTTTCAGACAGTCCTATATGGTTGTCTCAAAAGGAGAATAGATTGAAATGTATATTTCTGCCTGTATCAGGTACTCAGTGACTCATTACTTGCTCCAGAGGGGTAGGGAGGACAGATTACCTTGACAGAGGCAGTTCCATGTAGCTGAGGCCAATTCCCAATGGTGAACATAGCTGGGAGTTCAGTAGGTGATTTTCCAGGAAGCTGTGTGATAGTGTATTGTCTCTGAGGAGATCTGAGCAGAATATCAGAAAGCTCATTATAGCAGCTATTTATGTACAAATACCATCTAATAAGTTCAGAAGAATTAATATAATGAGTAAGTCACTATTTGGCAAGCCTGAGTATAAACATTCAGACAAGGATCCTTGGGTAATGTTAAAAGCCTTTAATTAAAAAATTGTTTTTTGAATAGGATGCTAACAAAAAACAAAATGTCACCCAACACATTTCTGGCTAATTAGAAAATTTAACATCATTAAAGTGGTATGTGCAGTACTATCTCTGAAGCACACTTGGCTATTATGAATTTGTGGTACTGAGAGTGAAGCCCAAGACCTTGTATATATTAGACAAATTTTTCTACTTCTGAATTCCCCTTATAGCTCCAAGTACTCTCATTAAAGATGCTTAACTAGCTGGGCATCATGAATCACATCTGCAACCTTACCACTTAGAAAGTATAGGGAGGGGGATCGCAAGTTTAAGCATAGCCAGGGCTGCATGGTGATACCCTGACCTCCAAAATCAAAAACAAAGAGTGGCTAACTAAAACTGATCAAACCTCTAAATTTAAAATCTACAGAAAATAAAAGGGATTAAAAGAGAGATTGGATGCTATTTGGAGGAAATAATTGGGTGGTACTAAATATGGAACATTATAAAGCAAGTCAATTGATTTAATTCGTTTAAAAATGTGATGCTGGACTATCAGGTTAGGACAAGACAATGATAAAGCATAGACTTTCATTTCCTTAAATACTATGCTGACAGTAGAACCATTAAGATAGCAAAAGGAAAAATAGTTCACAGACTTGAACAAAACAAAGTGCTAAGAAGAACGAGGCCATCCGAATCAACTGAGAAAGGCTCAGATAAATTTACAGAGACCAGCAGAGGGCCATCGTGCATCTGCACTGGGCCATCTGCATCTATATTATAGCTTTTAGCTTAATATTTTTATGGGACTCCTGAGTATGAAGGTAGGAAGGGTCTCTGACTCTTGTGCCTACACTTGAGACTCTTCCTCCTGATGGGTTACCCTATCCAACTACTTGCATCATCTTATTATGTTTTATTTTGTCATCTTTAGTTGTTACCACTTAGGATACTATGAATTTTTTTTAATTTTTATATTCTATATTCTATGTTTACATTCCAAAGGCTTTCCCCCTTCCCAGTTCCCCCCACCATATGTCCCATAATTCCTCTCCCCCCCCAGCTATTCCCCACTCATTCCCCCCCCACACACACGATTTCTCTGTTCTGGGTCTATAATAATGGAACCAACAGGCCACGGGTCCTCTCCTTTCTTCTTCTTGGGAATCATTTGACTTGCTAATTGTGCCTTGAGTATTTAGGGCTTCTGGGCTCATTAATATCCACTTATCAGTGATTGCATTTCATGTGTATTCTTTTGTGATTGGGTTAGCTCATTAAGGATGATATTTTCCAGATCTAACCATTTACCTACAAACTGCATGAGTTCATTATTTTTAATTGCTGAGTAGTACTCCATTGTATAAATATACCACATTTTCTGTACCCATTCCTCTTTTGAGAGATATCTGGGCTCCTTCCAATTTCTGGCTATTATAAACAAGGCTGCTATAAACATAGTGGAGCATGTGTCTTTATTGTATGCAGGGGAATCCTCTGGGTATATGCCCAGGAGTGGTATGCCAGGATACTCTGGAAGTGACATGCCCAATTTTCTGAGGAACTGCCACACTGATTTCCAGAGCGGTTTTACCATTTTGCAATCCCACCAACAGTGGAGGAGTGTTCCCCTTTCACCACATCCTCGCCAGCACCTGTTGTCTCTTGAGTTTTTAATCTTAGCCATTCTGACTGGTGTGAGGTGGAATCTCAGGGTTGTTTTGATTTGCATTTCCCTGATAACTAATGATGTTGAACATCTCTTAAGGTGCTTCTCGGCCATCCGCATTTCTTCTGGTGAAAATTCTTTGTTTAGCTCTGTACACCATTTTTTGATAGGGTTATTTGGTTCTTTGGGATCTAACTTCTTGAGTTCTTTGTATATATTGGATATTAGCCCTCTGTCAGATGTGGGGTTGGGGAAGATCATTTCGCACTTTGTTGGTTGCTGTTTTGTCCTTCTGACAGTGTCCTTTGCCTTACAGAAACTTTGTTATTTTATGAAGTCCCATTTATCAATTCTTGATCTTAGAGCATAAACTATTGGTGTTCTGTTCAGGAAATTTCCCCCTGTGGCCATGTCCTCCAGGGTCTTCCAAAGTTTCTTTTCTAATAGTTTCAGTGTGTCTGGTTTTATGTGGAGGTCCTTGATCCACTTGGAGTTGATCTTAGTTCAAGGAGATAAGAGTGGGTCAATTCACATTCTTCTGCATGTTGACCTCCAGTTGAAACAGCACCATTTGTTGAAAAGGCTATCTTTTTTCCTCTGGATGGTTGTGACTCCTTTATCAAAGATCAAGTGACCATAAGTGTGTGGGTTCATTTCTGGGTCTTCAATTCTATTCCATTGATCTACCTGCCTGTTGCTGTACCAATACCATGCAGTTTTTAACACAATTGCTCTGTAGTACTGCTTGAGGTCAGGGATATTGATTCCCCCAGAAGTCCTTTTATTGTTGAGAATAGTTTTAGCTATCCTGGGTTTTTTGTTACTCCAGATGAATTTGAGAATTGCTCTTTCTAGATCTATGAAGAATTGATTTGGGATTTTGATGGGGATTGCATTGAATCTGTAGATTGCTTTTGGCAAGAGGGCCATTTTTACTATATTGATCCTGCCAATCCAGGAGCAAGAAATATTTTTCCATCTTCTGAGGTCTTCTTCGATTTCTTTCTTCAAGGACTTGAAGTTCCTGTCATACAGATCTTTCGCTTGTTTGGTTAGAGTTATGCCTAGGTAATTTATGTTGTTTGTGGCTATTGTGAAGGGTGTTATTTCGCTAACTTCTTTCTCAGCCTGCTTGTCCTTTGAGTACAAGAAGGCTACTGATTTGTTTGAGTTAATTTTATAACCAGCCACTTTGCTGAAGTTGTTTATCAGATGTAGGAGTTCTCTGGTGGAGTTTTTTGGATCACTAAAGTAGACTATCATATCATCTGCAAATAATGATACTTTGACTTCTTCCTTTCCAATTTGTATCCCTGTGACTTCCTTATGTTGTCTAATTGCTCTCACTAGAACTTCAAGTACTATATTGAAAAGATATGGAGAGAGAGGGCAGCCTTGTCTAGTCCCTGATTTTAGTGGGATTGCTTCAAGTTTCTCTCCATTTATTTTGATGTTGGCTACTGGTTTGCTGTAGATTGCTTTTACTATGTTTAGGTATGGGCCTTGAATTCCTGCTCTTTCCAAGACTTTTAGCATGAAAGGATGCTGAATTTTGTCGAATGCTTTTTCAGCATCTAATGAGATGACCATGTGGTTTTCTTCTTTTAGTTTGTTTATGTAGTAGATTACATTGATGGATTTCCATATATTGAACCATCCCTGCATCCCTGGAATGAAGCCTACTTGATCATGGTGAATGATCGTTTTGATGTGCTCTTGGATTCGGTTGGCAAGAATTTTATTTAGTATTTTTGCATCAATATTTATAAGAGGAATTGGCCTGTAGTTCTCTTTCTTTGTTGGATCTTTTTGTGGTTTAGGTATCAGCGTAATTATGGTTTCAAAGAACGAGTTGGGCAGTGTCCCTTCTGTCTCTATTTTTGGAATAGTTTGAAGAGTATTGGTGTTAAGTCTTCTTTGAAGGTCTGGTAGAATTCTGCACTAAAACCATCTGGTCCCGTACTTTTTTTGGTTGGGAGGCATTCTATAACCCTTCTATTTCTTTAGGGGTTATGGGATTGTTTAGCTGATCTACTTGATGCTGATTTAATTTTGGTATTTGGTATCTGTCTAGGAAATTGTCCATTTCCTCCAGATTCTCCAGTTATTTTGAGTATAGGCCTTTGTAGTAGGATCTGATGATCTTTTGAATTTCCTCAGTTTCTGTTGTTATATCCCCTTTTTCATTTGTAATTATGTTAATTTGGATACTGTCTCTGTGCCCTTTGGTTAGTCTAAGTAAGGGTTTATCTATCTTGTTGATTTTCTCGAGGAACCAGCTCTTGGTTTTGTTGATTCTTTGTATGGTTCTCTTTGTTTCTACTTGATTGATTTCAGCCCTTAGTTTGATGATTTCCTCTCTTCTACTCCTCCTGGGTGAATTAGCTTCTTTTTGTTCCAGGGCCTTCAGGTGTGCTGTTAAGTTGCTAGTGTATGATCTCTCCAGTTTCTTTTTGGAGGCACTCAGGGCTATGAGTTTTCCTCTTAGCACTGCTTTCATTGTGTCCCAAAGATTTGGGTAGGTCATACCTTCATTTTCATTGAAGTCTAAAAAGTCTTTGATTTCTTTCTTTATTTCTTCCTTGACCAAGGTGTCATTGAGTAGAGTATTGTTCAGTTTCCATGTGTATGTGGGCTTTCTGTTGTTCTTCTTGCTATTGAAGACCACTTTTACTCCACAGTGATCTGATAGGAGACATGGGATTAGTTCGGTCTTCTTGTATTTGTTGAAGTCTGTCTTGTGACCAATTATATGATCAATTTTTGAGAAGGTACCGTGTGGTGCTGAGAAAAAGGTATACTCTTTTGCTTTAGGATGGAATGTTCTATATATATATATCTGTTAAATCCAATTGGTCCAAATCTTCAATTAGTTTCACTGTGTCCCTGTTTAGTTTCTGCTTTCCTGATCAGTCTATTGAGGAGAGTGGAGTGTTGAAGTCACCTACAATTATTGTGTTAGGTGCAATGTGTGTTTTAAGCTTTAGTAAAGGTTCTTTTATGAATGAGGGTGCCCTTATATTTGGCGCATAGATGTTCAGTATTGAGAATTCTTCTTGGTGGATTTTCCCTTTGACAAGCAGGAAGTGACCTTCTGAGTCTCTTTTGATGACTTTAGGTTGAAAGTCAATTTTATCTGATATTAGAGTGTCTACTCTGGCTTGTTTCCTGGAACCATTTGCTTGTACAACTGTCTTCCAGCCTGTTACTCTAAGGTGGTGTTTGTCTTTGACACTGAGATGTGCTTCCTGTATGCAGCAAAATTTAGGGTCCTGTTTCCGTATCCAGTCTGTTAGTCTGTGTCTTTTTATTGGAGAATTGACTCCATTGATATTAAGAGATATAAAGGAATAGTAATTATTACTTCCTGACATTTTGGGCGTTATTTATTTATTTATTTATTTATTTTTGTATTTGAGTGGTTCTCTTCTTTTGGGTTGGATGAGATGGGGTTTCTATCTTGTTTCTTCTGGGGTGTAGTTTCCCCCCTTGTGTTGGTATTTTTCCCCTATTATCCTTTGTAGGGCTGGGTTTGTAGATAAGTATCGTGCAAATTTGGTTTTGTCGTGGTATACCTTCGTTTCCCCATCTATGGCAATTGAGAGTTTTGCTGGGTATAGTAGTTTTGGCTGAAGTTTGTGTTCTCTTAGGGTCTGCATGAGGTCTGCCCAGGATCTTCTAGCTTTCATGGTCTCAGGTGAGAAGTCTGGTGTAATTCTGATATGTCTTCCTTTATATGTTACTTGACCTTTTTCTCTTACTGCCTTTAATATTCTTTCTTTGTTTAGTACATTTGGGGTTTTGATTATTATGTGACGGGAAGTATTTCTGTTCTGGTCCAGTCTATTTGGGGTTCTATAGGCTACTTGTATATTCATGGGCATCTCTCTCTTTAGGTTGGGGAAGTTTTCTTCCATAATTTTGTAGAAGATATTTGCTGGCCCTTCAAGTTGTAGATCTTCATTCTCATCTATCCCTATAATCCTTAGGTTTGGTCTTCTCATTGTGTCCTGGATTTCCTGAATGTTTTGGGTTACCAGCTTTTTGCACTTTGCATTTTCTTTAATTGTTGAATCCATGGTTCCTATGGTATCTTCAGCATCTGAGATTCTGTCTTCTATCTCTTGTATTCTATTGTTGATATTTGCATCTATGACTCCTGATTTCTTCCCAAGGTTTTCTATCTCCAACGTTGTCTCCCTTTGCGATTTCTTAGTTGTTTCTACTTCTGTTTTTAGATTCTGTATGGTTTTTCTCAGATCTTTCAATTGCTTGTTCGTGTTTTCCTGTAATTCTTTAAGGGATTTTTGTGTTTCCTCTTTTATCACTTCTACTTGTTGACCCATGTTCTCTTGTATTTCTTTAAGTAATTTTTGTTTCTCCCCCTTATTGTGATTCATTTTTTGCTCTATATTCTCCTGGATTTCTTTAAGTGATTTTTGTGTTTGCCTTGTATATATATATTAACCCTCAATAAAATACTACCAAATCCAATTACATATCATATCAAAAATCATACACTGTGTATGGCCAAGTGGAATTTATCTTAATAGTGTGAATTGTTTTATTATCTAATTGTAAGTATAATAATCTCTACTAATGAGAGAAAAAAGCACAATAATCTGAATATATGTCGAAGAACAATTGATTAATTCAAAAGCCATTTGTAAATTTGAAAAGCCCTATGACAAAGCTGGGATAGAAAGGAAATCTCAGCTACATAAATGAAATTTATGAAAGACCCATCATTAAAGTAATACTTACCTCTAGAAAGCTTAATGTTTTTCACAAACTTGAAACAAGACGAGAATACTGTACTCATTTTTATTCACCATTAAACTAATGTTCTAATCAATGCAACAAGAAAAGAAATTAAAGTTTCTACATTGGAGAGCAGCAATAAAACTAAATTTATGGACACTAAAATCCTGAATGTAAAATATCCTAGTGCATCAACAACAACAAAAAATAAGTATAACAAATAATGTAAGATCCAAGAGTAATACACAAATTTAATTGCATTTTAAACACTAATCACCTGACATGGGTGCTAGAAACTGAACTCTGGTCCTCTCTAAGAGCATGGAGCACTCTTTACCACTGAGCATCTCAGTCCAATCTCTTCTTCACTATTTTTAACACTAAGGGACAAAGATCTTGATTGAGCTATCTTGCAGAATTTGCTCACTAAATTCCTGGTAATGAATTGCTCTTAACAGTTGTGTATTGCAGAAACAACAAAGTGCCAGAATAAGGTCCTTCTGTTAAAAAAGATAAAAGATAATTTGCCACTGGAATCTTCTAGGCTGACCTGGAGAAACTCTATTTTTCCATTTCAGATATTTTACTAAGGACATAGAAAAGGGGAGTTTTTTACAGAAGGCTTATATTTATTTTAGTGATAAAATGCCTAATTTTCATCAAGTTTCTGCAAATGTACTTTCCTGTGATTGTTAAATGCAAAGACTGTCTGCAGCCACATGAGGGCAGCAGATACTTAGCTTTTCTTACTTGTTTATTCACTTTCATCTCCCTTTTTCAGACTACCAAACAGGGAATAAAGACTTTCTCTAGAATATCAATGCCAAAAATCTCACTTGGCGGTCTGCATGTAGAAGAATGAAAATTGATCCATTTTTATCTCTTTGTACAAACCTCCAGTCCAAGTGAATCAAGGGCCTCCACAGAAAACCACATACATTGAATCTAATAGAAGAGAAAGTGGGAAAGAGCCTTGAATATATTGCCACAGAGGAAAATTTTCTGAACAGAACACTAATGGCTCAAGTGCTAAGATCAACAATTGACAAATGGGACCTCATGGAAGTGAAAAGCTTCTGAAAGGCAAAGGACACTGTCATTAGGACAAAACGGCAACCTACAGATTAGGAAAATATCTTTACCAACCCTACATCTAACAGAGGGCTAAGGTCCAAAATATACAATGAACTCCAGAAGTTAGACTCCAGAAAACGAAATAGCCCAACTTAAAAAACAAAGAATTCTCAGCTGAGGAATCTCGAATGGCCAAGAAGCACCTAAAGAAATATTAAACATCATTAGTCATTAGGGAAATACAAAGCAAAACAACCCTGAGATTTCACCTCACACCAGTCAAAATGGCTAAGATTAAAAACTCAGATGACAGTAGGTGCTGGTGAGGATGTGGAGAAAGAGGAACACTCCTCCACTGCAGGTGGGATTGCAAGCTGATACAAGCACTTGGTAAATCAATCTTGTGTTTCCTCAGAAAACTGGAAATAGCTCTACTTGAACACCCAGATATACCACTCCTGGAAATATATCCAAAAGATTCTCAAACATATAACAAAGTTATATGCTCCACTATGTTCATAGCAGCCCTATTTGTAATAGCCAGAAGCTGGAAAGAACCCAGATGTCCTTCAACTGATAAATGGATACAGAAAATTTGGTTCATTTACAAGATGGAATACTACTCAGCTATTAAAAATGAAGACTTCATGATTTTTGTAGGCAAATGGACAGACCTAAAACATAACATTCTGATTGAGGTAACCCAGACCCAAGAGGACATGCATGGCATGCGCTCACTGATCAGTGTATATTAGCCCCAAAGCTCAGAACTTCCATGAGACGACTCACAGATTATAGGAAGCTTAACAAGAAGGAAGGCCCAAGTGTGGATACTTAAAGCCCACTTAAAAAGGTGAACAAAATAATCGTAGGAGACAGAGGAATGGAGGGACCTGGGTAGGAGAAGCGAGGGGGAGGAAATAAGTGGGGGCAGGACCAGGCATGGGAAGAAACAGGAGTGAAGTCCAGAAGGGCAGGAGAATGAATAGAAATAAGTAGCAGTGGTGGGTGCGGAACTTGGAGAACCACTTAAAAGACCCAGATGCCAGGGCTAAGAGAGGCTCCCAGGACTCAATGGGAATGACATTAGTGGAAATAACCAACAGCAAAGAGATAGAACCAGAAGACACCACTTCCAGTAGGTAGACATGGTCCCCAGTGAAGGAGGGGTGGGGCCACCCACCCATCTCAAAATTTTTCACCCAGAATTGTCCCTGTCTAAAGGAAACACAGGGACAAAAATGGAGCAGAGACTGAAGGAAAGGCCTTCCAGAGACTGCCTCACCATGCGATCCATTCCATCTTCAGACATCAAATGCAGACACTATTGGTGATGCCAAGATGTGATTGCAGGTAGGAGCCTGGTATGGTTGTCCTCTGAGAGGCTCTACCAGCACCTTACCAATACAAATGCCTATGCTTGCAGCTAACCATCAGACTGAGCATGAGGACCCCAATGGAGGAGCTAGAGAAAGTACCCACGGAGTTGAAGGGGTTTGTAGCCCCATAGGAGAAACAATAATATGTACCAACCAGACCCCCCAGAGCTCCCAGGGACTAAACCACCAACCAAAGAGCACACATGGAGAGACCTATGACTCCAGCCGCATATGTAGCAGAGGATTTCCTTAACTGACATCAATGGGAGGGGAGGCTCTTCGTTCTGTGGAGGCTTGATGCCCCAGCATAGGGAGATGCTAGAGGGGTGAGACTGGAGTGGGTGGATGGGTAGGAGAGCACTCTCTGAGAGCAAAGTGGAAGGGAGGAGGTTGGGGGGTAATGGAGTGGAGACAGGAAAGGGGGATAACATTTGAAATGTAAAAAAAATAATAAAATGGTTAATTAAAGAAAGAAAATCAGAGACTGTTAAAACCTAGTTCCTTTGTTGGGCCTATTGGTGCATGCCTGTAATCCCAGTGCCTGGGAGACTAAGGTAGGAGGATTTGGGGTTCAAAACCAGCTTGGTCTATACACCAAGACCCTGTCTCAGATAAGTAAAACTGTGAGTAAACAAAAAAAATATACACAAATAAATGGGTTAATAAATGATTAAATAGTTTTTATTTTTATCATTTGTAATGATTGCCTTTTCAGAGTTCATTGTTCTTCGTAGCTGTTGATTAGCCATTAGAATATTCTTGGGCAACTGTAGTCCCTATTAATAAATGCTGATTGTGTTGGGCATTCTCAGATGGCAACTTCTCCCACTCAATATACTGTCTCTAATCTTAGAGTATCACATCCAGAGTAGGAACTGGATTTCTGCAGCTGTGCACTGTTCACCAGATATGTACATGTTTTCATGTGTTTTAGAGATTGCTGGGAATGAAATCCAGGATCTCACACATGTCAGTCAAGCGGCTTACCACTGTGCAGATGTTTTGTGAATGCCTGCTTTTCTTTAGGTGCGTTTCCTACCATTGTTCATTTAGGACTTGTCAGTGTAGGAAAGCTGCTTCTTGTCTGTGCTTGTAGATGCTGTTTTCCCCCTTCTTTTATATCTTATACATCCTCTAAGTTTAATTCCTGTGGTCTTATAATTTCATGATAGGTATGGCCTGTGACAGATGCCCAACACAGTGGAAAAGTACCTATGATGGGCTGCTGCACTTAGGCTGACCCTTAGGACAGTACCAGGCTCAGCTTCCTCTTCAGTAGGACTGTGACTGTGATGCAACAAAAATGTTCTAGAGGCAGACATGCCACTTCTTTCAACGATTGCTTTATTTCTATTTGCAGAATTAGTGTATATAACAGGAATTTGGGATGTGGGAACTGGAGCTAACCTCTAAAGAAAAGATATCTAAGGTTTGCACTCTACACCACCAAAGGAATGGAGTTATCAGCAGAAACCATTCCTGAGGCTCGATTCTTTCCTCTTTTAAAATGGGACTTCTTTTAGATGCCATTTTCCTTAAATGCCTTAGATTCCCTGTTATGGAGAATGAAGACAGCCTGGATTCAGGTCCACTTTCCTCTAAGAAAGGACTGGCTACCTTGCCTCATGCGTAAATTTCCATTTGTGTTAGCTTTAATATCATGGCTGTTTAAAGTTGCTACAGGATACTGTTGTCCTACTTCATTTGACCTAAGTCTAAATAAATCCATTTCCTTTTTTAAAAATCAATTTCTGTTTCCTAATTCCTTTCAAAATTCGTGGAAAGTAAAGATTTATGTACATAAGCACTGGGTAACTGAATTATACAAGCTCTTGAAGGTTAAAGCCCTGCTTCATGAGACTATGTACCTCTGGAGTTTCTCAGAGCTTTCTGTAGAAAAGCTTTATAAAACGAGTAAAGGCTTTGATACATTTATCGTTGAATGAAATGTTTTTCTTCCCTTCCCCAGTTAAAGTGCTTTTATATATTTTTTAATCTTTCTCCGAAAATTATTTTTAAAATAAACATTCAGTTCTTACCTCCCACACATGGAACATCCGAGAATACCAATCAACCACATTTTGCAAGTAGAACTTGCTGGAGAGGAAGTTTGTAGTGTGAAAGATCCTCCACCAATATCTCAGGCACTATCAGGTCCAATATGGCCAAGCTCCAGACATGTAGCTCTGTGATCCCCCACATCACTAATAGCCAATGTTGTGACATGAAGGAGAATGGCTTCTAGAAGTTCCCCAGTGTGCTAAGGATGCTTTCTCTCTATTCCCACAGCATCTCTGAATGACAAGCAAGAGAATTTAAGCACCGCCCCCCACTTTACTCTTCCCCCCTCTCTCCCTGCTTCTTACGCCCTTCCCCCCCCCTTACAGGTGGAGAGTTGAAATGCAGAGAAGTTGCCTAGCATCACTTAAAAGAGACAGTCAAGTCAGGACTCTGTCTGGTGCTCATTTCACAAAGCTGCTTTCTGTCATTCAAGCAGATACATGACATATGGGCCATAATAATCAAAGTGACTTCCATTTCCTGTAATTCATGATCTGTTGGGGGAATAGGTCATTTCTACGTCTGAATAAATTCTTATATACTTAACTGTGGAGTAAGGAAACTTGACATAGGTAAAAAATGAGTGCAAAAATAATGAATTGTTTTTCCCCATCTATTTATTCTGCAATTTCTATTCAAATTGTCTCTCCCTTCCAGCTCTATCTTTGCCTAAGAACTATTGCTACTATGTCTTCCCTGGCACTTTAAGAAGGAGTGGCAATACTGTGTTCTAAAAGTCAGCATCATGGGGAAGGAAAGCATTTGATTGGCTTTCTTCTCCACGAACAGAGAAATCCATCGTCCACTACCCTCCATCCTTGGTTGTCTGCAGTTCGACACTCATCTGGAAAAATGAACTTTCTTTCAGGCCTAGATTTGTGTCTCTGAATTCTATAACACCTTGTTGGTTCAGGGTCAGTGACATTTTGCTTATGTAGAAATTTTAAAATGAGCTGATCAATGCCTTCCGCCTTTGATGGAGCCCAGAGTAGCCTTGAATGTGGCAGTGGTGTAGGAAAACACCCTATTGGTCCCAATCATTGAAAAATGTTGCCACTGAGTATTTGTCATGGGCATTTAATTCTCTTTCAGTAAAGGTTATCTCATTTAAAGACAGTGAACTTAGGTGACCATTTGTGCCACTCATGTTGGTTTTTACATTATGTCCCTAAAGTGAATTGCAATTCCCTCGGTGTCAGACATCTTCAGAAAATCTCTGATTACAATGGATGATGATGATGATTTATTTTTCAGAGGCTTAAACTGAGTTTCTCAGAAGTGCCTTTAAAAGATGATTTCTCCATACATTTTGTTCTTTCTTTCTAATAGTGTGTGTATATGTGTGCAGTTCTTGCTGGCTTTCAGGAAGTCTTTAAAATGGGATCCCTGACTATTTCTGTGAAATATATATTTTTTTCTGACACAGACTGCCATGGGAGCTATTTAGAGCTCATGTCATTATGATGCAGAGCTGAGTGATGCACTTCTTTCCCAAGCCTAAGACTTCAAATTGGCCAGGCATTTCCAGATGAGGCAAAGTTGGAGAATAATACACCTCAGGATCTTCTCTTGTACTGTACCCTCTAGAAGCAAAACCAGACATTCTAGAATGGTGGAATGTTCAAAGCAGTGAAGCTCCTTGTATGACCCTGGGTTCAGTGGCATTCAGGAAGAATTTTCTTCACCCCCATTCTGTGTTGAAAGTTGATCATTGTGATTCCTGAGTTAAAATACTTGGTATTCTTAAGCTAGGAGAATAAGAAGGGAAATTCTGGCTTTCAAAGATCTTAGTTCAAATCTAAATATTGGGAAAGCGAGGCAATAAGTCGTCTGTGTTTAGAATTCATTACAGAAGTGCAGATCTTGGGATACAAAAAGAGCTGACACTGAGCTGAGGTATGAACAGCTCAGTATGTTCAACAACTGAGGAGCATTCTCATGACAATTCTTTCAAGCTAACTAGCCGTGGCAACAGAAAGTCATAGCCACACGATTTAATACATATAAGTGTATATGATTAAACTGTCTCCGACAAGGCTTCTGGGTCATATACAGACCAATCTGAGGTCAAGTTGCTGGCTGAAGGGAAGATAGAAATATCCTTTGCTTGATTCTACAATTGGGGCTATCACATAAAGAAATGGAATTTTTCCCTTTCTGTTGCTACAGGAGAATGGCTTAGAAGGAAGAGAAAAGACATGCAAGAAGATTTTGACTTTGCCGAGTATGAGCTGGTATCATTTAATGCATTCAACTCTTATATGGGTTTCTCAGATTTACAGCCCATTTGCTGGTTTTGAGAATTATTTTTGAAATTGGATGGTGGATTCAAATTCCCTGGCTCTCTGTGTGTGTGGGAGTGGGGGTGCAAGAGGACACAGAAGGGAAAACAATGACCCACAGTGTAAGGCCATTGGCAAGTCAACATCAGAATCTGTGCCAATTACAATAACTTCCTTTTGAATCTCAAATTACCTTGGGAAAGTGTCTGGTCTTTTTTCCTCCTCCAGCATTTCAAAACTTTTAAGCTTCTATAATGACTGCTTAATTTAGTCCCAAATGCATTACCTCCTTCATATAGAATGTGAGCACAGAGATTGGCTTTGGAAGTAGTGCGGATAGAGTAAGGTCTAGTAACTTGCCTCAACAAATAGACCACAAAACCAAGACTAGAATGTCAGAAAGTAGGTTTTGTCTTGTGAGCAGTTTGCCTCATTTTCACCACCATTTGGCTATTCAAGAGTGCTAACCTTTGAGGTGATAATTTAGCAAACTTATCAAGTAACTTTAGTGTTCTTTAGCAGTCCTTTAGTATTTTGTTCTTTTTTCAAAAAAAGAACAATATATATATATATATATATATATTTATATATATATAAATATATTAACATATATTTATATATATTTATATATATATAAATGCTGAGATTCTGTTTTCTGCTGTTATTTGCACATTTTATACCATGAAACATCTATGAAATTAAAAAGTCTCCTTTGTGTATTACTATAGTGTTATAAGTTTGGAAATCATATTTTAGTTGGATAGTATATTGTCTTAGTTAGGGTTTTACTGCTGTGAACAGACACCATGACCAATGCAAGTTTTATAAAAGACAACATTTAATTGGGGTTGGCTTACAGGCTCAGAGGTTCAGTCCATTGTCATTAAAGCAGAAACATGGCAACATCCAGGCAGGCATGGTACAGGAGGAACTGAGAGTTCTACCTCTTAATCTGAAGGCTGCTAGTAGAAGACTGACTTCCAGGCAACTAGGGTGAAGGTCTTAACCCCACACCCACAGTGACACACCTACTCCAACAAGGCCACACCTCCTAATAGTGCCACTCCCTGGGAAAAGCATATACAAACCATCACATATATGTTTTCAAATATCTTGAGGAGTTTCTTTTAAGTTGATCTAGTTTTATTATCAGAAGCTCCTATTCAAAATAGCAGTCAAAAAATATGTCTTTCTGTTGGCACAGACTTAGAATACACTGAAACCAGATAAAGGCTGGCTTTTAAATATAACTCGAAGAGACATTGCTGATTTCATTTTAACATATTTCTTTTTGGGCAAACAATGCAGCTAAGTTAGTACATTATTCACTTTTTTAAAAAGATTCCATTAAGAATGCTGGATTTCTTTGTATTGTTCTTATAATAACAATTTCATAAATCGTTATTTCTTAGAGAGGTTGACATACAAACAATACACTTTAACATATACTGTTCACCTAGCTCAGAATCTTAAGAGTGATGATTTTTCTCTATAACATTTGAAAGATAGTTAATTTATGTTCTGTGATTGTTTCTCAACTTTTGACCCAGGATTTCTTCACAGCGTTTTTCTTTTTTCTTATTTGAAAATAGATTCTTTTTTCATACAATAACTTATACAACCACAGTTTCTCCTCCCTTCACCCCTCCCAGACCCCCCCATCTGTACCTCTGCACTCCCCCAGATATACTACTCCTCCATTTCCTTCCATGTCCCTCCAAGAAACAACAACCAAACATGACAAAATAAGACAAGGAACAAACCCCTATATCAAGGCTGGACAAAGCAACTCAATAGGATGAGAAGAGTCCCAAGAGCAGGCAAAACAGTCAGAAACACCCCAGCCCCTACTATTAGAAGTCCTACAAAAACACCAAGCTAACAACCATAACATATAAGCAGACAACCTGGTGCAGACACTCGTCGGCCCTGTTCTTGCCACTTCAGTCTCTGTGAACCCATGTGAACCCTGCTTAGTTGATTAAGTGGGCCATGTTCTCCTGGTGTCCTCTATCCCCTCTGACTCACAATTTTTCATCCTCTTCTTCTGCAGGGTTCCCTTGGAGGGACCAAATGGATGCTTCCAATTTAGACTTTCTCTCTGCATAGTGTCTGGCTGTGGGTCTCTAAAGAGACCATCTGCTCCCATCTGCTCAAGGAGGAAGTCCCTCCAATGACAACTGGACAAGGCAACAATCTATGAGTGGAACAGAATATCATTCCGTTGATTTTTTTCATTTGGCCTGTTATGCTAGGTTCTACCCTAGCTCCCTGGGTTATTCAGTCTTCTATCCATGGCCATCAAGGTAGTTTTGAGCATGGGCTCCCTCTCATCTTATGGGCTTCAAGTTAAACCAGACATTGGTTGATCTCACAAGTTCTGTGCCACCAGTATTCCAACACATCTTTCAGGCAAGAAAGATTGGATGTAGGCTTAGAGTTTTGAGCTGGATTGGTGTCCAGGTTTCTCTTTTGGTAGCAGGTACTTTCCTGTGCTAAAGTGTCCCGCGCTACCGTCTCGCCAGCAAGAACGACGCGGCACACTCAAGATCCTTCTGCAGCAAAGTTTTAATGCTCTTGAGAGGGAGAGCATAAGCCTACAGAGCAGAGACCCAGATACCCAGAAGCCCATCCCTTATATAGGCTGCAACCCCTGCCTCGAACGTGTCACCCCCTGATTGGCTGCAGCTCGGGAGAGGCGGAGACCAAGGGATGGTAAACTACCCAGCACCTGTGCACTTCAAGCCGGCAGGATGTTTTGGGCCGGCAGGATGTTTTGGGCCGGCAGGATGTTTTGGGCCGGCCGTTGGCTCCCCACACTAAAGAAACTAGAATGTAGGGATGAAGGTTCCATGCAGATGCCAACTCAACCTCTCACTGTTCAATGGGCTGTATGGGTGTTGTTCTTGGCAATGGGACCCCCTACTGACAGTTTTCAGAGAGTGACCCTCTGCTCTAGCATCAGCTGGGGTTGTTTAGGGATATCCTCAGGTGTGCCCTCCCCCCATCCCTTGAGTGGGAAATTCAGACCTCAGTGTTTGCCATGGTCGCCCACCTAGGGTGGAGCTTTCAGACCAGGATGAAGTCTATTGTTCTTCCAGATCTGCAGCTTCCTGCACTGAACCAGCTACCCACTGAGCAGCTGAACTGGTTTTCCTGACCTTGCATTTTGGGGGAAGGGTTCCTCCCTCCCCCAACCTTTAAATTTGTCTTGGCTCCTTATTTCTCTTGTCCGCTTGTTCTTTCTATTTCATCCCTGACTTTCCTTCCAGGTGAACTTGGTTCTCCCAGGCAGCTACATTCAGGACCACCTCGGCCAAAATCTCACTGAATACAACCTACTCTAATTTGGCTACAAATGAGGGCCTGTTTAGACTCCATATCCTCCATTACTAGGAGTCACTTCCATATATTGCAGGAAGTTGCCACTGCACTAGGATTTGATACCACCCCCTAACACTCCAGATATCTCTCCCCACATTATCGCACCTCATCCTCTTCCCCCACACACTAAATTCTCCCACTCCCTTCCCGACCTGTGCCCATTCTTCCTGCAGAATCTATACTATGTCCTCTTCCCAGGGAGATCCATGCTTCCCCACTAATCCCTGCTCCTTACCAAGCCTCTCTGAGTCAGTGGATTGTAGCTTGATTATCATAAACATGACGGCTGATATCCACTTGTAAGTGATTATATTCCAAATTTTCTTTCTGAGTCTGGGTCACTTCATGCAGGATGATGTTTTATAATTCCATTTGCTTGCAATTTTTATTATGTCTTTTTTTTTTTTTTTTGGTTTTTCGAGACAGGGTTTCTGTGTAGCCCTGGCTGTCCTGGAAATCACTCTGTAGACCAGGCTGGCCTCGAACTCAGAAATCTGCCTGCCTCTGCCTCCCAAGTGCTGGGATTACAGGCGTGTGCTACCATGCCCGGTTTCATTATGTCATTTTTAACTGTTAGGTAATAATACTCTATTATGTAAATGTATCATATTTTCTTTATTTGTTTCCAATTTGACTATTATGAGTAAATTTGTAGTGAACATAACTTGAGCAAGTGTTCTTATGGTACGATGGAACATTTTTTGGGTGTATGACCAACATTAACCTAGTTAGGTCATGAGGTAGAACTATTTCCAGTTTTCTGAGAAACCTCCACATTGATTTCTATAGTAGCCTGTAAGTTTGCAGTCCCACTTGCATTGGAGGAGTGTTCTCCTTGTTCCACATCCTTGCCAGCATGAGCTGTCACTCGTGTTATTGATTTTATCCATTTTTAGCCAATGCCTTAAATGATACTAGCTCACACTCATAAAAGTCAAGTTGGATGTAACATGTAAGAAGGGATATCAAAGTAGTTTTAATTTGCATTTCCCGGGTGGCTAAGGATGTTGAACATTTCTTTAGTTATTTATCAGGCATTTAAGATTCCTCAATTGAGAAATCTCTGTTTAGATCTAAACCCCCATTTTTAGTTGGATTATTTGGAATTTTTATATCTAGTTTCTTTATATATTTTTAATATTGGGCATCTGTCTGATGTGGAGTTGGTAATAATCTTTTTCCATTCTGTATGCTGTTGTTTTGTCCAAATGATTGTGTCATTTGCCTTGCAGATGCTTGTAAATTTCATGAAGTCTGATTTACTAATTTTTGATCTTAGTGTCTGCCTGATTGGTGTTCTGTTTAGAAAGTCTTTTTCTGCGCCAGTGCATTCACAGCTATTCCTCCATTCTCTTCTATCAGGTTCAGTGTGGCTGTTTTTAATATTAAAGTCTTTGATCCAGTTGGACTTGAGTTTTTTTTCTCAAGCTCAATATTTAATGTTTTTATTTCATTATTATGAATTCTAGGCACTTTTATTAGAGTCCCAATTAGAATCTGCCTTCCATGCCTAATTTCACAGAAGATTATAAACATTTTTGTCATAATCTAACAGTCCAGTTCTGCAAATATCCCTTGGGAATCCATGCCACAAAAACAAATGGGACAGCATTCAATCTAGGAAGGGAAAGAGATGTGTAAACAATTATGATACACATGGACACAATATCTCAAGTGTGTAAGGGGCTGGTCAAAGAATAGGCAAAGAGAAGAAAGTGGGGTGGTCAGCAAAGTCTCTTACTTCATTTCAGTCTTTTAAGGGGGAGGGCACTATCTCCATTATGACAGCGAGAATTACAGTTTAGGCTGAGAATCCCTAACCTAAAAATCCAAAACTTTCCATAATCCAGGACCACTAGAGCTTTTGTGTGACATCTTCCTCTTTTACTAGGGCCCAGTCAAACTGCAGACATGCTACTTCTTCAATAGTGCATAAAATTAAATTTTCGGCTCATTTATAATGTACATATAAAGCAAAAGTTTTTAAAGTTTTATGTTTAGGACCTGGAGAGATGCCTCATCAGTCAAGAATACCAAACCTGGTTTGATTCTCAGCACCCAAAACTGCTTACAGTGTCAGAGGTTTAGTCTATTATCATAAAGGTAGGAAGTACCATGGCTTGTAGCTGACAACTATCTGCCACAACAGTTGCAGGGGCTCTAAAGCCCTCCTCTAGCCTCTGAGGGCACCCGGCATATACATGCATAGGGGGAAAATACTCCCGCACAACACACACACAAGTTGTGTAAAAGAAGTTAACTTCTTAAGTAGCTTTTGTCTGGGTATTTAAAAAAAGATTTGTGTGTGTGTGTGTGTGTGTGTGTGTGTGTGTATGTGTGTATGAGTGTATGAGTGTATCTGTGTCTCTGTGTGCATAGGTCTGTGTGAGTATGCTGGTGTATGCACACATATGTGTGTATGCATGTGTGGATGTATCTGTGTGTGTATATATCACCGTCAGTGTGTGCACATATCTGTATATGTATGCATGTGAGTATATATGAATCTCTCTTTCTGTGTGTGCATGTATCTGTGTGTGTCTGTGTGTGTATATGTGTGCATCTGTTTATGTGTATGCCCATGACAGCATAAGAACCCCTGGAGTGGGAGGTGTAGGTGGTTTGAGCTGCCTGGCATGGGTGCTGGAATTGAACTTGGGTCCTCTGCAAGAGTAGTGGGTGCTTCTGACCACTAAGTGATTCTGTCTTAGTCAGTGTTCTATTGCTGTGAAGAGACCATGACCAAGGGAAAACAGGAACACGGTTTAATCTTATCTAGACAATCCCTCCCAAATATGCCCAGAGGCTGTCCCCTAAGATTCTAGTTCTGTCAAGTTGACAATCAGGCTTTCATACCTTCTCTACAACAATTATACAAATATAAATCATACTGTGTATAGTTGGTAGTTCAGTAAATATTGCCCCAAATTCATGTTTAGCCAGAACTCCAAAATACGACCTTATTTAGAAACAAGCTCTCTGTCCATGTGCTGAGCCACGATGAGGCTGGAAGTGGAGCTCACAGGGATAGTACTTGTCCAGAGGGACAAAGTGTGGGGTCTGCCATTTGTCCCTTGGGGGAGCAAGAGAGAGAGAGAGAAAGAGTCTTGGGAATTAGAATGGACCCTAGAGCCAATGAGTTTATAAGAATAAGAAAAACCTAATACAAGTAAGGATAGAGGCAAACTGAATTGCTGGCAACAGTCAAGAGATACCAAGTCCTGCCAACACCAAAATCTGGGGAGACACCAGAACAGACCATTTTGGGGGCTTCAAGGGGGACTAGTTGACTCCTCAGGTCAACTCTTCTAGTCACTGAGAGTACATACTCTTCCTGTTTTCAGACACATGGTGTGTGGCCATTTGTCAGGGGAAGCCAGGGAAACCAAAGTCTCAAATACAAAGACCGCTGCACAGCTCAAGACAACCTCTCCCCAGGAGGAAATGGTAGGCTTTCATTTGCTGTTTTATGTTTATTCCTTCATGTGCACTTTCTGCAACATACATGTATGACTTTGATCAGAAAAAAAAAATGTGTGGCGATAACCAATCCTGGAACTTGATAAACAGCTCAGTGGTTAACTGCAGGTTCTGCTTTTCCAGAGGACCCAAGGTCATTCCCAGTACTCCTGTCAGGATATTCACAACCATTGCCTGCAACTTCAGTTTCAGAGGCTAAGACACCCTCTTCTGGACTCTGTGGGCACCTGCACTTGCCCATGCACAGACAAAACATGCACATAATTTAAAAATTAAAATGAATCATTTTTCAAAAAATAGTCTAAGGTTTCTAAAAGTGTCTGGGGCAAGTTAGGACAAAGGCAAAGACTTAACTGATTGTAGAGCCATATATTCCTAGCCTCTCGCACAGGGAGAGAGGTCTGTGTGTCAGAAATGCTTTAGTGCACTAGGCTTTGATACTTAAAATGATAACCACCACTAATGAGAATGCTAACTTACATTCTACATATTTAGCTGCTGTATTAGGTACTTGAGTTGCGGGTGGCATTACTTCAGATCACTCATTGTCTAATGAAGTTTTAGTTCTACATAACAAGTTTTTGTTCTCCTTTGCTTGCTGTTGTGAACATTGATATGAATATCCATATACATATATTGGTAAATATTTCACATATATTCACATATATACTTATAAACAAGGAATTTCCCTTGTCATAAAATATGAAGATCTCTCAAATTTGCAATTTGCACTGTATATATGCATTTAAAAACTGTGGCTTCCTAGAGGGAGCAAAGGAAGAGTGTAAGTTAATGGGGTTAATTTGATATTTGGAATGTATGTATTAATAACTGTAAATTTCAATCAGCCCTATTTAAATTGTTAAAATATATCTATTTGGATTAAATTCAGGGCCTTCTTTATACTAGGTAAATGCTTTACCATTGGGCCTCATCCTTGGCCTGTCTATCTATCTATCTATCTATCTATCTATCTATCTATCTATCAGACCATGAAAGGCAGTCTGTGGCCTGGTTGAATGAGGTGAACTGTGAGCCATGCTCCCAGATATATAGGTTCCTGACACGAGGCCCTCAACTCCATAATCCTGTAGCCATCAGTCTCATAGGGCAATGCCCCAAGCCCCTGGTACTATGGCTGGACTCCTCCCCACAGTCACCTGGTAACAGTCTTGTGTGCTCATCCCCACAGTTACCTGGCAACAGTCAAGGTCCAGCCCACTATAAAAGGGGCTGCTTGCCCCCCTTCTTTTTATTCTTGCTCTCTTGTCTCTCTTATCTCTTGTCCCCTTACTCCTCCTCTCTCCCTATTCCCTTCCTCCTCTCTCCACAAGGCCATGCATGGTCAGTCTCTACTTCTCAACCGTCTCTCTCTCTCCTTTTCTACACTAAAAGCTCTAAAACTGTAGACTGCCTCTCTTCTCATCTGGACCTACTGTGCTGGAGCAATGTAGCAGGCTTCCCTCCAACTAGCCATGCCTAACCTCCAGCAAGAAACCTCATAGTGTTCCAGCCATGGCCACTCATTGAGCCAAGCCACCAGCAGCCACCAGACCAGACCAAGGGCTGGTCCCAAGAGAACCAGTCAGCGCCCCACCTTTTCCTGTCCTTTTCCCTTCAGCCTTGGGACCACTGCTGTCCTGGGGCCCCCACCCATTCTCAGCTCTTCCATTGTATCAAGCGGTGTTCTGTGATGCCCAAGAGATAGAACCTGTCGTTCCTGGCCTCCTTGAGGCCCATGGACCCTGGACTGTGCTTTCCACCCCCACCCCCCATCCCCCACCCCCAGAGCAGGGTCCAGCTACTTCCAATGGCTCGATGCCCATCCAGTGGTGGTTCTGTGCGGTCACGCAGCAGTCTCCCATGTCCACCTGCCCAGTGTCCCTTAGCTCTGGTGGGACGCCGGTTCCCCCCATTTCCCCACATCTATCTATCTATCTATCTATCTATCTATCTATCTATCTATCTATCTAATTTAATATTTTTACAAACAGAAAACTAAAGCAACAAACATTAATTTTCATGAATTGACACCATTGCTTTGACAGCCTTTGAGCTTGGATTACCATGGCTGACGTCCCCAGTATGTGATCCTGTGACCTGGAAGCTTGTTAGAAATGCAGAACGCCAGGCCCCAGACCAGACCAGTGAAAAAAAACTATAAAGAGAGCACCTTTAGAGCTGGAAAGACAGCTCAGCGGTTAAGAATGCAAAAGTCCATTGTAGGGAATCTGAATTTAGTTCCTCACAGCTGTGTCCCCCACTCACCTGACAGCTTTGGCAGCCAGCATGCTGTAGAAGAAAGAACACAGGCTATTCTCTTGTGTTGCCATCTCTGGGTGCATTGAGAGTCCCCTGTCTCCTTACAGTAACGCCTCCCACTAACCAACTTTGTTACCTGTAGCAAAGAAAGCAGAGTCCTTCCTAAACTTTCTGACACCTTGTCCTGCTTATTCACATAAGTATGAGTGTGTGGGACAGTGTTCAGGAGGCTTTGGTGACACTGTGGGATTGCAAACAAATGATGGTCCTTTCTAGTCTCCATCCCAGTCATTCATATGCAGATTTGTCCCTCTGGCTGACACAGCTCTTCCATGTCCCTAGCTGTTTATTCAGTCACACGATGTTCTCATGGAGTTAGTCTAAAGGTGTCAATTTGAGCAAGTTCAAAACAGGGCTACTGAGCAAGAGTGCTGTCCCTTGCTTATATCAGGTTTTTTGATTTGCTTTTGTTTTGTTGGTAGCACTTAACAACAGCGAGCCTCTATCTTTCTCTGCAGGGCGGGCCTCTGTCATTCTGAGGAGATTGCCAAACCCCTCAGTATTTCAGTTCTGCATCGAACTCAGACTCCTCCCATTCACACGCATGGCCATTTATGATCTGGCCACATCTCTCTAGCCGTTTTTTTCTCTCATATTCTTCAGCGGCTTCCGGCTCCCTCAGCCTTCACCAGTGAGCTGTCCTTTCTAGCTCTCGCTTAGCCTTTCTGCCCAGACATGGAGTTTCCCTTAAGCTGATCTCTGTTAATGCATGTATCGCAGGGAAACGTACCTGGCTGTTTTACAGGTTTACTCCATAGTAGCCTGTGAGAGCAGGACTCACACTGTCAAAGACCTGACACTGTGCCTTAAATGCTAACTGACTAACTGAATTTTATATCTTGTCTTTCCTTTAGCCACTGGCAGCTGGGACTCTTTGCTACTCCTGTAACTTTCGGCACCTATTTTATTCCCAGTTTTCATATATTATAAACACCCACGCCAGCCTGTCAATGCCAACACGCTGAGAGATGTAACCCAGGCTGCACAGCTGAAGCAGGCTTAGAATTTATGACCCTCTTGTCTCTGCCTCCTTAGCGCTGGGTTTAATAGCATACACTACAGTACCTTTAAGAAGGAGGATTAACTCTCTATAAAGCTATCTTCCCTGTTGACTGACATTCCGTCCATTCCCAGTGTCACAGCCGCACTTTATTTGGCAGGCTTCGGAGTAGTTCCAGAAATTCTAAATCACAGCCAGGTGTGGTGGTTCATGCTTGTAATCGCAGCACTCAGGAAGCTGAGGTAGGAAGCTGTGACTTCATGGCTAGCCTGGGCTACATGGTGAGCGTCCATCTTTAAAAAGGCAACTAATTTGTATTTTTTTGGGGGGGGGCCTGGCACAGTCTAAACAGATTATCTTGTCTGAATCAGGATTACCTTCTCTATGTTTTTGAGTATTTTCCCTAGTGTTCTTTTGGCGCTGCTGTGTGCTCCCTGCCTTTTCAGACTCTTTACTATCACTTTTTTTTCTATCTTGTCCCAAACACACACAACTAGATGTTTTTCTTTCTATTTCCTAAACAAGGAACCTGAAGATGACCTGTGAAGTCACTTCAACTTTATATATATACACATATATATGTACATATATATATATATATATATTAAGATTTCTTTATTTATATATGTAAATACACTGTTGTTGTCACTGTCTTGAGACATACCCGAAGAGGAAATTGGATCCCATTACAGATGGTTGTGAGCCACAATGTGGTTGCTGGGAATTGAACTCAGGACCTCTGGGAAGAACAGTTAGTGCTCTTAACTACTGAGCCATCTCTCCAGCCCCTCACTTCAACTTTGTATAGTTAATAAATATCAGAAGCAGGAGATCAAGCCTGGAGGTATATTTAACTCGGAGAACCATGTGGACTTGTGTGTGCGTGCATTTGTTTATGTATTTGTGTGATGTGTGTGTGTGTGTGTGTGTGTGTGTGTGTGTTTCTATTTTTGGTATTTGGAATTGAACTTGTGCCAGGGAAGAACTCTACCACCCAGCCACATTCCAGCCCAGATTTTGTATGAATTTTCCTCCTCACAAACAAATATCTGTTCTCACCAGACAGGGCACCACAACACACCCCAAATCAACATTCTACCTGAGTCCCACACACCCTTGCCTCACAGCCTAGCATACCCCTATCCTGTATTGACTAATTAATTAATTAATTAACTTTACATCCCAAATGCAGTGTTCCCCCTTCCTTTTCTTACAACCCTTTCCCCAAACTTACTCAACATTCACTCCTCCCTGTATTTTCAGAAAAGGGGAGGTGTCCCTTGGATATCCACCAGCTCTGTAACATGTATAGAGAATGTCAGTCCTGTGAATGCTTCCTAGTTGGTGGCTCAGTCTCTGTGAACCACTACGGGCCCCAGTTAGTTATTTCTGTGTGTTTTCTTGTGGTATCATTGACCTCTTTGGCTCCTACAATCCTTCCTCCCTCTCTTCCACAGGATTCCCCAAGCTCTGCCTAATATTTGGCTGTGGGTGTCTGCATCTGTTTTCATCAACTACCAAGTGAGGCCTCTCTGATGATGGTTAGGCTGGGCTCCTGTCTGCAAGTGTAGCAGAATATCATTAACAGTGTCAGAGGTGAGCTCCCTCTCATGGCATGGGTATTAACTGGACAAGTCATTGGTTGGCCACTCCCTCAATTTCTGCTCCATCTTTACCCCAATGCATCTTGTAGGCAGGACAAATTGTAGGTCAAAGATTTTATGGCTGAGTTGGTGTCCCTATACCTCCATTGGAAGTCCTTTCTGGTCACAGGAGATGTCCAGTTAGGCTTCATATTTCCCATTGCTAGGAGACTTAGGTCACCCTCACAGATTTCTGAGGAGTACCATTGCCCTAGGTTTCTAGCTTGTCCCAGAGATGCCCTTCCTGCTTCTAGTTGACTCTCCCAGTATCGCTCCCTTCATCTTCCTCCCAGCTGATTCCTGATGTTCCTATCTTTACCCTACCCCATCCAGTCACCCTTCCCCACCACCCTGATGTCTATATTCTATTTCCTCTTCTCAGTGAGATTCACACATCTCCACTTGAGCCCTCCTTGTTACTTAGCTTTTTGTGTGTCTTAGAATTGTAACTTGGTTATCCTTTATGTAAGGCTAATATCTACTTATCAGTGAGCACATACCATGTTTGTCTTTCTGGGTCTGTGTTACCTCACTCAGCACTTCTCTAGTTCTATCCATTTGTTTAAAATTTCATATTTTCATTGTTTTTAATACCTGAGTTTAATATCTGTTTTTTAATATCTCCATTGTGTAAATATACCACATTTTCTGCATCCATTCTTCAGTTGACAGACATTTTATTGTTTCCAGTTTCTGGCTATATGAATAAAACTGCTATGAACATAGTTGATAAAGTGTCTTTGTGGGCTGTTGGAGCATCTTTTGGGTACATGCCCAGGAGTGATATAGGTGGGGTTGAGGTAGATCTTTTCCAAATTATCTGAGAAACTGCCATATTCCCAAACTGTCTATACAAGTGTGCACTCCCATCAACTATGGAGGAGTGTTCCCTTTGCACTACATGTACTGTCATTTGTGTCTTTTTATTAGATATTTGCTTTATACAAATTTCAAAAGTTATCCCCTGTCCTCGTTTCCCCTCTGAAAATCACCTATCCCATCCCTCCTCCCCCTGCTTACCAACCCCTCCCCCCACTTCCCTGTCCTGGCATTCCCTTATACTGGGAAACCAAGCCTTCACAAAATCAATGACCTCTCCTCTCATTGATGTCTGAAATGGCCATCCTCTGCTGCATATGCAGCTGGAGCCATGGGTTCCTCCATGTGTACCCTTTGGTTGGTGGTTTATTCCCTGGGAGCTCTGGGGTTACTGGTTGGTTCATATTATTGTTCCTCCTATGGGGCTGCAAGCCCATTATCTATCCCTGAATTTGAGTTAGTATTGATGCTTTTATTCTAAAATTATAATAAGTATTAAAAAGTGATATATATAATCATATAGTAGATTCCATAATATTGAGATTTACAAATTGACTGTTCTTTAAGGAGGAGGCTCTGCCTTGCCACCTTTTGTTATCAGCATAGGTGAGGGGTTCTAGTTGTTGACACAGCTACAGCAGTCCTGAGATCACAGATTATTTAGCTATTGCCATCACAAAGTGACCATACATTCCCTCTGCTATCTCTTAAAGTAGAATCTAGATAAACATTTTTGTTTAAACTGCTGTTGTTGAATCCCAATTTCAGTCATAATAGAGGGCCAAAGCTATCATTGGGTATGGTCTTTCTAAAAGGAATTACTATGGACAGTCCCTGGGGTGGTAGTTAAATATATCTGTATGTTTCTTGATAGGAAGAAAGGCCTTAGAGATGAAAAAATAGAAAATAATTTTGGGGCAATAGTCTCTTGCATAATAACTTATTCCTCAGACCCCAGGGTTATTATCATAAAGAAAACACTTTGCTATGTAACTATCTCTATCCTCAGCAGTTAGAAAGTTCAGGCCATGAAGCGTATTAGGCACACACTTGTAAGTCCATGGAGCAGCTGACAGCAGTCAATAGAGTATTGTATATATCATCACCCTGGCACTCAAAAAATTGGTGACTTTAATGTGTCTTGAAAGTTGACTGTTTTCATTAATACATTCGGAGTACTAGGATTCCAAACATATCATTCTGTGTTCAACTCCTTTGTTTCATCCTATTCTGAAATGATATCTTTCTGGGACCTACATAGACATCATGGATGGAAAAACATAAAATATTTGAGTTTAAAAATTGATGGGAGTCCTTGTTATTAGAAGAATATGGTTACGACTCTTGGTTTTTCCATACTTATATTTTCTTCATCTGTTTGTGAAATGGTCTAGACTTACAAGCAGACTGATATTATCATTTACTTTATAGCTCAAAGTGAGGCATAGTTTAAGTAAGCTACAATTTAGTGTTCCATAAGTAATATGTCACCTGATATTTTCCATTCAATATTAATCTTTCCTCCAACTCCATAAACTTCATTTCTTATTGTTACTGCTAGACTCTTGCTGCACAGCTCATGTCTTTACTATGCCCCGCTTTGTATAGGTGATGATTTCACAGTGGTTAGGAATGTGCGCTCATTAGCTGTATGTGATCCTTCCTTCAATGCTTTGTTTCTTCAGTGTTAACATGTAACTAGAAACAAATATGAAAAATGCTCTAAAACAAATTTGGGAGAAAATGTTGTACATGTTAAAAACTTAAATACTTAAATAGCATAATTTGTTTCTTAAGCAAAAGTGTGTGACATGAAAAATGGTTGAAATTTTAACTTAAGAAATTTGATTTGATACCCCACACTCCAGATGTTAGTTTTCTTGTTGTTTAAGTAAAATTCTGTTGTACTATATACATAAAAAAGAATTAATTAATTCGCATCCTTCTAAATGTTGACTGCCAGTTGACCCATCAACATTTGTTGAATATGCTGTCTTTTTTCCACTGAATGGTTTTAGCTCCTTTGATCAAGTGACCATAGGTGTGTGGGTTCATTTCTGGGTCTTCAATTTTATTCCGTTGATGTTCCTGCCTCTCACTGTACCAATACCATACAGTTTTAATCCCTATTGCTCTGTAGTATAGCTTGAGGTCAGGGATGATGATTCCAGCAGAGGTTCTTTAATTGTTAAGAATAATTATCCCTATTCTGTTTTTGTTGTTGTTGTTGTTGTTGTTGTTGTTGTTGTTGTTACAGTAGATAAATTTGGAAATTGCTCTTTCTTAACACTAGGAAGAATGGAGTGGGGTATTTGATGGTGATTGCTTTGAATCTGTAGATTACTTTAGGCAAAATGGCCATTTTTACTATATTAATCCTGCCAATCCATGAGCATGGGAGATCTTTCCATCTTCTGAGATCTTCTTCAATTTCTTTCTTCAGAAGCTTAAAGTTCTTGTCATATAGATCTTTCATTTGCTTGGTTAGAATCACACCAAGGTATTTTATAGTATTTGTGATTATTGTGAAGGGTGTCATTTCCTTAATTTCTTTCTCAGCCTCTTTATCCTTTGAGTATAGGAAGGATGCTAATTTGTTTGAGTTAATATTATATCCAGCCACTTTGCTGAAGTTGTTTATCAGGTTTAAGAGTTCTCTGGTGGAGATACACTGAACCTAATACAAAAGAAACTGGGGAAAACCCTGGAGGACATGGGCACAGGAGGAAAATTTCTGAACAGAACACCAATAGCTTATGCTCTAAGATCAAGAATTGACAAATGGGACCTCATAAAATTACAAAGTTTCTGTAAGGCAAAGGACACTGTCAGAAGGACAAAGCAGCAACCAACAAATTGGGAAAAGATCTTCACCAACCGCACATCTGACAGAGGGCTAATATCCAATGTATACAAAGAACTCAAGAAGTTAGACCCCAGAAAACCAAATAACCCTATCCAAAAATGGGTACAGAGCTAAACAAAGACTTTTCACCTGAAGAAATTGGGAAAAGATCTTCACCAACCCTACATCTGACAGGGGCTTAATATCCAATATATACAAAGAACTCAAGAAGTTAGACCCCAAAGAACCAAATAACCCTATCAAAAAATGGGGTACAGAGCTAAACAAAGAATTTTCATCAGAAGAAATTCGGATGGCTGAGAAACACCTTAAGAGATGTTCAACATCATTAGTCATCAGGGAAATGCAAATCAAAACAACCCTGAGATTCCACCTCACACCAGTCAGAATGGCTAAGATTAAAAACTCAAGAGACAACAGGTGCTGGTGAGGATGTGGAAAAAGAGGAACACTCCTACACTGTTGGTGGGACTGCAAGATGATAAAACCGCTCTGGAAATCAGTCTGGTGGTTCCTCAGAAAATTGGGCATGACACTTCCAGAGGACCCTGTCATACCACTCCTGGGCATATACCCAGAGGATTCTCCTGCATACAATAAAGACGCATGCTCCGCTATGTTCATAGCAGCCTTATTTATAATATCCAGAAGTTGGAAGGAGCCCAGATGTCCCTCAAAGGAAGAATGGATATGGAAAATGTGCTATATTTATACAATGGAATACTACTCAGCAATGAAAAATAATAAATTCATGCAATTTGTAGGCAAATGGTTGGATCTGGAAAATATCATCCTAAGTGAGTTAACCCAAGCACAAAAGAATACACATGAAATGCAATCACTGATAAGTGGATATTAATGAGCCCAGAAGCTCTGAATACTCAAGACACAATTAGCAAGTCAAAAGAATCCCAAGAAGAAGGAAGGAGAGGACCCTGGTCCTGAAAGGACTGAATCCAGTTCTGTAGGAGAGTACCAGAACAGAACAGAGAAATGGTGGGGTGGTGATTGGAGAATAGGCGGGGGTGGGAGGGGTGGGGGGTGGGGGGGGAAGAGGTCATATGGGACATATTGTGAGGGGGGAACTGGGAAAGGGGAAAGCCTTCGGAATGTAAACAGAGAATATAGAAAATTAAAAAAAGAGTTCTCTGGTGGAATTTTGGGGTTACTTAAGTGTACTGTCATATCATCTACAAATAGTGATACTTTGGCTTCCTCCTTTCCAATTTATATCCCTTTCACCTCCTTTTGTTGTCTAATTGCTCTTGCTAGGATTTCAAGTACTATATTGAACAGGTAGGGAGAGAGTGGGAAGCCTTGTCTAGTCCCTGATTTCAGTGGGATTACTTAAAGTTTTTCTCCATTTAAGTTGGTGTTGGCTACTGGTTTGCTATATATTGGTTTTACTATGTTTAGGTATGGCCCTTGAATTTCTGATCTTTCCAAGTCTTTTATCATGAAGAGGTTTTGGATTTTGTCAAATGCTTTCTCAGCATCTAATGAAATGATCATGTGGTTTTTTTCTTTGAGTTTGTTTATGTAATGTATTATAGTAATGGATTTCCATATCTTGAACTTCCCCTGCATCCCAGGGATGAAACCTACTTGATCATGGTGGATGATCCTTTTGATGCGTTCCTGGATTCAGGTAGCAATAATTTTATTGAGTATTTTTGCTATTGGTCCGAAGTTCTCTTTCTTTTTTGGGTCTTTGTGAGGTTAAGGTATCAGAGTAATTGTGACTTCATAGAACGAATCGGGTAGTGTTTCTTCTGTTTCTATTTTGTGGAATAGTTTGAAGATTATTTATATTAGGTCTTCTTTGAAGGTCTGAAAGAACTCAGCATTAAACTCATCTGGTCCTGTGCATTTTGGTTGGGAGACTATTACTGACTGCTTCTATTTCTTTAGGGGTTATGGGACTGTTTAGATCATTTATCTGATCCTGATTTAACTTTGGTACCTGGTATCTTGTCCCGCGCTACTGTCTCACCAGCAAGAATGACACAGCACACTCAGGATCCTTCTGCAGCAAAGCTTTGATGCATCTTGAGAGGGAGAGCATAAGCTTACAGAGCGGAGACCCTGAACGTTTCACACCCCAACCCTTATATTGGCTGCAACCTCCGCCTCGGACGTGTCATCCCCTGATTGGCTGCAGCTCATCAGGCCATATGACGCAACGGGAGAGGCAGAGACCAAGGGATGGAAAACTACCCAGCACCTGTGCACTGACTTGTTTACCACTCGGTGCCTGCCGGATGTAGGCACCATCTTGTAATGAAGAATGCAGGGACGGCTCCCTACAGTATCTGTCTAGAAAATTGTCCATTTCGTCTAGATTTTCCACCTTTGTTGAGAATAGGCTTTTGGAGTAGCATCTGATGATTTTTTTGGATTTCATCAGTATCTCTTGTTATATCTCCCTTTTCATTTGGGATTTTGTTGATTTGGATACTGTCTCTGTGCCTTCTGGTTAGGTTGTCTAAGAATTTATCTAACTTGTTGGTTCTTTTTCAAGAACCATCTCCAGTTTTGATTGATTCTTTGTATAGTTCTTTTTGTTACTACTTGGATGATTTTAGCCCTGAGTTTGATGTTTGATTATTTCCTGCTGTCTACTCCCTCTTGGGTGTATCTCTTTTCTTTCTTTCTTTCTTTCTTTCTTTCTTTCTTTCTTTCTTTCTTTCTTTCTTTCTTTCTTTTGTTGTTATTCTAGAGCCTTCAGATGTGCTGTCAAGCTGCTAGTGTATGCTCTTTCCAGTTTCTGTTTGGAGACACTCAGAACTACGAATTTTCCTCTTAGCAGTGCTTTCATTGTGTCACATAAATTTGGGTATGTTGTGCCTTCATTTTCATTAAATTCTAAAAAGTCTGTGATTTCTTTCATTATTTCTTCCTTGACCAAGTTATTGTTGAGTAGAATGTTGTTCAGTTTCCATGATTATGTTGGCTTTCTGTTGTTTTTGTTGTTATTGAAGACCAGCCTTAGTCCCTAGTGATCTGATAAGGTGAATGGGATTATTTCAATCTTCTAATATCTGTTGAAGTCTGTTTTGTGATAGAGTATATGCTCAATTTTTGATAAGGTGCTATAAGGTGCTGAGAAGTAGGTATATTCTTTTGTTTTAGGTTGAAATGTTCTATAGATATGTGTTAAATCCATTTGGTTCATAACTTCTGTTAGTTTCATTGTGCCACTGTTAAGTTCCTGTTTCCATGATCTGTCCATTAATGAGACTGTGGTGTTGAAATCTCCTACTATTATTGTATGAGGTGCAATGTGTGTTTTGTGCTTTAGTAAAATTTCTTTTATGAATCTGGGTGCCCTTGAATTTGGAGCATAGATGTTCAGAATTGAGAGTTCATCTTGATAGATTTTTCCTTTGATGAGTATGAAGTGTCTTTACTTATCTTTTTTGATTACTTTAGGTTGAAAGTTGATTTTACTTGATATTAGAATGTCTACACCAGCTTTTTTTTGGGGACCATTTGCTTGGAAAACTTTTTTCCACCCTTTTACTCTGAGGTAGTGTTTGTCTTTGTGCCTGAAGTGAGTTTCCTGTATGCAGCAAAATGTTGGATCCTGTTTTTGTATCCAGTCTGTTAGACTGTCTTCTTATTGGAGAATTGAATACATTGATATTAAGAAATGTTAAGGCAAAGTGATTGTTGCTTTCTCTTATTTTTGTTCTTAGAGGTGGAGTTATGTTTATGTAGCTCTCTTCTTTTGGTTGGCTAAAAGAAGATTATTTTCTTGCTTTCTCTAGGATGTAGTTTCCCTCCATTTGTTATCATTCATTATCATTTGAAAGGCTGGATTTGTGGAAAGATATTATGTACATTTCATTTTTTTCATGGAATACTGTGGTTTCTCCATCTGTGGTAATTGAGACTTTTACTAGTTATAGTAACCTGGGCTGGCATTTGTGTTCTCTTAGGGTCTGTATAACATCTGCCCAGGATCTTCTGGCTTTCATAGTCTCTGGTGAGAAGTCCGGTGTAGTTCTGGTAGGTCTGCATTTATATGTTACTTGACATTTTTCTCTTACTGCTTTTAATATTTTTTCTTGGTTTTGTGCATTTGGTCTTTTGATTATTATGTGATGGGAGGAATTACTTTTCTGGTCCAGTCTATTAGGAGTTCTGTAGGCTTATTTTATGTTCATGGGCATCTCTTTCTTTATGTTAGGGAAGTATTCGTCTATATTTTGTTGAAGATATTTACTGGCCCTTTACGTTGGGAATCTTCACTCTCTTCTATACCTATTATTCTTAGATTTGGTGTTGTCAATGTGTGCTGGATTTCCTGGATGTTTTGTGTTAGGAGCCTTTTGCGTGTTGCACTTTCTTTGACTGTTGTGTCAATGTTTTCTATGGTATCTTCTTCACCTGAGATTCTTTCTTCTATCTCTCATATTCTGTTGGTGATGTTTGCATCTATGACTCCTGATCTCTTTCCTAGGCTTTCTATCTCCAGAGTTCTCTTCCTTTTTGATTTCTTTATTGTTTCTACTTCCATTTTTAGATCCTGGATGGTTTTGTTCAATTCCTTCTCCTGTTTTTTTTTTTTTTTTGTGTGTGTGTGTGTGTGTGTGTGTGTGTGTGTGTTCCTGTAATTCTTTAAGAGATTTTTATGTTTCCTCCTTAAGGGCTTCTACCTTTATACCTGTATTTTTCTGTACCTCTTTAAGGAAGTTATTTATGTCCTTCTTAAAGTCCTCTATCAGCATCATGAGATGTGATTTTAAATCCAAATCTTGCTTGTGTTGGTGTTGTGGGAGAACTGGGTTTTGATGATGCCATGTAACCTTGGTTTCTGTTGGTAAGGTTCTTGTTCTTGCCTTTCGCCATCTGGTTATCTCTGGTGTTAGTTGGTCTTACTGTCTCTGGCTGGAGCTTATTCCTACTATGGACCTGTAAGCCTGTGTCAGAACTCCTGGCAGGACCCATACATAGAGGGCTGTGGGAATGTATCAGGTCCCGGTGGAGATAGAGACCAGAAGGACCATGTCCAGCTGTTCCACCAGGCCTGTGCCCTATGTGCTGGTCCCACCTTAGACAGTCATTGAAGAGAAAGTGGAGAACTCACCTCTGTGCCTGGGAGTAAGAGCACTCCCTGGAGAAGAGCTCTCCTTTTGGAACAGTTCCAACTACTGAGTACAGATGGTGACTGAAAGCTCAATTTTCTTGTATCTGTTGAGACTTACTTTGTGACCAAGTATATGGTCAATTTGGGAGAACATTGCATGAGGTACAGAGAAGAAGGTGTATTCATTTGTGTTTGGGTGAAATGTTCTGTAGAGATCTGTTTGTTCCATTTGAGTCATGCATCTGTTAGTTCAGTTATTCCTGATTAGTTTTCATCTGGATGACCTGTCTGTTGGTGAGGGTTGGGTTTTGAAGTTTCCACTAGTTTATGTGTGTGATTTGATATACAATTTAAGCTTCAGTGATGTTTCTTTTTCAAATGTGGCTACCCTTGTAGAAAGGGCATAGATATTCAGAATTGAGATGTAATTAGGTTATATGTTTTTCCTTTGAACATCATGAAACATCCTTTTCTATCTCTTTTGATTAATTTTGGTTGAAAAGTCTATTTTATTAGATATTAGAATGTTTACACCAACTAGCTTCCTGGGGCCATTTACTTAGAAAATCTTTTTCTAGACCTTTACTTTGAGGTAATGTCTATTTTTGATGCTGAGGTGTATTTCTTGTATGTAGTCCCACAGTTGATAAGGAAAGATCTTGTCTTATCTTTATTTATTCTTTTTATTTATTTGAGGGTTTTCTTTTTAAGCCATAGCCTATTTTTATTTAAATGATTTGTGGAACACCCTTTAACTTTTCAGACAATGGAATTCCTATTCCTATTTCACTATGCTCATAGCTGCCTTATTTATAGTAGCCAGAAGCTGGAAAGAACCCAGATGTCCCTCAACAGAGGAATGGATACAGAAACTGTGGTACATTTACACAATGGAGTACTATTCAGCTATTAAAAACAATGAATTCATGAAATTCTTAGGCAAATGGTTGGAACTAGAAAGTGTCATCCTGAGTGAGGTAACCCAATCACAAAAGAACGCAAATGGTATGTACTCACTAATAAGTGGATATTAGCCCAAAATCTCCAAATAAACAAGTTACAATTCATCCAGCATAGGAAGCTCAAGAAGAAGGAGGACTTAAGTGAAGGTGCTTTGATTCCTCTGAGAAAAGGAACAAAATACTCACAGGAGCAATAAGGGAGACAATGTGTGGAGCACAGACTGAAGTAAAGGCCACCCAGAAACTGACCTACCTAGGGATTTATCCTATAAACATTCACCAAACCCTGACACTACTATGGATGACAAGAAGTGTATTCCAAAAGGAGAAGGCCATGGTTGTCTCCAGAGGGGTCCTGCCAGAGCCTTACAAATACAGAGGCAAATGCTAGCAACCAACAATTGGACTGGGGGGGGGGTTCCCCCAATTGAGGAGCTGGAGGGTGGTCCAGAGGAGCTGAAGGGGTTTACAGCCCCATGAGAAGAACAATGATTTTGGCCACCTAGATGCGCCAAGACTCCCAGGGACTGCCAAAAATGTGGCAGAGGAAGGCCATATTGGGCATCAGTGGGAGGAGTGGTCCTTGGTCAGGTAAAGGCTCAATAGAGGCCCCAACAATAGGAAATTGAGGGGGGAGGTGGGAGTGTGTCGGGTGGCGGGGCATATATGTGGAGGCAGGGGGTGGGAGGAGGGGTTGGGGGTCTTTGGGGGGAGGAATCGGGAAAGGTTTTACCATTGGCAATGTAAATGAAGATGATATTCAATAAAAAGATAAAAATAAAAATTTGTTCAAACCCTTTGTGAGAAATTATTGATTTCTACTTCTACATGTACCAGGAAAAAGTACTTCTTTTTCAATTTTCTCAAGGCTGTTCCATTATATGGAACATATATCCCTTGGTTATACATGTCTTCTGACTTCATTTATTCATTAAGGACCTTTTACATGCTAGACACTGGTATAGACCTTAGGGATATATGTGAGCAAAATCAGATGGTTTCTAGTTTTAGGGAGATTATATTTTAGTAGATATATAGTCAGACAAACTTGGAGTAAAGATACAAGTCTTCCTCCAATGTCATCTCTTCTGTTTTTATCCCTCCCGGTGTCACATCACATCAACTTGCTTGTCCTCAAATATTTCAAACAGAATCCAGCCTTGTTACTTGCTAGTCTCCCTACTGGGAATGTTTATCCTCCAAAAGTCTGCCTAGTTTATTCTATCCCTTTCTTACAACTTCAGTTCAAATGTCACATCCTCAGAGAAACACTTTCCAATCACAGTTAAAAAAAAAAAACAACACATAGATTCTACTGGGGTTAGTGTGCCATCTCTGCCTATTTATTTATTTGTTTGTTTGTTTGTTTATTTATTTATTTATTTTCATTAGCTATATTTACATTTCAAATGTCCCCTTTACTGGTATTTTTTTTTAATTTTCTATATTCTTTGTTTACATTCCAAAGGCATTCCCCTTTCCCAGTTCCCCCCTCACCATATGTCCCGTAAGTCCTCTTCCCTCTGCCCATTCCCCAATCATCCCCCCTCACCATTTCTCTGTTCTGATATTCGCCTTCAAAACTGGATCCAGTCTTTTCGGGATCCTGGTATTTTTTTAATTGAAGTTTGTACATTTCTCTTTTGGCTGTAGAGATAGAGGAAAAGATTAGTTGGAAGATGACTGGAAAAATAATGAGAAGAATTATTCCTGTAGCCACAGTGATAACAATGATCTAATATAGCCAATTAACAGGATTTAAAGACCATAAACTAAGGCTAATAGACTGAGGCAAATCCTCTATGTCAGCAGATTTAACATGTGTTTTGTTCATTTTGTGATTTGGTCTTGTAACTGAACCAAAACATAAGTGATATCATTGTCTTTCCAAATTTTCAGCAAATGGTTTTTAGTGATATTTTAATTATGACTTTTATTATAAGGTAATGGTGTTACATATATGAACAAAAAGCTGGCATGGCATTTGGTAGAAAGCTGGGCTTTGATATTTTTATCTCTTGTCCTAATGTCAAAACAACATCCTATAAAGCATCAAGTTTTACTTTTAATTTTTTATCTATAATTTTGTTGTCTTGTAAGTATTAAAGAGGCATTTTTATTTAAATCATCAACAAAATGTGTAGTTTATGCCTGAGAATATTGTTAAAATAACTGAATAATTTTAATTGAAATTAGTTGGAATATATTTGGAACAGTTGACCTGATAAAATCGTTCTACCTTAGCAATTTTTAAATCTGAGGACTGTCTAGCGAGTATACCATAGGGATAATTTAGGCAAGATCTAATTGTCAAAGGAGTGCTCTTAGATTCCTTAGGCTTTTTCAGAAGGACCATGTTAGTTGCAGCAAAAAGTCTAAATAATCTTGAAAAAACATCAGAAATATTAGCAAGCTTTTTTATTTTCCAAATTACTTCTCTCACCTTCTTCTGTTTCTTTATTTTTTGGGTTTTTGATAGACTTTTTTTTTTTTTTTTTTTTTTTTTTTTTTTTTTTGTGGAAGGGTTGAATAAGTCTGTCTGGGATCTAGACTGGGGTTTTTTAGTTTTGTGAAAAAACATATGTATATCTTCTTTTTAAGGTCATTAATACATCTGTCCTTTCTAGGTGTCTGTTAAAAGATCTTTCCACATCATTAAAGGAGTAACAGTCGGTTGTAGGGGAGCCCGATGTTTTTGCATAGGAGTAAAACCTTTATCATCTGTATTAAGGTGGTCAATGGTAAATAAGGCATGGCTTAATAATTGGTGAGGTGAATAGTAATGACCACTAGATTTTAATCTTTGAAGTTGTAACTTAAGATTTTGATGAGTTCTTTCTATGATAGCCTGACCTTGGGGTTATATGAAATTTCTGTTGTATGTTTTATACCCCATTGAACGTAAAACTTTGCAAAAGCTTGGTTAGTATAAGCCGGAGCATTATTAGTTTTAATTCTTTTTGGGACACCTAAGGAGGAGAAGCATATAATAAGATGTTGTATGACATCTTTTACAGCCTCCCCAGTTCTCACAGTGGCCATGATCACATGAGTGTAGGTATCTGTAGTAACATGTACATAGTTTAACTTTCTAAATTCTGGGGTATGAGTTATGCCCATTTGTCATGAAACTTGAGCCTTAAGGTCCCTTGGATTACTTTTCATTTTAATGGATGATATACATCAGGACAATATTTACAGTCCGTCTCAACTTGTCTAGTCTGTTCTCCTGTCAAATTGAACATCCTTCTCAAGGCAAATATGGTCTGATGATGTAAAGCATGACTTTCTAATGCTTGTTCAACCATACTAGCAATCAAGTGTTCTTTTGTTAATAAACCTGTCATAGCATTTCCGAAGGCCAATAGACCTGACAGGCCAGTATGTCCTCTGATATGTCTTATACAAATTTTTCTTTTTCTTGATTGAATTATATTTTGTAACTGAAGCAAGAGTGATATAATTTTGGAATTTTTAGATATAAGAGCTGTCTCTATATTAGGAAATAAATTAACTACATATTTTGAATCTGTATAAAGGTTAAACTATGTATATGTTTAAGGGAATTAATAACTGTAATAATTTCTGCCTGCTGTGTAGAAATTTCTTTTGCCTTTTTAATAGTTACAGGTCTATCTTTTATATAGATGGCTGAAATTCCATTGCATGACCCATCTGTAAATATTAAGAGGGCATCAGAAATAGGTTCCGATGTTATTTTAGAAGGAAAGATTATTTCTGTTTCTTTTACAAACATTAATACAGGGTATTGAGGTACATGATATTTGATTTGTCCCATATAATGAGCTATTGTAATTCCCAAATCATCTGCAGTTTGAAGTAAATACTCCAATTGTTCCTTATTGTAGGGAATAACAATTTCATGCATTTCTTTGCTAAATAATTCTCTGGATCTTAATCTCCGTTTAATAATTAATTGACTACACATAAAAGGATAAGAAGATACCATTCTTACTTGAGTATGAGGGAGAAAAATCCATTCTAATATACCTTTTTGTCATAAACATGTAGTAGGGGTATAAGATGTTTTAAGTATAATAAGGGATCATGTTTTTAAAATAGTTTATTTGTTTTACATTAGTATCTTATTCATTCTGTCAGTTCTAATTGATTTAAGGCTTTTAATTTGTAAGCTGCCTTTTAGATTTGGGATCAGGATCTTTTAAGAATTTCAAATAAATGATATAATTTTTGTGATAATTTTTAAATAAGGTCTAATCTAACTAATATTTCCCAATAATTTTTGAAAATCATTAAGTGTCTTTAATTTGTCAATCCTAAGTTATAATTTTTAAGATATAATATATTCATTATGAATTGTTTTTCCCAAATAATTTATTGGCTTGTTATGTTGAATTTTATCAGGGATGATAATTAGTCCATGCTTGGTCAATGTCTCAATCATAATTTTCAAAATTAATTTAGTTAAAACCTTTGTTTTTTTTCTTTTTTGAAAAGCATGTTCTTTTATTGAAAAAAGAAGTAAAAATATTTTATGATAAAATTGAAGATTTATGTGGAAAATATTTCTGATAAGATAGAAGAGATATATAGAAACATATGTTTAAGTTGACAATTTTCATGGAAAATTAAAGAGTAAAGTGGTAGACATAAAAAATTGCTAAATTAATTGAAAAATGAAATAGAAACATTTTATGATAGAATCGAAGATTTACTTGGAAAATTTCTGATAAAATTATAGAAAAATGTAGAAAAGCATGTTAAAATTTAAGATTATGAAGGAAAATTTTATATAGATATAATATTGGTAGGCATAAAAGTATTTCCAAGTTGATTAAAAATGGAATTATAAACATTTTCTAATAAAGTTGAAAAATAAAGTTGGAAAATATTTGATAAAATTGAAGAAATACATAGAAAAACATGTTAAAAGTGAAGATTATCATGGACATTATACAGATAAAATGGTAGGCATAAAAATAATTCTAAGTTGATTGAAAGTGGAGTTATAAACATTTCCAGGTAAAATTGCAGATTTGCATGGAAAATAATTCTGATAAAATTGAAGAAATATATAGAAAAACACATTAAAATGGACTATTTCATGGAGAATTACACAGATGCAATGACAGATATAAAAAAAAAAACCTTTCTAGATCTTGCCTGCAGCTTCCCATCCAGCCTGTAGCAGGGAAGCCAGACCTAGCCAGCTTGCCAGGTGCTCAGACCCTGCCAGCGGAACCAGGTACCTGAGACAGCCCGAGTTTAAGACCTCCGCGGACTCAGGTCTGGAGCAGGAGCTGCGCACAGAGTAGCGGTTTGGGGTACAGCGGCCGTGCCTGCGCTCTGCGCTTGCAGGCCAGACCCTGAAACACCTGCAGACAGCGCCATTTTGCCTGCAGCATCCCATCCAGCTGGTGGCGGGGAAGCCAGACCCAACCAGCTTGCCAGGGACTCAGACCCAGCCGGCAGAAACAGATAACTGAGATATCCCAACCTTAAGACCCCTGGGGAAACAGGATACCAAACAGCAAACCCTGAGCAGGAGCAGTTCAGAGCAGCTGCCCAACAGGCAGAACCAAGTACCTGGGATATTCTGAGTTTAAGACCTCGGGAGACTCAGGCCACCTGTCAGCAATCTGTGAGCAGGAGCCCTACAGGGCAGTAGTTCAGGTGTCCCAGACACTAGAAAATAGTCTTTCGAGCCCACAGGAGGGTCAAGCACCAGCTAGTAACTACAGGACCAACAAACACCAGAGTTAACCAGATGGCAAAAGGCAAACGTAAGATCGTTACTAACAGAAATCAAAGCAGTATGGCAGCATCCGAACCCAGTTCCCCGACAGCAATAAATCTTAGATACCCCGAAACACCAGAAAAACAAGACTCAGATCTAAAATCACTGGTCAGGTTGCTGATAGAGGAACACTTAGATAAATCTCTTAAAGTAATACATGAGAAAATAGATCAAAAGCTAGAAGCCCTTACAAGGCAAACACAATTAAACCTCGGATATCTCAATGCACCAGAAAAACAAGACTCAGATCTAAAATCACTGGTAAAGATGCAGATTGAGGATCACTTAGATAAATTTCTTAAAGTAATAGAGGAGAAAATAGATCAAAAACTAGAAGCCCATACAAGGCAGACACAAAAATCACTTAAAGAAATCCAGGAGAATATAGAGCAAAAAATGAATCACAATAAGGGGGAGAAACAAAAATCACTTAAAGAAATACAAGAGAACATGGGTCATCAAGCAGAAGTCATAAAAGAGGAAACACAAAAATCCCTTAAAGAATTACAGGAAAACACAAACAAGCAACTGAAAGATCTGAGCAAAACCATACAGAATCTAAAAGCAGAAGTAGAAACAACTAAGAAATCGCAAAGGGAGACAACGTTGGAGATAGAAAACCTGGGGAAGAAATCAGGAGTCATAGATGCAAATATCAACAATAGAATACAAGAGATAGAAGACAGAATCTCAGATGCTGAAGATACCATAGGAACCATGGATTCAACAATTAAAGAAAATGCAAAGTGCAAAAAGCTGGTAACCCAAAACATTCAGGAAATCCAGGACACAATGAGAAGACCAAACCTAAGGATTATAGGGATAGATGAGAATGAAGATCTACAACTTAAAGGGCCAGCAAATATCTTCTACAAAATTATGGAAGAAAACTTCCCCAACCTAAAGAAAGAGATACCCATGAATATACAAGAAGCATATAGAACCCCAAATAGACTGGACCAGAACAGAAATACTTCCCGTCACATAATAATCAAAACCCCAAATGTACTAAACAAAGAAAGAATATTAAAGACAGCAAGAGAAAAAGGACAAGTAACATATAAAGGAAGACATATCAGAATTACACCAGACTTCTCACCTGAGACCATGAAAGCTAGAAGATCCTGGGCAGACCTCATGCAGACCCTATTAGAACACAAACTTCAGCCAAAACTACTATACCCAGCAAAACTCTCAATCACCATAGATGGGGAAACCAAGGTATTCCACGACAAAACCAAATTTGCACGATACTTATCTACAAACCCAGCCCTACAAAGGATAATAGGGGAAAAATACCAACACAAGGGGGGAAACAACACCCCAGAAGAAACAAGATAGAAACCCCATCTCATCCAATCCAAAAGAAGAAAACCACTCAACTACAAACAAACAAACAAACAAAAAATAACGCCCAAAATGTCAGGAAGAAATAATTACTATTCCTTAATATCTCTTAATATCAATGGAGTCAATTCCCCAATAAAAAGACACAGACTAACAGACTGGATGCGGAAACAGGACCCTACATATTGCTGCATACAGGAAACACATCTCAGTGTCAAAGACAAACACCACCTTAGAGTAAAAGGATGGAAGACAGTTTTACAAGCAAATGGTCCCAGGAAACAAGCCAGAGTAGCCATTCTAATATCAGATAAAATTGACTTTCAACCTAAAGTCATCAAAAGAGACACAGAAGGTCACTTCCTGCTTGTCAAAGGGAAAATCCACCAAGAAGAATTCTCAATACTGAACATCTATGCGCCAAATGTAAGGGCACCCTCATTTGTAAAAGAAACCTTACTAAAGCTTAAAGCACACATTCCACCTAACATAATAATTGTAGGTGACTTCAACACTCCACTCTCCTCAATGGACCGATCAGGAAAGCAGAAACTAAACCGAGACACACTGAAACTAATTGAAGCTTTGGACCAATTGGATTTAACAGATATATATAGAACATCCCATCCTAAAGCAAAAGAATATACCTTTTTCTCAGCACCGCACAGTACCTTCTCAAAAATTGATCATATAATTGGTCACAAGACAGACCTCAACAAATACAAGATCGAACTAATCCCATGTCTCCTATCGGATCACTATGGAATAAAAGTGGTCTTCAATAACAAGAAGAACAACAGAAAGCCCACATACACATGGAAACTGAACAATACTCTACTCAATGACACCTTGGTCAAGGAAGAAATAAAGAAAGAAATCAAAGACTTTTTAGACTTCAATGAAAATGAAGGTACGACCTACCCAAATCTTTGGGACACAATGAAAGCAGTGCTAAGAAGAAAACTCATAACCCTGAGTGCCTCCAAAAAGAAACTGGAGAGAGCATACACTAGCAACTTAACAGCACACCTGAAGGCCCTGGAACAAAAAGAAGCTAACTCACCCAGGAGGAGTAGGAGAGAGGAAATCATCAAACTAAGGGCTGAAATCAATCAAGTAGAAACAAAGAGAACCATACAAAGAATCAACAAAACCAAGAGCTGGTTCTTCGAGAAAATCAACAAGATAGATAAACCCTTAGCTAGACTAACCAAAGGGCACAGAGACAGTATCCAAATTAACAAAATTAGAAATGAAAAGGGAGATATAACAACGGAAATGGAGGAAATTCAAAATATCATCAGATCCTACTACAAAAGCCTATACTCAAAACAACTGGAGAATCTGGAGGAAATGGACAATTTCCTAGACAGATACCAAATACCAAAATTAAATCAGCATCAAGTAGATCAGCTAAACAGTCCCATAACCCCCAAAGAAATAGAAGGGGTTATAGAAAGCCTCCCAACCAAAAAAAGTACGGGACCAGATAGTTTTAGTGCAGAATTCTACCAGACCTTCAAAGAAGACTTAACACCAATACTCTTCAAACTATTCCACAAAATAGAGACAGAAGGGATACTGCCCAACTCGTTCTTCGAAACCACAATCACACTGATACCTAAACCAAAAAAAGATCCAACAAAGAAAGAGAACTACAGGCTAATTTCTCTTATGAATATTGATGCAAAAATACTAAATAAAATTCTTGCCAACCGAATCCAAGAACATATCAAAACGATCATTCACCATGATCAAGTAGGCTTCATTCCAGGGATGCAGGGATGGTTCAATATACAGAAATCCATCAATGTAATCCACTACATAAACAAACTAAAAGAAAAAAACCACATGGATATCTCATTAGATGCCGAAAAAGCATTCGACAAAATTCAGCATCCTTTCATGCTAAAAGTCTTGGAAAGAGCAGGAATTCAAGGCCCATACCTAAACATAGTAAAAGCAATCTACAGCAAACCAGTAGCCAACATCAAAATAAATGGAGAGAAACTTGAAGCAATCCCACTAAAATCAGGGACTAGACAAGGCTGCCCTCTCTCTCCATATCTTTTCAATATAGTACTTGAAGTTCTAGCGAGAGCAATTAGACAACATAAGGAAGTCAAAGGGATACAAATTGGAAAGGAAGAAGTCAAACTAACACTATTTGCAGACGATATGATAGTCTACTTTAGTGATCCAAAAAACTCCACCAGAGAAATTCTACAGCTGTTAAACAACTTCAGCAAAGTGGCTGGTTATAAAATTAACTCAAGCAAATCAGTAGCCTTCTTGTACTCAAAGGACAAGCAGGCTGAGAAAGAAGTTAGGGAAATAACACCCTTCACAATAGCCACAAACAACATAAAGTACCTTGCCGTAACTCTAACCAAACAAGCAAAAGATCTCTATGACAGGAACTTCAAGTCCTTGAAGAAAGAAATCGAAGAAGACCTCAGAAGATGGAAAAATATTTCTTGCTCCTGGATTGGCAGGATCAATATAGTAAAAATAGCCATCTTGCCAAAAGCAATCTACAGATTCAATGCAATCCCCATCAAAATCCCAAATCAATTCTTCATAGATCTAGAAAGAGCAATTCTCAAATTCATCTGGAGCAACAAAAAACCCAGGATAGCTAAAACTATTCTCAACAATAAAAGGACTTCTGGGGGAATCAATATCTCTGACCTCAAACAGTACTACAGAGCAATTGTGTTAAAAACTGCATGGTATTGGTACAGCAACAGGCAGGTAGATCAATGGAATAGGATTGAAGACCCAGAAATGAATCCACAGACTTATGGTCACTTGATCTTTGATAAAGGAGCCACAACCATCCAGTGGAAAAAAGATAGCCTCTTCAACAAATGGTGCTGGTTCTACTGGAGGTCAACATGCAGAAGAATGCGAATTGACCCACTCTTATCTACTTGTACTAAGATCAACTCCAAGTGGATTAAGGACCTCCAGATAAAACCAGACACACTGAAACTATTAGAAAAGAAACTTGGGAAGACCCTGGAGGACATGGGCACAGGGGGAAAGTTCCTGAACAGAACACCAATAGCTTATGCTCTAAGATCAAGAATTGACAAATGGGACCTCATAAAATTACAAAGTTTCTGTAAGGCAAAGGACACTGTCAGAAGGACAAAACGGCAACCAACAAAGTGGGAAATGATCTTCACCAACCCCACATCTGACAGAGGGCTAATATCCAATATATACAAAGAACTCAAGAAGTTAGACCCCAAAGAACCAAATAAGACTATCAAAAAATGTTGTACAGAGCTAAACAAAGAATTTTCACCAGAAGAAATTCGGATGGCCGAGAAACACCTTAAGAGATGTTCAACATCATTAGTCATCAGGGAAATGCAAATCAAAACAACCCTGAGATTCCACCTCACACTAGTCAGAATGCCTAAGATTAAAAACTCAAGAGACAACAGGTGCTGGCGAGGCTGTGGAGAAAGAGAAACACTCCTCCACTGTTGGTGGGATTGCAAAATGGTAAAACCTCTCTGGAGATCAGTGTGGCGGTTCCTCAGAAAATTGGGCATGTCACTTCCAGAGGACCCTGGCATACCACTCCTGGGCATATACCCAGAGGATTCCTCTGCATAGAATAAAGACACATCCTCCACTATGTTTATAGCAGCCTTTTTTATAATAGCCAGTAATTGGAAGGAGCCCAGATATCCCTCAAAAGAGGAATGGATACAGAAAATGTGGTATATTTATACAATGGAGTACTACTCAGCAATTAAAAATAATGAACTCATGCAATTTGTAGGTAAATGGTTAGATCTGGAAAATATCATCCTAAGTGAGCTAACCCAATCACAAAAGAATACACATGAAATGCAATCACTCCTAAGTGGATATTAATGAGCCCAGAAGCCCTAAATACTCAAGACACAATTAGCAAGTCAAATGACTTCCAAGAAGATGAATGGAGAGGACCCTGGGCCTGTAAAGATTGGATCCAGTATTGTAGACCCAGAACACAGAAATCGTGTGTGGGGGGGTAATAGCAGGGGGGAGAGAGGAATTATGGGACATATGGTGGGGGGGGGGGTAATCGGGAAAGGGGAAAACCTTTGGAATGTAAACATAGAATATAGAAAACAAAAAAATTTAAAAAAAAGAAAAGAAAATAAATAAATAAAAGAAATTTCACTGATGCTAAAAAAAAAATTAAAAAAAACCTTTCTAAATTAATTGATGGTAGAATTAAAAACATTTTATGATAAAATCAGGTATTTAAATGGAAAACATTTCTGATAAAATAGAAGAAATATATATAGAAAAATGTTAAAATTGAAGATTATCATGAAAAATAATACAGACAAAATGGTAGACATAAAAAAATTACTAAAATAATTGAAAGAGGAATTACATTTTCTGATAAAATTGAAGATTTACATAAAAAATATTTGTTAGTCTATATCTTTTTATTGGAATTGAGTCCATTGATGTTAAGAGATATTACGGTATAGTGATTGTTGCTTCCTGTTATTTTTGATGTTATTTTTATGTTTGTGTGGGTATCTTCTTTTGGGTTTGTTGGAAGATTACTTTCTTGGTTCTTCTAGGGTGTACTTTCAGTCCTTGTATTGGCATTTTCCATTTATTATTCTTTGTAGGGCTGGATTTGTGGGAATATATTGTGTAAATTTGGTTTTATCATGGAATATCTTGTTCTCTCCATCTATAGAGATTGAGAGTTTTGCTGGGTATAGTAGTCTGGGCTGGCATTTATGTTCTCTTAGGGTCTGTATGAGATCTTCCCAGGATCTTCTAAATTTCATGGTTTCTGGTGAGAAGTCTGGTATAATTCTGATAGGTCTGCCTTTATAAGTTACTTGCCATTTTTCCCTTAATTCTTTTAATATTCTTTATTTGTTTAGTGCATTTGGTGTTCTGTTTATTATTTGCCTTGAGGACTTTCTAGTCTGGCCCTGTCTATTTGGAATTCTGAAGACTTCTTCTATGTTCATGGGCATCTCTTTTTTTAGGTTAGGGAAGTTTTCTTCTAAAAATTTTTTGAAGATATTTACTGGCCCTTTAAGTTGTAAATCTTCACTCTCTTCTATACCCATAATCCTTAGGTTTGGTCTTCTCATTGTGTCCTGGATTTCCTGGGTGTTTTGGGTTACCAGCTTTATGCATTTTGCATTTTCTTTGACTGTTGAGTCAATGTTTTCTATAATATCTTCAGCACCTGAGATTCTTTCTTCTATCTCTTGTATTCTGTTGTTGGTGCTTGCATCTATGACTCCTGGATTCTTTCCAAGATTTTCTATCTCCAAAGATGTCTCACTTTGTGATTTCTTTATTTTTTTCTCCTTATAACCTTTAGATCCTAGATAGTTTGTTCAGTTCCTTCACTTGATTGTTTTTGTTTTCCTGTAATTCTTTTAGGGATTTTTGTGTTTCCTTTTTATGGGCTTCTGCCTGTTGACCCACGATCTCCTGTATTTTTTAAGGGATTTTTGTGTTTCCTCTTTAAGGGCTTTTACCTGTTGACCCATGTTCTCCTGTATTTCTTTAAGGGAGTTATTTAAGTCCTTCTTGAACCCATCAGCTTTCATGAGATATTATTTTAAATCCAACTCTTGTTTTTCTGGTATGTTGGGGTATTCAGAACTTGCTGTGGTAGGTGAACTGGGTTTTGATGTTTCCAAGTAGCCTTGGTTTATGTTGGTAGGATTCTTGTGCTTGCCTTTTGCCATCTGGTTATCTCTGGTACTACTTGGTCTTGCTGTCTCTGGCTGGAGCCTGTCCCTCCTGTGAGCCTGTAAGCCTGTGTCTGTACTCTTGGAAGACCAACTCTCTTCTGGCAGGATCTGTGCACAGAAGGCTCTGGAGCTGCCAGGCTCACAAGTACAAATGGTGGCAGGAGGTCTTCTGTCCCAGCTGCTCCACTGATGGTATGTCCTCTGTTCTCCTAGCTGTTCCCCTCCATAAAGAAGGTGGAGATTTTACCTCCACACTCAGAAGTGAAAGCACTGCTGGGAGATCACTCTCTCCTGGCAGGCCATGCACAGAACTCTCCGGAGCTGCTTGGTGTCCTGGTACAAATGGTGGTGGGAGCGGTTCTTTTCTGTTATAAGAATATCATCTATATAATGCAATGTGAAAGCCTTTTATGTTTAGCCCTGATGGATCTTAAAGCTTGATCTATAAATTTCTGACAAAGATTTGGACTATTTTTCATACCTTGGGGGAAAACCTTCCATTGATAACTTTGAAATGACTTTTGAAAATTAACAGAAAGAATGCTAAAAGCAAATCTTTGTGTGTCTTCTGGTTGTAACTTTATATTGAAAAAATTATCTTTTAAATCTATAACTATAATATAATAATTCTCTGGAACAGCTACTGGAGATGGAAGTCCTGGCTGTAAAGTTCCCATATCATGCATTGTCTTATTAACAGCCCCAAGATCTTGTAAGAGTCTCTATTTACCTGATTTTTTTTAATGCCAAACACAGCAGCATTCTATCGACTGTTAGATTCTTCAGTATGCCCTAAACATAGCTGCTCTTTTACTAATTGTTCTAAAGCCTGTATCTTTTCCTGACTTAGGGGCCACTGATTCTTTTACACAGGCTCATCATCAATCCTTGAAATTTTATCTGCATATAACTCATCAGCGGCCACTATAAAAAATGTTGATCATCTCAATTTTTATCTGTGCTTAATTTTATTTTCATTTCCCCTAAGATATCTCTTCTCCATAAGGAGAATGACAAAGAGGAATTAATGTAAGGTTGAAAAGTACCCACTTTGTCTTCACATTGGAAGCTAGTCCCAATCCCACCAGATTAGAGGTGGTATGAACTATATAGGCCATGTCCCAGTCCAGTCCTTTCCTGCAATATAAGACCTATCTGTTCCTGTGTCCAATAATCCTTGGACATTTTTTCCTTCTACTTTTATAGTTTTTAAGGGTTTTTCTTTAGTAATTTCCTGAGCCTAAGCTGCCACTTCTGTGGAGTCAAACCCTTTATCCCCTCTAATCTGTTCTAATATTGGCTTGGGGGGAGTTGTGTATAAGGGAGGAGTATTATCTGAGCTACCCGTTGGTTTTTCAGGTAGTTGTATTGTTTTTTTTAATGGCCTAATCATAATTTTTACCTCTCCCTAGAAGTCTGAATCAATTACTCCAGGAAGTACTTCAAATTTTTTCTTATAATTTGAGCTTCTCCCTATTATAAGACCAAAAGTGCCAGTGATAGTGGGCCTTTAAATCTTGTATCTACTAATTGTACCTCATAAATAGAGATTATATAATCCTTGTCTACTGCCAGATCTAATCCTATACTTCCTGGTGTTGTTCTGGGTAATTTTAAGATGTTAAACTCAGGGGCCAGAGGATTCAGTTTACTTTTACCTTCCTCTGTCTCCCTATTTTGCCTTTTTTTTTATTTTGGGGCAGAGGGCATGTCCTTCACCCCATTTTTTGTCTCCTTTCTTTCAGAGTGTTTTATCCTTATAAAAATTTGATTTACATTCATTCTTTCAATGTTTTCCCTTCTTACACCAAGGACATAGCCCCGGAGGTTTGTTTTTCTTTCTTATTCTTTTTTATGTCTGCTCTTCTTTTTTACAGTCCTGTCTCATATGTCCTTATTGGCTGCAAGAAAAGCACCAAACCTTTTGGTTTCTTCCTCCTGATTGATGTTACATTGGTAAGCAGAGATTGGTTATGGTGAGGTTACTTGCTTCATAAGCATTGGTAAATGCCACAAATTACATTTCTTATTCTTTTGGTGAACTGTTAAACATTTATCATCACACCCCTAAATTAAGGGCCATAATTTTAAAAAGAGATGCACTTAATATAGATGGATAGTAGTGACGTTAACTGTAAGGGAGACCATGGCAAAGATTTTAAATATTTTTTAAAGCTTTATTTTATTTTTGATTGTGTGTATGGGTGTGTTTGTGTGTAAGTACCTGTGTAAGCTAGAACAGTGAGTTAGCACCCCTACAATTAGAGTTATAGGCAATTGTAAACTACCTAAAGTGGGTGAAGAGAACTGAACTGAACTGAACTGAACCAAATTCAGGTCTTCTGTATGAGCAGTATGTGTGGTTATGTCATTGTTCTATGTTACTGTCTGTCTTAGTTAGGGTTTTACTGCTGTGAACAGACACCATGACCAATGCAAGTTTTATAAAAGACAACATTTAATTGGGGCTGGCTTACAGGTTCAGAGGTTCAGTCCATTGTCATCAAGGCAGAAACATGGCAGCATCCAGGCAGGCATGGTGCAGGAGGAGCTGAGAGTCTATCTCTTCATCTGAAGGCTGCTAGTTGTAGACTGACTTCCAGGCAACTAGGTTGAAGATCTTAAGCCCACACCCACAGTGACACACCTACTCCAACAAGGCCACACCTCCTAATAGTGCCACTCCCTGGGAAAAGCATATACAAACCATAACACTGTCTATGCCAGCATTTTAAAAAATATACTTGTAAAACATTTTAATAATTAATTAATTAATTAATTTTTATTCACTCTACATCCTACTCATTGCTTCCCTCAGTCATCCCCTCCCACAATCCTTCCCCTCTTTCCCCTTCCCTTCTCCTCTAAGTGGCTGGGGGCTTCCGTGGATATTCCTCCACCATGGTACATTAAGTCTCTGTGAGATTTGGCCCATCCTCTCCTAAGGCCAGAGAAGGCAGCCCAGCTAGAAGAACATATCCCACAGATAGGCAACAGCTTTTTGGATAGCACCTGCTCCAGTTGTTCCAGACCCACATGAAGCCCAAGCTGCACATATGTGCAGGGAAGCCTAGGTACAGCCCATGTATGCGCTTTGGTTGTGATACAGTCTCTGAGAGCCCCAAGGGTCCAAGTTAGTTGACTCTGTTGGCCTTCCTGTGGAGTTCGTATCTCCTTGGGGCCGTAGTCCTTTCCCCTATACTTACAATCTCCATCCACTGTTCCAATATGGATGTCTGAATCTATCTGAATCAGCTGCTGGGTAGAGCCTCTCAGAGAACAAACATGCTAGACTCCTATCTGCAAGCATAACAGAGTATCATTAATAGTGTCATGGATTGGTGATTGCCCATGGGATAAGTCTCAAGTTGGGCTGGCTATTGCTTGGTCATTCCATCAGTCTCTTCTCCATCCTTTATCTCTGCATTTCTTGTAGATAGCATAAATTGGGGGTTGAAAGTTTTGTGGGTGGGTTGGAGTCCCTGTCTCTCCACTGGGCTTCCTGCCTCGCCAAAGGAGGCAGCCTCCACAGGCTCCATATCCTTAATGCTGTGAGTTACAGCTAAGGACACCCTCGTTGATTCCTGGGTGCTTTCCCTATGCCAGGTCTTTGTCATGTGCTGGAGATGTCCCACCTCCCCACCCCTGTTAGTTGCAGATTTCCAATCATTCTCATGGCCATCTGACCATCTTTCCTGCTTCTCCCCACACCTGATCCTGAACTCACCCCATTCCCCTCCCAATCCCCTCTCCCTCCTAGTTCCCCCATCCCATCTGCCTCTTATGACTATTTTAGTACCCCTTCTAAGTGAGATTCAAGTGTCCCCACTTGGGCCTTCCTTCTATCTTTATTTTATTTGTTTCTTTTTTGAGAAGGATTTGACACAAGTTTACTCTGTGTAACAGCCTTGTCTGTCCTTGAACTCACTTTGTAGACCAGACTGGTCTCAAACACTCAGAGACCCACTTACCTCTGCCTCCTAAGTGCTGGGACTAAACACCTGGCATTGTTTTTAATTGTAATTGTTATGTGTATGTATGTATAGGAACGTGGGTTTATGCATGTGAATGCAGTGCCTGTGGAGGTCAGAAGAGGGCATCAGATCCCTTGAAACTGGAGTTAGAGGCAAACGAGCTGCTCTTTCACAAGAGCAGTAAGTGCTCTTAATCATATCTGCAGCCCTATGCTGGTCTTTTCTAACAAAGAGTAGGTGAAAAACTCTTGAGAGGGATTCTTCTCAAAGATTTTGTACCTCCCAAGATTTTTGCACATAATATGAACTTATTAAGTGCTGGTTGATTAAATGAATCTTTATAGATACCATGCACACTGATAAATAGTCAATAAGTCATCAAATGTCATCAAATCAGAATATGTCACCAGAATTAGTCTGACAATCACTAGAGATTTCTGTCACTGTGTGCTATTCATTTAGCAGACATGTATTTAGATCTAACTATACAGGCACTGAGAGATACAATAAATTATACATGTTGGCCAGGAATGGTGGCTATGCCTTTAGTCCCAGCACTGGGAAGGCAGATCCAGATGGATCTGTGTGAATTCCAGGCCAGCCAGGTTTAGATGGTAAAATCCTGTCTTGAAAGAAAGAAAGAAAGAAAGAAAGAAAGAAAGAAAGAAAGAAAGAAAGAAAAGACATATCCCTTAAAAATGAGATCTCACACAAAGGCCTACCAGATATAAAGACCTCCACAATCAGCAAGGGAGTGGGACTCCAGTTATATGCTGTAATGTGAATTCTACCTCCAGTCAACATGATCTTAGGTGTGGATTTCCCCTCCCCCAAGTGTCCCCACAAGAACACAAGCAGCCAAATCATCAGTTTGATTTCAACTATATAATACCCTGAGCTAACAACCAGCCATGCTGGGACCAACTTCTGGTCTAATATATAAATCAATATTTGTTATGTCTGTCCCAACAATAATACACTAATACAAGGAACTCCTGTGTCTGAATGGTTGGGTCAAGTGAATATTTCTCTGCCATAGTGCTGGGGGGAGAGGGAGGAATTTCAGTGCTGGTTAATGGAGCAAAGGGTGAGCACAGAGACCTGTAAAGCACCAGAAGTAACTAAGAGGGCAGGGACAGCATTATTACACCGTGTTATTATATATGATTATGACATCACAGCTGTCCTGCAAATTGCAGTCTCATTCATGGCTTTCCCTGCCAATTCTTGCCTAGTGTGCTCTGATGAATAATGATTATGTTGGTACAGTGACACTTGCAGGCACTGATGCAAATCCCTACCCAAGGTGCTCCCTTTCCAGATAGTAGTTTTCTTTCTGCAGATTAGATACTGGCTCTGGGGATGTGGGGTTTTGGATAGGATCCAGACTTCCATCTGCTCTACAGAAATAGCAGCCTACATAATAGAATTTCAGTGACAAAAAGAAGTGCCTTACTCCAGGGCTGGCTTCCACTCTGGACAAGGGGAGTCCTGTGGTTTTTTGTGTACAAGATTTTCTAAATGCAATTTCCAGCATAGTGAGAAACAGCAGGGCTTCCTTTCCCTTTTAGGTATTGATGGAACTACCTTTCTGATGAGAAACTAGAACCAATGGCTGATAGCATTCCTAGAATCCAAGTTTCTCACTGTTCTCTCTGATCTACACAAAACCTTTGTGACAGAAATTAGTAGAAGGAAATAGTTTTAACTAGGGCTATTCTGGAGGACAATAAAGGACCCTTTTTGTCTCAAATTTCCATCTTAGAAGAAGGCAGGAGTTTTAGGGAAAACAATTGGCTATTGAGCAGAGTTTTTTCTCTGCAGAGCAGGTCTCCTGCTTTTCTTCCTAACAGAGACTTATTTCCTGGGGCTAGCACATGTAGTTCCTATTCAAATCCTTTACTGAAGGCTGATTCATATAGGCTTGTGAGAAAAGGAAGTGTTCCAGAGACTTCTCTTTAGAGTTTCATGTGGAAAGTATAGTAGCACCTGCTGTTGTAATACTTAACTCCAATAACTTGGATTAGTCTGTGGGTGTCTATTTCCTTCAGAGTACTCCTAAAGATGACTTTGACTCTGGCATTATGATATCCAGTACCCCACCTCATTAGTAAAGATTGGATCTCTGGAGGAGTCGTTCAGTGAAATTAATGTGTGTGGGAGTGGGTACAGATGGTGGGAGTGGGGGGATGAAACATAGGAAACCTTCAAAGGAAACATAAGCATCTGCTCCTTCTTCCTTGCAGATGTCCTTGAAGTGACATAATGACAATACCTTCTCTTGTACATAGCATTCACTCTTCCAAGCAGCACATACAGGGTTGAATCAAAAGCAGTTATTAGCCCCATTTCATACAAAGAGTGTTAGGTAGATAGTTTTCCATTGAGAAAAATTGGATTTGGTCAAATATCAGAAACTGCGTGTTAACACAGTGAGAATTAAAGCAGAACATTGAATAGCATTGCTGCTGCAGCTACTGAAATGAAGATGAAGAATCAGAGGAGGAGGAGGAGAAAGAGGAGGAGGAGGAGGAGGAGGAGGAGGAGGAGGAGGAGGAGGAGGAGGAATTGGAAAGAATGTTGGATAAAAGAGACCCTTGGTGTATATACAGTATGGATCTTGACTTAGAAATGTCTGCTTTTCAGTTTGGGTATCTTGTGCTGTGGGCTAGGAAGGAAAGCTAGCTCTTCCTCAATAAAGGTACATTCAAAGGAAGAAAACAAGTATACCAAGTACATAGCAATGGTGCAGTGAACTGAGTGGGAACAAGATTTCTGTCCAAAGCTAGAAAATAACTTTAGTTAACTTAAAATATTTCTTGATCCATCCCCAAATTTATTATCCTGTTTAGCTTTTAATGTCAAGTGTACACAACCTAGAGTCACCTAAGAATGGAAGCTCAGAGAAATTGCCTAGATGAGATTGGCTAGTGGATATATCTGTGATTATCTTGGCTTATAGTTGATGTGGGAGGGCCTCGGCCTATTGTGGGAAGCAGGTGGGCTTGGGATGTATAAGAAAGTTAGATGACTAGGAGGGACTGAGGGAACCAGTAAGCAGTGTTCCTCCATTATTCTGCTTGAGTTCCTGCTCTGCCCTATCTCAAGAATGAACAGTAACCTTAATGTGTAAGCTAAAATAAATTGTTTCAGCTGGGCATGGTGGCATACTCAGGACACAGAGGCAGATGGATCTCTGAGTCCCAGGTCAGCCCGAACTACATAGTGAGATCCTGTCTTGATAAACAAACAAATAAAAGAGGAAATGAATAAAATAAGTTGGTTTCACTCCTTAAGTTGCTTTAGCCATGGTGTTATCACAATAACAAAAAACAAAGACACATATGAACCTCTCTTTAGGAGTCATATTTTCAATTCACTTTATCAAGCTCAGCACTGTTAATATTTGGAGCCAAATAATTCTCTCTTTTGTTTCTTTGTTTAAACAAATTTTTATTACTTGGCCCAAGTCACCTTTGATTTTCCTAGATTTCCCAGGCTGGGCTTCAACCCGTGATTCTTCTGTTCTCAGCTTCCTGATGACTGGGATTATAGGCATGACCCACTATGTCTGACTTGTATATGTTTCAGGGTATTTATTTCACAATTTCTCCCACATATTTCTGTCTTTAAACAATAATCAATTTAAGTCCATTTCCCTTTGGGTATTGCTTGAGTTGAGAGTCTTATCTGAGGAGTACTTGGGCAGGGATGAATGCCATTTCGGTCAGTTAATCTCACAAATAGTTATTGAGCCAGCTGTAAAAATAATTTTTCCATTCTTACGGAGCTTATTTTCTAGTGTGCGTGTGTGTGTGTGTGTGTGTGTGTGTGTGTGTGTGTGTGTGTGTGTATGTGTGTGTATGTGTGTGAGAGAGAGAGAGAGAGAGAGAGAGAGAGAGAGAGAGAGAGAGAGAGGGAGAGAGGGGAAGGGAGGGAGGGAGAGAAAGAGAGGGGGGGAGAGAGAGATTTAGGCTGTAACTAATCATATAAAATAATTTAAGATAGTGAGGTTATGAGGGTGTACCAGCCCATAATATGGTAATATGTCATATTGGTCTAAGGATTATTTTGAACTAGAAGCAACTGAGAAACAGCAGACACAGGAAATGTCTGCCCTACTCCTCTTCTGCCTAAAAGAAAGGAATACATTTTCAATTGTAAAATATTCTCCATCTCTTGAATAAAGAAGAAAATTCTTTGCCTAAAGAGACCCTGGTTGCTTGGGTCTGCATAACAAACCTTACTAAGCATTCCTATTCACCATTTATGTTTACTACCCCATACTTCCTTTCTTTGGTTCCATCACTTCTAAATTGTCATGGCTTTGTTAAACTGCATGTAAGCACTCTGGGGCTAATAGCCTCCTTGGGCGTTTCACTGTGATTTGTTTTACAGTGCCTTCCTATGCATGTAAAATTAAAAGCATAAACTAAATGGATACACCATTTTCTCCCATTAATATTTTTGTGTCATCTTAACAGAGAGCCTCCAGTTACTTAAAAAGATGAGAGAAAAAGCTTGCTCCTTGTGGTGGTTTTAATAAGAATGGCCCATAGCTTCATGTATTTGAATGGTTGATTCTCAGTGAAAGTGTTTGGAAAGAATTAATAGGTGTGGCCTCATTGCAGTAGGTGTGAAGTAGATGTGTCACTAGAGGTGGTGGGCCTTGAATTCTCAAAAACCCAGTCCCAGTCTCATTTTTTTCTACCTCCTGCTTACAGATCAGGTATAAACTTTCAGCTACTGTTCCAGCCTCATGCCTTCCTGCCTGCCATAATGCTTCTTGTCATGATGATCAGGAACTAACTCTCTGAAACTGCAAGCAAGCCCTCAATTATATGCTTTATTTAATAAATTGCCTTAGTCATGGTGACTTTTCACAGCAACAGAAGAGTAACTAAGACACTTCTCATCTACAGTGGTGATAATAGTTGGGAAGAAAATGAAAGAATTTGGACATGGTGTCATGAACATTAATCCTAACAGGCATGATGCTAAGACAGGACTAAGATTGTCTTGCCTTCACGGACAGTCTTAAATGAAAAGAAAAGTAATGAAACTGAATTGTAGAAAGTAGCTTTAGTGAAAGTTTTATATAAGGCTCCTCTGTGAGAGGGAAAGGTAAGTCCATTTCAATATCAATATCTCAGAAATTGTACTCAGGAATTGTATTTTCAGGAATAACAACTAAAATATCTGTGTCAAACATGAGCCTAAAATGTTCAAATTGCACAAGGCCAAAGGAGGTTGAGTGAAATGTGCCAGGTATGACATTGTATAAGATGAGGTCAGACACATGAGGCTAGATTCAATGGAAATGTGTGGGTTGATGAATCCCAACACTCACCAAGAGGAGCTACTAAAACATGGGTGTGATAGATCCATACCTAGAAATTCTGATTGTAGGAGTCTTGGACACATCTGAGAATGTATTTCCTAGGTGATATTGCTGTTGATTGTCCAGAGGCAGACATTAAGAATAACGTTAGGATCCCCATGCCTAACTCAGGCCCCATGCTAGACCAGAGGCCAATCAGACTGCCAGAACTCCAGGTTGATTAACCACCCATGGACCTACACCACTCTGACTCTTCTGTGCTTGGGACCCTTTTCCTCCTCTTGGGTTGACTTGTCCAGCCTAGTCTTATTGCATCTTGTTATGCCATGTTCGATTGATATCCCTGGGAGATATGTTCTTTTCTGAAGAACAGGAGAGGGGAGAGGGGAGGTGTATGGGGGGAATTGCATGAACTGTGGTCAGAATATATTGTATGAGAGAATAAAAGTAGCCTTAGGTCAAGCAAAGTTGTTTTGGTTTTATTTCTGTTAAAATAGAAAGCTATTGTAGATATTTTAAACAGGACTAAAAATATTATTTATATGTGTATGAGTATTGTGGATGCATGGAACATATATGAGGTATTCATGGAGGCTGAAAAAGGGTAGTGGATCCCGGATCCCTTAGAACTGAAATTAGTATGGTTGTCAACTGCCATGTAGGTGCTGATAAATGAACCTGGGTCCTTCTCGAAATCTGCCAGTGCCCTTAAGTAATGAGCCTCCAGCCCCAGTGGAGCAGGATTTTTAGCAGCTTTTAATTTAATTTTAATGGATTTTTGAACATGTCACCCCCAAAATGCTCCTTTTACATATTGATTATGTAAAACAATCAAGACACGGGTAATGTAAGAAAAGCCCTTCATTTACTTCAACTGCCTAAAATAAGGTATAATTTTTCTCTTTCAATAAAGTAAATGTATATATATATATATATATATATATATACACATATATATGTATGTATAACCCCTCCATTAGTAAAAGTATCTGTTCAAGGAAGAGAATGCTGCTATGATACAACTTTCATTGACTGAGACTTTCATCTATGTAATAAGGCAATTTCATTCACTATGCATTTCATCTTCCTTCCTTCCTATAATTTGCTTCTAATAGTCCATGTCTTAGTTATTTTGTTGCTATAATAAAATAGCCAATTCTGAGTAATGTATATAAAAAGATTTATTTAGCTTCTTATTTCTCAGTGTACAAGAGCATTATGTTGGCATTTACTTATCTCTGGTGAAGACTGTGTGGTGGAGGACATCCCAATGGTAGGATTGTGTGCGTTTGTGTGTGTGTGTGTGTGTGTGTGTGTGTGTGTGTATGATAACATGGTGGAACACAACTAAAGAGGGGCCTGAGACAGCAGAACTTGCCTCATGAGCAACTCATTTTACAGGAATTCAGCCCTGTAAGTGATACATTAATGCTCTATTGTACCACTAGAACCCACTAAAAGGTTTCACCAGCCCCTAATATTATCACACTGAAGACCAAATAAAGCACTCAATAAATCTATAGAAGACATGTTCTAACTATTATCTGAACTACAGCAATCTCTTCTCTTTCTCCCCTTTTTTAATGATTTTTGTATGGCCACTTACTAAATTATAACATTTTCCTTCTTTTTCTTTCTTTCTTCTTTTCTTTCCTTCTTTCTTTCTTTCTTTCTTTCTTTCTTTATTTATTTATTTACTTATGTGTTTGCTTGTTTGTTTGGTGTGTGTGTGTGTGTGTGTGTGTGTGTGTGTGTGTTTGCCTGCCTGCCTGCCTGCATATGTATATGGGCACACACATTACCCAGGACACCTTTGGAAGTCAGAGGACAACTCAGCAGTTGATTCTTCCCTTCCACATGTGAATCTTGGAGATAGAATTCAGGTCATCAAGCTTGGCAGTAGGTGGTTTTACTCACTGAGCTTTCTCACTACTCATGTATAACATTTTCTGAGACTGTTGCACATATTTCCATATTGAAAATATTTTCCTCACATTAACCTGTTTTATTCTATTTATTTTTGTGCTAATCAAATAATCTGGACAATTAGGGAGATGTTGGAAGGGAAAGAAGCCCCTCTCTAGACTGGTGACATTACAGGATGGCTGAGAGAAATATCAACAGAACTAACAAAATCAAGATTGCCCACATAGACAACTTAACATTTTTCCAGGAGAGAGTCCCAAATTAAGTATGTTACTTTAAAAATGTTCTCTGCTTAATTAGGGCCTGAATGCTGTGCCTTTCAGCTTAGTTGTATCAACACTCCTCTCACACTTCTAAATCCATTGTCCCCCATAAGCTTGCTTTATAATTTTACTTTATAATTTCACTTACAAAAAGAACTTTGGTAAGATAAGAGATATAAGTAAATTAATTAATTTCATACCTCTTTTTGATTTTGAAAAGTAATCTCTAAACAAAGTTGCAAATTTACATATATATATATATATATATATATATATGGCAATGTAACATCAAAAGTCACAAAATTATATAGCTAGACTGATGAGAGATGAAGAGCCTGCTCTTACATCTTGAGTCTGTTCTGTCCCTTTCCTGAGTCCTTCTTCTAAGTCTCCCCCATTATTCTCTGCCCTGGCACTTAAATCTGAAGCATGTACTAGCCTTCATCTCTATTCAATAAAGTCAATGAATTTGCCTTTCTGACTTATCCTGAAATTCTTTTCTGGGGTATAGTCAAGGCTCCAGTTTTACAGTTTTACCTGGGTGGAGGAAGGACCTCCTCAGGCTATTGGCAACAGTGCTGAACTGCATCTCCCTGTTACTGCTGCCATAACTTGGCCATCTCTCCATACTACCCTAGTGTCTAGAGTATAGTACCTGACATAAAGTCATTTCTTTTTTTCAATTTAAAATGATTTTTATTTTATTATTATTGTATTTGTATTTTGCCTGCATGTATGTCTGTTTGCCATTCGGCATAGGATCACCTGAGACTGAAAGTTACATATTGTGAGCTGCCATGTGGGTAGTAGGAATTGATCCTATATCCTCTGGTAGAGCAGCCAGTACTCTTAACAGATAAGCCATCTCTCCAGTCCCTCTCAATTGTTTTTTAATTGGAAAATGTCCAAACCTCGATAGTTGATGATATCTTGCACATCTTTAACTCTGGACAAAACATGCACCAATCTGGAAATCTCGTCTTCAACACTTAGCTTCTGGGTGTGCCAGCATTCTTATTCCTTCACAAAGAGCAACAGCCCACCTCCCAGATGTCATTTGATAATAAGAGTACAGGCTTTTGAACATATAACTTTAAATTTGTAATTTAGGATCTAGGATCTTCTGAGAACATAACTTTAACCCAGCCTTCCATAACTGCCTTCTTACTTTCTATTACATAACAAGACACTGCAAAAACAGCAACAGACTGCTTTAACTTTTTCACTTTTGCATATGCTAAAATCTTTTCTCCAATATATAAAGGAACGGGAAATTTAATTTCCTGAGAAAGAAAAAGTCATTTCTTAATATTTGATTTTAAAAATTCCATGAATAATTGTTGATCTTGGAGTCAGATAAACTAAATTCTTATATATTTTGTTTGTTACTTCCTGAGTGAAATTTCCTACTTGGATATTGCACCAGCTGGTTTTGTGTGTTAACTTGACACAAGTTAGAGTCATCAAAGAGGAAGGAGCCTCAGTTGAGAACGTGCCTCCATGAGATCCAGCTGTAAAGCATTTTTTTCAATTAGTGATCAGTTTGGGAGGGCCCAGACCATGTTAGTTGGTGCCATCCCTGGGCTGGTGATCCTGGGTTCTATAAGAAAGCAGACTGAGCAAGCCATTGGGGTGCTTAGTCAGTAAGGAACGCCCCTCCATGGCCCCTGCCTCAGCTTCTGCCTCCAGGTTCCAGCCTTGCTTGAGTTCCTGTCCTGACTTCCTTCAATGATGAACTATGATCTGGAAGTATTAGGTGAATAAGCCCTTTCCTCCCCAATTTACTCTTTTGGTCATGGTGTTTCATTGCAGTAATAGAAATGCTAGACAGATATTAAACACAATATGCTGAAAGTAAGTACATACAGTGTTGAATGAGCTCATGCTTGATTTAGAACTGGGAGAATTTGAAGTCTTATCATTGTTCACAAAGATTACATGCCTGCCCTGAAAATGAATGAAGTTGTGGAATGTGGTCAGTTTAAGATACAATGGAATGAGTATAAGAAGGCATAGATGCTGCTTTTTATGGTGATCAGGTGTGGGGAGAGGGGCAGGAGAGGGCTGAGAGTGAGACTGGAAGTCGGTGCGGGTCATCTCTGGGACTAACTGGAGACCTAGGATGGGGGAGGCTATGGTGAATCTATGGGAGTCACCCTAGCTGAGATTCCTAACATAGAGAGGGGGACATCAATCCACCCACAAAACTTTTAAACCAAAACTTGTCCAGGCTACAAGAAGTACAGGGATAAAGATGGAGCAGAGACTGAGGGATCAGCCAACCAATGACTGCCATAACTTGAGACCCACACCATGTGATACCTAACCCCTGACACTATCCATGATTCTCTGCTATTCTTGAAGACAGGAACCTAGCATAACTATCTTCCGAGAGGATTCATCTAGCAGTGGATGGAGGCAGATGCAGAGAACCACAGCCAAACATCAGGCAGAGCCCAGGGAGTCTCATGGAAGAGTGGGGGATACAATTGAGCAAGCTGGGGATGGAGAACAAGAAGACCCACAGAGTCAACTAATCTTGACCCAGGGAGGCTTACAGAGACTAAATCACCAACCTAAGAACATGCAGATACTGGTTGTAGGCTCCCTATACATTTATAGCAGATCTGCAGCTTGGTTTTCATGGGAGTCACCTAACAATTTGAACAGGGGCTATATCTGACTATGTTGCCTGCCACTGTGTCTCAGAGGGAGAGGATGTGCCTAGTCATCCTGGGACTGGATGTCCCAGAGTAGGGTGGTACCCAAGGGGTGCTTCCCTTTCTCTGATGAGAAGGGGAGCAGATAATGGGATTTGTAAGGGCAGGACTAGGAGCAGAGGAGGGAGGGGAACTGTAATTGGTTATAAAGTGAATAAAAAATAAATTATTGTAAAAAAGAAAGCAGAGATAATTGCAAGTAGGGAAAAATTAATTAAAATATAATGTCAAATGACTGTTAAAGTGAGTGCCCAATTTAGGCCAGTGGTTAGATTTTTAGAATGAACTTAAAAAACATAATCTTGAGTTTATATATTCATTGGAATATATAAACTCTGATCTTCAAAGAACTATAAACATTCAGGTAAATGCTCAAAAGGCTTCTGTCAGAAGTGATCAGCACACAGTTTCTAAAATCTTTTTCAAGTAGATAGTCATCTATGGGGAGAGGACTTGGTGACACTTCCCTTTATTGATTATCTTAGACTGTAGTAATGCTGACAGTGGCTAGAAATTTAACCTAAATGTTTTTAAGGACAATATAAAAGTATGGGAACTTTGTACAAGGAGATAAGAATGTATGGATTTGCATTCTTCTGCATACTAACTGCCAATTGAACCAGCACCATTTGTTGAAAATGCTGTCTTTTCTCCACTGGATGGGTTTAGCTCCTTGTCAAAGATCAAGTGACCATAGGTGTGTGGGTTCATTTCTGGGTCTTCAATTCTATTCCATTGATCTACCTGCCTGTCACTGTACCAATGCCATGCAGTTTTTATTACGATTGCTCTGTAGTAGAGCTTGAGGTCAGGGATGGTGATTCTGTCAGAATTTTTTTTTTTTTACTATTGAGAATATTTTTTGCTATCCTGGGCTTTTTGTTAACCCGGATTAATTTGCAAATTGCTCTTTCTAATTCTATGAAGAATTGAGTTGGAATTTTGACAGGGATTGCATTGAAACTGTAAATTGCTTTCTGCAAGATGGCCATTTTATTATATTAATCCTGCCAATCAATGACCATGGGAGAACTTTCCATCTTCTAATGACCTCCACATAAAACCAGACACACTGAAACTAATAGAAAAGAAAGTGGGGAAGAGCCTTGAACACATGGGCACAGGGGAAATTTTCCTGAATAGAACACCAATAGTTTATGGGCTAAGATCAAAAATTGAGAAATGGGACCTCATAAAATTACAAAGTTTCTGTAAGGCAAAGGACACTGTAAATAGGACAAAATGGCAACCAACAAATTGGAAAAAGATCTTTACCAACCCTACATCTGATAGAGGGTTAATATCCAATATATACAAAGAACTAAAGAATTTAGATACCAGAGGACCAAATAACCCTATTAAAAATGGGGTACAGAGCTAAGCAAAAAATTCTCAACTGAGGAATACCAGTTAGCTGAGAAGCACCTAAAGAAATGTTCAATGTCCTTAGTCATCTTGGAAATGTAAATCAAAACAAACCTGAGATTCCACCTCACACCAGTCAGAATGGCTAAGACCAAAAATTCAGGTGACAGCAGATGCTGACAAGGATGTGGAGAAAGCGGAACTCTCCTCCATTGCTGGTGGGATTTCAAGCTGCTACAACCACTCTGGAAATCAGTTTGATGGTTCCTCAGAAAATTGGACATAGTACTCATGCTCCATTATGTTCATAGTAGCCTTATTTATAATAACCAGAAGCTGGAAAGAACCCAGATGACCCTGAACAGAGGAATGGATACAGAAAATGTGATACATTTACATGATGGAGTACTACTCAGATATTAAAAACAAGAAATTCATGAAATTCTTTGGCATATAGATGGAACTAGAAAATAACATTCTGAGTGAGGTAACCCAATCACAAAAGAACACACATGGTATACACTCACTGATAAGTGGTTATTAACCCAGAAGCTTGGAATACCCATGATACAATCCACAGACCACATTAAGAAGGAAGACCAAAGTGTGAATACTTCAGTCCTTCTTAGAAGGGGGAACAAAATACCCATGGGAGGAGATACAGAGACAATGTGTGGAACAGAGACTGAAGGAAAGTCCTTTCAGAGACTGCCCCACCTAGGAATCCATCCCATATACAGTGACCAAACCCAGACACTATTGTGGATGCCAACAAGGGCTTGCTGACAGCAACCTGATATAGCTGTCTCCTGAGAGTCTCTGGCAGTACCTGACAAATACAGAGCTTAATGTGGATGCTCGCAGCCAACCATTGGACTGAGCACAGGATCCCCAATGGAGGAGCTAGAGAAAGGACCCAAGGAGATGAAGGGGTTTGCAGCCCCATAGGAGGAACAAAAATATGAACCTTCAGAGCTCCCAGGGATTAAACCACCAACCAAAGAGTACACATGGAGGGACTCATGGCTCCAGCCACATATCTGGCAGAGGATGGCCTTGTAGGACATCAATGAAAGAGAGGCCCTTGGTCCTGTGAAGGCTTGATGCCCCAGTGTAAAGGAATGCCAGGACAAGGAATTGGGAGTGGGTGGGTTGGTGAGCAGGGAAAGGGGGGATGGGATAGGGGTTTTTCAGAGGGAAGACGAGGAAAGGGATAACATTTGAAATGTAAAAGAAAATATCTAATAAAAATAAATGTATGGGAAAAATTGATAGTTATTTAGTTTTAGATCACACATTTGAGAAAGACTGGAGGCAGAAAAGGTGCGTGTTTGTGTGTATGTGTGTGTGTGTGTTTGTGTGTGTGTTCACAAGTATGCAGAATACTGTCTTCCAGTCTGATAACTCTCCAAGGAAATGTAATATGATCTGTAATGAAGTTACAAATGAGAGTGGGGTTTTAGAGAAGAACTTCTGTGTTCTTTGCCCCTTACTACCAATTCCCACATATTTCCAGGGATGGAGAGAACCTAGCAGCAACACTGTGATTTTGGTTTTAGGAAATACTTTGTGTTTGTTTTTTTTTTAAGCTTAGTAATTATGCTGGCTAGTTTTATGTCAACTTAAGGAGGGAACCTCAAATGAGAAAATATCTCCATGAGACTGGGCTGTAGGCAAGAGTATAGGGAATTTTCTTAAGTAGTGACTAAAGTGGAAGGGTCCAGCCCATTGTGGGTGGTGCCGCACATGTATTCCATGAAAAAGCTTAACAAGCCATAGGACGTAAGCCACTAATCAGTGTCCCTCCATGGCTCCTGTTTCAGCTCTTGCCTCCAGGTTCCTGCTCTGAGTTCCTTTCCTGACCTCCTTTGATGATAAACAGCAATATGGAAGTGGAAGCCAAACAAGCCTTTCCTCCCTAAGTTGTTTTGGGTCAAGGTGTTTCATTGCAGCAATAGTAACCCTAAATAAGACAGAAGCAAAGCCCATACCAAGTTTGAAATGGTTGTCTGATGATTTTCACAGAAACAAAGGAGTAGATACCATTTTTTTTAAGGCTGCGAAAATCGGGGCCTCACACATGCTAAGCAGATGCTCTATCTACTACTGAACTATGTTTCTAATATATTTAAATTTTATTTATTTGGCCGGGCAGTGGTGGCGCACGCCTTTAATCCCAGCTCTTGGGAGGCAGAGGCAGGCAGATTTCTGAGTTCGAGGCCAGCCTGGTCTACCGAGTGAGCTCCAGGACAGCCAGGGCTATACAGAGAAACCCTGTCTCGAAAAACCAAAAAAAAAAAAAAAAAAAAAAAAAAATCAAAAAAATTTAGCCACAAACAACATAAAGTATCTTGGCGTAACTCTAACCAAATAAGCGAAAGATCTGTACAACAGGAACTTCAAGTCCTTGAAGAAAGAAATCGAAGAAGACCTCAGAAGATGGAAAAATATTTCTTGCTCCTGGATTGGCATGATCAATATAGTAAAAATGGCCATCTTGCCAAAAGCAATATACAGATTCAATGCGATCCCCATCAAAATCCCAACTCAATTCTTCATAGATCTAGAAAGAGCAATTCTCAAATTCATCTGGAGCAACAAAAAACCCAGGACAGCTAAAACTATTCTCAACAATAAAAGGACTTCTGGGGGAATCAATATCCCTGACCTCAAGCAGTACTACAGAGCAATTGTGTTAAAAACTGCATGGTATTGGTATAGCAACAGGCAAACAGATCAATGGAACAGGATTGAAGACCCAGAAATTAACCCACAGACTTATGGTCACTTGATCTTTGATAAAGGAGCCACAACCATCCGATGGAATAAAGATAGCCTTTTCAACAAATGGTGCTGGTTCAACTGGAGGTCAACATGCAGAAGAATACGAATTGACCCACTCTTATCTCTTTGCTCTAAGATCAACTCCAAGTGGATCAAGGACCTCCACATAAAACCAGACACACTGAAACTATTAGAAAAGAAACTTGGGAAGACCCTGGAGGACTTGGGCACAGGGGAAAAGTTCCTGAACAGAACACCAATAGCTTCTGCTCTAAGATCAAGAATTGACAAATGGGACCTCATAAAATTACAAAGTTTCTGCAAAGCAAAGGACACTGTCCGAAGGACAAAACGGCAACCAACAAAGTGGGAAAAGATCTTCACCAACCCCACATCCGACAGAGGGCTAATATCCAATATATACAAAGAACTCAAGAAGTTAGACCGCAAAGAACCAAATAACCCTATCAAAAAATGGGGTACAGAGCTAAACAAAGAATTTTCACCAGAAGAAATTCGGATGGCAGAGAAACACCTTAAGAGATGTTCAACATCATTAGTCATCAGGGAAATGCAAATCAAAACAACCCTGAGATTCCACCTCACACCAGTCAGAATGGCTGATTAAAAACTCAAGAGACAACAAGTGCTGGCGAGGATGTGGAGAAAGAGGAACACTCCTCCACTGTTGGTGGGATTGCAAAATGGTAAAACTGCTCTGGAAATCAGTTTGGCGGATCCTCAGAAAATTGGGCATGTCACTTCCAGAGGACCCTGGCATACCACTCCTGGGCATATACCCAGAGGATTCCCCTGCATGCAATAAAGACACATGCTCCACTATGTTTATAGCAGCCTTATTTATAATAGCCAGAAATTGGAAGGAGCCCAAATATCCCTCAAAGGAGGAATGGATACAGAAAATGTGGTATATTTATACAATGGAATACTACTCAGCAATTAAAAATAATGAATTCATGCAATTTGTAGGTAAATGGTTAGACCTGGAAAATATCATCCTGAGTGAGCTAACCCAATCACAAAAGAATGCACATGAAATGCAATCACTGATAAGTGGATATTAATGAGCCCAGAAGCACTAAATACTCAAGACACAAATAGCAAGTCAAATGATTCCCAAGAAGAAGAAAGGAGAGGACCCTGGGCATGTAAAGATTGCATCCAGTTTAGTAAAGAAACCGAGGGGGGAGGGGGAATGATTGGGGAATAGTTGGGGGGGAGAAGAACTATGGGAACTATGGTGGGTGGGAACTGGGTAAGGGGAAAGCCTTTGAAATGTAAACATAGAAAATAAAAATAAAAATAAAAATAAAATAAAATAAAAAAAATAAAAAAAAAATAAAAATAAAAATAACTAAAAAAATAAAAAAAAATATTTATTTGTCGTTATTGTTGTTGTTGGTGGTGGTGTGGGGGTGGTACATATATCACCATGTGTAATATGGAGGCTAGAGGACAACTTTGTGGAGTTGATTCTCTCCTTCCACCTTTATGTAGATTATGGAGATGAAAATCAGGTTGCCAGGCTTGCTTGGCAAGCACTTCCATTTCCTGAGCCATGGACTTCAGTCCTTCAATCTTACAGCTGCTCTCCCACTCCCCTATCTTACAGAATTGGAGCAGTATGTTATGCTTCACTTGTGTGGGCTAAGTCAAGATTTGGGAAGTATATATACAGGGGGAGGGGATGCGGCAGGGTCTGGGGAAAGCTTTGTTTGGATTCCTTATTGAAACTCAAATAATGTGGACACCTGTCACACTTTACATTCTGATCAGTCAAAGAGGATTAATGATATCAACACCTAAAATAGGTGGGGTGAGAACCAGGAAGAGAAAAGGGACTGATGTCAGAAATGGTAGACTGGTGCCAAAGGACAAACTTTGACCTCCTCCAAGTTGGCCTGGAGCCCTATCCTTCACTCAGGACTCAGGAGGCCATGCATGATGGCAGGAGAGGGTTGGAGTAACATGAACAGCACTCAGGTTACCTCTGTTTGTTACTGGCTGCATCAGGGGTGTTATCTTGAGGAAATTTTACTTTGTTTGGCATTGAATAAAATACTTACCTTATCTGTTCTTTTGACAGTTTTTTCTTGTGTCTAATGACTATATAGTCTGTGTTTTCTCCTATTGTCAGCTTGGTTTGGAAGGTTCGTTTGCTTCATTAGCTCTCTTCCTGCTCTCAAGACTCCATTGAGTTGTCACTGGAACTGAGGAGGCCCCATAAAAAAGGTTGGTTAATCATGAAAAAATGTGTGATGCACGTAATGGTGGTGAGTCAGAGATGCAGTAAATGTCAGCGGAGAATAAGCCTTTATAGTTTGCTCCTCTTGGTTTGATGTCTTGGGATCCTGAATTCAACTGATAAAAGGCAGATTAACAAGAGAGAAAAAACCCACAGTGTTAATAAATGGCACTCAGGAAGTAGGCAGATGATTGATAATTACACTACTTTTCTAAGGAAGGGTTGAGGCAATTTCTGGGACGGGAAACAGAGCAACATGGCAAATAAGGATAGTCGTATTATGCAGATGATGGAGCCTTAGGTGCAAGAATTTTTAAATCATTATGTTATGTGTATAGGTGCTTTGTCTGCATGACTGTCTGCTCACCACACTCATACATGGTGCCTGTGGAGGCCAGAAGATGGTGTTGGATCCCCTAGAACTGGAGTTAGTGGATGTGAGTGACCATGTGGATGCTGGAAAGCAAACATTGGTCCTCTGGAAGAGCAGAGGACCAATTTCTCTAGCTCCAAGAAATATTTTCTACAGCAATTTTCTTCCTGTTACAAGATAGCTCTTAAAATTTTTTATATTATAGAATAGATTTTATTTAGAGCATGGGGAGGGGAGTTAAGGGGGTAGTAAAGGCAGAGAAAGGCAGAGAGAGAAAGTAGAGAAGTAGAGGTTGGCCATGACCACATGGAGAGAGGAGGAAAGGGGGGGGGGGAAGAAAAGAACCCAAGAGGGCAAGGGAGGCAAGAGTGAGAGGATAAGAGCTTAAATTTTCTTTTAAAGGGGAAAATTATATACTCTCATCCAAGTAGGTAGAAGTCTTCTATTGTTATTGAAGTTTTTCTTTCTTTTTTTTCTGCATCTGATGATACATAATCACTTTTAGCTCAAAAGAATCCATGTGCCAAAGGAGTATATTTTAAGGTGGCATTTTCTTATACTATTCAGGAGGGTAAGGAATTTTGACAGCAGAGACAAATTGAGCTGGATCTGAAGTTTAGGTCTTTGTTCACAATATTTCTAACATCAGACACCTCCCTGCCGTTCCAGAGTTAAGACTATAAAGCAACAGCTGGAGAGATGGGTCAGTGCTTAAGATTGCATACTTTTCTTGCTAGTGGTCCCAAACCACTTGTAACCCAGCACCAGGACATCTGAAGCCTCCATGAGAACCCACAGACCTGTACACATAACACACACACACACACACACACACACACACACACACACACATACACACACACACACACACACACACACACACACACAACTTGCTTGTTTTAATTAAAGTGGATGATTAACACAGAAAGATAGTTGCTGATGTGACTATTGGGGGACTGGAAAAATAGTAGTCAGAGAAGGCTACTGATAGCTCTCATATTTACTGCTACCTTTGCTTCTGTTGTGAATGGAAGGAATTGCAGGAAATTGCCATGATGCTCACCGTTTAGGAGAGGAATGTTAGGATCATACAGGTCCATCTGCTGTACCTGTTCTTCACTTCCCAAATCTCATGGACATGCATTTTGTTAGGGGAGACTAAGATGAATCTGGAATCCTGCTAATGAGGGACTCTTGGAAGTGAGGTTCCTCTATATCTAACCCCTGAAAACTAGGGGAGTCTTAAAAGTCTTTTTTTAAAAAAAATCTGAGTGTTTGGGCAGGAGAGCAGATTTAGCAGTTAAGAGAGCACTTGTTGCTCTTACACAGGACCTGGTTTGGGTCCAAGCACCCACATGATGGCTCACAACCATCTGCATCTTCAGTCCCAGGAAATCCAATGCCCTCTTTTAACCTCCACCAGCACCAAGCATGCACATCGCTCACAGACATACATGCAGGCAAAATATACACAGTAAATGATTAAATCTAATGTATTTTTTAAAGAATGATAAGTATTAGTAGCCTATATTTAGTACAACAAGGGATGCGTGCTGTTTTTGACAATAATATATATTATTAATAATATAAATATATTAATAATAATATAAATATATTAATATATATCTCCAATGACTGCTATAAACAACAACAACAACAACAAAAATGTATGCAAGTTCATTGTCTTAGACCCTTATGTGTTGCTCTAAAGAAGTGGGTTCTCAATCTTCCTAATCTTAGGACCCTTTAATACACTTCCTGATGTTGTGGTGATCCCCAAACACAAAACAATTTTTGTTGCTACTTTTTAACTATAATTTTGCTACTGTTATAAGTCATAATGTAAATATCTGTGTTTTCTGATGGTCTTAGGTGATCCCTGTAAAAGGACCTTCAAAGGGGTCTTGACCAACAGGTCAAACAGGTTAAAAAGCACAGAGTTCTAGCAAAAACAAAGAAAAGAAGTTAAGTTGTATATGGTAGTGCATGCCTGTGTCCCCAGCATTTGGGAAGCTAAGAGAATGGGATTATGAGTTTGAGGTTAGCTGGAGATGAATAATGAGGACAAGGAAGAGGAAGAGGCAGGGAAGGAAGGGGTGAGAATTGGGAAGAAAAATTTATTTAGGTTCACAGTTTTGAAGAATGACATTAGAATCTGCTCAGTTTGGGTCAATGAATTTATGTTGTTCCGTGTGTGGTGGAAAAGACCAAGCTGGTATGTGCATAAAGGAGACAAAGGGGAGACTAGCATGCTTTATAACAAGCTACTTTTGTGACAGTCAACTAAGTAGTAAGGATCTAAATGACTCCTGTCAGCTCCATGTTCAGAAAACTAATCTAGTCTTTAAAGAAAGGCATTAATTCAGTCAGGAAGGTCATCTAATTTACCCTCTGTTAGCACCCTAGGGATCCTATCTTCTCTTACCACTACCACACCAGAGACAAAGCTTCTAGCACATGAAATATTAGGAAAAGAAAACCATATCTAAGCCATTGTTATTACTTATACAAAGCTTAAAAATATTTATTTCTTTTCTTACACAGGAAAAATCATTTAATAGAGGAAAACCAAACACCTTTTCAAGGAACACATACAAAAATGTTTGTGCTATTTAAATCCTTTTAAACTGCTGTAAAAATAATAAAGCTTATTGTCCAAAATTTAAAAACACCATCAAAGATACAATGCACTGAATGATCAAGATTATTTTATTTATGTTATTATAATAGGTGAAATGCTCATGAATTCATCAAAGGAGAACACCTGGTATTTTAAAAAGAGAGAAAGCAACAAGGTAGACTGGGTATACTTTTCCTTCTTCATAAACTTTCACTTCCTCTTCAAAATAAAACTTTTTGCCAAACTTCTGTGTCTGTCTATATTATTTTATTGTGGAAACCAAAAACCTGGTAAGGGGTCTGACCTCTTCATTTTCTCTCTCCTATAATGGTCCCAGTTAAGAACTATGAAGGTGGGGCTTAAGACGTGGCTCAATGGTTAATAGCATTGTCCTTCCAAATGACACAGGGTTCTAGCCCTACCAGACCAAGTTCCTGCTATAGAGGGAACAAAGTAAAAGTCTATAATACTCAGTTCCCAGCATGGTGGGAATAGCATATGCTTTGTTACCAGGAGCTAAAAATAACATCCAAATCACTGCTAAGTCTCACACTAGAGTGATGTTAGCAGATTACAAATGGCTGTCTATTGCAAAAATCTGTTTGGGTTGTATTTTGGAGTGATTTGGGGGCAAAAATGACCATGAAGCTGGCAAGTAATTAACCAAGCACTTCAACAGGTAAACGGGTAAGGTCATCAACTCAGTTCAACAAGTGGTATAAATTTTACAGAATTCCAAGTTTGAGGAGGGAAAATTTAGCAAAGATAACCTTTCTCTTTCCGATTCAGGTGAAGATTGCATTGATGTAGCATTGAGTGAAAGTGAAAGTGGTGATTCTGAAAATCAAAGACAGTGTCAGAAGAAGGGGACATGCCCGTGCCCCTCAACCAAGGGACAGGGGAGATGCCTGTGTGATCAATGAGCTTGGACTTGAAACTTTGTGGCACCAAATGTGGATCTAAGCATCAGTGAGGATGAAAAAGGACCAATGAATGTTCCAGGTCATATCACTGAAAAAGCATGAGCATAGATTTTTGTCTCATGTTTGTTGGGGACGATGTCTGGCAAAATTTGACAGAAAGACAAACTTATGTGCCTATCCAATGCATGAAGAAGCACCAAACTACTATTATTCCAAGAACTTTAAGGATGCTTCTGTTGATGAAATGAAAGCTTTTGGAAAAAACCCAGATGTCCCCAACAGAGGAATGGATACAGAAACTGTGGTATATATACACTATGAAGTACTATTCAGCTATTAAAAACAATGAATTCATGAAATTCTTAGGCCAATAGATGGAACTAGAAAGTGTCATCCTGAGTGATGTAACCCAGTCACAAAAGAATACTCATGGTATGCACTCACTGATAAGTGAATATTAGCCCAGAAGCTCAAAATAAACAAGTTACAATTCACAGACCACAGGAAGCTCAAGAGGAAGGAAGACCAAAGTGGGAGTGCTTTGGTTCCTCTGAGAAAGGGAACAAAATACTCACAGGAGCAATTATGGAGACAAAGTGTGGAGCAGACTGAAGGAAAGGCCACCCAGAGACTGTCCTGCCTGGGGATTCATCTTATAAACAGTCACCAAACCCGAAACTACTATGGATGACAAGAAGTACATACTGAGAGGAGCCTGTTATGGGTGCCTCAGGAGGGACCCTGTCAGAGCCTTACAGATACAGAGGCAGATGCTAGCAGCCAACCATTGGACTGAACGCGGGGGTTCCCAATGGAGGAGTTAGAGGGTGGCCTGGAGGAACTGAAGGGGTTTGCAGCCCCATAGGATGAATGACAATGTCGGCCAACCAGACACCCGAGGGTTCCCAGGGACTAAGCCATCAATCAACCAAGGGGTACACATGATTTCAGCCAAAAGAGTGGCAGAGGAATGCCTCATCAGGCATCAGTGGCAGGAGAGGTCCTTGGTCCTGTGAAGGCTCAATAGGTGCCCCAGCATGGGGAAATTGAGGGCGGGGGTGGGTGGGGGTGGGGGTGAGTGGGTTGGGTGGAGGAGCATATTCTTAGAGGCAGGGGGTGGGAGGATGGGTTGGGGATTTTCAGGGAGGGGGGAAACCTGGAAAGGGTATAACATTTGAAATGTAAAGGAAGAATATATTCAATAAAAAAAATAAAGGAGAAAAAAATCTTTTATTGAGCTCAGAATATACATGGAGTACTTGTGTACAAAACCAAGCTATCAGTATTACTGGTAAAGTGAGGGAGGTGAATGACTTTTTTTGTAAGTGGTTGATGAACATGATGTGAATATTGGTAAAAAAAAAAAACAGACAAAAAAGCTGAGTATTAATATTAGAAGCAAGGTTGGTCTGTTTTCTACAATCAATCCAAGTTTCATCTAAACCTAATCACTGTTATGCATGTGATCAACAGTTTTCTAACATGTCTACATTTTTTTTTCAAAAATTTGCTCAGGAGGTCAGGCAGGGGAGTTGATTATGCTTAGGAGCTCAGGTCTGGTAGGGCTAGTACCCACATGACAGGCTAAAAGTGGTTTATAACTCCAATCCCAAGGGGTCAAGTGTTAATATCCGACTGACTATGAGGGACATTTCTCATTGAAATAATCATGACTGATTATCTTACCATTGTCAAAAGACAGTCTAGAACTTCATAGTGTCAGCGCATGAGCTACATCTAGATAAGTTCACAGAGCTAATTCTTTTCAAATGATTCAAATAAGCTCTTCACAGATCTGCTTTTAAGACCTTCCAGTTTAAAGAACATTCCTGTAGTCACACCATTTCTTTAACAACTTTAAAATCTTTTTAATCTTAATTTAAAAGTAAAATAATCTGTTTTATAACAGTTTGAGGTTTGGGAATGGGATATCGCTTTAGCTTGTACCTTGAATGTCTCCAGTGGCCCTGCCCAGAGTGTCTCTGTTGTAAAACAGTGAAGCGCATCAGTAGGGCATACTGGAAGATTTCTAGGGCTAAAATTATGTGCCTTTGAAGGGGCAATAGGACTCTTATCACTTCTTTTTTCTTTAAAACATTTTAAAAGATTTATTTCTATCTTATGTGTACACTTGAGTGCCAAAATATATGTATATGTGTCATGCACAAACCTGATACCACCACAGGCTAAAAGAGGACAACAGATTCTCGGGAACTGGAGTTATATGTGGTTGTGAGCTGCCATATGGGTTCTGGGAACTGAACTTGGGTCCTCTGAAAAAGTACAAGTATTCTTACCACTGAACCATCTTTGCAGAATCTTTTCCCCTTTTGTTGTCAAATGGCCCTTGATGGGAATGATTTTGTTCTCTCATATTCTACAACACATGAGGCTTTGCCATGCATCAAAAAGCAATGGGGTCCCTCTATCATAGACTGGAGCTTTTAAAGCCATATACCAAAGCTATTTTTTTTTAGATTGATTAAGTATTTGTTGGACTGACAAAAATCTATCACAGATACATTACTAAATAAAAAAAACAGGACTCAATCAATCATTAAGCCATAGTGAAATAATAATATAGGATTTTACTTGACCCACTGATGCCATGCCCTCTCTAGACTAGAGAGATGTGCTGTAATTCTGGTAACTGCATTGTTCTTTGAACAACAGGATAAGAAATGGTTGTGAAGGTCTTGAAGAAATAGTCAACCCTGAACACAGGGAGGCAATGTTGCCTAAGGGGAAGAGTCAGAAAGTCAGGCTCTTTACTGCTACTTGTGTAGCAAGCATATGTGAATTCCATGCACAAACCTAGTACCAGCACCAGCTAAAAGATCTTTGCGAACTGGAGTTACATGCAATTGTGAGCTCCAGACAATCAGTGTAATGAGTTATTTAGTCCCATAATGCCTATCTCTCCCTTCATCTTTAAAACTAAACTAAATTAAAATTTAAAGCCCATTTCAGATGGTTGCTAAGACCTTTTAGTGATAAAACATGTGCCAAGTAGCTTGTGTAGAACTTGACTTGTGATCAAAATCAGCAATAGTCCTATTTGTGTTGGTGTGCTCAGTGTTGGTCTCTGTGGAGAGCTGCTGTGGACACAAGCTCCTCCATTGTGCAGAAGGTACTTTACCTCTGATTAGCCAAACTACAAAGTTACATCAGGTTCTTTCCCACATTTCATCCAGATAGTCCTCCATCCCCTTTCCCTTCTTCCATGTAGTGAAGGGAAAGCTGAAACTCAGTTGAGAGATAATAGGATTTTAAATTTTTACTTTTCTCCTTTAAGGACATAATGTTAGCTTTTTGTCTATTTGGGAGGATATTGTATAAGCATACCAATTAGGTTTTGTTTTCATTTCATTTGATGTCTCATTTCCCAGCAAAGTTTTAGTACATGTTTCCAGGTATGGATAATTATCTCCTAAGTGTCCTGGTTATCTTTCCATTGCTGTGAAGAGAATCCATGAACAAATCAACTTATGCAAGAAAGCATTTAATTTGGGATTCATGATTCGAGAAGTTAGACTTTCTGACCATCAGTGTGGAGAGCTTAGCAAGCAGGTAGGTAGACATGATGTAGAGGCAATAGCTGAGAGCTTACATGTTGAGACAGCATGGTGAGATACAAAGCACAGAGAGAGGGGGGTGGAGAGGGAGAGGGAGGGAGAGGGGGAAGGGGTGGGAGAAGGACAGGGAGAGGGAGAGAGAGAGAGAAGAGGTGGAGATGGAGGGAGAGAGGGAGATGGAGGGGAAGAGGGAGGGAGAGGGAGAAAGAGGGAGACCGAGGGAGGAGGAGGGCAGGGGGAGGGAGAGGGAGAGAGGGGGGATGGTGACATGGGTTTTTGAAACTAAAAGCCCATCTCCAGTGAATTCAACAAGGTCACAACTCTTCAAAGAGGACACACTTCCTAATCCTTCCCAACTGGTTCCACCCAATGGGGTCCAAGTATTTTAACATATGAGCCTATGGAGACCTCTCTCTCAACACAAGTAAAATCATTTTTAAAACATATAAGAAAATGATTTGTTTTATTGGTTGCTTTTAGGTATACTGTGTTCTATATTCCGGGGCCTGTTAGGCCCAGTTTCCATGGGATTTGGGAATTCATGAGCAAACATGGTGAGGCTTTTTGATGGGCAGGTGGTTATGTTCTTGACTTTGTGATAGGAATGTAAGACAGCCGAGAAAGGGCCATGGATTCCAAAACCATGCCATTTTACAAACTGGATAACTCTTGTCCAAAGCAACAAATAAATGAAAAAAAAAGAGAGATATCTTAATACTGAAAATTATGTCTTTCATTAAAGACTGAGTTTGAATCTATAGTAGGATACTTAACATGAAAACTCACATAGATGTCAGTTGTCTGTCAAGGTCAAGTTGTATGCCTGTTTGCTATTACCATCACATTTCTCAAGAATTATCAAATTCTAACACTGTGAGCAGCTCTGGATTTTGTGATAAAAGAGAGAAACAGACATATGTCTAAACCTGATCTAAAAAGGGGTTTCCAATTTTTACCTTGCCTTCAGATGACACTGGGTCTGAGACTACTTAATTGTAAGAGAGAACATACAAATAACCTGACTTATTTCACTCTCACTTGTATTAATTGAGGTATGCTTAACTTTCATATATGTCTCGTGCTAGCATATTTGTAGCAACTATATATTAATTTCCCCTTATAATTTGATTTTACTTTCATTGTTTGTTCCTCATGAGGATTCTTTGAGGATAACAGCTCTCCTAAAAACTCATTACCTCCTGAGGTACTTTTATATGAATTAACTAAACCTGTATTTAACTCAAGAAGACACTTCAGTTCATTTTCTTAATTGTGTGAAAATAGATTTGCTTTCATTTAGTAATAAAGAATTCTTTTCCTATAATGTTAAAATCCAACTTCTTAATTTCTTTGCTATCATGAAAGGCCTAAATAGTGATCTATGAGAAATTATCCACAAGAGTGAGGAAACTGATTATGAAACTGTCTCAAATAGGTCAAAATACGACCAATTGTCTTATAGACAATCCTGTTTTGGACATGCTGGTGTATGTTCCCTGATGTTTACTTAAAAAAATGTGTGTGCGCGTGCTGTGCTGTTTGTGCTGGCTCCTGTAAAGGTCAGAAGAGGTGGTTGGATCCTCTGGAGCTGGAGTTACAGGAGGTTGTAAGCTACCTGGCATGCATGGGTACAACTGGATGTCCTGAGAACTGAACTTTGGTCCTCTGGAAAATCAGGGAGTGCTCTTGACTACTGTACTGAGCCCTTTCTCCAGCCCTAAGATCTGCTTTATGTTTTTGTATTCCATAAACACTTGTCTTGACCTCATGTGTACATGCACATACCCCACAATAACCCACACAATATAAAATATCTCATCTGGCTAATGAAACTCAAAATTGGACAGCTGAGTTGTACCAAGTTGACACAGAGTGGGCTGAGAATTTAGCTAAACTGTTAGTGTGATGGCCAAGTATGTACAAAGTCCCTGGGTTCAATTGCCAGCAGCATATAAACCAAGCATGGTGGTGCACACCTATAACCCTAGCACTTGAGGGCTGGTGGTAGAAGGAAAAGGAATACAAAACTAGCTTTGACTGCTTTGAAACCAGCCTGGGATTCATGAGACTGTCTCAAAAATGTACAAAGTTAGCATATGTTGTGTGATACAAAGGGGAAAGAGCTGTTGTATGGTTATTTGTTGCTCAAAGCCAGTCATGGTGAAATGGCTTCCCAAAATTGGCAACAGCTTTCTTAACTTCTGCTGATACATGTGGTAGATTTAGGCAGCCAAAGATGTTTTTTCAAGGATGCTGAGATAATGCCTCAGGCGGTTTTGGAACTGTTACTCTGAGAACCAGAAATAAATAGGTTCTTGGGTAGTCATTTATTTCTTTTGCAGAAACAATATATGCAATGGTTAATTGATTGCATAAGACTTTATTTGTCGAAGGCTTTGTCAGGCATTATCTCAAAAGAGACTTTTCAAACACAAGAAGGTCAACAACTTGTAATAAAAGGAATAACGCCAAATCCACTGAACATGGATTTTGTAGATATGTTAATTAACTATTGACATTTTGGACCACTGAATACAAATAGAAAACAATTATTATCAGTGCTTTTTATTGAGAGTATCTTTATATTTCTATTAATTTCAACTCATTTTTGAAATGGGCTAGTTTCCTTTATTTTATTAATACTATTTTGTGTTATGAGGGAAGTTAGCATTCTTCTATCTTCTTAAAATGAAGCTATTTTTCTGCTTAAATATTGATGATAGATCAATACTCGGTAGACTATTATCTACCAAAAAATATCACTGCCTTCCACAGTTCATTTACTCAATGATATATTCTATACACACAGAGATGAAGCAAAAGACTAGATGCAATAAAGAATACAGTTCAGAGCTGGAAAGATAGCTCAGCAGTTAAGAACATTTATTACTCTTTGAAAGAATCCAGGTTTGATTCCCCACAACCACACAACAGCTCACAGTCATCTATAATTCCAGCCCAGGAGGATCTGATGTCATCTTCTGACCTCCATCAGCAGCAGACAAACACAGTACACATATATACATGCAGGCAAAATAATCATACATATATAATAATAAAATATAATTAAAATAATATAGTTTAGAGGATTCTTATTTCCCATTTGCAGGATATAACTTGTTCCTTTCCATCTCAGTTCTTTTACTTCTATCCTATAAGGGCTTCTTTCCATCTATCTAAATCTTACTCAAAGTCAAGTGTTTTCCTAACAAATTCTTTCCAAAATATTTCAGACACAGTGATTTTTTTTATCTAAATTCTTGTGTAATTAATTAATTGACATTCTATCTTGTTTTGTTTACCCAATAGATAGGAAACCCCTTGGGTAGAGTGGACTTGAAGTAGAGTGATGTGTTTTATGTTCATGGCAGTAATTTGCTCTCTATGCTTTTCCCCTTGGAAGCGTTTTGAAAATTCAAAGAAAATAGTGATTCCAAGCAATAAGGTCAGAGAAAAACTTCCAGAATCTGTACTCAGAAGCACAGTTAAGTACAAATTAGAGAATAAAAAAGGTGGAGCTCTTTCAAAGGGATATTGGGTAGAGGACAGGCATAGAGGAAATGAGGATCCTGACAGAGTAAATCACATAGGAATGAACATTGTTATTCTACAAGCCTGCCAAAAGATGGGTGAGATTTGGGCCATACTGGTGGGTTAGGCTCCAGAAGGAAGTATAGCATTTGATCCCTTGTTTCTCTTTCTTGTTGGTTGCTTTGCTTCTTCAAAGACAGACTACTACATATGATTTTTCTAGCATTCACTGTTACCCTACCTCTTTTTGCCCCAGTCATTTAAATGATTATTTATGTAGAATATTAGAAAAGGAATCCAGAAGTCTCTGATTTCACCATGGGAAAACTTAGAAATGACCCTCCCATATGATAAAATGTTCTTTGACTGATATGTACTACGAGGAAAAAAAGGTGCTCTGCCACAGCACTCTATACCCAAATACCTCCTGGAGAGAGCTGGACTCCCAGGAGTGCTGACACACCTGTGAGCACAGAGAAGACCACCACTTCTGCTCAAATTCCTGGCCCAAGAGGGACTCCCCCAGAGCCATTAGGACACAGGAATCAAGGAACAGCTTGATCCTTGATCCAGACAGGATCCTTCCGGTTTCTGTGTCCCAGAGCTGACACTGTGCCATAGCTCCCCATACCCAAAGTCCTCCCAGAGAGTGCTGACACGCAGGTTTATAGGAGGGACTAGCCACAGTCAGAGACAGCAAGACCAGCTAACACCAGATATAACCAAATGGCAAGAGGCAAGGGCACAAATATAAGCAACAGAAACCAAGGCTACGTGGCATCATCAGAACCCAGTTCTCCCACCACAGCAAATCCTGAATACCCCTACACACCAGAAAAGCAAGACTCTGGTTTAAAATCATATCTCATGATGATAATAGAGGACTTTAAGAAGGACATAAATAACCCCCTTAAATAAATACAAGAGAACACAGGTAAAAAGGCAGAATCCCTTAAAGAGGAAACACACACACACACACAAAAAATCCCTTAATGAATTACGGGAAAAAAAAACAAACAAACAAATAAACACGGGAAGGAATTGAACAAAACCATCCAGGATCTGAAAATGGAAATAGAAACAATAAAGAAATCACAAAGGGAGACAGACAACCCTGAAGATAGAAAACCTAGTAAAGAGATCAAAAGTCATAGATGCAAGCATCACCAACAGAATTCAAGAGATAGACAAGAGAATCTAAGGTGCAGAAGATACCATGCCTCCCGTCACAATAATAGTCAAAACACCAAATGCACAAAACAAAGAATATTAAAAGCAGTAAGAGAAAAAGGTTGAGTAACATAAAGGCAGGCCTATCAGAATTACACCAGACTTCTTACCAGAGACTATGAAAGCCATAAGATCCTGGGAAGATGTCATACAGACCCTAAGAGAACACAAATGCCAGCCCAGACTACTATACCCAGCAAAACTGTCAATTACCATAGATGGAGAAACCAAGGTACTCCAGGCTAAAACCAAATTTACACAATATCTTACCACAAATCCAGCCCTAAAAAGGATAATAGATTGAAAACACCAACACAACGAGGGAAACTACACCCTGGAAAAAACAAGAAAGTAATCTTTCAACAAACCCAAAATAAGATAACCACACAAACATAAAAATAGCATCAAAAATAACAGGAAGCAACAATCAGTATTCCTTAATATCTCAACATCAATGAACTCAATTCCCTAATAAAAAGACATAGACTAACAGACTGGTTACATAAATAGGACGCAGTATTTTGTTACATACAGGAAATGCACCTTAGTCACAAAGACAGACACTACGTAAGAGTAAAAGGATGGAAAAGAATTTTCTAAGCAAATGGTCCCACTAAACAAGTTGCAGTAGCCAATCTAATATTGAATAAAATCAACTTTCAACCAAAAGTTATTAAAAAAGATAAGGAAGGACAGTCCATACTCATCAAAGGAAAAATTACCAAGAAGCACTCTCAATTCTGGACATCTATACTCCAAATGCAAGGGCATCCACATTCATAAAAGAAATTTTACTAAAGCTCAAAGCACACATGCACCTCATATAATAATAGAGGGAGACTTCAACACCCCATTCTTAGTAATGGGCAGATCATGGAAACACAAACTAAACAGAGACACAGTAAAACTAACAGAAGTTATGGACCAAATGGATTTAACAGACATCTGTAGAACATTTCATCTTAAAACAAAAGAATATACATTTTTCAAAACACCTCATGGTACCTCCTCCAAAATTGACCATATAATTGGTCACAAAACAGGCCTCAACTGATACAAGGAGACTGAAATAATCCCATACATCCTATCAGATTACCATGAACTAAGGGTGGTCTTCAATAGCAACAAAAACAACAGAAAGCCCACATACACATGGAAGCTGAACAAAGCTCTAGTCAATGATAAGTTGGTCAAGGAAGAAATAAGGAATGAAATTAAAGACTTTTTAGAATTTAATGAAAATGAAGGCACTGCATACCCAAACTCATGGGATACAATGAAAGCGGTGCTAAAAGGAGATCTCATACCTCTAAGTGCCTCCAGAAAGAAACTGGAGAGAGCATACACTAGCAGCTTGACAGCACACCTAAAAGCTCTAGAACAAAAAGAAGCAAACACACCCAAGAGCAGCAGATGGCAGGAAATAAACTCAGGGCTGAAATCAACCAAGTAGAAATAAAAGGAACTATACAAAGAATCAACAAAACCATTTTCTAGTATTGTTGAGTATAGGGTTTTGTAGTAGGACCTGATGAGCTTTTGAATTTCTTCACTTTCTGTTGTTATATCTCCCTTTTCATTTCTGATTTTGTTAATTTGGATATTGTCTCCGGGCCCTCTGGTTATTATGGGTAAGGGTTTATCTATCACGTTTTCTCAAAGAACCAGGTCCTGGTTTTGTTGATTCTTTGTATAGTTCCTTTCCTCTGTTGAAGGACATCTGGGTTCTTTCCAGCTTCTGGCTATTATAAATAGGGCTGCTATGAACATAGTGGTGCATGTGTTCTTATTACATGCTGGGGAATCTTCTGGGTATATGCCCAGGAATGGTATAGCAGGGTCCTCCGGAACCTGTGTTGTGCCGTTTTCTGAGGAACCACCAGACTGATTTCCAGAGTGGTTTTACCAGCTTGCAATCCCACCAGCAGTGGAGGAGTGTTCCTCTTTCTCCACATCCTCGCCAGCACCTGTTGTCTCTTGAGTTTTTAATCTTAGCCATTCTGACTGGTGTGAGGTGAAATCGCAGGGTTGTTTTGATTTGCATTTCCTTAATGATTAATGATGTTGAACATTTCTTAAGGTTCTTCTCAGCCATCCTAAGTTCTTCAGGTGGAAATTCTTTGTTTAGCTCTGTACCCCATTTTCAATAGGGTTATTTGGTTTTCTGGGGGTCTAACTTCTTGAGTTCTTTGTATATATTGCATATTAGCCCTCTGTCAGATGTAGGGTTGGTGAAGATCTTTTCCCAATTAGTTTGTTGCAGTTTTGTCCTTCTGACCTGTCCTTTGCCTTACAGAAACTTTGTAATTTTATGAGGTCCCATTTGTCAATTCTTGATCTTAGAGCATAAGCTATTGGTATTCTATTCAGGAACTTTTCCCCTGTGCCCATGTCCTCAAGGATCTCCCCCAGTTTCTTTTCTATTAGTTTCAGTGTGTCTGGTTTATGTGGAGGTCCTTGATCCACTTGGAGTTGAGCTTAGTACAAGGAGATAAGAATGGATCAATTCTCATTCTTCTGCATGCTGACCTCCAATTGAACCAGCACCATTTGTTGAAAAGGCTATCTTTTTTCCACTGGATGGTTTCAGCACCTTTGTCAAAGCTCAAGTGACCATAGGTGTGTGTGGGTTCATTTCTGGGTCTTCAATCCTATTCCATTGATCTACCTGCCTGTCACTGTAACAATAACATGCAGTTTTTTAGTTTTTTATTCAATATATTCTTTCTTTCTTTCTTTCTTTCTTTCTTTCTTTCTTTCTTTCTTTCCTCTTTCTCTCTCCCTCCCTCTCTCCCTCTTTCTTTCTTTCTTTTCTTTCTTTCTGTCTTTCTTTCAGTCCTTTTTGGTCCTATAGATAATTTTGCTTCTGCTTTCATGTGTGTGTGTGTGTGTGTGTGTGTGTGTGTGTGTGTGTGTTCCATGTCAGGGCTTCATAGTGAAACCATTTCTCAAAAATGTATCATAGCTATATACATATATACATATGAGTACATATGTACATATATAGTTATACTTTTGTATTGCATATATGCATACACATGTTTGTATATATGTATACATATGCCATGTATATGTATGCATATTCATGTACCATATATGTGTGTATGTATACATACACACACACACACACCACACACACACACACACACACACACACACATGATACTTTTTTGCCATGAAACTATTCATGTAAAGTAGGCTGGCTTTGATTCGAAGAGATCTACCTTGACTTTGTAATCTGAGTGCCGGAATAAAAGGTGTGACCCACTATGCTCAATCTTATAATTTTATATACTTACACAAAAATGTATGGGATGGATGTGGTGGTGAATGCCTTTAATCCCAGCACCCAGGAGGTAGAGGGAAGGCTATCTCTGTGAGTTCTAGGCTGTCCTACTATACTTAGTGAGTTCCAGGATAGCCAGAACTAGGTAGAGGGAACCTATTTCAAAAAACTTTAAAAAAAAATCTGATCCATAAATGACAGTAGCATGTGACATTTCCTTTTCTAAAATTAGATTCACTTACTACAACAATTTCTCTTTGAATGTGTTTTCTTGTAAAGGAGAAAATTTCATTCTTTATGGTCAAGTAAAATGTGTGCATCACATTTTTACATACCCTTCTGTTGACAGACACCTATAGGACTTCATAATTTATCTTCTGCAAATTCTACTGGAATAAATATTGATGTTCAAGTGTCTTTGTTATATTGACTTAGAGTCTTTCAGATGAATGGTAAGGAGCAGAGTAGCTCAGTCATATGCTATATACATTTCAGTTATTGGAGGAAGTCCATATTAATTTCCATAGTGGTTGAACTAGTTTACATTTTTGTCAGCAGTGTTTGAGGGTTCATCTTTGTCTATTCCCTCCCTAGCAGTTATTTGTTTTTTCTTTAATGATTGCCATTCTCACTGGAGTGAGATGGAACCTCAACACTAATTTAATTTGCATTTTAAATATCTAGTGATGATGAACATTTTCATGTTCTTACTGAACATTTGAAATTCATCTTTTGAATGTGTCTAGATTATTAGATCATTTATTGATTAGGCTGTTTCTTGTTACTTATTTTCTAAATTTCTTTGTATATTGCAAGCATTAATCTTCTGTCAGGAGTGTAGTTCCTCCTGTTCTGTATGTTATGTCTTCACTTGATTGTTTGCCATTTGTCAGCTATTCGTCTTATTTCCTGAGTGACTAGAATCCTATTATTAAGAAAAACTTTCTAAATGCTTTTATCTTAAAACACTTTCTTGGTTTTTCACTCTATCACCTTCAGGTCTTGCATTAAGTCCTTTGATCCATTTGGAGTGTATTGTTTTTCCAAAGTGAGAGGTGGGAATCTAGCTTCATTCTCCTCTGTATGAATATCCAAGTTTCCCAGCATCCTTGGTTGAAGAAGCTGCCGTTTTCTCTAATGCATATTTTTGGCATCATATAAAAAAAATCAGATGGCTTCAAGGATTTATATCTGGCTCCTCTTTTCAGTTCTGTTGACCTACATGATTATTTTTGTTCTAGTATCATACAGGTTTTGTTGCTGTGTTCTGTAGCATAATTTGTATAATGATGCATACAGCATTTTTTTTTGATGAAGGTTGCTTTGGCCATCAAGAATGCTGTAGTCTGATTGTGAAATCCTCCCTGCCATGTTCGTGTGTTTGTATATTTGGTCCTCTTTTGATAGTGAAGATCTGGAAGGACATGAAGCCTTTAGGAGGTAAAGCTTTGCTAGGGAACACTTGAGGAGGGTGTTGAGCTTTTGTAGCTTAGCTCCACTTTCTATCTTCTCTCTATTTCCTGACTGGTACAATCAGCTACCTTTTACTCCTGTCCTTAAGATTTCTTTAGAGTTAAGGACCATAGTTCCTCAAACTGAAGGTCAAAATAAAATTTCTTCCCTTTAGTAGTTTTTGATCAGGTATTTCGTCACAGAAGGAAAATAACAATTAGTACCAGGAATGGGGTTTTTGCCATTATATACCTGATCATGTGGTTCTTGGGCCTTTGAAACTGGCTTGCCAGAAGAAGATAGGTGAGTTTGGAGCTGCAGGCTAGAGAAGTCCCAGAATACTGCAAGCATATCTTAATGGGTTATTCTAGTAGGAGTTCAGAAGAACAAATGCTGAGAAAATGTGAACTGCAGAGGCCCACCTCACCTGTATTCAGAAGGCATCAAGGATTGTATTGGGAATTAGGCTGGTTCATGTTATTTTCTGGCCTAGAATTTGGCTGCATTCTGTGATTTCTTAAGTGATACTGACTACAAAACTAATGAATTAAATTGTTAGGAAGAAGAAATTCAACTTTCTTTCTAGTGTGAAAGCTTCCTTTACATATCTTCTGTGGTGCTGGCTTAATGGTCATGAATCCATTTAGTTATGTTTATCATTGAATGTTTTTCTTTATCCTTCAATTATGACAGATAATTTGGGTGGGTTTGGTCATATGGGTTAGCATTACTGTCTTCCAGAACCTAACATATCAATCTATGCTCTTCTGACTTTGAGGTATTCTTCTGAGCAATCTATAATTATGATAGGCTTGCTTATGAATGGTGCTTTACTCTTGCAGATGCAGGAGCTGTGATATAGATGTATCTGAGGAAAGAAATGGGAACAGGTAAAGTGATGTAATTATATTTTAATTAAAATGTATAAAATGTTTAACAGAATAGGTATAAGAACATTAAACAAAATCAAAGATACAAATAAACTCCTAAAGGAATTTTAAAAGAATACAAATCATAAACTGAATAAAATAAAGTCAATGCAGAATATGGGAAGAGGTGTTCAGTAAAAAGATGGAAATATTTTTTATTTTTATTTTTTTATTTTCTATATTCTTTGCTTACATTCCAAAGGCTTTCCCCTTTCCCAGTTCCCCCTCACCATATGTCCCATAAGTCCTTCCCCCCCCCCGCCCATTCCCCAATCACCCCCCAACCCTTTCTCTGTTCTGGTACTCTCCTACAAAACTGGAACAAGCCTTTCCAGGACCAGTGTCCTCTCCTTCCTTCTCTTGGGAATCTTTTGATTTGCTAATTGTGCCTTGAGTATTCAGAGCTTCTGGGCTCATTAATATCCACTTATCAGTGATTGCATTTCATATGTATTCTTTTGTGATTGGGTTAATTCGCTTAGGATGATGTTTTCCAGATCCAACCATTTGCCTACAAATTGCATGAATTCATTATTTTTAATTGCTGAGTAGTATCCCATCATGTAGATATACCACATTTTCTTGCATCTGTGGCTCAGAGAACATTGCAGAAGGGGGACAGAAAGATTATAAGAGCCTTACAGAAACTTTGTAATTTTATGATGTCCCATTTGTCAATTCTTGATCTTAGAGCATAAGCTATTGGTGTTCTGTTCAGGAACGTTCCCCCTGTGCCCATGTCCTCCAGGGTCTTCCCCAGTTTCTTTTCTATTAGTTTCAGTGTGTCTGGCTTTATGTGGAGGTCTTTGATCCACTTGGAGTTGATCTTAGTACAAGGTGATAAGAATGGGTCAATTTGCGTTCTTCTGCATGTTGACCTCCAGTTGAACCAGCACCATTTGTTGAAAAAGCTATCTTTTTTCCACTGGACGGTAGAAATATTTTTTAAAACAGCAAATTGAAGTTTTAAACATTGAAAGTTCATTAAACCAAACTTTAGAATTCAGTAGAAAGTCTTACCAATAAACTTGATCAAGATATACTATCAGGAATGGAAGACAAGCTAGATGAATTAGAGTGTTCAGATAAGAAGAAAGATTTTTTTTAAGTAAGAACTCAAAAAGCAAAACCATTAAAAGACAAAAATCATGAGTCAAAAAGGAAAAAAAACTTTAAGCTAATGATAAATGCGTTATTCAACATAATCATAACAGAAACATTCCCAACTCTAGGAAACCAAGTGACTACCTAGATTCAAAAGGCATGGACATGAAGCAGACAAGACAAAAAAAAACAAAAAACAAACAAGCTACTATATTAAAGCTAAAACATTACACGTAGAGAACAAAGAAAAAATATGGAAAACTGCAAGATATCTGAACAGTCTCTCATATAAATGGCTGAATATAGATGACCAGATTAACATGCTAACAGAGAAGGTAGGAAATCTTATGGGGTCCCATCACTAGACAACGAACTATGGGCAACTAATGGCAACAGAGAGAATTATCCTCTCCCAGGGATGCTGTGTATAAATTATAATTATCCTTTTAAAAATTTTTGCCTGGAATTTCAATTAATTCAAATTTATAAAATGGTTAATATGGTACTTTTTGTATTGATTATGTTGTCCTCATTTTTTAGTGGTTTCATACTTCTGTATTGGTACTTCTACAATAGTTGAAGCATTTGCAATGTTCTAGAGGTACTAGGTTGGAGTAGGATTGAGGTACAAAGTGCAGAAGCTAAATCTTCATCCTTCATGGTCAACATTCAGCATGCCATCTCTTAACTTCTGTATTGAGTTTCTGGCTTGTTCTAAGTTCAGCAGTGAAGTGCCCAGTTGCCACATTGACACTATCTGGAGCACAATCTTCCTGCTTCTGTTTCCTGAATGCTAAAAGTGAAGGTGTTAGCCAGAACATACAGCTAAAATTAGTATTCTATGTTACTTATTTATAAGGATGAATAAAGAAAATTGAGAGGATAAAACATTACAAAAAATGGGCCAATTTTGAGACATTTATTTAATATTTCAAAGTTATGCTGGGATAGACAAAAGTGTTTTGGATATTGGGTGGTTCTTCTATAAAGGAACTTGTTTTACCCATTCAATCATTCAGCTTTTCTTTTGATGATGTTTTATACTCTCTTCAATATTGGGTTTATTCCTTTCTGGTCAAAATTACTTTTAGGGGCTGGAGAGATAGATCATTGGTTAAGGGCACTGGTAGCTCTTCCAGAAGTCCTGAATTCAATTTCCAGAAACCACATAGTAGCTCACAGCCATCTGCAATGGGACCAGATGCCCTTTTCTGATGTGCCTAAATACAATACAGCAACAGTGTACTCATCTATATAAAATAAATAAAAATTATTTTTACACCCTGCATACAATAAAGACACATGCTCCACTATGTTCATAGCAGCCTTATTTATAATAGCCAGAAGTTGGAAGGAGCCCAGATGTCCCTCAAAGGAGGAATGGATACAGAAAATGTGGTATATTTATACAATGGAATACTACTCAGCAATTAAAAATAATGAATTCATGCAATTTGTAAGCAAATGGTTAGATCTGGAAAATATCATCCTAAGCGAGTTAACCCAACCACAAAAGAATACACATGAAATGCAATCACTGATAAGTGGATATTAATGAGCCCAGAAGCTCTGAATACTCAAGGCACAATTAGCAAGTCAAATGATTCCCAAGAAGAAGGAAGGAGAGCACCCTGGGCCTGAAAAGATTGAATCCAGTTTTGTAGGAGAGTACCAGAACAGAGAAATGGTGGTGGGGGGGTGGTGATTGGGGAATAGTTGGGGGGGTGAGAGGACTTATGGGACATATGGTGAGAGGGGAAATGGGAAAGGGGAAAGCCTTTGGAATGTAAACAAAAATATAGAATAAATAATTAAAAAATATTTTTAGCTCTTGAAATCAGTTTGCTCCCTATGTAAATGCCATATGTTATTGCAGTTTCGGTATATTTTTTTTTATAATTTATTTATTTTATTTTGTATGCATTGGTGTTTTGCCTGCTTGCATATCTGTGTGAGGGTGTTAGATCCCCTGGAACAAGAGTCACAGACAGTTATGTGTCACCATGTGAGTACTGGAAATTGAACCTGGGTCCTTTGGAAAAGTATCCAGTACTCTTAACCAGTGAGTCACCTCTCCAGTGGTGACTGCAATGTTCTCTGTAATGTTCCCCTGAGCCACAGATGCAAGAGCTGTGATGTAGATGTATCTGAGGAAAGAAACAGGAACAGGTAAAGTGATGTAATTATATTTTAATAAAAATGTATAAAATGTTTAACAGAATAAGTATAAGAACATTTAACAAAATCAAAGATAGAAATAAATTCCTAGAGGAATTTTAAAAGAATACAAATCATAAACTGAATAAAATAAGAAAGTCAATGCAGAATATGGGAAGAGGAATTCAGTAAAAAGATGGAAATTTGTTAAAACAGCAAATTGATGTTTTAAACATGGAAAGTTTATTAAACCAAAACCAAACTTATATGATTATAAGTGACATAGAAACACTTGATTTTTAAATGCTATTCTTATATAAGACAATTATTTACTAGTCTTTCTAGGCCTGTTTTTTTGGAGTTTAAATGAAGACAAAACATCACACCTTTTTACTGCAATGACTATGTCTTCCTATAGGGCAATAACTCTCAACCTTTGAGTCATGACCTTTTTGAGGGTTGAATGACTGTTTGGTAGGGGCCACATATCAGATATCATGCATATCAGATATTTACATTATGATTCATAGCAGAACCAACATTACAGTTATGAAGTAGCAACAAATAATTTTATGGTTAGAGGTCACCACAACATAAAGAACTGTATTAAAGGGTCTCAGCATTAAGAAGGTTAAAAACTGCTGATATAGGGTAAAATAGAATTATATCAGTCAGAACAACCAATCAATCATCTTTTTAAAAATCTTGGCATTAACAGAAATTCTTTTTTATGTCCCTCCCTCACCCCTTCTATTCTCCTTTTAGAGGGTGGGATCCCCATGGATATCCCCTGACCTGGGCAGGGTTAAAGGCATCCTCTCCCACCAAGGTCAGACAAAGCAGCCCTGTTGGGGAACAGATTCCACAAACAGGCAACCCCTTTAGGGACAGTGCCCATCCCACCCCATTTGGAAGACCCACATGGAGACTGAGCTGCACATCTACTACATATGTGCTGGGGGCCATGGTAGAGCCCATGTATGTTCTTTGGTTGGTGGCTTAGTTTCTGAGAGTTCCCAGGGGTCCAGGTTAGTTGACTTTGTTGGTCTGACTATGGAGTTTGTATCCAATCAGGGACACAATCCTTCTCCCAACTGTTCCATAAGAGTTCCTGACCTCCATCCAGTGTTGACTGTGGGTATTTGCATCTATTTTAGTCAGCTTCAGGGTGAAGCCTCTCAGAGTATAGTTACACTAGACTCCTGTCTGGAAGCATAGTAGAGTACCATTAATAGTGTCAAACATTGGTCCTTTCCCATAGGATGGGTCTCAAGTTTGACCAGTTATTGGTTAGCCATTACTCCAGTCTCTACTCCATCAACAGTAATTCTTAAAATGTTTACTTTGTTAATTTTTGTGATAAATTTTATTGCTTTGTTTTAGAAAACTTTTTTTTTACCAATTTCATTTTATCATTTGCTAAGAGATTTAGCAGGAATTCATGTTAAACTTTGCCACATTTTTTTGGTATTTTTGGTGCTGATTTCAGATTTTCTCATGCAATCTATGTATAGTATAAATTAATTTTAAATGCTTAAATAGTCTTGCTTTTGCATGATATACTTTCTTTTTGTCAAAATGAATCAGTTGAAATATTTTTCATTTTTATTTATGTTTATTAGTAAAATACATATAGTGTGTGTGTTTATATTAGTCATGTCTAGGTATGTTATTAGAATTATGCTTCTTCACCAATGAGCATGGAGTTTTTAGTGTTTACCTTTTTTATTTAAAATTCAGTCTGTAAGAACTGACCTTGATGTTCTGATAGAACTTTAAGCTCATCTTTATCCACGAGTTATTTTGGAGAGAGTAGGACTTTGATATTTGTCTTAGGGTTCTCATTCTGTGAAAAGAAACCATGACTAAGGCAACTTTTATCAAGGACAGCATTTAATTGGGGCTGACTTACAGTTTCAGAGGTTTAGTCCACTGTTATCATAGTAGGAAGCATGCAGGCAGACATGGTTCTGGAGAAGGAGTTGAGAGTTTAGCATCTTGATTTGAAGGCAACCAGGAGAGACTGGCATCCTCAGACAGCTAGGAGGAAGCTCTCTTCTGCAAAGGGTGGATCCTGAGCATAAGAGAAGGCCTTTAAAGCCCACCCCACCCCCACAGTGACACACTTCCTCCAATAAGGCCACTCCTCCTAACAGTACTACATGCTATGAGCCAAGTATATTCAAACCACCGCAATTACCTTCAAATTTCTCTACAGTCATTAGAAAATACTGAAAAATATATCACTTCCAGTAAATATTTGTCATTTGAGAAAGGATATTTAAAGTATGTATAGCAACAACAACAACATAAAAAAGATAAGTACAATATATAAAGAATACCTCCTGAGCTCAGTGACAGAGGGGTTTTCTAAGAGACTCATGGCTCTGTGTGTTTCATCCACAGCACTTCAAAAAACAACAATAATTTGCACTTCCCCAATACCATCTAGCTTAGAATATGATATGAGTAAAGGTACTTTTGTTTGGTATTTTATTGTTTGTATATGGCAGGGGGTATCAGGGTCTCATTATGTAGCCTTGGATGCCCTGGATCTCACCATGTACATGGATATAACTTACTGATTCATCTTAGGAGGACCTTGGGAAAAAACAAGCTGAAACTCAAAGTAGTATACATAAAATAAATAGGGTAAGGGCAAGAATGAGTGCAAGAGAAAAAATTATGGTCCTTTGGAAAAAGTAAACAAAACCAACAAATCCTTAGATTATGCCCTTTTAATTTCATTTGTATCTGTTGTAATACCTTCCTCTTCATCTTTCTTTTCTTTTTTTTAAATTTTTTATGGGATATATTCTATATTTACAATTCATTTCCCTTTTTCTGGTTCCCCACCCCCCAAAGGTCCACATGTCCTTTTCCCTCCCCCTGTTCCCTCATCCACCCCTTCCCACTTCCCTGTTCTGGTATTCCCCTACACTGATGCTTTGATCCTTTCCAGCACCAGTGTCCACTCCTTTCTTCTTGTCAGACATCATTTGGTATGTGAATTGTGTCTTTGGTGTCCCAATATTCTAGGCTAATATCCTCTTATCAGTGACTGCATACCATGGGTATTCTTTTGAGACTGGGTTACCTCACTTAGTATGATGTTCTCCAGCTCCATCCATTTCTCTAAGAATTTCATAAATTCATTGTTTCTAATGGCTGAATAGTATTCCATTGCATATATATATATATATATATATATATATGTATATATATATATATATATCACATTTTTTGTTTCCATTCTTCCACTTAGTGACATCTGGGTTCTTTCCAGCTTCTGGCTATTATATATAAGGCTGCTATGAACATAGTGGAGCATGTATCCTTATTGCATGCTGGGGAATCTTCTGGGTATATTCCCAGGGGTGGTATGCTGGGTCCTCCAGAATTATCATGTCAAGTTTTCTGAGGAACCGCCAGAATGTTTTCCAGAGTGGTTGTACCAGTTTGCAGTCCCACCAGCAGTGGAGGAGTGACCTCCACATAAAACTAATAGAAAAGACACACTAAAACTAATAGAAAAGAAACTGGGGAAGACCCTTGAGGACATTGGCTCAGGGGGAAAATTCCTGAACAGAACACCAATTGCTTACGCTCTAAGAGCAAGAATAGACTAATGGGACCTCATAAAATTACAAAGTTTCTGTAAGGCAAAAGACACTGTCAAAAGGACAAATTGGCAAACAACAAATTGGGAAAAGATCTTCACCAACCCCACATCTGACAGAGGGCTAATATCCAATGTATACAAGAACTCAAGAAGTTCGACCCCAGAAAACCAAATAACCCTATCCAAAAATGGGGTACAAAACTAAACAAAGACTTTTCACCTGAAGAAATCCGGATGGCTGAGAAACACCTTAAAAAATGTTCAACATCATTAGTCATTAGAGAAATGCATATCAAAACAACCCTGAGATTTCACCTCACACCAGTCAGAATGGCTAAGATTAAAAACTCAGAAGACATCAAGTATTGGCGAGGATGTGGAGAAAGAGGAACACTCCTCTTCATCTTTAATCTAAACAAATTGTCTTCTCTCTCTTTCTTGGTTAGTTTTGGCTAAAGATTTATTCATCCTGTAAGTTATTTACTTGAGACCTCTCTGGTTTTGGTTTTGTTTTCTAATATAGGCACTTACAGTTATGAGCTCTTAGGGATGCCTTTATTATATAACATAAATTTAGTTATATTATGTCTTCATATTCAATTATAAAATTTTTTAAATCTTGATGTTTCCAATGACATATTCATCATTCAGTTCAGTAGACAGTTGTTAAATATCCATGTACATGTGTTTTTTTTGTTGTTGTTTTCTTTTGCTGTTACTTTCTGACTGCATTTCACAGTGGTTAGTTAGAACATAAGAAGTTACTCTAACATCTGGGCACAGTGGTACATGCATTAAGTCTCAGAGTTCAGGAGACAGAGATAGACAGATCTCTATGAGTTTGAAGTCAGTCTAGTCTGTATAGTAAGTTCCAGTTCAGCCAAGGCTATACTGTGAGATCCTGTCTCAAAAAAAAAAAAGTATTTCTGTACTTGTTGAGACTTCTTTTATGTTTTAACCTATGACCTATTTTGTATGGACTGTTGGGAGAATGTGTACTCTGCAGCATTTAATGGAATATTCTGTAGATGGCTGTTAAGTCCATTGAGCCATAATGTCATTAACTCTGATGTTTTTCTGCTTGTTTATTTATTTATTTATTTATTTGTTTGTTTTGTTTTCAAAACAGGATTTCTTTATTTCTTTGTGTACTCCTGGCTGTCATAGAACTCACTCTATAGACCAGGCTCACAGAGCTCTTACTGCCACTATTTCCCTAGTGGTGGGATTAAAGGTGTACACTACCATTGCCCAGCTTCTCTGCTTATTTTTTGTTGTGATGACTCATCTATTGGTAAGAGTGGGATGTTGGAATCACCTATTGTTATCATTATAGGGTGAATTTGTAATATTATATTGAGTACTAGTTGGTTTATTTCATATGAAGTTGGGTACATCTGTGTCCACTGTGTAGGTTTTTAGAATTTTAATGTTTTCTTGATGGATTGTTTCCTTAATTAGTATGAAGTGACCTTTTCTTCATAGTTTTTATTTGAAACTTATTTTTGTCAGTTATTAGGATAACAAAACTTATTTGTTTTCTAGTTTTGTTTGTTTGGAATCCATTTTTCATCTTTTCACCCTAAGATACATTGACCTTTGATAATCATGTATATTTTGCAGAGGAGAAAATACATGGATCTTGTTTTTAATTCAATTATTTAGTTTGCATATTAGATAGGAAAATTGAGACCATCAATATTCAAGAGTTAATATTTGCAAGTGTGTTTTGCTTTGTTGATTTTGTGGTGTTTGGTTTTTCCTAATTGTCATATGTTTAACAACTATTGTCATATTTTACTTTTCCCCTAGAAGCTACTTGAATATATTTATCGTTATCTTTGCTCTGAAGACTTCATTGTAGTGATTTCTTTTAAATCATGGAATGTTTTTATTTTTCTATCAATTATGGTGGATAGCTTTGCTTGGTATGGTAATCTGGGTTGTCAGTTGTGATCTTTCAGAATTTGAAATACATTTTCATGTTCTTCTAGCTTTGAAATTTCTGTTGAAAGGTCACCTGGGCCTCTTTCTTTCTTGCAACTTTTAAATACTTTTTTTTTGCTCTGTATAAGTAGTATTTTAAATATTATATAACACGGGGAAATTCTTGTCTGTTCCTGTTTAATTGGTTTTCTACTTGTACTTGGATGGCCCTCTCATACCCTGGATTTTAGAAAGTTTCTGCTATGATTATATTGAAAATATTTTCTGTACCTTTCGCATGGAGTTCATCTTTTGTACCTATAATTCATATTTAAGTATTCTCATGAACATCCCCCAAATATTCCATGTTCTATTTATACTTATTAAAAATGTATTATTGTTCTAGACTAAAGGTACAATCTAGACCTTGTTTATATGCCCTGGGAATCTCTCATCTTGGTGATTCATTCTTTAGTAAAAAGCTTTCTATTAAACTTTCTATTTGATTTAGTGAATTTCCATTTTCAGCATTATTTCACTCAGGTTTTTTTCAGCATTTTTTTTAACTAAATTGCATTTTCAAATCCTGTGTTGACTTATTTCATTCAAGTGTCTCTCTATGTTCTCTTGGAATTAAATCAAGAGTTTACTCACATAACCTTTCATGTCTTCTGACATGTTTATCATCATTCATTTGAATTCTTGCCTAGAATTTTATCTGAGTTATTCTCATTGGTAGTCATTGCTCTGGGACCAGTAGATTTTGAAGGAGACATGTTGACTTATATTTTCCTATTACTTGCCCATTTGTCGTATGTGGTAGTTTGAATATGCTTGGCCCAGGGAATGGCACTAATAGGAGGTGTGACCTTGTTGAAAGAAGTGTACCATTTTCCTGTTAATCAGGTCAAATATGTTCTTATCTGTTCTTACTCTGTAACAATAGTCATTATCTAGGTCCACTTTAAAAATAGGGTAAGAGTCAACTATTCACAATCACCCCTTAAGTGTTAATCATTTTAGGGTGTAAAGAGACATCAATTGTTCTTTGTGTACTGATATGTTAATCATTGTAGCTATGAATAGGAAAAAGAAGTAAAAAAAACACACAGACTAGTGATTAGTACTGGTGTGACAGAAAGAACATAGAGGAGGGGAATATAAGTAGAAGATCAAGGTGGAAAAAATCGAAATGATGTAAGAATTTTAGCTAAAGGTAGACTGAAGAGAGGGAGGGAAAGATGTCAGATAATATGAATCAATCTTATCTCTCAGGAGGTTAAGGCACAGGAAGCCTTACTCAAACCAGGTCAGACTATGTACCCTGGGAGATAATAAAATGAGATGGAAGAATAAGAAACAAGGAAATAAAAAGAGCAGAATAAAGCAATATAAAACAAGATCAGGGCAGGGCTGAGATGGTCTGCTAAAAAGATCTTTTCTATTAGATGGCGCTGGGATGGAAGTAGAGGGGGAGATTTCTAGGAGTAAATACAGGATATGAAAGCTGACTAACTGGTCGTATTGTTGACTTTCTTCTGGACTATCTCACATTCCTTCCCTGCTACTAGGAGGTTCTCTGCAAATGGTAGTCCTGTTCTCCTCTCTGGCTCTTCCCTTTAGTTGAGTGGATTGCTGAGGCCATCTCTAACCATGTACAGTGCGTCAGAGGTGCAGTCTCACTCTAGTCCCACCTGATTTTCTTCTTGGTTCTAGTTGTGAATGCTGGCCCTGCCTCTGTACAGTTCTTGTCATTGTCCTGCATGCTGCTTGGTATCTCTGTGAAGATTCTGACCTGTGCTTTGGGTCTCATCAGCTTTTCAGTTCACTGAATATTATTCAAATCTGATTCAAGGCATCCTCAGTCATACAGTACTCTGTCAGGTTTCAGCATATAGCCTCATGCCACTTTGCTTGAGTTTCCTGAGAGTGTGTACCCCAGGCTGCTGAGTCACTGTGGTAGAAGTGTTTTGGCATCTGGCTTTGGTTGTTAGTTGACAGTGCTGATCACCCAGCACCAAGGGGAGATTTTCCCTTCTGCTATTGCTGCTGATGCCCTGAGTATCGCCTTTTCTCTAGCTTTTCTAATAATCATTTTTAGCTTTCTTCAGGCTTCTATGGATACTCTGATCAAACCTGAGCATTCCACAGTTTGAAAGAATTACATTTGATAATGCCTTTCCATCACATTGCTAGAGAGATATTTATGTTTTAGGAAAAATTTCAGTTCCTTGGGACTGAATGGTGGTAGTCCCTTATCTTACCTCCAGTTTAGTAATATTTTTTATTATATAACACTGCCCTTCTCTAAGTAAAATGGATTGTAATTGAAAGTTAATATATCCAAATGCAGTTTTCTAATTAACATAATTATTTATTTAAATGCATTCAGGTTAGACAGTATATATTTGTCATTCTACTGCTTAGGAAACTGAAACAGCAGGATCCTAAGTTTGAGAAAGCTTGGGCTACATAACAAGACTTGGAATAAATAAATACATGAATAAATAAGTAAATATTTTAGTTTTGTATGAATAAAAGAAATATTCAGTAGACTATTTCAACCAAGATAGCAGACTATTCTACTAATTCAGATCATCCTTATATGTGTTAATTATATAAAATTGTTTCATTATAACATTTTCATATGATCACATATATTTGCCATCTGTATTATCTGTACTTACCATCCTTCCCCATTGGTTCTTTTCTTATTTCTTTATAGCCTTTCTTCTTCCTTTATTCCTTCTTTCCTCCCATTTTTTTTATATTCTACATGTGAGAGAAAACCATGTAATTTTAGTTTTTCAAAGTCTGCTTTATTTCACTTTTTCTTTACCTATTCATTCACCAATGGGTATCTTTTTTTTTTTTTAAGTTTCAGTTACCTGAGGAAATCTATGGTCCAAAAAAGCAAAATAGAGGGTTCCGGAAGTAAACAGTTCACAAGTTCCAGTGATATAACAGTTTGCATAGCATGACAAAATTCTAAATTATCTGGCTCCCTCCTGTGCATGACATTAATCATCCCTTTGTCTAATATGTCCACATCCACATAATAGCTATGCCCATCCATTAGTCCTTAGCTGCTGTTTGAATAGTCAGATCAACTGTTGTGGGATTGCAGTGCTTGTTTTCAGAGCACCTGGGATTTTTTTTCATTTTATTATTTTGTGGGTATGTGGTACATGCACATATGTGTGTGGGTGTGTACACCCTTGTGGGCATGGCTATGGCAAGCCATCACCTGGGGTCTATGTCTCCAACTCCCAATGCTGGGATTACAGGTGCCTGAAGTCACATTTGTTTTTTGTTTGTTTTTTTTTGTTTTGTTTTGTTTTTTTAATGCGTTCTAGGGCTTCCAACTCAGGTCCTTAGGCTTCCACAACAAGTGCTCTTACCTACTGTGCCAGTTTTCCAGCCTGAAATCTGAATTTTTTTCTGACGTGAATATGCTAAAGAGAACCTTTACAGTACTTTTTCTAGGGCAAAATGTTTTAAGTTCTAGATTAAGAAAAGAGGAAAATCATATTCTTAAGTTTTTAGCCTCTATGGAGAGTCATTGTAACTTCTTATTATGGCTAATTTAGACATTAAATCTAACCAGAGGTATTTAGTTATGTAGGTATGTTCAGCGAATAATGTAGCAAATGTAAAGTTTGGTTCTACTCATGGTCTCAAGCATCTCCTGGAGTCTTGGAATGTATATCACAGATTAGGAGTATCCTGGCTAGTTTTATGTCAACTTGACACAAGCTAAAGCCATCAGAAAGGAAGGAGCCTGATTGAGAAAATACATCCATAAGATCAGCAAGCATGTGGGGTATTTTCTTAATTAGTGATTGATGGGAGATAGGGGTTAGCCCATTGTAGGTGGTGCCATCCTTGGCCTGATGGTCCTGGATTCTATAAGAAAACAGGCTGAGCAAGCAATGATTAGCAAGCCAGTAAGAAGCATCCCTCCATAGCCACTGCATCAGCTCCTGCTTTCAAGTTCCTGCTCTGTTTGAATTCCTGCCCTCACTTCCTTCACTAATGAACTACCATGTGCAAGTGTAAGCCAAATACATCCTTTCCTTCCCAAATTGATTTTGGTAATGGTGCTTTACTGCACTGATAGTAACCCTAGCTAAGACAAGGAGAAGCACAAAATTCTTGATAGAACTGACAGCACAAATTAGAACATGGATTTTTCAAACAGCAGGTGGTAAGGAAGAACCTTTCCTAAAGTAAATTCAGTGGGAGGCAACTTAGCAAGCTTTCAATTGAAAAGGACAGAATAAAATAGAATAGAACTGAATAGAAAATGTCAGAATATGTCACAAATAGTGAAATCAGAAGCAATTTATGAATTTGTGAAAAAATTATCTGACTTTATTAAACACGTATGGGGGCAGGCAAAATGGTTCAGCAGTTTAAGAGTATGTGTTACCCTTGTATGTGTTATCCTGTAACTCCAGTTCCGGGATGCCCAATTTAATGCCTCCTCTGACCTACAAAGGCACTAGCCAAGGCATGTGGGGCACAGTCATTCATGCAGCCAAAACAACTCATGCACATAAAATAACCAACTAAAAGAGAGGGCAAGAGTGAATATAATCACAATCCATTCTACACATATGTGGAATTATGAAAATCAGTATTGAGCAAACATATGTATATGCCAAGCTGCAGTGCTGAGTACATGTTTCATAAAGTTGTTAGTATCAAAAATGTCTGAAGTGGGGGTTATTGGCTAACATTTGTAATCCTAGCACTAAGGAGATAGAGGCAGGAAGATCATGACAAGTTTGATGCTGATATGGTTTACTTAGTGAGTTAAAAGTAGCCTAAAGGCTAGCCAAGACTACATAGCAAGACCCTGTGTCAAAAAAGAAAAGAAATGGCTATCAACTAAAAACAGCTTTTTGGTTAGGGGTGGGGCCCTGTGTCCATTTACCCCTCTCAGTGTGCTGGGACCCTATCTGGCTTGATCCTGTACAGGCTGCCACATTGTGAATTCATGTGTGTATCAATCTGGATCAAATATATTATATGAAAATATTTAATAAAGGAAAAATAAGGACATTTGTGAGACATTGGACTCCATGAAAAGTAAGCACATAGACAGAATGCACCAACTTAAACATGGTTTTCTTCCGATGCTTGTCTTGGTTATAGCCTTTCCATTTTCATTTTCAGTCTTAGTGCCTGCTGCTGATTGAATTCTATCACTCCACTGTCATTCATGTATTGGAGGCCCAAGTCATCTCCAGTCCTTCAGTATGCTATTGTATTGAACGTAGTGCCTTAAATGAGGTGAATAAATTCAAAAGAAGACAAAAAGCTGAACCCTAACCCAATTTGATTGACATCGGAGGGAATTAGGAGCCCAAAAGACACACCAGGGATTCACGGAAGAAAGCTCAGGTGAGCCAGCAGACACTTACAAGGCATGGAGAGGGCCCTCAGGAGAAATCAGCTATGCTGGCAGCTTGACCCTGCACTTGCAGCTCCTGCAGTTTGAATAAATGTATATTGCTTTAGCCTCCACCCGTGGTACAATGTTTCAGCAGCATGAGTTAACATTAACTGAAACCCACCTTTACAAAGGCAATATTGATTTTGATACAGTTTAACTCACAGCAGTCGCATCTTCCTGGGAGTCCTACATGTTTCCTTTGTAAGCCATGCCATCCTTGCTGCTTCTTCCTCAGCCCCTATCCTTGAACCCTGCAATCCCTGGTCCATTTTCCATTGCTAGGATTTTGCATTATCACACATGGTCTATAGATAGAATCATGTGGTAATGACATTTGGAGATTGGTTGTGCACGTGAATGTGAGTATGTGATTATGTGAGTGTGTGTGTGTGTGTGTGTGTGTGTGTGTGTGTGTTATACATGTGTACATGCACAAGTGCTTGTGACTTTGTGGGAAGGCCAGGGGAGGTTGATAGGTATCCTCTATCATTTTGCTTTATTCCTTTAAGAATGAACTCAGAATTTGCAGTTTCTCAACTAGGTTACTGGCTTTATCAAACCCTAGAAATCCTCTTGATTCAACCCCCGCAGAGTGCTGAGGTACCAGATACATGTGACTATGCTGTGCTTTTCATGTAGATGTTCAGGATTTGTTCTCAGGTCTTATTGTTTTTTTTAGATTAAGTTTTTTTTTTTAAATCTATTCATCTTATTCCTGTATCAACTAGAATTTTTTATTCACAATTGGCACTGTAGTGCTATGGATGTACCTACTACCCATTGAAAGATACTTGAGTTATTTCCAATTTGGAGGTTGTGACAGTTAATCTGGACTGCCAACCTGAGGAATAAAGAAGCAACTAAGAGATTAATTAGGCAAACTTAAGTATGGGTCTGCCAGAGAGCATTAATTAAATGGAAAATGTCTACCCTGAAGGTAGTACCATCCCACACAGTGGGGACCCAGTGGAATAAAAGCCAAAAAGGAGGGGGCCTGCTAAGGCCAGCATTCTTTCTCTCTATTTCCTAGTCACTATGAAATGGGTGACCCTACTCCACTACAGCCTTACCACCATAAGGGGATAAAACTTCTGAAACTGTGAGCCAAGATATGTCCCCCTCTCTTAAGTTGTTCTGCTGTTTTCTTAGGTGTTCAGATACAGAGCACATTGTTGACAAACAGCATATCCCATGTGAATGTTCTCCCAAAGGATTACCACAGGAGCATATTTTTAGTCAAAGTAGATAGGATGGCCTGTGAAAATAAGCCCGATTCTTTCCCTAAGCACCCATGAAGTTTCTATGTGGGAAGTGGAAGTTCACCTTCACTACTGACTCCAGCACCTTTCAGCAAAAATGAGGCATTGGCCCACTGCAAGGCTAGTTTTTAATGAGAATGTAATCAGAGCTCCCTATTGATTTTCACCAGCCATGAAGGAAGGCAAGTGTTTATTCATTTTGCTTCTTCTTTTGCTATAGAGTAAAAGCTATTACTTGGCTTCATTCCAGGCTCTATAGATACCAAGAGAGGGAGAAAAGCAAGCAGAGAGACAACAGATCTCTTGTCTGTCACAACCTCCTTCTCCTCCATCCATGTTTCATAGAGATGGAGGCTCCTTTTTTAATTTGGCCTCCTCGATACTAGCAGAGGGAGCAAACATTGAACTAACTCACCTCATTCTACTTATTCAGCTTCTTTAATGTTGGGAGGAGTTAAAGTTCAGCTCTCTATGGGGACCCTTGATGTGGATAGGACCACCCAAATTGTTGATATGTTGATATGGAGGTTCAGCTCCCAAATGGGTCCTGCTGATAGCAGAGTATGAGGGAGAGTAGATAGTAGAATGTTGTCTGTATCCACCTTTCATGGCATTATTTCATCTTGTTGATGTCAGGTGAGGGTGAATACTTAACTTTCTACTGAAAAGTCCTTGGCGCAGGAGAAAATCAGAATGTGGGGTTGGCCCAGTTCTCTCTGCCTTCTCAAGTTTTATCACTGTCTGGTGGGCTCATCTCTTTGGTGGACCCTACTGACAGTACTCTGGAAAAATTAGAGAACAACCTATTTCTACTTGGAAGAGAATACAGGCTTAGCTTTCTGCTTAGCCTTACCAGCACAGGGAATCACAAACCCAGTTGCCCTGAGTGGTGCTGAGCAGTCCAATAAGAGGAATGATGTGCATTTCCCTTTGGTGTTTGGCCAGAACATAGTGGCCTTGTTATACGATCTTTTTCCTGGTTCTTTGGCTGGAACTGTCAGGCCTTCCTTGGAGTTTGGTTACTTTCAAAATCTGCTCAGAAGTTCTGGCTTGGTGGCATGGCTACTGCAGTGCCATGATATAAGGGAAACAATGAGAAAACCCAGAGAATTCGTTGTTGAATTTTTCTTCAAGTTCAAGGGTATAGGGAATATGTTTCCTTTCAAAGTTTCAGAGTCTTCCTATGCTTGATCAATCTTCTAAGCTTAGGGTTTCCTTGGAGAAGGCCCTGAGAGGAGTAAGGCACTTACTTCACTGCAGTTAGATCACAAGTACCCTGCATTTTCCTTTTGTATCAGTGTGACAAAAGTGTTTCAATCTATGTCTCAAAATCCAAAAATCAGCCACTAAGGACTAGTGGATGGCCCTTACCATCAAGCCGTGTGACTTGAATTGGATCTCTGAGATTCACATAGTGGCAGGAGATAATGATTAAAAAATACAAATAAATAAATTAATGTTTGTGTGCATTAAAGCATATATAACTGAAGAAACCTTCAGGAAAACAATGGGCATACATACAATAGATAAAAGAGGAATCTCTTTACTCAATGAAAATATTTTAGTAATTAAGAAGACCATTCAAGGAACTGGAGAGATGGCTCAGTGGTTAAGAGTGCTAATGCTCTTCCAGAGGTCCTCAGGTTAATTCCCAACAACCACATGGTGGCCCATAACCATCTATAATAAGAGCTGGTACCCTCCTTGGAATGCAACAAGAATACTGTATATGTAATAAATAAATAACTTTTTTTTAAAAGTTCAGTACTTGGACCATAGAGATAGTAAAGCAGGTTAAGGTATCTTCCACCAAGGTTGACAACTAGAGTTCAATCCCTCGGATTCTACATGGTGGAAATAGAGAACTGACTCCCTAAAGTTGTCTTCAAAGTCCCACATGGGCACTGTGGTATGTACATACCCCCTTTAAATAAATGAATTAATAAATAGGTAGGTGGGTAGGTAGAAAATTGTGATTTAAAAAGAAGAAAAAGAAAAAAAAGAAAAAAGAAAAAGAAAAAGAAAAAGAAAAGCATTCAAGCTCAACATGATGGCACACGCATTTCTTCTCAACACTCAGGAAGTAGAGGTGAGCAGAGAACTCTGGGAGTACAAGGACCAACTTTGTCTACAGTGAGTTCCAAGCCAACCAGCACTATATAGTGAGACCTTGTCTTAAAAAGAAAGAAAGAGAGAGGAGTGAGAGAGAGAGAGAGAGAGAGAGAGAGAGAGAGAGAATAAAAAGGAGAAAGAAAGAAAGAAAGAAAGAAAGAAAGAAAGAAAGAAAGAAAGAAAGAAAGAAAGAAAGGAAAACCATTGAAGCCCTGATAGAATGAGAACAAGACACAGGAGAAAATAAGTACTTGAAAGGTGCTCATTCCCAATCACAAAAGAACACACATGGAATGCAGTCACTGCTAAGAAGCTCTGAATATCCAAGACACAACTCACATACCAAATCATTCCCAAGAAGAAGGAAGGAGAGGGCCCTGGTCCTGGAAAGGCTTGATGCAGCATTGTAGGGGATTACCAGGACAGAGAAATGGGAGGGGGTGATTGGGGAACGGGCAGAGGGAAGAGGGCTTATGGGACTTATGGGGGGGGGGGGACCGGGAAAGGGAAAATCATTTGGAATGTAAACAAAGAATGTAGAAAACAAAGTGCTCATTGCATAAGCACCACTGAAAGTTACATTGTTATCATTTTCCACAAACCACATCAGGCAAAAGCCCAACTCTGACAAAATACTGTTGACAGGCCCATAGGGAAGTAAGCATGCTCATACATTGCTGGTAGGAGTGAGTGGTCTGTGCTTGAATCCTCAAGGAAGGTAATTGGGAAATAACTAATAGATTTGTTTTTATCCCTTGACCCAGCAATTCCACAGCTGGGAATTTACCTGGAGGGCATGTATCCATAGTTATAAAATAGCAAATGCATGAGACTAGTATTAAGGCATTCTTAAAATAGCAAAACAGGAATTGAATTTTCTTTTACAGAATCACAATGAAGTAAAATATGGTTATATAACAAGAATAAGAACAAGTATATGAGAGGTAACACTACGTCATTAAAGTACACAAATATATAATGTTTTATCTTTAATATACAAAAGAAGGGATACACACACATTATATATATATATATATATATATATATATATATATATATATATATATATCCATTTGGTAGTTTTTCCTAACAGTGACCAGAAAAACAACTGAAACCTAATAGAAATCTATAGAAGTCTTAGAAGGAGCTGGCTAATGCAAAGGGCATAACATTGGAGAGAGTTCTAAGTTTACTTTTTATATAGTTTTGACTTATAAAAATGTAAATGTTTAACATTTAAAAACAAATTTAAATAAAAGGACTAAAACATGAAACTAAGAACAAATGCCATCAACTGTGTATCAAAGGAACTTGAACCACACTAAGGGGGAAAAGGTTATTTTTAAGGTTATCAACACAGCACTCAGATTGTACAGAACTTTTTTAAAAGTTAAAAAAGATATAACTTTTTTTAAAGATTTATGAGTGTGTGCCTGAGTGTATGCCACCTATGTGTAGTATCCACAGAGGCCAGAAGAGGACATCACATCCCTTGGAGCCAGAATTTCAGAAGACTGTGAACCTATAAACTTGGGTCCTCTGGAAGAGCAGCGAGTCCCTTTAACCTCTGAACCATCTCCCTAGCCCTGGAAAGGATATCTTAAACACCATTTGATAGTTTACTTGTTGAAACAAATGTTAAAAACTTAATACACGTGTGTGTGTGTGTGTGTGTGTGTGTGTGTGTGTGTGTGTGTAGGAGCCAAAGCAGTCAAATCAAATGACACAAACCAAATATTTCAGTGTTAAAAAAAAAGAGATATGTTGGGGCTGGAGAGATGGATCAGCAGGTAAGAGCACCAACTGCTCTTCTGAAGGTCATGAGTTCAAATCCCAGAATTTCCCACCTGAGAATGACCTCGAGCCACATGTTGTAGGGGCTTATGAAGACAAACCTATAGGCCATGGTACTTTCCCATGAGGCTTGGTTATTTCCCAAGAACCCACATGGTGGTTCACAACCATCTGTAAAGAGATCTGACACTCTCCTCCAGTGTCTGAAGACAACTACAGTGTACTTACATATAATAAATAAATAATTCTTAAAAAAAAGAGATGTCTAATAAAATAAATGCTGGTAGATATTCAGTATGAATGGAAAATACCTTTTTATTACTTTTGTAAAAAGATGTTTGTGTAATGCCCAAAATTAACTTGTAAGCCCTACCTGCCCAGGAACCAGGTAACTTCCTGGGATGCTTGGAATTGTAGTTCTTGGGAAATAACCAAGCCTCATGGGAAAGTACCATGGCCTATAGGTTTGTCTTCATAAGCCCCTGCAACATGTGGCTCGAGGTCATTCTCAGGTGGGAAATTCTGAGGAATGGTCCTGACCGAAGTCCATCACTTGGTCGGTATTTAAAATTTGTGCTTTAAATTTGGCCCCAAATGGTGGAGTTGGTTTTTCTGGTAAATCTCAGGATTATCAGTTTGTTTCCAAGATTGATGGCATAGTTTGTATAAAATAAAGATGTGCAGCATCTGTACAAAGGACACTGGACATCCTCCTCTGACCCACATATTCACATGCATATAGATGTGTGTCTGAGCATGCAGCTGCTCATACTCAGGAGCCCTGTCCTATGGCATAGGGCAGACATGTACTCATTTGGGCCTGGTGAATGCCATGTTCCTCTTCCGGCTGGCTTCAGATTAATGGGACATGCCCCATCTATGAGCTGGAAATTCAAGCTACTTTTTTTCTTCCTGAAGGCATGCAGAGGCAACCCATCTGTGAATGGGAGACTGTTGTGTTAACTTTCCTTGGAGAGACAAAAATGATATCCAGTCATTCCATATGGACACCAAGACACACCAGAGCACAATTTTACCAAAGTCCAACAGGGTGATATGCATATCCCCCATAGTCATCAGGCGACTGTTAGATACTTTTGCTATCTCAGAGCAAAGACACCACCACTGGGCCTTGTCTCAAGATGTGGACAAACTAAACTAAGCTAAGCTAAGCTAAGCTAAGCTAAACTAAGCTAAGCTAAACTAAACTAAACTTGACCCAAACTTCCTTACACATTCAGGTTCCCGTCGGGTTCAAAGGGTTGAAGGGGCTGCTGGGTGTTTGATTTTTGACCCTGGGTGGGAGAAGTGATTAAGGTGTATATTTTACATAACAAAGCAGACCTGGCCTCAGGGTTCTCCCAACATCCCAGAATCCCTCAGTCCCTACCCTTCCCTAACTCTGAACTCTCCAGTCCTGAAGCTGAGCTGCCCTTCCCCTAGAAGCTCTTCCCTAAATAATGGAGACATTCTGATGTCTCTTCCTCTTCTCCTTCCCTTCTCTCTCTGCGCATGCGCACGCCCTTCCTCTCTTTCTCCCCCCCTACCACTCAGGGAAACTTCCTTGGCCTCCATTCTTAGGGCCAGTTAACTCTCCGGAGAGCAGCTTCCCAATAAACCTGCCATTTAAATAGTCTAACCTGGTTTGAATTGACTCATTTCACCGGAGGAGAAATAACTTATCACTAGGAAGTGTTGGAGACAGAGAAACTGAGCAGGACCCGGAGTGCCAGTGAAGCAAAATAGGGAAAAGGATGGAGGAGGCAATTCCAGAGTTCGACAAGAAGAGTGGCCAAACACAGAAGACTGGAAACCCTTTGCCTACCTGGACTTCATTCAACTAGGGAACATGCTATGTAAATAGGTCATAAAAGGTCACGCAGCACCACCCTTCACGCACACACACATTTCCTTTCATTCACTTAGCACTGGGCCTCAGGCCAGGTGTAGCACACTTTCCGAGATATTCTGTTTAACAACTATCCATTGTCTCTGGGCAATTCAGAGTAGAAAGACTTAAGAACCCGGCAATTCCAGAGGCCTTCTAGACTCAACTCCACACCTATAAAACCAGGAACAGGGAAATAGAAATGCTCGTGGAGGCAAAAGGCAAGAGGCTCTCATGGCTTTTGTCCATAAAACCTGCCATCTACCAAGAGTTTCTCTTCTTTGATAGCAGTGTATGAAGTGTCCTGCTATGCATTACTGTCCACTAGTTAGTCATCTTTCCACAAGAGAAAATAAAAACAAAACAGCAAGTACAGGATGAAGGCAGATACCTCCAAGAAAAATAACAACAAAATGTCCTTTCCTCGCCCATTAGGGAACCCATGTCTCCCTTGTCCAACACTGCCCCTTTCTTCAACCTCTTCTTACTTCTAATTAAAATATTTACCTGAGCGTTTATATTCTAGTTTCAGTTTTTATTTCAATAATTGTCACTAGACACTGGGGTCCTTACACTACACCTTTATTTTCTTGTATAATCCAAATGAGAGTAGGACACAGCAATTAGTTTAAAAGGTAAATTCATTTACACATGGCCAAATAGAAGAAGAGCCCAATCTCTCACCTGTCCTCCCAATCTACCCCCCATAACCTTCTTACAAGGAATAGAAACTCATTCAACATAGGTTAGAAAATAAGTAAATTTAGTTAGGTTAACAAAAGTTCTCAGCAAAAGAAACTTCAATGATATTAAACTTTCTACAAGGCTATGATTTGAACTGATAATTGTAGAGAATTGGGATGTTGCAGGTCCAGAGTTAAGTGATCTTGGGTTATCTTAGTCCCCTGAATAGTCATTTATTGCCTGCCTCTGTGTGTGATCTAACATCCTGCTGATTGTTAAGTAAATCCTTTTTGGATACACAAACAGGCCTTGGTTCTACTAACTCAAAAACTAAGAATCTAATCAGACAGCATCTGAGGCTTCTAGCTGGCATTGCTTTGCTTTGCTTTGCTTTGACACATCTACTTCATGTTTCCACCAATGTATTTGAAATGTGTCATGATTTATGACTTTCTTTGTTCTGTTACTATAAACTGTTACCACTCATAGTTGACTCCAGAATAAACTATCTTCTTTCCTTTGTGGTGAGAGCTATGGTGTGTGTGTGTGTGTGTGTGTGTGTGTGTGTGTTGATAGCTTTGAGACAGTTTAACAGGCCCTTCCTGTAAGAAAGGTGACCTGAGCTCTAACTGGCCTCAGTTGTCTCACTCTCTGTTAAGGAGACAATATTTTATTTATGTCCAGCTTATAGGAGAAGGGAGAATGAAGGTGGGCATTTTATCTTAAAGATTTCATGGTTTTGAAGGAGAAATTTTTGAGATTTTTTTAGATAGAATCTCATTATGTAGCCCTGGCCTGAGACTCTGTATATAGACTAGGCTGGCCTCACATTTGCTGAGGTTCACCTGTCTCTACCTCCTGAGTGTTGGGACTAAAGGATGTGTGTCTGGCAGGTTAACACAGAGGTCACTTATATTTTTTTCTTGGAAGTCATTTTTAAGCTTTAGAGTCCTACTTGCTTGCTAAACATACTGACTGACTGCAAGTGATAGCTAAAGGGAGGGTTGCAGGTGTAGCTACACTGAAAATTCTCTCTGGCTGGGACTACAATGTGAGATCACATAATTGCTAGGAAAAAAATCCCTTTAAGTACAATCAGGGACAGAGAAGTTGGGGGAGGCCTAAGACCCCATCATTGAAAAATCAGTGAGATGTGAATGAGCTATGTTTCCAAGTCTTAGTGTGTACTCCTTGACCTCACTGGACCCTACTTTCAAAACATCAATACAAAGACGGACTTGCAAGGACTTCCAGGCAGTGGTTTACAGAGCATGAAATCCCAAACACCAAGCCCTTCTCAACAAATGCACTCGTGTGACTATTCCAGTGGCAAGCTAATGAACCTGACCCTTTGTGTTTCCAAGCACCATGTGTTGTTCTGGCCTAGAAGCAGCCAGATCCTCCTGGCAATAAACATTCCTCAAAAGCAGATCTTGGTTTCCAAATACCAAGCTCTAGTAGAAAGAAATGGGGTTTCTTGGGAAATGGGTACTTCCTGGCTTACCACAGGAAAATATGATGAGGTGAATATAGTTCTTAGCTTAGAAAACAGGAAGGCATCAAAAGATCAATGAAGGGGGAGGGGCATGTCAAAAGAACACAGGAACCTCCTAAAAGAGCTCTCCATGGGGGCTGGAGTGATGGTTCAGTGGTTAAATCACTTCCTGTTCTTCCAGAGGACCTAAATCTGGTTCCAGCACCAACATTAGACCACTCAGAATCCCATTCCAGGGGAAATGACTGGCTCTTCTGGTCTCCAAGGGCACTGCATGAACATGGCAAGCACTCAAACATATGTACACATGAATAAAGTTGATTTTTTTTTCTCTAAAAGATGGTGATTCTCACAGGCTAAATTTGGAATAAATAAGCAATAAGAACAATGGCTTTGAAGCCAAACATGGTGCTGCAGGCTTCTTCCAGTATTTGAAAGGTGGGGCAGGAGGGTTCTTAGTTCTCAGACAGCCTGGAATACATAGTAAAACTCTATTTTGCAACAAATAAGCAAATAATAACAAAATTAGAATAATGACTGTGATTGTTTATAATCATGAAATGAATTAAAACCATGACATCATAAATGAAACTTGGATAAAAAACACATTAGCAATTGATGGATGGTGGCTACTGTATCAACATTTTATTCTGAAGTTTAATTAACTAAAGGAAAGATCTAAGCATTTACCCTTTTAAACAGAAACATCAGTTCTCATCCATTTGGCCCTCTTTGTAGAGGAATGCCTACTAGCACTCACAAATGAATTTGTAGATGACACCTCCCAAGAGAAAACTGGTTTAGGAAAAGGTCACCAACAACTCATTAGATAACTGACAGAAAGAATGAAGCAGCATATTTCTGGTACTAAAGCTTCACTCTTCTAACTTATGATTGGATGTGCTTTTGTGTGACAGGAAAGTAAAGACTAATAGTGAGCAAGCTTGGACTTCAATTTGGAATCAACCAGCTTGTCAAACTCACCTTAAGGCTGCTCCCTACCTCTACGCTGCCAGACTAAGGCTATGAGGTGCCAGTGGTCCAGGTTTAGAGGCCCTCCGATGTATCTGAAAATAGCCTATCACTCATAATACTAGAACACAAATACTTGGGTGAAAAATTAAAGTGCTAATGAGACACACAAAGTTGTATGTTCAATTACAAGTAACTGATAGATAAGCATGCTTAGAAAAAGTTTATGCTTAGTGACAAGAAACCACAATCCTTTGTGACTCAGGAGCGTGGAGCTGCTAAACTTCCTCTTGGCTAGACCTACTTTCTCCCATGAACTGTGTCTTTTTTTTCTAACAAACCACCCCCGATTCTGCTGCAGCTCTTGTCTCTGTTCAACTTTTTGTTCATGGTCTCAAGAACCTGGAATCCCTCTGGGGGTGGCTGCCAAGGCTAGATTTCGGCTACTATCAATTTTGCCCTCAGTTGAAAAAGTATGAATATGTGTCGGGAGTGTGTGTGGACAGGTGGATGGACCAGATACTTCTCTTTAAGCCCTATTTAAAAAGTGAAAGCCATCATGTGATTCTAGCACTCAGGAGGCAGAAGTAGCAGGAGGATCTCTATGGGTTCAATGCCAGCCTGGTTTATATAGTGTGTTCTAGACCAGCTAGGGAAACATAGTGAGACCCTGTCTCAAATCTCAAAATGAATATTATAGTGGTTTGGATGAGAATGGGCCCCAGAAGCTCATAGATTTGAATGCTTAGTCACCAGGGAGTGGCATTACTTGAGATGTAATGGCCTTGCTGGAGGAAGTGTGCCACTGGAGGTGGGCGTTGGAGTTCCAAATGCTCAAGCCAGGCCCACTGTCTCTATCTTCCTTCTATCTGCAGATGCAGATGTAAAACTTTCAGCTAGCTCTCCAGCAATACGTCCATCCCCATGCTGCCGATTAAATGCTTTCTTTTATTGGAGTTGCTGTGGTACTGGTGTCTCTTCACATCAATAGAACACTGACCAAGATAAATATTAAAATTTTAAAAAAGCAGGCAATCTATGCTTCAATGCGAACCTGCATGTACTTCTAGGTGTTATCTGATGGTGCAACCCCTGTCTTGTCTCGTTCAACTAACTCTCTTCTCCCATGGGGCATAGGGGGACAAGAAACAGTTTGCCTCCATTTGTAACTCACCTCGACATTTCCCCTTTTCCTGTCAATGGGGGCTGGTCATTAATAAAACAACAATGAAAATCATAACAGTTGCCCACTTCCCTCAATTATAAGAGTGACATGGAATTTTCACATGTTCCTGTTCATACCTCAGGAGAGTCATGATTTTACCTTTGCCTGGAAATGATCTTAGAGTATTCTTGTAATGTTGATTTATTTAGTACTAAAGCTGGGCTCTGGGCGATGGCCACTGAACATCTTGCACTCTAGGAACTTGTGTGAGGACAGACACAGTGTCCTGAGAGCTTATTTTCCATGAATTAAGCAGGGTTCACAAGGTTATAGCTTTGTTTTAACCTTGTAAACTGGGTGGCCTCTGAAAGCTCCTTAGAACACTTCAAAGCAGGCCTTTTCAACTTTTCTAAGACCCCCACTCTTTATTTTTTGTGATTGAATTCTTACTGACCAGAGTCTTTCAGTGAAGGGAGAGTACCCAAAGGCTCTAACAAAACACCTGAAACCATTAGAGAAATGAAAACCAAGGGGTCAAGATGAACTGATCCCTGGCAGAGGATTTACATAAATAAGTCTTAATCTTTGGATGTGAATAAAAGAATAAAATGCAATGCCGGGGTCAGAACCTTGGTTCAAGGACTTTTACTTTGCCAAACAGGGCTTCTGTGCTATGCCAGGAATTCCAGGAATCCCACTGATCATTGTATGCAGGCAGGGCACAGGGTGGGGGTGGGTTCAAGGAAGCTAACTGAAACTCTGCTCTGCCTACTGGCAGAGATTCAGCTCTCCCAAGCAGCAACCTACAAGTGGAGAGCATGGGGGAGGGGGGGAACGGGAAGCGGTCACCAGACCCTAAAATAAGACTTGTACAGTGGGAAAAATGTCTTCTGCTAACGGTTGACTCAAATCTTGTTTTAGACAGCTTTGTTAACCAGAGAGGCTCACAGGGGCAAGTGGAAGATTAAAGTCCCTTGAAAGGACCACTTTTTTTGTTTCCCCTTTGAGTACTGCTTTGTAGAAGGCATCTGTCCCTAATATGTAGATCATTCAGCACAGTACAGGAACTTCAGAAGGGCTCACACAGAGATATTAACAGGAACATAAGAAAATGTTATTCCTATAGTTGAAGGAACCAGCCAGATGTTATACTAGGCTTTAAAAATAAACAGGCTAAGGGCTGGAGAGCGGGCTCAGCATTAAGTTAAGCACTTATTGCTTTATCAGAGGATGAGAGTTCAGATCCCAGTGCTCACATCTGGTGCCTTACAAACACCTGTATCTCCAGCCCCAAGAGATCTAATGCCCTGTTTCTGACCTTCAAAGGCACTTGTACACACATGTATACGCACACAAGCATATATAACACACATAAATTAAATAAGCGTTTAAAAGATCCAAGCTTACCCTGGCTATGAATAGATGGTGGTGGTGCTGAAATGAATTACAAATGGAGGAAAACTATTGTTTTTCTTCCCCCTGGAGGAGAAAGAAGTCAGAGGAAGCAAACAGGATAGAATTCGCCTACCTACTACTTGGCCAAAACTTTGAGTTGTGAAGTAGCTCCATCAACCATGGCATCACAATCAGATAACACAGGAAGCAGGAGCTAGAAGCAATAAAGAATTTTCCATTGAAGTATGAATTGCCTCTACCCTGGGCAAGGTATTTTGGTTTTCAAAGAAGGCAGGAAGACAAGTGCCCAGTCTACCTCTTTTCCTCTCACCCCCCCCCCAACCCCGCCACAACACAGTCACATAGTTTGGTTGGTTGGTTTTAACACCTACAAAGAATGCAGTGCGTTTTGAAATCTTTCCTCTGTAATAGCCATGCCCTTGTGGGTTGGTGGCTCCTCCGAGAAGAGAGGGTTGCAAAGACACTGCCTCTTTTGCATCTGTCTCTGAGTATTTGGCAGAGCTCTCCTCTAGAAAGGAAGCACTGCTAGAAGGATTGAGAATCCATACTAGAGAAACCATGCTCTTTGTCTGTTTAGACCAATAAGTGAGCAACTCTTGATGGTCATTCTGCATGCATTTTGGGAGGAGCCCTCTAATTGGCCCAGTGAATAAGACAAAACAGAGAGAGGGGTATCCCCAGTTTTCCTACTTAAAGAGTGTGCTTTTGTGTGTCAACAAAGGGTCTGTGGAGCTTCCTAAAAGGACTGTCTCTGACCTACTAACTAAAAGACGAGATAGGAAGTGTGGGCTTGTTGGGTGAAGCCCATTCCCACCAGACACCAGGGGAGAGACTGAGACACAAAGCAAAGTGACCCTGGAGAATTCTCAGTCTTTGACTGAAAGTTTTAATTTTGTAGCCTAAGAAATCTGCTTAAAAAAAAAATCATCTGTTTTCAAATTCAGGAACTTGTGTTCCAGGCTTATTTATTTAAAGACAAACAAAAGGCCAAACCCTGGCACAGGACTTTATTGACACAAGCTTACAGCCCTTCCCCAGCCTTGTCCTGGGGTTTTCCCCAGGAGCAGTGGGGCCACCTCAGGAATTATACTGTGACAGAATTTAAAAAGGCAAGTCTGGTTAGTGCCAAGAAAACTAGAGAGAGACAGGTATGGCGGTGGCAGAGTTCCATCCAAGTGCAAAAAAACAGCCTTCTGTTCTGCAAAGCGCAGTGCAGACTCTCACACGGAAACACTGCCTTCTGGAGTGGTGTGGGCCCCTGGTATGTGGAAAGGAATTTACTTGGGTCCTCTTCAAGTTGGCAGGCAGGCATGCGGGTATTGGTTAGCACACATTCCTTTCTGACTCATTACCCACTTGCCCGGGCCCCTCCTTCCCAGGGTGTGAGGCCCCCTTTCCAGCTTTCCCAGGGCTGGCATGAAGATTGATGGGATCTTGGCAGTCACCAAAGAAAAGCTGGATGTGCCCTTTGTACTTTTCCTTTTGTGACTGGTCTTTGGTACTTGTTGCCAAGCTCTGTTAAGTGGGAACCACAGAGCAGCCACCAGAGAGCCCTTAGCTGTGATATAGGCATGTTCTGTTCTCAGTCCACATGTATTTACTAATCAGACAGTGAGATAGTGATTGAGATCCAAAATGTCAATTTGGCTTAAGTATGGTTATGAGCTAAATAAATGCTTTTAGGTCTCAGCCGTCTTCCTTTCTATGAAAGCAGCAGCAGCACATACATTTCTCTTTGTGAAGGTTATATGAACTTTAATTTGGAAATGTGCTGTCACAGTAGCATTATAAGCCCATTAATGAAAAGCTGTTTCCTTCTTGTCAAGAGGATGCAATATCTGGACTGGGTGGGGACCTAACTTTCCAGTAGGGGTGGGCCAATGACCAAGGACCACCTTAGGAAGAGAGGTTCACCACACTAAAGAGTTAGGCTGAATAGTTATCTCTTTCATAAGAAACTATAATCTTCTCCCCCCCCCCCAATTCCTGCCCCCAGTGGAATTACTGGTCTATATGTAACCTTACAGCTCTTCAAATTTTTTTTCCAATGTCATTTTATGGCGTGTTTTCCTTAACATTTTGGAGTTCATCAGTATTTGGGGCTTCTTTATCTCTTTCTTTACAGCTCTCCCTCTCTACCTACCATGTGGGAATGTGTCCATTATGTGTCTGACATCTGTGCCAGCTTAAGACACTTGGCTTTTCTTTTTCTCCTCCTCCATTCTCCTCCTCTGAGTAGCTGCGGAGGTGTCACAGCTTGCCTACTCTGGGGAAGTTTTCTTTTAAACTGTAACACAATTTTCTTTATGCCTCCATTTTTTTTTTTTTAGTTTATCCTTAAATTTGTTTTTAATAATGATGTTAAGAACCTCAAGTGGAGTACAGGAACCCATTTCCCCCGTATCTATGCATGCAGCAGCTATGAATGACTCCAAAATTCTAGTAACAGGACCATCCCCTAGAAAGCAGATTCACCTAAGGCTAAATAGATGGGGGAATATTTTTTTCTTTTCATGAGATAATGTACTTTCCCTTCTTACACCTGCCCCATCCTTTACCTCAGTGCTACAAAGGATTTGTTAGGTCTACTTGCCTAAGGTGTAACATATTTCCTTCTTTTCTTCCTTTCCTTCCTTCCCTCTTCATCCTCTCTTTTTCCTTTCTTTTCCTCCTCCTAGCTCTTTTGCTTTCTTTCAGATGATTACTAATGCAGAGGCTGGCTTTTCCAGACATTCTGGCCTTTCTCACACTTTCCAGGCCATTACTTCTCCCCTGAGTCTGTTCTTATTATTTTTTTTTAACTAATGAGACCAAGAATCTGAGAAGGGCACCTTAATTTCCTTGGTAGTGTGGGGTATCCCATTTGGAGCTCTCCAAAATTTCCAGTAACATAACAGAGCCTCTCTGGCATACCAGGAAGTGAGCCACCCTGAAGACAGCTTTTAGAACCTGAGATGTCTCTTATCTGTCTAATTACTTTAGCAAACAGCTTTTAGTCACCTTCTCATAACTTACCCATAACTTTCCCCAGAAGTCTCAAGTTCCTTTTCCTTCATCTAGCCTAATATGGGAATTAGACCTTAATGGAGGCCAGAAAAAGATATCACAAAGTACAGTATCTTTGATTCAGAGGAAACTAGGAGGAGTCTGGAACCAAGTGTCTCTCTGACCTTTCTCCTGCCTCCATGTCTGCTGTCTCTGTTACATACTGGCCCCAAAATGGATCATTGAAACCAGATTTCTTCTTCTCCAACGTATCTTGCAGAAACTAGAATTCCATTTTATCAAAGTAAGCTGTACAGGCTGGAAGGCCATGCTGTCTCTTTTCTTTTGAAGTTCCTCATTCCAGAAGGGTGCTGTCCATAGCTGGGAGGGTATGCTAGAGTGAAGGCAAGAAATATCACCTGACAGGGCATTGGCTCTCCCCTTGGCCTGTTAGCATGGCATCCACATGCTTTTATCTCATCACATGTCTACATGGCTGTCCATTCAGAAACATAGAAAGCATTACCCCCAAGGATTTAGGGCTTCCATATGAAGACTCATGTGCTGTGAAAAACATGAAGTAAATTTGTTATACCTTTCTCTTGTCAGTCTGTTTTACTGCATAGGCCTTGAACGTGACCTTTACTACAATCAGGAAAGTGGTCACAGTCACCCCAGCAACCCTAAGTTCCTCAATTTTATTGCTGCATGGACTCCCATCCACATGAATGTAATTTTGGTTTTGGTATTACTCCTTTTTTTATTTCTGAACATTTTTTATTGTATCACTAAATATGATTTAAAGTATCATAAAGTAGTTAAAATAGTGGGACATATACTAAAAATCTTAACTATATGTTTGGTATTCTTTCGGAAAATGTTTTTTGCACCACACACACACACACAAAAAATAAACTGATGTGATAATTTAAAAATGTAGATTTGGGCTCACCATTTCCCAAGTAACCAAACTCAACAAAAATTTAAATTTCAGGAGATGCCTGCATTGATTATAAACTAAGATTCATTTTCTTAAAGGGAATTAGAAATTTTTGTATAGCCAAATTTTTATTATTAAACTAATACAATTTATTTTAAAATATACAACTCAGTATTGATATTTTTAAATCATCAAAATAATTTATAATATTTAAATGCCTCTTAATGATATCTTCTGAAGCTAAAAGTAATATGCACTCAACCAGTTTTTAAAATCTATTTGGAACATTAAACATGATAGAATTAGAAAAAAACTCTTTTATGAAGTTCTCTATGAAAGGAAATTGTGACAAGTTTCTGATTAGAAAGAAACTGTTCCACTCCAAGGAAGAATACAGAGCATAACTATGGCTTCATAGAATGAATTGGGTAGTGTTCATTCTGTTTCTATTTTGTGGAATAGTTTGAGGAATATTGGTATTAGGTCATCTTTTAAGATCTGATAGAATTCTGCAATAAAACCATCTGGTCTTGGGCTTTTTTTTTTTTTTTTTTTTTTTTTTTTTGGTTAGGAGATTTTTAATGATTGCTTCTATTTCTTTAGGGGTTATGGGACTGCTTAGATGGTTTGTTTGATCCTGATTTAACTTTGGCATTTAGTTATCTGTGTAGAAAATTGTTCATTTCATTCAGATTTTCAAATTTGTTGAATATAGGCTTTTGTAGTAGGATCTGATGATTTTTTTGAATTTCTGTTGTAATGTTTCCTTTTTTATTTCTGATTTTGTTAATTTGGATACTGACTCTGTGTTCTCTGGTTAGTCTAGCTAAGGGTTTATCTATCTTGTTGATTTTCTCAAAGAACCAGCTCCTGGTTTGGTTGATTCTTTGTATAGTTCTTTTTGTTTCTACTTGGATGATTTTAGCCCTGAGCTTGATAACTTCCTGCATCTACTCCTCCTGGGTGAATTAGCTTCTTTTGTTCTATACCTTTCAGGTGTGCTGTTAAGCTGCTAGTGTATGCTCTCTCCAGCTTCTTTTTGGAGGCACTCAGAGCTATGTATGACTTTTCCTCTTAGTAGTGCTTTCATTGTGACCTTAAGTTTGGGTATGTTGTGCCTTCATTTTCATTAAATTCTAAAGTCTTTAGTTTCCTTTTTTCTTCCTTGACCAAGTTATTGAGTAGAGCATTGTTCAGCTTCCATGTGTATGTGGACTTTCTGTTGTTTTTGTTGCTATTGAAGACCAGCCTTAGTATGTGGTGATCTGATAGGATGCATGAGATTATTTCAATCTTCTTGTATCTGTTGAGGTCTGTTTTGTGACTGATTATATGGTCAATTTTAGAGAAGGTACCCTGAGGTGCTAAGAAGGTATATTCTTTTGTTTTAGGATTAAATGTTCTGTAGATATCTGTTAAATCCCTTTGCTCTATAACATCTGTTAGTTTCACTGTGTCTCTGTTTAGTTTGAGTTTCTATGATCTGTCAATGGATGAGAGTGGGGTGTTGAAGTCTCCTACTACTATTGAGTGAGGTACAGTGTGTGCTTTGAGCTTTAGTAAAGTTTCTTTTATGAATGTGGATGCCCTTGCATTTGGAGCATAGATGTCCAGAATTGAGAGTTTTTCTTGGTAGATTTTTTTTTTCTTTGATGAGTATGAAGTGTCCTTCCTTATCCTTTTTGATTACTTTTGGTTGAAGGTTGATTTTATTTAATATTAGAATGGCTACTCCAGCTTGTTTCATGGGACCGTTTGCTTAGAAAATTGTTTTCCAGCTTTTTACTCTGAGGTAGTATCTGTCTTTGTCACTGAGGGGCATTTCCTACATACAGCAAAATGCTGGGTCCTGTTTATGCATCCTGTCCATTAGTCTATATCTTTTTATTAGGGAATTGAGTCCATTGATGTTAAGAGATATTAAGGAATAGTGATTGTTGCCTCCTGTTATTTTTGATGTTATTTTTATGTTTGTGAGGTTATCTTCTTTTGGATTTGTTGAAAGATTACTTTCTTGCTTTTTCTAGAGTGCAGTTTCCCTTCTTGTGTTGGCGTTTTTCATCTATTATCCTTTGTAGGGCTGGATTTGTGGAAAGATATTATGTAAATTTGTTTTAGTCATGGAATATCTTGGTTTCTCCATCTATTGTAATTGTGAGTTTGCTGGGTATAGTAGCTTCAGTTGGCATTTGTGTTCTCTGAGGGTCTGTATGACATCTGCCCAGGATCTTCTATCTTTCATAGTCTCTGGTGAGAAGTCTGGTATAATTCTGATAGGCCTGCCTTTATATGTTACTTGATCTTTTCCCCTTACTGCTTTTAGTATTCTTTATTTCTTTAGTGCATTTTGTGTTTTGACTATTATGTGATGGGAGGAATTTCTTTTCTGGTCCAGTCTATTTGGTGTTCTATAGGCTTCCTGTATGTTCATGGGCATCTCTTTCTTTATGTTAGGGAAGTTTTCTTCTATAATTTTGTTGGAGATATTTGCTGGCCCTTTAAGCTGGGACTCTTCAGTTTCTTCTATACCTATTATCCTTAGTTTTGGTCTTCTCATTGTGTCCTGGATTTCCTGGATGTTTTGGGTTAGGAGATTTTTGTATTTTGCATTTTCTTTGACTGTTGTGTCAATGTTTTCTATGCTATCTTCTGCACTTGAGATTCTCTCTTCTATCCCTTGCATTCTGTTGGTGATACATCTATAACTCCTGATCTCGTTCCAAGGTTTTCTATCTCCAGGGTTGTCTCCCTTTGTGATTTCTGTCTTGTTTCTATTTCCATTTTTAGATCCTGAATGGGTTTTATTCAATTCCTTCCCCTGTTTGGTTGCATTTTCCTGTAATTTTTTTTTTTTTTTTTTTTTTTTTTGGTTTTTCGAGACAGGGTTTCTCTGTGTAGCCCTGGCTGTCCTGGGCTCACTCTGTAGTCCAGGCTGGCCTCGAACTCAGAAATCCGCCTGCCTCTTCCTCCCAAGTGCTGGGATTAAAGGCGTGCGCCACCACCGCCCGGCATTTTCCTGTAATTTATTAAGGGATTTTTGTGTTTCCTCTTAAGGGCTTCTATCTGTTTACCTGTGTTCTGTATTTCTATAAGAGAGGTATTTATATCCTTCTTAAAATCCTCTATCACCATGAGATGTGATATTAAATCAGAGTCTTGCTTTTCTGGTGTGTTGGGGTAACCAGGGCTCACTGTGGGAGAACCTATGATGCCAAGTAGCCTTAAGTTTCTGTTACTTATGTTCTTGCCCTTGGCTTAATCCATCTGGTTATCTCTGGTGTTAGCTGGTCTTGCTGTTTCTGACTGTGGCTTGTCCTTTCTACAAGCCTCTTTGTCAGTACTCCTGGGAGACCAGTTCTCTCTGGGAGGAATTTGGGTATGGACAGCTGTGGCAAAGGGTCACCTCTGGGTGCAGACAGAAACCAGAAGGATCTAGTCTCCAGCTGTTCCTTGTTTCCTGTGTCCTGATGGCTCTGGGAGGGTCCCTCTGTGGCCAGGAATTTGAGCAGAAGTGGTGGTCTTGCCTGTGCTCAAAGTGTGTCCACACTCCTGGGAGACCAGATTTATCCTGGTGGTATTTGTATATGTAGCATATGTAGCGCTGTGGCACGGGATCAGTTCCTGGGGCAGATTGAAACAGAAAGGCTCCAGTCCCAGGCTACTCCTAGGTTCCTCTGTCCTGAGGTTTCTGGGCAGGTCCCTCTCAGCAGCAGTGGTGGTCTTACCTGTGCTCTCAGGCTTGTCCTCACTTCTTGGAGGCTAGTTCTCTCCCAGAGGTATTTGGGTATATTTGGTATGGCTCAGGATTAGCTCTGGACACTGTGGCACAGGATCCTTGGTATTACTTTTTGATTAGCTTGGTATACAGGCTGCATCAACTGAAGAAAGCTTCTAACATAGCTTAGAGGCTTAAAGATTATGGAAGATAAAGCCAACTTCTCCTATTGGAGTAAAAGATTCAGGTCCCTTGGTAAGTGGAAAACCAAGATGGGAGCCAAGGATGAAGAGGATTCATACAAAGGACTTCAGAAAGAGGCACCCTAGGTCTTAATATTTTAGTTTATGGAAAAAGTCTGAGGGAGAGAGATAATGGAAAAATAAATGTAAATGTGTGTGTGTGCATTGTGTATTAGTGTGTGTGAGTGTATGAATGTGTGTGAGTGTGTGTGAGTGTATCTGAGTGTTTGAGGGAGTGTGCATGTATGTGTGTATGTATGAGTGTATATGAGTTTCTGTGTGAGTGTGTTTGAGTGTATGAGTGTATGTATGAGTTTGTGTATGAATGTCTGTGAGAGAGAGTCAGTGTACATGTATATGAGTTTGTGTGTGTCTGTGAATGTGTGTGTGTGTATGTCTGTGTGTGAGAGTGAGTGTGAGTGCATGTGTGTGTGTGTTTGTACGTGTGTTTATGAGTATATTTGTGTGTGTGTGTGTGTGTGTGTGTGTGTGTGTGTGTGTATCTGCACCAGAGGTTGATATTATTGTCTTCCTCAATTGTTCTTCATCTTAGGTTTTTTTAAACAGTGTCCCTCACTGAATTTGAAACTCACTGATTCAACTGGATTAGCTAGCCGGCAAGCCCTAGGGAGCTCCTGTCTCTGTCTTCCCAGCTCTTGGATTCCAGGTGTGCATCACTGCACTTGTTTTTATTTTCCCTGTAGATGTGGGGACTGAACTCATTATCCTCATTATGCTTGTACAGCAAGCACTTTACTGACTAAGCCATATCCCTACACCCACTGTTATGAGACATCATCTCATCCTGTAGCTCAAGATTACTTAAACTCACACTCTACAGTCCAGTCTGGCCTCTGGCCTTAGCTTCCTGAGTGCAGTACTATGGGATTCAGGACAAATTGAAAAGTAAGAGACCTTAAGAGCACATGGGAAAGAGAAGAAGCCTGTCACTATGAGATCAGGTATGCACTATTCCATGGCTGAGAATTAAGTTTGGACACAATTGACAAAATCAAAACTGTACAGACTGGAGAGATGACTCAATGGTTCAGGGCACTTGGTACTCTTCCCAAGGATCCAGGTTCAATTCCCCCACATGGGAGATCACAAAACTTTGTAATTTCAGTTTCAAGGAATTTGGTGCCTTCTTCTGGCTTCTACAGGCAACAGTAATGTACACGATGAACAGAGATATATTCAGGCCAAACGCTCACACGTATAAAACAAAATAAAAATAATTTAAAATATCAAAACTTTAATAAAGACTGCCTACAGGGTCGATACTCACTTTTCAGAGTGATATCTCAAACAAGATTGTTAAAACAGCTAGTGAACCATGCTAAAGGTCAATGTATATATATGATATGACCATCAGTTTCTCAGCTTCTCTCTCTTTCCTAAATCTGAAAAAAGTACTACAGAAATCACTTCTCAATTTCAATTACAAAAGGAAATTCTCTAAGATAAGGGGAATAAGCAATCCATCTCTCTCTCTCTCTCTCTCTCTTTCTCTCTCTCTCTCTCTCACACACACACACACACACACACACACACACACACATACACACACACAAACACACACATATACACACAATTTTTTACTTTTAATTTTAACTTTTTTGCCTAATCTTTGAAGATTATATCCATTGAACAATATACAACCCACAAATCACATTTTATTATTTACTTTTACAATTAAGCCTTTCCATCCATGTTTAAACCCAAAATTATAGTCTTCTCCTCCCTTCTCTTCCTCTCTTTCTTTTAACAGATTCACTATGTAGCCCAGGCTGGTCTTGAACTCACAGAGATCTGCCTACCTCTACTTCCAGAATGCTGGGTTAAAGACATGTGCCACCATGTCAAGCTCTACTTCTTATTAAATAAATTCTCACTCTACTTCATATTGACTTGTCTTGAATCCCATTTTGGCAGCTCATTTCAAGATCATGGCTTCATGTAAGTAGAATAGGAATAACTCCTTAGGCTGTAGCACCAGTGAGAGATTGAGTGATAATATGACTGCTCCTTTTCTTTAAGTTCCTGATTGTTTCTCATTAGTTTTCCAGGTCTTTTTCTTCTGTGTCTCTTTGCAATGGAAAGATGAAATATACTGCCATGTAGGTGATAGGATCTGGATAGGCTACTCCCAAGCATAACACTTGAAATATGGTACAAGAAAAAAGAGTCACTTTCATGTGTTTCCCCAGCCTTCTCTCATGTAGCAGATTATAAACAGCACAAAACTTTCATGTAGGAGATAAGCCTGTAGATCCAACCAGAAAAATGCAGGGACATACTTATTCTCCAGAGTCTAAGGAGCACAGGGAAGAGTCTGAAGAAATGGTTCTCACTAGCTATACCCCCCCAACCCACCCCACTCCACCCTGCCTTCCATGCTCAGTTCCATTAGGTCATGTATCATGTTTCTGTGACTGTTCATCATTAAATCTATCATACAAGTATCTAAATTTATCTCTTTCTTTGAGTTTTCAGTTCCTCATGAAGTCCCTCATGTCGCATTTTAATGTTAACTTAGCTTAAACAAGTTCATAGTTCTTGTGAAGCTAGGAGGTAGAATCCAGAACCTCATACATACGAGGCAAGAGCTCTACTACCAAGCTATACCTCAAGTCCAGCTTTTCTCTTGTGATAGGAGAATCTACTATGAGTCTGACATATGTAAAAAAAAAAGATGCTTTCCCTTAGTGTGTTAGGGGTGTGTGTGGAGGGGCAGGTGAGATCATCATTAGTTGTGCCTTGTTTGCTTTTGACTGCTCATGGGGAGTTATTGGAGTTTTCTTACCCTTCCTACATCTATTAATCATGGGGTTTGGCACTATGAACAGAAATTGGAGCTCACCACAGACCATCTTAAGCATGTTGTTTATTTATTCTTTTTAAAATACTATTTACTTATCTTGGACAATGGTGCTTGTGTGGAGGTCAGAGGACAACTTTTAGAGTTGGTTCTCTTCTTCTACTATAGAAGCTCTAAGAGTTAAACTCACATTATCTGACTTGGCAACAAGGGACTTTAATCATTGAGCCATTTCGCCAGCATTGTGTGTTGCTTATTTTGAGATGGAAAATATGAAATTCATGGTTGTGCTTCCACATTCCATGAAAGACACCTTGGTAAAATAAGCTCTAGGGTTCTAGGACTCTGTACTTTGCTTTTGTTGTATTACCGAGTCCCAGAAATCCAGGAAAAGTTACCTAGATTCAGTCATTTCATTCTTGTTCTGCAAATTCATTTTTCCTTTCTACCACATGGAACTTCTTAGACAAAGTGGATATATACCACTGACTATAAACTTGTGGCAAATTAAAGAAAACATTTCTCCATTAAAAGACCCTGGGCTCTGAATACTCAAGGCACAACTAGCAAATCACAAGATTCCCAAGAAGAAGGAAGGAGAGGACCCTGGTCCCGAAAAGACTGGATCCAGTTTTGTAGGAGAGTACCAGAACAAAGAAATGGGGGGGGGCGTGATTGGGGAATGGGCAGATTGAAGAGGACTTATGGGACATATGGTGAGGGGGGAACTGGGAAAGGGAAAAGCCTTTGGAATGTAAACAAAGAATATAGAAAAAAGTCCCTGGGGCTAATGGCAGAGATTCTGAGACTCCTGTACTGTTGAGGGAGGCATTCATCTATTCTTCCAGTAAAATCAAGTCAAGAGAGCAGTCATCAGGAGAACCATACTTACTCTTTGAGTTTTCAGTTTTCAGTTTATGAGTCAAAAAGGGAACATCATAACAGTTCTATAGAGTATGTGATAAGCCAAGGAAGGCATTGTTAACTGTGGCCCCTGCCCCTTTTTCCTATATGATTAAATGGTTCCTCAGCAAAGGGCACAAAGTGCACATTTAGGGTTTTACAATACTTGACACTTCATTGTAATGAAGAGTGCTTTTTCATTTGGTGAAATAAGAGTAAAGCAGGGAAAGCATTTCGTTTTAAAATTTTGTTTGAGGATATGGATGGAATCCATGGCTTTGTCCATGCTAAGCACAAATTCTATCACTGAACCATCCATCCCCCTAGTCTTTTGTTATTTTGTTATAGTCTTGCTTTGCTCTACAGGCTAGCCCCAAAGCCTTGGTCCAAGTAATCCTCCCACCGTAGCCTCCTAAGTAGCTGCAGCAACATGTACTATAGACTGCTTATGTGGAATATTTTTTTGGTGTTGGCCAGAATGATCAGTTTTTCTATGATCAACTTCAGTTTCTGTGTTTTTAAAGGAAAATGTGTTCAAAAGTAACTAATTATGACTATAAACTAATTTTCATGCATGATCTTTGAAGATTGCATTGATATCCCACTGAAAATAAAGTCAAGATGTTTGAAAACTTGAGTGTCATTTCCTCTGTCAGCAACAATTTTTTTTGTGAAATGTTTGTGTTAACCTGTGATAATTGATTCTTAAATCTGATAAAAATTTAGACTTTCTGCTTTTCTGGTGGTTGACTCTGTTTTGCTATTGTTCTTAAAGTACACATTTTGCTTTACTACCTTGATCTCCAATTCACAATGAGTAGAAATCATGGGTTATGAAGACTTTCCATACAATTCCATCTCTGTTCTGTTGATAGTGTGGTCATATTGAGGAAATAGCAGTATTCAGCCTGATTTCCTGGATTTTTTTTCATAGCTACTTCATATTGTTGTCTTTTTACAAACTTCAGAGAAGCAAAATGGTGAGCCTGTCTTTTACTCTTTTATTGTCCTAAGTGTGTCCTCAAGACTCTGATCACCTTATGTCTTATTGTTAAAAGGCTAAGATATTGCCTTGTCCATAGTTTTAAATTAACAAAAGTTTTACAGATCTCCTTGGGGCGCCATATAGTTTTCCAATTAATTTCTTTTCCAATTACTTCCAATTACTAATGTTGTAATTGTGATGAAAGCAGGATGCTTGTGTAAATTCCTAGACAGAAACAAAAAAAATACACTCTAAAACCACAGGAGAATCTACCCAGTTCTTATTGTCTGCCCTCTACCTCCCCATCTCGATACCTTTCAGTATCTAGTCATCATGATGCTGAAAGAGGGAAGGCCTGGACTCCTGATTTGATCACATAAGTGGGTTTTCTTTGTGGCTACCTTGATTCTGAAGATGCAGAAGTTAGAGATCAGATAAAGTCTGCTGGAGGGATGTAAGTTGACTGGGATGAGGTTCAGCTGGTGTTTATGCTGGTGAAGCATTTCCTGGGTGCCCTTTGAAACCTTGGGACTCAGTTCTTCACAGCAGGTGCTAACTGTTGCCCCCTTCTCATTGAACAAACAGATTTGCAATGTAACATGCTTTGCCAGCCCCACCCATCATTGACTTATTGATGCATCAAAGCAAAAACTATTGCTCTTATGGAAGTTATACTTTTACCCGACATTAGCTAGTCCTTGAGAAACAAAGGCATAAAAATAATGGAGTTTTGTATATAGATCTACACATATGTTTATGCTGCTGGTGCATTTCCTGGGTGCCCTTTGAAACCTTGGATTTACAAAATAACTTGAGAGTCAAGAGAAATAAATAAAAGAAAACCACATTCTCTGTACTTTCCTTCCATTAACAGGGGCTGAAGAGTGGTGAGGGGATTCCCTCTACCCTCAATATATACACTCTAAACTGAATTAAACTGACATAAGGCAAATTAACAAGGGAAAGATACAAATTTAGTATTTGCATATGGCTGGCAAGTCACAGTAAGTAACTGGAACTTAAAGAAGTGGATATAACGAAGGCTTACACCTGATTTTAAGGAAGACTAATGTATTTTAAGAAAGTCATGAGGAACTATACGGAGGAGACTAACAGGAGACAAGGACTGTTTGAATTAGCTGTTTATACAGACCCATCTCCCCAACTGCCCATCTTCAGTGATCAGAGTTGTTCTTTCATTTTTCATAGAGGGTAGCATATTTATGGCGTTTTTATGGCCTACATCTATTGATTTTTTAATTGTTCTTAGCTCGAAATAATCTTTATGCTGAAATGCCATATTTAGGGTTCACATTCTGATCCTATCCATTATTAGTTTAGTTTAGCTTTTTGAGAATTTGAATTAAGTTTAGTTGTTTAGGTGTCAGGTTTGTATTCCATGGATGAGGACTCTATTTGTTGGATTCAATTTAGATCTCTTCAAAGTCTACACCATTTGCATCCCAGGTAACCCCTTTAACCACAGGCTTTTCACTTAAACCAGTTAGGTGTTTAACAAACAGCAATGGAAGTATTTATCTTTCGTAAAGTGCTAAGAATACAGACATATGCTCCCTGATGTTATGTCACTGAAATCAATCTTTCAAAAGTGATCACTTTGGTATTTCCTGTAAAGGTACACTTGACCCTCCTGCTCACTCTTATTTTAGGATATGACAAGAGGTAGAGCAAAGAATGGTTGTGGTTCCTACTATCCAAAGAGTTCCGCTTTGCCTGCAGAAATCAGAAATTCTCATTTTTCTTATTGTTTTTTCAATGCTTGCCTTGGTCTGCAATGCAGTCAGAATGCACATACTCTCAGGAGCAAACCCAATCAATAAAGCATAATTGGAGTACACTATTGCTATAGTGATAACCTTGACACTGCTCTAATCTGTGAAGCAGCACTTTATTCACACACTTTTGCTCTTTATTATTATTACCAGGGCCCCTGTGATTCATTTCATAAGTGACCCCATCAATACCCATGATGGTGACTAACTCTTCCTGGCTGCAGCTGGTGATTATTGCCTTTGTGTTTACTTCATTTCTGAGAAGCCTCCAGATCCTTTGTGTTCAACAGACACCTATTCAGTTCTAAAAGCATTAAATACTGACTCTGCTCAGGTCCTCAGGTGGGCTCAAAGATAAAGGAATACAGCAGCTCCCACCTTCCAGATACTCACTGTCTATTGCCAAGCTGCTTCTATAACATTTTTCTCCAACTCTCTTCTCCCATGAGTCTCTTCGGGTCTCAGATTTCTGCTTTGTCACTAAGATACTAGCAAAACCTGTAAGAGACCTCACAGATGCTTTTGTAATTTCTCATTGCTCTCCCAGGTCTCCATCTTCAGATCTATGGAGGGATGTGTGTTACAGCTTTGGTCTCTTTGCCAGATGCTGTGAGCTTACTCCTGTTTAATCCGCATACCCCTGTGAAGTGAGTTCAGATGAGAAGACTAAAGCTAAAAAAGCCAAGTAGCTTGGCTAAGTTCACTTAAGTAATAACAGAACAACCCTTGGTTTGATCTAGTCTAACTCCAGAATCTTTGTACTTTTTTTTAATAATTAAAGCTTGGTACCCATAAGTCATAGCTGTCAACAGGTGGGTGACATTGTAAGCAAATATGTGTCCATCTGTGCATATTTGAAGACAATCACTTCTGTTTCTACTGCCTCATGTTTCATTAACAATGGGTCTTTAAAAATATTTCCCCCTTCTCAAGGTGTACCAAACTACTAGCCTGACTAGTGAACATATTTCCCATGAGGTCCATCCATCTGTTGATTATATAGGGCCCCATGCCAGAGCCCACACAGTGGGTATTGAGCATGGGCCAGAGCACTAGAAACTTAGCAAAAGCTTTTATGGAGAAAGAACTTCCGCATCTGTATGAACAGGTTTTGTTTGCCTTGTTGCTGTTTTGAGAACCAAATGCTGCCTGCTTTACCAACTAAGGTGAAATGAATGAGAGGGCTATTTCACGGATGAGGACATCAGTGTTAGCTGTGTGGTTAATCCGTAACACCTGCCACCTGTGACCTTATATGGAGCCTTGAATCCTGTAAATACAAATGGATTTTTCAATCTACTTTGCATTTAAAAATTGCCCAGATCTGGAAGGAATTGGTGGTTACCATGGTAGCCAGCCTACATAGCATAAAAGTGGTTAATGTATTTTCTTTCCATGGGTTTCAACGTGTGAGGAGCTTCTACAGACTCTGAATATGCTGAAATCCATGAGCTAGGAACGGAGCACATAATTCCTGCCTTAACTCTGAAAGGCTAAAGCCAAGGACTGGCCTGATTATTCAGAGGTCTTGTAAGATCCCTGGACCACTATATATTTCTGGTATAATGAAAGTTATAAGATAACCAGAACTGGCAACTACCCTCATCTCCTCTGAGGAATACAAACCTGCCATGTTATCTACCATGCATTCAAGTATACTAACAGATACTCAGAAAGGCCCAGTTTTGGAAGAAACAATGCTTAATTTTCTATTAAAAACCCTACTTGCCAGTCATGGTGACCTTCACCTGTGGCCTCAGTAAATGGTGGGTGAAGGCAGCAGAAACAGGACTTCATGGTCATCTTTACCTACGTAGCAAGTTCCAGGCCAGCCCGGACTACATGTAACCCTCTCTCAAAACCCAAGCAAGCAAGCGAGTAAATGAAAAATTAAAAGCCTGCTCTTGAAATAAGATGTCTCAGGTTTTTGGTTTCTTTGTGGTTCCTTTACTGTAGAAAGAGAATATTTTGCCTTTTATTGTTACTCCATATTAGTTGTATAAAACAACGAGTTTCATGGTGACTTTTTCATGCATGCACGTGTCACATTGTGATGTTCTGTGGCTCCCATTGCCCTCCTTTACTCTTTTCTCCACAGGCACCAATGTACAAGTAAACATGCCTACATATAAACACATAGACATAATTTAAAAGTAATAAAAATAAATCTTACTGCTACATAGTGCTATATTTTTTTTCTTTTCAAAACTCAATGTAGCTAAAGAGAAAAGAAGAAAGAAAGAAAGAAAGAAAGAAAGAAAGAAAGAAAGAAAGAAAGAAAGAAAGAAAGCTAGACATGGTGGGGGATACCTTTAATAGCAGCATCTGAAAGACAGAGGCAGAAAGGTCTCCATGAGCCCAAGACCATGTCTGGTCAACATGGCAGGTTCTGATTCAGTCAGGGCTAATAGTAAGAGACATTACCTCAAAAAATGGGTATAAAACAAAAGAAAAGCAAGATAAAAAAATAAAAGAATTAAAGTAATATGTTGTAAAATACCCACTTACAATAGGGGAGCGATCAGAAGAGAAGAATGGGAAATGGAATGGTCACTATTTCTCTGGTAATGTTTTTTGTTCACATTTAGTTTTGAGAGATAATTTTCCTGCACACAGGTTTTTTTTTTTTTTTTTTTTTTTTTTTTTTTTTTTTTTTTTGTTCAACAAATGTTTTTACTCTCTGCACTTTGAATGTGTCATTTCCCTGTATTTTGGTCTCTGCTATTTTTGAAGAGCAGTCAGTTATTCACCTCATTATGATTCCCTTATTCTTCATGAGTCATTTTTCTTTTGCTGGCTTCAAGACCCTTTGTCCTCTAATTGTTGTCTCTGATGTGCCTGGCTGCAGATCACTTTATTCTTAACCTCCTCAGAGTACATTGAGCTTCTTGAAAGAGTTTCATAATTGAAAACTGGATATTGTTCATAAAATTTTGGAAAATTTCAGGTATTGTCTTACGTATTTGGTCTGTCTGACCTTGTCTTCCTTTTTCAAGCACTCCCATTATTCAAATGCTGGCATGCTTTGTGCTGGAACACACGTCCTCATTCTTACTGCTTTCTCTTCTGCAGATGGCATGATCACTTTTGATCTCTGTTCGAGCTTCGGGAGAATTTCTTCTGACAGCTTCACTCTACTTTTGAGCAGCTCTAGTTACCTTTTTCACCTTAGCTAATATCCTTTTTCAATGCTAATGTCTTCCCTTTACTTCTTTGAAACTGTTTATCTTCTTACTAATTATCTTTATTTTATGAGCCATTATTATCTACAGGTTCCATATTCATCCAGTCATGAATTGAAAATATTTGGAAAAAAGAAGCCCATGATTGTTAGTCAGGATTCTTTAGAGTAACAAAACTTATAGAATGAATTCCTATCTATCTATCTATCTATCTATCTATCTATCTATCTATCTATCTATCTATCTATCAAATACTTATGAACAGAAGTTCTAAGAATACAGTAGTTTTTCAGCCCATGAGACTGGATGTCTCAGCTGATCTTCCATATATGCCAGACTGAAGTATACTCTAATGCCACTAAAGAAGTAGACTTTCTAGGGAGGTGAGAGGAAGAAGGAAAAGAATACCGGCTTCCTTCTTCTGGGTCCTTGTGTAGGCTTCCAGCAGGAGGCTTAGCCCAGAATAGAGGTGAGTTTTCCCAGCTCAAAAGATCTGGATTAAATGGGTTCCTTCCTGTCTCAAAAATCAAGATCAGAAGTAGATTTTCCCATTTCAAATTAAACAAAGTCCCTCATAGGTGTATCCTCGATTTTAGTTTAATTCTAGATGAAGCCAAGTTGACATCCAGTCATAGCCATACAAAGTCTACCCGTTGTAAACTTGACATATAACTATATCTCCTTTTCTTGGGATTAATTTCCAAATGAAAATAATAATCAGGTCATAATAACATGTAAACATGATATAACTATGCCATGTACAATTGCAAATGTGTTATATATTTGACCAGGTCATAATTATGCCTAACATGATATAAATATATTGCCCCCTCAACCCCACAAACACATAAATGTAGACAAGGTAGTTGTGGTGGTTTGCATAGGAATGACCCCCCATAGGCTCATATATTTGAATATGTGGTCATTATTATATGTAAGTACACTGTAGCTGTCTTCAGACACTCCACCCCAGAAGAGGGCGTCAGATCTCATTACATATGGTTGTGAGCCACCATGTGGTTGCTCGGATTTGAACTCAGGACCTTCAGAAGAGTAGTCAGTGCTCTTAACCGCTGAGCCATCTCTCCAGCCTGAATGTATGGTCATTAGAAAGTTGTGCTTCTTGTAAGGGATTCAGAGGTGTGGTCTTGTTGGGATAGGTGTAGTCTTGTTGGAGGAAATGTCATTAAGGTAGGCTTTGGGATTTCTGAAGCACAAGCCAGGTCTAGTGTCATGCTTTCTTTCTTCATGTTGTCTGTGATCCTGAGGTAAAACTTTCAGCTTCTCTAGCACCATGTCTACCTGCAAGCTACCATGCTTCCTGACATGATAACAATAGACTAAACCCCTAAAACTATAAGCCAGCCCCAATTAAATGCTTTCTTCACAGAAATAGAAAACTAAGACAGTGGCAATGTCCCTTGAGGGACATTCTTTTAGTATCTCAGACTTAAATATGATTATCATATTCTCCTAATTGATGTCATATCAAATGATCAATAAATTGAGCAAAGAAAACACAGATCTGTACAGATGCTTTCTTTAAAAAATAGAACGGAAATATTTATGTTGATTATAATTCTCATTTCTGCAACTGGTCATGTGGTCTTAACTGGTATGTATAAGTACCTTTCTCTACTACCCATTCTGTATTTCCTCCACCCTTGGCAAGAACCTCAGCTTTTTTCCTGGAGGAGTGACTCATACCTTCATTCCTGAAGGGTCTTTGCTCTTTGTCATCCTTCCTGGATTCAGCTGTTGTAGTTTCCCATTGACTTTAATCACAGGACAAGGTAGCACCAAGAGAAACCCTGACGGATCTCCTGTACTCCAGACATAAACTTCCTTACCTCCATTGTGGAGAAACAATCTAATTTCCCCATGGTAACCTGGACTAACCACCCCTCTTAATGTTATTTCTTTCTTAGTTTGTTGGCTTAAGGGTATCAGAAATCCAGAGTGGCCAGAGGGAATTCTGAGCTTGCAGTTCAATGGAATGTTTGTATGACTCCTGGCTAAAGTGTTCCTCTCTCTGGAACCAAAACTTCTAGCATAACATAAGGTCATGGGAACAATGTGCAAACTTTTTCCTAGTGGGTCACTTGGGGTGATAATGAGTGGAACTATTTACTTTTGTTCTTGATTCCTGGACTCATGGATATTGGATATGAGAGGAACTGTACCATATATTAGAGACTTTTTTTTTTTTTGGTTTTTTGAGACAGGGTTTCTCTGTGTAGCCCTGGACATCCTGGAACTCACTCTATAGACCAGGCTGGCCTCGAACTAAAAAATCCACCTGCCTCTGCCTCCCACATACTGGGATTAAAGGCATGCACCACCACTGCCGGGACTAGACACTTATTCAAACCATATATTGCTTTCTGGAGAACCCTGCCACCTCCAGGCTGCTGCTGCCTATTTGGCACTGTAACTGTGTCTTCAAAAGGCCATTCCATTTTTCTACCAGGCTGGTTGCTTTAAGATGAACAAGGTAAGATCAGTGGATTTTATGATTATGGGCCCATTGTTGAAGATCTGACTTGTGAAATGAGTTCCTTGGTCAGGAGCAATACTGTATGGAATACCATGATGGTGGATAAGGCATTTTGTAAGTACATCGGTGGTGGTTTTGGCAGAAGCATTACATTCAGAAAAGGCAAATCCATAACCAGAGTAAGTACTCATTTCAGTAAGAACAAAGAATTGACCTTTCCACAGACAAAGTGGTCCAAAGTTGTCAACATGCCACCAGGTCACTGGCTTGTTACTGATGGGATTTGTGCCATATCTGGGGTTCAATGTTGTTCTCTGCTGTTGGCAAATATGGCATTCAGCAGCACCTATAGCCAGGTCAGACTTGGTGAGTGGTTGCCCCTGTTGAGCCCAAGCATATCCCTCATCTTTGCCTCTATGGCCACTTTGGTTGTGGGCTTGTTGGGCAGTGACAGGAATGGCTGTGGAAAGAGGCTAATGCCCACAGAATGGATGATCCTATCTACTTGATTATTGAACTCCTCAACTGAAGCCACCATTTGGTGAGCATTTACATTGGACACAGTTATAATCACATCCTTCACCCATCTGGAGAGATCTATCCACATATTTCTTCCCAAGGTATCTTTCTCCTCGGTTTTCCAATCATGTTCTTTTCAACTCTTTGACAAGCTAGCCAATCCATTAGCTACAGATGATAAATAAGTGAACAATCTCATGACTGACCCTTTCTCCTTCCTAACAAACTACATGACCATGTATACTGCCTGAAGTTCTGTCTACTGTGAAGATTTCCCTTTTCCTATCTTCCAGGGTTCTCCCAGAAAGTGGTTTTAATATTATAGTTGTCCACTTCTATGCAGTGCCTGCATAACATATGTAACTGCCAGTAAACAGGCCCTAGTCTTCTCTTCCTCAGCCAACCAATCTTATGGCAGCAAGTGGCATTGCAATGGAAGTAGAAACCATAGGCATTTTGGAAACTTCTTCATGTAACATCAGGCCTGATCTTGTATATACCACTTCAATTTGATAATAGATTGCTGCTGTGCACATGCTATTTTCTGATTTGGTGGGTCAGTTAATGCCCAGCTCATGAAAGGAAGGTCAGGTTGCACAGCAACTTGGTGGCCCATTGTTAAAAGTTTAGTTTCAACTAAGGCTCAATAGAAAGCCAAGAGCTGTCTTTCAAAGGGAGAATAATTGTCTCCAGATTATGGTAGAGCTTTGCTTCAAAATCTCAAAGGTCTCTGTGATTCACATATAAGGGCCTGCCAAAGCCTCAAACAGCATCCCTATCTGCCAATGACACCTAAAGTACCAGAAGCTCTGCAGGATCATATGGTTAAAGTGGTAGAACAGCCTGAACATCAGCCTGGATCTGTTGAAGAGCCTTCTCCTGTTTCAGCCCTCACTCAAAGCTAGCAGCTTTCTGATTCACTTGGTTTATGGGCTGAAGTAACACACCCAAGTGAGGAATGTGTTGTTTTTGGAATCCAAATAGGTCCATTAAATATTGTGCTTCTTTCTTGGTGGTGGGATGGGCCAGGTGCAATAACTTATCTTTCACTTCAGAAGGGATATCTCTGCATGCCCCACACCACTGGCTTCCTAAGAATTTCACAGAGGTAGAAGACACATGAATTTTGCTTGGATTTATTTCCTATCCTCTGATATGCATATGTGTTACCAATGAGTCCAAACTGGTTGTTCCTTCCTGCTCACTTGATCCAATCAGCATAATGTCATCATTATACTGCATCACTGTGATGTTCTATTGACCTGAGAGACAATCAAAATCCTTTTTAACATTGTTAAAACTGCAGGGTTAATATATTCTTGAAGTAAGACTGAAAAGTTATGCTTCTGGCCTTGCCAACTGAAAGCAAATTGCTTCTGGTGTTCCTTATGGACAGGTACTGAGAAAAAAGCGTTTTCTAGATTGATAGCTATATACCATGTAGCAGAAGATGCATTAACCTACACAGTTAAGGATACCACATCTGGTACAGCAGCTGTAATTAGAGTTACTACATGATTGAGGTTTTGATAGTCAACCATCATTCTTCTCAATCTCTGTCCTCTGCACTGGGCAGATAAATAGTTAAATGAAGATGTAGAATCCATCATCCCTGCATCTTTCAAGTTCTTGATGATGACACTAATTTCTACAGTTCCTTCAGAGATGTGATACTGGTTTTGACTTCCTTTTTTCCCTGGCAGAGGTAACTAAAGGTTCCCTTTTAGCCTTTCCAACCATAATATTCCTTACTCCACAAGTCAGGGAACCAATGTGAGAATTCTGCCAACTTCTCAGTTTATCTATACCAATTCAGGAACCAGGGAAATAATCACAGGATGAGTTTTGGGACCCACTGTACCTACTGGAAGTCAGAATTCAGCCAAAATTCCATTAATAACCTGACCTCCATAAGTGCCTACTTTAACTGGAAGGCCACAATGTTCCTTTAGATTTCTAAGAGTCAGTGTTAATTCAGAATCAGTATCCAATATACAAAGTCTGATGGTTTCCTTTTCCCCAGTGTAGTGTTACTCTTATAAAATGCCATAGTCCTTCTAGGGAAGGATGGGAGATGGGGAGAGGGAAGTTAATAGGTAAAACTTTTAAGTATTTTATCAAGGTCCTTCCTCAGAGGAACCTGGCTATACATTCATTCAAGATGTTCTGAGTTTGCAAACTGGCTCAAGTCTGGAAATTGAATCACAAGCCAAGATTCCCTTTTGCCATGATCCAATGTAGCCTTTCTTTCATTTGTTTCCTTTTTCTGCTTATACAGATCAAACAAAAATTCATTTGGCCTCTTATCTATTTCATGCCTGGAAACACTGAAGTTTCCTAAGAGTCATGCCACCATAAAATTCACGTTTCATGTGCTTCCAGTTACAGGTCAGGCTGATAGAAACGTTGCTTTGTCTATTCTGTCCTTTGCCCTTTGGTGATTCAGTGCTGCCACCTGGCCCTTACCTCCCTCAGGGTCCACTTAAATCCATTGCCTTTAATTCATCCAACCCAGCAGCAGCATCTCCAACCTTCAGGTCTGGCACAAGGAGAATGACAATAAAGCACTTTAAATGGGCTAGTGGCCCTCTCACACCATTTTACTTCTTATAAGGATAAGTGAAGAGCATGTCTTCTGGGTTTTCTCATTGTGGAGGATTAGCTTTTACACAGGGTACCCAATTTAGTACACCAATTTTGTGAGCTTTAAAATCCCTTCATCAACACTAAGGCAAGGGATATCGGGCACCTCCAAGTTCTTTTCAGAACTTCTATCATCTTTTGATAAATGATTCAGCCAACCATTTAAACAAACTTTTGCCTTCCTTCAAAAACAACTATGTGAACTTCCATATTAAACCTAGAATCTCCACTCAAAGGAGCTTGGTTAGGGTTTCTTTGCTGTGAAGAGACACCAAGACCAAGGCAACTCTTACAAAGGACAATATTTAATTGGGTCAGTTTACAGGTTCGAGGTTCAGTCCATTATCATCAAGGGAGGAAGCATGGCAACATTCAGGCAGGCATAATGTTGGAGGAGCTGAGAATTCAACATTTGGAAGGTAACAGGAGGGGACTGACTTCTAGGCATCTAGGAGGAAAGTCTCAAAGCCTACCCCCATAGTGACACACTTCCTCCAACAAGTCCACACCTACTCCAACAAAGCCACACTTCCTAATAGTGCCATTCTCTGGGCCAACCATATTCAAACCACTACAGGGGCCATATCAATAAACTAGGCCTGTTCCAGTTTTATGTTCCTTCCACTGTTATCCTTTAAAATCCATTCTTATACATATTCCTCAGATTTCTGCTTGAATGAATTAGGAAACTCATTAAGCTCTTTTGTAGTATATCACACATCCTCATGGACAACACTCCTACCCCCCTACAAGCATCTTTTACCTTAAATTCAGGTTAGGTCCAGAGACAACTATTGGTAGGCCCAGGGGTGGGGCATCAAAATTGTCTTACTTGGCATATCCTTCAGAGAAAGTAACTGCTGGTTTAGCACACAATGATAAACCATTTTCTCAGTCAAAGTGAAAAGGGCAATATTTCATATGGTGGTAGTATGAATCTTCTGTTGATGGTGGAGTGACTACTTCCTTATGTGAGATAAACTCTTGAGAATTTGAGGGTTTAAAGTTCTCAGGTTCGATAGAGTCCTCACACACATGCCACCCAAGGTGCAGGATCCAATTCATTATCAACTAATATCCTTTAACTTCCTTGACGCTGAAATTCTAATTTTCACTGTAATCCAGCCAACCTTATAAGGAGGGCTTCAGTTTGATTTTCTACAACTTGAACACTGTGGCTGCTGGAGAGAAGATTCTTTTACAGTGTATACTTAGAAACCTTTAGATGGTTTATGCATTATCTGGAGCTGGTCAAATTTATTACTGAATTCATTGTTGTCCTTCATGAATGTTGTTATGTCCTTCTGAGATACTAATAATTGATTAATGTTATAACAGAGCTCATTCCTTTGCTTTATCAATTTATTCAAAGAGGCTAGGAGTGACTGACCATCATTGTTTTCCTTGTTTTCCCACAAATTGTCAAAATGTTTATATAGAGTTACTGTAGTGATTTTAATAGGCATGCCCACTACCCCAATAGACTCGTGTCTGAACACTTGACTCATGAGAAGTAGCACTATTAGGAGGTTTGGCCTTATTGGAGGAGATGTAGTCTTGTTAACGGAAGTGTGTCACCATGGAGGGTGGGGTTTTGAGGTGATATATAGCTTAAGCTATGCCCAGTATGAAACACAGTAATCTCCTGGTTGCCCTCAGATCAATATGTAGAACTCTCAGCTCCTTCTTTAGCACCATATCTGCTTGGACACTGGCTATACCTCTTGCTATGATAATAATGGACTGAACCTCTGAAACTGCAAGCCAGCCCCACTTAAATGTTTGCCAATTAAATGTTTAAATAGTTGCCTTGGTCATGGTGCTTCTTCATAGCAATAAAACCCAAACTAAGTTTCCAAATCCACTGCCACTCACAGTTGTGAATCAGGATAGTCAAATGCATTTTTTTCTTTAAGTGTGTAAAATAGTTCACACTATGGGTTTTTCATACTTTCTGAACCCCCAGGTAACAATGTGTTGGCAAATTAAAAAGACTAGTCACTTACTCAAAAGACTCATCCATAGATTTCTGTTGCTCTAGAACCTCTTCTGGTTCTAAAATTTGTATAGGCCTAGATTCTCTAGAGTAATAGACCCTACAAAATGAATCTATTTCTATATATAGGGAAGGGTTTTGTTATAATGATTTACAGGCTTTGGTGCAGCTAATCCAACAATAGCTGGCTATGAGTGGAAAGTCCAAGAATTTCATAGCTGTTCAGACCATAAAAACTGGACTTCTCAGCTGGTCTACAGTATATGCCAGAATATTGAAGAAGTAGGTTCTGATACCAGTAAAGGGATGGACATGGAAATGAGGCAAAAGCAATCAGGTAAAGAGTAAAGGTTTCCTTTTTCCATATCCTTATATAAGTTCTCAGCATTAGGAGCAGCCCAGATTAGAGATAGGTTTTCCCTTACATGTGTGTGTTCCATGCTACAGTTTTAGTTTATTCCAGATTTCCACTGCATTTGCATTATATTGGGCATAAGGAACCTAGACATGACTTGAAGGACAGGGAAGATGTGATGTGGGCTGGCCACATGCAAATACAATGTCACATCTTCTTTTTACATTTACATATATATATATATATATATATATATATATATATATATATTGATTTTGAGTGTGAATGTGTGTTTGTGTAGCCATTCATGTGACAGGACAAATATGCAGAGCGAAAGACAATTTGCTGAAGTCAAGCCTATCCTTCTACCACATGGGTTCCAAGGCCTGAACTCAGGTAGGCATATGTGGTAGTATGAATAAAAACTGCCCCCCATAGGTCCGTAAGGAGTGTGGCACTGTTAGGTGTGGCCTTGCTGGAGCAGGTGTGCCTTTGTTGGAGGAAGTATGTCACTGGGGGTGGGCTTTGAGTCCCAGATGCCCAAGCCGTGCCCAGTACAGCAGTCTTTTTCAGCTGCCTGTGAATCCAGATGTAGAACTCTCAGCTCTTCCTCCAGCACCATGTCTGCCTGCATGCCACCATGCTTCCCTCCATGACATTAATGAACTAAGCCTCTAAACTGTAAGCGAGCCCCAATTAAATGTTTTCCTGTACAAGAGTTGCTTTTGTCACCGTGTGTCTTCACAGTAATAGAAACCCAAACTAAGATAACAAGTACAGTAGCAAGTTCCTTTATCCTCTGAGCCATCTCACTATCCACTCTGCAATTTTACATAAGGCACTTGCTCAAGTCCGCAGCTCTCTTTTAGCATATAACCTGGTGAAAGAGCCTCTGGAAATAGTAACTTTCTATACATTTCATTGACTAATTTTCTCAGGTTCAGAGGGCACACAGCACTGGAACGTATTTACCCTTTCTTCCTAGCAGCCAGAAACCATAGATTATGTGACAGCTTAAGGTTATTTTTTTTTTAACTTTTCAGTTAGTTCACACAGCTTACTCTACTCAGGGGAAGAAAAGAATTTACATTTGTGGCTACTGCCACTTTTTTTGAACAGGGACAAGTACAATAGTAAAATGGCCGAGTACTCCTGTCTCTAAGATAAGCCTGCTCTAGGCCAGTGAGCCCCTGAGATCTGGAGGTGCCCCTCTACACCTCCAAATTTCCCGGAGTTATTTTATTTAATTACCTGTCCAGTTTTACATGGCTCCAATTGAGCAGCACAGAATAATGGTCCATATGCAATGGCTAGCTAACATGAGGTCACTCTCGCATGGTTGTTCCATGGTAGTACGTTGAGTCATATAAAATGGCTATTGTTTGATCACCTTTATCTACAGGATTGTTCAAGTTAATCTAATTAGAGATTTTCTTTGGGGGAATTGGAACTTAACACATAACTTCTTGGAAGAGAGGCACCTGGGGTGAAGGAAATAGTAGAGTGAGTCAGTGCTGTCACTAGGTGTAAGCACTGTAGCTGACTCGTCTCTGCCGAAGGAGCAAATGTTTGGCTGGGAACTTGAGAGAAAAGCAATAGGCTAGGAGAAACATCATCATCGGCTTTCCTAATGATCACAAAAGCTGCAAAGTGAAAGCAGGTTGTTTTGGGAAAATGCAAAAACAATTTTGCTTCCATCACAGTTAGGAAACATCACCCACATGTACATGCAAAAGAGCACTTTCAACCTGAATTCGGGCAAATGCTGAGGTTTCTTCCCACCCCGTACACTCTTGTTCTCTTTGGCAGTTGCTTTCCCAGGTTAGAGAGATTTGCATTTCCTTGTGTCCTCCTCTCAGGCTCTACATGGCCATTGCATGACTCGGATCAAAGCAGTATCCAAAACAAATCAAAGTCCAAGCAGCTCTGACAGGACTTGTACACACTAGCTGGTCAGGAAATGTATTCAACCTTTTACTCTGTTAAGGAATGGGCTCTAAGTTGATGCATGCCAACAACTAACTAGGGAAATGAAAGTTAAAACTAGAGCTGCTGGGTTTCCTCTTTAGCATCCTGTAAAGTAATTTATGTGCATGTTTATTGCAGCACAGGCCAGAGACTTTTATTGGGTTTGATTTAGCCAAAGGGCACTGGACAAAGGAATTTATTGAATTTTATATCTTGTTTAGCAACAAATATGTTTTAAAAACATACACATGAATAAAAACAAGACAGTCTTTAATTCTGTGGTGGTATATGTTGGCATTTTGTCTAGGCTCTGCCCCGCAGTTACCTAGCAACAGCCAGGTATGCCAGACAGACTCCCAAAGCCTAACAGTTAAGCCTCCAATATGTCTGAAAAGATATACGCACAGGGACAAGAGACTGCCTGGATTGTGGTATTATGATGACTGAGAAACACCACCATTGCTTCGCCCACTGCCAGGGCTTGGTCTATTCTGTGGACAGAATAGAATAGCCTGAGAATCAAATGTCATGTTGCCTAAGTCAAGGTGGGTCATTTCTCATTTCACATGTATCTAACTCCACAGGAAAAAAGCTTTTTTGGTCTTGAAAGCCAGACTGATTCCACCCAAGTTGCCATGGAGACCACAGTGACCTGGGAACTGTTTAAGTAGTAGACTATAGATGAACTCTGTCATTTTTAATTAATACATGATTCCTCGATTATAATTTATTTTTCCCCAGATTTCTGACTACATTGACAGCTAAGGTAACTTCAGCTTAATAGCTAGAAAACAAACCTAGCTCCTAACCCTAAGGTAGTTCACCACTATACTTGCTCATTAATAAAATCATTATAGACTTCATGATAAACAATACACAAGTTTAGATGTGAGCTTTCACAGATGTAACCTGTTACTTCCTTGCCTAAACTCAGTTTCCAGCAACTAAGTGCTTCATATTTTCTCTTCTTACTATTCCACTGTCCTAACATTATTCAAGTTACATTATTTGCCTAACCCTAATAAAACATTCCACTATATGATCTAACTATGTAACTATATAGTCACAAATTCAAATTTTAAGCTATCTTTGATTGTCTTTTAACTAAAGTGTTTCTCATGCTGAATCTATATGATAAGCTATCATATTCAAATATATTTCATTTGATTTTACTTTAACTATAGACTTTAGGTGTTTCTCTTGCTATATGATCAACTGTATTCACAAGGTCAAGGTTTTGAGTTTCCTTTGTCTCTCAATTATAAGCTTAAAATTGTTTCTTGTTATGTATATTCAGTTCTCTAGACAGAAGGAAAAACTCTTTCTTGCTCCTTCTGCTCCACAAAAGGTGGAGCTCATCTTAAAGACTATTCATGTTAACAAATTTATCTTTTATAACTTTTTGTGTGGTTTGTTTTTGTTTTTGTTTGTTGTTGTTGTTGTTGTTGTTGTTGTTTTGAGACAGGGTTTCTCTGTGTAGTCCTGGCTGTACTGGAACTCACTCTGTAGACCAGGCTGGCCTCGAACTCAGAAATCCACCTGCCTCTGCCTCCCAAGTGCTGGGATTAAAGGCATGCGCCACCACTGCCTGGCTTTTCTCTGGTTTCACATTTTAAATATAAACCACAAAGACAGGACTGGTTGCATTGATGATAATGTTTACTTTGGAAAATCTCTAAGGTTTACTAAGGAAAATATTAAGGTTTACTTTGGAAAAATCTCACTTTGTTTGAATTCAGTTCCACAGACCACACCCAGAAATAGTTTCTTAAACTAGGCTCTTTACTTATCTATAGGATCTTTACTTATCTGCTGTAAAATCCCTGCTCAGTGTAGCATTTGTTTTACTGGTTATCCCTACTCCATGTAGCAGTCAGCAGTAGACACCCAAAGTTTTATTACAGGGAGCCCACTAGAGATGACCACTCAGACACAGTTTATGGCCGAGTGAACATCTTTATTCTAGCAAGTTGTGACTATACTCAGGTATTCAGGGACCCAATTGTGGCACCTAGTGTCTAGAGCATATGGATTTTGAAGGCAAAGTTTTCACTTCACAGTTGCAGTGGGCTACTTCGTGCAAGCAAACAGTTTAACAGAAGCTAAGGCAGGTTAGCTAGAGAATGTTATGGACAAGTAGGCTGTTTAACAGAAGTTAAGATATTCAAGCTAGGGCATCTTGACTTCAGGTTCTCAGAGTGGAGATTTTGTGGCTGGGTTGGTGTCCATGTTTTTCTTTTAGTAACTGCAGAACACCTTCCCACACCAATGAGACTAGAATATAGGGATGAAGGCTCCACGTAGGCACCATTTCAACTTCTCCACGTTCAACAAATTGTGCAGGTGTTGTCTTTGAAAATGGGGCCTTGGTGTCAGTTTGTTGAGAGCAAACTTTTGTCTTAGCAACAGTCTGGGTTATTTGGGACGTTCTGTTTAGGAATGTGTTCAAGGCTTTACCCCACATTCTCTTCTACCAGGTTCAGTGTATCTGGTTTTATGTTGTTATCTTTGATTCCCTTGTACTTGAGGTTCATGTAAGGGAATAGGCAATGCTCTATTTGTATTCTTCTACAAGCAGACATCCAGTTTAGCCAACACCATTTGTTGAAGATGCTGTCTTTTTTCCCCAGTGTGTATTTCTGGCTTCTTTCTGTTTTGGTGTCACTATCATTTGTTTCTTCTTCTTCTTCTTCTTTTTTTTTTTGGATATATTCTATATTTACAATTCATTTCCCTTTTTTATAGCTATAGTTCTGTGTTGCACCTTGAAATAAGGGATGGTGAGACCTCGAGTAGTTCCTTTATTGTTTAGGATTGTTTTAAATATTCTGTTTTTTTTTTTCAAATGAACTTGAACATTTCTCTTTCAAGGTTTGTAAACAATTGTGTTGGGATTTTGATGGGGGTTACATTCTGTATATTGCTTTTGGTAAGTTGTCTATTTTCATTATGTTAATCCTACTGATCCATGATCATAGGAGACTTTTCCATCTTCCGAGGTCTTCTTCAATTTCTTTCTTTAGGGACTTGAAGTTATTGTCATACAGATCTGTTACTTGCTTGGTTAGAGTTGGGTGATGTTTTCCTAATTTCTTTCTCAGTTCATTTGTTATTTGTGTCTAGGAATTTTTTTAAGTTAACTTTGTATTTAGCTACTTTGTTGAAAATGTTTATCAGCTATAAGATTTCCTGATGGAATTTTTAATTATACTATTTTGCCATCTGCAAATAATGACACTTTGACTTTTTTTTCATTCCAATTTGTATTCCCTTGATCTCCTTCCTTTAATTGTCTTACTGTTTCAGCTAGAACTTCAAATACTATATTTAATAGACAAAGAGAGAGTGGATACTATTTTCTTGTTCCTGATTTTAGTTGGATTATTTTGAATTTCCCTCCATTTAAGTCAATATTGGCCATGGGCTTGGTGCAAACTGCCTCTCTTGCACTGAGGTACGTGCCTTGTATCCCTAATCTCTGGATTTTGTCAAAAGCCTTTTCTGCATCTAATGAGATTATCATGTGATTTTTTTCTTTCAATTTGTTTCTGTAGTCAATTACACTTACTAATTTTTATGTATTGGAACCATCCTTGTATCTCTGAAATGATGCCTACTTGATCATGGTGGATAATCATTTTGATGTGAACTTGCATGGGGTGTACAAGTATTTTATTGATTAATTTTGCATCTATGCTCCAAAGGGAAATTGGTCTGTCATTCTCTTTCTAGAGACATTATTTGGTTTGGTATCAGGGTAACTGACGTCTTATAAAATGAATCTGGTAATGGTCCCTCAGTTTCTAGTGTATGAAACAATTGGAATATTGGCATTAATCTTTTTAAAAAATCTGGTGGAATTGTACATGAGAATCATCTGGCCCTGGGCCTTTTTTTTTTCTTTCTTTCTTTTTGGTTGGGAGGCGATTTTTTTCTTGTTTTTTTTTTTTTTTAAATTGGATATTTATTTTCTTTATTTACATTTCAAATGTTTTCCCCTTTCCAGGTCTCCCTTTCAGAAACCCCCTATCCATCTCCTCCCCTTGCTTCTATGAGGGTGCTCCACAACCCAACCACCCACTTCTGTCTTCCTGCCCTGGCATTCCTCCACACTGGGACATTGAACACCCTCAGGCCCAAGGGTCACTCCTCCCACTGATGTCCAACAAGGCCATCCTCTGCCACATGTGCGGCCAGAGCCATGGGTCCCACCATGTGTATTCTTTGGTTGGTGATTCAGTCCCTGGGAGCTCGGGGGGGGGGGTCTGGCCAGTTGACACTGTTGCTCCACCCATGGGGCTGCAATTGCTCTCAGCTCCTTCAGTCCCTTCTCCAACTCTTCCATTAGACTCCTTCATCAGACTGAGTTACCTCACTCAGGATGATATTTTCAAGTTCCATCCATTTGCCTGCAAATTTCATGAAGTCATTGTTTTTAATAGCTGAGTAGTATTCCATTGTGTAAATGTACCACATTTTCTGTATCCATTCCTCTGTTGTGGGACATCAGGGTTGTTTGAGCTTCTGGCTATTATAAATATGGCTGCTGAGAACATAGTGGAGCATGTGTCCTTATTACATGTTGGAGCATCTTCTGGGTATATGCCCAGGAATGGTATAGCTGGGTCCTCGGGTAGTACTCAATTTTCTGATGAACTGCCAGACTGATTTCCATAGTAGTTGTACCAGCTGGTAATCCCACCAGCAATGGAGGAGTGCTCCTCTTTCTCTACATCCTCACCAGCACATGCTGTCTCCTTAGTTTTTGATCTTAGTCATTCTGACTAATGTGAGGTGGAATCTCAAGGTTGTTTTGATTTCCATTTCCCTAATGACCAAGGATATTGAACACTTCTTTAGGTGTTTTTCCATTGAGAATTCTCTGTTTAGCTCTGTACCCCATTTTTAATAGGGTTATTTGGTTCTCTGGAGTCTAACTTCTTTAGTTCTTTGTATATATTGGATATTAGCCCTCTACCAGATGTTGGATTAGTAAAGATCTTTTCGGTTGGAAGACTTTTAATGAAAGTTTTTCTTTCACTAGGGGTTATAGGTCTGTTTAAATTAGATGATCTTGCTTTGACTATCTTGCTTTAACTATCAAGCAAATTATCAATTTCTTTTAGATTTTCCAATTTGGCACAGTATAGGTTTTTAATGTATATCCTTAAGATTCTCTAGATTTCGTTGTGTCTGTTTTTATTACCCCATTTTTCTGATTATATTAATTTAGACATTCTCTGTTTTTTAGTTAGTTCAGAGGTTTAGGGTCTGTATATCTTGTTTACATTCTCAAAGAACCAACTCTTTTTTATTGATAGTTTGTATTGTTCTCTTTGTTTCTATTTTATTGATTTTAGCCCCTTGCTTTTATTATTTATTGCCATATACTCTTCTTAGGTGGATTTCTTCTTTTTGTTCTAGAGCTTTTAGGTGTGCTTTCAAATTGCTAGTATGAGATCTCTGGAAAAAATTTAAGTATAAGCACTTAGTGCTACAAAGTTTCCTCTTAACACTGCTTTCATTGTATCCCATAAATTTGAGTATGCCATTTATTCATTTTTATTGAACTCTAGAAAATCTTAATTTCTGTCTTGATTCAGTGGTCAATTAGTAGAGAACTGTTCAGTTTCCACACGTTTTCAAGCTTTCTGTTGTTCCTTTTGTTGATATCCAGCTTTAAACCACAGAGATTTGACAGGATGCAGTGAGTTATTTCAAATTACTTCTATCTGTTGAGACTTGCTTTGTGTCTGAGTATGTGGTCAATTTGGAGAAAATTTTGTGATATGCTGAGAAGGTATGTTCTTTTGTGTTTGGGGGAATGTCTGTAATAACAAAAGTCTATAAATAAATGCTAGGCATATTTGGTTTACAATATCTGAAAACTCTAGCATTTCTTTGTTTAGTTTTTGTCTGGATGGCCTGTCCATTGGTGATAGTGTGGTATTGAAGTCTCCCACTATCAGTGTGTGAGCATCAATATTTAAGTTAGTAGTGTTTATTTTACATACTTGTGTTCATTTGGGTTTGGCACATAGATGTTAAGTATTGAAAGGTTATCTTGATAAATATTTCCTTTGATGAATATGTAGAGTCCTTCTCTATCTCTTTTGAATAATTTTGTTTGGAAGTACATTTTTTAAATATTAGAAGAGCTACATCAGCTTGCTTTTTAGGTTATTTTTCTTGAAAAATCTTTTTCCAATCCTTTACTCTGAGGTAATGGAAGTAATATCTATCTTTCACACTGATGTGTATTTCTTTTATGTGGTAGAAAGATAGATCCTGTTTTCACATCCATTGTGTTATTCTGTGTCTTTTTGTTGGAGAATTGAAATCTTTGATGTTGAGAAATATCAATGACCAATGATTGTTGATTCCTGTTGTTTTGTTGTTAGTGGTGGTGGTAATGTGTGTTTCTTGTTTTGATTTCGCTGGTATGGGATTATTTATTTTCTTTGTTTTCATGGATGTCCCTTGGTTGAAGTTTTCCTTCTATAAGGAAGGATGTATTGATATATTTTTTTTAAAATTTGACTTTATTATGGAATATGTCATTTTCTCCATTTATGGCAATTGAAGGTTTTGTTGTATATAAAAGTCTTGGCTAGCATCTATGGTCTTTTATAGTCTGTAGCACTCCTGTCCAGGCCCTTTTGGCTTTCACAGTATCCATTAAGAAGTCAAGTATAATTCTAATAGGCCTTCCTTTATATGTTACTTGATTTTTTTCTCTTGCAGATTTTAATAATTTTTGTCCTATATGTTTGATATTTTACTTATTATGTACTGAGGAGAATTTATTATCTGGTCCAATTTATTCTGTGTTCTGTATGTTTCTTGTACTTTTATACATATCTCCTTCAGACCAGGAAATTTTTCTTGTATAATTTTGTTGAAAATATTGAGCTGAGATTCTTCTCTTTCTTGTATTTCTGAATGTTTGCTGGTATTGGAGGCTGGGATACTGGCATGAGTTGTGGTAAGTAATTTAGGAGAATGTTCCATTGGGAATGAGGTTACAGAGGGAAGGGAGACTATATCAGATTTTCTGATACAAAGCTGAGAACAAGACTAGGAGGAGTGGATCTTAGCAGCAGCAAGAAATGTGTGTGTCCACTTTCAGCATCCTTGTTGTCCTTGAAGGAGTAGCCGTTGGGTTATCCATGGATGCCTATTGAGGTTGAGATTTGGGAAAAAGCAATGAGTTCTTGGGAGGAAGGTTATAAAGATAAGAAATGTGGGATTTACAAAATGATGAAAGCAGGAGGGCAGGGAAATTTTTCAAGGGTGTTCTGTGAGGATGAAAGTGGGGGTTTGGAAATAGAGCAACAAAGATCAGGAGAATATCTTGGGGCAGTATACTTGGTTTTCCTTCAGGCCTATGGAATAGCAAGCAGTGCAGGCTAGAGTTAGGGACTGGGAAAGATCAATATCTATGGGAGGGGAGGTCTTTCCTTAAGAAAGTCCTGTAGGATCCACAGGGGACCGGAGCAGGGGTAAGAAAATGGTAGGTGACAGAACATTAGGCCTTTTTTTCTGATTAACAAATAAGGAGCTTGGCAGTTGCTAAAGTGCATAATCAGGGTTCACAGCCCTGAGTAGTAAGGTCTAATTTTTTGACAGGTATGCCAAAGGTGAGAAGGAAAGTCCCAGTTGGAGGCCTATGACCTCAAGGTCATATCCTTCTTTTTCTGTGAAATAGAGGGAGAAGGGATGGGTTAAGTCTGAGAGGCATAGGCCTTTGGTTAGTGAATCTCTTGACCATATTTAAAACAGAGACCTGCTGGTTCTCAGGCCTTAGGAGGCAAGGGAGCCCACGCAGTCTCTAAAACAATCTCTAAACTCAGTGGCCTTGGCCAGCACATCTTAAAGGCAAGTACCAAGACTCTCCCCTGTGGAGTTAAGGGTTCTCTCTCTAACCACTTAAGCTTGTCCCTAATGTTAGAGAAACTCTGGGAAAAATAGTTCATGAGGACTTGTTTGCCCTCTAGGTTTTAGGGTCTAGATTAGCACACCATAAGAGGGTCTTTGTAAGGCAGTTTAGAAATTGAGACAAATTTTCATGTTTGTCCTATAGGACCTCTTGGGATTTTTCATTGTTTGTTTAGGAACAGCCTTATAGAGAATGACCAGAGGCAAGTTGTAAATTTATCTCTGCCTAGAATGTCCCTCCCCACACACAAACTTATTGTAATTCCACTCAGGATTCTCAGTGGGTGTGCTGCATTAGTTTGGTGGATTTTGTCTGCATATACTTTAGCTTGCTCCACACTCACCTGTCCTCTTTATGAAGTAGGTTGTTAGAATTTTATATATATATATATATATATATATATATATATATATATATATATGTCATGGAAGGTGTGACTATAGGATTGGATAATATACTGGAACTCTTTAATGAAGGAGGGTATAAGACTACAATCTTTTTTTCTATTTGAGAGTGTTTACTTATTGATAGGGGATCATATACCCTGACTAGGCCATCCATCCCAGCAACCTCCCATAAAGGGAAAACCAGGGCCAGGTTTAGGGAGAGTTAGAAAGGGTCCCATAGCAGAGCAGAAATGAGTAGCAGGGGAGGGGTGCTTAAGCTGGTGAGCTGAAAGTAGGCACCTAGGAGGGATGTTTAGAGCAGCCTGCTGCTGTAGAGAAGGAGAGACCCAGTGAGCCAAAGAACAAAAGCAGTGGGTTGAGGCCAGTAAGGGGCATACCTGGTGAGGGTAGGGGAGCTCATTAGTCAGATCAAAAGTAGTGGAGGAATCATCTGATTTGGGCTTCATATCTGGGAGGTGTTTTGTGGGTGAACAGAAAGACCAGAGAGTTAGCTTGGAGCAGAGTGTAAGAGACAACATGGGTGGATGTAGGAAACTTTCCATTTCCTCAGATCACTAGCAGTAGTTGTAAAGTTCTTGAATAATATTTATATCAACTGAGAGGATCACTTACCCATTGCTGGTGATAGGTGGAGGGCTGAATGATTGCAGGTAGAGTTAATGGTTAGGTTCCCAGTGTGGATCAGACTCTGGAGGGGAACATAAACATTTGCCTGTCTGAATCCCAGTGTCAATGAAAGGATTTTGCAGTGAAAGGGTATCTCAGAACTTAGGGGACCAAGGAATTCCACAAAATCGTACCACAAAACAAACCTCATGAAAGAGATTTATTGGAGGAGTGGGGATGCAAAAATGGCTTCCTCTGAATGGGTATGGAAACAATGGCAGACCAGGTTGTGATGGTGGGCTTTATTGGTGGGGGTGGGTATGAAGCATTCACTTAGGGAAAATACAGCCACAGTGGCAGTGGTAGAAGCGTGTTGCATTGGCCATTAGTGATGGTAAGGCTATTGCCACTGAGTCATTGAAGGTGGGCTGGGCAGTGAGGGAGCTCCGAGGAACCTGGTTACAGCATGTAGGTGGTTCTTAGTTGACCAACTGACAAGTGTTAAGTGTTATGGCAATTTTCATGGTCAATTTGATTGAATTTGAAATAATCTAAGATAAACAACTCTGGGCATGCCTATAAGAGTGTGTCCAGAAAGGTTTGACTAAAGAGGAAGATCTACCTTAAATCTGCATTCCCTAATTCCATGGGCTGAAGTCCTCGATTAAATTAAAAGGATGAAAGGAGAAAGTAAACTAGGCACCAGCATTTTCATATCCGACTGTTGGTACACTCTATTTTGGGCTGCCCTCTGTTATGTTACACTATATCCCTCAGACCATAAGCCCAAATAAACCTTTCCTCCCTTAACTTACTTTGTCACACGTTTTGTCACAGCAAGGAGAAAGGAAAATATCATAAATTATAAAAGAAAGAGATGTACTGTGGCTCACAACTCTGGTCCAGGGTTAAAGGTCTAGATCTGATGTCAGCCTTCTTTCTGGCCATGTCCCATGATAGCATAGAGTATCACATATCAAATGATTGAAAATACAGATATTTGGCCAAACAGGACTTTAAATATCTACTCTTAAAATAACCCATTAATTCAGTAATTGCACAGATGGATTAACCAATTCATGAAGACAGTGCTATCCACCTCTTAATAACCATAACAGGAACTACATTTCCATCTGAATTTCAGAAGGCAAGAGTGGTATATGCCCATCAAGCCCAGACCTTCAATTCCCAAACATTCCCTTGCCCTGGGGCCTTGTGCTGCAGCACCAGTGGGTGTCTTCATATATGCTCTGAGCATCAGCAGACAGCTGTGGATGTTGGGCTTCAGGCAGGAACAACTCTTTCTCTAATCTCCATCTCCTTCTTAACTTATTAATTGAGTCAAGTATATTTACCCTTCCAGGATTAATGTACCTGTACTTCAACATGCCTAATCCCCCTCCTTTTTTTTCTCATAGGATCTTGGAATCCTTACTCCAAAGAACTAGGGGAAATGGGATTAAATGGAAAAGAGGGTGTGAGGCAGCTCACATTAGCACTGGGGAAAACGCTCAGCTTTTAGTGTTCCATAGTGAATAATGATGCCTAGCCCATCTTCATTCTTGGACTTTGGGTCAGCGTGTTTTGTCCTCCTACCATCCCCTCTTGCTCAAACTCCAAGAGATATTTCTCCAGTGTGTGTGTGTTCCCATTCCTTGAAGAAGAAATTGTGTCACTAACTACAAACCGCATGTGAAAATACTGTGTCCTCTAGGAAAGACACAAATATTTAGGTATAAATATTTTTTCTAAATGGCAGGTTCATTCATAAATGAAACAGGTATTAAATAAAAAAATGTAAAAAAAGAAGAAAAAGTAAAGTCTCCAACTGTCTTTTATTAGCACACTTTTGTCTCTTCTAGTAGCTAAACTTCTGGTAACTTACCACCATTCTGAAAAAGATTTAATTTAAATACTGCCTCAGTGAGTGGTTTCAAGGGATGGATATTGGATGTCACACATTAATATCATACATACTTTTTAATTTCTCAATTTTTCAATAGATGAGAAAGCTTTACTGTGTATAATTTTAAACATACAAAAAGCAGACAGAATAGTACAGATTTCTCCATGACTCTATATGGAACACATAAATAGATGAATTCATCATCTGTTGAAAACATTGAAAGTGGACAAGGATTTAACATACCTGTTGTGGTTGGAGTTGAAATGTATCCTAGAAGGTCATGTGTTTAATGTCTAGCCCCAAATAATACTGCTATTTTTGGAGGTTATAGGGACTATAGGAGAGAAACATTGCTGTAAGAAATAGGTCACAGGGGAATCCTGGGGGCATCTTGTACCTGGCCCCTTCCTATGTGTTTTGGCCACCATGACACCCTTGATATAATGGACAGAACAATTTTGAGACTGTGAACCAAAATAAATGTTTTCTTCTTTGAGCTCACCTGCCATGTATTCTGTTACTAATATCTAACATATTACACATCATTGCTTGGTGACATAGCCCACCGTGATAGCAGTTATTTCCTCCTGTGATATCACAGATGACTGGGAGCTACCACTGGGTGCCACTACCAAACATCAATAGGGAGGATCAAAAGGCATATGTCTAGCCTAGAAGATTAAAAATTAAAAATTGAAGTATCATTTTTACTGAATCTGTATCACCTTCATAACATTGTAAAGTCAAAAAATAAAATCAAGTCAAACCAACTTACCTTGGGGACAAGCTACTTAATGAAAATCTACTCATTTAGCCTCAACAACCTCTAACTTATGGAGAGTTGTGTTTCATTTATGCCCCTGATTCTCTCATCATATTTTTGTTGCTTTGTTTGTTTTCTGAGATAAGGGCTTGATATATAGCCTAAGTATGACTCTACATTGCAGCAATTCTCCTGCCTCTACTTCCCAAATATTGGGATGACAGGCATGTGCCATTATAGTTAGTATTTTCTCCTTATACACTTACAAATTAAGTCTTAGATATCATTCACTAATTTACTCATCAGTATTTCAAAGTACAGTTCTATAGTGGCTGGTGGTGTAGCTCAGTGGTAGAGTACTTGCCTGTGGGCTCCATTCACAACATAGGAGATGTACTCCATTATATAGGAAATGAATTATATATAAGTAGTAAATATAATTATAATATATCTGGAATATTCTTATAATTAAAAAAGTATCAAAATCTTTGAAATATCATCAGGTACTCAAAATTTCAGAAATGGAATATTTTTCATGAATAACAAGTTAATCCTTTGTTTTAGTTATAATCAATATAAAGTACATATGTTACCATTGGTTAATATACTTTTAGATATTTTTAATTTTTTAATTATATATATACACATATATATATATATATATATATATATATATATATATATATAGTCCCACTAGAAGATAGGTTCTTTTACAGATGGTAATGATCCACCATGTGGTTGTTGGGAATTGAACTCAGGACCTCTGGAAGATTATTCAGTGCTCTTAACCACTGAGCCATCTCTCCAGCCTGTTAAGTCTCTAAATCTAGAAATCTTTCTGTGATTTGCCAATGACCACATATTTTTCTCTATATATACTTTCAATGAAATGTTCCTTAAACTAGAGACTTGATCAAGTTCAGGTCTAAGTCTTTGTTTTGCTTTTGCTTCTCTGTGAGAATATCACATTTGTAGATGACATACAGTACATGTCACAAACAAATATTAAACATAGTCTGGGCAGCTATTGAAAGTACATGAATCTATATCCAGGTCTTATCAGCTCCATCTTTGCCAGTGTCACTCTTATATCTTCTAATAAGCTATTTCCAGATTTAATGAAACTAAAGTAAATATTTAACTGCTAACTTTTGATTGTTCTCAGATTTTTTTTTTGAGAATGTAAAACGATACATTTGTTGTCGTGAGTGGCTACCTGAGTCCATGTTGATGTTTGTGGTCCATGCAGCCATGTTTGGGTTCCTGGTCTTGCTGCAACTGGGAGTCCCTGTAGATGTCCCTGATCTGTGATCCCACAGATATCTGGGATCAGTGCCTGAAGCAATATTAATATCCATGGGCCAGGCTGCTACCTGGGGATCATATTGGTGTCACTGTCCTATGTTGTTCCAGAGACTTTGTTGATGTTATTGGCCTGTGCTGCTGAGATTGTTTCCATGGTCTGTACTGCAGCAGAGGTCTGTGTTGATGTCTGTGGTCCATACTGCCACCAGAGACCATGTGGATGTCTGTGTTCAATGCTCTCACCAGAAACCTCGTGGAAGTCCATGAACTGTGTGCCCACTATAAAGGACAAGGAAGCTTCTTTTTGTAGTGGCATCAATGACTGCAGAGTCACAGCCGTGAAAGAGTGACATAGAATGTTTCTGTGACAACCACTACCCCTCCCCTAAAGGATAACAACTTAAACAAAAAGCCATTGAAAAGAACTCTTAAAAAATTGTAGTGAGGATGTTGAAGTGTACCTTTCTGCAATTAATGCCTTCTGATGGGTGCGGGTGGCAAATGACTCAGTTTTCTTTAATCAGCTGGCCACTGGGACTTTGATCATGCTCCAGTAAACATACAGGTAATACAAATTGGACTTTCTTCATTTTTTATTGAGGGGGAGAGTCATAAGAGTTGGGGGCAGACCTAGGTGGACTGGGAAGTGAGTGTGATTAGGGCACATGATGTGAAATTCCCAAATAATCAATAAAAACATGATATTGGAAAAAATACATTTGTTGTGGTTTTCACTTTTGCTTTTTATATTTTTAATTATAAATTTTCCCCAGATTTTAATAGCTTTGAAATATAAATCAAAATATATTATTATTACATTGAATTTAATAGGCATGACATTTGGGCCAGGCGTGGTGGTGCACGCCTTTAATCCCAGCATTTGGGAGGCTGAGGCAGGCAGATTTCTCAGTTCGAGGCTAGCCTGCTCTACAGAGTGAGTTCCAGGACAGCCAGAGCGACAGAGAGAAACCCTGTCTCAAACAAACAAACAAACAAACAAACAAAACAAAACAAAACAAAACAAAACAAAATAGGCATAACATTTGTTTCAATAAAAGGTGAGTATATTCAGATACTTAAAATTTTTGTTTTTAAAAACAACAGATTTCAAAAGAAAAATGGACCACCAAAAAGCTATGGCATAGAAGCTATTCTTTCTCATTATTTCAGAACACACTCTTGGATTTAAAAATTGATCTATTAATGATGATCGATAATGAAAATAAAACTCCTGGTTGAAAACTTAGAAACATCTGGCATTAGCCTGATACCAAATAGGAAGGAAATCAGATATGAGGTAACCAAGGAAACTGCAGTAGCACTTTGGTAGCTTAATCGCTTGATGGTCAGAATGCCCCTTTGTGCTTAACTATCTTTGAGACTGCAAATAGCTTATTCCTGTTATATTATAAATTAAGGAGCCAGGACATTGTCTAATATACTCACAATGTCACTGTTAGCCACTGTTTGGTTTCTGTGAAGTGACCTGATAACCAAGGCAACTCCTTCAGAAGAAAGCATGTAATAGTTTCAGAGGGTTAGTCTGCTATCATTATCACAGTGGGGAGGAAGGTGCTAGAGTAGTGACTGAGAGGTACATCCTGTTTTGCAGGCAGGGGTAACAGAGAGATGGAGGGAGGGAAGGAGAAGGAGACAGAGGGAGGGAGGGACAGAGCGAGAGGGGAGGAGGGAGAGACAGAGAGAAATGGTGGGCCTTGCATGGACTTTTGAAACTTCAAAGACCACCCCCAGCTACATACTTCCTCTCAAACAGTGCCATTTCCTGGTGATTAAACATTCACATATAGGAGCCTGTGGGGGCTGCTCTCATTCAAAGCACATTCCACTCCTTGGGCCCCACAAGCTTGTGTCCACTCATAATGCAAACATGCATTTTGTCTAACTTCAGAAGTTACCCATAGTCTTCCAGCCTTAACACAGTTTAAACGTCCCTCTCGTTTGAGACTCCAGGCAATCTCTTAATCGTAACCTCCTATAAAATCCAAATCATAATTTAAAAAAAAGCAGATCATATACTTCCAAAATACAATGGCACAGAATATACATTACCAGTCCAAGAGAGAGAAAGGAACACAGTGAGGAAATACTGGACTGAAGCAAGACAAAAAACCTGCTGGCAAATTTCAAATTCTCCATCTCCATGTCTGACGATGTCAATGTGCTCTTCACCTCTCCAACTGCTTTCAGCTTTGTTGACTCTACCGTAGTTCTCTCTCCCTCAGAGAGGTTCCACACACAGTCTGCAGTTTTCCTCAGCAACAATAAAATCAGCAATCAAGAACTTTAAACTTTAACAATGTGTAATCATAGTTTATTACAAATGTAATTTGGATTTAACTCATTAAATAAGTTGTTAAATTTGTAATGTTGCTATGTCTGTTCATATTAAGGAAGAAAATGTGGTAGAAACGAATCAGTAAGCAGAAGGAAAAAAAAGAAGTATGTAAATATGAAGATATGAAAGAAAGATTGAAAATAAAAATGAATGTTTTGGGATAAGGAAATAATTTTATATGGTAAAATGAGATTTTGTACCAAGATGAAAGAACTAGATTTTCCAGAATAAAAATGGGACAGGAGAGCAAAAAAGGTAAAAGCTAAAGCTGTTTAGTTGGGGAGATGAATCAGACTGGTGAAGTGCTTGCCACAAAACTATGAAGACTCGAGTTCACATTCCCAGAATTAATGTGATGCTAGCATTCGGTTGGGAGGGGGAGAGACAGGCAGATTAGTGGAAATCTTTGTCCATACCATCTAAGCAAACTGATGAGCTCTAGGCTCAGTGAGAGTCTTTGTCTCAAAAAATAATGGGGGAGAGGAAACAAGGAAGATACATGATGACAACCTCCAGGCTCCACATCTAAGAGCACATATTTTCACATACTCACATATGCACACACAAAATGAACACATATAACACACACATACACACACACACACACACACACACACACACACACAGAGTTTACTTAAAGATGTGTCTCCCTGGCAATGGGCAAAGAGACATCTTGTGGGTGGTGGCGTTCATATATCAGTCAGGGGCAGAGAAAATAGCAGTCCATTGTTTATACTAGCTTGCTGCCTGGCTTGATAGGTAAAGCTGTTTTATGTCTAGGACTCATAAAAAATCAAATCAAATCAAATCAAATCTAGGCAGCACAATATAGGAGGAAGGAGATGGACAGAGACCTATGGGCAACCATACCACCCACAGACCTGTTCTCCAATGCATGGCACAGGCAGACCAGGCCATAGACATCTGCTTGCTGCCCCACCAAGCAACACAGATGGAGGATGTCACCCAAGAGACTGCAAGGCATATGACCAGCCTACAGTGGGAGCCACCAAAATGTGTGAGTATGTGGTGGCCAGGTGGTAGAGAAAGAGAAGTGGAACAACTTGAGCATTAAAAAGAGAGATGGAAATGGAGACTTGAGGGTGGAGGCCTGCTGGGAGTGGCCAGAATAAAAATGGGACCATGGTGAGGTCATAGCCGGAGCTGTCAGTGAGGGCCATGAGTCCATGGCTATATACGAGCAGGGCTTGGTGTTGATGTCCATGGCTCATATTATCACTAGAGAACATGGGGTTGTCCCTGAGAGCAGGCCTTGCATCTTGCCGAGGCAACACAGCTAAACTGGTCCTGGTTGTGGTTGGGGGTGTAGGTGAGTCACTCTCGATGGTGTGAAGCAGTAGTCAGGATATCTGGCCCCAGGTGGTCATGAGAGCAGGAGAAGTGTCCCTGTCCCTTGCTGGCTGCAGCACTCAGGAGAGCTGCACCTGGACTGGGCAGCACGGTAGGGCTAGCTGTGGTTGAGGGGATATGGGTGAGCCACACCGAGGGTGATAGCACAGGACAGCCGGCCTTGCCACTTATCTGGGGTGATGTCCTCCTCTTTCTCTCTCACCACCTACAGTAGCCAGAAGAGAGCTATCCCTGCCCCCCTCACTGGCTATAGCTCTCTGGAGGGAGGGCCCTTCACCTCACCTGGGCAATAGAGTGTGTGGTGAAGGCATAGGTGAGCTTTCACCTCTCAAGCTCTAGAACTTGGGAGAGTGGGCCCTGGACCTTGATTGAGCAGCACAGTGGAACTGGCTTTGGAGGTGTGGATGCAGGGGAGCCATCCCTGAGGGGATGAGAGTGGGACAGTTGACTCTGCCTCCTCATGATAGCTGGTGGCCCTGGGTAGCCTAGCCAGAGCAGGGCTGGAGAGCTTGCTCTAGTGGTACAGATAAAGGCTAATCAGTTCAGTCACCACCCAGGCCCATATCCAGGCCTACATCTCCACATCTGTACAATCTGCCAACAACTGGTAGAGAAAGGGCTAGCCTTATTCCAATGAGGAATCTCCATGGTATAGGGCAACAACAGGATAACTGGGAGAAGTCCTGATGAGGATTCAATATTGATAGCATCACAGAAGCCAGACATCTCAGGTAAGACCAATGACTTGTTTCAATGAACATTTGGAAGTGAAGAGGGATAAACTATGGGACAAACTGTGACATACTACAGCTTCCACAAAATTCTGTGCTTTATCTTTGTTATTGTTTCTTTCTGCTTCCTTGTGTGTTTTATTTTGTGGGGGAGGTTGCAAGAGCAAAGGAGATTGGGAGATGAGTAGGACTGTGGTGCATGATGTGAAACTCACAAAGAATCAATTAAAAGATGTTATATGCATGGTGATTATAAGCTCTCAAAATTCCTAAAGACAAAATTCAGTAAACTGATATAAAGGCAAAATATGTTTAAAAACAAACTTAGAAACTTCCTTTAAGATTGGTGTACTTTTAGAAACATTATAAGAACTTCCTTAAAGAACAAATTCTTTTGTATCTTAGAAGATCATTTTTTCCTTTAGAGTTTTGTTTTTATTTTTTATTGGCTATTTTCTTTATTTACATTTCAAATGTTATCCCCTTTCCTGGTTTCCCTTCTGAAAACACCTTATTTCATACCCCCTCCTCCTGAATTCCAACCATCCACTCCCACTTCCCTGTCCTGGCATTTCCCTATACTGGGGCACTGAGCCTTCTCAGGGTCAAGGGCCTCTCCTCCCTTTGATGTCCAACAAGGCCATCCTCTGCTACATAGGCAACTGGAGCCATGAATCCCTCCATGTGTACTCTTTGGTTAGTGCTTTAGCCCCTGGGAGCTCTGGGGGTACTGGGTGGTTCATATTGTTGCTCCTCCTATGGGGCTGCAAACTCCTTCAGCTCCATGGGTCCTTTCTCTAGCTCCTCCATTGGGGACCCTGTGCTCAGTCCAATGATTGGCTGAGGGCATCCACCTCTGTATTTGTCAGGTACTGGCAGAGCCTCTCAGGATACAGCTATCAGGCTCCTGTCAGCAAGCACTTGTTGGCATCCACAGTAGTATTTGGGTTTGGTGACTGTGTATGGGATGGAACCCCAGGTGGGGCAGTCTCTGGATGGTCTTGCCTTCAATCTCTGCTCCATACTTTGTCTCTGTATCTCCTCCCATGGATATTTTGTTCCCCCTGGTCTTCCAGCTTCTTGAGTTTCATTTGGTCTGTGAATTGTATCTTGGGTATTCCAAGCTTCTGGGCTAATATCTATTTATTAGTGAGTACAGACTGTGTGTGTTCTTTTGTGATTGGGTTACCTCATTCAGGATGGTATTTTCTAGTTCCATCTATTTGCCTAGGAATTTCATGAATTCATTGTTTTTAATAGCTGAGTAGATTTCATTGCGTAAATGTACCACAGTTTCTGTATCCATTCCTCTGTTATGGGACATCTGGGTTCTTTCCAGCTTCTGGCTATTATAAATAAGGCTGCTATGAACACAGTGGAGCATGTGTCCTTATTACATGTTGGAGCATCTTCTGGGTATATGCCCAGGAGTGGTATAGCCGGGTCATCTGTTAATACTATGTCCAATTTTCTGATGTACCAACAAAATGATTTCCATAGTAGTTGTACCAGCTGGCAAGTCCACCAGCAATGGAGGAGTGTTCCTCTTTCTCTACATCCTCACCAGCACCTGCTGTCTCCTGAGTTTTTGATCTTAGCCTTTCTGACTGGTGTGAAGTGAAATCTCAGGGTTGTTTTGATTTCCATTTCCCTGATGACTAAGGATGTTGAACATTTCTTTAGGTGCTTCTCTGACATTCAGTATTCCTCAGTTGAGAATTCTTTGTTTCGTTCTGTACCCCATTTTTAATAGGGTTATTTGGTCCTCTGGAGTCTAACTTCTTGAGTTCTTTGTATATATTGGATGTTAGTTTTCTATTGGATGTAGGATTGGTAAAGATCTTTTCCCAGTCTGTTGGTTGCTGTTTTGTCTTCTTGACAGTGTTCTTTGCCTTATATAAGCTTTGCAATTTTATGAGGTCCCATTTCTTATTTCTTGATCTTAGAGTATAAACTATTGGTGTACTGTTCAGGAACTTTTCCCCTGTGCCCATGTGCTCAAGGCTTTTCCCCACTTTCTTTTCTATTAGTTTCAGTATATCTGGCTTTATGTGGAGGTCCTTGATCCACTTGGACTTGAGCTTTGTACAAGGGGATAGGAGTGGATCGATTTGCATTCTTCTACATGATAATCACAAGTTGGACCAGTACCATTTATTGATAATGCTGTCTTTTTTCTACTGGATGGATTTAGCTCCTTTGTCACACAAGAGTCCATAGGTGTGTGGGTTCATTTCTAGGTCTTCAGTTCTATTCCACTGATCTACTTGCCTGTCTCTGTACCAATACTATGCAGTTTTTATCACAATTGCTCTGTAGTACAGCTTGAAGTCAGGGATGGTGATTCCTCCAGAACTTCTTTTATTGTTGAGAATAGTTTTTGATATCCTGGGTTTTTTGTTATTCCAGATGAATTCGCAAATTGCTCTTTCTAGCTCTATGAAGAATTGAGTTGGAATTTTGATCTGTAGATTGCTTTTGACAAGATGGCCACTTTTACTATATTAATCCTGCCAATCTGTTAGCATGGGAGATCTTTCCATCTTCTTAGATCTTCTTCAATTTCTTTCTTCAGAGACTTAAAGTTCTTGTCATACAGATCATTCACTTGTTTTTAGTTAGATTCACACCAAGATATTTTATATTATTTGTGACTACTTTGAAGGGAGTTGTTTCTCTAATTTCTTTCTCAGCCTATTTATACTTTGAGTACAGGAAGGCCACTGATTTGTTTGAGTTAATTTTATATCCAGCCACTTTGCTGAAGTTGTTTATCAGTTTAGGAGATCTATAGTGGAATTTTGGGGGTTACTTAAGTATACTATCATATTATCTGCAAATAATGATATTTTCTCTTCTTCCTTTCCAATTTGTATTGCTTTGACTTCTTTTTGTTGTCTAATTGCTCTGGCTAGGACTTTGAGTACTATATTGAATAGGTATGGAGAGAGTAGACAGCCTTGTCTAGTTCTTGATTTCAGTGGGATTGCTTTGAGTTTCTCTCCATTAGTTTGATGTTGGCTACTGGTTTGCTGTATATTGGTTTTACTATGTTTAGATATGGGCCTTGAATTCCTGATCTTTCCAAGACTTTTATCATAAAACGGTGTTGGATTTTGTCAAATGCTTTGTCAGCATCTAATGAGATGATCATGTGGTTTTAGAACATCATTGTATTTCCTCATTAGTTTGCCAGATTTTTAACTGTTTAGTAAACCTAGTCTTAACAAAATTAAGGTTTATATAAAGATCTATTTGCTTTCTTCCAAGCTTTGTCTAAAGTATACAAAAGTTTAAATGAAAACCCATGGCTGCCTATTCTAACTTGATGAAACTGATTTTCATGTTCAACATTTAAAGGTTGGTGAAGCTTGGAGTGCTGAGACAATGAGGCTGAGAGGGCTAAAAGACCAGCCAATATTTTAACATGTGACCCCAAAGTTAGCCAGGGTCTAGGGAACAACAAAGACTCTTTCAAAGGGTTCTGAAACCTCAGTTCTCCACTAAGTCATCTATCATCTGGATTAGAGGTCATGCAGGTCCCAGAGATTGGTCGCTAACCACTGAATATTCCTTCAAAGAAAAGTCAAGCTGATGAGAATGCTTCTTATGTTGTCAAGGGAAGACATGTTTTCAGCAAGACCTTAAGCCATTCCTGCTGATGGCATGCATGCACAGCTGGTGAAAGGAACCACAGGGTTCCTCTTAAGCTCAACAGTAAACTCTATGAAGCAAACTCTTGACTGCCTTTGACAATATACACAGTTATTTTTGGCTATCTATGGGATCTTGGATACCCAACAGAAAATAAAATTAAAAAATCAATAATTACTAATATGCAGGTGACCAAATTCACCCCATTTCAAAGAGACATTATCAGGTCTTTTCAAGAACTCCAATAGCTATCAAAATTTAAAGTATTCCCAAGTAGGTTTGTCTGTCCAAAATAAATACTATTTTGAGAGAGTACTGGAGATATGAGAGAGCCTTCTTGGAACAGCAAATCAAGCAAGGATTTGTATTTCTTTAAAAGGACCTCAAGGGGCATCTAAATCTATGGGTTCATGATCTTAGCTACTGACTTTGGTATTTCCTAAATGGGAGGCATCTTGATACATATACTCACCCTGACCTGTGCCTGCCTGGCAAATCCTTTTCAATTTCTTCTGTTCATATGTTGAAACTTATTTGTCTGGCTCTGATGAATTAAATGTCCCACTCTCTCTTTAACCTTTTCCCCATTACTACTGGGCAAAATGTCCATAACTTCCAGGCATATTATCTTTATCTTCCAATTTGTTCTGTGGAACTTGTATTCAAGACTTCAAATATAATCCCTTAACTCCTCCTACAAGTCTCAGACCCCAAATTATTCTGAAGACCTCACTGAAGATCTGTTGCACACTGATGGATCATATCTCTCCTGCCTCTCAGAATCCTAGCAAAATTAAACCCAAATTATCTGTCTCTATGACACAAGACTTGGAATTTTTGGTCTCTTCTCTTGTGGCTAACACTTTCACTCATACCAGAACAGCTGCTTTGTTTCTTCTTTCAGCATCAGTCTGTTTTCTAATCATTGGATGGATGTAACCCCTGTTATTTACAGATTAAGGATAAAGGAGTGTTGCCCTTACCGCCTTGGATATTTGTTGATACTTCATAGCACAAAAGGATAAGAAGCATCTTCAAATTACCCCCATCTCATTCCTGGTTCATTTGGATTAACACCACCTTCTAGAAACATGGCTAAAACTCTAGGCTTGATTTTGACGCTAGGTAATGGTGGGAGTATGGCAATTTTTATTGACAGCATAAACGTGCCCATTTTCTCCCAGAAGGACTTTTACTATCTCATCCACACCAGCATTATTAAGAAGAGGAGATAACCTGTACTGCTATCATTTATTACCACTACAATAAATTTAACTGAAGCAAGGATTGACCAGTTTTTCTATATCTGGCTAAACAGTGAATGGAGTTCTTTCTGTTGGCCCGGTCAGACCTCATAGTTAGAGAATGACAAGCCAAGGTATTCTTTAGAGTCTCCAGAAGCACACCTCCATTTTGATTTACCATAAATCAAACAAATCAAATCTGATAAACATGAGCAACACCAGCTCTAATGCTGTTTTGATAGTGAAGATGAATGTGTTTAGTCTGCATTAAATAAGAATGAGCATGTATCCTTTTCTCTCATTTTTTTCTCCATTAGTTTGTTTCCTTCTATTTTCTAAAGGAGTTGAAAGTTAAGTAGATAGCCATGACTTTCCAATTTAAAACACACCCCTTTTCTCTTTTAATGTGTATAAGAGTTGGCCTGCATATAATATGTGTAGTGCCCATGGAGGCCAGAAAGGGCACTGAATCTTCTGCAACTGGAGTTACAGATGGGAGTGAGCAGCCACATGAATGTTGGGAATCAAACCTGAGTCCTCTGGATGAGCAGCCTATTCCTTTAACTACTGATCTACCTTTCCAGCCCTTAGAGCCTTACATAAACTAAAATAGTGCTTTTTCTTGATGTGTTTTTTCAACTCATACTGTTTGTTTTTTTCTTCTAGAAGTCTGATGGTAGAGAATGTTAGATTTGTTGTTTTCTTCCCATAGGCTTCATGCTGCGCCCACTCCTCTTTCTCTTGTGTGATTTATTTTCGTTGTTTAAGAGGGGTGTGCTATTTTGCTCTATCTTAATTCATTAAATATCTACTCAGCCATCTCCAGTTTGCCACTGAGCCCTGCCGAATAAGCTTTGAATGTGACTAATGTATTATTCAGTTTTAAAATGCCTCATTTCTTCTTTAGACTTTATACTTATATCCTTAGATTACTTGCTCTTTGTTTCTAGAGTAATCATAACTATTTGTGGAACATTTTTATGATAGATACTTCTGTAGATTTAGGGACATTTTTTAAGTACAAAGTCATTTCATCTAGGAATAAATATCACTTATTGCTTCCCAACATATATTTTATGTTGTACTTTGCAGTTCTGGCTGCTTACTTGATTCTCTCTTTGGAATAAAGTCTGTCTTTTTGTTATCTAGGTTCTTTTTACTCACTGTTAGGTGGAGGTATTGTCTAATTCACTATAGTATCTTGTATATTCCTTTGAAAACATAATTCAATGGAATTATGTACACTTACAATGTTATGCTCTTACCACAACTATTCATCCTTGGGATTTTCCCATCATAACAGATAAAAATGTATAGCCATTAAATGCCTCCTACCTTTCTACTCCTACTCCCAGCTTTGGTAACTTTGATTGTATTTAGCGTTTCCATTAATTTGTCTATACTGGGTCTTTCATATAAGTAGAAATATAAAATATTTGTGTTCACCTGTTTGTCACATTTCATTTACTATATCATTTTCATTCTTCACTTATTGTGCCAGGAAGCATTTGTAAACTCTAAAAGACCACCAAGCAGCCATTTCTAGTGTGACAGTACTAGGGTCTCTTTATTTTAAGTTTGGGTTTGAGCTCTCCTCCATACCAACCCTGACACAGCAGGACAGGAAGGGAAGGCAAAGCAGCCTCGAACCCTCAATAGGACAAGTGTTTATAGGAAAATAGGAGCAAGTGAGGGGTGAGGGAGGGGGTGTGCAGCCTGGCAAGCATCTAATAGAATGACTGTAAGCCAACAGGTGGGTGTGCTGAAGCAAGACCATATACAATCACAAATGTTCTGAAAGTACATCTGAAACAACGAGACTAATTTTTGACTAACTGTTGCTAGGAAGTAGCAAGGGAGTAACTCTGGCCAAGGACAAGCCATGGGGTTCTTCCTGGTATGTGGGTATAGACTGGGTAATGTTGCAGTCCAAGTTTTAATGTTTTTTTTTTCTTTTTTGCCTTTTTTTTTAAGATGGAGGCTGGTTCCAAGTTGTAGTAGGTTTGGCCTCTCATTATCTCCTTTCTCTGGTAACTACAAGGCCCAGTCATGGGACTTCCTGAAGTTTATTTAACCCCCATAGGACCCAGCAGTCTTAGGACTTATCTGCCCTGCTAGAAACACATTATCCTCACCCTACTCCATGCCCACACACAGAGACAGCTCAACTCCTAGGAGGTCCATCATAATCATGCTCACAGAGGCAGCCTGAGTCAAGAAGGTGCATTATAACCAGGCTCACAGGAGGGAAAGGATCCAGATATAGACAGCAAGGCCAGTTAACACCAGAGATAACCAGTTGGCAAGAGGCAAGCACAAGAACATAGGCAACAGAAACCAATGCCAGATGGCATCATCAGAACCTTGTACTCCCACCACAACAAGCCCTGGATATCCTAACACACCTGAAAAGCAAGAGTCCAACCTAAAATCCAATCTCATGAAGATGATAGAGGATCTGAAGGAAGTTATAACTCCCTTAAAGAAATACAGGTCAACCATTGGTAAACAGGTAGAAGCTCTTAAAGAGGAAACACATAAATCCCTTAGAGAAATATGGGAAAACACAATCAAACAGGTGACAGAATTGAACAAAACTGTCCAGTATCTAAAAATAGAGATAGAAGAGAGAATCTCAGGTGTAGATGATACCATAGAAGATATTGACAAACTGTCAAAGAAAAATACAAAGTGCAAAAAACTCCTAACCTCAAACACCCAGCAAATTCAGGACAAAATGAAAAGACCAAACCTAAGAATAATAGGAATAGAAGAAAGTGAAGATTCCCAATTCAAAGGGCCAGGAAACATCTTCAGTAAAATCATAGAAGAAAACTTCCCTAACCTAAACAAAGAGATGGCAATAAATGTACAAGAAGCAGACAGAACCAAATAGATTAGACCAGAAAAGAAATTCTTTTGATTACATAATAACCAAAACACTAAACACAGAGAAAAAAAAAGAATATTAAAAGCAGTAATGGGAAAAAGCCAAGTAACATATGAAGTCAGACCTATCAGAATTATACCAGACTCCTCAACAGAGACTCTAAAAGTCAGAAGATCTTGGACAGATGTCATGCAGACCCTAAGAAAACACAAATGCTAGCCCATGCTACTATACCCAGCAAAACACTCAGTCACCATGGATGGAGAAACCAAGATATTCCATGACAAAACTAAATTTAAACAATATCTTTCAACTAATCTAGTCCTACAGAAGAAAATGGAAGGAAAACTCCAGATCGTTTTTCTTATAAAAAGAAATCCATGAAGATGAATTCTCAATTCTGAACATCTATGCTCCAAATGCAAGGGCACCCACATTTGTAAAAGAAATGTTACTAAAGCTCAAAACACACATTGAACCTTACATAAAAATAGAGATTTCAATACCCACTTTCACCAATGGACAGATCATGGAAATTGAAACTAAACAGAGACAGTGAAGCTAACAGAAGCTATGAACTAAAAGTATTTAACAGATTTCCACAAAATATTTTACCCTAAAACAAAGGAATATATCTTCTCAGCACTTCATGGCACCTTCTCCAAAACTGACCATATATTTGGACCTAAAGCAAGCTTCAACACATACAAGAAGATTGAAATAATCCTATGTATTTTCTGAGATTGCAGTTGACTAATCTTCAATAACCAAAACAAAAGAAAGCCCACATACTCATGGAAACTGAATAACTCTATTCAATGATAACTTGATCAGAGAAGAAATAAAGAAATAAATGAGAGACTTTCTAGAATTTAATGAAAATGAAGTCACAGCATACCCAAACTTATGGGACACAATGAAACCAGTGCTAAGATGAAAATTCATAGACCAGAGTACCTTCATAAAGAAATTGGAGTGCTTGCTTCGGCAGCACATATACTAAAATTGGAACGATACAGAGAAGATTAGCATGGCCCCTGCGCAAGGATGACATGCAAATTCATGAAGCGTTCCATATTTTTAAGAGCATGTGGGACCGTTGGGGGTGGGGAACCAGAAAAAGGGAAATGAATTGTAAATATAGAATATATCCAATCAATCAATCAATCAATCAATAAATAAATAAATAAATAAATAAATAAATGAAATTGGAAATATCCTACACTAGCAACTTAACAGCACATCTGAAAGCTCTACAACAAAAAGAAGCAAACACATCCAAAAGGAGTAGATGGCAGGAAATAAACTCAGCACTGAAATGAAACAATTATAAGAACTTTGCAAAGAACCAACAAAACCAAGAGCTTGTTCTTTGAGAAAATCAACAAGATAGAAAAAACTCTTAACTAAACTAACTAAAGAGTACAGAAACAGTATCCAAATTAACAAAATCAGAAATGAAAAGGGAGACAGTAACTGAGAAAATTTAAAAGAAATCATCAGATCCTACTACAAAAGGCTATACTCAACAAAACTGGAAAATCTAGATGAAATGAATGATTTCCTAGACAGATAGTAGGTACCAAAGTTAAGTCAAGACCAGATAAACTATCTAAACAGTCCCATAATTCCTAAGGAAACAGAAACAGCCATTAAATGTCCCCCCCCCCAAAAAAAGCCCAAGACCAGATGGTTTTAGTGCAGAATTCTATCGGACCTCCAAATAAGACCTAATTCCAATACTTTACAAAATATTCCACAAAATAGAAAGAGAAGGAATACTACCTAATTCAGTAACCTAATCACAGTAATGCTGATACCAAAACCACACAAAGACTCACCAAAGGAAGAGAACTTCAGACCAATTTTCCTTATGAATATCAATGCAAAAATATTTAAAATTCTAGCAAACTGAATCCAGGAACACAATCATTCAAAACAATCATTCACCACTGTCAAGTATGCTTCATCCCAGGGATGCAGGGATGGTTCAATATGTGGAAATGCATCAATGTAATCCACTATATTAAAAAACTCAAGGAAAAAAACCCACACAATAATCTCATTATATGCTGAAAATGCCTTCAACAAAATACAACACCCCTTCATGTGGAAAGTCTTGGGAAGAATAGAAATTCAAGGCACATAACCAAACATAATAAAAGCAGTAAACAGTAAACCAACCAATACCAAATCAAACTGAGAGAAACTTGAAACAATCCTACTGAAATCAGGGACTTGACAAGGCTGCCTTCTCTCTCTCTCTCTCTCTCTCTCTCTCTCTCTCTCTCTCTCTCTCCCCTCTGTTTATTCAATATAGCACTCAAAGTTCTAACTAAATCAATTAGATAACAAAATGATGTTAAAGGGATACAAACTGGAAAGGAAGAAGTCAAAATATCACTATTTGCAGATGATATGATAGTATGATTCCAATAATTCCACCATAGAACTCCTAAACGTGATAAACAACTTCAGCAAAGTGGCTGAATATAAAAATAACTCAAACAAACCAATAGCATTCCTCTACTCAAAGGATAAACAGGCTGAGAAAAAATTAGGGAAACAAAACTTTTCACAATAGTCACAAATAATATAAAATAGCTTGATGTAACAGTAACCAAGCAAGTGAAAGATCTGTATGATAAGAACTTCAAGTCTCTGAAGAAAGAAATCAAAAACCTCAGAAGATGGAAAGATCTCCCATGCTCATGTATCAGTAGCATTAACAAAGTGGGGAAAACCTTTGAGCACGTGGGCACAGGAGAAACGTTCCTGAACAGAACATCAACAGCTTATGCCCTAAGAGCAAGAATTGACAAATGAGACGTCATAAAATTGCAAAGCTTATGTAAGGCAAAGGACACTGTCAATAGGACAAAACGGCAACCAACAGATTGGGAAAAGATCTTTACCAATCCTATATCCAATAGAGGACTAATATCTAATATATACAAAGATCTCAAGAAGTTAGACTTCAGAGAACCAAATAACTCTATTAAATATGGGGTACAGAGGTAAATAGAGAATTCTCAACTGAGGAATACCAAATGGCTAAGAAGCAATTAAAGAAATGTTCAACATCTTTAGTCCTCAGGGAAATGAAAATCAAAACAACCTTGAGATTCCACCTCACACCAGTCAGAATGGCTAAGATAAAAAACTCAGGTGACAGTAGATGCTGGTGAAGATATGGAGAAAGAGGAACACTCCTCCATTGCTGGTGGGATTGCAAGCTGGTAAAACCACTCTGGAAATCAGTTTGTTGGTACATCAGAAAATTGGACATAGTATTACAGGATGACTCAGCTATATCACTCCTGGGCATATATCCAGAAGATTCTCCAACATGTAATAAGGACACATGCTCTACTATGTTTATAGCAGTCTTATTTATAATAGCCAGAAGCTGGACTGAACCCAGATGTCCCTCAACAGAGGAATGGATACAGAAGTACTACTCAACTATTAAAAGCAATGAATTCATGAATATCTTAGGTAAATGGATAGAACTAGAAAATCTCCTTAGTGAAGTAACCCAATCACAAAAGAACACACATGGTATGTACTCCTTGATAAGTAGATAGTAGCCTTGAATCTTGCTTGGAATACCAAAGATATAATTCACAGACCACATGAAACTTAAGAAGGAAGACCAAAGTGTAGATACTTTGGTCCTTCTTAGATAGGGTACAAAATACCCATGGGATGAAATACAGAGACAAAATGTGGAGCAGAGACTGAAGGAAAGACCATTTAGAAACTGACACACCTGGGGATCCATCCCATATTCAGTTACCAAATCTAGACACTATTGTGGATGTCAACAAGTGCTTGCTGACAGGAGCCTGATATAGCTATTTCCAGAGCGGTTCTGCCAGTGTCCGACAAATACAGAGGGGAATGTTCTCAGCCAACTATTGAACTGAGCACATGTTCTCCATCAGAGGAGCTAGAGAAAGGACCCAAGGAGCTGAAGGGGTTTACAGGCCCATAGGAGGAAACACAATATGATCCATCCAGTACTCCCAGAACTCCCATAGACAACCACTAAACTAATGAGTATACTTGGATAGATCCATGGCTCCAGGCACATGGATAGCAGAAGATGTCCTGGTTGGACATCAATGAGAGGAGAGGCCCTTGGACCTGTGAAGGCTCATTGCCCCAGGGTAGGGGAATGCCAGGACAGGGAAGCAGGAGTGGGTTAGTGAACAGGGGGAGGGGTATGGGATAGGGGGATTTTGGTGGGGAAAAGAAGAAAGGGGATAACATTTAAAATGTAAATAAAACAAATATCTTATTAAAAAACAAATGGCTATCTTACCAAACCAATCTACAGATTCAGTGCAATTTCCATCAAAATTCCAACTCACTTCTTCAGAGAGATAGAAAGAGCAATTCTCAAATTCATCTGGAGTAAGTAACAAAAATCCCAAGATAGTGAAAACCCTTCTCAATAATAAAAGAACTGGGGGAATCACCATCCCTGACCTGATTTACTATAGAACCATAGTGATAAAAACTGCATGGTATTGGTACAGAGACAGGCATGTTGATCAATGGAATAGAACTGAAGACCCAGAAATAAATCCACACACCTATGGTCACAAAGGAGCTAAAACCATCCAGTGGAAAAAAGACAGGATTTTCAATAAATGGTGCTGGTTCGATTTGTAGTTATCATGTAGAAGAATGCAAATCAATCCTTTCTTATCTCCTTGAGTAGAAAGCTCAAGTCCAAGTGGATCACAGACCTCCACATGAAACCAGATACACTAAATCTAATACAAGAAAAAGTGGGAAAGAATCTTGAACACATTGGCACAGGGGAAATTTTTCTGAACAGAACACCAATGACTCATGCTCTAAGATCAAGAATTGAGAAATGGGACCTCCTAAAATTGTGAATCTTATGTAAAGCAAGGGACACTGTTAATAAGACAAAATGGCAATCTACAGAATGAGAAAAGTTCTTTAGCAACCTACATCAGATAGAGGGCTAATATCTGTAATATAGAAAAACTCAAGAAGTTAGACTCCAGAAAACCAAATAACCATATTAAAAATATAGTACAAAGCTAAACAAAGAATTTTCAACTGAGGAATCTTGAATGGCTGAGAAGCTCCTAAAGAAATGTTCAACATCCTTAGTCATCAGGGAAATGCAAATCAAATGACCCTGAGATTCTACCTTACACCAATCCACATTGCCAAGATCAAAAACTCAGGTGACAGCAGATGCTGGCAAGGATGTGGAGAAAGAAGAACATTTCCTCCATCCCTGGTGGAATTGCAAGCTGGTCCAATCATTTTGGAAATCATGGTGATTTCTCAAACAATTGGAAATAGTTCTGCCTGAAGACCCAGTTATATCACTACTGGGCATGTACCAAAAAAATGCTCCAACATATAATAAGGACATGTGCTCCACTAAGTTCATAGCAGCCTTATCTATTATAGCCAGAAGCTGCAAAACAACCCTTATGTCTCTCAATAGAAGAATGGATACAGAAAATGTGGTACATTTATACAGTAGAATATGACCAATCTATTAAAAATGAAGACTTCAGTAACTTTTTAGGTAAATGGATGAAACTAGAAAATATTTTCCTGAGTGAGGTAACCCAGACCCAAAATAACATACATGGTGTGCACCCACTGATAAGTGGATATTATCTCAAAAGCTCAGAACACCAACAGTACAACTCACTGACCATATGAAGCTTAAGAAGGAATGTCAACATGTGGATGCTTCAAGGCGGAACAATATAATCACAGGAGGCAGTGGGAGGAAGAGACCTGGGCTGGAGAGTGGAGGGGGAAGAAAGAAAGTGGGGACAGGGATAGGTATGGGAAAAGACAGGAGAGAAATCCAGAGGGCCAGGAGAATGAATAGAAATAAGTAGCAGTGGGGGTTGGGAAACTTGGAGAACCATTAGACAGTTCCAGATGCCAGGGATGTAAGAGTCTCCGAGGACACAATAGGGATGACATTAGCTGAAATAACCAACAGCAGGGAGATAGAACCTGGAGAGACCACCTCTAGTAGATAGACATGGCTCCTGGTGGAGGAGGAATGGGGCTACCCACCCATCTCAAAAATTTTAACCCAGAATCATCCCTGTGTCATGGAAATGCAGGAACAAAAACAGCAGAGACTGAAGGAAAGGCGAGCCAGAGACTGCCCCATTTTGCAGTTCCTTCCATCTGCAGACACCAAACCCAGACACTACTGCTGATACCAAGATGTGCTTGCAGACTGGACCCTGGTATGGCTGTCCTCTGAGAGGCTCATAGCCAACCAATCCGGAGACCTCAATTGACGAATTAGGGGGAAGGGCTAAAGGATCTGAAGGGGAATGCAAACCCATAGGAAGACCAACAGTATCAACCTTTCCAGGCTCCCAGGGACTAAACCATCAACCAAAGAGTACACAAAGGCTGGTCCATGGCTACTGCTACATATGTAGCCAGAGAACTGCATCATCTGGCATCAGTGGGAGGGGAGGCCCTTGGTTCTATAGAGGTTTAATGCTCCAGAGAAGAGGGGTACTACAGGGGTGAGGTGGGAGTCTGGCTTTTATATGGAGGGACAATATTTGAAAGTGTGGCCTTGTTTGAATAGGTGTTGCCTTGTTATAGGAAGTGTTACTGTGGAGGTGGGCTTCGAGGTCTCATATGCTCAAGCTAAGCTCAGTATGGCACAGTTTCCTGTTGCCTTCAGATCAAGATGTAGAACTCTTGGCTCTTTCAGCACCATGTCTGCCTGCACTCTGCCATGTTTCCCACTATAATGGTAATGGACTAAACCGCTGAAACCACAAGTCAGCCCCAATTAAATGTTTTCTTTTATAAGAGTTTCCATAGTTATGGTGTCTCTTCACAGCAATGGAAACCCTAACTAAAACAATTTGCAAAGCTTTGCTGTGAACTTTTTCCTCCTCCTCAAGCCATATACAGTTTTATCATACACAGTATTTTGCTTAAGCCATAAACAGTCCTGGTTTGTTGAAGCAGTAAGTAAGTTCAGACAACACTTGCCCCAGTAGTGTCTATCAAAATGGATAGGCATAAAAACTTCAACACCATACTCATCAGAAGGCTACTCCAGACAAAGGTCAATTTCATCCACCTTACAATATTTGGCATAGCCAACTCAACCTCTCCTCTGCTTGTTCTTCTTGGGAGTGGTGTAAGACCTTTGCTCAGCATGACCACAAAGTCTCAACATAAGGTGAAGGATGTTGTATTTTGAATGCTGTAATCAAAGTATAGCATTTTCCAGCTGCTTACCAGCAAAGTCAGCCTCTGGTGATTGGGAGGAATTTCTTATTCTGCATCTTGGCTTTTATATTTTCTATAGTGCTTAAGGGTTCAACCTTCAGATACCATAGAACTGTCTTCCCTGTGAAAGTCTTCATGAAAATCTACATCTTGATAGCAGTTCTACCACATATATTAGAAAGGCAAACCATAAAGATAATTAAACTGGGTATTGTAGTATATTTTGTAGTCTCATAATTCAGGAGGCTCATTCAGTAAGTTCAAGGCCAGCTTGGGCTAGACAATGAGACTCTGTCTCAAAGGAGAAAACCTGTAAGTCTACAGGGTCATATCTGGTATACTGCTTTGATGCCATTTATAAAACATTGGCTATCTTTGGGGTGGTAGTGGAGAGATAGCCTATACCTAGTGGAGTTCATACTGCTCTTTCACAGGATCAGAACTTGATTCCAAGTACATTTGTTGGGTGGCTTGTTACTGTCTGTAACTCTAGCTCTTGTAGGTCTAACACTCCTTTCTGGCCTTTCTGGGCACCACACTTGTGTGCATAAAACCACACACATACACATATAATTAAAAATAAACTTAAAAGATATTTTTAAAAAGTTGATTGTCTTTCTATGTCTCATAAGGTGCCAGGCACAATTTAATTATTTTCATCCTAACATGCTTCTATAATTTGGTGTGCCTGTCAGTTTATAACATAATGGAATAAAAAGAAGATCAAAGATAGAAATTATTTCAGAGATGGAAGTTCTATGCCAATAGTTGCTTGTGATGTGATAAGCATCAAAAGCAAGGAACAATAGCTGCAATAAGAATGTATGACCGAGAGCCGGGCGGTGGTGGCGCACGCCTGTAATCCCAGCACTGTATAAAAGAACAGTTTAAAACAGAGTGGGAAAATTGTCAAACCACAGTGAGCACAGGTATAAGAGGTATCTATAGCAAGTGAATATGCCAGATAAAGCAGGATTAAAAGATGTTTTGTCAGCCTGAAACAATTTGCGGAAACAAACAAGAAGCAATTTCCAAAGGTAAATAAAACTACTCACAGATTCCCAAACCAACCAGATTTAACAGAAATTTTGCATTCCACTTAGGTTTCAGTTTCCAAGAATGTCACAGTAAATCAATCAACATCACTTTGTATAATGTGAATATAGTTCTAGGACACAAGATTTAATCCCAGAACAAAGAAGGTACTGATTCTATTAGGTTCCACCTGAGCTTTTGTATATTGCATTATATTCTCAACATTGTGAATGAGATCCTGTTTAGAGCAGAAAGTCATATAGAGGTTCAGATAACACCTTAGCATCTAGGAACTAATCTTAGTTAATTTCTAGGTAAAAAAAAAATAGCAGGGGGGGGATGCATCCAGTGACCTTAAGGATTTAAGATTTTGTTTTATGAAGGAAGAATTGGACTTATTTTTATGACACTGGTGTAGAAGTTCGGTGACGGAATGGAAAACTTAATCAGCAAATTAGTACTCAGTGATGAGAACACTACAGTGAAAGTCACCCATAAGCGATAAGGAATATAGTAGGAAGGGATTCAGCACTCATTATGGGAACACTCAAAAAAAAAAAAAAAAAAGCAGAATGTCCACAGGGCCGAATCTCTGGAAAGTGGATTCCTGTATTGGTGGGAAGTTGAACCAAATCTATCATCTCTCAAGTATCAAGGTTCTGTAATCTCCCAGGAGGTTCTAGAGACACATTGCAGATATCCAAATGCTATCCATTGGCAAAGAGCAGGGGTTTATTTACTCAGAGTTTAGGGGCCAGAAGTCTGACTATAGTCAAGGTGTTGGCAGCGTCACATTCCTTTAGAAAGCTCTATGGGAGAATATGTTCCTTACCCTTGCTTTTGGTGGGATCAAGCCTTCTTTAGTTTGTGGCTGCCTCAGTTCCTACTTCTGTGATCATGTTACCTTTCCTCTATGTTTCTTATGGATATACTTAATATTGGATTTTAACTCCCTTGGATAAAGTACACTCATCTCAATATTTACCATAAGCACATCTCTAAAGATCACTTTTCTAAAAGAGGATAGCATTCATAGATTGTGGTGATTAGGCCATAGGTGTATTATTTTGGGAACCACCATTCAACTCACTATGCTCATTTTAAGTATATAATACTTTTATAAATGATAAACAAAATGGACATGCTCTCAGCCATCATAGATTTTGAGAATGATATGAGATCACTGGCTAATAAAGCATAAATTATAATATAGCCTTTCCATTATGATAGTTGGGGAACTTATAAGAAGTAGAAAAGCATAGAGATGGGGCATATAACCTAAGAAAAATTCTGAAGGAGAAGGGGTCCTCTGTATATAGAAAGCTAGTTCTGAACTTATAGAGGAAGTAGCAGGGCTGCGTTGGACTGGAAGCCTGGGTATGTTTGAGGAACTTGTATAGGTTGGACAACCCTCATCTAAAAACTGGAAATGGTCCTGTTTGAGTACCAATCTGCTAACCTAAGGAGAAAATGCCATGCCTAATATTGTATGATATAGTCAAAATACAGGTGTATTAAAAAAGTATACAATTGTCTTCAAGTTCTATGGATAAGGTATATATGAAGCATAAGTGAATTTGATTATTAAGCTTTGGTCTGTGAGAAATAAGATAAAAAAATTGAGAAACTAGTGAAAATGAAGCAGGTTTAATATACAGTTCTTCAGAAAGGGATGCCAGTATAGAGAAAAGGCAAAAAATGTCTGGCTCAAGACAGTGTTTTTTTCAATGTAGGACTATGAAAGGCATTTTGCCCCACTCCTGGGGAACCAGGCTCCTGGCACAAGGCAGCAGCCCTCCATAGATTTGTGGCCATCAGTCACTTAAGAGCAATGTCCCAGCCCCTCCACAGATAGAGGATGTGACCCGTGGTCATTGTAGCCTCAACACAGATCTCCATTTTAATGAGGTACCTAAAGGCCTGGAGGCTTAGCCAATAAACTCTCCTTCCCAGACACTCCTCCCTGCAAAAGGTATTTAATCTCAGGCCCGCCCTAAGAAGTGGGGTATGGTTTTTCTCATCCACTTTCCACCGTGACAATAAATGCCTTAAAACCCTGGCCTGTCTCTTTTCATCAGGATACACAGTGGGGAAGCAATGGAGAAGGCTTTTGCCTAAAGAGCCACCATCTAATCTCCCGTAGAAGGCCTCTCTGCTCTCAGCCACTGCCCTCACCAAGCCAAGCCAGCCCACCTGCTGACAAGCCAAAGACTCTCTGAGGGACCAGCTGGAGCCCCCCTCTTCCCCCCTTGGGCCCCCAGGCTAGATCCAGCCCACAGCCCCACCTCCATTCTCAGCTCTTCTACAGCATCCAGCAGCACCTCGGTGCCTGAGAGCCAGAGAACCAGATAATCCCAGCCTCCCAGCAGGCCTGGGGACCCCCAAGCCAGCTAGCTGTCCAACACCTCAGACTGAGCTCTCCCACCCCCAGAGCAGTCTCCTGCAGCTTCCCTATAGACCAACACTGCCCTGCAGCGTGGGGTAAGCGCGGTCAACTTCCTGCCTTCCTGAGCAGCAGCCTAGCCCTGTGGCAGAGTGGACACAGGATTCCATTAACCTTATATTTCAAGTACCCTGGTTATGAAAAATTCCTGTCTTCTATTTCCATGAGCCAAGACTTGCCTCCTTCCTGAATTTCCCATCTCATTGATTTAAGACAGAGAGCCTTATCTAATGAATGGCCTGGGACTTTGAGACTGTTCTCCTTTCCTGCCATCTACTCGTCTTAGGTGTATTTGCTTCTTTTTGTTCTAGAGCTTTCAGGTGTGCTGTTAAGTTGGTAGTGTATGCTCTCTCCAGTTTCTTATTGGAGGCACTCAGAGCTATGATTTTTCCACTTAGCAGTGCTTTCTTTGTGTCCCAGAAGTTTGGGTATGTTGTGGCTTCATTTTCATTAAATTTTAAAAGGTCTTTATTTTATTTCTTTATTTCTTCCTTGACTAAGTTAGCTGGATAGAGCATTGTTCAGCTTCCACATCTATGTGGGCTTTCTTAGTCCATGGTAATCTGATAGGATGCATGGAATTATTTCAATCTTCTTATATCTGTTGAGGCCTGTTTTGTGACCAATTATATAGTTAATTTTGGAGGAGGTAACATGAGGTACTTAGAAGAAGTTATTTTTTTTGAATACCTTCATTTTTAATATGAAATGTTCTGTAGATATCTGTTAAATCAATTTGGTCCATAACTTCTGTTAGTTTCAATGTGTCTCTGTTTAATTAATGTTTCCATAATCTCTCCATTACTGAGAGGGGGTTGTTGAAGTTTCCCACTATTATTGTGTGAGGTGCAATATATGGTTTGAGCTTTAGTAAAGTTTCTTTTATGAATGAGAGTGCCCTTGCATTTGGAGTATAGATGTTCAAAATTGAGAGTTCTTCTGGGTAGTAGATTTTTCCTTTGATGAGTATGAAGTGTCCTTCCTTATCTTTTTTGATAACTTTAGCTTGAAAATTAATTTTATTTGATATTGGAATGGCTACTCCAGCTTGTTTCTTGGGACCATTTGCTTGGAAAATTGTTTTATAGCCTTTTACTTTGAGGTAGTGTCTGTCTTTGTCACTGAGGTTTTTTTTTCCTTGCATGCAGCAAAATATTGAGTTCTGTTTATGTATCCTGTCTCTTAGTCTATGTCATTTTATTCAAGAATAGAGTCCATTAATATTAGGAGATATTAAGGAGAAGTGATTGTTGCTTCTTGTTATTTTTGCTGTTAGTGGTACAATTATGTTCCTGTGGCTATCTTCTTTTTGGTTTGTTAAAAGAAGATTCTTTTCTTGATTTTTCTAGGGTGTAGTTTACCTCCTGTGTTGGAGTTTTCTACTTATTATCCTCTGAAGGGCTGGATTTGTGGAAAGATTATGTGTAAATTTGGTTTTATCATGGAATATCTTGTTTTCTTCACCTATGGTAATTGAGAATTTTGCTGGGGATAGTATCCTGGCCTGGCATTTGTATTATCTTAGGGTCTATATCACATCTGTCCAGGATCTTCTGGCTTTTATAGTCTCAGGTGTAATTCTGATAGGTCTGTCTTCACATGTTTCTTGACCTATTTCCCTTACTGTTCAATATTCTTTCTTTGTTTTGTGCATGTGGTGTATTGATTATTATATGACAGGAGGAATTTCTTTTTTGGTCCAATCTATTTGGAGCTTTGTAGGCCTCTTATATGTTTATGGGCATCTCTTTCTTTAGGGAAATTTTCTTCTATAATTTTGATGAAAATATTTCCTGGTCCTTTAAGTTGGAATCTTCACTCTTTTCAATACCTATTATCCTTACCTTTGGACTGCTCATTGTTTCCTGGATTTCCTGGATGTTTCGGGTTTGGAGCTTTTTTCATTTTGCATTTTCTTTGACTGTTATGTCAATGTTTTCTATGGTATCTTCTGCACCTGAGATTCTCTCTTCTATCTCTTGCATTCTGTTGCTGATGCTTGCATCTATGACTCCTGATCTCTTTCCTAGGTTTTCTATCTCTAGAGTTGTCCCCTTTGTGATTTCTTTATTGTTTCTACCTCCATTTATAGATCCTGGATGGTTTTGTTCAGTTCCTCCACTTTTTTGTTTGTGTTTTCCTGTAATTCTTTAAAGGATTTTTGCGTTTCTTCTTTGGGGGATTATGCTTGTTTACCTGTGTTCTCCTGTATTTCTTTAAGGAAGTTATTTATGTCCTTCTTAAAGTCCTTTTTCAGCATCATGAAATATGATTTCAACTCTTGCTTTTTCAGTGTGTTGGGGTATCCAGGACTTGCTGTGGTGGGAGAACTGGGTTCTGATGATGCCAAGTAGACTTGGTTTCTGTTGGTAAGGTTATTGTGCATTCCTTTAGCCATCTGGTTATCTCTGGTGTTAGTTGGTCTTGCTGTCTCTGGCTGGAGGTTGTCCCTTCTGTTGGTCCATAAGGCTGTGTCAGCTCTTTTCTGGTTCTTTTTCTATATTCTTCGGGCTGTGGGTGCAGATGGAGACTGAAAGGATGCTGTCACAGCTGTTCCACTGTTCCCGCACCCTGTGTACTCCAGGCCAGTCCTGCTCTGGACAGTTATTGGAGAGCAAGTGGAAAGCTCATATTTGAGCCTGGGAGTGAGAGCACCCCTGGGAGAGCAGCTTTCTCCTGGCAGGACCTGTGCAGAGGGCTGTGGAACAATCCTACCTGCTGGGTGCAGATGGAAGCTGGAAAGGGCATTCATTGTATTTTAAACAGTATTCTTTTCCATGGATCAGTTTATCAGCCTCAAAATGCTACCAAGAAGCCTTTTTTTTTTTTCAAGTTGAGGAAAATGGGATGTACAGTCTTTCCTGTAATCGGGTCTTCTTGGTTTTATTTATGTATTTGTTTGTTTGTTTTGTCTTCTTGGTTTTAAGCAGTAAGGCTGTAGTCTAAACTTAAAGGAATCCAAGTTTAGAACTTGCTCATCAAGATGCACATGACATTGTTTCCCTGTGGGATAAAACAAGAACATAATCCTGGCCATGAAATGTTTTTTTTTAATCTGTCTGTCTGTCTGTCTGTTCATTGGTCTCTCTCTCTCTCTCTCTCTCTCTCTCTCTCTCTCTCTCTCTCTCTCTCTCTGTATCTATTTACCTACATATCTATCTATTTATTTTTGAAGTGTAGGGTAGTATAAATTATTTCAGGGCTATATGCTCTTTCTTAGCACTCATTGCCCTTGGAATAAATTTTTGAAACATCTATTTTATTTATGCCTCTCTGCTGAGTTTGAAGTTCAGTGATGATGGACTCTGCCTGTTTTGTGTGCCTTTGTAGTCCAACTAACAGCACAGCTGGTTGGTGAACGGTTGATGGAATAAATGATTCCATTTCTGTATTTCCTTTGTTAATGGAAAAAACCCAAGTTGTTGAGGAAAGAAATACAATTTTATTGATTGGTTTCTAAAGCCATGGTGCTCTGTCCTGACAGCTTTTAGTGCTTGTAATATCTAATTATTTGGGAGGCAACATTTGTCAGCTGTCTTATTTTAGGCAGAATGGCACAAATTATGTTTTCATGCTAATAGCATTCATAAATGTACCTTTCAAATGGTTTGTGGGAGAGGTATGTATATTAAATATGCTTTTAAAATATTTCACTTAAAGAAGCTATAATTTGGACTTTTCTTTTGGCCAACAAGTCTTTTCTAGTTGTTGGTGCGGCTTTACTAACTATACCCCATGGTGGTAGTGGGCATGTATCCCAGAGTATTATATTTGGAAATATCTCTATATGTCCCTTTTATTCCTTTGCAGCCTAGAAAAGTCCAATGAATCCAGTGGATAAATGAATGAATGAATGAATGAATAATAAATAAATAAATAAATAAATAAATAATTCTCTGATTCAGACTGTTATCTGCCTGTTGGACCCCTTTCCTCTAGTTTGACTGCCTTGTCTGGCCTCAGTGGGAGATTGTGTGCATAGTCCTGATAAAACATGGTATGTTGGAGGGGGTTTGTGTTGGGGGCTTGGTACCCAGAGTAGGAATGAGATGGGGGATGGGACCATGGGAAGAGGATGGAGGGAGTCTACAATCTGGATGTAAACTGAATAAATAAATTAATGAACGACAACCACAAAAAAAAAAGCCCTATGTTAGATTCTTCCATTTTCCAATTGTAAGATATGCAAAATGTTTCACTGTTACTCACTCATAGTGTCTGAGTTTTATATAGTCCTTAGGAAAGTACCTGGTACATAGCAGAAACTCAAAAATAGCTGGCTGTCTAAATCAACTGAATGAATGAGCATGCTAAAGCTTGGTTTGAATTAACTTGATACCGTTTGAAGAGATATGTATGTGCCTTGTCTGCTGGAAACGACAAAATTCCCATATGCATCCATTTCAGGGAACTTAGCCTTAGTTTTGGAAGTTAGAATACAAATAGAACTGTCCCTCAGTGACATAGAAGACTGGATCCAGGAATGCCTCCAGATAACACAATCCACAGATACTCAAGACCTTTACATAAAATAAGCATAGTATAGAAAAATGGCTTAGAACCCATGCACACATCCTTTTGTATACTTCAAATTATCTTCAGATTCCTTATAGTATCGAAAATGTAACTGTTATAATTGCTACACAAAATTAAAGAGTATTGTAAAGAATATTTATATAAATTTACATAGATGATTTCAAACCTTGCTTATTGGGGCACTCGTATTATGTATTAAAATATGATATATATTGCAAAAGGACTTCTCTTAGGAGAGAATTATATAGTTGCACTATGGTATTTGGTGAAATGATCTAAAGATCAATGAGGTCAAATGGATAATTCTGCATATAGTATATATAAATATATAATTATATTTATCAGCAAGTCTTCTACATCTTTACTGATTTTTCTATTATTCTATCAATTATACAAGCTTAAATATTGAGGTGTTCAATTTTATTGCTGAATCATATAGTTTTCATTTTCCTCATGTATGTTTTAGAAATATAATAATAATACTTTCTTATAAGGTGTTCATATCACAGTCTCTATAATTTATAAATGAATTTTGTTATATTGCCTGGCCAAAGAGAATGATCATCTAGATGGAAATTCTAGATGGACAATCAGCTAACCATAGCAGTATCTGAGGCCACTTTTAGTCTGAAGTGAATCTTCATTCTGTATTGTTCAGAAAACCATAAAACAAACTCTAAATCAGAAAACCATATGCTGCACTTACAGAGCAAGAGAATATGATTCAATTATTCAATTTATCAAGTCATGAAGCAAAAGGTTAGGGCTTTACTTCAGCAGTTTCTGTGACATTAAGCAAATAGCTAAATTTCATCTATCCTTAATTTTTGAATTAAAAAGTGATTCTTTCATGATTTCATGTATATTTAATGTTCTTTTATTATAGTCTCCTCCCCATTATCTTCTCTTATCCAGTTCTGTCTCCCACAGAACATCTTTTCCTCATTTGCACTTTTAGTTCTCTTGTTTTCGTGCCTGACTGCATTTAATTAGGATTGCCTGCAAAAACATGGATGGAGGTTAATTGCTTGGGGGAAAGCAATGTACCAGTGGTAACACCACTGAGGAAAATTAATGTTCCTTCCCCAGCAATCATTTTCTCCTGTACAAGGAATGGGGCCTTAAATGCCCCTTCCCTATTCACAATAGAATGTCAATGAGCCAATCTTGTGTAGGTCTTCTGCAGATAGGCACTTCCGCTGGGAGTTCATGGGTGTAGGACTTATGTCAGATGCAGAAGACAACATATTAGAACACCCTTTCTCATCCTCCAGTTCTTATGGTTTTTCCTCTTGTTCTACTTTCCCTAGGCCTTGGAGGGCATGAGATAGATGTCCCACATAGGGAAGAGCACTCAAAAGTCATTTATTCCCAATATATTGACTAGTAATGAGTCTCTGCATTTACCCTTGCCCACAGCAAGCAGAAGCTTCTCTGACAAAGACTGAGAGGAGCAGCCTTATCTATGGGTATACAAATAGATTCTTAGAAGGCAGTTGGACACCATGACCATTTGTCAAAACTACAGTAGTAGGATGGCTGTGACTTTAGGATATATACAAGGGGCTCTGTCCCAACCAAGGTAATGGTTGAGTCAGAGGCCAACAGGAGCAGAGAGTGTTTTCACTCTATGGACAAAATTTTGGGCTGCAATCTAGTTTTTCAATCCTCCTGGTGGTTGTCAGATCCAATGAAAATCCCATTTTCCCAAATTAAGAAAACCAACAACAAACAAACAAACAAACAAACAAACAAACAAACAACAACAACGACGACGACAAAAATCCCAGAAGGGACAAATGTCTATTTGTGGTCCCTATTAGCATACCAAACTCATGCTGGCCTCTAGGCTCCTTCAGTATCACAAGTGCCCATTATACATGCTCAATGCCCTGCATCTTACCTTTTCTCACCTCCTTCCTTACCCAAAAGTCCCTCCAGTTCTTGGACTTCCCTCCCCTGCAGCTAAGTACCTACTCATTCGCCTTCTAACCCCCCACCTCTCTGCTTTTTTCATGGCCAGGTCCAGTCTGCTGGCCATGTTCAGACTACTTTTTTCTCTCTCTGGACTCTTTCAGATGCGTCTGGTTGTTCTCTCTTTCAAATATACAATATAAGCTGTCTCCCCAACCATACTATGGAGGGGTAGCTCATCAGTATCCTTCCTACCTTGCTTGAGGGCAAGGAATCTCATGAGGACTCTCAATATTCAGGCAACATCTCCCACCCCCAAATGGTCCAGCAGATACAGCAATCATTTGTCTGTTTTCTTCAGGAGAGGAGCCAGCAGGAACACACTAGTGAATCCTTAAGGCTATAAGCATTTTCAGTTTGAGTTCAGCAAATGTCCTGTCCTGTGTGTGAATTCTACGCTCATAAATGAATGGCAACATTTAGCAGTCATGGCACTTTAGAAAAGAGATCACACAAGGATCTGAACGGCTGTGCCTTCAGAATGCTTTTCTAAATGACTTGGTATCTCCAGAGGCACCTCACTAAATAAAAACTTATCCATTTCTTTTTAGCAACCTTGTGATGACTTCTCCCATATGCTCCCCTTTCCAATCAACTCTTCCATAAAAATATGCTGATACCCCTTTCCTGTTTCTACCAATTCCTTGGCGGGGGGTGGTTCCCTCCATTCTTTCCAGCTTAGAATGAATTTTGATTCCAAATTCCCTACCAGTTTCCTGCACATTCAGTTAAATCTTCTTTTCTTTTTCTGTTAATTGGATATTTTATTTATATTTCAAATGTTTTCCCCTTTCGAGGTCTCCCCTTCAGAAAGCCCTATTCCATCCCGCCTCCCACTGCCAATATGAGAGTGCTCCCCACCACCTGCATCTTCCCTCACTGGCATTCCTTACACTGGGGCATTGAACATCTTTAGGCCCAAGGGCCCCTCTTCCTATTGATGTCCAACAAGGCCCTCCTTTGCTACGTATGTTGCCAGCTCCATGTGTTGCTCCATGTGTATTCTTTGGTTGGTGATCCAGTCCCTGGGAGCTTCAGGGGGGTTTAGCCTGTTGACACTATTACTCCCTCCATGGGGCTACAAACCCCCTTGGCTCCTTCAGTCCCTTCTTCAACTCCTCCATCAGGGACCCTGGGCTCAGTCCAATGGTTGGCTGTGAGTACCATTCTCTGTATTTGTCAGGCTTTGGTAGAGCCTCTCAGGAGACAGCCATATCAGGCTTCTGTCAACGAGCACTTCCAAGTATCCACAATATCATCCAGGTTTGATGACTGTATATGGGATGGATCCCCAGGTGAGGCAGTGTCTGGATGGCTTTTCCTTCAGTCTCTGCTCCATACTTTGTCTCCATACCACTCCTGGGCATATACACAGAAGATGCTCCATCATGTGGACCTTGGTGCTGGAAAGGCTCAAAGCATCAGTGTAAGGGAATACCAGAACAGGGAAGTGAGAAGGGGTGGATGGGGGAACAGGAGGAGGGAAAAGGGCATGTGGGACCTTTGGGGAGCAGGGAACCAGGAAAAGGGAAATGAAATGTAAATATAGAATATATCCAATAAAAAATTAAAAAATTAAAAAAAATAATTTCTGATCTATTATGGACTTGTATTTCTAGTATTTATACATAATAAAAAGTATTCTTTATAAAAAACAATAACTTTATGAAATTCTTAGGTAAATGGTGAAACTAGAAAATATCATCCTGAGTGAGGTAACTCAGTCACAAAAGAACACACATGGTATGTACTCACCGATAAGTAGATATTAGCCCAAAAATTTGGAATATCCAAGGTTTAATTCACAGACCATATGAAGCCCAAGAATTAGGAAGACCAAAATATGGATGCTTCAGAACTTCTTAGAAGAGGGAGAAACACTCAGCTAAGTTTTCAAGAACCCAAATGTGTGCTGTCAGGTCAAAAGGTTAATTACCCAAACTCCAATGCAAATATCCGGGAATGAGTGCAAGCTGGACTGTAGAAGAATTTCTGGCATTTTGATAAAAGCCATCATTCTCCAGGTTCTCATAAGTGAAAGTGGTTGTCATTTACCAAAAGGAATTACTTTCCTTACCTCTGGCAGAGGGAGCAGATGGCTTCCTGTAGTGTTTATTAACATATCAAATCTCGTGCTGGCCTCCAGGGTACCACAGATACCTGTTACACCACATTTAAAAGTCCTAGCTCCTCACACTGCTTCTCCTACGCTAAGCTTTGTCCAGTTCAGTTTCCTTCTTCTTAACTAAGGAATTTCCATTTTCCTTATAACTCCCTCCAGCTATCACGCCCTCTGCCCTCCTGCTTCTCTCACTATGCTTTTTCTATTGCCTCTCCCTTGCTTTTTTCTTTTCTCTTATAGATATTTCTGACCAGATCTAGTCTACAAGCCTTGTTATGTCTATGTTCTCTCTCTACCCTGGACTCTTCTAGATGCCTCTGGCTGTTCTCTCTCTCTCTCTCTCTCTCTCTCTCTCTCTCTCTCTCTCTCTCTCTCTTTCATACCTACAGAACCTTCCTCTTAACCATACCATGGAGTGTGTTGGTCATGTTGTCAGTTTATACATGTGCAAAGGTCCAAGGCGACATAGTTTCATAGTCTCACACCTCCTCTCCTTGCTTCATCTTCATAATTTTTATTCACTTGTGGTGGAATGCTAGCCATGTGGCCCTGGGGAAGGCGCTTTAGTAGAAACTATAACTTAGTGGCTCTGGTGGGTAGCTCACAAGGGCATGAAGGTGACATTGGCTGCCTGCTTAAGAGCAGCATCCATTTAAGTTAATGAGACTAGGACTAACACAAATTATGTGGTATGTCAGGCATAGTCTAAACCTTTGTTTCCACATCATTCAGATGGAGAAATCAGTGAGATTTACAGGTTACAGGGGACTCACACATAGTAACATCTCAAAAGTATCAACCATATAATAAGTAGGACTTTTGTAGACAATATGTAAGAATATAAAACTGAGACATAAGTCATGGGATTTGAACTTGTATCATCATGTGTAGTGAAAGAGTAAAGTCCAGAGAGGATGTATATTGTTGACATGGGCATAGCCATATCAAGGACTCCAATGCTTCAACCCTATGGGAGTGGCCATGCCTTCTTCCCGTGAGGGATGCAAAGCCTTCCTCTTGTCTGAGTGCAGACATTAACAGTGTATACAAAAAAAATGTTTACCATAGTTTTCTTCCTCAAAATTTTTACAGCCCGAAGAATCCACCCCTACAGAGATTGTTCCTAATGAGATCATTTAAACCTGTCTCTTTATTTGTGTGTAATAACCTCACCTTTTTGCTCATTTGAATGCAATAACCCCACTTCCCTATTCAAACGCATACGATAACTATACCAAGATTCTGGTGTGTTGTAGCTTCTCCATCTGAGGCATCCAAGGCCACCGTATTCCAGTGTTTCTATATGTGTGTCTGTCCTTTTATTGCCTAGTCAGGGTTCTGGGACCCAAACTATGTAAGAATGCAGCAAATGCAGCAGAAGCCAGAACACTAAAGTATGGGAGAAACATTAGTATCTGGGTTCCACCAGGTAGTAGAGTGTGACCTTTAGAATCTAGGCCAGATGCCTCAGAAAATTGGTAGAGCTGAGTTTGCCATGAAATCCATGAGTCATTAATCCTCTTGGGAAGAGAGGGGTTGAACAGAGCAGATCTTTTAAAATGTCATTATTGCTAATTTTCATGTAATTTTCCTTAAAGGGGTAACTGTGTCTAATATAATATTGATTACATATAATAGAATTACTGAATTTTAGAGGGAAAGAACCCAATATTACATTCTCTTTATCATTCTGGATACTTCCAGGAGAGAGGGAGTCTACTTTATTTTAACTCATCAAGTCAGTTTTATGTGTTCAGAATAGAAAAAAAAATAGTGATGACCTTACACAGTTGATGCTTCAGTGTGAAATTCCACAACATAAGTATTTAACAGTGTCATTATTTAAATATCAGTGCCTTTTCCCATATTTAAAATTCCTCCAATTGTGGATAGATACATCCTCTCTAATCTTCCTATCTTTGCTGTGTTGCTGGACTGAGTAAGTATGATCTATCAGCTTCTTAAGAATGACTATCATGCTCTCTTCATACAGAGAAGGATCTAAAACCTCTCCCCAAGTACTACTGTGCAGTGCTATGGTATAGTCATTGCACAAAAGGAGGGATTATTTTGCTTTTGGTGTGGACCACTTAGTGCATAGCTCTGATGTGGGCACAGCTCAATTTTGTATTGGAATACATTCCTTTCCTCAATCATATTGAGTTTTTGCTTTTGCTGTTACAAGATTTCTTTCTTTAAAATTAGAACTGTGATCTTGGCTCCTGTGGCCAAGCAGCCAGCTCTGCCGGGTGGGCAGGGAATACGAATGTCGGGGATCGATTGGGACACAGACTGCCTGGGTTTCTTTTTCTCGTTGGAGCTAGGCAGCTCTACAGCTATCTGGGCAGTGGAGCATCTGACCAGCAGGGAGTCCCGCAGTTAGAGGGATCCCAGAGGTCTGAGGTCACCACCATCTTGGCTCTTGTAACAAAGTGGCCAGCTCAGCCAGGTACGCAGAATAAACCAGAGTAAAGGATTGCTCAGGACACAGCCCGCCTAGGTTCCTTCTGCACATAGGAGCTGGGCAGCTCTAGAGCTGCCTGGGCACGTATTATGCAGAGGGGCATCTAACCTGAAGGGAGTCTTGCGGTTAAAGGGAGTCCTGCTGTCTGAGGTTGCCACCATCTTGGCTCCTGTGGCCAAGTAGCCAGCTCGGCCTGGTGCACAGAAAACACCAGAGTGAGAGATCACTTGGGACACAGCCGACCTAGGTTCCTTCTGCACAGAGGAGCTGGGCAGCTCTACAGCTGTCTGGGCACATGTCCTCTGGGGGAGCAGCTTACCTTCAGGGAGTCCCACGGTTAGAGGGAGCCCTGCAGTCTGAGGTCACTACCTGTGACCAAGCAGCCAGCTCAGCCAGAGACCTGTGCCACATCAGACACAGGGAAGATCCCACTTCCTGATACTCTCTAGAGAACCTGTAGGAGCAGGTTAATCACCATTGCCTCTTTCCATAGGACGTGGTAGACTTGTGCCACATCTGACACAGAGATGATCCTACTTCCTGATACTCTCTCAAGAATGGACAGGAGCAGGTTATTTGGTAAAAGTGGGGCATTTCAAGAACCAGCATCAGCAAAGCATTTGAAATCCGGCAGTAAACCTTGTACTAGGCCGTTTGCCCTGCAGAGAGATCGGTGCTTGGAGGGGGGCCTCACAGCATCCACTATCTTCACTACCAGGCAGACCAGACAGGCAACACCAGGTACACAGAGAAAACCCAAGTATAGCATTGCTTGGGACAAGGCACACCAGGGCTCCAACATCACCTAAGAGTAGGGCAGTGCATCAGCAATCTGTGCCAGGGGAAACCCAGTCATACAGGGGTGCGGAAATAGCCTTACAGACCCACAGGAGGTTCAAGCACCAGCCAGTGACAGCAGGACCAACTAACGCCAGAGATAACCAGATGACAAAAGGCAAACATAGGAAAGTTACTAACAGAAATCAAGGCAATATGGCAGTATGTGAACCCAATTCACCAACAACAGCAAGTCCTGGATACCCCAACACACCAGAAAAACAAGATTTGGATTTAAAATCACTGGTCATGATGCTGTTAGAGGAAAACAAAAAGCACATAAATAAATTTCTTAAAGAAATACAGGGAAACATCAGTAAGTTAGAAGCCCTTACAATGGAGACAAAAAAATCACTTAAAGAAATTCAGGGGAATATGGGTCAACAGATAGAAGCCAATAAAGAGGAAACGCAAAAATCACTTAAAGAAATGCAGGAGAAATTGAGTCAACAGGCAGAAGTCATGAAAGAGGAAACACAAAAATTATTAAAAAATACAGGAAAACACAAACAAGTGAAGGAACTGAGCAAAACAATTCAGGATCTAAAAACAGAAGTAGAAACAACTAAGAAATCACAAAGGGAGACAACATTGGAGATAGAAAACATTAGGAAGAAATCACGGGTCAAAGATGCAAATATCAACAACAGAATAGAAGAAAGAAGATAGAAGATAGAAGAAAGAATCTCAGATGCTGAAGATACCATAGAAACCATTGACTCAAGAGTAAAAGAAAATGCAAAATGCGAAAAGCTTGTAACCCAAAACATTCAGGAAATCCAGGACACAATGAGAAGACCAAACCTAAGGATTGTAGGTATAGATCAGAGTGAAGATTTACAACTTAAAAGGCCAGCAATTATCTTCAACAAAATTATGGAAGAAAACTTCCCTAACCTAAACAGAGTTGCCCATGAATATACAAGAAACCTACAGAACTCCAAACAGATTGGACCAGAACAGAAATACCTCCCGTCACATAATAATCAAAACCCAAAATGTACTAAACAAAGAAAGAATATTAAGAGCAGTAAGAATAAAAGGTCAAGTAACATATAGAGGAAGACCTATAAGAATTACACCAGACTTCTCACCCGAAATCATGAAAGCTAGAAGATCCTGGGCAGATCTCATACAGACTCTAAGAGAACACACATGTCAGCCAAGACTAATATACCCAGCAAAACTCTCAATCACCATAGATGGCGAAACCAAGATATTCCATGATAAAACCAAATTTACGCAATATTTTTCCACAAACCCAGCCCTACAAAGGACAATAGGAGGAAAACTCCAATACAAGGAGGGAAACTACACCCTGGAAAAAAAGCAAGATAGTAACCTTCTGTATCAAACTCAAAATAAGATAACCACTCAAATATCAAAGTAACATCAAAAACAGAAAGTAATAATCATTATTCCATAATATCTCTTAACATCAATGGAATCAATTCCCCAATAAAAAGACATAGACTCAAAGACTGGATATGTAAACAGGACTGTACATTTTGCTACTTACAGGAAAAATACCTCAGTGTTAAAGACAAACACTACCTCAGAGTAAAAGGCTGGAAAACAATTTTACAAGCAAATGGTCTTAGAAAACAAGCTGGAGTAGCCATTCTAAAATCAGATAAAATTGACATTCAACCAAAAGTCATCAAAGACAGAGTAGGAAAATTCTTAATAGTCAAGGGAAAAATCCACCAAGAAGAACTCTCCATTCTGAACATCTATGCTCCAAATGCAAGGGCATCCTCATTCATAAAAGAAACTTTACTAAAGCTCAAAGCACACACTGCAAGTAACACAATAATTGTGGGTGACTTCAATACTCCACTCTCCTCAATGCACTGATCAGGAAACCAGAAACTAAACAGGGACACAGTGAAACTAATGGAAGCTTTGGACCAATTGAATTTAAAACACACACACACACACACACACACACACACACACACACACAAATATATATATATATATATATATATATATATATATATATATATATAAACATTTCATCCTAAAGCAAAAGAGTATACCTTTTTCTCAGGACCTCATGGTACCTTCTCCCAAATCGACCATATAATTGGTCACAAAACAGACCTCAACAAATATAAGAAGATCGAACTAATCCCATGCCTCCTATCAGATCACTATGAAGTAAGGGTGGTCTTTAATAGCAACAAAACAACAGAAAGCCCACATACACATGGAGGCTGAACAATTTTCTACTCAATGATACCTTGGTCAAAGAAGAAATAAAGAAAGAAATCAAAGATTTTTTAGAATTGAATGAAAATGAAGGCACAACATACCCAAATCTATGGGACACAATGAAAGCAGTGCTAAGAGGAAAACTCGTAGGCCTGAATACCTCCAAAAAGAAACTGGGGAGAGCATATACTAGCAGATTAATGGCATACCTGAAAGCCCTGGAACAAAAAGAAGCTAATTCACCCAGGAAGAGTAGAAGACAGGAAATCATCAAAAACAGGGCTGAAATCAATCAAGTAGAAACCAAGAGAACCCTACAAAGAATCAACAAAACCAGGAGCTGGTTCTTTGAGAAAATCAACAAGATAGATAAACCCTTAGCCAGAATAACCAAAGGGCACAGAGACAGTATCCAAATTAACAAAATTAGAAATGAAATGGGGGATATAACAACAGAAACTGAGGAAATTCAAAGAATCATCACATCATACTACAAAAGCTCAACACAACTGGGGAATCTGGAGGAAATGGACAATTTCCTAGACAGATACCAAATACCAAAATTAAATCAGGATCAAATAGATCCCATTGTTGAGGTCTGTCTTGTGACCAATTATATGGTTGATTTTGGAGAAGGTATCATGAGGTGCTGAGAAAAAGGTAAATTCTTTTGCTTCAGGATGAAATGTTCTATATATATCTGTTAAATCCAATTGGTCTAAAGCTTCAATTAGTTTCACTGTGTTCCTGTTTAGTTTCTGTTTTCCTGATCAGTCCATTGAGGATAGTGGAGTGTTGAAGTCATCCAAAATTATTGTGTTAGGTGCAATGTGTGCTTTGAGCTTTAGTAAAGTTTCTTTTACGAATGAGGGTGCCCTTGTATTTAGAGCATAGATGTTCAGAATTGAGAGTTCTTCTTGGTGGATTTTTCCTTTGACCAGCTAGAAGTGTCCTTCTGTGTCTCTTTTGATGACTTTAGGTTGAAAGTCAGCTTTATCTGATATTAGAGTGGCTACTCCAGTTTTTTTCCTGTGACCATTTGCTTGTAAAATTGTCTTCCAGCCTTTTACTCTAAGTTAGTGTTTGTCTTTGACACTGAGGTGTGTTTCCGTTATGTAGCAAAATGTAGGGTTCTATTTACTTATCCAGTCTGTTAGTCTATGTCTTTTTATTGGGGAATTGAGTCCATTGATGTTAAGAGATATTAAGGAATAGTGATTATTGCTTCCTGACAGTTTTGATGTTACTTTTTATATTTGACAGGTTTTCTTCTTTTGGATTTGATGAAAGAAGGTTACTATCTTGCTTTTTCCAATACTCCTTGTATTGGAGTTTTCCCCCTATTATCCTTTGTAGGGCCGGGTTTGTAGAAAGATGTTGTGTAAATTTGGTTTTGTCTTGGAATATCTAGTTTCTCCCTCTATGGTGATTGAGAGTTTTGCTGGGTATAGTAGTTTTGGCTGAAATTTGTGTTCTCTTCGAGTCTTTATGAGGTCTGACCAGGATCTTCTAGCTTTCATGGTTTCTGGTGAGAAGTCTGGGGTAATTCTTATAGGTCTTCCTTTATATGTTATTTGGCCTTTTTCTCTTACTGCTCTTAATATTCTTTCTTTGTTTAGTACATTTTGGGTTTTGATTATTATATGACGGTAGGTATTACTCTTCTGGTCCAGTCTGTTTGGAGTTCTGTAGGTTTCTTGTATATTCATGTGCATCGCTCTCTTTAGGTTAGGGAAGTTTTCTTCCATAATTGTGTAGAAGATATTTGCTGGCCCTTTAATTTGTAAATCTTCACTCTCATCTATACCTATAATCCTTAGGTTTGGTCTTCTCATTGTGTCCTGGATTTCCTGGATGTTTTGGGTTACAAGCTTTTTGCATTTTGCATTTTCTTTGACTGTTCAGTCCATGGTTCCTCTGGTATCTTCAGCATCTGAGATTCTTTCTTCTATCTCTTGTATTCTGCTGCTGATATTTGCATCTATGGCCCCTGATTTTTTCCCAAGGTTTTCTATCTTCAAAGTTGTCTCCCTTTGTGATTTCTTAGTTGTTTCTACTTCTGTTTTTAGATCCTGTATGGTTTTGCTCAGTTCATTCCCTTGCTTGTTTGTGTTTTCATGTAACTCTTTAAGAGATTTTTGTGTTTCCTCTTTCATGATTTCTACCTGTTGACCCAAATTCTCCTGTATTTTTTAAGTGATTTTTGCATTTTTTCCCTATTGGCTTCTATCTTTTGACCCATATTCTCCTGAATTTCTTTAAGTGATTTTTGTGCTTCCCTTGTAAGGGCTTCTACCTTTTGATCCATTTTCTCCTGTATTTCTTTAAAAGACCTTTTTGTGTTCCTTTAACAGCATCATGACCAGTGATTTTTAAATCCATGTCTTGTTCTTCTGATGTGTTGGTGTATCCAGGACTTCCTGTTGTCAGAGAATTCAGTTCGGATGCTGCCATATTGCCTTGATTTCTGTTAGTAGCATTCCTATGTTTGTCTTTTGCCATCTGGTTATCTCCGGCGTTAGTTGGTCTTGTTGTCACTGGCTGGTGTTTGAACCTCCCTTGATGCTGCAAGGCTAATTCCATACCTCTGTATGTCTGGGTTCCCGCTGGCTCAGATTGCTGATGTGCTACCCTCCTCTTGGGTGCCCTTGGAGCCCTAATGTGTCCTGCCCCAAGCAATGCTATACTCAGGTTGTTTCTGTGAACCTTGTGCTGCCTGTCTGCTCCTTCAGGAAGTGCAGATGGCGGATGCTGCAGGGACCTTATCCAAGTGCTGATCACTCTGCAGGGCAGATGACCCCATGTCTAGTTTGGTGCATGACCGGGTTGTGTACAGATGGCCCACCTAGCTGCTCAGGCCCTGGGTGCAGGTAAAAGCCTGACTGGTTAGGACCTGAGCGATATTAGCCTCAGACTATGTCTGTGTACCTGGCATTATCTGTTAGTTGTCTATGGTTTCCTGGAGGCAAGATCCTGACAGAATTTCTAATCATGGCTTCATCTCCTTGATTGTCATGATTTTAAGGCATATATACCATAATAATTAATTTTGATAGGGCTTATGTATTTAAAAATTTGTTCATCACTTCCAGATTTTCCAGTATTTCAGAATACAAGTTTTCAAATTATTCCATCAAATTCTCTGGATTCCGCTGGACTCTGCAGCACCTCTACCTTCTTCATCACTCACTTCATCAGAGTGGATCTTCTCTTTCTTTTGGTTACTTTACTCAGGCCTTATCAATCTTTCCCACAAAAATAGTATGTGCTGATTGTTTTCTGTTTTTTTGTTTTGGTTTTTTTTTGGTTTTTTTTTCCAAGACAGGGTTTCTCTGTATAGTCCTGGCTGTCCTGGAACTCACTCTGTAGACCTGGCTGGCCTCGATCTCAGAAATCCGCCTGTGTGTGCCTCCCAAGTGCTGGGATTAAAGGCATGCACCACCACTGTCTGGCTATATGTACTGATTGTATGTACTATTATTTAGTCTCTATTTGGTTGATTTTAAATTGTTAGTATTTTTTAATCTATTGTTTTTAATTTGTATTATTTTATCATGTGTACATTTTAGTTTTTTTTTTTTATGAAAGTACTCATAGCTGTAAACTTTCCGGTTAGAATTGTTTTATCTGTATCTCAAATGTTATGGTAAGTCATGATTTCATTTTCATTTAAGTCTAAGAAAGTTTTAGTTCTCTCCTTCAATGGCCCACTGATCATTCAAGGGTGTATTAATCATTCTCCACGTGTAGTTTGTGTAGTTTTTCTTGCTATTGACTATCAGTTTTATTGTACTATGACCTGATATATAATATATTATAGAATATAACTTATATTATTTGTATTTTTTATAATTTGATATTTTGTCAATAATGGAGGGTATTCTAGAGAAGGGTTCATGTAAAAGAATGTATATTCTGTATTCTGTTGGAATATTCTGTATATATCTGTTAAGTTCATATGGTCTATTGTGCAGTTTTGCTCTGAGATTTCTTTGTTGACTTTCAGTATTAAGGACCTATCTATGATGACAGTGGAATGTTGAAGTCACTCATTACTATTATATCAGAATCTATCTGAGCATCTATGTCCATTATTTTAGTTTTTATAAAATGAAATCAGAATCTCTAAATTGGGTGCATATATATTTAAATTTTTAACTTCCCAATGAATTGTTCTTCTTAATGTGTAGTGCTCTTCTTTATCTAGTCTGACTAATTTTCATTTGAAACCTACTTTATCAATTATCAGAACAGCTAGACCAGCCTGAGAGCTTAGCATCGTTTAGCATCCAATCTGTGGGTATCTTTATCAGTGAGGTGTATTTCTTGGGAACAAATAGTTGGATCAAGGTTTTTTTTTTTTTTCTAAATCTAATATGGGAGTTTGTATATCTTTTTTGTGAATTGAAACTATTTACATTTAAGGTTGTGATTGAGAGAGATGTTACGAAAACCTGTAATTGTGCTTGATAATTTTTCTTACCTTATACCTGTATTGAAGTTTTAGAGTCAAACAAGGCCCTTCATTGATTTTATTTTCAGAAGTAACCTGCTACCTACTATAGGCTAACCTAGATTTAAAATTAAAGGCAGTGCTTCACATTCCAACTATCTTTCTTCCTGACAGCAAGCTCCATCATTTCAGCCTTGAAAGTGATATCTTCACTTTGTGTTTTGTCACCTTTGTTAAGTATTTTGCCCTTCTTTGGGTCACTTGGAAAAGCTTAAAGTATGTTTTCTGTCTTTCAATAGTAAAAAAATAAATAAATAAAACAGGACTAATATTCTACTGTATAAATTGCCAGATTTTCTTTATCCATTCATCTGTTGAGGTATATCTACATTGTTTCTAATTTTTGGCTATTATGAATAGTGCAGCAATAAGCATAGTTGAGCAAGTGTCACTGTGGTAGGACAAAGTATCCTTTGGGTATATGCCCAAGAGTTGGATCTTGAAGCAGATCTCTGTAGAACTTTATGATGAACTGCCACAGTGATTTGCAAAATAGCAGCATGAGTTTGCACTCCCACAAGCAATGGAGGAGCGTTCCCCTTGTTCCACATTCTTTCCATCATGAGCTGTTATGTCCGTTATTGATCTTAACCATTTTGACAGGTGTAAGATGGAATCTCAAAGTAGTTTTGATTTGTACTCCCCCAAAGGCTAAGAATGTTGAAACTTTCTGTGTTTCCCAGCCATTTAAGTTTATGGGCTTGCGAATTCTGCTTAGATTGGTATGGTATATTTAGTTGGTTTATTTCTTTTTCTCATATCTAGTTTCTTGAATTCTTTATATATTTTGGATATTATCCCTTTATCACATATGGAATTGGGAAAAAATCTTTTCCTATTCTGTAGGCTGCTGCTTTGTCTGAATGATAGTGTCCTTTTGCAGTACAGAAGCTTCTCAATTTCTTGAGGTCCCATTTATCATTTTTGATCTTAGTGCCTGAAATATGAGTTTCCTCTCAGAATGTTTTCTCCTGTGACAATGAGTTAAAGATTATTCCCCACTTTTCTCTTCTGTCATGTTTAGTGTATCTGGTTTTATTTTGAGGTCTTTGATTCATTTGGAGTTTTGTACAGGGTGACAGGTATGGATCCATTTGCATTCTTCTACAAGAACCCATCAAGTTTGATGGGCACCATTTGTTTAAAATGCTTTAATTTTTCTTGTTTTTCTGGTTTCTTAGTAAAACATCTAAAAAAATCAGATGACCTTAAGTATATGTTTTATCTTAATTTCTTATTTAATTCCAATGATCAACATGTCTGCTTTTATCCTGGTACGATGCGGTTTTTAGATAATTTTATTTCTATAGCCTTGGAGTACATCTTCTAATCAGACTCCAGAAGTTCTATTATTATTCAGGATTATTTGGTGTGTGTGTGTGTGTGTGTGTGTGTGTGTGTGTGTGTGTTTATCAAATTTATAAGTCACTTTTGGTTAGAATGGCCATTTTTTACTATGTTAATCGTATGAACGTCTTGATGTTTTTATCAAACAAGTCTTTCATTTGGTTGCTTAGAGATACTTCAAGGTATTTTATACTATTTGAGGCAATTGTGAATTATGTGACGAAAAATTAGAATTAGATCTGTACTATGTACAAAGGACCTATGACAAAACCTTATGAAAATCTATTAGTTTTAAGCTTACTTTAAAATAAAACTTAAAAAAAGAATTTGAATGGGATTACCTTGTATGTGTGCACAATGTTATTTCCAGAAGTCATGTTATTAAATGAAAATTTCCATACAAGGCATGATATATTTCCCATTGAGTTACTGGATAAGGAGGCCTGCAAACAAAGACTATAGACATTGCCTTATTTACCCACCATAACTACATGTTAAGATCCTCTTTGTAACAATGCCACACATTTTGGCTGCAGGACATTTTATCCTGTACTTTGATTCTCATAATTATCAGGATCATAGTTTAGGGCTGGCTCTTCTGGGTTTCTCAAAGTTACCTTTCAGGAAGTCATCTGAAGGTAAAGACAGTTTGACTTCTTTGTTCTAACATTCAGTACCTACCACATTACCAGACATACATCCTATGTCCTAATATGCTTTTCTCACATCATTGATAATTTTTTTTTTGTTTTTTCGAGACAGGGTTTCTCTGTGTAGTCCTGGCTGTCCTGGAACTCACTCTGAAGACCAGGCTGGCCTCGAGCTCAGAAATCTGCCTGCCTCTGCCTGCAAAGTGCTGGGATTAAAGCTGTGCACCACCACTGCCCAGCCTCACATTGATTTTTTTCCAGCTAAAAGTACCTGAAAAGTTACAGATGCTAAAAGAGTGGTTTGAACTAATTCCCCCCACCCCGCCCCATTTTTACCCATAGAAATCATAAAATTCCTTTTGAGAAGAAGCCTTTTGTGTACTAAGTTAAATAGATAGCCCTTTTGTGTACTAAGTTAAAAAGAATTGCTGTTGTAATGAGTTTGTGTAAATAAAGCTTATCATCTAATAGCTTTATATGCCTCTAGAATTTGCTGCTCCAAATGAGAACTATTATCTTAACAAATTCATTGTTCTTTGTGTAAAAGATATGAGAGCTTTTTGCCTTGACTATTTGGGTCTTAACTGTCATCTGGGCATCACTATGTTTATGTAAACTAAAACTTATGCTTTTCTGCTCATGATCTGTTTTGTGTCAATTTAATTCCTAGACCTAACTAAATAAACTAATGAGAGAGAGAGAGAGAGAGAGAGAGAGAGAGAGAGAGAGAGAGAATCTTCAGCTATCCCTGTTACTAGAATTTTGGAGGATCCATTTGAAGTCACTAGATGATACCAGGGAAATTGCATTCCCCTCTTGGAGTTCATAGTCTCATTAGTAAATTAATTTAAAAGTAATTTAAGAATGGACTCAATATAAACTTGATTATAACTTTTGTTTACTACATAACCTTGGATGGCTTACAGTTTGCTATGTGACCAGGCTACCCTCAACCTCATAGAGCTACAATTGATGCTGACTGTTTAGTACTAAAAGATTTAAAGGCATGTGCCACCATGCCAGTCTAATGACAATTTTATTGGAGCTTAAAGGAAAAACCCTCTTGGCACAAGCTGTAAATCTCAGCAGGTGCCTAGAAGAAGGGGATGGAGGAAAGAAGAAAAAAACATTCTGATTGAATTAGAGGCATGGAGGTCCACCACACAGCAGCAGGTAGCCACATGTAGGGAGGGTGGTTTAGACAAAGACCAAGAAAGCAGTGTATCATAAAAAGCATACTTAGGTCCTGGCCAGCATCTGAAAGAGACAGAAAAAAAAAAGATAAAGAAAAAGGGAATGTCTTACCTTTCTGGACTCAGGAAATCTGGGCAGACTGAGTTGAACTTCATTGCTGCTAAGGGACTTCATCCCTGCTATTGTAGGGACTCTTTGGGACACAGAAATTTGAGGAACAAAAATTACAGTATCTTATGAAAGGAATGATTATTCTGCCTATCTCTATAGCTTGGTTTAAAATAAACCTACCTTCCTAGGGTTGGTCCCTTTTTCAGCAGGCAAGACAATGCAGAAATTCCTCCATCTTATATTTTTGCTGAGGCCATTCCAGGTTAAACTAGAATCTGATTTCTATGATAGAGAATCCCACAGAAAATTACCCAACTCTATTCTAGGAACCACCTCCAATTAACCACTTATTTTAGCTTCTATTAAACTGCTTACTTCAGACTACTTATTTCTGTGTGGTCCCCCTGCAGCTGCTAGACAAGATGCCAGGATATGGCTCTGGACTTTAAAATCCCTATGTTCTGGACACTCAAGGCTACACCTAGGGTGTAATTCCAGCTAGCTGGAATAAAGACTGTACTATCAATTGGCTGTGCATGGTTCCTGAGTGATCATTTCTGTTCAACTCCCCATAATATCTTAGCCAGGTTATTGTCTTGGTCTAACTGTAATGTTCGGTGTCCACACAGAGCACAGATTCCATTCTCTTAGGCAGAAAGCCCCTTAATTTGTCTTTAGTGCTACTCTAATAGTACATTATGTGTACTATTCTCCAGAATTTCCAGTATATTTCTCCAGAAAGGCAAGAAGAGGCCAGACTGACCTTCCAGAAGTTAGTACCTCAAGGTTACTAAATTTGACATAATCTCAGAAGATTCTAGTTCACATTGATTCCCCAGAATCAAGGTCTGGGACTCCCCTGCCATGTGTTCTGTACCAGACATTATTTCTCTGCTTTTAGTACAGAAGGATTTGAAGGTGATACTGAACTTGGACTAACAGTCTGTACCCCAAGAAGCCATGTAAATGGAAGATTCTCTAATGTGGCCATGTAATCGGCCCAACACAAATGAAGATATTCTAAAGAGCCTCATGTCTTTTGATCTATCAGATTATTGAAACAATAAAACCAAAAGAAATGGGAATTTTCCCAGAAATCTCAAGCTAGGAGAGGGCAAAACCATGGTCTGAGTAGAAAGATATTTCTCAGAGTTTTAATAACTTCTCAGAACATTTTACAGGATGAGACTAAAGCCCAGATAATGATGGGTCAGTGGTGGGTGGAACACATCTTGATAGGACTCTTTAGATGTGCATATCCTTGGCCCTCTATTTAAAGAGGATAGGTACAATCTGCCTGCTCTTATAAATATAATTTTATTAGGACACAGCCTTTTGAACTTATAATAAATTGTTCATTGCTGCTTTTGTACGATAACAAGGATTGAATGGTTGTAATGGAGACCATTTGGCATGTAAAAACTTAAGCTATTTACTGTCTGACTCTTTACATAGAAAAGTTTGCCCATGCATGATTTTCGGAAGAAAAGATCTTAGGTGATGAGGTATGCACGTTGGTTGCTGTGATGCCTGATTTGGATTCCTTTTACTTGTCTTTGCATATTCCAGATGCTAGAATGGCTGAAAACTAATAAGCTTCTTTTTCTCTAGCTACTCAGCTCTATTTAGAAAAATGTCTACAATTTTTATGCCCCACCATCCTTATTGTAGAAGACCCTAAATAATCACTGATCAGTCTGTGCTTCACAGCCTTTGTGTAGGATCAGGGTGAATCTGGTCCCCTGCTTGGATTATAGATCATGTACTCTAGCTAGCATCTCCTCTCCAACCTAGTCTTTCCTGAATAAGTCACTTCAATCGGAAGTGCTCTGCCAAAATTTACTTTCACAAACTCCATTCCTGGCAGAAAAGAAGGGTCTTGTTAGATGTGGCTTAGTGTTTGAGGTACACATCATGGAAGATGATCATGATAGTTTCAAAATCTGGCTGGGTGAGCTGGACAGTTTATGTCACCCAATTCAACTGTTCTAATGAACTCTTTCTTTTGCTCTTTCATTTTTCTGTGCTCTGTTTGACCTGATATATTTCAAAATTAATTATGAAAAGAGATTGTTTTTCTAGCATTGGAATCAGAACAAGAAAAAAGAGAACAGGTTATGTGGGTAGGGATACATCAGTGGTTCCTGTAAGAGTACATGGAACTTTGATTGAGGTCATTGATCAGCCAGGATGTTAGGCCTTCAGAATCCATCTTTCCTACTGACCTTTGACCTCTTGCACCCATACTTAGAACATTGGGTCTCTGAAGTTAATCACCAGATATTCAGGTAGTAAAAATGTTTGACTTAGCTATTTCTGGAAGAACACATTGCTGACTAAATACATGGAGAAGTTAAACTAAGTTCATCAGCTCTTTAATCATTGCTCAGTGTTATTCACTTTCATATTCACTGAGGCTGGCCCAGGGCAGCTGCTTAACACTTGCAAGTGAGCGAGTGTTCCCATGCTGCTGGGCAGGACATGGAAACCTGTGAATAGCTTATGTTTGAAGCCTCTGGAAGATATCAAGCCAGCTCATCAGCATAATTCAGAGCAAGATCCAGGTATATCTCATCTCTGAAATTAGTTGCTGGAATATTGGTGTGCATGAATTCTTTGTTAAGTAGTGACCATTGGGTAGAGGTATGTCTGGGCAGAGCTTAGGAATGCATTGTTCCAGAAAAATTGTCATAATAATTTGCAGTTTTCCTTTCCCTGACTAAATTTCAATAATAGAAATCCTGCCCTTTGGACATTTGTTTCATCTTACTACTTCATTAGCCAGAGGACTTTTGAAAGGAAAGGACCACAGCATTTTATTTTGCTATATTGGGGAGGCCATTGCCAGGGACCTACAATATGTAAAACACTCATTGATGTGTCATTCATCATTTCTTATTACAAAAAGAGACAGCAGGTTTTCTTGCTTTGGCTTTATTTTTTATTATGCTTTTAAAAAGATGAATTCATTTATTTTATTTTATGAGTATGTATGTGTGTCTCAGTGTATTCTGTGCACCACATGAGTTCAGATACATGGAGGCTAGAAGAGGTTATTGGATTTTCCTAGAACTGGAGTTACAGATGTTTGTGGGCCACTATGTTGGTTCTGGGAACTGAACTTTGGTCATCTGGAAGAACATCCAGTGCTTTTAACTCTGATCCACCTCTTTAACTCCACATATATGTTTCCCTGCTTTTCTCTTTCTTGTACTTTTCTCTCCTACTCTTCTACTTCCCAGGAGCTCCTTTGGGCCTTGACTGACATTAGACAACTAAAAGGGTTACAAAGATAGCTATTCAATAAGTTTCTAAAATGAGGTTGTGTACAAATGATCACAAAAAGAGGCATGGAAAGTTTCCTAGTTTAGGTTACTACCTCTATCATGAAGCACTGTGAACAAAAGCAAGATGGTAAGAAAAGGGTGTATTTGACTTATACTTCTTTATCACTGTTCATAATCACAGGAAGTCAGGACAGGAACTTAAACAGGGCAGGAACCTGGAGGCAGGAGCTGAATCAGTGGCCATGGAGGGGTGCTGCTTACTGGCTTGCTCATCACAGCTTGTTCAGCCTCCCTTCTTATAGAATCCAGGACCACCAGCCCAAGGAGGCTACCACCACCAATGGTTCACCCCTCCCCCACTGATCATTAATTGAGAAAATGTCCTACATCTGGATTTTTATGGAGGAATTTTCTCAGCTGAGGTTCCTTCCTTTCAGATGTGTGTCAAGTTGTGTCAAGTTGACATAAAACTAGCCTGAGTTGCTCCAGTCCTGGACCTTCAACTGCTACGGAGGCTGAACCTTCAGCAATGGTCTCTCCTGGCCTCTCACAGTACCTAGCCTCACTTGTTCTCCATGACCCATCCATGTATTCAAAGCCAATACCAGCTGGGCGACTCTTTAGACTACCAACTTCACCTGCTAGATTGAGGTATAAGACTCTTGGGTGCCTCTGGAACACAACTTCTGTGTACTGATCCTGAAGAAACACATTCTAGAAGACTTCACTTCAATGATGCTGGTCTCTTTTTAATGTCAGCTGATTCTTCAGCCCCAGCTGATCAGCATCCATTGTCCCAGCAAAACAAAGGTCTTACTTTAGTGCCTCTGGTCTCTTATTAACCATAGTCACTGAGCTCTCAAGCCTCTTCTAGCCCAAAATTCCAAATCCTTCCATAGCTCCCCTCACAAAATAGTCAGGTCTGCCACAGCAATAACTCATTATCCTTGTACCAGTAGGAATGGGCCCCTGTGGTAGCAGGGGCCAAGTGGCAGCACTGAATTTCCAAAGGCAAGATGATCATAGCTATTGTAATGGGAAGCACAGATAAAACAATGTCCATAATGGCCTAACCCATAATGGTCAGCACAGGCAACATGAATTTTATAGTAACATGGCTCGTTTGGACCTTTGGTGTTTCCAGGCATGAAATTGATTAAAAACCTACTGAAATTTGTTTGATCTGTATAAGTGAGAAAACTTTTCAAACACATGAAAATGAATCTTGGCCCATGAATCAATTTCCAGACTTGAGCCAGTTTGCAGACCCACAAACCCTTGATTGAAGGGAAGGCCAGGTTCCCTTGAGGAAGGACAGTCCATAAAGGCAGGAACAAATATGTAAACATTTGACTGTTAGCCTCTTCCAAGTCCTTCCCTACAGGGACCTGTGGCCTTTTAGAAGGGTAACTATATAATGGGTGAAAGTCAGCAATCAGACTGCCTAAGGTCTGTTGGATGCTGGTTATAAGTTAATGCTGATTCTGGGAGATTCTAAGAAACATTGTGGCCCTGTAGTTAAAGTAGAAGTTTATGAAGGTCAGGTGATTAATAGAATTTTGGCTGAATTCTGACTCACAGTGGGTGCAGTGTGTTCCCAAACACATCCTATGATTATTTCCCTAGTCGTAGATTGTATAAGTGGGATATATAAATGGTTATCATATTTAAGTTTGAGATACTAAAAGAATATTCCTCCAGTGACACTGTCATCTATTCTAAATTTATAATGTGTTTGGGGTTGTACAATGGATAGTTATATATTTTAGGCATAATTATGACCTGGCCAAATATATAATGCATTTGCAATTATATGTGCAATAGTTATATTATGTTTATAAGTCATTATGATGACCTGGTTATTGTTTTCATTTGAAAATTAGTCGTGACATACACACCTGTGAGGGATTTTTGCTTATCTGAAGTGGAAAGATCTACTTCTAATTTTGATCTTTGAGGGAGAAAGATACATCTTTAATTCAGATCTTGAAGTTGGAAGACATACCTTTAATCCAGATATTTGAGGTAAAAAAAACCAACCTCTAATTTGGGCCATGCCTTTTGCTGGAAGCCAATATAAGGACATGGAAGAAGGAAGCTTTTGCTTTCTTCAAGTCTACTTCTTCACTGGCATCTAAGCCTACTTCTTTGGGATTCCAGTGTATACTGAAGACCAGCTGAAACATCCATCCTGGTAGACTAAGCAATTACTGGATTTCTGAACCTGCTGCTCATAGGCAGCCATTGTTGGAATATCTGGACCATAGCTTCTAATTCATTCTAATAAATCTTAAATCCTGTACACACACACACACACACAAAATGTATTTACAATGTTCATACATACCTGCACATACACACATATATAAAGAGATTCATTATACACAATATCTTTTATTCTTTTATGGTTCCTCCTCTTGTCTCATAAAAATAACTTGACCAACTCTGTTAGGAGATAAAACAAAATTACAAGATGTGTAAGACTCAAAATCTCAGTTGGCAAGGCTCCCTCAGGAGATTGAAGGAACAGTTCATGAGATTCTTGTTCTGTCATTAATCACAGATTGGGTCATCTATGAAGACAGAGCAATGATCCTAGTCTTGGTTAGACATGTTCACACAGGGTATTCCTATCAGAGGGAAACAACTGACCTTTAGAACAAGACTGGCCTTACAACTATAACTGTACTGGATATCTATGGAAAGAGATCTTTCCCAACCACTCAAAAATGTCACTGTCTTAGTTAGGTTTGTACATCTGTAAAGAAACACCATGACCAAGGCAATTCTTATAAGGATAATATTTAATTGAGGCTGGCTTACAGGTTCAGAGGTTCAGTTGACTATCATCATGGTGGAAACGTGACAGCATCCAGGCAGGCATAGTACAGGAGGAGCTGAAGAGTTCTACATCTTTATCTGAAGGCTGCTAGCAGAATACTGCTTCCAGGCAGCTAGGATGAAGGTCTTAAAGCCCATACCCACAGTGGCACACCTAATTCAACAAGGCCATATCCACTCCAACAGAGCCACACCTTTTAATAGTGCCACTTCTTGTGCCAAGCATATACAAACCATCACAGTCACATAATTCCAAAAGTCAAGGAAACATTATTCACTAAGCAATCTTATTGCTTGCCTTCACAGTTGTGTTGATTCAATAAAAGTATATTCAACAGCTTTGAAGGGATGTACTCCATTAATAATCACAGATGAGTGCAAGAGCACATTTCCTACATGGCCAAGACAGACAATTGGCTCTTGCTTCCCAGCAATTCTCACGAAAATGTTTGGATATTTTTGGAGATGCTGTTGGTAGTACAGGTGACAAGTGACATCTTGAAAAACATGAGGATTGCATAAAAGTTGTTTTTTTTTTTCAGAAACCCACAGGATTACTTCTTCAGGAAAACTGGAATATAGAATTCAAACTAAGATTGTTTGCTACCTCCACCTTATCACTTGCTAAGAATGTATATTTGCAGAGGTGGTTGATTGCTCTGCTTTGTTAAGGAGGTTGACTCCTGACCTAAAGACCTACATTAAATTAAATTCCAACAGGTGAAATAAATATCAGAGGATACACATTTATGAACGGGAGTACCTAACAAGGTTTGAAGTAAAAAAATGTCATATTTTATCAGTGTAGTAACCCCTCTCTAAAACTGGCCTGGTGACATTCACTCCTTAAACCTCTGATAAGACTTCATTACAACAGATCTTATCAATGAATGAAACACTGGAAACAGATATTCCTTTTGAAAATGTCCCAGGCTATAGTTAGGATGTAATAATACATGATATGTGTTGGGTAGGACCTTGGTACAGATTGGGATAGTCATTCATAGTAGATATGAGTAGGGGAAAGATTTTTGTTTAGAAGTAGTGGCTAGGGTTGGGGTACATACCTTTGATCTCAGCACCCAAGTGGTAGAGGCAGGTGGATCGATATAAGTTTGAGGTCAGCTTGGTCTACATAGTAAGTTCTAGTCAAGTCTACAGAGTGAGACCCTAAGTCAAAAGAGGATACGGTGGTAGGAAGGATATGTTAGGCTTGGCAAGGTAGATATTATCCCAGCACTGAGAAGGCTGAATGAAGCAAGACCATTGCTTCCTCAAGGCAGGCTTAAATGCATAGCAGAGAACCACTCCAAAACAAAACAACACACAAACAAAAAGAAAAACACACAAAATCCCCAAATAATAACCAACCAGCCAGCCAGCCAACCAACCAACCAACCAAACAAACAAACAAACAAACAAGCAAAAAAAGAAAAAAGAAGAAGAAAACAAATAAAAAAACTAGGGTAGAAAGAATTAATGGGAAAAGAGTGGGGGACTAATGGATAAAGTCAACAATTGTAGGTGACATTAGTCTCATAAGTCTAAGCCAGAAAAAAATAATGTGGATATTGAGGAAGAAAAAAAGTAAAGAAATTGGAAAAATAGAGATGTAAAATATAAGTAGCAAAGCAAAGGTAGGAAGTGCTATTGTGACTGACACCTGAGGGTTATGCCATGGAGATATGAAGACTCAGAAGCTGCAAACCGAAGTTGAGTATAAGTGTGTACCTGTAGTCTTAGCACTCGAGAGGCGAAGCAAGAGGATGGAGATTTTCAAATAAGACTGTGCTACACAGGGAGTCTAAGCTTATCCTGGCTTACATGGTAAGAAGCTCTCACAAAAGGAAGGCTTTTATCCCCTTCCCCTTCCAAGCATTTTTGGGACCAACTATTACAAGGTAGACAAAGCTAAGTCCAAGAACCATATTATACTAACCACTTCTGAAGAATGTGTATCATTCATGAATGATAGCAAGAAATCCCAGCCAAAATTTTTGCCAAGAAGAAGCAGGCAAACAATTTGAAAAACATGAATATAAGAGCTGAGTCTATTTATACTCTTGTAAAGTTCAAAAAATATTTAGGTCAAGATCCTAAAAGATATCAACCTCAAGTTTTATCAACTTGCCTTCTTCATTGTTTACCCCAAGGTTTTGAAGTATGCTTGTGCCCATATTGACAAGGATCACAGGTTCTTCCCACTGAAGCCCAAGGCTCAAACCAAGGCTCTATCTGACTCACACTCTAATTCAGGTTCCCAAAGGTGCCTAGGCCCCATGAAGGCCCCATAGTAGAGGCCTCTGTCTATGAATATGTGATCAGGCTAGTAAGTCTTCCTTCCTGGCTATTACATGCAGATGGCTTGTGTCTTATCTGTTTCTAAAACTAAACCTGAAGCAAGAAAAGAAAAACAGAAGAATATGGATAGGGAAGGCATTAGAAGGCATGAATAAGCAATATTGTTGGGGCAAAAAGGGAGATGAAATTGGAATGTGGTCTTACTCTGTCATCTTTAAAATCTTATATCCATGGTCAATTTCTCATGTTGTCTCCTTTGAGCAGTAGATTGATTCACATGATTTTTGAAATACTCTGAATTTGTATGAAGTTTTGGGACAAAGAAACTGGATAAATACAGTTGTACTATTTGATTTTGTGATCCTTAAGTTTAGGAAGTCAAGTAAAATGCTTTATTTTCTGTCAGAACACCGGGAGTACTGAAAGATTGAGACAAAGAGTGAGGAAATCTGCAACATTGTCTTGCTTTGGGTTTTAGGGAATACTGGGGCAATGTAAGCAGAAGTATTATTGTAGGATGTCATTAGCTTTCCACATTCTTCCTCCCACCTTCATAGTTCTTGGGCACCTAAAGGCACAGAGGACTGAGGGAGTCTGAGGCAAAAGGGAAATCAGAGTTAAAGAGACAGAAGAATATAGAATAATCAGGGGAAGCCTCATAAGATAGTCTACTGGATCATCACAGTCAAGGAGAATAAGAAAAACTACTTCAAGTGAGCAAGCGACCTGTCATTGAGTCAAATCTTCCATTTTAATAGGTTATGGGGAGGAAAGAAAGATTGAGAAGAAAGGCATTTTGGGAGTTAAGGGCCACATAGTACAGACATAAACCTGTGTGTTAAGGGAAGGTCCTCAATTATGTATATAGGTGTGCTATGGGACACGTGTGGAGATCAGAGGGCAATTTGTAAGAGTTCTCTCCTTCCATCGCATGGGTTTCAGTGATGGATCCTATGCTATCAGGCTTGGATCAGCATCTTTACGTACTGAGCCATCTTTCCAGCACTCTTCTAAGTTCTTTAATCAGCAATGCCATAAGTTTGTGGTGTGAAGTTTTCTCTTTATGAATCATGTGTCTCCTCAAAATGCTGTGCTAAGTGATAAAGTGTATACATTTGAGCTGCCAACCTATCTTAGGCTTCTGAACAGTATACAGAAGGGTGGCTACAGCTCTTAGACTGATGGAGGTCTTAATCAGTTGCTAATGTTAGAGAGGAAGATTCCTTATTCCAACTTTTTTTTTTGGTTTTTTGGATTTTGTTTTTTTGAGAGAGGGTTTCTCTGTATAGCCCTGGCTGTCCTGGAACTCACTTAGTAGACCAGGCTGTCCTGGAACTCAGAAATCTGCCTGCCTCTGCCTCCCAAGTGCTGGGATTACAGGCGTGCACCACCATGCCTGGCCAGATAAAAACTTCTTATGTTGACTAGCTGCCCATTTCAAACCAAGTCGGGGTTCCCTGATCTTACTTTAAAAATGTGCTAAATAGTTTAAATCAAGAATCTTAAGAAACTAAGCCTTCTAGTCATCTCTAATAATTCAATAATTCTCTATCTTTTTGAGTAGTTGGGAAATCTGACACCAGGTTTGAGAGTAACTTGTGATTGAGTTATTGAGTTTATATCAAGAACTGCTTGGTGAGAGGCAAAAAAGATGTTCAAGTTCTAAAGTTGAAGTGGAGCTGAGGATCAGGATGAAGACTGAAGAAACAGAGGGGAAGATCAGGAAATCTGAGAGACTAAAAAGAACTGGGGCTGAAAGAGCCAGAAGCAGAGTGAGAGAAGTCTTTGTGGAGGGAAAAGGCTGAAGTTTAAGAGATTTGCATGGATTCAAATCTGTGTTTTTTCCATTGACTTCTTTTGTACTGATTAAGAAAGCCATCCAACCTAGCTATTTTATCTTCTTTTGTTTTAAGGTACAATGCAAGTATTGAAGCTTTGACTAATTTGTCACAAAGTACCCCAACCCATTAGAGTTCACTCTTCTTAAAGTTCCACCACTTACAGAGGGACTTAACAGTTAGAAACACAGTGACAGAGCTTGTGCCTAGTAGAAGAGTATCATTTGTGAATGAAGCTGGTTAAATTGTGTTTTCCAGAGTCAAAGAGGCCCTAGATAAAAACATGGCAAAGCACTTTGTCTAATCTCTGGAGATCAGACTCAGCTGTGCTCTCATTTACACCATTGTAAGCAGAACATTGGTTTACAGGCTATACCTTGCACAAGTTTTATACATTTTATGCAACATTATACACCATTTTATAAAACAGAATTTTGCTCTCTATCTTGTTTATACAAACGAACAGCTACCATCTGTCCAACATGAACGACGAAGCACAAACTGATAAATAGCTTATTTATATAGATAAGCATTACCATCTATCCGGAATACGTAGTACATGGGAATTTCAAAATGGTGTCAAGGAAATCAAGCCTGGAAACTTACAGAACATAATAAACCAATTAATGATACAATGTACCACCTGGATGGAGCACTATGATATCCACTGACAATTGGGTCCTCAGACTTTCAGTTGCATGTATTATGGTATCAGCAGGCCATGATCTAATTTTTCCTCCAGGACTCCTGCTCAGTGTGATTCCCTGGTTTGCTCCAATTCACTCATTTTGCTATTTGTTTGTTCCTTGAAAATCTGGGACCAACTCCACACGTTAAACAAACTCTATGTCTTGAATAAGCTCCACACCTTGGCCAGTGATTGGGTGATCACTGTGGCTTGTTTATTAGGTTAATAGCTAACCAACCAAATACATGACTGAATCTCTATCAGTTCTGCTTCTCGCCTTTAGCAAGGCCTCTGTGAACCTAACAACTGCTCTAACTGCTTTCAGCCATTCTGTGCTTATATTTCATATGTAAATGTTAGACTACAATCTGATGTTAATATTGGAAATTAAGACTGTAATTAAAGGGCCTGTGATGATCAAAAGCTGTAACAACTAATTAATAATAATTTGCAACCTAATGAGACCCACAATCATCTAGGAGACAAAACTCTGAGCAGATCAGTAAGAAAGTTCCTAAATTGGATCAATTGAGGTGGGAGGAAGACCTACTTTGAATATGAACCACACCATCCCATGAGACTTAAAGCGAATAAAAGTGAGAAAGGAAGCCAAGTACCAGCATCTATCTCTTTCTGCTTTCTGGTTGTACATGAGATAAGATCAGCAGTCTCAAGTTCCTGGTTCTTAGCCTTTGCCACTATGATAGACTGTACCCTCAAACAACAAGCCAAAATAAGCCTTTTGCTTTTGTTAGGTATTTTGTTACAACAACAAGAAAAGTCACTAATACAATAACCAAGAAAAGTTAGTATTACTTGTTGAATGAAAGTGAATTCAATTGATATTGTGAATGTATTGTTAGTAAACCTTAACACTGTGAAAAGTCACAAATAGGTCTGCCTATATTTCAGACATAGTTTACTCCTCACACTACCTTAAAGCTACCAGTGGATTTTCAGCTTGCCCAGAGAATCCCAGACAGAAGTAAGAATATAAATACAGTGACGTATTAAACAATAGGTTTGTTAACACATTTGAAGAATCAAAGCCTGAAATTTATGCCTCAAGGAAAGAGATCAGGAGGAAGAATTGCCTCCAGTCCAAAGCAGTCCCCAAGGAAGAAGGAAGCAAGGGTGGTTCATCATACTCTGTCCTTTGAAACTTCAAAAGGATCTAAGACTTGTCTCTATCTCATTAAAATCAAACTGTTTAAAAAGACTAGGATGTCAAAGGCTTTATTCTATGGGTAATTTTTGAATTGGGGAACATCTTTAAATTAGCCTGAACCAAAGTAGAGATGGAGTTTGTATAGACCAAGAAATACAAAGGGCCATATGACTTTGGTTTTGGTCAAGGCTTCAGCTTAGCTGGGAAACTTGTAAAAAAAAAAAAAATATATATATATATATATATATATATATATATATATATATATTTATATTTCTGAGTTTGAGGCCAGCCTGGTCTACAGAGTGAGTTCAGGACAGCCAGGGCTACACAGAAACCCTGTCTCAAAATAAAAAGAAAAAAAAAGAAATTATTTTCCTACCTCAAATTAAGCAAACATTTCTCACAGGTGTACCCTCCCTATATTTGGGTTTTAGTTAATTCCAGATATAGTCAAGTAGAAAACCAAGAATAGCAATCACACCTTTTTTTAAAAATTGGATATTGTCTTCATTTACATTGCCAATGGTAAAACCTTCCAGATATCCTCTGTCCCCTAAGACCCCCAACCCCTCCCCCTCCTCTTTCCCCCTGCCTCCACATATATGCCTCTCCACCCAACACATTGCCCCCCCCTCAGTTTCCCTTTGTTCAGGCCTCTGTTGAGCCTTTACCTGACAAGGGATCATTTCTCCCACAGATGCCCAATAAGGCCTTCCTCTGCCACATTTTTAGCTGGAACCATGTGTGCCCCTTGGTTGATGGTTCAGTCCCTGGGAGTCTTGGGGTGTCTGGGTGGCCGAAATAATTGTTCTTCCCATTGGGTTGTAAACCCCTTCAGCTCCTCTGGACCATCCTCCAGCTCCTCCATTGGGGACCCCGTGCCCAGTCCAATAGTTGGTTGTTAGCATCTGCCTCTGTATTTGTAAGGCTCTGGCAGGGCCCCTCTGGAGACAACCATGGCATGCTCCTTTTGGTATATATTTCTTGTTGTCCATAGTAGTGTCAGGGATTGTTGACTGTTTATAGGATGAATCCCCAGGTAGGGCAGTCTCTGGATGGCCTTTACTTCACTCTCTGCTCCACACATTGTCTCCCTCATTACTCCTGTGCCTATTTTGTTCCCTTTCTTAGAGGAACCGAAGCACCCTCACTTAAGTCCTCCTTCTTCTTGAGGTTGGTGAATTGTAACTTGTTTATTTTGAGATTTTGGGCTAACATCCGCTTATTAGTGAGTGTATACCATGTGTGTTCTTTTGTGATTGGGTTGCCTCACTCAGGATGACACTTTCTAGTTCCATCCATTTGCCTAAGAATTTCATGAATTCCTTGTTTTTAATAGCTGAATATACTCCATTTTGTATATATACTATAGTTTCTGTATCCATTTTTCTGTTGAGGGACATCTGGGTTCTTTTCATCTTCTGGCTATTATAAGTAAAACTGCTATGAACATAGTGGAGCATGTGTCCTTATTACATGAAGGAGCATCTTCTGGGTATATGCCCAGGAGAGGTATAGCTGGGTCCGCTGGTAGTACTATGCCTAATTTTTGAGGAATCACCAAACTGATTTCCAGAGTGGTTTTATCATCTTGCAATCCCACCAACAATGGAGAAGTGTTCCTCTTTCCCCATATCCTCTCCAGCAACTGCTGTCCCCTGAGTGTTTCATCTTAGCCATTCTGACTGGTGTAAAGTGGAATCTCAGTGTTGTTTTGATTTGCATTTCTCTGATAACTAAGGATGCTGAACATTTCTTTAGGTGCTTTAGAGCCATTTGAGTTTCCTCAGTTAAGAATTCCCTGTTTAGCTCTGTACCCCATTTTTAATAGGGTTATTTGACTCTCTGGAGACTAACTTCTTGAGTTCTTTGTATACATTGGATATTAGCCCTCTATCAGATGTAGGGTTGATAAAGAACTTTTCCCAATTTGTTGGTTGCTGTTTTGTGCTATTGACTGTGTCCTTTGCTTTACAGAAGCTTTGCAGTTTTATGAGATCCCCTTTTTCAATTCTTGTTCTTAGAGCATAAGCCATTGGTGTTCTGTTCAGGAACATTTCCCCTATGCCCACGTGCTCAAGATTCATCCCCACTTTCTCCTCTATAAGCTTCAGTGTGTCTGGTTTTATGTGTAGAATCTTGATCCACTTGGACTTGAGCTTTGTACAAGGAGATAAGAATGGGCCAATTTGCATTTTTCTGCATGCAGATCTCCAGTTGATCCACCACCATTTGTTAAAAATGCTATCTTTTTTCCACTGGATGTTTTTAGCTCCTTTGTCAAATATCAAGTGACCATATACAATTCTGGGTCTTCTATTCATTGTTCTTCCAGCCTGTCTGAATACCAATACCAATACCAATACCAAACAGATTTTATCACTACTGCTTTGTAGTAGAGCTTGAGGTCAGGAATGGTGATTCCCCCAGAAGATCTTTTGTTGTGGAGAATAGTTTTTGCTATCCTGGGTTTTTTGTTATTCCAGATGAATTTGAGAATTGCTCTTTCTAATCTATGAAAAATTGATTTGGGATTTTGATGGGGATTGCATTTAATCTGTAGATTGCTTTGGCAAGACGGCCATTTTTACTATATTGATTCTATCAATCCATGAACATGGGAGATCTTTCCACCTTCTGAGACTTTCTTTGATTTCTTTCTTTAGAGACTTAAAGTTCTTGTCATATAGATCTTTCACTTGGTTTGTTAGGGTCACACCTAGGTATGACATATTATTTGGGGCTATTGTGAAGGGTGTCATTTCCCTAATTTCTTTCTTCTCTTGTTTATCCTTTGAGTAGAGGAAGGCTAATGATATCCTTGAGTTAATTTTATATCCAGCCACTTTGCTGAAGTTGTTTATCAGCTTTAGGAGTTCTCTGGTAGAAGTCTTGGGGTCGCTTAAGTATACTATCATATTTTGACTTCTTCCTTTCCAATTTGTATACTTTTGACCTCCTTTTGCTGCCTGATTGCTCTAGCTAGGACTTCAAGTACTATATTGAATAGATAGGTAGAGAGTGGGCAGCCTTATCTGGTCCCTGATTTTAGTGGGATTGTTTCACATTTCTCTCCATTTAACTTGGTGTTGGCTATCAGTTTGCAGTATATTGCTTTCACCATGTTTAGGTATGGGCCTTGGATTCCTAATCTCTCCAAGACTTCTATGATGAAGAGATGCTGGATTTTGTCAAAAGCCTTTTCAGCATCTAATGAAATGACCATGTGTTTATTTTCCTTTAGTTTGTTTATGTAGTGGATTACATTGACAGATTTCTGTATATTAAACCATCCCTGCATCCCTGGGATGAAGCCTACCTGATCATGGTAAATTATAGTTTTGGTGTATTCTTGGATTCGTTTGGCCAGGATTTTGTTCAATATTTTTGCATAAATGTTCATGAGGGAGATTGGTCTGAAGTTCTTCTTCCTTGTTTGGTCTTTGTTTGGTTTAGGTATAAGCATTATTGTGGCTTCATAGAATGAGTTGGGTAGTGTTCCTTGAGTTTCTATTTTGTGGAAAAGTTTAGAGTATTGGTATTAACTCTTCTTTGAATATCTGATAGAATTCCCTGCGAAACCCCTCTGGTCCTGGGCTTTTTGTTTTTTATGGGAGACTATTAATGACTGCTTCTATTTCCTCAGGACTTATGGGAGTATTTAGATGATTTATCTGAGTTTTCAAAGAACCAGCTCCTTGTTTTGTTGATTTTTTGTATAGTTCTTTTTGTTTCTGTTTGGTTGATTTCAGCCTTAAGTTTGAATATTTCCTGCAGTCTACTCCTCTTGGGGCTATTTAGTTCCTTTTGTTCTAGAGCTTTCAAGTGCACTGTCAAGCTGTTAGTGTAAGCTCTCTCCATTCTCTTTTTGGAGGCACTCAGAGCTATGAGTTTTCCTCTTAGTACTGCTTTCACTGTGTTCCATAAATTCTGGTATGATATGTCTTCACTTTCATTAAATGCTAAAGTCTTTAACCAAACTATCATTGAGGACATCATTGTTCAAAGTCCATGTGCTTGTGTGTTTTTCCATTGCTTTTGTTTGAGCTTAAGACCAGCCTTAGGCTGTGGTGATCTGATAAAATACATGGAATAATTTTAATATTTCTGTATCTGTTGAGGCCCATTTTGTGACCAATTATATGGTCAATTTTTTTATATTTAAAGAATATATCAATATTTATTTTTTTATTTTTTATTTGATATATTATTTATTTACATTTCAAGTGATTTTTCCCTTTCCTGGATCCCCCCCCCTCGAAAGTCCCATAAGCCCTCTTCCCTCCCCCTGTTCCCCAATCCACCCCTTCCCACTTCCCTGTCCTGGTATTCCTCTACACTGCTGCACTGAGCCCTTCCAGGACCAGGGGCCACTCCTTCCTTCTTCTTGGGCATCATTTGATATGTGAATTGTGTCTTGGGTATTCCAAGCTTCTAGGCTAATATCTGCTTATCAGTGAGTTTATACCATGAGTGTTCTTTTGAGACTGGGTTACCTCACTTAGCATGATGTTCTCTAGCTCCATCCATTTGTCTAAGAATTCCATGAATTCATTGTTTCTAATGGCTGAATAGTACTCCATTGTATATATGATCAATTTTTGAGATGGTACCATGAGGTGATCAGAAGGTACATTCCTTTGCTTTAGGGTGGAATGTTCTATAAATATCTGTTAGATCCATTTGTTTTAAGTTACTATAAAGTTAGTGCTCAGAAACAAAATAATCTCACAGTTCTGGATGCTGGACATTTGAAATTAGGATAGAAAAAAATTTGGGGGGGGGTTGATATCTGAACTAGCATTTCCAGGCTTCCTTCATTGACTAAGGAATTTTCTAGGAACCCTCCACTTAGGGACCATTTGGCACCATTTATGGACTGCTATGGCACCCAGTCTTGAGAATGAAACAACTATTAATTTCTCAGTTTCTATATGTTCCAGAGCTGTTGTTGTACTATTTCAATCATATTATTTTAGATTATTTAATAAATCATTTTATTAAATATATTTAAATATAGTCAGTCTATCAGTAGATTTCTTCTACAGACTTCTAACTAATAATACAAAGTCCTCCCCCAAAATACTTCAGAGATCTCCCCTGTCTCCTTATACTATGTGATGGTGTGATACAAAGGCCCCACTATGAGATACATCTCTCTAGCTATGGACTCTCCTTTTGTATTGACTTTGCACTCCCTAGTCTTTAGACTGTGAAATACAAATGTGTGCAGGTAGCTGTGATGTTTTGTTTCAGCTTCCTGAATGGATTAAGAGTATGCTACTCTCCAATCAAGGGGGAGGCAAACCTGCCCTGCCTCCTCAGAAATATCACTCTCTTCTAGTGTTGAAAGCAGCACAAAGAACAGAAGAAAGGCAGACATTTGTTGCCCAGTAGTTGAATCACTGGTCTTATTTATCATGGGAGATGAAACCAGAGTTCCTTACTATTGGAATAATCCATAGCCTGTAAGAAGATACTGGCATTTTTAGGCTGAATGTGTGGCTCAACATGTGTTTAGCAGTTCAAGATTATGGAAGGGAGTCTGGACAATTTGGTGAGTGTCTTTAGGTGATTTTTGTGGTTTCTTCTTCTTTGCATAGTAGTTTTATGGGTGAAGTCATTCTTGAGAATTTTCACATGCCTCCTGATCTGTCTCTGGATCATGCACTTCTCTGGCTTCTCCTGATTGATAGGTGGCTTCACCAGCACTGAATGAGCAAGCCTGGCAGGGAGTAGAGTCAGGAGGAAGGAGGAGTAACTGAAATTGCCAGTACTATTCTGTGTCTAGTGAGGACTGGAATAACCACTTGACTCTAAACCAACCAGGGAAAAGACAAGGTTATGTCAAAGTTTCTTACTGTATGACTGTATACATTAGGCACAGAGGACTTAAAAAGTTCTTCCTAAAAAAAACAAATTAGTGTTAATTCTATGTGTATGATTTGAGTACTGGAGATATGCAAGTGCCCTGACACACATGTGGGGTCAGAGGACCACTTTGCGGAATCAGTTCTCTGTATGAGTTCTTGGGAAAAAACTATTGTCAGAGCTCTACAGCAAGCACTTTCCTCTCTGAGCCGTCTCACTGGCCCTGAAGTTGTATTGTCTCATATCTGCTTCCTAACCCTAAATTACCTAAATAGCAATACTCCAGATCTTGTCTCTTCTTTTGTGCAAATGCTCTGCTCCAGCTGACTCATGCTTTGTTTGCAATCTTCACATATCACCTTCTGTTTCCTCCTTTCCCCCCTTGAGCATGTTGCTTCTCTTTCCTGGAATGTATACCCCTCTCTTATCTGGCTCTCCCAATCTTGAAAATCTGACATGGTGTTCCAAGCCTTCTTAATGCCTGCACAGTCTTAACTCACTGGTAAAAATGTCCTTGTTGAATAGCTCTAGTGTTTATTTTAGTCCACTACATGTAGCACTTCACTGAATTTTCTTGTGTTAGCCTTACCATGTAGTCAAAAACACTGTCCAAATAATTTGATATAACTTCATCCAAAGTTGACCACTTCTTAAGACCGCTTTACCAAATCTTTTTTTTTTTTTGCCAAGATATTTCTTCACTTTCCTTTATCTTTGTCTATTTCCTTTTTTTCTTCTTAGAGGTGGAGTTTAGGGGATTATCTGTCTTAAACAGCTAACACACAAGCAAACTAAAACAGAAGCAAACAAAAAGAACAACAACAAATATGCAGAAATCACTGTGAGACAAGAAATTATGATGGTGTTATTCAGTCCAGTTCTACAGTTTGAGTTGTTGTGCATTACCTAATATAGGCATATAGCAATTAGAAAGTAATTATGCATATCTAAGCATGAAATAAAATATTATTTTTAAATTTATGGATATTACTTTTTCAAATGACTACTTGTTGATAGGACACACATATTCATTAAGTTGCCTAGATTTAACTACTTAGCAAATAGTAATTGTTAATTTTTTCTTTTGACATAGAATTCTGTGGAAAATTACTGAGCCAGTGGGAATACAGCTAATGCTAGTGACCCAAAAATGTGAACTCATCAAAAGAGATATAGCACAGGTCAAAGTTGGAACTATGAACTATGTAAAGTTAATTATGTTGTGCTTGAACACCATCATAGCATACTTTTCTTCCAGATAAGAATATCCCAGAGTATTTCTGAAAGCTTATTAAGTACTTGTAGGATACTTACTGATGGATGATTTTAAAATGACAGACATTAAGAAGTATGTAAGTATAAAGGACAGAAAAGATCTAAGGACCTAACATTTCTCTTTTAAAATATATAGTATTTTTATTAATGCTTTGGAAATATCATTTGAGCCATGTATGATGGTGCATGCCTTTAATCCTAGCACTCAGGAGACAGAGTCCAGCCTTGATTTATAGAGCGAGTTCCAGGACATGCAGAGCTACACAGATAAACCATGTTCCAAAAAACCAAAACTAACCCAAAACATGATTGGAGAAAAAAAAGGGGGGTGTACCTGAAGTACCAGAAAAAACATATTTAGGTTCCGATAGCATCCACAACAAAAGAATAAAGGGATATTTACAACTTTTTGAGGAAGAAAGGTGGACAGATCCAGCTTAACTGTGTAGCAGGACAACTGGGACTGTTCTAAGGGGTAGGCATTCTTGGAAGGAAAGGAACATTATCTCATTAAAAGACTGTTTATTCTTGCTATTTTTTTAGAATAGCTTTTGAGAATGGTTCCATACCTAGTTCGTTGATTCTGCCCAACTGAAATGTTAAATCTTCACCCATATTAGCAATTTCATACTCTTCGCTGGGCCTCACTGTGATATTTTCTGTAGCTTTCAGGAGGCACAGTGATGAAATCTATTGTTGTGGTCACTTTTACTGAGGAGACACAAATGGACGTCCAATCAACCCAGATGGGTACCCACAAGAGACCAAAGAATGATTTCACCCAATTCCAACCTGATGAGACCCTCCAGTTTATTAGATGCACAAAGTACTGGTGAGGAATTATTTATAGGAACATGGTGACACCCAAACACTTGCATCACCCCAAAGTCCCATTCCACCATGGATGATGACCTTTTAGAAACTGCACCATGGAGTCCTGCTCTTAATCAACCTTTTATTTCTACATATACTCTAATATTTCTCAAGATCACTTGCAGCCAAGGGCAGGGAGTGATAGCTGAAATACCATGCAAGGATCTCCTGACTCTTTTGTAAGGAGTATCATCCGCTCCATTACTATACCATTGCCATAGAACTGGCTACCACTGGTCTTTTTCTGCTGTGGTGGCCATGGCTATAGGCAGCATTCAACCTGGCATCTTGTTATAACTGGAGAAAAAAGCACCATGCAATAGCCATTCAAGCATTACCTTTTACTCATTGCTATTAGTTATTTAATAGTAACTTTTATCCTTGCCTTGGGATTAAAAGAAAAAAAACAGAGGATGCAATAGATTAAATGTATAAACACAGTGAATGGCTTCCTTTCTCGCTCCCTGGCCATCTTGGCGGTGATCTTGGTTGGAGGTTGTCCCTCACCTAAGGCAGGGAGATGCTGGCTGCAAAGATGAAGAAAAAGTCTCTGGAGTCAAACAAGTCTAGACTCCAGCTTGATATGAAAAGTGGAAAGTACATGTGGGGGTACAAACAGACTCTGAAGATGATCAGACATGGCAAAGGCTAGTTGGTTATCCTTGCCAATAGTTGCCTGGCTTTGGGAAAATCTGAAATAGAATACTATGCCATGTTGGCTAAAACTGGTATCCATCACTACAGTTAATACTGGCAATAATATTGAATTGGGCACAGCATGTGTAAAATACTACAGAGTATGCACACTGTCTATCATTGATCCTGGTGATTCTGATATTATCAGAAGCACTCCAGAACAGACTGGTGAGAAGTAAACAAGAAAGTTTTCCTTCAATTAAACTTTGCCAGAGCTCCTTTTGAAAAAAAATACAGTGACTGTATAATTAAAACCAATTATAACTTTTCACTATTGAGTTGTAACTCACGGAAGAGAACACAATGAAGATTCTAGAGACTTAGAGAGTAGATAAGAAATGCTACAAAGTTTTTCCTAGATTCAAGTGTTCAATTCCATATTCTTTTTTCTATTGTTTTTATAGTAGGCTGATTTAAACAACCGTTTGCATATCATTTGCACAGAGCAACAGCCATATGTAACTTTTGCTAAAATACATCCTCTGCTGTGAAGATGGTTAAGGATTGCTTTTGACCATCTTCATGAGGAACTTGTGATTTCAGTTTAGGAATGTAGAAAGATTTTAGAATGTCATTCTCAATGGAATTCTTATACACTTTCAGTGGGTATGAAAATTAGTGTAGCCTTAAAATACTAAAACTAGGACTATCATATAATCTAGCCATACCACTTCTGGTTACCTCCCCAGGGACATATACTCAAAATAATCAAGGTTATTTTACTATAGAGATCCCTGTACAATCTATCTCGGCACTAGTCACAATAGTCAAGATATAGAATTACCCTAGGTGCACATCAGTAAAGAAACAGATAAGGAAAATGTGGTATATATATGATATATATATATATATGATATATATATATATATATCATATATATATATATATATCATATATATATATATATGATGGAGTATCATTCAGCCACAAAGAATTTCACTTATGGGAAAATGGATGGGAGTAAAGACCATCATCTTAAACACAATAAGCCAGACTCAGAAAGAAGAAGCTGTCACATTTTACTCTTATTTATGAAACCTAAAAGTTATGACAGGAAAGCAGAAGAACTCGTAGAGAAGTGGAAAGGGATGGAGGCTGGGGAGACAGTTGACAACAAGAGAGTGGTGGGGGACATTATCAAAATGTGGAATATTTGTGTATCAGACCATCAGAACAAAACCCATTACTCTGTAGAACTAAGAGGTGCCAGTTTTAAAAAGAGCCATTTCAAAGTACACAACTGGAATAGCAGAAGGAAAATAGAAAATAGAGTGGGAAAATATATAAAGAAATAGTGGCTTTTGGCTTCCAGGAGTTAGAGATATGCATAAAACCATAACCAATTATGTCAAGAACAATAATATAAAAGTAAAACCAAACACAAGCAATGACAGCCTCCTTAAATGCCCACCTAGACATAAAATGTAAGAACCATAGTTTCAGCTGTACTGGGTTTCTTGAGTTCTTATATGGATTTTGGGTCAACTTGCTCATTTATGAAAAGAAGCCAGCTGGAGTTTGGGTAGAAAATATGTTGACCATGCTGTAAACAAAATGCAAAGGGAAAATCCTGCAGTGTCCAACGTTAAAAAGACATGCCACAAACAAACAAAAGAGGCAAGAACTGCAGCACAATTCTTGTCAGAAGCCTTGCAAAGCATGAGACAATGAGTGACACTTTTAAAACGCTGCAAGGCAAACAAACCTTTTAACCCAGTATTCCTAAAGCTACAAATAACACCTTTCAAAAAAATGAAGGGGAAATAACTGCCTTCTCAGGAAAAAAATCTGAGAGCCATGCTGTAAGAAAAGTTAAAGGAGCTACTTCAGGCAGGAAGCTAATGCCATATAAGAATAAGAAGAATTGAATTGGCACAAAGAGACAGGAACACTTCAAAACTGGACTGAGACCATTTTTTCTTAGTGAATGTAAGACTGTTATGTGTATTCTTTATTAGATAAATGACTTATCACACTTTCTCCAAATTAGTCTGAATAGTGCTGTGGAGGCAGCTCCACAAGTGAGATCACTTGCTATGCAAGTATGAGGATTAACCTCAGAACCCACACGAAAAGTGGGGTAGTGGTTATGGCTCTGCCTCTGACTCAGTGCTGGTGTGGCAGAGGCAGGATCAACTTGGCTCATCAGTTGCCAGCCTAGCTCCACGTTTGGTGTCTTGGCTTCAAATTCAAATCTTTGATCCATTTTAGGTGAACTGAATGAATATATAGTATGAGATAGTGGCATAACTTCTTTTCTCCCCCACCCCCTTTATTTTTTATTACTCTTAGCATTGTATATTTTCTTTTTTCTATAATTCTTATCATTAATAATGATGATGGTGATGATGATGATGATGATGATGATGATGATGATTACTATTAGAGTCAAGGTTCCACTATGTAACCCAGTCCAGCTTTGAACTTTCAACTCCTTTTTTTTCCTTAAATTAATTAATTTACTTTACATTCAGACTTCCGGTTCCCATCCTTCCTCTCTTCCCAGTCCCACTCATTTCCCTTTCCTCCCCTCCCCCCTACTCCCCATCACTTTCTCCTCTAAAAAGGACAGGCCTCCCATGGATATCAATGTGCCTTTGCATATCAAGTTGCAGTAGGACTAGCACATCCTATCCAATTATGACTAGACAAGGCAGCCCAAAGGCAGGCAACTGAGTCTGAGATAGCCCTGATCCTGCTGGTTAGAGGTCCTATTTGAAGACCAAGATGGATTTCTTTTGGGGCATCTCTGGGAGAAGCTAGAAACCCAGGACATTGCAAACTCCTAGGAATTAATGAGGGTGACCCTAGCTAAGATCCTAGCAATGGGATATATGGAACCCACACCAACCATCTTTGTGCCCAGGCCAGACTTCCAATGGATGGATGGGGACACCAGCCCAGCCACAAAACTTTAGACCCACAATTTGTCCTCGCTACAAGACATGGGGCCTAAGTCAGTCCCATGCATGCTCTCTGGTTGGTTATTCAGTCTCTATGAGCCCTTATGGGTCCAGGTCAGTCGAAGCCATAGGTTTTCTTGGGGTGTCCTTGCCCTTGCTGGCTCCTTCAATCTTTCATCCCATTTTGCTGCAGGATTCCCCAATCTCTGTTAAGATTTGGCTGTTTCCATCATTTGCTGGGTGAAGTCTCTCAGATGAGTTATGCTAGACTTCTGTCTGCAAGTATAGCAGAATATCATTAATAGTGTCAGGGATGTGGTCTCTCAAGGCTTAGGTCTCAAGTTGGATAAGTCATTGGTTGGACATACCCTCAATTTCTGCTTCATTTTTTTTAAACCTCTGCATGTCTTGTAGCCAGGGCAACTTGTAGATTTAAGGTTTTGTGACTGGGCAGGTGTCCCTATTCTTCCATTGGAAGTCTGGCCTGGGCACAAAGATGGCTGGTGTGGACTCCATATATCTCATTGCTAGACTCTTAGTTAGGGTCACCCTCATAGATTCCTGGGAGTTTCCATTGTCCTGGGCTTCTCCAAGAGATGCCCCACAATTCCAGGTGTCTCTCCAAGTACTGTCTTCGTCTACCATCCCTAGAGTTGATTCCTCCTGTTTCTCTTCCCATCCCCTCTACCATCCTGTCCGTTCCCTCCATCTACACCCATGTTTATTATATTTGGACCCTTGGACCCTCCATTTCACTTAGCTTCTTTGGATCTGTGGATTGTAGCAAGTTTTTCGTGTACTTTACGGTTGATATCCACTTATAATTGAGTACATGCCATGTTTGTATTTCTGGGTCTATGTTACATCACTCAGGATCTTTTGTAGTTCCATCTATTTGCCTGCACATTTTATTACCTCTTTGTCTTTAATAGCTGAGTAGTATTTCATTGTGTACATATACCCCATTTTCTTCATCTACTCTTTGTTTGGGAACATCTAGGTTGTTTCAGATTTTCATTTATTTCCTTCACTTGTTTGCTTGTATTTTCCTATATATCTTTAAGAAATTTAGAATTTATTTATTTATTCATTCCCTCTTTCATTTCATCTTTAAAGGTCCTATCATCTGCAAAAGATTGGATTTAAGGTCATTTTCTTATGCTTCAGCTGCATTTAGATGTCCAGTGCTTGCTGCAGTAGGATAGCTGGGCTTTGGTGGTGCCAGATTGCCCTGGCTGTCGTTAATTGTGTTACTTTGCTGACCTCTGGCCATCTAATTTTATGACAGGTGCTTATTTCTGAGTTTATTTGTTGAATGGTGGCTTTTTGGATGTTATTTTCCTTCTTGGTTACTGTTTCCCTTCATTCTTCTGACCAGTGAGTCTTCAGGTCCAGTAGGGTTCTCCATGGGCAGTTTTGTGTGCTAAAGTTCCTCCTGGAAGCTCTATTACCAGCAGTATTGTGAGGCAGGCAATGCAGCACAGAGTATGGGGTGCCATTTATCATCGTTGGGCGTGTTTTCAGGGGAGTTGATAGGCGAGGGCTTGGCATAGAGTCTTACCCTGGTTGCCCCTGGTGCTGGGAAGGGAATGCAGGCAGAGTTGCGGGTAGGATATGCAGTTGTGGCTACGGGTTGAGGTTTAATAATGTTGAGTATGCTTTCAGGGGACTTGGGGGATAAGAGCTTGGGGTGGGGGCCTGAACTGGTGGTGTTCCTGGTGCTGGCAACTCTCTTGGTCAGCTTCATTTTCAAAAATTTCAACTGAGGAATATAGAAATATGATTAATTTTTATATATTGGTCTATCTTGAAAATTTATTGAACTTATAGATTCTTACAGGTTTTCACTGTTTTTTAAAGATCTTTTAGTAGGCATGCAAAATAATGGGTATCTTTATGGCTTTTCATATGCATATATTTTTATATATATGCACACTAGAATCTGCATGTGAAAGAAAGTGGATTGCTTTGGGTTTTCTATTATTTTGATCATGTTATCTAAAAAATGACATAGTTTTACTTCTATCCTTCTTATCAAGATGCCCTTTACTCCTTTGCGTGTCCCCATTATAATGCTGACAAAAAAAAATAATAGTAAGAGTGGACATTGTTGTCTTGCTCCTGATCTTATTGGAAAAGCATTCAGTCATTGACAGGCACATATGATGCTGACTTCTTTTTGCATTTTCATGTATGTGTACATACGTGTATAGATGGCTTACATGTGTGTGGGTGTACACTTATTTGGTGAAACTCAAAGATTGATGTCAGGAATAATCCTTGCTTTTCTTTCTATGCTGTTCTTTGAGGCAGGGTCTTTCAGTTGAACCCAGAGCTTGCCTTGCCAATGAAGCTAATGTTGTTATCCAACTTGCTCTGGAGATCCCTTGTCTTTGTCTTCTTAGGGTGGCATTATAGCTGGGTGCCATACGGAGCAGGCATTTTCATGGGTTCTCAGGATCTAAACTTTAGTCCTCCTGCTTACATGACAAGCACTCTACCCATTGAATGATCTCCCCAACCTGTATTTTTTTTCTTACCTTAGATTCCTTTTATCACCTTTTGTAGGTTTCCTTTTATTCTTAACTTAATTGGTTTGGTTTTATCACCAAAGATGATAAAAGGAATTTTTCAACTATGTTTTCTACATCTAATGAAATGGCTGTGTAGACCTTATCTATTTCTCAGTTGATGTGTTATATTAATTAATTTTTATGTGTTAAATAAGCCAAATACATTTTTGTAATAAATTTGGTGTGTATCTACCTAGTAAATACTGATATGGGTTTTTCTTGTGGTACCTAGTTTTGCTATCTAGTTTTACTTTCAGGATATCATTGGATTAATGAAGTGACTTGATAAGTGTCGCTTCTATCTCTTGAAAGATTTTTATCAAGAATTCATATGAACTCTTTACATCAAAGAACTTTTTCCTTTCCCTTGTGATTTATTTCATAATCTATTGGTTGTTTATGGGTGTGTTTAATTTTTACCTACTTAATAATTCTTCAATTCATTTTGCAACCGAATTCTAATTTCACTCTGCTGTACTCAGAGAACATATTTGCATGATGTGAATATTTTTACATTTATTGAGACTTGTATGATTTGTATATAAAGTCAGTCAATAATAAGATATCTCTTACATTTATCCCCCCAATATTGCTAATATCAAGAGCTAGTAAACATTCAGAGTAATTGAAATTCAATTGAATCGAAGATAGGTCTATTATTTCAAAAAATGGTTCAGTAGTTGGTCTATCATCATATTGAACAATCACTTGATACATAGCAATCTCAGGCTTATTTATTTGTATTTACGAACTGAAAAGCTATGTTTGGTACTGAAATTTATTCATGAATAACAACTTAGCCCTAATCTCTACAAGTGGTAAAACCCCTAAACATCCTTCCTTTGGCAGATGGATCAACAAGCCATTAATAAAATATACTCCTTACTAACACCGGGGCAGTTGCAACTTAAGTGTACTTTGTGAAATGAAAGAAGGTATATTTACATTGCTTATATTTACATGACAATCTGGTCAAGGACAGTAAGTGGTGGGTTTCAAAACCCACAGACCTGAATCATAATCATAGTAACTTTTGTCACATATATTCTTTAAAAATCAACAAGGATGTAGTGGGAACCTGAATTAGAATACAAATAAAAGCAGATGAGGATAGCTGGGATGAAAATGAATAGCATAATCATGTTGAAAAGCACAGGCAAGGAGAGAATTAACCAAAGGGAATTTGGAAAACAGCATTTTGTCCATATGCTGTGAAGCCAGAATCACACTGAACTTTACACAACAGTGTTCTCTATACCTGATCTTAGTTACATAAGATACAGAGAAGCAGCTCATTACTATACTTTAGTTAACAAATCTAGCTTTTACATGAAATGAGTTGACAACATTTGTTAAATAGGTAAGTATATATTTTATAGATAAGGAAATTCAGGTTTTACTGTTGAAGAAAAAAATAGATAAGCAATGTGAAAAAGGAAGAATGAACTCCATGATGCTGATTTAGATCATATATTGGTAGATCCATAGTTATCAATTTGAGCTTATGAGTTTTAAATATCATTGGCCCATTTTTTTCTGGATCCATGAGTTCTGCATTTATGGAAGAAGTAAATTGTGGATTGAAAAGATTTGGGGAAAAATATGTGGTATTATAACTATATTGCATTATAACTAACTACACAGCATTTATATTGTATTAGGTCTTATGTCATTTAGAGATGACTTTAAGCATATGGGGCCACTGGGCAGTGTTGGTGCACGCCTTTAATCCCAGCACTTGGGAGGCAGAGGCAGGTGGATTTCTGAGTTCAAGGCCAGCCTGGTCTACAAAGTGAGTTCCAGGACAGCCAGGGCTATACAGAGAAACCCTGTCTTGAAAAACTAAAAAACAAACAAACAAAAAACAACAACAACAAAAAAAGCATGTGGGAAGATATATGTAGTTTCTTCACAAGTGCTATGACATTTTAAACAATTCACGAGATCATCACCAAGTTTGTCTATCTGTGATGGTTTTGATAACAAATCTCCCATGACTATTGCTGGGCTGGTATGTGTTTGTACATGCACTCGGAGGAATGGTAGAGAAGTAGGCATATGTGTGTATATGTTGTATAATGTTTAATATTCATCATTAATTTGAGACTATTGTGAATCACCTAAAAACACTAAGGATGTCTGTAATGGCATTTCTAGAAGGGCTTAACTAAGGAGGGAAATTCACACTGACAGAAACATAGAACCATCCTATGGGTTGGGATCCTGGACTGAATTAAAACAAGCAAACAAGCAAACAAACAAACAAACAAACAAAAACAGTAAAAGCTCAGTTAAGTGTCAACTTTCTTACAGTCATACACACACCAATGATTTCTGCCACTCTGGATTTTACCCTAAGTTATTAGTCAAAAATAAATGTTTCTTTCTCTTAGTTGCATTTCTTAGGAATTTTGTGACAGTAACAAAAAAAAAATAACACACATCGAATACACATGTGGGAGCACATAGACACACACACACACATACACACACATGCACGCACGCACACACACACACACACACACACACACACACTTCCTGTTCAGCCCACCAAGATGACCTAGAAATGATTATGAATCTTAAAATTTAGATCTTAGTTTCCAAAACATCATTCTCCAATTAAAACCAACCAGAAATCATTGAAAAATTGATAGATTCCTGGACTGTAGCATCAGATCTGTTTGGGCATGATATGGCACAACAAAATACAAATGATTTTTTAAGTGTAGGAATTCTGGAAACAGCATAGGAAACAATGTAAAGGAACTTTCAATGACCACAGTGAGAGCAATTTGAGCAATGAAGTGAATAGCAGTAGTATTTGTTCAATCATTAGCTCTAGGATAAAGTATTTATGAGTCTAGACTGATATAAATATAGTAAATACATATATACATACATATATACATACATACATACATACATACATATATACATACATACATACATAGGGTATGAAGAGAAAAGTCTTCCTTGGAGAAGAATTTCCAATTAATAAATGTAGGAGTGAGGGTTAGAAAATCATCAAAACAGTAATATTTAATGGAGATAAGACAAGACACCAAGTTATTAGCCAAAATGAAATGTTTCTTTCTCTTAGTTGCTTTTCTTAGGAATTTTGTGACCATAACAAAAACAAAAAAGTAACACACATAGAATACACATGTTGCCTATTAATCTATGACAACTAGAGGAGAAACAGGATATTTTTTATAGCCTATAAGTATTACTACTAAGTAATTTAACAACAAGAAAGTGAAAAACAGTAACTGAAGAGGAAGCTAATAAAGAGAAAGTGAGTAGAAGCCACCTGAATCAAATGATCAAGGCTTACATTGTCAGTAATAAAGTCAACAGATTGTCCCCTGTTGTGATGAACTGAGAAGGGTGCAGCACCACTTCTGGAAACATTCTTGCCAAAATGAATGTTTTTCAAAATAGTCACAAAATAACCTCAAAGAGACGTCAATTATCAGAAATTATGCAAAATATCAATGGTTGTCAACTGTGGAGTTCACAAAAGACAAGGATGTGACACAGACTTTAGGAGGCTGAGGGCACAGAAGCAGTTCAGTGAAATTTGGAACACCCATTTGGAACATAAAACACATATTAGAGAAAGTTGTAAAATGATGGTAAAAGTATATTAAATTTAACATCATTGTGCCAACATCAAAATTCTTTATTATGATAATTGTTTCCATTTATATCAAATGCAAAGATTAGTAGAAGCTGAGGAAAGAAGACACAGGGCTTCTTTCTACTTTTTTTGCAGCATTTATACATAATATCTTTTCTCTACATAAAGAATTGCTGAAGGAAGCAAACAAAGATACAGCTCAGGAAAATAAACACAAAACAAAATTTTAGTCCTCTAGTTTGGGGAGGGGAAGAACATAGAACACCAGAGAGGAAAGATTCTGGAATTCCCAAATGGCTGCCTTCCACAACTGAGGTTACTTTAGTTGAAGAATTCTGCTGCTGAACAGCAGAATAAATCTACATCGCACCATGTAAATGCTCTTGAACAGGTTGGTACAATTTAGGGCAGGGACATGCATACTTTTATCTAGCCCTGGGACAAAATTGATTATCAAGCTATTGATAGAATGTATTTTACTAAATCATGCTAAGAAGATGAAAGTGAGAGCTCACTTAGTATTAATTAAATGACAACTTAGTTGTGTTTCAAAGTAATCTAGGAGCCTGTGGGATTCTTATGTAAAAAGCAAGAGACGAAAATAAGCCTAACAACAAGCTGTAATTGGGCTACACTTGTGAAAGTGTGTAGTGAATTCTGAACTTGATGCGTGATGACAGAAAGGTAGCTAGAAGAAACAGGAAGTAATTTGAATCCATACTTATGTCCAGAGACAGTAATTACAAAGCATGTGCTGTGTACCTGACATCAAAGTAATGAGTTGTAGAACCGTTTCCTAGCCACAGGGTTAAGTAACACAAATTCCTTCATCTTTTTGTCACTAAATCCAGGTGCAGTGCACAAAACATGGTTGGGTTTTAACAACTGAAAAACCTTCATGATATTAGTTACATTTCTCATTGCACCTTAATTGAGGAAGAAGGTTTATTTGGGCTTATGGCTTGATGGGATACAGTCTCTCATGTCAGGGCAGACATGGTGGTGAGACCCTGAGGCATATGCTCATATTGTATCTGCATTCAGGAAGCAGAAAGAAATGAATGCTGGCACTCAGCTTGCATTTCTGGTCCCCCTTTCCTTTTTCTTCAGTCAGAGCATAAGTGCATATTTAAGTTGGGTCTATCTTCCTCAATTAAACTTCTGGAAATGCCTTCATAGACACAACAAAAAGTGTGTCTCCTAGATAATTTTAAATTGAGTCAAGCTATCAATAAAGACCAACCAATACACAGATGTTGGTGGCTTTGCCACTGAAGAAAGAGTTAGGTTAGATTTTGGATACTAGCCTTTCAACTCTTAGCTCCTTTTGAGAATTCAGGTTTTGAAACAAAGATAACTTTCTATCTGCATAGGAAGACCAAGAAGGCACACCAGAGGTCTGGATTCATCTATATGGTGAAACTTTGTTTTCAATGTTCTGAACAAAATCTTACTTACAAAATCTTACTGTTTAAGCACACGTCCTTGAGAATCTATTAAGCCCATATGTTCCTGATCAATTTGCATTTGCTATAATTCACTAAAATGCTGCACTGGAAGTTATTGAGCACTTAAAGACATTGTGAGTCTTATTCCAAGAACTGGAATGCCGCTCTACTGATAGTCTTAAGATCAATTCTTTACATAAGTGTAGGCTTCACCCACCGTTTCAGGAGGGTTAAGTGTAGCACATTTGGACTTTGTTCTGCTTCTTCTTAGTCTCTAGGTACAGTGTTTTCTTTGGATCTGCTCAGGCAGGAAATCAAGTTTTTATGAATATGGTAAGAAAAGGCTTGAGAGTCAGTCTTATTCTGGGCTCGAGTCCCACCTCCTTCACTTAATAGCTGGTATCAGTCAGAATCCCAGAGGGAAAAACAGATGGCACACTCCAATTACTATACTTCTAAGAAGGGTTCCCAAATGAATAATTTACAAATGTGTGGGAAGGGTATCAGGGAAGAAAATTAATGGTGTGGGTTTTGCCCAGAAGGATAAGAGGAGGGAGGGAGTGGTTAAAAAAAACCCATAGCATTCAAGTGTCTAATTCCAACTCTTGGAAGGCTGAGATAGGAGAACGGTGAGTTCAAGGACAGCCTGAGCTATATAGTGAGACACTGTCTCAGAAATGAATGAATGAATGAATGAATGAATGAATAAACAAACAAACAAACAAATAAGCAGAGATGTACATGTGACAGATACCAGAATCATCTACTGTGGAATGCATGCAGTCTGAAAGAATGCCGCAAGGAGGAAGGCAGGGATATTCAACATCATTTTCTACCTACATGCTCAGGATACTCTTAACCCAAATTGGTATGGGAACCAATGATATGTTTAAATAATAAAGAGAAGAGGTGACAGGGCATCTGTAGAGGCAAATGGAAAGCATCTAATATCACATACAATGCTGGGAAGTTATTTTACCTGCAGCCACACAAATACTCCTGTGGACCAATGGGAGTCAGAGAACAGATAGCAGGAGTAGTCTCATTGCCTTCACCATGAGTTTTAGGGATGGAACTTGGGTCATTAAACTTGTGTGCAAGGGCTTTTATCTGTAGAGCCATCTCCATGGCTTCATATTCCACATGGATACAATGAAACATGTGGGAATGAAGAGAGTTAAATGGAGCCCTGCACACAGCACCTGGTGCCAGGGCTCACTGAATTTGTGTATTTTCTGGACTCTGTGGTCTAATCATGATGGTTCTAGGAGCTTAAGACAGATACATTATCAAATACTGCCTGAAATCTAAATCAGGAGCATGACTCTGATAAATAAAGTTAGGGGTCTAGGGTAGGAACCAGAGTTATCAAAAACTAAGGGTCCCCCCCCCTGCAAATTGTGTCAGGGATCCAGGATGTAGGTCACGTTCTTTCACCATCTCTCTGCATCTCATCTCACCTGATTCTGAAATTCATGTCTGTCTGGGCTTGTTTATGGTGTCATCATCTTTGAAATCCACCCCTAGCTCCTTAGTAACTCAACTAGCAATGTCCAGTTTCTGCTTTGTACTTCCCATCCACAAGTCAGGTGTGATGAAACTCTCCTCTCAGTTTTTATGAGGATTCGATACAATAACACAGGCAAAAGGGCATAACAGGGAAGAGCCTCAAAGATCATGTATCGCATTTCTGTTTGCATAGATATCCTTTCCTTTTTTTTTTTTTTTTTTTTTTTTTGGTTTTTCGAGACAGGGTTTTTCTGTGTAGCCCTGGCTGTCCTGGAACTAGCTCTGTAGACCAGGCTGGCCTCGAACTCAGAAATCCACCTGCCTCTGCCTCCCAAGTGCTGGGATTAAAGGCGTGCGCCACCACCGCCCGGCTCCTTTCCTTTCTAATCTAGATGTATCTCAGAGTTTTGGTGAATGTAGGTGCTGTAGGTTGGCCAGGGAAAGTGGCTACTCCAGTGCCTTCGTAGCCTTATTTTCAAACTATGGATATTAATAATCCTAAAATAAACCCCACCTGTTCTCAGTACAGGTTGTGTTTCTATCTAATTTGATTCTAGAGTCTATATTTGGAGGAAAGTCTGTGAATTTTAGATCTCCCCAAACAGGGGGATCATGGAATTTTCCACTGCCCCGTGGCTCTTGTTTGGCCAGAATTCACTTCATTTGCACTGAGATAGTCACTTTCTAAAAGATCTGTTAATGGAAGAGAAGTTAGATTGAGGGATGGGGCAGGCACAGAGAAGCCTGAGTGGTGTGAAATGCACATAGCAAGAACCATTAGGAAGAGCAGTGCCCATGTAGACTGACCAGAGTTCAGAGACAGGAAGGTACTCATCTAATGAGTGGTGGCAATGTGAGATCATGTCCTCAACAGTAGTTTTCAAAGGTTCTTACACGTTGACCCTGTCATTATCTGTCACTACTTTCAAGCATCCCTCTACATGTTGTAGGAGTCCTCTCTGTGGATGGTTCTCTGTTCTCTGGAACTCTGTCATGTCACCTCTAGCTACCACAGTCTACCCATGTGCCTGGATGTGTTTCTTGAATTCTGAAAACTACTAGGAACTTATACAACTGTAGCCTTCGTGGCTAAAAGCTGGGAGAAATTGAAGGGCATATCTCTTTATATTCTAATATACAATGACCTGTTATTTCCTATGGTCTGTCTATGTTTTCTTGGTTGCAGTATGCAAGAAAGACTCAGGACTTGTTGCTTCATCTTGGCAAAGAGAATCTTTAGAAGAGCCATTTCAGCCTATAAAGAAATGTTTTCTTTTTTTTTTTTTTTTTGGTTTTTCGAGACAGGGTTTCTCTGTGTAGCCCTGGCTGTCCTGGAACTAGCTCTGTAGACCAGGCTGGCCTCGAACTCAGAAATCCACCTGCCTCTGCCTCCCAAGTGCTGGGATTAAAGGCGTGCGCCACCACCGCCTGGCTAAGAAATGTTTTCTTTTCTTTTTTAATTATGTGTGTCTCTCTGTAGGATGTGAGTACACATGGTTATGGAGGATAGAAGAGGGTGCTGGATCCTATGGAGCTGAACCTATAGGCACTTGTGCTGAGAACCAAACTCAGGTTCTCTGCTAGAGCAGTAAGTACTCTTAACTGTTGAGCCATCTCTCCAGCCTTGAGTATTTTTTGTATTTTCCTTTTATTTTCCTTCAGTGACTTTACAGTTGTAATATGTTTGTAAAAGAGTCTACCAACTTTGTTAACAACTATTATTAGCATAGATATTTACCCACATCTTTGGCTAGTGTTCTCTGTTCTTATCAATCCTAGGACCAAACTGATAGATGGAATACAGGGTTACAAAGGTTACTTGAAAAAAAGGAAAATGCAAAACTTACTTTTTTCCTTTCTCTAGTGTGTATATGTGCATGTGTGTCCATGTATTTTCTATTGATGCATAGTCACTTAATACCGACTTAGCAGACAGAACACTCTATATTTATTACCTGCTACTGCTTGCTTTTAGCTCTAGAAGCTGGCCTTTTCCTTCCTTGACAATTCCTAGTTGTATCATCCCTTCAATCCTCATCTGCCACTTTCATTAGGAAGGCATGAGATCATTGTGATTATGACTCAGGATTTTGAAAGATATTCTTTAAAAGCCCCTAAACCTACATCATAATCTTCCTGCCCTCTGTCAAATGAATTGACATAAAGGATTTAAGTCTTCTAAGTTTAAAACCTCACGGTCACCTGTCTTAGGTTTCTGTAAGACCATTTTCATTTGAAGTCACATTTTCTTTTGGAATAAAATATCTTAGCAACAATCATTTACACATACATCAGACATAATTAGACACTCATCATATATTGAACTGAGATGGATGAATGAAAAATAAAAGAGCATAAGTCCATTCTCTTCATCATGGAAAGCTATGCAAGTTCTTTATTGGATAACAACATTCAAATGAGTTGCCTGACTAATGTAATGCTTAAAGGAGACATTTTATGGGCCAGCAACTGTTCTAGGCTTTATCTCCATTATTAAAATAAAGTGTAAATTTTGGAGACTATGAACTCTGAAATGTGTTATCATGTATTTTTCATTTTGGGTGGAGTGACCTTATCTGCTCTTTATAATATATGTTTAAAAATCATTCAGAGACTTCAAATCTTCAGAATGAGATGGGGCATACATAATATGTAATCTGGCTAACCAAGAGAATGAGAGAAATTGTAGATACTAGAAATGAAGTTATGCTTAAGGTTTGATTTTTATCCTATAATGTTATACCAAGCAGATAACTGCTAGATGTATTAGTTATCAACAGTTGTTTCTGGTCCAATTATTAATCTGTTAACCTGCAGCTATGTCTTGAAGAGAAACACAATTTGGTAATGCCCACTGTTGCACAATAGTGTATAGGATAAAGGATTTTCAGTCAGATATTTCTGCATTTATAGCTCAGGTCTGAGAACTATTCATTGGGAAATTTTAGGCACAAAACTTGAGAGTTTCAGTTTCCTTATACATAGAATGAAATTATAATATATTACAAATATCTTTAACTGTTGCATGAAATAAGATATGGTAAATGTGTGCCACATAGTCTCATAACAGGCAATAATTATTATTTCTTCAATGAATTCTATGGCCAATTTTCTCACTCTAAAACATCCTAATGAGCTTAATAATGTTTAAATGCCAGCTGCCAAAACAATAAAATACCATCTCAAAGCCCTACAATCTTTAGACTGTCTCATTGAATAAAAAATTGTTAAATTTGTTAAGGTTTTTAGCAGGGCTAACGAGCTTGCCAAAGTCTCTTCCTAAAAGGTAGTGATAAACAGGATAAAGTCATCAAATTATCAGTTAAAACCTCTGAAAATTGACTAATGGCATACAACAAATTCAAGTGTTTATTCATGGAAATTTAATGAACATCTATAAAAACAGTCAGGCTTTCTGGGACTGTTCCAATTCCTTCACCTTAGTTTCATAATTCTCCTCTGGTGGGCTATGAGAAATAGGTGTTTGGAGCCCTACTAGAAAGTAATGACTTTATATGGGGCAGAACTCAGAAAATTTCATGCCTGGGTAATTACCGAAAACAATACCAATTTCAGAGGCAAACAGTCATGAAAGAACAACATCACAGCTAGCCTGAAGTCCCGGTATTGGCTGGGAAAAGCAGCAGAATGGCATCCATTTAGAAACATATGTAGAGCCACAGTCAAAACGGAATCAAATTGTAAAGTAATGAGAAAGAACAATTTGAGAAGTCCATAATTATTCTGATATCCATACACACCTGTCCAGTCTGGTCAAGGAAGAAATCCTTTCAGAGATTGTGAACTACTTTTTAGCAGAATAGAAACTTAAAATGTATATGATATAACATTGCTGAGAGAAGTACTTAAAGGTGAAAACACCTATACTTTAATAGAATAAAAATCTGAATATATAAACTAGCCATCACTTTACAGACATAGACAACCAGGACTGGAGCTATACATAGCTCAGTGGTACAGCTTTTGTCTAACATACATGAAGCTCTGGGTCTCATACTTAAATACACACACACACACACACACACACACACACACGCAGCACATGGTAGGGTGAAAGAGAGCAATTAAAATAGAAAAGCAAAGTAAATGAAGATGAAGCAGAAAAATAAAATAATAATTGATAGGGTAGAAACCAAAGAACATAAACCACATAAAAATTGGAGAAAACCAGTGGAACCAAAAGTTGGTTCTTTGAAAATATTAAAAAAGTCAACTCAGTACCCAACTCAAGAATGAAAGAGGAGGCACTGCTACCAAACTACAGAATTAAATGAATTCTTGAGTTCTTTGTATATATTGGATATTAGCCCTCTGTCGGATGTGGGGTTGGTGAAGATCTTTTCCCACTTTGTTGGTTGCCGTTTTGTCCTTCTGACAGTGTCCTTTGCTTTGCAGAAACTTTGTAATTTTATGAGGTCCCATTTGTCGATTCTTGATCTTAGAGCATAAGCTACTGGTGTTCTGTTCAGGAACTTTTCCCCTGTGCCCAAGTCCTCCAGGGTCTTCCCAAGTTTCTTTTCTAATAGTTTCAGTGTGTCTGGTTTTATGTGGAGGTCCTTGATCTACTTGGAGTTGATCTTAGTGCAAAGAGATAAGAGTGGGTCAATTCGCATTCTTCTGCAGGTTGACCTCCAGTTGAACCAGCACCATTTGTTGAAAAGGCTATCTTTATTCCACCGGATGGTTGTGGCTCCTTTATCAAAGATCAAGTGACCATAAGTCTGTGGGTTAATTTCTGGGTCTTCAATCCTGTTCCATTGATCTGCTTGCCTGTTGCTATACCAATACCATGCAGTTTTTAACACAATTGCTCTGTAGTACTGCTTGAGGTCAGGGATATTGATTCCCCCAGAAGTCCTTTTATTGTTGAGAATAGTTTTAGCTATCCTGGGTTTTTTGTTGCTCCAGATGAATTTGAGAATTGCTCTTTCTAGATCTATGAAGAATTGAGTTGGGATTTTGATGGGGATTGCATTGAATCTGTAGATTGCTTTTGGCAAGAGGGCCATTTTTACTATATTGATCCTGCCAATCCAGGAGCAAGAAATATTTTTCCATCTTCTGAGGTCTTCTTCGATTTCTTTCTTCAAGGACTTGAAGTTCCTGTTGTACAGATCTTTCGCTTGTTTGGTTAGAGTTACGCCAAGATACTTTATGTTGTTTGTGGCTATTGTGAAGGGTGTTATTTCCCTAATTTCTTTCTCTGCCTGCTTGTCCTTTGAGTACAAGAAGGCCACTGACTTGCTGGAGTTAATTTTATAACCAGCCACTTTGCTGAAGTTGTTTATCAGCTGTAGAAGTTCTCTGGTGGAGTTTTTTGGGTCGCTTAGGTAAACTATCATATCGTCTGCAAATAATGATAGTTTCACTTCTTCCTTTCCAATTTGTATCCCTTTGACTTCCTTATGTTGTCTAATTGCTCTTGCTAGAACTTCAAGTACTATATTGAAAAGATATGGAGAGAGAGGGCAGCCTTGTCTAGTCCCTGATTTTAGTGGGATTGCTTCAAGTTTCTCTCCATTTATTTTGATGTTGGCTACTGGTTTGCTGTATATTGCTTTTACTATGTTTAGGTATGGGCCTTGAATTCCTGCTCTTTCCAAGACTTTTAGCATGAAAGGATGCTGAATTTTGTCGAATGCTTTTTCAGCATCTAATGAGATGACCATGTGGTTTTTTTCTTTCAGTTTGTTTATGTAGTGGATTACATTGATGGATTTCCTTATATTGAACCATCCCTGCATCCCTGGGATGAAGCCTACTTGATCATGGTGGATGATCGTTTTGATGTGCTCTTGGATTCGGTTAGCAAGAATTTTATTTAGTATTTTTGCATCTATATTCATAAGAGAAATTGGCCTGTAGTTCTCTTTCTTTGTTGGATCTTTTTGTGGTTTAGGTATTAGCGTAATTGTGGCTTCGAAGAATGAGTTGGGCAGTGTTCCTTCTGTCTCTATTTTGTGGAATAGTTTGAAAAGTATTGGTGTTAAGTCTTCTTTGAAGGTCTGGTAGAATTCTGCACTAAAACCATCTGGTCCCGTACTTTTTTTGGTTGGGAGGCTTTCTATAACCCCTTCTATTTCTTTAGGGGTTATGGGACTATTTAGCTGACCTACTTGATGCTGATTTAATTTTGGTATTTGATATCTGTCTAGGAAATTGTCCATTTCCTCCAGATTCTCCAGTTGTTTTGAGTATAGACCTTTGTAGTAGGATCTGATGATCTTTTGAATTTCCTCAGTTTCTGTTGTTATGTCTCCCTTTTCATTTCTAATTTCTAATTTTGTTCATTTGTATACTGTCTCTGTGTCCTTTGGTTAGTCTGGCTAAGGGTTTATCTATCTTGTTGATTTTCTCAAAGAACCAGCTCCTGGTCTTGTTAATTCTTTGTATGGTTCTCTTTGTTTCTATTTGATTGATTTCAGCCCTGAGTTTGATGATTTCTTGTCTTCTACTCCTCCTGGGTGAATTAACTTGTTTTTCTTCCAGGGCTTGAAAGGAGAGGACCCTGGGCCTGTAAAGATTGCATCCAGTTTAGTAAAGAAACCGAGGGGGGAGGGGGAATGATTGGGGAACAGTTGGGGGGGAGAGGAACTATGGGAACTATGGTGGGTGGGAACTGGGAAAGGGGAAAGCCTTTGGAATGTAAACATAGAATATAGAAAATAAAATATTAAAAAAAAGAAAAGAAAATATTGAAAAAAAATCAGGAGTCATAGATACAAGCATCAACAACAGAATACAAGAGATAGACGAAAGAACCTCAGGTGCTGAAGATATCATAGAATATTCTTTCAACAAAACCCAAAGAAGCTAGCTATACAAACATAATTCCATCTCTAACAACAAAAATAACCGGAAGAAACAATCACTTTTCCTAAATATCTCTTAACATCAATGGAATCAATTCCTCAATAAAAAGACAGAGACTAACAACAGACTGAATAAATAAACAGGACCCAGCATTTTGCTGCATACGGGAAATGCACCTCAGTGACAAAGACAGGCACTACCTTAGAGTAAAAGGCTGAGATACAATTTTCTAAGGAAATGGTTCCAAGAAACAAGCTGGAGTAGTCATTCTAATATCAAATAAAATCAACTTTCAACCTAAAATTATAAAAATCAGATGAGGAAGTACACTTCATATTTGTCAAAGGAAAATCTACCAAGACGAACTCTGAATTCTGAACATCTATGCTCCAAATGCAAGGGCACCCACATTCATAAAAGAAACTTTAGTAAAGTTCAAAGCACATATTGCACCTTACACCATAATAGTGGGAGACTTCAACACCCCACTCTTATCAATGGATCATGAAAACAGATCTTATGAACAAATGAATTTAAGAGATATCTATACAACATTTCATTCTAGAACAAAATAATATACCTTCCTCACAGCAACTCACGGTACCTTATCCAAAACTGACCGTGTAATTAGTCACAAAACAAGTCTCAACAGATACAAAAAGATTGACATAATCTCATGCATCCTATCAGATCACCATGTACTAAGGCTGGTCTTCAATACCAGCAAAAACTATGGAAAGCCCACATACACATGGAAGCTAAGCAACACTCTACTCAATGACAACTTTGTCAAGGAAGAAATAAAGAAATAAATTAAAGACTTTTTAGAATTTAATGAAAATGAAGGCACATCATACCAAAACTTATGGGACACAATGAAAGCAGTGCTAAGAGGAAAACTCGTAGCTCTAAGTACCTCCAAAAAAGAACTGGAGAGAGCATACACTAGCAGCTTGACAGCACAACTGAAAGATCAGGAACAAAAAGAAGCAAATACAGCTAAGAGGAGTAGACAGAAGGAAATAATCAAATTCCGGGCTAAAATCAGCCAAGTAGAAACAAAAAGAACTATATAAAGAATCAACAAAAGTAGGATCTGGTTCTTTGAGACAATCAACAAGATAGATAAACCCTTAGCTAGACTAGCTGGAGGATGCAGAGATAGTATCCAAATTAATGAAATCAGAAATGAAAAAGGAGACATAACAATGGAAACTGAGGAAATTTAAAAAAAGTCATCAGATCCTACTACAAAATCCTATCCTCAACAAAATTGGAAAATCTGGATGAAGTCAACAAATTTCTAGAGAGAAATGTGCCAAAGTTAAATCAGGATCAGATAAACCATCCAAATAGTCCTATAACACCTAAAGAAGTAGCAGCAGTCATTAGAAGTCTCCCAACCCAAAAAAGAAAAAGAATAAAAAAGCCCAGGACTAGTTTATTTTAGTTCAGAATTCTATCAGACCTTCAAAAAAGACATAATGCAAATACTCTTCAAATTATTCCACAAAATAGAAACAGAAGGAACACTATCCAATTCATTCTATGAAGACAAAATTACTCTGATACCTAAACCACACAAAGACCCAACAAAAATAGAGAACTTCAGAACAATTTCCCTTATGAATATCAATGCAAAAGTACTCAATAAAATTCTTGTAAACTGAGTCAAAGAACACATCAAACAATCATCTATCATGATCAAGTAAGCTTCATACCAGGGATGAAGGGATGGTTCAATATATGGAAATTCAATAATGCAATACACTATATAAACAAACTCAAATAAACAAAACCCATATGATCATCTCCTTAGATGCTGGGAAAGCGTTTGACAAAATCCAATACCTCTTCATGTTAAAAGTATTGGAAAGATCAGGAACTCAAAGCCCACACCTAAACATAGTAAAAGTAATATTCAGCAAACTAGTAACCAACATAAAACTAAATGGAATGAAACTTGAAACAATCCCACTAAAATCGGGGACTAGACAAGTACTATTCAACATAGTACTTGAAGTCCTAACCAGAGCAATTAGACAACAAAAGGAGGTCAACTGGACATAAGTTGGAAAAGAATAATTTAAAATGTCACTATTTGCAGATGATATGATAGCATACTTAAGTGGCTCCAGAAATTCCACCAGAGAATTCCTAAACCTGATAAACAACTTCAGTAAAATGGTTGGATATAAAATTAACTAAAAAAAAAATTAGTAGCCTTCCTCTACTCAAAGGATAAAGAGGCTGAGAAAGAAATTAGGCAAATGACAGCCTTCACAATAGTCACAAACAATATAAAATATCTTGGTGTGACTCTAACCAAGTAAGTGAAAGATCTGTATGACAAGAAATTCAACTCTCTGAAGAAAGAAATCAAAGACCTCAGAAGATGGAAAGATCTCCCATGCTCATGTACTGGCAGAATTTATATATTAAAAATGGCCTTCTTGCTGAAAGCAATCTACAGATTCAATGCAATCCTCATCAAAATTCAAACTCAGTTCTTCATAGAGTTAGAAAGAACAATTTGCAAATTCATTTGGAATAACAAAAATCCCAGGATAGCAAAAACTATTCTCAACAATAAAAGAACTTCTGAGGAAAATCACCATCCCTGACCTCAAGCTCTGCTACAGAGCAATAGTAATTAAAAAAATAAAGCAAACTGTATGCTAATGGTACAGAAACAGGTAGGAAGATCAATGGAATAAAACTGATGATCCATAAATGAACCCACGCACCTATAGTCCCTTGATCTTTGACAAAGAAGCTAAAACCATCCTGTGGGAAAAAAGCATTTTCAACTAATGGTGCTGGTTCAACTGGAGGTCAGCATGTAGAAGAATGAAATGTAAATAAAGAATATATCCAATTAAAAAAAAAAGAATGTACATAGATCCATTCTCTCCACCCTCTTCACCTTCTCTATTGGTCTGAAACACCAGAGTGGAGAGGGTCTTTGGTTTCCCTGGCTCTGTTTAAAAACATGGCTTTCTGTTCCATAAGGGTTAAGGGGGATGTGGGAATGACTTTGGTGAAGTCCCTGGTCTCTTGCTGGAGTAGGAGCATTTGTCACACTCTCTGAGTTCATTGTTTAGTTCCACCTGATTCCATCTGCAGGAGGCAGTTTTTCCTTCTGGCTTTTTCTTCTTTTGGAGGTGTCTGGAGGGGGTGTGGGAAGGAAGAAAAGCATACCAGTACAACAGTAGTATAGGGTTGCATTGGATGAAGTAAGATCAAGACTTAGAGCTGTCTTCTGAGAGCTTCATGGGTCTGCTGCAATGAATCTCATGCTGGCATGTGGACTGAAGGATCATGAGTCTGCTTGAAAGACGACTGGGAAGAGGGAGAAATGCAGCTGGTATAGTAGTTAAAGTAAGTGGGAGATAGATGTTCCTTCTTCCAACTTCCAGGAGCCTGTTCAGCTGCTTCTCTCAGTTTGAGAGGCACCTTCCAAGGGGTGCTCACCTCCCTGGAAGGAAGACAGTTGAACTGTGTTTTCTGCACAGATAGGAAAGGCTCTGAACCTTTGCTCCCAGCCTACAAATGGACCAAATCCCAGATATGTCTTGAGGAGCATAGCAAAGGGAAAGGAAAGAGGAGGGTAGCAAAACTAGGTGGTCCTAAACAATTCTCAGTCTTGCCCCTCCTCTGCTGCTTTTCCTGGTCACCCCTTGCAGGTGATGGTCTTCAACACACCTTCAGCACCTGTTGCAGATGCTGGCACACTTTGGAGGCTGTTTCCCAGGGTACCACGCAGACGTGGAAGGAGCTGGGCTCAACTTTCTGTGCCTTTTGGATGAAGTGGTACATGGCATAGCCTCTGCACAGGAAGGCCAGGTCCTTGCCGGCCAACAGCCCTATGGGGCAGAAATCATTTGCACATGACCCATGTAAAAGAGGCACTCAAATTGTATGCCATCTTGGACAGGCTCACATAGGTATTCACTGAGCACCATGTGCTTGCACATGTTGGCAGGGCAGCACGAGCAGCTGTGCATGTGGAAGGGCTTCAATGTCAGCAGTCCCTGCTCCTCTGGTCCTATGCGTTGCTGAGGATGAGGCGGAATTAACTATGGTGGCCAGCAGCACACAGGGCCCTCTCCACGCCAAAGGCATTGGCATACAAAATGAGAATAACCTCAAAGCAGGAGCCCTGTCTATGGACTTAAAAAATCACCCAGGCCTGGCCACAGGGGTTGGTCTCATAGACAGTGCATACATTCCTGGGTTGTACACCCTGCTCACCCAGGAACTTGAAGACACATTGCATATACTCATTGTAGTAGCCCTCTCAATAGGTTGCACGCTGGCTCTCAGGCAGTTGCTGGCCTGGCACAGCATGCACCATCAAGTCCTCTCTGTTCTTGTCTACTATGTTGTCATTGACCTGGAAGGTCAGGAAGAAGTTAGGTGCACAGGTACAGCCATCCTGTGGTCCTGGGAGCAGGACGAGGGGGCCATGGTGGGAGTCAGACAGGGAGAGGTTGATTTGTAGGCCACAGCCAGGGTCTCTGGCACATCTAAGACCCTAGATAGGAATTGTAGTCCAACAACCAGAAAACATCCACTCATTGTCAGTATATTATCGTGAGCACCACTTTTAGAAATTTTCTTTGTTTCTAGCTGTCATCCAGATCTCCTCGCTGAAGTCCAAGGACAATTGACAGGTACATGTGCTTCTTCTATTTTCTAGGACTGCTACTCCAGCTTGTTTCTTGGGATCATTAGCTTGGAAAAAATCCAGCCTTTTATTTTGAGGTAGTATCTGAGGTGTGTTTGCTGTATGCAACAAAATTCTGGGTCCTGTTTACATATCCATTCTGTTAGCCTTTGTCTTTTTATTGGATAATTGAGTCCAATGATGTTGAGAGATGTTAAGGATCGATGACAGTTGCTTCACACTATCTTTGTTGTTAGAAGTGGAATTGTTTGTGTGGTTCTCTTCTTTGGGTCTGTTGTGAGATTAATTTCTTACTTTTTTTTTTGGGTGTAGTTTCCCTCCTTGTGTTGGAGTTTTCCTTCTATTATCCTCTGTAAGGTTGAGTTAGTGGAAAGATATTGTTTAAATTTGGTTTTGTTATGAAATATCTTGGTTTCTCCACCTATGGTAATTGAGAGTTTTGCTGGGTATAATAGCTTGGGCTGGCATTTGTATTTTTCTAGGGTCTATATGACATCTGCCCAGGATCTTCTGACTTTTATAGTCTCTGGTGAGACGTCTGGTATAATTCTGACAGGACTGCCTTTATATGTTACTTGACCTTTTCCCTTACTGTGTTTAATATTCTTTCTTTATTCTGTGCATTTGATGTTTTGATTATTATGTGAAAGGAAATATTACTTTTCTGGTCCAGTCTGCTTGGTATTCTGGAGGCTTTGAGTATGTGTATGTGCAACTCAATTCTTCACAGAGATAGAAAGAGCAATTCTCAAATTCACATGGACTAACAAAAAACCCAGTGTAGCAAAAACTACTATCGACAATATAAGAACTTCTGGGGAAATCACCATCCCTGAACTCAAGCTGTATTACAGAGCAATAGTGATAAAAAAATGGTATTGGTACAGAGACAGGCAGGAAGAACAAGGGAATAGAATTGAAGAACTAGAAATGAACCCACACACCTATAGCCACTTGGTCTTTGACAAAAAAGCTAAAAGCATTCAGTGGGGGAAAAACAGCATTTTCAACAACAAATGGTGTGGGTTCAAATAGAGGTCAGTATGTAAAAGAATTCGAATTGATCCATTCTTATCTCCTAGAACAAAGCTCAAGTCCAAGTCAATCAAGGACCTCCACATAAAACCAGATACACTGAAACTAATAGAAGAGAAAGTAGGGAAGAAAACTCAAACACATGGGAACAGGGGAAATTTTCCTGAACAAAACATGGATGGCTTATGTTCTAAGATCAACAATAGACAAATAGGACCTCATAAAATTGCTAGGCTTCTGTAAGGCAAAAGACACTGTGAGTAGGACAAAACGGCAACCAACAGATTGGGAAAAGATCTTTACCACCCCTACATCTGATAGAGGGCTAATATCCAATATATACAATGAACACAAGAAGTTAGACTCCAGAGAATCAAATAACCCCATGAAAATTGGGGTACAGACCTAAACAAAGAATCCTCAACTGAGGAGTATCAAATTGTTGAGAAGCAACTAAAGAAAAGTTCAACATGCATAGTCATCAGAGAAATACAAATTAATAAGACCCTGAGACGCCACCTCACATCAGTCAGAATGGCTAAGATCAAAAACTCAGGTGACAGCAGGTGCTGGTTAGGATGTAGAGAAAGAGGAACACTCCTCCATTGTAAGCTGGTACAACTACTCTGGAAATCAGTCTGGCAGTTCCTCAGAAAATTGGACATAGTATTAGCTGAGGTCCACAGGAGTGGACCCTGTACTGCTCCTGGGTATATACCCAAAAGATTCTCCAACATAATATAACAAGGACACATGCTCCACTATGTTCATAGCAGCCTTATTTATAATAGCCAGAAGTTGGAAAGAATCCAGATGTTCATCAACAGAGGAATGGGTAGGGAAAATGTGGTACATTTACACAATGGAATACCAGTCAGCTATTAAAAACAATGAATTCATGAAATCCTAAAAGAACACACATCATATGCACTCACTGCTAAGTGGATATTAGCCCAAAAGCTTGGAATACATAAGATACAATTCACAGGCTACATCAACCTGAAGAAGAATGAAGACCAAAATGTGAGTGCTTTGGTCCTTCTTAGAAGGGGAAACAAAATACTCACAGGAGGAAATATAGAAACAGGAGGAAATATATAGAAATATAGTGTGGAGCGGAGACTGAAGGAAATGCCATCCAGAGACTACCCCACGTGGGGATCCATCTCATATACAGTTACCAAATGCAGACACTATTTTGGATGCCAAGAAGTGCATGCTGACAGGAGCCTGATATAGCTGTCTCCTGAGAGGTTCTGCCTGAGCCTGAAAAATACAGAGGTGGATGCTCGCAGCTAACCATTGGATTGACCATGGGGTCTCCAATGGAGGAGTTAGAGAAAGGACTGAATGAGTTGAAGGGATTTGCAACCGCAATAGGAAGAACAACAGTATCAACCAACCAGATTCCCCTGCCCCCAGAGCTATCAGGGACTAAACCATTAACCAAGGAGTACAAATGGAGGGACCCATGGCTCTAGCCACATATTTAGCAGAGGATGGCCTTGTAGGGCAGCAATGGGGGGAGAGGTCCTTGGTCCCATGAAGGCTTGATGCCCAGATGGCCAAGTGTAGGGAAATGCGAGGGTGGGAGGCAGGAATGGACGGGGGGACACCCTCATAGAAGAAGGGGGAGGGGGAGGGGATAGGGGAGTTCTGGGGGGCAAACAGGGAAAGAAGATAACATTTGAAATGTGAATAAAGAAAATATCTAGCCAGGCAGTGGTGGTGCACGCCTGTAATCCCAGCATTCTGGGAGGCAGAGGCAGGTGGATTTCTAAGTTTGAGGCCAGCCTGGTCTACAGAGTGAGTTCCAGGACAGCCAGGGCTATTCAGAGAAACCCTGTCTCGAAAAAAAAAAAAAAAAAAAAAAAAAAAAAACAAATCCAAAAAACCAAAAAAAGAAAGAAAAGAAAGAAAAGAAAAGAAAAGGAAAAGAAAAAGAAAATATCTAATAAATAGAAAGTTAAAGAAAAATGTGATTTATTTCAGGAAGACAAGCTGGGTTAAATATCATCAAATTAAATAATGTATCATATGAGTAAGGACAAAATACACATAACTATCTATCTCATTAGACACAGAACAACACTTGGCTACATTTAACCTTCATTCCTAATTGTTAGTTCTACAAAGTAGAAATATCTCCAGAGTGAGCTCCAGGACAGCCAGGACTACACAGAGAAACCCTGTCTCGAAAAAACCAAAAAAAACAACAAAAAAAAAACAAAAAAAAAAAAACAAAGTAGAAATAGAAGATAAAGTAAACAAATGAAAATTGTGTTTCTCTTATTCTCCAATACCAATCAAAGTACTGACACTAGTCAAGTATCTGGGGTTAGATATCCTCACATACCACCAAGCCACCAGCTAAGAGCTCTATAATTCAACTCTAATTCTCTTACTTGGAGATAACATCAGAGCCTATAAGCTGATAACTCAGTAACATAAGACCAAAACCTTTCCCCACATACATTAGATACCAATCAATAAGTCTGGTTTATAACTTATGTTTCTAAGCAACTGGATAGAAACAGAGATTCCCAAAACTCCCTCTTCATATTTCATTTATTTGCTAAAGTGGTTCACAGAACTTACAGAAATGTTCTGATCATTCTCAAGTTTGTGTATGTATTATAAAGGATATTCTAAAGTATACAGGTGAACAGCCAGATGGAAGTGATGATAAGTGGAATGTGTGTGAAAGAAGGGGCACAGAAACATCATGCCATCTCAGGTACCTATAATGGACCCATTCATTCTGAAAAAGGCTCTCTGAACCCTGTACTTCTAGGTTTATTGGGAGCTTCATTATCTAAGTACAACTGATTATATCCTTGGTCATTGGTGATCAGCTCAACCTTCAGCTCCTCTCCCTTCCCTAGGGGTTGGGGGTTGGGTAGGACAGAAAGAGTTCCAAGTCTTTAATCACATGATTGGTTACCCTGGAAACCAACCCCCATCATAAGGCTCTCTAGGAACCCACCAAGAGTTACTACAGTGGAACAAAAGAGGTTATCGCCCTGGAGATTCCAAAGGATTTAGGAACCTTCTGTCAGACATTCCAATCACTCAGTAAATTATAAAGATTTTAGGAAGGCAATGTGCTAGGAACTAGGGGCAGAGATCAATGTGTGTGTGTGTGTGTGTGTGTGTGTGTGTGTGTGTGTATGTGCATGTGTGTGTGTTGTTGTTGTTGTTTCTTAATATACCACAAACAAAAGGAAATATTTTGACTTAATAAGAGGCATCCATGAAAAATCTGGATCCAAAGTTTTTAATGGTGAAAGTCAGAATGCTTTACCCTAAAGTCAGAAACAGGACAGTTATAGCCCATCATTCCACTTGTGCTCAATATTGTACTATAGGTCTTATTATTGCAGTCAAGCAAAGGAAGTAAAAGGTATTCAGAGTGGAAAGGAAGAAGAAAATGTGTCTCCTTTCACAGATCAAATAACAAGCATGTATATAGGAAACTTCAGGAAGCATCAACACATCAAAATCTAGTATAACTAATAAAAGAATCCAGGGGTTGTTTGAGATATTTTTAAAAGTACACAGAAAAGGGTTCAGGAGACTATTCAATGGATAAGTGCTTAGTGTATGAGCATGATGGCCTGTGTTCAGATCTCCAGCACTCAACTAAAAAGATGGGCATCCAGCATGCACCTGTAGTGTTGGGACTGGGGAAGTAAAGACAGGAAGATCTTGAGTATTTACTTTTAAGCCAGTCAACTGGTAAACACCAAATGCGGTGAGAGACCCCCCATCTCAAAAAAATAATGTAGAATGTAATAGATAAGACCGCTGGTCTACACAAGTATACACACAAATGCATATGCCCATACACATATATCATACATACTTGTGCATGTATGTGCACATGTGTACATATACATACACACACACACACACACACACACACAAATGTGCAAAAGTATATTTATATGGGCTAGTAATAGGCAGTCCTAAACAATGAAATTTTTATTTGTAATAGTATTCACAAAAATGAAAAATTTGGGAGCCAGTAAGATCAGTGGGTAAAAAGTTTATCAGGCTGAGTTTGATTCCTGGAACACATGGAAATATGGAAGAAGAGAACTCACCATACAAATATGTCCTCTGATTGCTATATCCATAGCATAGCACATATATAATGGCTCAAATGTGCCCCGTCACATCATACATGCTAATAAAATAACAATGAGCATAAGTTAAAAGAATAAAATCAGGCCATTTGCACCAGGAAGCTGGGAAACTCCACAGCCTTCTGTGCTTAGCCCACCAGGAGAGAGTGATCTCCCAGCAGTTCTTTCACTTCTGAGTGCAGAGGTGAGATCTCTACCTTCTCCCGGAAGAGCACCAGCTAGGAGCACATAGGGCCTAAGATAAGTGGAGCAGCTGGGATGGAAGTCTTCCCGCCACCATTTGCACCAGGGAGCCAGGAACCTCCACAGCCTTCTGTACAGAGCCCAACAGGAGAGAGAGATCTCCCAGCAGTGCTTTCACTTTTGAGCTCAGAGGAGTAAGAACACAGGCTTACAGGCCCACAGGAGGAATAAACTCAAGCCAGAGACAGTTCCAACTAGCACCAGATGGCGAAAGGCAAGCACAAGAATCCTACCAACAGAAACCATGAAATATCTTGGTTTCCCCATCTAAGGTAATTGAGAGTTTTGCTGGATATAGCAGTCTGGGTTGGCATTTGTGTTTCCTTAGGGTCTGCATGATGTCTTCCCCAGGCTCTTCTGGCTTTCATGGCCTCTGGTCAGAAGTCCTGTGTAATTCTGATAGGTCTACTTTTATATGTTACTTGACCTTTTTCCCTTACTGCTTTTAATATTCTTTGTTTATTACATTTGGTGTTTAATTATTAGGTGACCTGAGGAGTTTCTTTTTTGGTCAAATCTATTTGGAGTTCTGTAGGCTTCTTGTATGTTCACGGGCATCTCTTTCTTTAGGTTAGGGAAGTTTTCTTCTATAATTTTGTTGAAGACATTTAAGTTAGAAATCTTCACTCTCTTCTATACCTATAATCCTTAGGTTTGGTCTTCTAATTTGTTCTAGATTTCCTGGATGTTTAGGTCAGGAGCTTTTTGCATTTTTCATTTTCTTTGACTGTTGTATCAATGTTTTCTATAGTATCTTCTGCATCTGAGATTCTCTCTTCTATCCCTTGTATTCTGTTGTTGATGCTTGGATCCATGACTCCTAACTTCTTTCCTAGGTTTTCTATGTCTTGAGTTGTTTCCCTTTGTGATTTCATTATTGTTTCTACCTCCTTCATTAGATCCTAGATGGCTTTTATTTTTAATTCCTTCACCTCTTTTGTTGTGTTTTCCCTTAGTTCTTCAAGGGCTTCTCCCTGTTTACTTATGTTCTCCTGTATTTCTTTAAGGGAGTTATTTATGTCCTTCTTGAAGCCCTCCATGAAGCCCTCCATCAGCATCATGACCTGTGATTTTAAATCCAAATCTTGCTTTCTTGGTGTGTTGGGGTATCCAGGACTTGCTGTTGTGGACGAATTGGATTTGGATGGTGCTATATTGCCTTGATTTCTCTTAGCTACATTCCTTCCTTTGCCTTTTACCATCTGGCTATCTCTGGTGTTAGTTGGTCCTGCCGTCACTGGCTGGTGCTTGCCCCTCCTGTGTGCTTGCAGGCCTATCTCAGCAACTCTGAGTGAGCTGCTTTTCCCTGGTATGCTATGGTGCTGCCAAGCTCCTGGGTGTAGGTGGAGTCCTGGTGGGGTGTGTCCCAAGTGATCTTCTACTCTGGTGATCACTGCCTACTATTCTGCCCCTCTACCCTGTTACCAGAGCACAGATCGGGCCCTTACCTCCAAGTGTGGGACTCCCTCTACCCACCTCCCTGCAGGGCAGACAATTCCTGGTACCGTTGGTGCCCAGCTGCCTGGATGTGTTCCTGCTGAGCTCTTGGGTGTAGGCAGAGTCCTGGAGGGGTGTGTCCCAAGTAATCCTCTACTATGGTGATCCCTGCCTACCAATCTGTTACACAGTCATAGGAGAAAAGACGGTGGCCAAGACCCACTCTCTTGTAGTTGTATTTGGGTATGTAGCTTTGTGACCCTGATCAACTCTGGACACAGGCTGTGCTTGCTGTCCCCTCTGTGCCCCTGGGTGACAGGGGAAGTTCCCGATCTGGAGGCAGAAACTGGAAGGCACATGCTAGAGGCCTCCAGACAGGATCCTCAGATTTGTGGGGCAGGTCTCACTTGTGCAGGCTTGCTTCCTCCACACTGGCTGCTGGGTAGATCCTGTTCAAGACTTGAAATCAAAATAGAAGCAAGTAAAAAGGTAATTGTGGAAAGGAAAAAAAATCTAGGTAATCAAACAGGAACTCAGAAACAAGCTTAATCAATATAATATGAGAGATGAAAGAGAATATTTTAGGTTTTGAAGATGTGACAGAAAAAGTACATACATTGGGTCAAAGAAAATGTTAAATCTAAGAAGTTCCTGACACAAAACACCCAGGAAATCTGGGATACCATGAAAAGACCAAACCTAAGAATAACAGGAATAGAAGGAGGAGAAAAATACCAACTCAAATGCCCAGAAAATATTTTCAGCAAAATCATAAAAGAAAAAAATTAATCTAAAGAAGATGTCTATGAAGGCACAAAAAATATACAAAACCCCAAATAGATATGACCAAAAAGAGGGTCCCATGACCACATAATACTCAAAATACTAAATGTACAGAACAAAGAAAGAATATTAAAGCTGCAAGGGGGAAAGGCCAAGTAACACATTAAGGCAGACCTATCAGAATTACAGCTAACTTCTCAACAGAAACTCTAAAAATCTGAGGGGCTTGGACATATGTCTTGCAGACTCTAAGAGACAATAGATGTGAGCCCAGAATACTATATCCAGCAAAACTTTCAATTACAAAAAATGAAGAAATCAAGATATTCCATGATAAAATAAAATTTAAATAATACCTATCTACAAATCCAGCCCTACAGAAGGTAATAGAAAAGAATCCAACCTAAGTAGGGTCACTATACTATGAAATCATAAGTAATAGCATCCTCACACCAGCAAAACTAACAAAAAGGAAAAACAAACGCACTACTACCATACAACCACCACCACCACCAATGACAAAATAATAGGAATTAACAATCATTGGCCATTGATATTCTCAATATCAATGGACTCAATTTCCCAATAAAAAGACTCAGTAACAGAAGAGATGAAAAATGGGATCTATCCTTCTGTCGCACACAAGAAACACACTTCAACATCAAAAATAGACATTACATCTAGTAAACAGTTGGAGAAAGATTTTTCAAGCACTTAAGAAGCATGATAGGATAGACATTCTAAAACAGACCTCAAATCAAAATTAATAGAAAGAGACAGAGAAGGATACTACATATTCATCAAAGGAAAAATCCACCAAGATTACTTTTAAATTCTTTGAACTGATGCCCTGAATGCAAGGCCACCCATGTTTGCAAAAATGCATTACTAGAGATTAAATCACAAATAGAGTATCCCACATGGATAGCGGTAGACTTCAATACTTGACTCTAATCAATGGACAGGTCATTCAGACAAAAACTAAACAAACAAAAAATACTAGAGATAACAGATGTTATAAACCAAATGTACCTAACAGGTATCTTCAGAATGTTTAACTAAAGCACAAAAGAATATACCTTCTTCTCAAAACCTCATGGAACTTTCTCCAAAATTGACTACATACTTGGAACAAAATAAATCTTAAGAGGTACAAGAAAATAAAAGTAACATTCTGCATTCTGTCAGACTACCACATAATAAACCTAGGCATCAACAAAACCAAAATAAACAGAAAGTGTACAAATACACGGATACTTAAAATCTCTACTTAATGAAAAAAATGGGTCAATACAGAAATTAAGAAAGGAATTAATGGGTTTTGAGAATTGAGAATGGAAATGATTGCATATCATACTGAAAATTATGGGATGCAAAGAAGACTCTTCTAAGAGGCAAGCTCTTAACACTAATGTGTAAAATAAATAAAGAACTCTCATACTAGTAACTTAAGAACACACTTGAATGCTCTTAAGTTGTGAAAACACACCCAAAGAAGAAAATCACATGAAAATTAACTTACCAAAGTTAAATCAAGATCAGCCAAACACTTTAAAATTTGTGATTACTGCTAAGGAAATAGAAGCAATTATAAAAAATACTACAAATCCAAAAAAAAAGGAGAAGAAAGAAGTGGAAGTAGAATGAGAAAGGAAATAGAAAGAAAGAAAAAATGAAAGAAAGAAGAAAACATAAGAAAAGGAAAAAGAAAAAGAAAAGGAAAAAGAAAAGAAAGAAAAACAAGGGTCAGAAAGTTTTAGTGCAGAATTCTCCCAGATCTTCAAAGACGAGTTAATAAGAATACTGCTCAAATATTACACAAAAGAAAAACAGGAGAAATATTGTGCAATTCAATTTATGAGGCTACAGGCATGCACACAACAGAAAGATACAACAAATGAGAATTACATAGCAATTCTTCTTATGAACATGGATGTAAAATTACACACAAACCAAATCTAAGAACACATTAAAAAGATCATCCACCATGACCAACTAGGCTTCATCATAGAGATGTAGGTATGATTCAACATAGGAAAATGAGTCAATGTAATCTACCATATAAACAAACTGAATGAAGAAAAAAAACAAATAAAAAACCATGATCATTTCATTAGATGCTGAAAAATGCTTTGACAAAATCCCAAACTTCTTCATGATAAAAGTCTGGGAGAGATTAGGAATACAAGACTGGTACATAAATGTAAGAAAGGCAGTATACAGCAAGTTGATAGCCAATGTCAAATTAAATGAAGAGAAACTGAAAGCAATTCCACTGAAATCAGGGACAAGACAAGGCTATCCACTCTGTCCATAGATAACCAATATGGTACTTGGTACTTGAAGTTTTAACTAGAGCAATAAGACAACTAAGAAGATCAGGGAGACAGAAACTGGAAAGAAGACAAAGTCTTATTATGTGTAGATGTTATGCAACCCCAAGAATTCAACCAATTGACTCCTTCAACTAATAAACATCTTCAGTGAAGTACTCAGATACAAGATTTAAAAAAAAATAGTAGCCCTTCTATATGCAACTGATAAACAGATTGAAGAAAACATCATGGAATTAATATCTTCCATAATAGACCCAAACAATATAAAATATCTTGGGGAAACCCCTACCAAGCAAGAAAAGGAATTGTATAATAAAATATTTCAAGGACTTGAAGAAAGAAATTGAAGAAGATAATTGAAATTCTGGGTTTTCTTACACGATACTTCATTTTTACCTCTTACTTAATGGAAGATTAAAATGTAAAAAAGTTTATTTACAAGCTTGACCATACCAGAAACTTTGCCAAGAAAAAGATAAAGCTTTCAGGATGGACAGACAGACGGACACTGATTATTGCATGCCATCCTACTGGTGTGAACTGACTCTGAGCAAAGGGAGTCAGGAAAGCAACAGCAAAACCAGGTAAAAGGTCTCAGTCTTCCCAAGTCTGCGTTTACAATTACAAACTCTCTTGGGAAGACCAGAGAACTCTGGGAAACCCGTGGCCATTCTGGAGTGGTTTACTATATCAGAGAGAAGGCTCAATGTCTCTGTTTCCATCTAAGAAAACTAGTTAGGCATCAACGCTGTCCTCGGGACTTCACAGTAAGCCCTCAGAGACTTAGAACATTCCATGATTAAGAGGTTGAAAAGAAGTGCAGTGTAAGAAAAGCCAACATTTTAATTATTTGCAAATTAAGGTGCCACAGTCACAGACTTAGTGGTATGCAAATGTTGAATCAATCACAATCATGTAGCCAATGGACACTGGGTGGCTGCCTGCTGGTCATGACACCTGTGTGAAAAGTCCTGATGTCCAGCTCATGGAGCCAGCATTTGAACCTTGAACAAATAATTTTCATTTATGATTTCCTCATCAACATTTTCTTTGCTCTGTTTGTAGCTGAGTGTTACTTTTTAAAAAAAATAAATCTCTGTTAAAGCAAGAAGAGTTGCTTATGAATGGCCACTGCAACCCTGTCGAGCTGGGCCAAAAATTTTCAGTAGGTCAGTAATTTAAATTTCAAATCTAGAAAAAAATAATGTGAAACAAATCAACTTAAAAAGTGATTCTTGCACATGAATTATCACATGTTGATATGTGTTTTTTTTTAAAGTGCCTCAGTCTGACTGATTACAAACAGTTTTTCTTCTGTGTATTGCTTTTAAGAGAGCCATCAGATAGCAATCAGAATCTAGATTGATGTATTTTTGTACTTAGCTGTACTGTGTGATATTTTTCAGTATTTTAGGATGCCAACATGAGACCTGTAATAAAATATGTGATGGGGTTGAAAGCTGGGGAGAAGGCTCTCCTGCTGTACAGCTAATAAATCATAATAGATTTTTAAAAACAATAAATTGAAGAAGATACGGAAGATTGAAAGATATCTCATTCTCAAAGATTAGTAGAATTAATATAATAAAAATTGCATAGTACCAAAAGCAATCTGCAGATTCAACACAATTCCCATCAAAATTTCAACACAGTTCTGTATAGACCTTAAAATAAGAATATTCAACATGAAAAACAAAACAACAAAACCCAGGAGAGCTAAATAATCCTTAATATTAATGGAACATCTGGATGTATCACCATCCTTGATTTCAAACTTTAATATAGAGCTATAGTAATATAAGCTGCATTGTATTGTCATAAAAACAGATATGTTCTTTAATGGAACTGAATCAAAGACAGACATAAATCAACATACCTATAGACACTTGATTTTTAATAATAATTAAAAAACAGATGTACACAGTGAAATAAGTACCCCTTCTTCAACAAATGATATGATACTGGTCTAACTGGATTATAGAATACATATATATATATATATATATATATATATATATACACACATATATATATACATATACATATACATATATATATATGTGTGTGTGTCTGTGTGTCTGTGTGTCTGTGTGTCTGTGTCTATGTGTGTGTGTCAGTGTGTGTGTGTACTAGAGGCTTTCCATGGATATCTCTGGCCCGGCCCGGTACAAGGAGAGTTCTAGCAAAGGGGAGCGAGTTTGAGCAGGGAGGGTGCAGATACATCCATATCTATTACTCTGCACAAACTCAAATCCATGTCAATCAAAGACCTTAACATAAAACTGGATACACTAAATCTGATAGAAGAGATGATAGAGAATAGCCTTGAATGCACTGGCACAGTATACAACTTCCTGAACATAAAGAATACCAATAGCTTGGACTCTAATATCAACAGCTGATAAATGAGACTTCATGAAACTGAAGATTTTCTTCTGTAAGGCAAAGAACAATGTGAAAGGGACAAAATGGTAGTATATAGAATGGTAAAATATCTTCACATATCTCACAGAGGGCTAATATCCAATATATATATATATAAGAAATTAGACACTAACAAGCCAAACAATCCAATTAAAAAATGGGGTACTGAGCTAAACAGAATTAACACAGGAATCTCGAATGCCAGGGAACACTTAAAGAAATGTTCAACATCCTTAGTCATTATGGAAATGCAAATCAAAATGACTCTGAGATTCCATCTTATACCTGTCAGAATGGGTAAGCTCAATAACACAAATATCAATTCATGCTGGTAAATGTGTGGGATAAGGGGGAATATTCCTCTATTGTTGATGGGAATGTAAACTTATACAGACAATATGGCAGTTCTTCAGAATGTTTGGAATTGATCCACTCTTATCTCCTTGCACTAAGCTCAACTCCAAGTAGATCAAAGACCTCCACATAAAACCAGACACACTGAAACTATTAGAAAAGAAACTTGGGAAGACCCTGGAGGACATAGGCACAGGGGGAAAGTTCCTGAACAGAACACCAATAGCTTACGCACTAAGATCAAGAATTGACAAATGGGACCTCATAAAATTACAAAGTTTCTGCAAGGCAAAGGACACTGTCAGAAGGACAAAACAACAACCAACAAAGTTGGAAAAGATCTTCACCAACCCAACATCCGACAGAGGGCTAATATCCAATATATACAAAGAACTCAAGAAGTTAGACCCCAAAGAACCAAATAACCCTATCAAAAAATGGTGTACAGAGCTAAACAAAGAATTTTCACCAGAAGAAATGCGGATGGCCGAGAAACACCTTAAGAGATGTTCAACATCATTAGTCATCAGGGAAATGCAAATCAAAACAACCCTGAAATTCCACCTCACACCAGTCAGAATGGCTAAGATTAAAAACTCAAGAGACAACAGGTGCTGGCAAGGATGTGGAGAAAGAGGAACCCTCCTCCACTGTTGGTGGGATTGCAAAATGGTAAAACCGCTCTGGAGATCAGTGTGGTGGTTCCTCAGAAAATTGGGCATGTCCCTTCCAGAGGACCCTGTCATACCACTCCTGGGCATATACCCAGAGAATTCCTCTGCATACAATAAAGACACATGCTCCACTATGTTTATAGCAGCCTTGTTTATAATAGCCAGAAATTGGAAGGAACCCAGATATCCCTCAAAAGAGGAATGGATACAGAAAATGTAGTATATTTATACAATGGAGTACTACTCAGCAATTAAAAATAATTAACTCATGCAATTTGTAGGCATATGGTTGTATCTGGAAAATATCATCCTAAGTGAGTTAACCCTATCACAAAAAAATACACACGAAATGCAATCATTGATAAGTGGATATTAATGAGCCCAGAAGCCCTAAATACTCAAGGCACAATTAGCAAGTCAAATGACTCCCAAGAAGAAGAAAGGAGAGGACCCTGGGCCTGTAAAGATTGGATCCAGTATTGTAGACCCAGAACAGAGAAATCGTGTGTGGGGGGGAATGAGTGGGGAATAGCAGGGGGGAGAGGAATTATGGGACATATGTGGGGGGTAACTGGGAAAGGGGAAAGCCTTTGGAATGTAAACATAGAATATAGAAAATAAAAATTAAAAAAAATAAAACCAAAAAAAATCTTTCTCAAGACCCAGTTATTCTACTCTTGGGCATATATCCAAAGTATGTTCCATCCTACCACAAGGACACTGGCACAGGCTCAACTATGTTCCTAGTGGTTTACTCATAATAGCCAGAAACTGGAATTACCCTAGATGTCCCTCAGCTAAAGAATGAAAACTGAAAATGTGGTAGATGTTCACAATGGAATATTACTCAGCTGTTGAAAAAGTAACATTATGAAAGTTTGAGGCAAATGGATGGAACTAGAAAAAAAAAGTATCCCAAGTAAGATAACCCAGATGCAGAAAAAAATAACATGGTACGAACTCACTTATAAGTGGACATTAGCTCTTAAGTAAATTATTATCATGTTACAATCCACAGGCTGAGAGAGGCTAAGTAACAAGGAGGACTCTAGTGGGGGAAAGTTTGGATCTTCCTGGTAAGTGGGAAATAGAATAGATTTTGTGGATTGACTGGGGTATGTGTGAAAATGGGAAGTGGAAGGATCAGATGCATTCAGGGTGGAGGGAGAGAGTAGGGGAAGAGTTGACTAGAATTGGAGGGTATTTGGGTGGTGGTGTTAAAGCTCAGGGAAACTCTGTGGAATCTACAAGGGTGATCCTAGTGATGATTCTTAATAATGGAGGATATAGAGCCATCTTCTGCAACCAGGCAAGGATTCCAGTGGTGGGGCTGGCACACCAACTGAGCCACAAAACTTTGACATACAGTCTGTTCTGCCTGCAAGCTATTCTGGGTCAATAGAGGTACAGGTCTTGTGAGAATGGCCAACCAATGACTGGTATAATTTGAAGCCTATGTCATGAGAGGGAGCCTATGTCTGACAATGACTGGAAGTCCAGGGACTGAAGCCTGGATAGGCGAAATACCTAGGGTAGAAGCAAGCATAATTGGCTTTTAAAAATAAATGAACTGAGCAGGGTAGTGCTGGTATACACCTGTAATCCCAGCACTCTGGGAGGCAGAGGCAGGCAGATTTTTGAGTTTGAGGCCAGCCTGGTCTACAGAGTGAGTTCCAGGACAGCCAGGACTATACAGAGAGAAACCCTGTCTCAAAAAACCAAATTAAAAAAAAAAGAACTGATTCCTAATGGTGCTCTATACTCATAGACATGTACCTAATCTAGACATCATTAGAGAGGTTGCCACTGGCACCTGATGGGAGCAGTTGCAGAGACCTACAGCCAAATATTAGGAGAGAGTGGGCCCAGATCGAAGGAAAAGGTGAATGCTCATATATTTCTGATAGGAGAGTAAAATTGTACAGCTAGAAGGGAAAACAGCTTGACATCCTCTTAACAAGTTAAGCATAAATCTACAATATTATTCAATAGTTTTCTCTTCCAAACTACATAAAACAGATGAAAATATATATTTACAGAAGACTTGCACACAAATGTAAATTGTATTAAGTATCATAATTTTTGTTTTAGGAGGGTAGAAATATAACTCAAGGCTCTATGCATGTTATGTGAATACTGCACTAGTTCAGTGCAGTGGAGTTTATTCATGAGTTCATGCAGAGGCAGTTGAAGCCAAAGGGGAAAAAAGGAGTTAGTAGAAGATTATAACAGTCTGCCAGAATTAGTTTTAGACCAAGCAGAATAATTCATTGAGAAACAGAGAAGCTAGATTGAGTCAGCCAGCTTGGAGAGGAGTGTGAGCAAGAAGAGCAGTTGATCCAACCAGTCAGAGTTCAGAAAGAACTAGAAAGGGTGGGTTTATTCAGCAGTAAGTCTTAGAGGTTGAAAACATTCTAGGGCTAGGTAAAATTGTATGGATGCAGTGAGAGGATGAGAGAAGCCAGTTGAGTTAAACTAGTGTCCCCCTCCCCCAGAGTTCAGAGATGAACGGTAAGCCTCCAAGATAAATAAAAGTTAGTATTGTATCTGGCAATCAGCATGATTAGAGAAAGTGAAAACCCACCAATGTTGTAGAAAGCAGAGGACATCTGATACTGCAGAAGATAGAAGACATCTGACAGAAAGCTGAAGAGGAAAAATTTGCTTGGGAATCATCTCTAGAAGAAGCATCAGTCTTTTTGAGTTCATCTAGATGTCTAGAGAGACTCAAGAAACGTCAAGCCATGGAAGACTTGAGCCAGAGCAAGGAATAATGCACGACCCTCTAAGATAAAGAATCAGAGTGAGCCACATCCAAATACAATTTTAATTATATAGATAGATTTTTCCTACGTTAAGAAAAATGGGAAACTTCATTTAGAGTCCTTAAGACCATAGGTAGGAGTTGAGGGGATAGAAATGTTACTTGACAAAGTCATCACAGTATTCATTCTAACTGTGTCCAGTGGAGCAACCCCCTCCCTATTTTCAATTAGAATTTTTCCATTTTTTTCTTTCAAAAAAGTTGAAAAAATAGTTGTACAACAAGATAAAGTAGCTATTTTGAGAGACAAGAGTAAGAGTAAGAGACCAGGGCATGCTTTATTGTGAGCCTATGAAATTAAGGATTAAGATAGATGGCCCATTGGCAATGGGTAAGAAGCCCAACTTGTTGCCATGGAGCTGGGCATGGAATGAGAGTACCCATGTGTCTAGTTTATGCGTGGATTCATAAAGATCTAATTGTACTTTGATAAACAGAAAGGGGGAAAAAGAATAGCCAAAAGACACTGAATTTAGAAAAAAAAAGCTGCTGAATTAGATGAACCTGTATTCTTTAAAGATGTTTAAATATCAGAATGTGTTAAGACATAGGTAGCCGATGCCTTTCTGACATCACTGTAGCCAGACATCTCACATTTTTACAGAGTGCCTTTCTGATTCCCGAGTTAAACATTAACATCCTGTTAAATTCTATGGTTTGGTGTTCTTGAAAATACCCCAGACTCTCATCTTTTTTTAGAGCCAATTGCAATAAAGATCAGTTAGAACTGCTTTTTATAGTGAGCAGCAATAAGCTTGGACCTGAACCAACAGCTGAACTACACAGCAGTACTTCCTGCACCTGTGTATGAGCTTTTATAGTTTTTACCTTTATAAGCTGCCTCTGGGAAACAGTCAGGGTCACAGTCTCAGCTCCCAAGTCTGACCTGAATCCCTGATTCATCAGTGTGTGTTCAATAAACTATCACAGTTTGAGATCTGTGTCTTAGTGGTTTGTGGGGCAATTCCTTGAGTTGAACAATTGGAAGACATGGAATATGTTACATTGGGGAAGAGGTTTTGCCTATGAAAGACTATGGGTTTCATCAAAACTGATAAAGATCTGATCCAAGTAAGCGGCATTTGTACATGAAAGGCATGACTCATGGAGGGCAGATATATAGAAAGACAATGACACAGATGATATGGAAAGCTGATCCTCCCTGTATGGAGACAGCTCAGCAAAACAGCTAAAGAAAGTCATATGACTCATCATACTGATTTATTGAAAACTTTGATGCTAAAATGGATGGAAATTTGCTGAAGGACATATGGTCAGGACTTCAATTATGGGATAAGGATCATTGCATCAATAGATCTTTATAAGGATATTTGAACAGTTGAATTTAAGGACATTTGGACTATTAAGTTTATGGGATTGATAATTGTTTTGGTTGTAATAGTTAAACTGTGTACAATTTTTTAGCTTAAACAGAAACGGGGAAGATGTAAAGGAATTTTTTTTTAATTTTTATTTTCTATATTCTATGTTTACATTCCAAAGGCTTTCCCCTTTCCCAGTTCCCCCCTCCCTATGTCCCATAGTTCCTCTCCCCCCAACTATTCCCCAATCATTCCCCCTCCCCCCACGGTTTCTCTACAGGAATTTTAATCCAGTGGTTACTCTGACAAGGGATCACATCCAAAGACCCAGGTCTGTGATTTGACTGAAATGGAAACATGTCCTTAGTATCACCTTTAATCCCAAACAGTGTAAGTAAGGTTAATTTGTTGAAGGAGGTAACCATGTTTGAGAGTGATGTCTAATTGAGGGGCAGGCAAAGTGATGAATTACAGAAAGATTTGACAGAATGAGTCAGAGTTAGGATATGCCACACTCTCATGAGAAGAGACAGGAAAGAGAGGCCACTTAAGACTGGTGCAGGGAAGAGAGAGAGAGAGAGAGAGAGAGAGAGAGAGAGAGAGAGAGAGAGAGAGAGATTGAGAGAGAGAGAGAAAGAGAGAGAGAGAGAGAGAGAGAAAGAGAGAGAGCAGTCAGCTTCATTTAGTTGTGAGCAGTTCAGTACAATTCAGTTCAGTGAATATAATGCAGTGAACTTGAGTTCACACAGAGGCAGTTGAATCTAGATAAAGAGGAGCTGCCAGAAGATTAGAACAGATAGCCAGAGTCAGTTTGGGACCAAACAGAACAATTAAGTAAAAAGTCCAAGAGAATCCAGTTTTAATCAGTCAGCTTGGAAAGGAGTTTGAGCTAAGTTGAACTAGCCAGTCAGAGTTCAGAAAGAACTATAGAGCACGAGTTTATTCAACAGTGAGCCTCCAAGATGAAAATTATATATGGTGAATAAAAGTTATTTTTATGCTCCACTGAGCCATACCCCTAGGCTACCACAAACTTTTGGATAACATGAAGTGATATTCAGCCATCAAAAGAAACAAAATACTGGTATATGTCATAGTATGGATGAAACTAAGAAAACACTCTGTTAAGTAAAAAGGTGTCATCCGTGTAGGTGTAGGGGAGAGTCAAATAACTTTCTGTTATCTAGCGTCTGGTATAACTGCATAGCTATATTATAGCAGAACACTTCATGAATGTTCAAACAGAAAAAAAGGGCATTTTATAGAACTGCTCAGATTGTAAAAACAAAATAAAACAAAATAAAGAAAACACACAAACTCGACTAGAACCAAGAGAAACAACTGAGATGAAGACTGTCTTTTGCTTCATTTTAAATGTATCTCTATATTACTGGCCCTTTCCTATCAAGAATCTGATGCCATGGCACATATTAAAATACCAAAAAGATAAAAAAGTGAGTAAATTCTGTTGTAAGAATCTACCTCCAATCTATACTCATGAAAAATATTCTCCCCTATTAATTTTCCCATAAAAATTCAATGTTCATAAGTTCAAACCCTCTTGAGAAGCCAACCCCCTCTTGAGTATATTCTTTCATCCTGTAATAAAACTTACCAATTCCTTACTTTGTTTCTAAAGTCATTCTCTTCCTGTAGTAGCTATCTGGAATGACCTACAATCAAGTATTAGAAGGCTCACCTATGATCCTAATGTGGAGGCTCAGAGATACAAGTTTCTGACCTGGATCTTGGCATGGAGATCTTGAAGCAAGCCAGTAAGGAACATCCCTCCATGGCCTCTGCATCAGCTCCTGTATCCTGACCTGCTTGAGTTCCAATCCTGATCTCCTTTGGTGATGAACAGCGGTGTGGAAGTGTGAGCTGAATAAACCCTTTCCTCCCCAACTTGCTTCCTGGTCATGATGTTTGTGCAGCAATAGGAACCCTGACTAAGACACTGCCAGAGACAAAAATTTAGAAACAATGGATTAGAATTTTGTGTGCTTGTAAGGAAGCTGGTAAAAAAAAAAGGGGGGGGGGAGCAAGTCTAATAATATAAAATATACTGGAAAATTGTCATGTACAATTTAAATTTACTAAGAAGTTATCTCTGGAGTCAATAGCAGTAGCATAGTCACCCCTACCCTCTCATCCTGGCCACCAGCATTTTAAGACCCAAGTATATTTGTCTCAAAGTATCTTTCAAGGCCCCTTTTCTGGGGGATAGACTGGTCTCTTAACCATGCTACATGAAGAAAGGAAGAAGCAAGCAGCTGAGGGTACTAAAACACTGTGTTCTTGAGACCAGTTGGAAAGTAAACTGTCTCCAACATAGGTTACAATTGTTTATCCCATGGCATAAAAATGTTTGCAGTGGGAAGAGGAATCTGGCAGCTTATTCATGGAGTCTCTTAACTGGTAACTCCAGCATGGATGTTTCTTCACCAGCTGGTTTCTGAAGGGATATTGTAAGCGCTAGTTTGATGATATTGCTTTTGTTTGATCTCTCTTAATCGGTCCACTCTAGCTATCACTGCTGGATATTGTAAGCACCTGAGATGATGGTGTTTGGCTATTTCTATCTGCTACATGCTACTTGTTCTTTTACTTTTGCTATCTACATACAACTCACTCATTTGAAACCTAAAGCTCATTCTGCATATCATGCAGAATCAAGTCACAAAGGACCATATACTGTATGACTTCATTTATATAAAATGTTGAGAAAAATCAAATCTAATGGGACAAATCTAGATTATCGGTTGCATACAGCTGCCTATAGGAATGGGAGGGGACTGCAAATGGACCATAGGCTAATGATAACATTAGAAATTTAGATTGTAATGATAGTTGTATTCTGTAAAGATACTATTATTAAGTTGTGCAAAAAAAAACTGGGTAAAGTTTATGGTATGTAAATTATACTGCAAGAAGACTTACTGAAGAGGTAGGGGAGGTGGAAAGTAAAGCTTTCTACTCTTTAAAGGAATGGGTGTCTTGGAGTGGGGAGCTTTATGGATTTAATTCTATCACCAGCTCCTTGCCAAGATAAAATTAGGAAACATGTTTCAAGAACACATGAGCAAAAAAATATTTTAATAAATGCAGGCACACATTCACATGTTGTCATTAACTTAATGTATTAATATAAAGTTTCTATGCTATGCTATAAGTCTGATTGAGACAAAAGCACACACAGGTTTGTATTCAGCTAAATTTTGTATTATAATTATCCTACTAATTTTTCATTTCTATTGAAAATATTTTTGAAACAGGGTGTCTGTATTAGAGTTCTCAAATATCACAAAACTTATGGAATGAATCTCTCCCTATGATATAGATATAGATGATATAGATATATAAATATAAAGTGAATTTATTGGAATGACTTACAAACTGCAGTCCAACTAACTCAACAATGGCTAGTTGTGAAAAGTCTAAGAATCTAGTAATTACTCTTCTGTATATGCTGGAATCCTAAAGAAATGGGCTCCACTGAGGGGGTTTGCAGCCCTATGGAGGGATCAAGAGTGTCAATCTGTCAGACCCCCCAGAGTTCCCAGGGACTACACCACCAGACAAAGAGTAAACATGGAGGGACCATGGCTCTGGCCACATATGTGGCAGAAGATGGCTTGGTTAAACATCAGTGAAAGGAGAGGCCCTTGGGCCTGAGGGTATTTGATTCCCCAGTGTAAGGGAATGCCAGGGTAGTAAGGAGTGGGTGGTGGTGGTGGAACACTCTCATAGAGGCAGGGGAGTTCCAAAGGGGAGACCTGGAAAGGGGAAAGCATTTGAAATGTAAATAAAGAAAATATCCAATAAAAAGAAAGAAAGAAAAGGAAAAAAGGCAAAATAAAGAAAACAAGTAGGTTCCAATTCCAATAATGGAGTGGATATGTTAGCAAGGTGAGGGCAAGCAGGCAAAAAACAAAATCTTCCTTCTTCCATGTCCTTATATAGGCTTCCAGCAGAAGGTGTGGCCCCTATTAAAGGTATGTTTTCCCACCTCAGGAGCAGGATTAAAGTTATGTGACTTCCTACCTCAAAGGTCCGGACTAGAAGAGAATTCACCCACTACAAACCAAGCAGAAACTCTTTCACAGGTGTGCCCTCCATTTCTGGATTTTAGTTCATTCCAGATATAGTCAAATTGACAAGAATAGCCATCACAATGTCTCTTTTGTTGTCCTGGAAATCATTATATAGACCAGGTTGGCCTCAAATTCTCAGATATCCACCTGCTTCCCCTGTGCTGGAATTAAAGTTGTACACACCACATCCAACATGAAAACACTTTATCATCAAAGTTATGTATGCACTCAGTTTTGAGCTATACTTGGCAAGGTTTTGTGGGGCAGCACTATTGCTGAGAACAATATACTTCTAGCTTTTGAAATAAAAAAGGAAAAAGCAAAAGTACATTCTAAATAAAGTTGAACTTTCTGATTTATTTCCTTCATGTTACTTTGTCAAAGAATATATTTTTTTTGCTTTATGGTCACCTATATTAGTATTTTTCTTTCAACAGCATGCTGGTGAATTTTTTCATTGAACACTTGCTTTCATTCCTCTGTTCCTTTTTTATTTAATTTTTATTTTTTGAGAATTTCATGTATGGAATTTACATAATTTTCACACCATTTTGTTCCTCTCCAATTACTCCTGTGTTCTTCTCATACTCTCTCTTTCAATTTCATACCTCTTCTTTGGTAATTTTCATCATTACAGACAGACAGACAGACAGACAGACAGACAGACAGACAGACACACACACACACACACACACACTCACTCACTCACTCACTCACTCACTCACTCACTCCCACAATCTTGTGAGTCTATAATGCTGCCCTTATGTACATGTGTTTAGTGCTTATCATTTGGGGTTAGATACTTTTTCATGGGAGAGTCCCTGAAGACTAATTTTTTCCTCTCTGTCAGACATCAATTGCCTTTTATTCTTTATTTAGGGATGGGCACTTATAAACTTTGCCTTATCTCATGTGGGCTAGTGTTGTCATGAAGCAGGTCTTATTTAGGTAACATACCATTGAGAGTCCATAGGTGCAGCATACCGGTCATGTCTAGAAGTCACTATCTAGCAGCAGGTGTCTTGGTTTCCTGACTTTCACAATCTTCCTTCTTTCTCTTTCAAGATGTTCCTTGATCTCTAACTGCAACACTGACACTAATAGTTTGAAGCGAACCAACAGTTATCTAAGGCCTGCTCACTAGGAGGGAATTAATGCCTGGTACTATAAACCTAGCCTACTGCCTATGGCTGGTGAGGTCATAGATCTTAGAGGAGAGCCTATTGCTGCCATTTTCTAAACCAGTATAATTTCTAACTATGTCTAAATACTTATCTTTATACCCACGGGTAAGTATAATTCTTACCCTTCCCCTCAATAAAGAAGTTTCTTTGTGAAGCAGATGGAGACTATTAAAAAAAAACAAATCTACAACTGGCCAAAATGCAGAGAATAAGTGACTATAAGGGTGACCAGACCCAACAGGTCGATCTATACTGCAAACTGTATACCTGCAGCTTAACCCTTTATTCCGTCTAACCTCAACCTAGGTGTAGAGAGCTGTATTGGGGTGCTATGCCACCTGGCAGGAACTTGACATTGACCAAGGTGAAGTTCCTCTCCCAGCCTTCCAGCAGGAATTCCTGTTCTAGCCGTAATCCTGCTCCACCTGGGGTGGAACACTCAGACCAAGGTGAAGCCCATCGTCCTCCAAGGACCTGCAGCTCCCTGAAGCACTAGCCACTGGACACTAGCCACCTGCGGAGCAATCGAACCAGTTCTGCAGACCTGTTTCCAGGCTTTGGGGGAAGGGTCTTCCTCTGCCTATACATATTTCGAGACCTCCATTAAAATTTGAGCCTTGAGCAGGAAATCTTGTCTTGGCTCCATGTTTCTCTCGCCACTCCATTTTTATCCCCAGCTTTCCTCCACGGAACCCAGTAACCCATTCGAATGTAGCTGTGGGCAGCAACACCCATGTTGCAGATAAGTATTAACTTTAATTCTTTCGCCTTCACAATGCTTCCAATTGTATACTCTTATTTTAGGCATAAAATAAAAGTGGTTCTATGTTCTATATAAAACTTGTGCCTTCTGGTGGATAAACTTGTATAGTTTACTTTGACATATACCTAGTCTTACTTCCCTTTCACTTCTGAGTACAAGTAAAAGAATGGGGAAACATGTTCTGAAAGTGCACTTTCTCTCTTATATTATTGACATTTTACATGATCTCTTCCCACCACCCAGTTATAGGAATGCAAATAGCTGGCAGGTTTTTCTGCAAAGGTATAGGCATAGGGTGAACTTAGAATACTGTTGAAACAACTATTGTAGGAGTAACTGTGAACATCAGAGCTTAAATCATGGCTTATTAAATTTGAATCATGAATCTGTTCACTGGCCAACAGTTTTTTTTTTCTTTTAAGATGGCAATTTTTAAGCATCTCTGAAAATCCACTTCTGAAACACACCTATACCTTTAGAAATTAACTATGTGTACCCTGCATAATTATGGTATCCATGAAAAATTGATGTTGGATGCTATTTATATGTTCTTTGACTAACTTTATAATACTCAATCCTAAATAGTTTTACCAAAAGCCAAACTGCATTGCTGAATGTTGTCAATAAGAAAGCACCTACCTGGGGCTGGAGAGATGGTCCAGGGAACTTACTGCTCTTGTAGAGGACCAGACTTAGGTTCCAGCACCCTCATTAGGTAATAACAGTAACTTCCTGTTACGCCAGTTCTGGTGAACCTGATAACCTTCTTCTGGCCTCTATAGGCACTGGGTACATATGTGGCATACATAAAATGCATGCAGGTAAAAACATTCATACATATAAAAGATAAGTAAATAAATAAAATTTATAAGAAAGTACACACCTATTATTTGATTCTAGCCTCATGCTTTATAAATATATTTTCTATATCTACATGCATGGGATGAAATGTAATTAACATTTATTGTGGATTTTATAAGGCACACATTAAAGAATGCTTTCTTCCTCTTACAATCAAGCAAAAGTACTTGGGAGAAAAGTCAGAGCTTTTAAAATAAGGACTTCCTCTACTAATAATATTGTTGAGTATTTTGGATTAGTTTGTTCAGCCTGATGTAATAATTAACACAGATAAGTAAGGTATAGTGAGGGAGAGGCTTTCTTCTCTAGGCCATTGTTATTTAAAAGACCAATGAGTCACTTTGGAATTTGATATATCCTAAAGGCTTTTCTTCTAAATGCTTTTTATTCTTCAAAAATGAATTGATTTTATTGTTAAGAAAGTACCATCCATTTATGTCACCATTTAAAATATTTTGTAAGTTGATGCTTTAATCACTTTCAAAAGTCCTTTCACTAAATCATAGTTTTCCCAGAAAAGAAAAAGGCTGACAGTATCTGAGGGTTCTTTTCATTTCCCTGTGATAGATTTTGAGCAGGTTTTCTGTTTGGTGTAGTTAGTACTGGCTTGAGGGCAAATACACTGTGAAGCCATCTTGTGGCTGGCAACGCCTATGTTCTGTGGAAATGTAAGATGAGAATATGATCTAATAAGGTTGCTATTAGAACTCAGTGCTGGTGTGCTGCCAATGTCAAACCTAACTACTATAGAAGAAGCTTGCTGTCCAAAGACCTACAGGCAGTAACATGGCCTATAATTTGAACAGAGGTGAAAGCTGTGAAAAGTTACTAAGACCAGAGAAGAGCAAGGAATCTTTCTTAGGAAGTTGTCTTGATTGTTTTGTCTTTAATTGCTTCTTTATGAACCTTCTATATCTTCCTCATTTCCATCATCTATCCATCTATCTATCTATCTATCTATCTATCTATCTATCTATCTACTCTCCAGTCCCTCCATGACCCTTCTTGTTCCTGAAGTTTCCTCCCCTTGAATTGTCATTTGCAGTTCTAGAAAGCAGAAGTACTGACATGGGCCACCGTGTAAATGAACCCATCTTTCTACCCTAGCACACATTCATTCACTCACCAAGCATATACTATGCACCTCTTCTGTGCATGGCTTTATGCAGGCCATCATGTACCTGTCTGGAATAGGACAGTGTTTGTCTTAGAAGAGACTAGCAGGAGGCCCTCAGTAATCTGCTACATTGTTTATTGGACTTTCTTTTAGGATCGATACCTGTAGGAAGGAGGGAACAGCAACACCTGAAGAGGGAAAGCTTAAACTTCTGTTTCCAACAAAGTCATTTATTAATTTGTAGTGGAAATCTGGTATTGGGATGATAAGGAGCCAAGCCTTTGTACTTTAATTGTTCAGACCTTAGACGCTGTGGCTGCCCTGGTTAGGTCTTTCATGAGGGAATTTATTTTTTCCACCCAAGGCAATCCTTGAAAGTATCTAACAGAGAGCTACGATTTGACATTGTCAATATCTTAGGGAATGAGTTCATCTGTTCTAAAGGAGGATCTTGTTTTAATTTTTGTTTTATTTTTTTATTATATTCAACACAATATATATTTTACACCAATCATAAAAATGATGGACATGTTACTAAATAAACATAAAATGATAAAGTGTTTTTGTTTGTTTTGTTTTGTTTTGTTTTGTTTTGTTTTGTTTTTAGTAGAGCTTAAAATCTTGGCTCTTACTGTGGTACAAATCCAAAATAAGAACAATATTTAGATACTGCAGTTCATTGTAAGAAGGCTGCACTTCAATGTCCCTCACTTTGCCAAAGCATTTTACCTCCATAGCAGCTAAGCTAAGAGTTGACAGTTCGGCTGCACCAAGGAATAAATTATAGGCACAATATTTAGATATAGATTTCCTGCTATGGTCAAAGCTATTTGACTTGAGTGACTGTCATCATTCTCAGCCCACGGGTTACATTCATTTAAGAAATGGTATGTGTATTAAGATCGTCATCTTCTTCATAATTGATGGAATAATTATAAATATCAAGCAAAAAATTTAGTTTCACTCTTTGTTGTTCTCTTACAAGTCACCTCCCAAACTAATTGTCTATGTTTCTTTTGGCTGTATAAATAATTTTGAAATATGTAAGCTGTTCTGAAAACCATAGTACAGTGTAAAAACATCAAACAAACAATCTTATAGAGAGGCTGAGATAGGAGAAACATGATTTCAAGACCATTATGTGGTACACAGCAAGACACTGTCATCTACAAACAGGCAGAAAGTATATATGGATTGTACAATATTCACCATATTTCTCCAATTACCAAATTAGATTTTATCATGGAATATCTTGTTTTCTCTGTCATAGTAATTGAGAGTTTTGCTGGGTATAGTAGTCTGGGCTGGCATTTGTGTTCTCTTAGGGTCTGTATGACATCTGCCCAGGATCTTCTAGCATTCATAGTCTCTAGTAAGAAGTTCAGTGTAATTCTGATAGGTCTGCCTTTATATGTTACTTTTCCCCTTACTGCTTTTAATATTTTTTTCTTTGTTTAGAGAACTTTAAGGAGGACATAAACAACTCCCTTAAAGAAATGTAGGAGAACACAGATAAACAGCTTGAAGCCCTTTAAGAAGAAATACAAAAATCCTTTAAAGAATTACAAGAAAACATAATCAAACAGGTGAAGGAAATGAACAAAACCATCCAGGATCTAAAAATGGAACTAGAAATAATAAAGCAATCACAAATTGAGACAACCCTGAAGCTAGAAAACCTAGAAAAGAGATCCAGAGTCATAGATGCAAGCATCACCAACAGAATACATGAGATAGAAGAGAGAATCCCAGATGCAGAAGATACCATAGAAAACATTGACACATCAGTCAAAGAAAATGCAAAATGCAAAAAGCTCCTCACCCCAAAAATCCAGGAAATCTATGATACAATGAGAAGACCAAACCTAAGGATTATAGGTATAGATGAGAGTAAAGATTCCCAACTTAAAGGGCCAGTAAATATCTTCAACAAAATTATAGATGAAAACTTCCCTAACCCAAAGAAAGAGATGGGCATGCACATACAAGAAGCCTACAGAACTCTAAATAGACTGGAGCAGAAAAGAAATTCCTCTTGTTACATAATAATCTAAACACCAAATTCACTGAAGAAGAATCTTAGGCAGTCTTTCATAGTGTCCACAATTACAGCCAGCTAATGGAGTGGTTGCTATGACAATTACCACAGTCCAGGGTGTTGGTGAGTGGGAGAAGGAATGCCATCCTCCCTAACCATTTGGAATGTACTCACTAGAACATCTAGTGGTAAATTTTAGTCACTTGAGAGCAGTTTTTTTTCTCACATTTGTTCTGGAATTTTTGTTCCAGACACAGTTGGTAGGAAAGGAATGAAGCTCCTCCCTACACTCTTAAGTAGAACACCATGTTAGTATTGAATGTTCACCTGGGGATCCAGCCCGTATACAGCCACCGACACCAAACCTGAACACTATTGTGGATACCAGGAAGTGCTTGCTGACAGGAGCCTGATATAGCTGTCTCCTGAGAGGCTCTGCCAGAGCCTGACAAACAGGGACAGAGGTGGAAAATGCAGCTAACCATTGGACTGAGCTTGGGGGTCCCTGATAGAGGAGTTGGAGAAGGGACTGAAGGAGCAGAGGGGGTTTACAACCCCAGGGAGAGAGCAACAATGTCAACAGGCAAGACCTCCTGGAGCTTCTGGGGACTGGACACCAACCAAAGAATACAATGGAGGGACCCATGCCACTGGCCGCATATGTGAAAGAGGATAATCTTGTTAGACATCAGTGGGAGGAGAGGACCTTGGGCTTAAGAGTGTTTGATGCCCCAGTGTAAGGGAATGCCAGGGCAGGAAGACAGGTGTGGGTGGGTGGGTGGGGGACCACCCTCATAGAGGCAGGGGTATGGGGTATGGGGGATGTGATGGGGGTTTCTGAATGGGAAACCTGGAAAGGGGAAAACATTTGAAATGTGAATAAAGAAGCTAGCCAATAAAAAAAAAGATTTGGAAGTCTTGGGGAAAGGAAATCTATAATCAAAATGTATTGCAGGAAGAAATCTATTTTCAATAAAAAAGAGATAAGAACTTTAATATTTTAATAAATAAATATTTCTGATAAAAAAAAAGAACATTTGCTAAATGCTCCTCTTTCTATAAAACTTCACCATGGAAATTATCTGAGAGGCTATTTCTCATGATTGTCTTAAAGGACGCCTACTGGAAAAGACTTTTTTTCAACATATGTCTAGGATGCCATGTGTTTCAGTTTTCCCGGGAGGGTACTGATTTATGCCATTGTTCCAACATAATTATGAATAGTACAATTTCACCTTAAAGACTCAGGCTGATTATATGGTGACCTTGCGAACACTAGATAGAATGTGATTATCCACAAGAATATTATGCTGCAAGATAATAACCTTGAAAGACCAAATTAACATGTATTCCCAAGTTATTATCATTGTTGCAAACATTTTTAGAACTCTGCTGTTGAAAATGCTGGTAGGATGTGTATATAAAATATTCATAAGGGCTACCACTTCCTTTGCATTCTGTCTCATTCTCTGTCTTCCCACCATTCTCTCATGCTACTTTCCTCTATCATAAGAAACAATCCTGTTGCCCACACTGCTAATTAGCTTCGATTCAGTCAGTATCTTTCCTAAGTCAAAACTTTCTTCCAAGAACGAGAATGTGAGAACTTTTAATATAGAGCATGCCTACAATTGAAACTTCTTTCACTCCATCTTTTTCCTTCCACACTTTGTCCTCCTTTTACATAGCACGTTTAATAATACAGCAGAAGGAAGGTAATCACAGCTGTTGTGTACTGAAATGGTAATTCATAACGCCTTTCTTCTCCTGCCTGAAGTCTGTACCCATGGACAAAAACAGAAAAATGCTAGAGACAAAAACATTAGCTACACAGACTTTGGAAAACAGGTGGGAAGCCACAGTGTGTTTTCCAGTGGTGAAACATTACCTTGACATTCTCCTCTTGTGCCAGTGCAAGAAATAGTAAGGTCAACAAGGAGCATGGCCAGGGTTGCTGTCTTCAAGTTTTGCCAAATCACTCCTACATTGCTGACTTCTGCCTTTGTGAATTCCTTTGATCACTGATGGATGAAGCACACTTTGCATGTGGAAGTTTCTGGAAACGGTCAGAATGATACAATGCATCAATTCGATTGACTTCAAGGTTTCTTAAAATCAATCCCCTTTAACTCTTTACAATCCCAAATCTTTGTCCTCTCCCCTACTTTCCTAACAGTTATTTGGTTTGTTGGTGCATGCTGACCTTTATCTTAGAGTCTGCACCCAAGGAAACAAGCACAGTACCTCTCAAATGCCTTGGCTGCTTATATCACTCTGTTGCTTACATCATTGTTTCTGCTTCCTGAGAGCACCAGCTAACACCCATGCCTCATCTTCTAATACTACTGATTGTTTGGGGCAAGGGCCCAGGCCACAGATGCAGCTTCAACTATGATGATTATGCTGGGCTCTAATACCCAGCTAGGACCTGATAGGCCAATAGAGGTCCCAGCTTGACCAGCAGCTCCTATTGAGTGTGGTAGAGAAGAAAGTTCTGTGAGGATGACTTTGATGGATGAGAGGTTGGATGAATTTCTCAGGGCTGTGTCACTGTGAACCAGTTAGATGTTGTTCAGAACCTACAGCCAGTTCAGTAATATTACCCGCAGGGGCTTTATATGCCCTCCCACCTGTATATGCCTCCTTACCTACATAGGCCCTCCCACTTGCTTATACGATCCTAGTTACAAAAGCCCCCCCTCCACCTGCATAAACCCTCTTACCTGCCTGTCTTTCATTTGCATAAGCCCTCCCACCTCTGCCTTCTTTTCCCATCTGCATATAAGCCCTTCTTCCTGCCTTTTCCTCTTCATTTGCATAAACCCTCCACCTGTCTTCCCACCTGCATAAGCCCTCCCACCTACGCGCTCTCTCACCTGCATTTACCCTTTCACTTGCATAAGCCTTCTAATGTTTACTCTTTGTCCCTATGCACACTTTTCCATAAGCATTTGCTCAACCTGCCTATATATTCTCCCTCCCTGAAGGTACTCCCTTTGTGCCTTGCCTCCACACACCCTACCTCATTTACTAGGCTTTCCTTTCTCAATTGCTTCTCAAGATGAGCCCTTCCTTTACAATCTAGGGTAAAACAGCAAAATGGGATGTGTCTTAGCACATAGGCTGCCTTGGAATAAAAGCATGGTCATTCTGCAGTCAGACTGTTCCGTCATAAATTAAATCTCTTTGCCATCTCTAGTTTCTTCACCATCTTCACAGAGCCACTTCTTTTAATGCAGAAAAATTGTACCCACTCTTAAATACCATTATTACAATCTGTTCTGTCCTATCTGAAATGAAAATAATTATCATTTCTCTAATAGTCTGAAATGACTTTTTGTCTTGTTACTTTGCCTAGTTAAATCACTAATGTGCATTCATCTAACACGGAGTAATTTAGCAGCAAAATGGTTTGATCGAACTCCACTATTAAAAATGACTGCTCATGAGAAAAAGAGTTCAAGGGCTAAAAATAATTGCAGGTATTGTACTGGGGCCTGGGTATAAGTCTTTTTATATGGACTAGCTGGAGTAGCAATAAGATGATAAGAGGAAATTTTGTCAGAAAGAAAAAGAATAAAAGAAGGCACAAATATCCAAAAAGCCCATTCCTTAAAGTGTCTTTTAAGCATGGAAGCATTACTCAGATATCCAAAATCACTTGCTAAGATTTTAGCCAATACTGTGAGTGGACAGAAGCACAGACTTCAGGCACTAAGCACTGGAATCTTGGTTACTGATCAGTGCTTCCTAGCATGAGTGGCAAACCTCTTACACCAGAGATAAGACGATCAGAAATTCTAAAGCCTTTTTGCCTCACAGAGAATAATTTCCTTCTCAGTAAAGGTATGATTTCACCTGTGGTTTTGCTGTCACCAGATTCTTGTCTTGTCAGGGTTTTGCCCAGCTCTGCTTTCTTCAGGCAGGTGGCAGGCTTATTGAAGTTGACTGGACAAATCTCAGGCAGGTTCTTCTTTCAGTGGCTCAGATAGTGGAATGCCAGGGGTGCTTCTGTACCTAAAAGGAAGGAATGTCCCTGTGCCTTAGTCACTGTTCTATTTCTGTGAAGAGACTCCATGACCATTGCAACTCTCCTGAAGGAAAACATTTCACTGGGGGCTTGCTTACAGTTTCAAAGGTTTAGTCCACTATCATCATGGTGGTAAGCTAAGTGGTACACAGGAAGACATAGTGTTGGAGAAGTCATTGATAGCTGCAGTCTGTTCCACTGGCCAAGAGATTTGGCACAGGCTCTTAAAACCTCAAAGCTCACCTCCAGTGACTCACTTCTTCCAACAAGGCCACATCTCTGAGTCCTTTCAAATAGTGCTGTTTCCTGGTAACCAAGCATTCAAATATATAAGCCTCTGAGGACCATTCCAATTCAAACTACCACACCCTGGTTTTGTGTTTCTCGTGTCTCTAGTCCATGGCACCTTCACTATTGTGAATGTTGGCTGGTACTGATATGTATATTTGGTCACTGTCACACATCTCTGCTATGTGGCATTTTTCTCTTCTCTCTGCCTGCACACACACACACACACACACACACACACACACACTTCTCCTCCTCCAGCATTTTTTTCAAATTTTGAAATAATTGTAGATTTACATGAAAGGTACAAATGTAGTACAGATTATTTCAGTAGGTGTTTACTTCACTGTGCTCTCATGTTACCATCTTGTATCAGCAAATTCAATTATTCAAACCAGGAACATTGCTATCACACGAAACAAACTATTTCTTCCAGGAAAATGGCCTTTTCTACTCCAGAATCCTCGGTCACAAGTGGCCCTTGTCACATATACTTATATCTTTTCTTCGTTTTCTCTCTAATCTGTGGCAGTTTTCCAGTCTTGCCTTTTGTGACTGTGAACTTTCTAAACATCTTTCCTTCCTTCCTTCTTTCCTTCCTTCCTTCCTCCCTTCCTCCAACATCTTTCCTTCCTTCCCTTCCCTTCCCTTCCCTTCCCTTCCCTTCCCTTCCCTTCACCCCCCCTCTCTCTTTCAATAGGGTCTTACTTTGGTTGTCCTGGAACTCACGATGTAGACCAGGCTGGCCTTGAGCTCACAGAATCTTCTTGGCTTTGCCTATTCTGTGCTGAAATTAAAGGCAGCAGTAAAGACAACAAATCCAGCAGTAACCTGTAAAACTTTTAATGAGAGGTTCTATTACTCTGTAACAGCACTTTTAATTTGGAGTGATTTTTTTCCCAACAATTAGTATGAAGTTGTGCAGGATTTACCAGCATAATATAGAAATTTGCTGTGCCTTTACTAGCACATCACCACAGGGGAACAGGCTGCTCCATTATTTGGTTTAGGTAGTGGCTGCCAAGTTTCTCTCTGGCAGGTAAAGCCCTTTCCTTTGACATTGATACAAACTGTAAAGAAATATTTTGTAACTATGCTAATCCCCATCTTTCCTCAGAATTTCCTCAAAATTTCACCTACTGATATTAGCACAGGTAAGTCTTGCCTGTAACAATTATTATTCTGGTATTTGCCATGTTGTAATTTTTCACTTCTCTCATCCTATCCATTTGATTAAGTATTTTTGCTAATTTATCTTTTATATATATATAATTTGATATATATGAATATATATAAGACAAGCACCCACATACACACAAACACACACACATACACACAAACAATATATTCTCATTACATGCATACATACATTCTGTTCCCCACACCCTCTTTTATTGTCTTCTCATTCCAACCATAGCTACCAGTTTCTTACATTCACAACTTTTGGTATTATTCTGTGGCCCATTTACTTTAACCTGAACCATCTGTGTGACCACTGGTTTAGAACTATCTATTGGAACCTGGTGGTGTCATCAATAAATCTCTCGACAGCAAATGGAACAGCCGTGAGGACTAGGGCCTGTGAGCCTTACTCTATCCTTTGCCTGCTGGTGGGCCCATTCTTGTACACTGAAGACATTTGCAGTTGCTATGACTTTGTGGTTACAACGGCTATGTGTTGCCAAAGACATGACATTTCACAGCCATTCGTCCTGTCTTTTGGCTCTCACATGCTACCGACTCTTTTCTTTCACAATGTTTCCTAAGCACTGGAGGGCACAGTATAAATGTCATGTTTTAAGGCTAGGTACTCATATGGCACTTATGATGAGGGCCCTGGGAAGCCATGAGTGTCTTCAGTAACTGCCACTGTTCACTGCAAAGAGAGTCTTCTATAATTAAAGCTGAGAGAGTAATATGTTTGAAAATTTACATATTCTTTTAAATTTGAAATCTCTCTGCAGGGATATGAGAGTTATAAGCCCTTAGCTTACTTACATATGTAGTTATTTATCAGCGCAGATTTATGGATATGCATTTTTATCCCATAGATTACTATCCATTATTTTTATTCTTCAAATTGTTCACATTGTGATACTGGGAGAGTTTGTTTGGTGCCAGTGTCTTTCTGACATATCCTCAAAAATGTCTAGATATATAATTTTATCTGTTTGTTTTTTTCATGCTCTGGAATCAACTACTTCTCCAAGGAGCTCCAATCTTTCAAAGGAGAAATGTATTTTAGAAATCAAGGCCTGGAGAATAATTCTGCTAAATGTTTGCTAATTGCATAGACTGTCAGTAGACAGAACTAGATAATGCCTGTGTCTACTACCCCAGATACATACACATCTATCTCTATCTCTATCTCTATGTCCTATCTATCTATCTATCTATCTATCTATCTATCTATCTATCTATTATCTCTCTATCCATCTATCCTCTTCCTTCCTTTTCTCTCCCCTTCCTTCTTTCCATCCCTCCTCCTCCTTCTCCTTCTCCTCCTCCTCCTTTTTCTTCAATGTCTCTCTATGTGGCCTTGGTTGGACTGGAACTTACAATATAGACCAGGCTGGCCTTGAACTAATAGAGATCTGCCTGCTTCTGCCTCTGAAGTTTTGGGACTAGAGGCACAAGCCACCTGATGTAGCTGGATGTATATGTCCAAAGCTTTAAGTTACATCTGATGCCTCTAATTCCAACCCAACACCACAAGGTTTACCTCACTGTTTCTTATTTGAACTCTGAGGCCAACAAACATGGCTCTCATCATATAAAGTCTATTGTTCTCTGTTTCTCTTGTTGGCTGTCTGAAGGCAAGATAGGTTCCCCAGAACCTCTACTAAAGGTTTTATAGAAGTCATTTATAGAAGTTCTGTCAGGATTCATGCTCTTTCTGTTCTGACTGATCCAGCAATATGGGCTGAATAGGTGCAGTCAGTGTTTCAGTTAGCATGTGAAGGACATAGGCTTCATTAAGTTGGACTATGTGACCTTGAATGGATATTTCAAGACAGAATGAGAGTCCATATTAGGCTTTGTACAAGCGAAGCAAAGCAAAGTGAGGTAGAAAACATTAAGACCTTAAAAAATATACTGTTCCTGGATTTATTCAACTTTACCTTTCACACAAAATAATTTCAGAATTACCAATTCATATTCCTATAAGAATGAGATTGACAAAATAGGGCGACATTTGTGTGAAGTGCTTTATGTTTTTAGCTTTTATGATTTCCAGACAAAACATCTGCTTCTAAAAACACTTATTCAGACTTTTCTTCCCTTTCTTATTCCACGTGGTTATAATATTCATTTGTAATACAGTTTGGTATTTATGACTATATTCCATTTTTGTTTGTGCTTACATCCAGGTTTCTGTATTTATGCATTTATTTATTGGAGGAGTATATGTGAGGCAAGTTTATTTCTTCTTTAACAATTAAAATGGAATTATATCATATTTCCCTTCTGTTTCCTCCCTCCACTCCCTCCTAGCTACCCTCCCACAAACAACTCCTATGTCCCCCACTTGAAACTGCTCACTTCTTTTCTCTTTGATTATTACGGCCATACACACACACACACACACACACACACACACACCACATACACATAAATCTTTATGTAATTAAATATAATACAATCTGCTAACTCTGTTTTTGATATTGGAGTGTATATGGTTTGACGCTTTCATTGGACAAAAAAAAATAAGAGTGTTCATCCCTGAAAAGGCTAATTCTCCTCCCAGCAGTCATTGCTTGCCTATAGTTCTTTGTCTAGGGGTGGGATCCCATGGAAAATTTCCCATACAGAATGCTTATAAGAGGTAAAGTCGTGTTAAAGAGGTTATAGACGCATAGCCTCCTCCTCATGGAGCCTCCTCCCTTGCTCTCCTTTTGTTAACCATTCTTTGTAGAAGATAAAGCCTTCAGTTTCTGGCGTATCTGTTTCCTACATATTTAGCAAACAAATATATGTCCATTTTCTTGTATATTTCTTCTTCTTGCATGAAGTATGGTATATTATGGATATTCTTTTACACTTTGATGATTTTTGTTGCAAATTGGTTCATGGAGATATCAGCCCTTATGCTTTGTTTTAAATAGCACTCTGTTGTGTAGATACATGAGAGCTTATTCAAACCCTCTCCTTTGTATATACTTTGGATTGTTTCCAGCATTCCACTATAAACATTGCTACAAGAAAACCTCCAGTGTATATATATTTTTATTGTGGGAGGTATAACTTCAAAGTATATTCCCAGCATTAGAATTGCTGTATAAAAAAGTAATTATATAAGTAGTTGGATAATGCAAAATTCTCTCCAGAAAGATTATACTATTTTGAAATCATTCTAGGCATACATAACAGTCCCTGCATTCCTGGGCATTCCTGTGGGGGAATGGAGCGCATTGCTGTGATTCCAAAGTCTTGTGAGTCTGATAGGTGAGAAATAGCATCTCCATGTTTTGTTTTCTAATTACATAATTTAAATGCAAATGAGTTTGAATATTTGCCTATGAAAGTCATAGAGCCAATTGTTCATGTCTTTTACACATTTTCTGTGGGTTATACTTTCATTCCTCAACTTTTTTTTTCAAAAATAAAAGTTGACATTTAGTTTTATAAATTTTATTTAATTTTAAATGCTTTATTTTATTATGTACATATGCAGGAGGATCTTTGCATGTGTGTATGGGTGCCCACAGAACCCAGAAGAAGGTGTTGAATCTCATTGAACTGGAATTAGAGGTGGTTGACATAGGTAATGAGAACTGAACCCAGGTCCTCTAAAAAAGCAAGTACTTGTAACATCTTAGTTCTCCAGGCATTCCAAATTTTAATTTTAACTTATAGATAGTAATTATGTATCATAATGATTTACTGTACATTTCAAAATGGTCTCTCAGTTGTAGTAATTTTATACTAAAGATATCAGTTTCATTTTGACAATTGTCTTTTAGTTTTGCAGTGTCCATTCATGTGTGTATGATCAAATATGTATGGGGATACATATGTGCATGTGTGTGGGGGGTATATGTAGAAGCCAGAAGTTAATGCTGGGATCTTCCTAGATTGCTTTCTGCCTTACTTTGTCTACTCAAGTTACTCAGCTTGCTTTGTCTATGTTTTCTACTATTACATTTGCTTACAATCCTGTCCACCATTTAAGTAGGGGCTGGAGATCCAAACTTTGGTCCTCAAGCTTATGTGGTAAGCACTGTATCCACCAAGCCATCATCCCGGTCTTGTTTATGAAATTTTGACATGTAAAAACAATTCCATTTTATCTAGTCCATCTATTTAATGAGTCTCCATCTTAAGTCACAGCTAGAAAGCCATTCCTTACACTGGAATTAAATATGTCTGCCCTCCCCAACTCTTGTTTTTCTTTTTCTTTGACACAGGATCTTTTCTTGTAGGCCTAGATATCCTGAAACTCACTCTATAGACAAGGCTAGCCTCAAACTTAAAGATCTGCCTGCCTCTGCCTCCTATGTGCTGGGAATAAAAGTATGTGCCACCCTTGCCTGGCTGCATGTTTATTTTTAGTACCTACACAGTTTCACTTTTATATTTAGATTCCTTATCCTTTGGAGTTCATTCTTGTAGATAGTGTTTGTAGTGGCAAAACTATCACCACAACCAACAACAACAAATTTACTTTTGTCTTTTTCCATGTTGGCTCAGTTCCATTTATCAAAATGTCAAATTTTGCCCATGAGACTTATTAGTGTAGGCCTGTATTACATACAAAAATTTCACATATAATTGGGTATATTTATGGGCAGAAAGTCTATAATTTGTCTGCCACTACTGCATGGTTTTAATTCTCAGATCCCTAAAGTACTGAAATGGAAGCATTACTCTCAGCATTTATCTGGCTATTCTGGGAGGATTTTCTCTAGAACATATTTAAAACAAAATGCATATCATACTGTCATTTTAAATCTGCTTTGGTGTCTTTCAAGAATGTTTAAAAATTCTACTCATAGAGACTTTACAAGTTTCATGTAGAATTTATTTCACACTTTTTAATTGTTGCTGCCAGGTATAGGTGTAGCACTCGCCAGTAGTCTTGGCACTTGAGAAGTTGGGCTTTCATAGCTCTTGGTTAAAACTTTGGAGTAGAATAGCTGATACATACACAGTTAATATTTGAAGAACAACCTAAACTCTTTTCTAAAATGATCTAAGATTTGACATCAGCATCAGCAATATAGAAGGTCCTGAAGGCCTACATCCCTGTTAGCATTTGATAGTGCAGACCTTTTTCCATTTTACTCACGTAACAGGTATATAGTATTATACTAGTATAGTTTCAATTTGCATTCTGGCAATGCCTGGTTATGGTGAGCCTCTTTCCATGTGCCTCACCATCCAATTATTGTAATTAGGGAAGAATCTGTACAAATGTTTTATCCCCCCCCATCCCAGTTTTGTTCTTCCATTGTGTAGGTTCATAGTTAGAACACAGACTATCTCTGTTTACATAGGTCTTCTTTATTTTCTCCTAAAATGTTTCTTCTTTACAGTAATCAGTCCTAGAGTAGTTTCAGTTTTCATTGATTGTATTCCAGGAATACAACTAAGATTAGCAAGCTTGGATGGCAAGCTCTTTTACTCACTGAGCTGTCTTACTGCCCCAGATATCTGACTTTTTTGAAGATGTGTTTCTCTTATAATCTTGCCCAAGTTCACTTAGCACTATTTATGATTTTGGAAATCTCATAGGGTTGTTTGTGCTAGATCACTGCCTACAAATAGTGCTTTTATATGTGCAGTTTGAATTACCTCTACTTGTGGCAGCTACACTGTTTCCACAATGTTAGTGCCTTTTAACACAGTGAATGCAAACACCTTTCCATTCGAGAAGCCAGATGTCCAAAGTCAATCTGACTGTGCTCAAGTCAGTGTGAACAGGATTCTTCTCACTGTCCTCTACTTCCATGTCACATCTCTTTCTCTGATGGTAACCTCCTGCCCCCTTTGCATAAGGACTTCTGTGATTACCCTGGAACCACTTAGATGATTTGGGATAAATGCTTCCCTCTCCAGATTCTTTTTTTTAACATCATTTTAAAAAAAAGATTTATTTATTATTATATGTAAGTACACTGCTGAGCCACTTATTCCACTTTCTTGCCTCTTAGGTCCCTCTGGGATTGCCTCTGTGTCTACTTGAGATCAGAACTTTGTGTTCCTAGTGCTAGAAACTATTAGTCAGTGGCTTATTCTGTCTCCAGTAACTATGTGCCAGAAGCATTTGGTAACATTGAGAACAAATAAATAATGAATGATTGTTGAATATTTATGTGCATATGGATGCTTCATCGTGTTTAAATGTCTGAGAGTCAGCTAATGGTCTGCTTTGTCGAACTAGACAAGGAGTCACACCTAAATGAAGAATGCTTAAAAAGTTAAGATAGAATGATATCTGTCCTAGTGTAGCAAGGTCAAAGACCAGGAATGAGCACAGACATTTGAAAATGAGACCACATAAAGAGATGATGTCAAAGCAGTTTGAGAGCCAGATGTGAGGGAGAACATGAAACAATAAAAATATTCAAATTCTGGCAGCTACACCTACACAGGTCACAGATGGCTGTATCTTCTCATGGAAGAAAGTTAATAAAAAAAACCCCAAATCAAAATCTCAGGACCTCCTGAATGTCAGGAGCACCTTAAGCTAACAAAGAACATGGGCAGAAATGGAGACGTGTGCATTGATAGTGTGGCAGGTTTTTGCAGATACTGGAAAGTCAAAGGTCATGGGCACTGACTAGAGCTCTGCTGTTTGTTGATCTGGAGACCTGAGTTTTGATATTCGCCTGGCTCTCAATATTCTCTTAGACAGATGCATATTCAAATGGATGGCTATCCCAATGTCAGAGCTTAATAAATATGACTTTTTTTTATACTGTTGAATAGCAGGTACACAGTAGTGAGTAAAAAGCACTTTAGGGAAATGGTGAGAAAATTACCTTTGAAGGGAGAGAGGGAGGGATGGAAGGGAGGAGAAAGGGAGGGATGGAGGGATGGAAAGGAAGAAAGAATAGAAAGAAGGAAGGGAAGGAAGACAGAAAGACAGACAGACAGACAGAGAGACAGACAGAACACCTCCATCTTCATTTCTGAGCAAACTACCCTGACAAAGACTGTATTTACTCTCCCCTTGTCTTAGTCCATTTCTATTAGTATAATATAATACTGAAAACTGAGAATTTATCTTTCAATTGTCCTACTTTTTGAGACAGGTTCTTGTACTACATGCAGAAAAATACCTTGAAAATGGCCACATCCTTGCCCAGAATAGGTCCCACTCTAAGGACTGATAGAGAAGGTATAAAGATCTGGGCTTCTTGTTTCAATTCAGAAAATATCTGAAGGACCATTTAAACTTCATGGTGTCCCAAGGTTTCCAGTGGCCTTTGTTCAGCTTAGACTTCACCTCCATCTGCTTGAATCCCTTCTCCTATCCCCCCTCAACAAGTGCTGATCTCTTCACAAATACTCTGCATCTAAACTCTACCTCAGAGACTGCTTTAGTAAAACACAATAGCATCAAGTGAAAGTGGAGACAAACATTCATAGGCAGAAAAGTCCTGGGAGGCAAGAAAGATAATGAGAAAGGTAAAACCATGAACATACTAGAGGCCAGATTTTATAGGACTTTATAAGCTATGAAAAGTTCAGATTTTTAATTAGATACAATAGACATACATAGATAGATACATAGAATAATATTGAGCCAAAACTAAGAGGATCAAGCCACATTTTGATAGTCTCAAACACCATCTACTCTTTGTACCTTCTGGCCGCTGGACCTGTTGACTGCTGTGATACTTTTTGCTTTTTTGATATATGATATTTGTTTGACTTATAGGGGTCTATGCTGAGATAAGCAGTAAAGACACTCAGTTTCAGTTAGATACTAGCTCGGTACTATGTCCCAGCTGCTGTCTCCTTCTTACTTCCCAGCTTGCAATGTTGGGTAGTACAAAACAGCTACACCCTTACTACCTTTATTCCTTGGAATTTTGTTGCCTGAAGGAGGAATCTTGAGTAGTCTTTTTCCTATTAGGGTGAACTTAGAAAAGCTTATTTGTAAAATATTGAGAAGTGAATAAAAATCAATCCATGAGAAAATTAAAAAATCACCCAGTAATAGCCACAGTTTATGTGTGCACATGTCATACCAGCATGCCATGTCACAAATGAGTTTCCTATGAAGAGCAGGGAAGATACATAGTCACAGACATTGGATGACTATGACAGTGATCTGCAGAATTCACAGGTCACTTAAAGATTCAGTTTTTTTTAAAGCTACAGCTTTGCTGTATTTAGCACTGATTTAAATTACAATCCCTTAGTATACAGGTACACAGTAGCATCCTTCCTACACTTCATTATCTTTTGTTTACTTTGCCTCAGTCATCTTTCTATTACTAGAATCTTAGATAACCTGGAAAGGGGAAGGGTGCTGAACATGAGGAGAGTACCCAGGAGGCTGATACAGGAAGATTGCAAGTGTGAGGTTAGCTGAGACTATATAGTGAGAAGGTAAATACCACAGATAGTTTACTCCCTACTCTAACCCAGATTCTTTTTGTTTCTATGATGGGGTTTTACAATAGTTCAGTCTGGTCTCAAATACTCTATCTATCCTAACAATTGCCTTGAATTCCATAACCTCCTCCTTCTACTTTCCAAGTTCTGAGATTATAATTATGCTTTACTGTGTCTAGATTTTTGTTTGTTTCTCCAATTCTTAAAGCAGAATCTGATGCACAGTACATTCCAAGTATTTTCTGGAGAGTTTGTATCATGTTCTCCATATCACTACAGTTTCACAGATAAAAGACTATAGTTAACTGAAGAAAGTTAAGAACAGGTAAGGTGGCCTTCCTCAGGAAAGAACACACCATTTTCGGCTGCCCAATGCCAAATGGTCAGCCCTTAAAATGTATATACAGCTAGCATTATATAGATAGACTAGGTTATATTTAATTATATATATATATATGTATGTATCTACATATCTCTATATATGTATCTGTATATATACATACAAATATATCTATACATGCAATAGCAATTAGTGAAAAAAGAGACCACAACTTTAAAGGAGAGTGGGAATGGGTCTATGAGAAGCTTTAAAGGGAAGAAAAAGAAGGGGAAAATGTAATTAAATTATAATCTCAAAAAACCCCAGATATTTAAAAAATTATATCTTTTGATCTAATAGCACTGTATTTTATTTAATGTTTTAATATTATATGTGGAATTTTTGGTTTTTTCTTGATTTAAATTTTGTTTTCTAGTCTCCTTAAATGTGAACTATTGAGAACTTTGAAAGAGTATCATTTTCCTGTATACTCAGACATCAGAATTGAGAAGGCACAGATCTTTTTTAACTTGGAAACATAGAAATCATGCCCTAACAAATCCTAGTATGCTCACTCCTAGAACAATTTGGGACATTTCTGGGCATGTTTACAATGTATCATTTAAAAGGAATGAAACATAGTACCTGTGAAATTCTTTGTGAAAATTATGTCCAACATGAACCACAAAAGAATTCTACCAGCAAGTTTTTTTTTCTTGGTAATCACTTTGAAAACAGAAACTTGGATTGGAATCAGGAAGGCCTGTGGAGGAAATGAATACAGGAGGAACAAGCAGGAGGGAGATGCTGTGGGTTAAACTAGACTCAGCTCCCTTCTGATGATAGGAGAAGCCATGCACATTGGTATACTTAGTGAATGCCACAGACATTTTTCTCATTCCTCATGGGCAAAATGTAGAAGGTTAAGCTCTCCTACACTGTACCTGTGTCCTAAGCCAATTAACCGCAAAGCATGCACATAATAAACATTCACACACATTTGTAAAATTCAGTCCATCAGAAGGGATATTTATCATGGGTATCCAGTCCGCATTTCAATTTTTGTTTGTTTGTTTTTTTTTTTCAGTGTTAAAGATGAAAACTAGATCCTTGTATATGTTAAGCAAGTGCTCCATTGCAACCCTATGGTCATTTTCTTAAAAGACATGCTCTTGCTTGAAAAGGAGTGGGAACACCAGACATATCTTATTCTTCTTACCTGAGAGGACAAAAACTATCAAGGGCATGAGTCAACAACTTCTACATTCAAATACTAGTTTGACAATTTGTAAATGCCTGGAACAAGTTACTTAACTTCTCATTGTTTTGGTTTGCTAGGTTTAAGAAGTAAATTGCACGCAGTATCAGGAGATGTGACAAACATTTTTAGGGGTTTCATGATGCATGCAGAAAAGGGGGAGGGAAGGAGGGAGGGGGAGGGGAAGGAGAAGGAGAAGAAGGAGAAGGAGAAGGAGAAGAAATAACATGTTAAACATTTCCCAGTATGTGCTGATAAGAGAATTATTGTTTTTTTTTTCCTCCTGGCACTACCAGTTACCAATTTTCATAGCACCTCTGTGATGAAACACGTTATGAGAATGGTTACTTAGAGCTCTGTCAGAATAGAAGACTATCCCACCTGGAAAAATAGAGGCTCTACATCATGTATAGACATTCTCAACTGGTAATGGCTTCTTTGATTTTTATAAGCAAACATAATTTTATGTATTTCTACATTTTTGCTCAACATCTTTGTTTTTCCAGTGACCTTTTTTATGAGTTTTACAAGCTTTTATACAATTGGTACTTATCTTTTATTTTCTCTTTTTAAGATCAACTCTTGACTTCCCTCATTATGAGTATATGAGTAGGGAGAGCTTCCTTCTTCACAGTTTTCCTGGTAAGTGCCCTTTTCAATAGTGGTGACTCACGCATGGCAAGACTAGGACTACTTGAAACATTGATGATAATGAGAGCAACAAGTTATTGCTTGAAGTTGAATTTATTTATAGATGATATGATCCAGTTATTATGAAAGTATGACTTATAGTTTCTTTGAAACTTCTTATAATCCTCTCTTATTTGTTTGCTAAAATGTTTTTCAATACATCTCATCTTTATAAAATAGAGAAATTTCTCCATCAACACTTCATAGATTGCTCAGAAAAAGTCAGTGAAATTTTAAAGGTAAATAAGATAGCAGGAAATTTCAAACAAGATACTGAAATAGATAAAGTTGGGCTGGGAAGTTAGCTCAGTGATTCACAGCAATTCCAGGTCTTTTAGAGTATCCAAGTTCAATTTACAGCACCCAAAGACATAGAACCCACAACTAATTATAACTCTACCTTCAAGGAATGTGTATGCTTTCCTGCCATCTGTGGGCACTGCACTCACATGCATTTACCTATATAGAGGCACATAAATAAATAAAAAAGTAAAGATAAAGTTGACCCTTATTCATCCACTCTTCTAGATAAATACCAGACATTGATGTTCCCTATACAAATAAGAGAAACACAGAAGAAAATTGTAAGTTGAAAGAATGAAGTAATAATAATGTAATTATTGCTAACAAAAATTCTGCAACATAAAGGAAATTATAAAATAACCTTCCCCTTAACAACAGATGAGGGAAAATATCTGCCCCTTGTTGAGGCCAAAAGGCAAAGCCTCCAAATGAATATTTCATTTTCTTCTCAAATAAAGCAGTAGTGTGCAAAACCCTTAGGACTGAGAAATTACATCTACAGAGTTGTTGGATGTAAAAATCAACATGTAAAAGTCAATAGCACCTCTATTTGCTAGCAATGAATTATCTCAAGACAAAATCAAGGAAGCAATTCTATATACAAGAATGACAATCAGTAATAAAATACCTAGGAATGAATGAATGAATAAATAAATAAATTAATTAATTAATTAATTAATAAGATGACCCAGAATAAATTTAACCAAATGAGAGAGAAGATCCAGGTCCCCACATGGAATGTGAAAAGCACTGATGAAATCAACTGAAGAGAATGCACACGTGAAAGAGAAGAATCAGTATTCTCAAAATGTCCATATTACACAAATACTACAGATTCAAAGTGATATTTGCAATCTTTACAATCTGTTCACATTACAGATTCAATGCAACCCTTATGGATTGGTATCAGTGGCATTCTTCACACTGTTTCAAAGGAAATAAACAAACAAAAAACCCTTACACAATTTTGTATGGAATCACAAAGCAAATCAAAGTAAAACATTACAAAATTCTTTGAAAAGGAAAGCTATCTTGAGGAAGAACAAAGCAGGATTGATTTACACTATCTGATTTTTAAACATATTGCAAATATGTAGTAATCAAAGCAGATGAATATTGGCATAAAAGCAGACACAAAGACCAATGGAACAAAAGTACAAATCTAGAAACAAATTTACAGTCAGTTGATCTTCAACTAAGATACTGACAAAATGCTTCCAGGAAAAATATGTTTTCAGTAAATAGTGCTCGGGAAAGTATTAATCTACACTCAGAAGAAAGAAATTAGACTCCTATCTATCTCCTTTATAATAATAAACTAAACATGGAGTGAGAGTTTAAATGTAAGCTATAAAACAACTAGAAGAAAACATACAGAAAATGTTTCAATGCATTGGAACATGCAAATGTTTTGGCCAAGATCCTCAAAATACACTTACTACAGTTAAACAAAAACTTTTGATTTGCATTTCCCTGATGACTAATGATGTTGAACATCTCTTAACGTGTTTCTTGGCCATCCGAATTTCTTCTAGTGAAAATTCTTTTTTTAGTTCTGTACCCCATTTTTTGATAGGGTTATTTGGTTCTTTGGGGTCTAACTTCTTGAGTTCTTTGTATATATTGGATATTAGCCCTCTGTCGGATGTGGGGTTGGTGAAGATCATTTCCCACTTTGTTGGTTACTGTTTTGTCCTTCTGACAGTGTCCTTTGCCTTACAGAAACTTTGTAATTTTATGAGGTCCCATTTGTCAATTCTTGATCTTAGAGCATAAGCTATTGGTGTTCTGTTCAGGAACTTTCCCCCTGTGCCCATGTCCTCCAGGGTCTTCCCAAGTTTCTTTTCTAATAGTTTCAGTGTGTCTGGTTTTATGTGGAGGTCCTTGATCCACTTGGAGTTGATCTTAGTACAAGGAGATAAGAGTGAGTCAATTCGCATTCTTCTGCATGTTGACCTCCAGTTGAACCAGCACCATTTGTTGAAAAGGCTATCTTTTTTCCACTGGATGGTTGTGGCTCCTTTATCAAAGATCAAGTGACCAGATTCCACCTCACACCAGTCAGAATGGCTAAGATTAAAAACTCAAGAGACAACAAGTGCTGGCGAGGATGTGGAGAAAGAGGAACACTCCTCCACTGTTGGTGGGATTGCAAAATGGTAAAACCGCTCTGGAAATCAGTGTGGCGGTTCCTCAGAAAATTGGGCATTTCACTTCCAGAGGACCCTGGCATACCACTCCTGGGCATATACCCAGAGGATTCCCCTGCATACAATAAAGACACATGCTCCACTATGTTTATAGCAGCCTTGTTTATAATAGCCAGAAATTGGGAGGAGCCCAGATATCCCTCAAAAGAGGAATGGATACAGAGAATGTGGTATATTTATACAATGGAGTACTACTCAGCAATTAAAAATAATGAACTCATGCAATTTGTAGGTAAATGGTTAGATCTGGAAAATATCATGCTAAGTGAGCTAACCCAATCACAAAAGAATACACATGAAATGCAATCACTGATAAGTGGATATTAATGAGCCCAGAAGCCCTACATACTCAAGGCACAATTAGCAAGTCAAATGACTCCCAAGAAGAAGAAGAAAGGAGAGGACCCTGGGCCTGGAAAGATTGGATCCAGTATTGTAGACCCAGAATAGAGAAATCATGGGGGGGGGGAATGATTGGGGAATAGCTGGGGGGGGGAGAGGAATTATGGGATATATGTTGGGGGCAACTGGGAAAGGGGAAAGCCTTTGGAATGTAAACATAGAATATAGAAAATAAAAATTAAAAAAAAACCTTTTGTTCCCCTACAAAGTGTGTATATGAATGAGTAGAAAAGTCTTTTCATGCTCACTTTGACAGCACATATACTAAAATTGGAACAATACAGAGAAGATTAGCATGGTCCCTGCGCAAGGATGACATGCAAATTTGTGAAGCATTCCATCTTTTTTATGCAAAAATCTCCTAAACCAAAACATCCAGGGAATCCAGGACACAGTGAGAAGACCAAACCTAAGGATAATAGGTATAGAAGAAACTGAAGAGTCCCAACTTTAAGGGCCAGTAAATATCTTCAACAAAATTATAGAAGAAAACTTCCCTAACATAATGAAAGAAGTACCCATAAACATACAAGAAGCTCACAGAACTTCGAATAGATTGGACCAGAAAAGAAATTCCTCCCATCATAAAATAACCAAAACATCAAATGCACTAAACAAAGAACATTAAAAGGAGTAAGGGAAAAACATCAAGTAACATAAAGGCAGGCCTATCAGAATTACACCAGATTTCTTACCAGAGACTGAAAGCTGCAAGATCCCGGGCAGATCTCATATAGACCCTAAGAGAACACAAATGCCAGGCTAGGCTATTATACCCAGCAAAACTCTCAATTACCATAGATGGAGAAACCAAGATATTCCATGACAAAAGCCAATTTACACAATATCTTTCCACAAATCCAGCCCTACAAAGGATAATAGATGGAAAACACCAACACAAGGAAGGAAACTACACCCTAGAAAAAGCAAAAGTAATATTTCAACAGACCCAAAAGAAGATAACCACACAAGCATAAAATAACATCAAAAATAACAGGAAGCAATAGTCACTCTTCCTTAATATCTCTTAACATCAATGGACTCAATTCCCCAATAAAAAAACATAGACTATCAGACTAGATACTTAAACAGGACCCAACATTTTGCTGCATACAGGAAATGCACCTCAGTGTCAAAGACAAACATTACCTCAAAGTAAAAGGCTGGGAAACAATTTTCCATGCAAATGGTCCCAGGAAACAAGCTGGAGTAGCCATTCTCATATCAGATAAAATCATCTTTCAACCAAAAGTCATCAAAAAACATAAGGAAGGACACTTCATACTCAAAGGAAAAATCTACCAAGAATAACTCTCAACTCTAAACATCTATGCTCCAAATGCAAGGGCACCCACATTCATAAAATTAAATTTTCTAAAGCTCAAAGTATTTCTACATATTACTTAACTAGAAACAGTCTCTTCACCCTCCAGTAGGTGAACAGAATAACTATCATATGTCTATAAATTGAAATGCTACTCAGCAATTAAAATGCATTGAGAGATACATGTAAGCTGGGCATGTGTTACATGACTTTAATCCCAACAGAGGCAAGCAGATATCTATGAATTCAAGGCCAACTAGTCTACAAACCAAGCTCCAGGACAGCCTTACACTCTTACACAGTGAAACCCTGTCTCAAATAATATACACATACACATACACATACACATACACATACACATACACATACACATACAGAGAGAGAGAGAGAGAGAGAGAGAGAGAGAGAGAGAGAGAGAGAGAGAGAGACAGGCAGAGAGACAAAGAGACAGAGAGAGACAAAGATACCTGTAAGAACAAGTGAATGTCAAATTCATCTAGGTGGAGGAAGTCAGATTCAAAGTTTTCACATGATGCAATTTGCTTTCTATGACATTCTGGAAGAGAGAAACCTATGGGTCTGAAAAGCAACTAACTATGAAAGATTAGAGAAAGAAGGATCTTTGCCTGCAAAGGGTCATTGTGACTGTGGGGCCAGCAACACAATGCAACACATTTGTTAAAATTCATACAATGTGTGCCTGCACAAAGTAAAGAAAGGGTAACTGTAAATATCTTTGCCTTCAGAAGTAAAGATTAGCAATACTGAGTACCAAAGTTAATTTCAACAGGAAGGAAATGAATATATTTCAGATGCATTTGCCTCAGATTGTCTTATTATAAGCATTAAGGCACAAGTCAATTAACAAGGGTCTTTTAATAGATTCCTTTACTGCATCCTACATTTTATCAGAAAAAAATCTGTAGAACTTTTTGATGTCTGCCATTTGAAAGGTGTTAGCTCATGTAAGCACTCTCATTCTCCTTTGGACATGAGGGAACCTCCATGGAGAACATGTTAGGGCTTGTGAAACATACAAATAGCAGAAAAGGTAGGCCACATTTAAAGTCTCTTGAATATCTGTATAACACTGGTTTTTATTTCAGTGCTGGAATATAACTCAAGTTAGACAAGTACTCACTGAGCCCCTGTGAATGTTCTTTAAAACAATAGTTTGCTCTCATTTAGTCAGTTCTTCAATAACTTTTCAAGTCAAGGGACTGACATTAAAAAATTACTAAAAATATATATAGAGAGACTCTAGTGTTCAGTCTGGAGAAAAATAAAGAAATTATTTTGTGCATCTTACTACTCTCATCACAAAAATATCCATCACTTTGCTAGTGTCTTTGGCTTCTGGAGGCCCCTAGAATTATATTCCCATATTGGAATAGCACTGTGGCTCATAGATCAGATGACACTAATGTGTGCTGGATATAATGGGGCACTACAGCAGTGCTAGTGACTCTGCTATTTAGGTAATATGACCTGAAGACTATGACCTGAAGTCTTGGAAATATGAACAATGAGAAAAACGTAGCAGAATTTTTCAGCAGTCAAATATAATATAGATTTTTGGGGGTTCTTTTGGTGGAGGGGGAAAAGCCATGCTATATACATTATATATATATATATATATATATATATATATATATATATATATATATATAAAAGAAATGATTACTGAGGCTGGAAGGGTGCCTCAGTGCTAGAACTTGTCCTTAGCATGCATAAGGCTGGTTTTATCTCTAGTACACATGCATGCATACACACTCGCACACACACACACACACACACACACACACACACACACATGCTCATGCATATGCATAGATAGATAGATAGATAGATAGATAGATAGATAGATAGATAGACAGACAGACAGATAGATGTAAAAATCTGTATTGCTCCGGTGGATGTGGATTGCCTGATGAATCAGTAAGTGTTCACAAAGCCTAACTCATCTGGAAGCCTTCCCCAGTATCTTCTTGCAAAGACATCCTAGAGACCTGCTTGATTGAAGGTTTTGTATTGATTTTTAAGCCTTCCGCATAGAGAATCCCTACCTGGTTTATTGGAGGAGCACTGAATGTTGTACTAATTAAGACTTACAACCATTTCTTTGAATAGAAATCTGTAGTCTATAGCATTTACTAATTCCCATAGTGTAAATGCTCCTGCCACAGCAGACTTCAAGCTAAGGATGTAGTATCACTGAACATGGAGTTGGAAAAGGTCACTCACCTTTACAGGGTTTCTATCACAAAAACACAGCAGTTGTCAATGCTAAGAGACAGTCATGTAGGAAAACTGAGTGCCGTACATGAGATGATGAGTTTTGACCATTCCCTACTTTTGTTCTTAATACAAGTTGTTTAATTATATGTTTACATAATATAACTTTAGATATCCTTATTTCTCAGTCATCTCACAAAATTCCTGAAACTATAAACACTGGATTCATAATCAGCGTGAGAACAGCTGCAGAAGAGTTTACCTTGCAAGCCTTTCACTAGACCTGGAAAGTTCTCAGGGAGAAGTAATTTTCAAGTCCTTTGGCCTAAATTTTTTTCCAATTTTACAGAGACATTTATTGACTGTTTAAAATGCTTTGATTAAGAGAGATTAATTATAAATATCATATAATATATTAGTGAGATTTGCAGTGTTGTTGCCACACATGAACACAGCATTCATTGATGCCCATGGCCCCTCTCCTACCCCTCCCCACACTGCCTTCATTGATCATGCCCATGTCCTCTCCTCCCCCTTCTCCACACTCCCTTGGCGACTTTCTTAGTCCCTACTAATCACTTCTACTTTCACACTGCTGGCCTAGTGACAATGGTAGCTGGCTTTCTTTTGAGTATTCTTAATTATTATTTCAATGAGCTGATTCTTTCCCCATTGGGAACTTTCCAAGCTAAATTATATGCCTTTTAAAAGAAAACAAACAGGTATTTTTTGAGCTCTGTAGGATCACAATAAATATTCATTAAACCAGACTTCTATTTTCCATGCCAAACATGAAAATCAGGATCTTTAGATTCTAAATTAATCTAATAGGCTGTCAAGATGCACCATGTTCTCATTTTAATAATGTTAGAGTTATAAAACTGATAGAAAATGGATGTTACAAATGGACCTAATGGCATTTTAAAATGTTATTCTTCTAATTTCTGATGTTTTTCTAATCTTCTACCTGATACAAAAATCTGTTACATCTTAATATTTAAAGTCCCCTTAGGATAATGAAAAACAACATTAGTCCATTTTTCAATGATACCTAACACAGTGTAATTACATTTCTCATCTTATTAATTCCATATATTGATATTCTGACTAATTTTTATTCTTGGAAACACATTGCTTCCAACGAGAATTTAACTTTATACTCTTCCCAATGTACTAACAGAGGAAAACATAAATGTACTGAAAGCACCTCATCATTCAAAAAGTTATACAGCTCAATTTAACAGAGGCCTGGATTAGTCATAGCAAATTTTAAGTACCAGGCCTATTGTGTACCTTAGATTAAGAATCTTCTGTATTGGCAATGCATTTATTTATGTTGCTCATCATTTATACTTTTTTTGTTTGTTTTGTTTGTTTTTTTTCCGAGACAGGGTTTCTCTGTGTAGTCCTGGCTGTCCTGGAACTCACTCTGTGACCAGGCTAGCCTCGAACTCAGAAATCTGCCTGCCTCTGCCTCCCAAGTGCTGGGATTAAAGGCATGCACCACCACTGCCCGGCTCATCATTTATACTTATATTGCTTTTGCAAACTGTTGGATTGGAATGATTATTGTCAGAAAATTAGTGTTGAAACTGTAGAAAACCTGTAATTATGACTTTGTATTTGAGCAGGAGAAAATGAGAGACAAACAGACCGAGGCATACACACAAATACATGTCATAGAGTAGCTATACTGAAAAGACTTTGGTTTCTTTTTGAACTTTCACTTTCTGATAAACTTTAAATATCAATAATTTACCACAGTAATTAACATCAATATTGAGAGATTGATATTAATTATATAACAGACCCTTTCCTTTCTTTGTGATTTAAAGTATTGCGTACAATTAATACACTTGATTCAGTTGATGATTATGATTATTACCTAATTTCTTCCTAATTGATATCATATAAAAACAAAGTAAATACAATAACTAGAGATACTATTTTATCTCTCCAGATACATTTTAATTTTAAAAAAACTGCTATCATGCATGCATAAGCTTTATATGAAGTGATTTTTTTTGTCAGATTTGAGTTCACTTACGGCAGTATCATATTTAATACATGAGTGAAAAGATTGTCCAGGTGTGTCCAGGCATTATGCAAAAGAATCTGCTTTACATAAATAGTTAAATTAGTGCAAGAATCATTGTTTTGTATTATTAATAGACTTTATAATTTTATAATTTTCAAAACATCATTGAGGAGATAAAAGAAAACTAGGCAGTCTTCACTTTTAATTGTGAAGCTGCACTTACATTTTTATTATTTGAAAAAGGCTTGTATTCCACAAGTTTTCATTTGTTTGTTTGGATGTAGTTGATATACTCTAAGCCTCAGTGTCAGTTCTATATGGCTTCTGATTAAACTATTTTTTTTTGGTTATTTTTGAGACAGGGTTTCTCTGTATAGCCCTGGCTGTCCTGGAACTTACTCTGTAGACCAGGCTGGCCTCGAACTCACTTGCCTCTGCCTCCCAGAGTGCTGGGATTACAGGCGTGCGCCACCACCGCCCAGCTCTGATTAAACTATTAACAAAACTTTAGGTTATGATAAGACCAATAGAAAGTAAAAGTAAACAAGTTGCCATTTTCAACAAACTAATCCGCTGAAACTTAACAAACACTGGGATGGGAAAATGCTGGCTTACCCTCTCATGCCCTGTTGGTGGGGAAAAAAAAACATTTGTGAGTGGAAACTTGAGTGTATCTAACAACATTCTCTAGTCAATAACCAATTGTCTTAGGTTTTCAAGGCTGTGGAGAGACACCATGACTACAGCAACCGTTATAAAAGAAAGCATTTATTTGGGCCTGTCTTATAGTTTTAGAAACTTAGTATGGTATCATTATGGTGGGAAGCATGGTGACATGCAAGCAGACATAGTGCTGGAGAAGTAGCCAAGACTTCTACGTCCAGGTCAGTAGGCAGCAGGAGGGAAGAGAGTACCACACTGGGCCTGGATTGAACAATTTAGACCTTAAAGCCCACCTCCCTCAAGTAGCACTCTTGTGGGAAATAATAAAAAGGTGGCACCATCCCGTGCTATACCCAGCTACTCTCTGCCTGTGGTCTCACTGCCTCGAGGCTAGCCCTATTCGCCAGTCTTCCCTTCTCTGCTTTGCCTGCCTCAGAGCCTCTTGTTCTTTCTCAGCCATCTACCACCTGAAGCTAGTTGTCACAAATCCCCTTCACCCAGTAAATCAAAACTCTAGAAGCTTACAATTAATCAGTCAGACTTATATATCAATAAATTCCCAATTCACAAGATGCCCACACAATAATTTCTGAGTCAATTGATAACGATACAACCTGCCCATCTAGATTAGACAAGCATCCCAATTATTCTATCCTTTTGTGATATTCATAGCTATCTGTGGCTATTTAAAGTCACATGTAACCTGGATCGTCTTCCTCTTCCTCCATCTTCCTTCCTTCTCCCTCTCCTCTTTCTCCCCTCCTTCTTTTCAACTTCACCTTCCCTTCCACTGCCCAGTCACTGATTCTAGCCTCTATTTTACAAGGTAAGGTGGGGAGAAGGTTCACAAGAAGGCACCTGTGTATGTGATTTACTCCTAGTCCACAGCCCCTCCAGGGGAAGTGGAATTAGCATCAAAATATAAGAAACACCAGGGCCATTCACAACACACACTTCCCCCAAAAAAGCCATACCCGCTCCAACAAGGCCACATCTCCTAACAGTGCCACGACTATGAGCCTATGGGACCATTTTCATTCAAACCACCATACCAATGATTACGTTCTAGGAGCTTTCCAAAACATAGACCCATGGACAAAATGTATGTTCGAAATATTCACAGTGGCTTTATTATATTAGTAAAAGGTTGATAACAAAGTAGATATCCATGAGAGGGAATGGACCAAATAATATATATGTATGTGTATACATACAGACACATATACATACATATGTAACAATAAAATATTACAATGCTACCACTAAAAATAAGAGATCAATACACATATACATACATATATATGTGTATATTTATAATGTATGTATGTATATGTACATACACACACACATATGAAATTTTCTAAAGCATACCATTAGATGAAAAATTCAGAATAAATTATGCTGTCACTTCCCCCCAAAATTCATGAATGTATTTGCATGTTTGTGTCTTCTACATAGGATAGTACTGGAAGGGTACACAAAAACTCTGGGTTGTCTACAGGAAGATAATGGTTAATAGGAGATTATTTTAAATATAAACCATCTTAATCCTTGTACTATTTGCTCATATTGCCAACAAAGAGGAAAAATAAATCTTACGAAAGAACCAGCAGTATGTGGTCAGTCCTTTGTCATTTTTCCTAGAAAGGCAAGGATCCGCATCCACATTTTGCCCATTGACTCCTTGGACAATCCATTGGCTCTCTTATTCAAAACAAATTCTTGAGCTGAGAGTGTAACTCAGTATCGAATATTCACCTAGCATGTTTAAAGCCCTGGGTTTGATCTTCACTACTGAAAAAAATAAACTAAAATTAAAACAAACAAATGAAATTGAGATTCCTCAGAATATATCTAGGAAGAGACTCAAGAATTTTCATTTCAGGTCTGGAGAGATGGCTTAATAATTAAAAGCATTTGCTGTTATTGAAAAGGACCTGGGTTTAATTCTTGACAGAGAGCCAATGGATTGTCCAAGTAGTCAATGGGTAAAATGTGGATGTGGACCCTTGTCTTTCTAGGACAAATGACATAAGACTGACCACGCATTGCCAATTCTTTCGTAAGATTTATTTTTCCTCTTTGTAGGCAATATAAGCAAATAATACAAGTGTTAAGATGGTTCACAAATGTCTGTGACTTCAGTTCCAGGGGATCAACACTCTCTTCTGACCTCAGTGGGTAAGAGGCACAGAAATAGTAAACATACATATGTACTGGTAAAATACACAAATAAAATAAGTAAATAAAAATATTTTTGAAAGAGTTGGCATTTCTAGAAGTTTCAAGATAATTGCAACAACTAGTGGTCTAGGTAACAAATGCAAACAAGTGCTGGGCCACATGACGAAGAGAAGCCTCCCTATACAGAGATGTCTCTATCTCTCATTTGATGACACAGCAGGGCCACAGAAATGCTATCTTCCAAACACAACACTACATTTTAAAAAATGTTAGCTGCAACATTGTATAGCTAGCTCTTAGGGTGAATGGCATGTACTTTCATTTCTCATCTTCTCTTTTATCCTTTGTAGATGTGCTGTTTAAAATCAGTGATGCATCTTATTACAGTAGTATCTTTTATATGTAATTGTTTTGCATCTATGTGCTTGGATTAAGAATGAAGCAAACAATTCTATCTCAGCCTTATTCAGTACTGGAGACTGAGACTAACTTCGCTTTTATTACAGACTTTTATTATTTGCCAATTTGGTTTTCTCAACTGCAAGTATTACTTTAAAATATATTTTACTAATTGTGTGCTTCTATATGCACAACACAAAATGAAGTGTACTATTTTTTTTTGTTGGTAAGAAACTTTGAGAGCAGGAATAGGCTGTTAAGTTTTAAAACTTGAACACAATGAATGAGTTTAATTTGTTTAATATAGAAAGCAATTGTTTGGAGCATTAAACAACTGGTATCTGCATATCAAGAAGGGTCTGCATCCACATATTGCCCATTGACTGCTTGGAGAATCCATTGGAAGGTGAGGCTAATGTGTTTTTGCCAAAACTGAAATTTTGCATAGTATTTTTAGATTTTCAAGAAATTAATTAAGACCTTTGGTTAATTTGTTTAAAATCGCCCAGGAGTTTGGAGGTGCCATAGATGGGTGGACAGTGATGATCTTAAAAGGCATGAACTATTAAATAAAAAGCATGGTGCCAGGCATAGATACCTTACTATGAGTTATTGGTCAGGGAGGCCTCAGAAGTCTCCAGGATAACATAGGATATTGTAATTGCTCTTGGTTGCTCACCATAACTATATGTTAAGATTCTATTGCTGAAGAACACCACTCATTGTAGATACAGGACTAAAAGAAATACACTTTGAATTAACCAAGAAACTCCCCATGCTAGCTAGCCTATGTAATGCCAGAATGTCCTACCCAGGCTGCTTGGGAAGAAAAATATCAGGGGCCTTACCCAGTGCTGGACCCTGTATGCTGCAATACCAGGCAAGGCGTTCCCACTGTGCAAATGAAGTATGGCTGTTACTGGATCACCAACTACTTTCTGGCTGTATTTGAATCCTTCTTCACAGGAGGTAATTCAGGTCTGGTACTATAGACCAAAAGCCCATGACTTGGAAAATCATAGGTCCTAGGGAGAAGCTACTAATGTCATTTGTTACAAATAGTCATGTTGTTAAACAACCTCCTAAATACTTCTGTTTTCATACATAGACCTTTCAAGTTTGGTCAGAGATTTTTTTTTCCCCCAGTGGGCAGAAACCAATGTAGAGATACAACTGGTTAAAGTACTGAAATGTGACATGTTTATTACACACACACACACACACACACACACACACACACACACACACCACACCACAGCTCAGGGAATATCAAAAAAAAAAAAAGGAGGCAGAAAAAATGTAAGAATCAGAGTGTAGAAAATATTGTGAAATGCTATTTTGTGGACACGGCATGGCTATTGCACTTATGAACTCACAGTAGTTGTGGTGAACTGCACAAGACCTGTACAAGATGAGGTCAGTCAAACTCCAGCATGATTGAGAGAGGAGCTCCCTTGCCACACTCCTAAGGGAGGATATATTTGCAGTTGGTAGTTCTGGGTAAGAGGAAACCATTCTTTTTTCTTTTAAAAAATATTTGTAAATGACTGCATGTATACATGTACACCAAGTACATGTCTGGTGCCAGTGGAGGTTAAAAACGGGTGTCAGATCCTCTGACAATGAAGTTACGGGTAGTTGTAAGCTAACATATGGGTGCTGGTAAATTTTTTTGTTTAATTTATTTATTTTTATTTTATGTGCATTTGTGTTTTGCCTGCATGTGTATTTGTGTCAGGGTGTTGGATCCCCTGGAACTAGAGTTACAGACAGTTGTGAGTTGCCATATGGGTACTTGGAATTGGACCTGAGTCCTCGGGAAGAACAGTCAATGGAGCCATCTCTCCAGCCCCTAGTGGCTGCTGGTAATTGATTCTGGATCCTCTGTAAAACCAACAAGTTATCTTAACTGTTGAGCCATCTTTCCACCCCTAAGAAAAATCACTCTTTGGTGGGGGGTGGCCATGAGCAGATTTCTTATACTCTAAAGGATGGCCCCATGCCAATGCACATATGGGAAACACTAATTGGACATAGTAGATTATTATTTTAAGGAACACGTAAAGTTGTGAGAAGAATGTATTATGTAACCGAGAGGGAGTTGAAGGAGGTACAATGGCTCTTGGATATGATCACATCTCATATATCCATATATAAAAATTTAAAAGAATAACATAAAAATTAACTAAATAAAAAGAAATCACTATGGAACTTATTAACTGTCAGGTTCTGTCAGGTTCTACCCATATTGCTGAGCAGTCTATGACACCTCCTTCTCCTAGTAATGGCATATCCTTTTAACTTTACTTCCCAATTATACT